>CM075676.1:54297500-55590000 GCA_037962975.1 Clitoria ternatea
AGTTTTTAGTAATTGATTTTGAATTGACCTATAAACTTTCTAAAGAAGGTTGTGAAATATATTTAAGACTTTGAAACTCAAATTATAATGAGATTTGATTTGTGATTTGAAAAGGAACTGTATGAAAATTCTATATGTGTGATAGAACTTATTTGTGAATTTGAAAAAGTACAGTTTACTGGGGTGGCTATGTCGCGATTCATAGGCCCCGATAATATAATTGAGTTTCTAAAAGCCTTAACCAACTAAATATACGCGTAGTTCATGCATCATGAATCATCAAAGAGAAACAAAATGATATTATCTGGGGAGGGATTATAGAAACTAAGGATACATTAGATGAGGCTTAATTGTGAGCCTTACGAGAGGGTGTGAAAGGGTGTGAAAGGGGACCTGGGGTAGCTCCCTAGTGTTGGGTACTTGATCTGTCCTGAACCGGGGTCAAGAGTTCCGGTGTCGGGTCAATCACAAATAGTAGGAAGATTACGTCTCTGAAGACCGGTTATATGAGTATCCGATTTGTATATCCGGTGTCACTGTATGAGAAGAGAGCGGATTGGGCGTCCTGGAGGTCCTTCACACCGGCCTAACGCGTTGATGTGGGCGAAAGGTGGTGTCACCTGTGAAGATTCTCTGACGCTCAAGCCAGTGATAATATTCCAAGTCAGGAATGTATTCAAAGAGTAATTGTAAGTTGATAGAGTCAAAAGATCCTTCCCTTCATTGATGAAGAGAGTTCATATACCTGATTGGCTCGATATTCGAGGATTCGTTAGTGGGGAACCACCAACCTCCAATAACACTATAAATTATTATTTTATTACACACTTGCCAGTATGATTGGGTCAAGTGGCTATTTTATATTGAGTGTAGAGAGTATAGGCTAGAATTAGGGGACAAGTTGACCATTCCCGTGAGCAGATTTTGGCTCGTAGTGCAGGGAATTATTGATCAGTCCCTGTAGCAATGCCTTTTGTCTTCTACATAGTGATGTGTGTGTTATCCGGTGTCATGGTGTTATCCTGGACAACCGGTATAGGGAGAGCGCCTGATACGGAATTAGAGTCCGGATGTATACTGATAACACCGGTTGCACATTGGCAAATTGACAAAGACGTTGAAATATGTCTTGTAGATCGGATACCGGTATCAAGACCGGATCATATGTCCCCTAGCTTGTGTGAGGGACTGTGTAGTTGTTCACATGAGCTACGCAACCTGCGAAAGGTCTAGATGCCGGTATAGCTATGTAGGAAACGTTTTTATGCATATGTGATGTTCAGCATCATTATATCATGAGGAACCGTCCTAGGGATGAACGTTCCGTTGTTATGATGTTGTTATAACGGTTTCAGACAAAGATTCGCAGCAGGAGAATGCCAAAAGTTTTTTGAAAACTGAGGACTCTTGAAATTCGAGTAACGTCTGTAAAGCATAAATTGCGTCGCATGATTAGACATTAAATGCCTTTAATCACGTGTGCGAGCAGTTATTGCGTCTGAGATGTAAATCTCAGTAACCGTCTTTTGGGGCTTAATGGGCCTACAATTTTTAAAACTTCTGGGCCCAGTGGAGAGGCCCTTTGACGAATTGATATTGTTTTGGCGCCCATGAATTTAAAACGACTGTGTCGTTTGACTTGTAAACCGACGCGTTTAGTCGTGAACGACACAACCTCAAGAGTTAGTAACCGAACCCTTTCGTTTCCTATAAAAGAAACACTTAGTGGATTCTGGGAACCGCTCACTTCTGATTTCTTAACAAAACTCTGCAAAAATTTCATAAGGATGCTTGCTGCTTGTTTTGTGAAGCTTTCTCTGTCTTCATCTTCCTTATCATCTGAGGTAACCATTTTCTTCCCTCTGTTATTTCCGTCTTCTTTTGCTCTGTTGTTTTTGCTTGAAAAGAATGTATCTTAAGAGGGGGAGATTAACTTCTCGCAGCCCTAATTATCATGGGGGAAGAATCCCTATGATTCTTCCGAGGGCTGAGTCATGTCACTCAGAAAGGGGATCTTACTCACGGTGGAGAGTGACTTTTCCCTTCTCAGAGTCGTCCTCTGATTGTAGTCGCTCTTTGAAAAGTGAAATGAGTAATGATTGTTACCCTTCTGACGATGTGACTTTTTATCATAGAGCAGAGATTTTTGTTCACGCTACTCAAACGATGACTGGAGAAGGAACCTCTAGAGATCAAACTGTTCTGAAAACAGCAGAAGGTCTGTACAGCGTAGTTGCCTCTCGGCTAAACTGGGAAGAACTCCAGGCTAAGTGGCCCTTCTGCTGGATAACTAATGAGTTTAAAAACTTAGCTTCCTATTACGCGAATGAGGACAGAGCTCGAATTCAGCCAAGGTTTACAGTTTGCGCCGAGGAGGAAATGAAAAAATGGTTTAGGGTATTTGCACTGCTCCCTACAGAACGGATATGCCACGTTGTTCCAGATGAGCATTCGATATATATGCATGATTTTGTATTTCATCACCTCGGAGTTCGTTTCCCCTTATCCGAGTTTCAAATGGGTGTATTAAGGTTCCTAAATTGTGCACCTTCTCAACTTCATCTGAACGGTTGGGGACTCGTCCGTGCTCTAGAAGTATTGGGTGACTACTTCAACTTTACGCCCACCGTAGCGATGCTGTTCTACTACACTCAGGTAGTTCAGAGGGCTAACAAGCAAGGCGGTGTAGGTCTAATCACACTCCTGACTCTATGCTCCTTTGTGAACTTCGAATCCTACACCGATTCGGCTAAAGTTGACGGAAAGTCATTCAAGTCTTTCTTTACCCGGATATCAATTAAAAAGAATAAGCCCGTTGTAACACCCTCTGTTACACCTTAATAAATTCTAGAAAAATTCATAATTTTTTTTTTTACTAAAGATATGATTGTTAAAAAGAAACTATCGGAATAAATTATATACATTATTTCTGAAATACCTCACAAATATTATTAAAACTTTATAAAGTATTTGTACATTCATCCGAAGAAAATAAACATTAAACATTATAAGAAAGAGAGGAAACTCCATGGCCCAGAAGCAGTTACTTATTAACATTATTTATTCATTGGACCACGGTATTCATACCGAGCTCCCTTTCTAGAACGTGCTATATCTACTGCTGAAATTCTTCGATCCTTCCCTCTGAACCATCAGTTTAGAATATATGAAACAAAAACACGGAGAAAGGAGTGAGAAACAGAATATAATATTTCCGAATAAGACATAAGCAACAAAGGGTTTTCACAACCGATACATAATAATATCAATCACAATCACATACACAATCAATTATGAATGCATGAATGTTATGCAATATTTTCATCATAACTTATCTATATATGTAGGCCCTTAAATTTTAATTTGCACTGGGCCAACCAGGAGTTTACACTGTTCCATAAGTCCGGATAATAATAATATGAACAGCTCAACTGGCATGGAAACACTTAGAGACTAGTCAGATTGAGAAAGTTTTTATTGTGAAAGTACCCGACACTAGGGAGCTACCCCAGGTCCCCTGAAGCACCCTTTCACACTCTCTCATCCCAAGGCTCGTAATTAAGTCTCCTCTAATGTATCCTCGGTTTCTATAATCCGTCCCCAGACAATATTATTTTATTTCACTTTCATTATCCATGATGCATGAACTACTCGCGTATTGAGTTGGTTAAGGCTTTTAGAAACTCAATTATTAAATCCCTTAAAGGTTTACAATATCATTTCAATAAACTGTACATTTTCTCAGTTCTCTGAATTTCTGTCCCACAGAAATAAATTTGGTACAGTTTTCAAATCTCACGGAAATTGAGTTTCTAAGCCTTAAATATCTAAAAACTTTATCATATAAAACTTTACCTAATCTTTCTCAAATTAAATCTTAACAAAATCAAATTTAGGAATCTCAATTATTTCCAAATGTATTTAGTTATTAAGTTGGAAAAAAATAAAATAATTTTCTTTTAATTTTTTTTTATTGAAAGAGAAATATTTATTAACCAAAAATACTTAAGATTACAAAATTTTTCTTTAACTCAAGATTTAATTAAATAAATTCTAATAAAATATTTTCTTTCTAAAATAAATACTAATTTTTTTATTCTAAATATTGAAAATAAAGTTAATAAGAATAATTTCTAAGAAGAATTAAAAGATAATAAAATTTAAAGAGTAAGGTAAGAAATTCTTACTGAATTTTAGCTTTCCGTCATGCTCGCTATATGCTCAAACTCCACATTACAATATCATCAATCAAAATTAAACAATATCAATCATAACTAAATATCATCAATCAATCAATCATAATCAAATCATAATCAAATCAATTAAATATCATTAATACATATCATAATACAAAATTTAATGATTATTAATATAGTCAATTTTAGTCCTTTTGGTCAATTCCTCGCATAGGTATATGTAAGTCCATATAATCCAGTCCTTGCATAGGTATAGTTCAGTCCATATGGGTCATAATGGTCCAAGTCCTTGCATAGGTATTGTCCAGTCCATATAGGTCATAATGGTCCAAGTCTTTGCATAGGTATGTTAGAGTTAGTTAAACCGGATATTTAATTTAAAATTTATTATAAATTTTAAGTTAAAAAAAGTTAATATTTTAAAATAATAATATTATCAGATTTAAAAGGAGTAGGGGACTCCTCCCATTATTCTTATGTCTTTTCATATTATACTCTTATCTCACTCCCCCTTACCTTGAATTGTTACCCAAAATGGATTTGCTTTGCGCCTCCGATTTCTAAAAATATTAATACCAATCTTATTTCAGTATAAGCATAAGACGAAGATTAAGATTACTACTTAAAACAGAAATGGTAAATTTTGAATAGTGAATAGTGAATAGTGAATAGTAAATCGTGAATAGTAACGGTAAATAGTAAAACGTGAATAGTAACAGTAAATAGTAAAACGTGAATAGTAACGGTAAATAGTAAATCGTGAATAGTAACGGTAAATAGTAAATCGTGAATAGTAACAGTAAATAGTAACAGTAAATAGTAATTTACTATTTGAATAGTAATTTACTATTGAAATAGTGTTTACTATGCAGAATAGTAACTTAAAATAATATTATTTTCAGTATAATAACAGATTTCTAAAAACGATATGAAAATAACCCAAAAAATATAAAAGAGAAGTATTCTTACCTTAGGATTTTGGCAGAACCTTCTTTCCAAAAACTTTTCTTCTCTCTCTCACTTCCACCACTATCTCACTAGCACTACTATATTAAGAAAACTTAATCTGAAATTGTGAATTCTAAAGAAGAAATCCTTCGGTATTTATAGGAAAAAAATTTACTATGCATTCCATTATTTTAATATAAAAGTACTATGCATTTTTGAATTTTTTATTCCAGGTTACTGTACATCTTTTGAAAATTTCATACATGTACAGTGATTTGCATAGTAATTGTCGGCAAAATTATTAAGTCAAATAGTAACCCTTCACTCGGTATATTTTAAATATTCAAAATGAGTCCTTTTTGAAATTTAGCGATATTATATCAGTCCCTACTAATTTTATAATAAGTAATATAAAGCTGAAATTTTAAAAATCTAAAATTTTCTGTTAATAAAAATTTATTGATACGTTTCAAATTTTTTAACGATTGGAAAAAATCAAGATTTTTCTCAAACCGATAATTTTTAGATAAGTCTACTTGAAATGGATTTTAGAAAATTTTCTTATAATTTCAATTCACTTTCTTGTAAATATTTTTAATTTAAGTCACTTATATGAATTTAAAATTATTTAAAAAAATATTATTTTTATTAAAAAATTCCAAAATTCCAAAAAATTCCAAAAAATCATAAATAATACGTAGATTAAAAAGTTCTAAAGAACCATAATTTAATTCCTTCAAAATTTTAATATAAAAATAAAAATAGGGGTGTTACACCCGTCTTCTGGAAGAACGAATAGGGTCTTAATAAATTTCCTTTGAGCTCATGAGCACTTTCTTCTGAACTCTTCAGCATACTACACTCATCAGTCTGAGCTGTCTACTGAAACGGTGATGGTGTTATTCGCCCTTGAAGCATATTCTACACGCTTTAAAGAATTTTTGTGTAGACGTCTTTTAAGTAGTTCAAGTGCAGTCCGGGACGAATATTTACGTAATTCTTATTTTATTCCTTTTTTCCTCCTTTGTTGATTGTATTGAGCATTTCTTTGTTGCTAATACGTTTTATATATGCATGTAGGTGAAATAGGGCAAAAATCTCCAGACATGGACAATCTGAAATCCTTGAAAGCAGGAGGTAAATCCGTAGCTGGTGAGAATGAAATTCAACCTAAGAAGGATTCTGTGAAGGGTTGTTTTGAGTTGATCATTCTGACCTCGGATGTCGAAGGGGAAATTCCGCTGGTGGAGGGTGATTCGACTGGTGTTGATGCAACTGCAAGTCAACCCAAAATAACAGAGAGGAGGAGGAAGATCAAGAATGACCCTTCAGGAAGATCAACGAAGAAACATAAACCTTCAAGGAGTCCGGAAAGAGCAAGGGCCTCAAAAGGTAAAGCTGTAGAGACCTTGGATGCAGCTGAAGTTTCCGCCGGACTCCATAAGGGTATTCTTTCCGGGGTCTTTGGATCTTCAAGTCCGATCTCCTATCCAACTGCTTCGTTCCTTACTCCCTTCCTCTCATACCGAGGGACAACCCCAGCGATTCTTCCTCAGCCATTATACGAGCTCCGGCCCACACTTAAACCTAAAGAAATCAAAGAGGCATGTGAGGCCGGAAAATGGCAGTTAGCAGAGCTTACTGGGATGCTTCACTCGCTCAGTTTGTTAGCTGATGATACTGATAAGGTTGATAAGCTGAGTGATAAAGTAGAACAGCTCAACCTCTCGGCGGGGAAGGATAAAGCTGCCCTAAGATTAGCGGAAGATCGTCTAGCTAGGTCTAAAGAGTTCGGAGATCTTATGAGCAAGGAAAATCTTAAGCTCAAAACCATGCTTAAAGACCTGGAGGATAAACTGGCTGAAAAGGAGGAGATGTTTGATAAATCAAAAGAGGAACTCCATAGCAGTCAGGCTAGACAAGCTGAGCTTGAAGATAAAGGCAAAGCTGCTGCGGAGGATTATTTTAAACAAGCAGAGGAGTGGTCCCAGAAGGAGAAGAATTTCCTCCTTGAGATCGAGGGACTGAAGGCTAGGAGCACGGAATCTCAAGGATCGGATGGAGATCTTTCGAGGTTGCGGGAAGAATTGGCTGTAGCAAAAGCCGAGGCGCAGGAAGCTATTGATATATGCACCCAAGCAGTTGAAGAATCCTTCGGCCTAGCTATACGCCAAGTTTTCTATCGTAACCCCACTGTGTCGCTTAACCTCTATAGTATGGATCCGTTCTATGAATTCCATGGAGGGAGGTTAGTTGCAGTGGTTGATGGTCGACATGAAGATCCTCCGGAGTCCTTATACGGTTTGGCCCCTCTTCCCAAGGGTCAAAGTATGGGCCTGGATTTCGTTTTTCCTATGCCTGAGGTCGCCTCATCTGCAGGAGGTGCTAAAGCTCTAGAAGAGAAGACTCCAGAGGAAATCCCAAAGGAAGGGATACAAGAACCTGGAGAAGGGGAAGGACAGAAAGAGACTGAAGAGCAAGTTCCCCCTCCGTAGTCTTGCTATTTTTTATATGTAAAGTTGTGTTCCGGGATCAACTCCGGTATTACATGTAATCTTTCTCTTCACGAATGAATAAAATTCCCTTTTAGAATTTTGTCTTCAATACTTTATGAAGAATAATATGACTTAGATGTATATATCGTTTCAGTAATTGATAATCCGCTTTGTAGGGCTAACGTTGAGGTTGGATTGAAATAATCACCTCAGAAAATCATATAATTTTAGAACGGAAAGATATATAAATGAATACTGTCCCCAAGTGCAGGTATGTTAAGGAATAGGTACCTGTCATAGGGCATCATCCTTAATTCCTTTGGGGAGAAAAGGAGTCGATCCGCTGTTCACAGTAGCGGTGTCACAGGACGGATGACTAGTATTAGTTCGTATTATTCTCATTGGAGATGAAAATGTTGTCCAATGTGAGAGTATTGTTCCGGGCTTGGGGAACTACAAAGATACATAAAGATGATAGTTGGATCTTCCATCATAAAGATGATGATGGGAATTTGTTCACGCCAGGAGTTACATCATTAAATCACAGATTAGGTGATTGAGATCATCCGTCCTGGGGAAATATATCTCAATCGTAAGAGTACGGATTGAGCCTTCAAAATCATATGAGTTGCATCATCAAACCACAGGATAGGTGATTGAGATCGTCCGTCCTGGGGAAACATTTTTCAATCGTCAGGATACAGATTGAGACTTCAGAAGTTTCCATCATAAGGATGATGATAGGAATTGTCCATGCCAGGAGTTACATCATCAAATCACAGGATAGGTGATTGAGATCGTCCGTCCTGGGGAGTACACCACGTCAGGAGTTACATCATCAAATCACAGAATAGGTGATTGAGATCATCCGTCTTGGGGAGTACACCACGCCAGGAGTTACATCGTCAAATCACAGAATAGGTGATTGAGATCATCCGTCCTGGGCAAGTACGTTTCAATCGTGAGGGTATGGATTGAGTTTTCAATTTTGTTATCAAATCCGGTATCGAGACGAGATCATCATTCTACTTATCCCCTAGCTTGTGTGAGGGACTAGTAAAGTGGCTCATATAAGCTACGTCGTTTTAGAAGAAGTGTAGATGCCGGATGATACACGTTGTCACGTAGACATCCGTTCTTGGAACGAAGGTTCCGTCGTCATGGCACTCGTGAATACGGATATGGACAAAGATTCTTTATGCGAGAATCCCAAAAGTTTTTGAAACTTGCAACCCTTGGTATTCGAGTAACAGTTGTAACGTTTCTCATGATTGAACATTTAATGCCTTTAATCATGTGGGCGAGCCATTATTTCCTTAAATGTGCACGTCTTTATAACCGTCACTAGGGAGCTTCATGGGCCTGAAATTTAAATTCTGAGGCCCATTTGAGAGGCCCTTTTGACGAATCGACGTTGATTTCGCGCCTTAAGGTTTGAAACGACAGCCTTGGATTTACCAAAATAGCGTCGTTTAGTGGCAAACAACATAACCTTTGACCCGTAATTGAGTCTGTTGACCCCTTATAAAAGGAATACTTAGTGAATTCAGAAATCACTCAGTCTTGCTTTCATGACAAAACTCTGCAAAAATTTCGAGAAGACATTGTTTTCTTGTGTGATACTTGATTCACCACCCTTCTTCATCCTTAGGTAACCTTTCCTTCGTCTTCTTGTATTTTCTTCTAGTTTTTCTAAATGTCTGGGAGAGGTTTTGCTGGCTCGAGCCATGTTGGCCCTAGGGGAAGAGGAGGAAGAGCGTTGTCTCGAATTTCCTCTAGTCGTGGTGGGAGGATCCCTGTGATCTTCCATTCAAACCCACTTCATTCAAAGAGGGAGGTGTCGCCCTATTCAAGGCGAAGGGTGATAATACCCTCTTCAGAATCCTCTTCTAGCGAGAGTGAGGAGAGCGCTGATTTATACCTCTCTGATGATGTAAGTTTTTATCGCAGCGTGAAGGTGTTTAAACTAGCTGTAAAGAAGATGACTGGAGAAAGTGCCTCTGGCAGTGGAGCACCATCTCAGCAATATATCTTGAAGACAGCTTCTGGGCTGTGCAATGTAGTTGCACACCGGATTGATTGGGTTAAGCTCCAAAAGGAGCATCCTTATTGCTGGGTTGCGGGTGAATTTCTCTCAACACCGTCTATCCATGCTCGGGAGGACGGAGCAAGGTTGGAGCCCCGCTTCACGGTTTTTAAAAAGGAGAAATTCAAGAAGCGTTTTATGGTGTTGGCTCCTCTTCTCTTAGAACGGGTTTGTCATACACCGGATGAGAGGTCAATATTCATGTATGATTTCGTATTTTTGAATTTAGGTGTACGCCTTCCCTTCACAAAATTTCAGATGGGGGTGTTGAGGTTTTTGGACTGCGCCCCCTCTCAGCTTCACCCCAATGGATGGGGGTTAATCCGTTCTCTTAAAGTGCTTGGGGATCACTTCAATTTCACACCCACGGTGGCCATGCTTTTTTATTTTACGCAAGTGGTCCGTCGTGTGGATAAGGAGAAGGGAGGAGTAAGTTTGATAACCCTCCGGACTAACTCCAAAGTCATCAACTTCGAGTCATACACTGACTCCGCCAAAGTAGATGGGCGTTCATTCAAATCTTATTTCACCAGGATTCGTGTGAAGCCCGATGACCCAATTTTTTGGCTGAATAAAGATGGGATTCAAGAATTTCCCGTGGCCTGGACTCATGAACACTTTTTATTGACATCCCAGGCTTATTACACCGATGAGGATGAGTTAACCCCAACGCCG
This sequence comes from Clitoria ternatea, assembly GCA_037962975.1. Lineage (NCBI taxonomy): Eukaryota > Viridiplantae > Streptophyta > Magnoliopsida > Fabales > Fabaceae > Clitoria > Clitoria ternatea. Next base: position 54,307,901 of record CM075676.1, read on the forward strand.
GTCTCCGTTCTTTCTGCTCTTCAATCATACACTGCCTCGCACAAGTTTTTCTCTTACAGGCGTTTGCTAGGGTCGGGAACTACCCGCAAAGAATACTTGCGTAATTTTCTGTGATTTTTTGTTTTCCTTCTTTTTATGTCTTGATAGCTTCTGTTACTGATGGTCTTTTTATCTGATTATGTAGTTGAAATTGAAGCTGAGTCACCAGAGATGGAGAAGTTGAAGGGCCTCAAAGCTAGAGGGAAATCCGTTGTGGCTGAAAATAATATTCAGGCAAAGCGGAATTCCAAGAAGGCTACCGTTGAGACCATCATACTCACTTCGTCCGCTGGTGACAATATTCCTTTATTGGAGGGCGGATATGACATACCGACCTCTAATGTTGAGGGAAAAAAGGCCGGTAAGAAAAGGACGAAAGCAGAACATGACTCTTCCAAGAAAACAGAGTCTCAGCCCTCCCCCAAAAAACCAAAGACTTCCGAAGGGGCAGCTGATCCTGGGGCCTCTAAAGGAAAGGGAAAAGAAGAGACAACAACGGCTGCCCCCAGCAATGTGATTACCTTTAGCGCCAGCAAATAAGTTCTTACTTTGCGCCCAAGGTTTCCTGTCCCCCTCCAGGCAACTCCAATCTTTCCCCATACCTAGTGTATGAGGGTCCAGTGCCTCAATGCATCCCTGATTCTCCCTACAAGCTGAAGACTTCATTGGAAAGTGAAGAAATAACACAAGCTTGTGACGCCAGACAGTGGCAATTGGCAGAACTGTCCGGTCTTCTGAAATCAGTTTGCAGGCTGTCGGCAGATAATGAAACACTTGGCCAGTTAACAGGCAAGGTTAACGATCTTAATGTTGCCGTAGCCAAGGACAGGGCGAACATTCTGCGTTTGGAGAATCAGTTGAAGGCGTCCAAAGAGGAGGGGGATAAAAAAGATGAAGAAATCTCCAGGCTAAAGTATCTTATTAACGAGCTGGAGGCTTAAGCACTTGATCAGAAGAAGATCAATTCCGACCTTCATGCCAGCCTCTGTACAGAGAAGGAGCATTCGGCCAAGTTGGGAGAGGAATTGAAGGAGACCAAGGTCGTTTACTCCCAAGGAGTTGAAGACTGGGCTCGTAAGGAGAAGGAGTTGTTACTAAAGTTGGCGAGTTCGAATGACGACATTACCGCTCTGAAAGTGGATTTGACTGCTGCCAATGCCCGAGCGGAAGAGGCTGTGGATATTTGTGTCCAAGCAGTCGAGGAATCTTTCGGGTTGGCTGTACATCAGATTCAATACCGGAATCCCAAAGTGGAACTTAATTTGAACGGTATTGATCCGTTCTATGAGTTTCATGGAGGGAAACTCGTAGCTTTGGTTGACAATCGTCAGGAGGAACCGCCAAACACCAAGTATAAGCTGGCTCCTCTCCCCAAAGGCCAGTCGATGGGACCTTCTCTTCTGACCCCTGTCACCAAGCAGCCTAGAAGTGAAGGAACAAGTGCAGGTGCTGATGCAGGTAAAGTTGCTGGTGATGGGGGTAGCAAGGCCGGAGATAAAGGCAAAGGAAAGGGCGGAGAGACAAGCCAACAGAAATAGTGCCTTCCTTGTCTTTAGTTTTTATTGATTCAAATCTGTTGTGTTCCGGGATCAGCTCCGGATCAGTTAATCAATTCTTTTGTAACTCAAGATCTGATCAATAAAAAGACAACTTGCTTTATACGTTTGTTTGTTTAAAATAACTTCAATCGAATCATTGTACGTGTAATGAACCATTCCAGATTTAAATGTGTAGAATGAAGAACGGATATTAACATACAATTATTTTCCTCACGTATGGGCACTTTAGTGACCAAAGGCTTGGTTTGATAGAAAAGATAGAATATCTTTTGTCAAGTATGGATATTTTAGTGTGATGAAATCGTTTACTTAAATCACACATTTGGCATACACAAACCTGGTATAAGTAATGGGGAATGTCGTCATGAGGAAAAACGTTATTATCATGAGAACGGCTTGCAGTGTTAGCCTTGAGGGGAAGTAATCGCGAGGACGTTTTACTAAGTGTTCATCCTTCGGAATACTCGTTAGTCATTGGATACTGTCCCCAAGCATTATTGGGTGATCAGTTCTGAGTGAGCAACTGACTCTGAATGAGTGACTCCGAGTGAGGCTAGTTCTGGCCATGTCACCCGGGAAATTCCATTAGCCCTCGAGTTGCCCAGTAAAAACATGTACGTTTTATCCGAGACTCATTTTATGTCAAGGACGGGTAATTTATCTTGGACGAATTCCGAGTGATACTTCCGAGTGGAAGTTCTTCCGAGAGAGAACACCGAGTAAGAGTTCTTCTGAGTGAGAGCTCCGAGTGGAAGCTCCTCTGAGTGAGAGCTCCGAGTGGAAGCTCTCAGATTAATTCTTTCTGAGTAAAGAGTTCTAATTGATCCTTCCTGGGCGGAAGGTTCTAAGTGATCCTTTAGCCGCACTCGGTTTGATTGTACTTACTACACTCGGAGTTCAGTTTAGTCTTACAATCCGAGTTTTCATTCGGGCTCGAGTTTTCTGAGTGCAAATTCTCCCAAGTGGAGTATTTCCCAGTGCAATACTACTAATTGGGATTGCACCGAGTGAGACATTTTCGACTCTTCGCGGTATAGCACCGAGCAAAAAATTTCTGAGTGGGCTATTTTGGTGGAAATACCTTTGGTCAGAGAAAGGTTCTGAGTTTGCATAAATACGTTTCGGATGGAAATATTCTGAGTGAATAATTGCTGATTGGAACTCTGAAGTGAAATATTTTCGACTTAAAGAATTCATGAGTCGGACACTAAATTTGAAGTGTTTCCGAGTAAGGAATTCTAAGGAAAAGTATTTCCGAGCAAAGTTAATGAGAGTGATGATTGATTCTTCGTGAGTCGGATTTCAATGAAATATTGCCGACTGAAGAATTTTAATAGTATAGTATCGAACTTGAAGTATTTCCGAGTAAGGAATTCCAAGGGAAAATATTTCCGAGTGGGGAATTCCTAAAGGAAGTACTTTTCAGTGATTTTGAATAATCCCAAGTATGGCACTTTAGCGTGGGATTTCACTGAGTGAAGCATTTTCTAATATCATAGCTCCAAGTGGAGCATTTCTGAGTAGAAAAAAGACCGAGCAAAATATTTCCAATTCCCGTGTGGCATGGTACCGAATGGAATATCTTTGATTCCTGCATGGCGCGGTACCGAATGGAGAATTTCCGAACGAAATGCTTTGGGTGAATACGCCTCAGATAGAGACATGCCCGAGTGAATTATTCCTGAGTCAGAAATCATGAGTCGCGCTTCGATAAAATATGACCCGAACTTTGAAGTTAAAATGTCTTTAAATAAAGAATTTCAAGAGAAAGTATTACCGATTAAAGAATTTCTAGGAGAAGTGCTTCTGGAAAATTTAAAGTTCGGTGTAACTTACTTGTTGTATATGGAGTTCGGTTCGATCCTACAGTCCAAGCCTTTCATTGGGGTTCGGTTTTGATCCTACAGTCCAAGCCTTTCATTGGGGTTCGGTTTAATCCTACTAACCGTTCTTCAGTCGGTGTTAGTTTTATTCATTCACCGTTCTTCACTGACGTTCGGCCAAACCTACTAGTTGTACTCAGAGTTCGGTTCAATCCTACAATCCGAGACTTCTACACGTACGAGGTTCAGATCAGGGCTAATCCTGAACCTACTGCGCCCGTTACTCGGGGTTCAACATGGTCTTGAAGGAGAACCAGCTTACTGCGCCCAAGCCTTCTCCGGTGTTCGGTCATACCTAATAACCGTACTTGGAGTTCGGTTTGGTCCTACAATCCAAGCCTTCAACGGTGTTCAGCCAAACTTACTAACCGTACCCAGAGTTCGGTTTAATCCTACAATCTAGGCCTTCGAATGGGGTTCGGTACAGCCTTATGAAAAGGTTTGATCCTACTACGCCCTCTTCCTGGGATTTGGTATGGTTTTTACAAGAGGACCAATCCTACTGTGCCCAGGTCTTCAATTATTCACACATATTCGAGGAGTTACATCGTCAACTACAGAATGGGTAGTTGAGATCATCCGTCCTAAATATGTTTGTGCACGCCGGATAGAATGAAAATCACAGCATAAGAAAAACTTGAAAGAGTTAAGTTGGTGTATGAAATTCTTATTGAACAAAAATAAGAATTACAATAAAAGCGTAGCTGGGATCATGATATAAAGATTTCTCCGTTGAACAATCTCAAGAGAGGAGAGAAGATTTTGTATCGTTCCAGCAGCTAGCTGTAATAAATGCGCAAGTTCTGGGTATTCCATTTGTTTCGGATTGGAGTGCCATCAAGGTTTTCAAGGCGGTAAGAGCCTTTGCCAGCAATCTCGGATACCCTGTATGGGCCTTCCCAGTTTGGGGCTAGTTTGCCTTGATGAGCGAATTTGTTTTCCACACTTGCTTTCCTCAAAACCAAATCTCCGATGTTGAAAGTCCTTGATTGGACTCGTTTGTTGTATCGAAGGGCGACTTTGGCTTTGATGGCCTGATCTCTAATGAATGCGTCTTCCCTGAGTTCTTGTATGACATCCATTTCTGATGCCAAGTTAATGTTATTGCTTTCTTCAGAGAAGTATTTAACCCTAGTAGAAGCAATTTGCAATTCTATAGGTATCATTGCCTTCACCCCATAGGTCAGGCGATATGGGGATTCATTGGTGGAAGAATGAGGCGTTGTGCGATATGCCCAAAGGACGTGACACAACTGGTCTATCCATCCGCCCTTAGCTTCACCAAGACGTTTCTTTAGTCCTTTCAGCACCTCCCTGTTGGCTACTTCAGCTTGGCCGTTAGTTTGGGGATGTTCGACGGAGGAAAATATCTGGGTTATTCCTAACCCTTCGAGTAAATCTGTAAACTTCCTGTCCGTGAATTGGGTGCCATTGTCTGTGACAATCCGAGCTGGGACTCCGAATCGTGTTATAATATTTTCATACATAAAATGACGAGTTCGGGCTAAAGTAATATGCACCACCGGCTCTGTTTCAATCCACTTAGTGAAATAATCGACCCCTACAATGAGATATTTGATGCCCCCAAGAGCAGTTGGGAAAGGGCCCAAAATATCCAATCCCCATTGGTAAAACGGCCATGGAACAGCGGATGTGAAGAGTTCTTCTGCCGGTGTGTGGTGAAGATTAGAAAATTTTTTGGCAGGCATCGCATTTCTTGACAAAGTTAGTGGAGTCCTGCTTCATTGTGGGCCACCAATATCCCGCTCTGAGGATTTTTCTCATCAGACTTCTTCCTTCGGCGTGGTGTCCACATCGTCCTTTGTGCACTTCTTCCATTACTCCATGTACCTCATTCTCTCTCAGACAGATTAAGTAAGGTACTGAGAGTGCCCTTTTGTAGAGGTTACCATCTATCATAGTGAAGTATGACAGTTCTCTCCTTATTCTCTTCTTTTCCTTCTCATCAGTAGGCAACTGCCCATCGGCCAAATAACAGATGTAGGGGGTCATCCATGTGTCACCATAAAGGGAATTGGTCATTATGGCATTTAGAGAAGGGAAAAGAGGAATGCTGGGCGACGTCAGTGTGCTCTGGATCAACGTTGTGGTGCTGCCTAGCTTTTTGGTGCTTGCCAATCTGGAGAGTATATCCGCTCTTGTATTCTCTTTGCGTGGAACATGTTTAAATTATATTTTTGAGAATTTCTCTCTCAACTCTTTGACACAGTTTAAGTACAATTGGAGTTAAGGCTCACGAGCTTGATAACCTCCCAGGATCTGTGAAATCACGAGTTGTGAATCACTGCAGAGCGTTGCCTCAGAAGCTCTGATGTCAATCGCAACTCGTAGTCCGGCCAAACAAGCTTCGTACTCAGCTTAGTTGTTTGAAGTTTTGAAATTAAAATGAAGGGAGATCTCCAAGTGTACTCCATTATCACTTTCAAGAACTACACCTGCTCCAGAGCCCTTTTGATTCGATGAACCATCAACATAGATGGTCCAATAAACACGAGGTGTATCTGGATCTATCCCTGTCATTTCCATAATGAAATCGGCCAGGACCTGAGCTTTAATAGCGCCTCGAGGTTCATAGGATATATCAAACTCTGAGAGTTTAATGGACCATTTGATCATCCTACCAGCGAGGTCAGGCTTGATTAACACAGAGCGGAGTGGTAGATCTGTTCTTACCAAGATCGGATGTGCGTGAAAATACGGACGTAACCGTCGAGAGGCCCAAACAACGGCGAGGGCGGCCTTTTCAATCTTCTGATACCGGATCTCAGCACCTTGTAATGTTTTGCTGGTGAAGTAGACCGGCCTCTGTCCATCAAGAGTCTCCTTTACTAAGGCTACACCTAAAGCTTCATCTGAAATAGCCAAGTATAGGATGAGCGTGTCCTCGGGGTCAGGCTTCGTTAGAATATGAGGTTTGGACAACACCTCCTTAAGCTCTTGAAATGCTTGTTCTTGTTCCTGTCCCCACTCAAACTTTTTGGACTTCTTCAACACTTTATACAGAGGAAGTGATCTGTAAGCCATCTTTGGCATGAACCGAGCCAGGGCTGCTACTTTGCAATTCAGGGATTGGACTTCTTTCAGATTTTTTGGACTCTGCATGTTTAGAATCGTTGGCACTTCCCTGGATTGGCCTCGATACCGCGTTGAGTTAACATGAAACCCAAAAATTTCCTAGCTGGGACAGTGAAAGTGCATTTCAATGGGTTTAGCCTCATGTTAAATTCTCTCAAGTGGATAAACACTTGGCGTAGGTCATCAATATGATCACCTTCAACCGGTGTTTTAGCTATGATGTCGTCGATGTACACTTTGACAAGCTTGGTGTGCATGCCCTCAAACACCTTGTTGATCATGCGCTAGTATATGGCCCCAGCATTCTTTAGGCCGAAGGGCATAATGGTGTAGCAAAAGACACCACGATTATTGATAAAAGCTGTCTTCTCCTAATCCTCCTCACACATAGGAATTTGGTTGTAACCTGAGTACGCATCCATGAAGCTCAGGTACTGATAACCAGAGGAATCATCCACCATCCGATCTATGTTAGGAAGAGGATAAGGATCCTTTGGACAGCAACGGTTAAGGTCCACATAGTCAATGCACATTCTCCATTTGCCATTGGCTTTCCAGACCATTACTACATTTGAAAGCCAAGAGGAATAACGGATTTCCTTGATAAATCCGGCCTTCAGCAATTCCTCGGTTTGTTGGCAAGCTGCTTTCTGTTTCTCTGGTCCCAATCTTCTTTTCTTTTGGGCAACCGGTCTCGTCTCTGGGTAGACAGATAATTTATGACAACAGAAAGCAGGATCTATGCCAGGCATATCGGCTGCAGTCCATGCAAAGAGGTCTTTGAACTCCTGTAGGAGCAACAGTAGTTGCTGCTCCATTTCTGTATCCAGCTTGTCATTAATATGGGTGACCTTTTCTGGAGAATCTCCTAATACGATGTCCCTGGAACTTCCATCCGGTATGGGCTTTGATGGGTTGGACGGATCAATGTGTAAATCCGCCCTAGGGTCCAGGTCAACAAGGCTCACAGAACCGGCAGCTGTTCCAGAATCGTTGAGTTTCCTTTTTTTATTGGAGGCTTCCAACTTTGTCATATTTAGGCTCAGGTTGTAGCAGTACCTAGCCATCTCTTGGTCACCTCGGATGGACGAAACAGCATTGTCCTTATCGATAAACTTGATAAGGAGGTGTGGAGTTGACACGGCTGCCTCCATAGCATTCAAGGTGGGGCGGCCTATGATGTCATTGAATGGTGACTCAACATCAATCACCAGCACTCAGGATTTAACCGTTCTGGCTCCTGGCTCACCTTCAAAGGAGATAAGGGTGTCAAGGTACCCCTTTGTTAGTTGCTTTGCGCCATTGAAAGCTGTTAGTTCCTGTGTGTAAGGCTATAAGTCTGAGTCATTAAAACCCATTCTTTTAAAGCAATTATAAAAAATAACATCACAGGAACTTCCCTGGTCAACAAGGATTCTTCGGACGTCCTTGTTGGCTATCACTGCAATGATGACTACAACATCGTCTCCAACAGGAATGGTAGGACCAAAATCCTCATCAGAGAATGAAATTATTGTAGCTTCAACCCCTCCTCTGTAAGGATGATTGTCTTTAACTTTTCCTTGTACAGACAGAATCATTCTATGATGATTCTTACGGGCTGTAATTAAAGCTCCTCCCCCAGCGAACCCTCTAGCGATCATATCAATGACTTCACGCCGGCCTTGACGCTGTTGCTGAGGCATGTCATCTCTATGTGCTATATCATCAGTCATTGCACCTTTCTGTTTCTCCGCAGCAGAGAACTTTCTAACAGGATTACGGCTATTGTCATCCCCATCGTCTGGATCTCTTTCTCTTTTCTCATTCCGATCTACCCTGTCAAAGGATTTTTCTTTGAACAGGTACTGCTTTAGTTTGCCTTCTCTAATTAACGTTTCGACTGCGTTTTTTAGAGCTTGGCATTCATCAGTGGAATGACCTATTTGTTCATGAAAATCACAGTACTTACAGGGATTCTCTGGTCTCTTCACAGGGGCTGGTCTCCTAATGCCATGGATGCTGAAAGCTGGCCATCTAACCTCTCTCAAAATCTGAGATGGCTTGGCTGACAGTGGTGCATAATGGCTGAAGGAGTTAACACGCCTTTCTCGAGGTCAAGGAGAGGAGTTATTAACTTTGGGGTTGTTGAATGGCCTCTCCATGCGTTCTGACTTCGCTTTCTCCCTATCTCTCCGCAGCTATGAAGGTGGTGTTGGTGGCTTTTTCTTTGCAGCCATAGCTTCTAGGTGCATCTCTATACCCACATACTTTGAGGCTTTTTTCCTGAACTCCTCAAATGTTGTTGGCGGGCTTTTTGCTAGTGAAAGAGCAAAGGCTGATCCTGGCTGTAGTGCCTCGATAACGATATGCAACTTAATGGATTCTGTGAGGTTAGGAACCAGGGATGCTTCCTTGTAGAACCTTTTCAGGAAATCCTTTAAGGTTTCGTTTTCACCCTGCTTAATTTGGGCCAAAGTATGAGATGTCCTGGGAACATCTCTAGAGATGACAAAGTGAGTTTCAAAAATAGCTGCCATTTCAGCCCAGGAATCTATGGATCCAGAAGGTAAACCTTTGAACCAGCCGAGGGCCTCTTCTGACAATGTTCGCAGGAACATCCGACACATTACGTCTTTATCAGCCCCCAAGTACATGGCTTCAAATATGTAAGCATCAAGATGCTTAGTAGGATCAGTTTCGCCATTATACTTTCCAATGGAAAGAGGCTGAGTGGTTTGAAGATGTTTGGGGATGTGGATACTCATAGGTCTCCTTGAAAAAGGAACTTTGAGCTTGTAAGTCACCGGGGGTACTATAATTAGCTCCCTCTTCCCTCGAGCAGCTCCATCATCAGAATCATGGGTCTGTTCTCTCCCCTCAAACGTGGGGATGTTTGAGTATTGGAAAGTTGTGGATTTTTCTCCATCGGTTGTATGAGGAGTGTCTCTTATGCGAGATGACTCCTTGTCCTCACTCTGCCTTCTCTCTCTTCGTAATTCTACGAGTTCTTTCTGGAGTTGACTGATCAACTCATCACGAGGATTGGGGCTAGACACTGGTACTACCTTCTTTGAGCTGCCCCCATGAGAATCGAAGTTAAGCTTCCTGAAGGTGTTGGGGTTGGTCCTGCCTTCAGGTTGATTCTCCATGAAATCATGTGCTTCGCCTTCCATTGATAATCATTTGTTCTTTCACAGGATATGGGAATAACTTTATCGAGTCCCACCGGGCGTGCCAATGATCTATCCTGAACCGGGGTTAAGAGTTCTGGTGTCGAGTCAATCACAAATAGTAGGAAGATTACGTCTCTGAAGACCGGTTATATGAGTATCTGGTTTGTATATCCGGTGTCTCTGTATGAGAAGAGAGCAGATTGGGCGTCCTGGAGGTCCTTCACACGGCCTAACGCGTTGATGTGGGCGAAAGGTGGTGTCACCTGCGAAGATTCTCTGACGCTCAAGTCAGTGATAATATTCCAAGTCAGGAATGTATTCAGAGAGTAATTATAAGTTGATAGAGTCAAAAGATCCTTCCCTTCATTGATGAAGAGAGTTCATATACCTGATTGGCTCAATATTCGAGGATTCGTTAGTGGGGAACCACCAACCTCCAATAACACTATAAATTATTATTTTATTGCGCACTTGCCAGTATGATTGGGTCAAGTGGCTATTTTATATTGAGTGTAGAGAGTATAGGCTAGAATTAGGGGACAAGTTGACCATTCCCGTGAGCAGATTTTGGCTCGTAGTGCAGGGAATTATTGATCAGTCCCTGTAGCAATGCCTTTTGTCTTCTGCATAGTGATGTGTGTGTTATCCGGTGTCATGGTGTTATCCTAGACAACCGGTATAGGGAGAGCACTTGATACGGAATTAGAGTCCGGATGTATACTGATGACACCGGTTGCACGTTGGCGAATTGATAAAGACGTTGAAATATGTCTTGTAGATCGGATACCGGTATCAAGACCGGATCAATACTTTTACAATAAAAATCTTCTTAATCTGACTAGTCTCTAAGTGTTTCCATACCAGTTGAGCTATTCATGATATTATTATCCGGAATTATAGAACAATGTAAACTCCTGGTTGGCCTAGTGCAAATTAAAATTTAAGGGTCCGCATATATAGGTAAGTTATGATGAAAATATGGCATATCATTCATACATTCATAATTGATTGTGTATGTGATTGTGATTGATATTATTATACTAGTTTATGAAAACCTTTTATTGTTTATGTCCCATTTGGGAATATTATATTCTGTTTCTCACTCCTTTCTCCATGTTTTTGTTTCATATGTTTTCACCGATGGTTCGTACAAAGGGAAGGATCGAAGAATCCAGGCTGTAAATATTGTACGTTCTAGAAAGGGAACTCGGTATGAATACCGTGGTCCAATGAATAAATAATGTCATTAAGCAACTACTCTTGAGCCATTGAGTTTTCTCTCTTTCTAATAATGTTTAATATTTATTTGGATGAATGTAAAACTACTTTATAAATTTTAATGGTATTCATGAGGTATTTTAGAAATATTGTATGAAATTTTATTCTGATAGTTGTATTTTAATGATCATATTTTTTAAAAAAAAATTACGATTTTTTTAGAAATTATTGAAATGTAACAGAGGGTGTTACATTATCAAGTGTGAAAAATTTATCTTAATTTTTATTACTTGATTATTATTGGATTAAGGGCGCCATAACAGTGTCAATCTATATTTAACTGACGATGTGGTTTTTTACAATTATGCACTGTTTTCCCACCATGTTATTCAACCGATGGCAACTGATCCACAAGAGACTAATGTAATTGCACACCGGATAGACTGGCTTGCGGAGAAGGTGAAAGACCCTTACTTCTAGGTCCATGAAGAACCCGGGTCTTGCATCCCGGAAGACACGGACAATGTGATGATAAAAGATGTGGTGGTCTACTCCGGGGAGGAATATGAGGACTACTTCACCTTATTGTGCCTCTATCATCTGAACAAATTTGTCATCAACTAGGGTCAAGATGTATTTTTATGTATGAAATGTTATTTTCAAGGTTTTAAAAACCGGACCGGACCAGCCGATTCGACCGGTTGGACCAGGAACCGGTTAGGCTATCGGTCCAGACAAGGAAAAAAATTAGGCATTTCAAAACCGGTTGAACCGGTCAGACTTTTAAAATTGTTTTTTTGTTTTTTTTGCTATTTTTTAAAAAATCTATTAAAAATATTTTTAAATAAATAAAAAACTTATATATAATATTTACATATTATTTTTATTTATTATAATTTTTTAATCCTATAAAACATGTAATATGATCCTTAATTAACTTTATTTTTATATAATTTATTGTTAATATATTAAGAAATATATTATAATATATTAAAATATGTATTTTATTATGACTAGTTCGACCACGGTTCAACCAATGAACCTTAAACCAGTACTTTCACTAGTTCGATCACCAGTCCGATTTTAAAAACCTTGGTTATTTTCCAAGATTAGAATTTGGTTCCCCCTAACGAAATTTGAAATGGGAGTACTCTGGTTCCTGGATTGTGCCCCAAGCCAACTTCATCCCAACAACTGTGGTTTAATCAAAGCCCTGGAAGTTCTGAGAGACTATTTCAACTTCATCCCTACTGTTGCTCTTTTCTTTACATACTACAGAGAGTCAGGGTAACTAAGGAGGTGGGCTTGGCTTCATCAATCTCCGGTGTAACTCAAAAATTACCAACTTTGAGTCTTTCAAGGAATCAGCCAAGACAGACGGAGTGAGCTTTAAGCACCCATGTGTGAAGATCAAAATAAATGATGATAAACTAGTGTTTTGAAAGAATTCAAATTTTTCTAATAAGTTTTACATGGGATAACAACATGAGCATTTCTTGCTCATAAGTAGCGCCTACTCCGTCAACGAAGATGTGTTATCACTGGAGTCAAAGGTGGTTTTGGAAGCTTTGAAGGCTTTTTCTACCTTCTCCAAAATATCATGCTAAGCCTTGTTAGGTGAAGCGCCATACCGGGAGACTTATTTGAGTAATGTCTTATTAGTTAAACCAGTGTCTTAACTAGTTTTTTTCTTGTCCGATGTTCTAATAATCTGACTTTTATGTTTGTATGAGAGATGACTCAGATTGACTTGATAAAAAAGTTAAGGGAACAAGCCAAAACTCGTAACGCTGTTGTAGCCGATGCTGAAAATCAAGTTTCGCCCAAACGGTCTGAGGCTAAGGTTGTAGCCAAGCATGTAAGTATACCAGCTGGAAAAGTCGGTTCCTTGAATATAACTCCAGAGGCTCCTAAAGCTTTGGAAAAAAACAATAAGAGGCATGCTGGTAAGGAGGTTGCACATCAGGAGCCAAAAAAGAATAAAGGCCAGCTAAGGTTAGACGAAGTTGGGTTTGTTGGCCTCAACTCTGACCAGGACAGTGTTATTCCTCCTAAGAACATCTTGGATAAGGTTCAGCCTGCGGTGGTTGATGCATCATTCTGTAACTCTGACATTTCTAAAATTTTATAAACAATTGAAGATACACTGGTGAGATTTCAAATCCCTTTCAAGATGAAGAAGGATCTCTCATCCGGTGAAGTCTGGAGTGTGACTAAAGGTGTAATTTTTAATTTGATTGAAGTGGTCGAGGTGCTTTAATCCCTAGGCGTGACATCCCGGTCACTATTGAGGGCGGGGAGTAATCGCCGGTGCATAGGCACAGACAAGGAGCGGCTCTTGGCAGGGTTCCAGTGGGAGGGACACATGAACGAATCGAATACATACCAGAATGAGAGGGATCTAAAGACTATATAGGTATGGGACTATACAGTCGAGGATAGCTTAAAGAAATGAATTCATACTACCTATACCAACAAATGCATTAGCCTTTTCGGTGGCCTATCACTTAAGGACTCCAAAGTTAAGCGTGCTTAACTTGGAATAATTCTGGGATGGGTGACCTCTTGGGAAGTTCTCAGGAAGTGTATGAGTGAGGACAAAAGCATATTGGAAAGGTCTCGTGTTGGTCTGTGGGGAGAGTCGTTCATTCCTGAAAAGCGGTCAGGGCGTTACAGTCGTATCAGAGCCTAGCCTCTCCTAGTACGGTATGGTTCGGGGACGAACCAGGCGGAAGCTGGTGGGCATGTGACATCCTGGTCACTGTTAAGGGCGGGGAGTGATCGTCGGTGCATAGGCACAGACAAGGAGCGGCTCTTGGCAGGCTTTCAGTGGGAGGGACACATGAACGAACCGAATACATACCAGAATGAAAGGGATCCAAAGACTATATAGGTATGAGACTATACAGTCGATGATAGCTTAAAGAAATGAATTCGTACTACCTATACCAACAAATGCATTAGCCTTTTTGATGGAATATCACTTAAGGACTCCAAAGTTAAGCGTGCTTAACTTGGAGTAATTCTGGGATGGGTGACCTCCTGGGAAGTTTTCAGGAAGTGTGTGAGTGAGGACAAAAGCACATTGGAAAGGTCTCGTGTTGGTCTGTGGGGAGAGTCGTTTATTTCTGAAAAGCGGCTGGGGCGTTACACTAGGTCAATCATATTATTCATTTGATGAAGCAAACAATGCTTCAAGCTGATGAAGGAAGTTGAAGCTCTAAGGGTGGAAGCCCAGGTCGCCCTTGCCACAGAGCAACAAAAAAGTAAGGAGCTGGAGGTTGATTTTACCTTGGCTAAGGAAATTCAAAAGCTTGAGGCTGAGGTTACGTCCTCGAAAGAAAACCATGCTAAGGAAAAGAGAGAGCGGAGGATGAGCTGATTGAATTTAAATACTTAGCCGAGATGGCCTTCAGTATCGTGGTGAGGTAAATAACACATCGGAATCCTAGGACAGAACTGAACCTTTGTAACATTGGTGTTTACCATGAGTTTTATGGTGGGCATTTGTACGCCATGGACCAGGTCAGGTAGTCGAACCAAGTGATGAGCCTTATCGACTGTTGGCTTTGCCCAAGGGTCAAATTATAAAGTTGAGGATGGTGTCTCAAGAGGGTAAAGAATCAGAAGGCATGGAAGGATGATGCTTTTTTATTTTAACTCTATTTAAGCCTTATTTCGGGATGGGCTCTGATATTGACAATCATTTGTGCAAGGTCGTTGTGCCTCCTTTTTTATATGAATCTTTACTTTTTAATATATATATATATATACACACAGACACTTGAGTTCCTTTTTTCTTAATTCGTAACACCTTTAAGCCGATATGCCCGTTTTTTATACATATGTGGAAAAAAAATCATAAAATTAAACAAATAGACTACGTAATGGATGTTTTTACCGATGTTAACGGGTTCAGACAGCGCCTTAAATTCCTATGCAACAGAGTATCCTGATTTGCTTAATTATTCTAACGTAATTATTCCTTGGTTAGTTGATTTTTGGCTGATCCTTGACATCAGTCTTTTCCAGGTTATTTTTCTAACGGTGTGGATTTAACTGCTCATAATTTGGCTCACAACAAAAACTTATAACAGTCAAATCATTAAGTTTATAAAATAACATCGTTGATATAAGTGGCTTTAGGTGACCTGTTAATATGATCTGGTGTGGTCTTTATACTTAATATTGCCAGTCGTCAAGGTGAACTTTAATCAACTGATATGGGTACGGAGTGACGCTCATGGGATCTTGTTGGTTATGTTAACCCCTAATAGTTATCTAAGCTGCTTGGAGTTATTTACTTGCACCGTTTGTTGAGGGTCTAGAGTAGTCTCGAAAGAAATCTAATCCTCGCCATGTTTTGGGGCCAAGTATCCCATACTGTAGTAACGGAATGCTGCTCTCAGGGCATTGTTATTTATACTTACATCGGATAGATAACTTGGCCACTCTTGGGGCATTTTACTTGGGCCATTCATTGGGGTTTGGTATGGTCTTTGAGAGTTTCACTTCCTGACCACTCATCGGGGCCATGTAGCCGGTCTTTGTGATTTATACTCATTGGGATAATCTTGTACGGACACCGGATACGATGGGGATGTTGTCATGAATTACTGCTTTAAATGTGCGATTTTCAACTGTGGGGGTCTGCAATGTGACCATCTGGAGTTGGGAGAGAACAGGCCTCTGTCTTTCCTCTTATACCAGTGTGGGTATGCAAGATGACCTTTGTGAATGTGGTGGTGGAGATACCTTTAGCGGGTCCCACCAGGCATGCAAATGAATTGTCCTGATACCGGGGTCCAGGACTTGGTTTTATAAGCTGGTCCCTAGGTGGTGTAGAATGTATTCTGGGTACCAAGCAGATCAGGTCTCATAGCCAGAGTTAGGCTATGGATGTTGTATGTTGACATTATTAAGCTCCTCATCCCGACCCAACGCATTGAAGGACGAATGGGGAAGGTACCTGCAAAGACACTCTGACGCTCAAGTTAGTCTGAAGTCTAATATCAGAGTTATTTTAGAGCATAGTGTTGGGTACCAGAGAGCTTACCATTTGAGTGGTGGGTGTAATATTTATAGTGGAGGAGTGAGGTCATCCTTTGTGGCATGTGACAAAGTAGGGTCCGTAGTCACATATGGGACTAACACTTTTGCAAGTAAGGGTCGATGTCCTTAATGACTACTCTCTTTATCTTGACTTCGGTCATAAGTACTGGACCAGGGTAGTGTCATGGTGACTCCGGTTAGGGTAATATAGTGTAAGGACATTGATAAACATCTGAACCGATGTGCTAGATCCATAATTCTTATGGTGATTCCTTCAGGGCCTATACCAGCAGGAACCTTTCAAACATATGGAATGAGGGTCGGTATCCATTCCGGATCAAATTTCATGTATAAAAGTTTAACTTTTTATTATAATAAATTTTAATACATAAAAAATTATTTTATAATTTTGAATAGTACCTCTGGTTCCAAATATAAGCAAATTATAGTGGAATTTTTTGGTTCTTTATATAAGCAAAATTAGATCTTCCCAATATCATTAAATACTTGTTTACCAAATATGTCTTTATTATATTGGCTGAATATATCCTTTGGTCCTCTATCTTTTCTAAAAATGTTAATTTGGTTCTTTAATTATTTTTTTGTCCACTTTGGTCCCCTATGTGGTTTAAAATGTGTCAGGTACGTCCTTCCGTCAAATTCTTCTAACACTGTTACTGTTGTCATCTTCTTCAATATAAACTTCTTCTCCTTCTTCGATGGCTTCTTCCATAAAACATAAAATTTATCCAATCCCCTCTTCTTCCTCAATTATTCCCCAATCCCACACTCATCATATTCGAATTCTCAATTCCCAAACTCAATAAACCCTCAATTGTGTATGTTCAGAATCCGTTTCTGTTGCAGTCCAACATCTTTCATTGTCTTCTTCACAGGCCCCATTGTCTTCCGTAACACATCATTGTTCAACTCCTCAAACCGAGCTCAGATGAGGGGCTTAGAAAAATCAACACATCAAAAAGTGACTCAATTTCCATACGAACCTGGTACTGGGTGTTGAGAGCTCTCTTTGCACGCTCACTCTCTTTCTCTCTCCTAAGCTTGTCAATTACCCTGTTGTCCTTCCTGATATCCTTTCCATGCTTCTTCTTGAAATAGTAGCACTGATCCAAGACGAATCTCAAGCCTAAATTCTTCATATTCTTTTTTTAGAACTTTACATACAAAAGTACCAAAAGATACTCCTAACATTAGCAAATATGTTGTTGGGGCAAATTTAAAGTACATAATAGGATGAATTTTATAAAACTAAATGTTTTGGGCTATCTAAGCTTATTTTGTACCAGGGGTATGACTTCTCCATGAAATTATGGTTCTATTTGTTCATTGTTTTTGGTTGTTAGCATGGGGATGAATGTAAATGATGGAAAGGGTCGACACTAACTTACATGAACTTGGTGACTGCAGTCCATGCATACGTATTGATAAAAGTTAAATGTGAGGTTGAGATTAGTATGGTGGGTCAGGGTGAAACTCATTTGGAGATCATACATGTGTGAAGGTCACAAGAAACATTGAAATGACTTCTACTTGGATAGCAAAGAAAATGGAAACTTATTTTAGGCAGATCCAAAGTTGAAGAATAATAGGATTGCTAAGTTATTAATGTCAAAATATGAAGTAGAAGACTTAATAATGCAAATCTATAGAGCCAGAAAGAGAGCCCAACAAGGTTCGTGTTCCTGTATGGGCAAGGCATGTCTTCCATCTCATTCCTAAATCTAATCACATCATAAAGTTTAAACAATTGGACAGGACCCTTGAGACCCAAACCAGTGTTTAGCATAATTGACTCATTAGTAGTGAAACTAATGGGAAGAATACGAAAAAGATACAATAATAGAGTTAATTGAGATCAATTACTAAGTTCCTCTAGAACATGTTTAAGACCCTACACATTGCAAGTAAAATAGAGTACAACAATTGACTGTGTCAGGTAATTAAACTAAAACAACTAAAATTCAACAAGGACCAAACTGAAATCACTAACTGTACATAAGGGACTAAAATGAAATCACTAATTATACATAAGGGACCAAACTGAAACAATTACCTTCTGCTGGTCTGATATGAAGGTGAGCTCCCTGTAAACCTCTGCTCCATCTAGATTCCCTACCAGCAGGTCCAGGAACCACCTCCATGAGTCTATGATTCAAAAACAGTAATGGCAATAGGAAGCATTTGGTTATTCGGGTCTCTCCCAACTACATATAGTAGTTGTCCACCATATGGTCATTTTAGGAAGCAACCATCTAAACCTATGACAGGTCCATATTGTTTGAAGCTTTCTTTGCATACATTCAGGCAAACATACAACCTATGGAACATAGTATCTCCCCCTTGTAACTGCATACCTAACTTCACTATAGAGCTTGGGTTTGAAGTCAACAGAGCTTGGGTGTAGTCTCGAGAGCTTTGGAAATTGGTCTTTGAAATCTCCATCAACAAGTTTAGTTGCATGAAGAAGGAAGATGAAGACAACTTCTTTCTTTGAAAATTGGTCTTTAAATCTCTATCAACAAAGCCAACTTCTTTCTTTGCTTTAGCCACACAAAGAATGAAAATGAAGACACTCTTTTTCATTTTCCCTCTCATTTCCAAAATGGCAGCGTTTGGGTAGTTATAATCATTAGTGAATCCCGTTTTGAGACATGTACCATGATGTCTACTCTTACAGCATGTCAGATAAACTGACAAACGGACATTAGGGAAATTTGACAGAAGGACGCACCCGACACATTTTAAACTACTTAGGGGACCAAAGTGAACAAAAAAATAATTAAAGGACCAAATTAACATTTTTTGAAAAGATAAAGGACCAAAGGATATATTTAGCCCATTATATATATTTCCAATGCTACTAATTCTTTATGTAATAAATGATACTGAGGGTATTTTAGAAAATTAAATTAAATATGTGGTAATATTAATGCAAATAACTACTTCCAATCACTGTTCTTAATATGTGTGAAATTAGGTACATTTGCTTATATTTGAATCGGAGATAGTAATATTTATAAATTTATTAATATTTATTAAACAAAAATCTCACTTAATTTCTTTCCACATAAGGAGAGAAATAATTTCTACCAGACCCTGCTTACTTTTTATTTTTCCTTTATCTTTTTCCTTCTAAATAAATAAAGGAAAACTTTCCTTCCCTTATTTTCCCTTAATTCAAACAAACTAGGCATTACTCTGATTTTTCCTTCTATGTTGCACGAGTTCAAGCACATTACTACCTTATTATTTATAGTCAAACGTGTCTTGGTCTCTAAGTTAGGTCAAGAGACAAAAATTAAGCGATCCCGTCTTTGATGAAGTATGCAACTAGGTTTTTGATTTATGACTGAAGTGAGCCATTTCTTGTTAAAGCATGATTTAGGCATGTTGCTTTACATTAAAGGTTGTCAGGTGCAGTCTTCTACCCTAGGAAACCTTCTGAAATGACCATTATGTCCTTAGTTCTTCATGTTGAAGTGAGGCCAACAATTTCTAGACTTAGAGAATTTTGCACTTCCAAACCTAAAATAAACCTTTTTGTACCATAAACACTAAGAAAAAAAAAGTCAGTTGGAAATTTTGCCACATACTTGGTATTTGTGTAAATGATAGTATTTTATGTATAAAACACAAGCCCAAACAATAAATTTGACATGGTTTTGGTTATTGAAAATATGGTAAAATTGATATCTAAAACTTGTTACCTTACAAAATCCAAAAGCAAGAATACAAATTATAGTTACCTTTACCAAATTACCAATACCAGCTACACTCGAGGAAGATGTTAACATGGATTTTGTTATAGGATTACCTAAAACCTAACAACAAAAAGATTCTATAATAGATGTTGTATACATGTTTTAAAAAATGACATGTTTCATATCATGTTAACAGACTAGTGATGTTGTTAACATTATTGACCTTTATTTCAAGGAAATTATTCATTTGCATGGAATTCTTGAAACCATCACTTTTGATTGAGATGTCAAATTTGAGTCATTATTGTAGAGCTCTATGGAACAAGATGGGAACCAAGCTTTAATTTAGTATTTCCAGTCATCTATAAACATATGGGTAAATTAAGGCAATTAGTAGACTTTTACATGATTTGTTGCAAAGTTTCGTTAGAAAAATTTTTAACATGAGATCGAATTATTACACAAGTTGAGTTTTCCTACAACAATTCTACCAACCAAGCTACAAGGAAACATCATTTTGAAATAATATATGGTTAGCCTCTAAGTCCTTTAGACATGGCCTCATGGATCCTTATTCCACCAAGGATGACTTTAGTGTTGTTGCTAATCAAAGAGCTAAAGAGATAAATAAAAAAAGTCCATGAACAATTTTGAGTGAGAATTGAGAAGCAAAACTTAGTATAAAACTCAGGGAGATAAGCACAAAAGCAACAAATTATCAATGAATATGATTAGGCATGGATACACCAACTAAAGGAAAGACTTTTTAAGCAACCAACTGCCAAGTTATCCTTAAAAGTCAATGGTTCATTTCACACAATTTAGAAGATCAATGATAATGCTTATAAGATTGAGCTACTAAGCTTCTATGACATTGTTGCTCCCTTAAATATTGATGGTCTTTCTTCTTACCACGAAGAAGAAAATGCTTAGCCTTCAGAGTGAGTGTCTCTGACCCAGGGAGAATAATAAAGTACAAAAAGTCAAGCCTCCCCATAAATGTCAACTCGCTACCCCAAATCACCCATTTTGTATTTTTATTTTTATGTTTTCTTATGCAATCTTAGTAGTATAAACAAACCTAACTCTAAAATATTATGATTATCCAATTATTAAGTTTATAATCTATTTGAGAATTTCCTATCTTAGCTACTTAATTTCTTCAATGTATAAAGATTTATGGAATTTTATTTCTCTAACCAAAGTTTTTTTCATACATGCAATAGGACACAAACTCCAATCAA
The DNA here is from genome assembly GCA_037962975.1 of Clitoria ternatea. Classification (NCBI taxonomy): domain Eukaryota; kingdom Viridiplantae; phylum Streptophyta; class Magnoliopsida; order Fabales; family Fabaceae; genus Clitoria; species Clitoria ternatea. The sequence goes on from CM075676.1 coordinate 54,328,869, forward strand.
TAATTAACATGCTTAAAATTTATATATTTATTAATTATATAAGCGAGATTTGTTATTAGTTTTCTTAGTATTATTATCTACATGTATCTTTAGCAACATCACACTCAAGGAGATTAAATAAAAAAAACTCTTTATACAACCTTAATTTGTATTACTATCAACTTGGTGCTTGTTTGGTTTGTAGTTGCGGAAACAAAGTTATGAAAATAGAAAAATTTAAAGGTTAATATTGGTCTTTTAAACCATTCAAGACAATCAAAACTCCGTTTGACTGTAGGATCTTTTTGTTATCTATCGAGAGTAATTTTTTGGGTAAACTTCGGAGACCGAAAGTCAAAAATCAATATCAAAATGAGTTTTTCAACCAAACCAAACATAAGTGATGAATGATTTTGTTTTTTGGGTGAAATTAATTGAAAATAAGAAAATATAGAGGGAAATGGAGACAGATAAACGCGTAGCTTAGTGGCAGTTAGGGAGGGTTATATATGGGAGGAAAGGTCCCTCAATTGTCGACGCAGATCAGATCCTCCATCTAACTGCCCGACAAGGAGACCTGCTCTGCCCTCCTTTCTTCTTCTTCGACCCCAATCACGAGGTTTTTTCGATGCCTCTTTCTATCTTCAATTTTCCTCTTTACTAACCTTATGGTTTTTGAGCGTCGATTCTGGGACCCCGTAAAGTTATGTGAATTCTTCCTTTTAATTTTCATCTTCTCTAAAGTTGACAACCTTTACCACCTTCTTGAATGGAATTATTGAAATTCCCCAAATTGATGTCTTATTTCTCTCGAGGTTTTAGATTACTAGGTTGTCGGTTACCTTTATTAGAATTATAATTTTCCTTTTCTCAAGTATCTTGTTTTAGGGTTAGGTTACTGCTGCTATCTGCTTCTCCCTGGTACTGAAGAGGGTCTTCATATGCTTTACTTTAAATTGAAACTTTAGTGTATGCGGTTCAAGGTTATTTGACATTTGATGTTTGTTTTTTCATGAGGTGAAATTGATGTGTCTGTGCCTGTCTTTACCTCACACTTTTTACGGACCATGTATGAATAACACAGGGAAACATGTCTCAACAACAAGGGGACGGAATGGAGTATGCCGCAGATGACAATGAGATGGCCGAAGTAGAAGATGATATGTATTTCCGTGGCAGAATGTTCGGTGATTCAGAATCAGAATCAGATGAAGATGATGAATATGACTCTTTGGTTTGTTTTTAGTCATTAGCCAAACTTTTCTTTCTTAATTCTTTTGATGTTAGTTTGTTTGTGGGGATGTTGGTCTTATCCCGTCTCAACCTAATATTCGTCTCTGTAAACCTAGGTGTCACTTGTTTACGAAATTTCCCCCTCTGATTTCACTTCTTTGGACGCTGCTTTGCTTTCTGTGTTGCAGGAAAATAGGATAACGGATACTACTGCTGCTGAAGCTAGAAAAGGAAAGGATATCCAGGGTATACCTTGGGATAGACTGAGCATTAGTCGCGAAAAGTATAGACAAACTAGACTAGAGCAGTACAAGAATTATGAAAATATACCGCAATCAGGTGAACAGTCAGAAAAGGTAAAATAGGTTTTTCTATGAGCCCCCTGTAGCATTTGAGTAAAGATTCTGGGTTGATTTTTTTATCTTCTACTCTCTCGTTTACAGGAATGCAAAGTCACATGTAAAGGAGGAGTGTATTATGATTTCTGGCAAAACACCAGATCTGTGAAATCAACAATACTTCATTTCCAAGTATGCTGATACTGTAATTATTTGCTTTGATCATTTCTGATGTCATGATAACCGATAAGTTGTTTGGCACCATGCCGTGTTATCTTGTCCTTGGTGGAATGGCATTATCTTTTTTCATGCATAACATATAGAATTAAATCATCTTACCGCTTGCTTCAAGAAATCCTCAGCGTGCCATGGGCAATAAGTTCAGTAACACTAACGTGAAAAATCTTATCTGCCATTTTCAGTTGAGGAACTTGGTTTGGTCAACATCAAAGCATGATGTATATCTTGTTTCCAATTACTCAATTATACATTGGTCTTCTTTGACTTCGAAGAGAACCGAAATCCTCAATGTATCAGGGCATGTAGCTCCATGTGAGGTAATGTTTTTGGAATGCTAAATGCTTTGTTGTAAAAGATATGTGTTATAAATGGCAACTAAGCTTTTGAATACCTATTGGTAATAGAAACATCCTGGAAGCCTTTTGGAAGGATTTACTCAGATACAGATTAGTACACTGGCTGTACGGGATAAGTTGTTGATTGCAGGGGGGTTTCAAGGAGAACTTATTTGCAAGGTACTTCTGTTATCACTAGGGTTGTACTTGTTACTTTCCTTCTACAACGATTGTTTATGGTCATATATATTGCAAGGTCACCATGGTTTATTGTTTGCAATTTATATTTCTTGCTTTAGATGCTCAAGTTTAGTTGTGCCCATCCTTAATATTTGCCAGATGTTTATGTTGTTTTTTAAGTGGTTGAGAGATTATTTTGCATCTATATGGATATGATCAATTGAACAATCACTGGTTAACCTAACTGGACAATCTGAAGTCATTCTCAATAATGTCAATTTGGTTTGTCCAATTGATATAATAGGTAGTTTTAATCCTGTTTAAATGACACATACATCTTGTCTTGCAGTACATAGATCGACCCGGGGTTAGCTTTTGTTCTAGAACTACTTATGATGAAAATGCAATCACAAATGCAGTTGACATTTATGAACATCCAAGGTCTCTCTCCTGTCCTCTCCCATTTTTTTTTTTATTTTCTGTATTTATTTAGGGTCTATAAAGATTCATGTGGTGTTAACAATCACTGCTCACAAACAACTCTCATGTGTGGCGGCACACTAACAATTTAACAAACAATTAATATACCAGTGGGGCTGTTCATTTCATGGCTTCAAATAATGACTGTGGAGTTCGGGACTTTGACATGGAGAGATTTCAGCTTTCCAAGCATTTCTTCTTCTCCTGGCCAGTAAATGTAAGTTATTTTTCTTTGGTGTCAATTTTAAATTTGTTGTAATCCTTGTGCTATTTGTTTTTATTATTGAAACTAGTGTACTGTAGTCTTCCTTTCAGTCTGCATTTTATTAATTTATTAATGGTGGAGAGACACCAACAGGAGGTTTTACCTGATAACCTTGTTCCATTTATGCACTGCAGTTAACAAACTTAAAACAAAAGAGTAAGATAAAAAGGGGGGAATTACTGTTTAAAGTCTAATAAAGATAGAGAATTGATAGTATGTCTACATATTAATTCTTTATTCTTTCTTTGCATGCTTGTTACTGTGCTCACTGCTAATGTTTGAAAATATGATATTTGTCATAATAAATAGAAGAAATTATTATTTGAATTTTTTTCTTTTCTGTCTACAGCATACTTCATTGAGCCCAGATGGTAAACTACTAGTGATTGTTGGAGACAACCCTGAAGGGCTACTGGTGGATTCTCAAACTGGAAAGGTGGTTTATTATGTTTGTGTTACAAATTCCTTCTGTGGTGTATGGGGTAAATTATGAATTGCTAATTTTGGATTTTGGTTCTTTGTAGACCGTCATGCCATTATGTGGACACATGGATTTCTCATTTGCTTCTGCATGGCATCCTGATGGCCGTATGTTTGCAACCGGGAACCAAGACAAAACATGCCGTGTTTGGGATGTTAGGAACTTGTCAAAATCTGTCAGTGTGCTTAAGGGAAACCTTGGAGCTATACGTTCCATACGATTCACATCTGATGGGCAGTTCATGGCAATGGCTGAGCCAGCTGACTTTGTGCATGTGTATGATGCAAAACATGGGTTTGAGAAGGAGCAGGAGATTGATTTTTTTGGGGAGATCTCTGGGGTGTCTTTTAGCCCTGACACAGAATCACTTTTCATTGGTGTCTGGGATCGCACCTATGGAAGCCTTCTTCAGTACAATAGACGGAGAAGCTACATGTATCTTGACTCCTTGTAAATCTGTAACCTCATACCTTTTTATCTGTAAGTACCTACAGTTTATGTTCTTCTGTTTAGGAAATTTGAGAACTATGGCACCGCCTGACCAAAAGAAGAAAAATGACCGGTGGATTGCCTACCATACAATGTAGGACCATTTGGCATGAGGTCGTTACAGTTTGTAATATGTTGTGCTAAATAGCATTGATTGCCAATCCTTGGAACCTTTTATTATTTTTTAATCTTATGCTAATGGTGGAAGAGTGTGGTCCTAAATTTCTAAGAACGGTGACTGCTACCTACATTGTTTTTCCCCTGATAAAATGTTTCAGGGATCCCTTTTGGTGAAACTGGTTATGCAATGCCATGGATGAGTTCCTTACTTATTGATCTGGTTATGCAATGCTTCATATTCAATAATCAAATGGATAAGGTGTGAGAGGGAGACTTTAGATTCCAACATTTTTTTTTGTGATTCTAAAAGAGGGGAGGGAAGCTTTTATTGATCAGGTAAAAATGATGGTCGTATGGTTCAAGGCAGAGAGATTAGGTGACAACTCTTTCCAATAAGATTAGAAAGATGTTTCAATCAACTGATTAATTTTAAGTGCTAGTTCAGGTTCTGAGGTACTGCAAGCATATTGCAGATTTCTGGTACAACCAGCATTGGGTTACCATGAATACCTCATGAAAATGAGTGCCTTGCCTCCTGGTTGCTATGGAAAGATTGTAATTCCCTTGTTTTGCTGGAAAGACTGATTTAAATGGTGTAGGGGGCCCTGATACAGCACGCAGGCACTTGGGTAGAGCTAAGTTGTTGCCTCACCTTTTTTAGTTACTAATAATCAGTGACATCATTAGATATCCAATTGTTAGTTCTCATTGTAATGCCATTGTTGAAATGGACTCTCAAGTATCTCAATGATTCTTCTCTGGTTGCTCATTTGGTCATGACCTTAACTTGTATTGTCAGAGTTATCTATCATGTCGGAGATTTATCCAGCGTTGGAGATTTATCTATGCGTTACCTTGGGCCAGGCATGGAGCTCCCTAACAATATCTGGGTCAAATTTGCAGAAAATTGATGAAAACATCACATTCACCACTTTTCAACTTTACTCTGCGTTCTGAAATAAAATCCCAACTCTGGATTTCATCAAAACACTTGGCCTGATCCTTATCACGGAAGCGTGGGCCTGTAGCGGATTGGTCATTAGAAGTCCTGGCTCTTTTGCCTTTGTCTTGTCTTGCAGATTTGGGAGTAACAAGGGCGGCCTTGGTCCTAGCCATCCTGAAATGAAAAATAAAAAACAAACACACAAGGAAAAGGCACATCCCACCATTAGAAAGAAGCAAGCAAATCCGCACCTTAACAATTCTAACAGCATGGAATCAATCAACCAACATGCTTGTGTTTCAGAATAAGCAGAGCACAATTGCATATCAACACTTGCAGGCAAGTCAAAATGACAAATCATTAAGTAATTAAATCATAACACTCCGCTTATTGCAAGCAACTCATGAAGCAATAACATGGTATGGCAAGGGGATTGCATATCATCAACTACAATGCAAAGTATATGCAATAAGTGTGTACAATAGTGTAGACCTTAAGAAAGTGAAAATTTAGAGGCATGGACATCATTCAGGCATTTTAACAAACATCTATCAGACACTATTTTATTTCTAAAGTTAACAAATGAAAACACTTACAATGTACTCCAAATTGTGTCAATGAAAAGCACTCTCACAAAAAAAAATTCAAATGGAGAGAAGGGAAGAAGAGCAATTCAACAACGTAAGACAAGGTCTGTGGCAATGATCCCATTTTAACAAACATATTTCAGCAACCATGTATAATGGGCAAGGTTTCTTGCTTGAGTGAATTAAGCCATGCTCAAGCGAATTACTCTAAACTTGCTTAATTTTTTGGCCACTTCAATCTTCTTTTTGCAGTTTTCCTTTGTTCCAACAAAATAAACAATATAAGAGGGATTAAACATTATTAAGATTACAAAACGTAAGCTGGGTCATTCAAATTAAAATTTATACTGTTTTATCAATTAATTCTCATCCAAATGAACAAATTCTCGTAAAAAAAATGGTCTAATTAACATGTAAATTTATTGCATAATGGACACTTATCAGGAATCGAGGATGAGTAGATTGTCAGACTCATGGTGATGGGACAGGTTAAATCCGCTTTGTTAATTTACTAGCATATGATTGTCTTTTGTATGATTCATATTAACTTAATTTTACAAATCATAAATTAGATAATAAATTATTTCAAAAAATATAAATTATTAAATTAAATTATAAATTATTTTAAAAATATATTTTATAGATATATATTAATATATATTATAAATTTGAATTATTAATTGCCAAATTGAATCAGATTTTCTTAATATTTGTAATTATGAAATTTAAAGTTAAACAATCTATTTTAAAATCAAATTAAAATATCAATTGTCATCATAATCTAATCTCAATTTATGTTAAATTAAAAAAATTATAATTTAAAATTAATTCATAATAAATTTGGCAATTAATTAAATCTGATCCACTCTTTATTAAGAAAAATAATTAATTAAGATTTTGGAGCACACTTATTTATATGAACCCTAAACCGGTCAATAAAAAATATTTTAAGTTAAAACAAAATATATTCTAAGTAAAATATCCGAGGATGGTTAGGTAAAATAGCGAAGTTAATTTGAACATTTGAAAAGATCTTTATCTCTACGGTTAAAAAAGAATTTTATATGTAATTATAGCTAAAAATAGTGGACGGTTATTTTCTCAAAATAAATAAAATCAGAAAATTATTTTATTTTATTTAATATATATCTATAAAATATATTTTTAAAATAATTTATTATCTAATTTAATAATTTATTATTTTTATTATTAAAAATCATTTTAATTCATTAAATAAAAATATTTTCAAATTAATTATTAATATTATTTAATATATTATTTAAATAGAAGTATTTAATAACCAACTAATTTATTTGATTTGGTCATCAATTCGGGATTATAATTTAAAAAATTATAATTAAAAATTAATTCATAATAAAAATAAAATAAATAGGGCTGCACTTGATGACACGCTAACATGTGTCATAAAAAGTTTCACAAATGTACACACCTGATAATAGTTCACTCTTTGTCGTTTCCTTTTCTTGTTGATGGAACTTGAAGAGCTTAGTTCTTCTCTAAGTTTTTGAAAGTTATTTGGAACTTTACCTACAAATAATGTATGGTTACTACATATGGACTCCATTGCAATGATGAGACTCAAAGAGCCTATTTCTAAGAAAAATTGATGGACAACACAAGCCAACTGTTGAACTTAATTAAGACAAGCTGAGTCTGTATTTTCTTTTTTGGTCGAAGCTGAGTCTGTATTTTAAAGAAACACAAACATGTATTCTTGTGGGCTGGGTTTCATTTGGCCGGTAGAAATGCTTTCCGAATTTAATATATAACCCCAGTTATTGAATTCATTTAGTCAAATTTCAAATAATAAACTAAAATAATAAATCATTTTAAAACTTAATTATACTAAAATTAATTTTTACTAAATTCATTACTCACAAAATAATTTTTTTTAAAAAGGAGACCGTGCAGTTACAGGTTTACACTGGCAAACCCTGTGTGGACTGGTAAATTCAACGCACGGAGGAAGAAAGTCAAAGTGTCACACAATTAAAACTCCACTTTCTTTCCCCTCTGACTTCAACTTTGCACGCTTATTCCTTTTACGCAATTCCTCTCACGAAGGCACTCACTCCTTCCTTTCTGTGAACGTTGATTCGAGCCCTCACGTGAACGTTCATTCTCTTGGTGGAAGAAGGCATTTGAAGTTTAGGTTTGGTTTCTCCTCTCCGTTTATCCACAGTTTCATTAAAATATGTTGTCTTTTTCTATAGATAAAATGATTAAGATAAATACCCCTCAACATTCTTGTTAAAGCTTCTCTAGAATATAGTTTATTTGTAACATCCCATTTTCATCACAAATAGGAAATAGATATTAATATATCTTTTTTGAGAAATACTTACTATAAGTTAGTTTATTATTATCATTTTTTTTATTTTGATATTTATATTTAATTATTTGTTTTTTAAATAATAATAATAAAAAAAATAAAAATATTTCTGAATGAGAATTTTAAAATGACTTAATTAGTATTCACTAATTAAGAAAATTATATTAAGAATTTTTAATATCTTTATTATTCATCATTTTTATTTTATGTTTTTATATTTATGTTTTTACATATTTAAGATTTAACTCTTATTAGAATTTTAAAATAAAATTTTGAAGGAATTAGACTATGGTTCTTTTTAACTTTTTGATCTACATAATATTTATGATTTTCTGGAATTTTTTGAAAATTTTAAATTATTTTAATAAAATAATATATTTTAAATAATTTTAAATTCATATAAAGTTGCTTAAAATTAAAAATATTTACAAGAATGTAAATTTAAATTATAAAAAAAATTTCTAAAATCTATTTCAAGTAGACTTATCTAAAAATTATCGGTTTGAGTAAAATCTTGATTTTTACCAATCGTAAAAAAATTGAAAACGTACTAATAAATTTTTATTAACAGAAAATTTTAGATTTTTAAAATTTAAACTTTATATTACTTATCATAAAATTAGTGAGGACCGATATAATATCGCTAAATTTCAAAAAGGATTAATTTTGAATATTTAAAATATACCGAGTGAAAGGTTACTATTTGGCTTAATAATTCTGCCGACATTTACTATGCAAAACACTGTGCATGTATGAAATTTTCAAAAGTTGCACAGTAACCAGGTTTTAAATTTCAAAAAATGCATAGTACTTTTATATTAAAATAATAGAATGCATAGTAAATTTTTTTCTATAAATACCGAAGGAATTCTTCTTTAGAATTCACAATTTCAGATTAAGTTTTCTTAATATAGTAGTGTTAGTGAGATAGTGGTGGAAGTAAGAGAGAGAAATAAATTTTTTGGAAGAAGGTTCTGCTAAAATTCTAAGGTACGAATACATCTCTTTTATATTTTTTAGGATTATTTTTATATTGTTTTTAGAAATCTATTATTATACTGGAAATAATATTATTTTAAGTTACTATTCTGCATAGTAAAACACTATTTCAATAGTAAATTACTATTTACTGTTACTATTTACCTTTACTGTTACTATTTACCTTTACTATTCACGTTTTACTATTTACCATTACTATTCACGATTTACTATTTACCATTATTATTCAGTTTTACTATTTACTGTTACTATTCACTATTTACTATTCACTATTCAAAATTTACCATTTTTATTTTAAGTAGTAATCTTAATTTTCATCTTGTAATTATATTAAAATGAAATTGGTATGTTTTAGAACTCGGAGACGAGGCGCGCACTGATTTTCAATAACGAATCGGTATACAAGAGGTAAGGGGGAGTGAGATAAGAATATAATATGAAAGACATAAGAATAAAGGGAGGAGTCCCCTACTCTTTTTAAATTTAATAATATTATTATTTTAAAGTAATAACTTCTCAACTTAAAATTTATAATAAATTTAATATATTGTGTAACTTATTCTGAAATATCTATACATGGATCTGAATTATTATAACTTATACGAACTGGACTAAACCTATGCAAGGACTTGGACTTTTATATCCTATATGGATCGAACTAAACCTATGCAAGGACTTGGACTATTATGACTTGTCTAGACTGAACTATACCTATGCGAAGACTGGATTATATATATGACTTATATAGACCTGTGCGAGGAATGGACTATAAGGACTCAAAATCAAATCTACTAATTTAAATAACCATTAAAATTTGAATTATATTTATGAGCGATATTTAGTTGATTTGACTTGATTATAATTAATTGTATTTGATTTCGATTAATGATATTGTATTAGACTGTGATTGATAATATGCAATTATGATTGATGATATTTGATTGTGATTGATGAGATTAGTATACTTGATTGTGGTTGATGAATGATTGATGACCTTGTGATATGAAGTTTGAGCATATAGCAAGCATGACGGAAAGTTAAAACTCAGTAAGAATTTTCTTACCTTACTCTTTAAATTTTTATTCCAAGAGAAAGTATTTTATAATTATTTTAGTCTTTTATTTCTTCTTAGAAATAATTTTCACTAACTTTATTTTTAATTTTAATAATAAAATCTAGTATTAGAAAGAAGTTATTTTATGAAAATCAGAGGTTGAGATAATTAATTCTTGAATTAAAGAAAATTTTTATAGTTTTAAGTATTCTTAGTTAATGATTTTAAATTATTTTCTTTAGAAATTAGAAGTTTAAAGTAAATTATTTTGGTTTTCCCTAACGAAATAACTAAAGAATATTTTGTCGAGATTTCTAAAACTCAATCTAGTTAGGATTCAAATTAAGAAAGATTATGTAAATATGTGAAGATTTTTAAGATAAAGTTTTGAGATATTTAAGGCTTGGAAACTCAATTTTGGTAAGATCTGAATTTGAAGACTGTACTAAATTATTTCAGTATAACAGAAGTTCAAAGAAGAACTTATGGGAATGTACAGTTTATTGTGATGATTTTGTGAACCTTTATGGTATTTAATAATCGAGTTTCTAAAAGTCTTAACCAACTAAATATGCGAGTAGTTCATGCATCATGAATCATTAAAGAGAAATGAGATGTGATATTGCCTGGGGACGGATTATAGAAACCGAGGATACATTAGAGGAGGCTTAATTGCGAGCCTTGGGATGAGAGGGTGTGAAAGGGTGCTTCAGGTGACCTGGGGTCGCTCCCTAGTGTCAGGTACTTTCACAATAAAAACTTTCTCAGTCTGACTAGTCTCTAAGTGTTTCAACGCCAGTTGAGCTGTTCATATGCCATGAAGGCATTTATGTTATTATTATCTGGAATTTATGGAACAGTGTAAACTCCTGGTTGGCCCAGTGCAAACTAAAACTTTAAGGGCTTACATGCATAGAATGAATGAGATGATAGTATTAAAAACATTGCATGACATTCATATGATTGTGACATTCTATGTGGGTGGCTGTGAATGAAAATATAATTGTTATGTTATGAAAACCCTTATGCTTATGTCTTATCTGTAAAATATTATATTCTGTTTCTCACTCCTTCTTGTTTGAATTTTGTGTCCAAAATATATGTTATATGATATATAGCTAGCAGTTTAAGATGAAAGGATGAAATTACAAGAGGGTAAATTGGTTTCATCCTCAATCGGATAGGAGAAGAGATGTGACAAGAATAGGATTCAAGATCACATGGTTTGAAGATAAGGAAATAATTGGTTACAGTCGAAGTAGAGGTATGAAATTTTTAGTTTTAGTTTACCTTAATACAATATTAAGTTGGATGATTGTAAATCAATGTAAAAGTTAAACTTCAATAAACCTTATTCTTTGGATATGATACTGTAATCTTTGATCACTTATGATTTTCTGAAAGTTCATTTTATCATTATGAATAATTTAAAACTTTTTACTTTCAAAATTCAAAGAAAATTAGATGTATATACGTCCTTGTATACACGAGATAAGAAGTGATAAATATGTATATCTTTCTTAAAAAAACAAAAAAAAACAAGAAGAATAGATATATGTCTCGTGTATATAAGGGGGTGTTACATTATTTCTGTTCCTGTTATATTACATACTTTTATCTTGTGTGACACTGTGAAGTTCATATTTTAAAAATTTATTATTTTTAAAATATGTTGAAGTTCATGTTTTCTCTATAGTATACAACTTAGAGTTGTATATCATAATGGTTCCTTATGATAGATTGCCCGTTGATCCGGTCTCAATACCGGTATCTGATCTGCAAGACATATTTCAATGTCTTTGTCAAGACATCAACGTGTAACCGGTGTCATCGGTATACATCCGGACTGTAATTCCGTATCAGGCGCTCTCCCTATACCGGTTGTTCAGGATAACACCATGACACCGGATAACACACACGTCACTATGCAAAAGACAAGAATCATTGCTACAGGGACCGATCAATAATCCCCAGCACTACAAGCCAAATTCTGCTCACGGGGATGGTCAACTTGTTCCCTAATCCTAGTCTATACTCTCCATGCTCAATATAAAATAGCCACTTGACCCAATCATGCTGGTAAGCGCGCAATAAAATAATGCTAATGGAAGTTAGTGGTTCCCCACTAACGAGTCCTCGTAAAACGAGCCAATCAGGTATATGAACTCTCTTCATCAATGAAGGGGGGGATTCTGAACTTAATCTAAAAACGATTACTCTCTGAAATACATTCCTTACTTGGAATATTATCACTGACTTGAGCGTCGGAGAATCTTTGCAGGTGACACCACCATTCGCCCACTTCAACGCGTTAGGTCGGTGTGAAGGATCTCCAGAATGCCCAATCCGCTCTCCTCACACAAAGACAACGGATATTTACACCGGATACTCATACATCCGGTCTTCTGCATAGTATTTACATACTATTTGTGATTGACTTGACTCCGGATCTCTAGACCCCGGTTCAGGATAGATCATTGGCATGCCCAGTGGGACCCGATAAAGTTATTCCCATATCCATTGAAAGAACAAGTGATCCTCGATGGAAGGCGAAGGACAAGATTTCGTGGAGAATCAACCTAAAGGCAGAACCAACCCCAACGTCTTCAGGAAACTCAACTTTGATTCTCATGGGGCAGCTCAAAGAAGATAGTAACAGTGTCTAATCCTGATCCTCATGATGAGCTGATCAGTCAACTTCAAAGGGAACTCGCTGAACTGCGAAGAGAAAGAAGGCAAAGCGAGGACAAGGAATCATCTTGCACATGAAACACTCCCCATACAACTGACAGAGAAAAGTCCACCACTCTCCAATACTCGAACATCCCTACGTTTGAGGGGAGAGAACAGACTCATGACTCTGAAGTTGAAGCTGCCCGAAGGAAGAGGGAGTCAACGACAGCACCCCCAGTAACTTACAAGTTAAAAGTTCCTTTTTTGAGGAGACTCATGAGCATCCATATCCCCAAGCACCTTCAAACTACTCAGCCACTTTCCATTGGAAAATACAATGGCGAAACCGATCCTACCAAACACCTTGATGCTTATGTATTTGAAGCCATGTATTTGGGGGCTGATGAGGATGTAATGTGTCGGATGTTCCCACGAACATTATCAGAAGAGGCCCTAGGTTGGTTTAAAGGTCTACCTTCTGGATCTATAGATTCTTAGGCTGTAATGGCAGCTACTTTTGAAACTCACTTTGTCATCTCTAGAGATGTGCCCAGGACATCTCATACCCTGGCTCAGATTAAACAAGGCGAAAACGAAGGCTTAAAAGATTTCCTGAAAAGGTTCTACAAGGAAGCTTCCCTAGTTCCTAACCTCACAGAGTCCATTAAGCTGCATATCGTCATTGAGGCATTGCAGCCAGGATCAGCTTTTGCTCTCTCATTAGCAAAGAGCCCTCCAGTAACGTTTGAGGAGTTCAGGAAAAAAGCCTTAAAGTACGTGAGTATAGAGATGCACTTAGAAGCTATAGCTGCAAAGAAAAAGCCATCAACACCACCTTCCCAAACTCAGAAGGGCAAGGAGAAAACGAGGTCAGAACGCATGGAGAGGCCATTCACCAATCCTAAAGTTAATAACCACTCTCCTCGACCTCGAGAAAGGCAGGTTAATTCCTTCAGCCATTATGCACAACTATCTGCCAAGCCATCTCAGATTTTGAGAGAGGTCGGATGGCCAGCTTTTAGCATCTATGGCGTTAGAAGACCAGCCCCTATGAAAAGACCAGGAAATCCCTGTAAGTACTGTGATTTTCATGAACAGAATGGTCATTCCACTGATGAATGCCAAGCTCTAAAGAACGCGGTTGAGACGCTAATTAGAGAAGGCAAATTAAAGCAATACCTATTCAAAGAGAAATCCTTTGACAGGGTAGAGCGGAATGAGAAAAGAGAAAGGGATCCAGACGACGGGGATGACAATAACCGTAATCCGGTTAGAAAATTCTCTGCTTCGGAGAAACAAATGGGTGTGATGACTGATGAAATAGCACATAAAGATAGCATGCCTCAGCAACAGCGTCAAGGCCGGCGTGAAGTCATTGACATGATTGCTGGAGGATTCGCTGGAAGAGGAGCTTCAATTACAGCCCGTAAGAATCATCATAGAATGATTCTGTCTGTGCAAGGGAAAGTCAAAGACAATCGCCCTTACAGGGGTGGAGTTGAAGCTCCAACAATCTCTTTCTCCGATGAGGATTTTGGCCCAACCATTCCTGGTGGTGACGATGCTGTAGTCATCACTGCAGTGATAGCCAACAAGGACGTCCGAAGAATCCTTGTTGACCAGGGAAGTTCCTGCGATGTTATTTTTTATAATTGCTTTGAAAGAATGGGTTTTAAAGACTCAGACTTACAGCCTTATACGCAGGAACTAACAGCTTTCAATGGAGCAAAGCAATCAACGAAGGGGTACCTTGACACCCTTATTTCGTTTGAAGGTGAACCAGGGGCCAGAACGGTTAAATCCTGAGTGCTGGTGATCGATGTTAAATCACCATTTAATGGCATCATAGGCCGTCCTACGTTAAATGCCATGGAGGCAGTTGTATCAACTCTACAGCTCCTTGTCAAGTTTATTGATAAGGATAATGTTGTTTCATCTATCCGAGGTGATCAAGAGATGGCTAGGTACTGCTACAACCTAAGCCTCAACATGACAAAGCTGGAAGCCTCCAATAAAAAGAGGAAACTCAATGATTCTGGAGCAGCCGCTGGATCTGTAAGCCTTGTCGACCTGGACCCTAGGGCGGATTTGAACATTGATCCGTCCAACCCATTAAAGCCCACACCGGATGGGAGTTCCAGGGACATCGTCTTGGGAGATTCCCCAGAAAAGATCACCCATATTAACGACAAGCTCGATACAGAAATGGAACAACGTCTACTGATGCTCCTGCAAGAGTTTAAAGACCTCTTTGCATGGACTGTAGCCGATATGCCTGGCATAGACCCTACCTTCTGCTGTCATAAATTATCCGTCTATCCAGAGACAAGACCGGTTTCCCAAAAGAAAAGAAGATTGGGACCAGAGAAACAGAAGGCAGCTTGCCAGCAAACTGAGGAATTGCTGAAGGCCGGATTTATCAAAGAAATCCGTTATTCCTCTTGGCTATCGAACGTGGTGATGGTTCGTAAATCCAATGGTAAATGGAGAATGTGCATTGACTATATGGACCTCAACCGCTGCTGTCCAAAGGATCCTTATCCTCTTCCTAATATAGATCGGATGGTAGATGACTCCTCTGGTTATCAATACTTGAGTTTCATGGATGCTTATTCGGGTTACAACCAGATTCCAATGTGCGAAGAGGATCAAGAGAAGACAACTTTCATAAATGATCATGGTGTCTTTTGCTATACAGTTATTCCCTTTGGCCTGAAAAATGCTGGGGTCACATATCAGCTCATGATCAACAAGGTTTTTGAGGGTATGCACACCAAACTTGTTGAAGTGTACATTGATGACATAATAGCCAAGACACCGGTTGGAGGAGATCATATTGAAGACCTACGCCAAGTATTTACCCGCTTGAGAGAATTTAACATGAGGCTAAACCCAATGAAATGCACTTTCGCTGTCCCTGCTGGGAAGTTCTTGGGTTTCATGTTAACCCAACGCGGTATTGAAGCCAATCCAGGGAAGTGTCAAACGATTCTAGACATGCAGAGTCCAAAGGATCTGAGAGAAGTCCAATCCCTGAATGGCAAAGTAGCAGCTTTGGCACGGTTCATGCCAAAAATGGATCACAGGTCACTCCCCCTGTATAAAATATTGAAAAAGTCCAAGAAATTCGAGTGGGGACAGGAACAAGAGAAAGCATTCCAAGAGCTTAAGGAGGTGTTGTCTAAACCTCCCATTCTCACGAAGCCTGACCCTGAAGACACACTCATCCTATACTTGGCTATTTCAGATGAAGCTTTGGGCATTGCCTTGATAAAAGAAACTCCCGATGGACAGATACCGATCTATTTCACTAGCAAAACCTTACAAGGTGCTGAGATCCGGTATCAAAAAATCGAGAAGGCCGCCCTCGCTGTTGTTTGGGCCTCTCGATGGCTACGTCCGTACTTTCACGCCCATCCAATCATAGTAAGAACGGATTTACCACTCCGCTCTGTATTAATCAAGCCCGATCTCGCTGGGAGGATGATCAAGTGGTCTATTGAACTCTCTGAGTTTGATATATCCTATGAACCTTGAAGCACTATTAAAGCTCAAGTCCTGGCTAATTTTATTGTGGAAATGACAGGGACGGATCCAGATACCCCTCGAGTCCATTGGACTATTTACGTTGATGGTTCATCGAACCAAAGGGGCTCTGGAGCAGGTGTAGTCCTTGAAAGTGATGACGGAGTGCACCTGGAAATCTCCCTTCGCTTTAATTTCAAAACATCCAACAACCAAGCTGAATACGAAGCTTGTTTGGCCGGACTGAGAGCTGCAATTGACATCGGAGCCTCTGAGGCGACGCTCTGCAGTGACTCACAACTGGTGATTTCACAGATCCTGGGAGATTATCAGGCTCGCGAACCTCAACTCTAATTATACTTAAACTGTGTCAAGGAGTTGAGAGAGAAATTCTCGAAAATGGAATTCAAACATGTTCCACGCGAAGAGAATACTAGAGCGGATATACTCTCCAGATTAGCAAGCACCAAACGACCAGGTAGCACCACTACACTGGTTCAAAGCACACTAACGTCGCCCAGCATTCCTCTTTTCCCTTCTCTAAATGCCATAATGACTAGCTCCTTTTATGGAGACACATGGATGGCCCCCTACATCCGTTATTTGGCTGATGGGCAGCTGCCTACGGATGAGAAGGAAAAGACAAAGATAAGGAGGGAATTACCATATTTCACCATGATCGATGGTAATCTTTACAGAAGGGTGTTCTCCGTGCGTTACTTGATTTGTCTTAAAGAGAATGAAGTGCAAGACGTGATGGAGGAAGTGCATGAAGGACAATGTGGACACCACGCCGGAGGAAGAAGTTTAATGTGAAAGATCCTCAGGGCTGGATACTGGTGGCCCACGATGAAGCAAGACTCCATTGACTTCGTTAAAAAATGCGACGCTTGCTAAAAATTCTCTAATCTTCATCACACACCAGCAGAAGAACTCTTCACATCCGTTGTTCCATGGCCCTTCTACCAATGGGGATTGGATATTCTGGGCCCCTTTCCAAATGCTCCTGGGGGCATCAAATATCTCATTGTAGGGGTCGATTATTTCACTAAGTGGATAGAAGAAGAGCCGGTGGTACATATTACTTTAGCCCGAACTCGTCGTTTCATGTATGAAAACATTATAACATGATTCGGGGTCCCAGCACGAGTTGTCACAGATAATGGCACCCAATTCACGGATAGAAAATTCACAGATTTACTCGAAGGGTTAGGAATAACCCAAATATTCTCATCCGTCGAACATCCCCAAACCAACGGCCAAGCTGAAGTGGCCAACAGGGAGGTGCTGAAAGGACTAAAGAAACGCCTTGGTGAAGCCAAGGGTGGATGGACAGACCAGTTGTGTCACGTCCTGTGGGCATATCGGACAACGCCTCATTCTTCTACCAACGAATCCCCATATCGCCTCACATACGGGGTAGAGGCCATGATACCCGTGGAATTGCAAATTGCTTCCACAAGGGTCAAATACTTCTCTGAAGAGAACAATAACGCTAACTTGGCGTCAGAAATGGATGTCATACAAGAACTCAGAGAAGATGCATTCATCAGAGATCAGGCTATCAAAGCCAAAATTGCTCTCCGATACAACAAACGAGTTCAATAAAGGACTTTCAACGTCGGAGATTTGGTTTTGAGGAAAGCAAGTGTAGGGAACAAATTCGCTCATCAAGGCAAACTAGCCCCAAACTGGGAAGGCCCATACAGGGTATCCGAGGTTGCTGGCAAAGGCTCTTACCGCCTTGAGAACCTTGATGGCACTCCAATCCGAAATAAGTGGAACACCCAAAACTTGCGCATGTATTATAGCTAGCTGCTGGAACGATACATACTCTCTTATCCTCATTTTAAACTGAATACTGGAGAAATTATTTTTCCAGCTATGCTTTCATTGTAATTCTTATTTTTGATTTAATAAGAATCTCATACAACAATTTAACTCTTTTCGAGTTTTTCTTATGCTGTGATTTTCAGTTTATCCGGCGTACAGAAGCATATTCAGGACGGATGATCTCAACTACCTATTCTGTAGTTGACGATGTAACTCCTCGAATATGTGCAGCGTACAAGAGCATACTCAGGACGGATGATCTAAATTACCCATTCTGTAATTGACGATGTAACTCCTCGAGTATGTGTAAGAAACTGAAGGCCCGGATTGTAGGATTAAACCGAACTCTGGGTACGGTTAGTAAGTTTGGCTGAACACCGGTGAAGACCTGGGCTGTAGGATTAAACCGAACCTCAGGAAATGGGTTGTAGGATTGAACCGAACCCCATTCCAAGAACGGTAAAAGGGTAAAACCCAACACCGTATTGAAGGCTTGGGCGGAGTAAGCTGGTTCTTCTTCAAGACCACGCTGAACCCCAAGTAACGGGCGCAGTAGGTTCAGGATTAGCCCTGATTTGAACCCCGTGTTGAAGGCTCGGATTGTAGGATTAAACCGAACCCTGAGTACGACTAGTAGGATTGACCGAACGTCGGTGAAGAATCGTCAATGGGTAAAACTAAAGACCGATTAAAGGAGTGGATTGTAGGGTTAAACCGAACTCCAAATACAAGTAAGTTATACTGAACTCTAAATTAATACTCTCTTTTGAAGTTCCTTATTTGGAAGTTTTATAGCTTTAAATTCTGAATCATCAATTCTTCAGTCAGAAATGCTCAATTGAAACCTGACTCATGAACTCCGACCCAAAAACAATTCATTCGGGTACGCCACAATCTGAGGCATATTCACCCGAAACCTTTCAGTTGGAAATATTTACATTCGGAATTATCAAATAGAGGAATTTCTACTCGAAGTCCTCACTCTTAAGAACTCTCACGTGAAAGTATCACTCAGAGTTTGTTCAAAATACTAATCACCCAATAATACTGGGGGATAGTATCAACAGTTAACGAATATCTTGAGGATTGAACTCTTAGTGAAACGTTCTCACAATTATTTCCCCTCAAGATTAATATTACAAGCCGTTCTCATGACAATAACATGTTCAATCACAACAGCGATCCCTATTATGATATTTATGACCAAAAGGCCTGATTTTCAAGAAGCAAGATACGCTTTCTACCAGGCTTTTATATCAAATTATTCATACTTGACAAAAGATACTCTATCTTTTCTGTTAAATCAAGTCTTTGGCTATCAAAACGCCTATACATGAAAAACGATAGTTATATGTCTCTATCCGTTCTTCATCCCGCATGTAAAAATCCGGAATGATTCAATACACATGCAATCCTTCTATTAAAGTTATTTTCAACTAAATAAGCATATAAAGGCAAATGGTTCTTTTATTGATCAAATGGAAGATTACATGAAGAAATTCGTTTAGTAATCCGGAGCTGATCCCGGAACATAGCGAATTTGAATCAATAAAGACTAAAACAAGGAAGGCATTATTTCTTCCGACTCGTATCTCCTTCCTTCCCTTTGCCTTTACCTCCGGCCTTGCCTTCATTAGCACCCGAGCTAGTTCCTTCACTTCTAAGCTTCAGGAGAGAAGGTCCCATTGATTGGCCTTCAGGTAGAGGAGCGAACTTGTACGGGGTGTTAGGCGGATCCTCATGACGGTCTTCAACAACGGCCACCAGTTCCCCTTGGTGAAACTCATAGAACGGATCCATACCGTTCAAATTAAGTGCCACTTTGGGGTTCCGGTATTGAACTTGACGAACGGCTAACTCGAAAGATTCCTTGACTGCTTGATCATATATATCTACAGCCTCAGCCAATTCTGCTTTCAAGGTTTTGACTTCGTCAGTCGAATCCGCCAACTTTAAGAGCAGCTCTTTCTCCTTACGCGACCAATCTTCTACTCCTTGAGAGTAGACAATGTTAGCCTCCTTCAGCTCTTCTCCCAGCTTCGAAGAACGTTCCTTCTCTGTACAAAGGCTGGCATGGAGGTTGGAATTGATTTTCTTCTGGTCAAGTACTTGGACTTCCAGATCCTTGGTAAGATACTTCAGTCTGGCAATTTCCTCATCCTTCTTATATCCTTCATCTTTGGAAGCCTCTAATCTACTTTCTAAACGGAGGATATTTGCCTTATCCTTAGCAGCAGCAATGCTAAGGTCGTTAACCTTGCCAACCAATGAACTGAGCCTTTCATTGTCTTCTGAAAGCTTGCAAACCGACTTCAGAAGACCGGATAACTCTGCCAAGTGCTTCTGTCCGGCATCGCAAGCTTTGATTACTTCTCCTCTCTCCAATGAAGGCTTCAGCTTGTACGGAGATTCAGGAACACTCTCAAGAACAGAACCCTCATATACAAGGTATTGAGCAAGATCGGAATTACCTTCAGGAGGGCAGGGAGCTTTAGGTGCAAAGTAAGTTGTTATTGGTTTTGCACCAAAAGTAATCACGTTGCTTGGGGCATCCGGAGTGTGCCCTTCCACTTTCTTTCCCTTAGGAGGCTCCGGATCAGCATCCCCTTTCGAAGTTTTTGGTTTTTTGGGAGAAGGTTGAGGTTCCGAGGTCTTGGAGGAATCATGTTTTGTCTTTTTCCTTCTCTCTCCGACCTTCACAACCGCAACCTCAGGGGTTGGTTTCTCAGATCCGCCCTCTAGCAAGGGAATATCGTCACCAGCAGACGAAGTCAGTATTATGGTCTTAGCGGTAGCCTTCTTAGAATTCCGTTTTGCCTGAATGTCATTTTCAGCCGCAACGGAGCTCTCTCTAGCTTTGAGCCCTTTCAACTTATTCATCTCTGGTGACTTCGTCTCGATTTCAACTGCAAAACCAAATAACACAATTAGAGATCAAAGATTTCGAAACATGATATATAAAAGCATGAAAAATGGCAGGAAAATTACGTAAATATTCCTCGCGGGTAGACTTTGACCCTAGCAAACGCCTGCAGGAGAAAAATTTATGCGAGGCAGTATATGACTGAAGAGCGGAAAGAACAGAAACCGAAGATGGGCTCAATTCATCTTCCTCAGTGTAATACGCCTGGGAGGTTAATAAGAAATGCTCATGCGTCCAGGCTACAGGAAATTTCAGAATCCCATCTTCAGTTAACCAAAAAACTGGTTCGTTAGGCTGGACACTGATCTTCGTAAAGTAAGATTTAAAAGAACGGCCATCAACTTTGGCGGAGTCAGTGTAAGACTCAAAGTTGATGATCTTGGAGAGAGTCCGGAGGGTTATCAAACTCACTCCCCCTTCTCCTTATTCGTATGACGGACCACTTGGGAGAAATAGAAGAGCATAGCCACCATCGGTTTAAAGTTGAAGTGCTCCCCAAGCACTTCAAGAGAACGGACCAACCCCCATCCGTTGGGGTGAAGCTGCGAAGGGGCGCAGTCCAAAAATCTCAGAACCCCCATCTGAAACTTCGTGAAGGGGAGGCGCACACCTAGATTCAGAAACAGAAAGTCATACATATATATGGACCTTTCGTCCGGTGTATGACATATCCGTTCTGTTGGAAGCGGAGCAAACATCATAAATTGAAACCTGCACTCCTCATTCTTGAAGACTGTAAAGCGCGGCTCTAATTCTGTTCCGTCCTCCCGAGCGTGAATGGACGGTGTTTCACGAAATTCCTCAGCCACCCAGCTGAATGGACGCTTCTGTTGGAATTTCACCCAATCAATCCGGTGTGCAACTACATTGCACAATCCGGAAGCTGTCTTCATTATGTATTGTCGAAAGGGTGCTTCCCCACCAGATGTTCTTCCTCCAGTTGTCTTCTTTACTGCCATTGTAAAAGCTTTCACGCTGCGGTAAAAATCCACATCGTCAGAGAGGTATAAATCAGCACTCTCACTAGAGGAGGATTCCGAAGAGGGTATTATCACCCTTCGCCTTTGATACGGCGACGCCTCCCTCTCCGAGTATAGTGGCTTCGATTGGAAGATCACTGGGATCCTCCCACCATGAACTGAGGGGTTTCGAGTTAAGGCCTTTCCTCCTCTTCCCCTAGGGCTAACACCATTGAAGCTAAAACCTCTCTTAGACATTTACAGATACTGAAAGAAGACACGAAAAGTCGAAGGAAAATGGTTACCTAAGGATGAAGGAGGATAGTGAATCAAAATTTACAGAGGCAAACACGAAGGTCTTCTCGAAACTTTTGCAGGGGTTCGTCAAGGGAGCAAGAAGAAGTGATTACTGAAATTGCCAAATATGTCTTTTTCAGGGCATGAAAGCTCTCAAATACCGATTCAAGCAACCTGTTGTTTACTCTCAAACGACTCTCCCTTTTGGTGGATCAAAATAGTCGTTTTGAACCCAAAGGCGCGAAAATGCCATCGTTTCGTCACAGAGCCTTCTAAATGGGCCTATTAAATCCAAATTCTAGGCCCACCAAGTTCCTGTGTGACGGTTATTAAGACATGCGCATTTAACGCAATAATGGCTCGCCCACGTGAGTAAAGGCATTAAATGTCCAATCATGAGAAACATGGCCACCATTACTCGAATACCAAGGGTTACAAAATTCAATAAACTTCTGAGATTCTCATTGTTCGAATCCGCCCTCAAGAGTTTCATCATAACGGAACCTTGTTCCAAGAGCGGATATTTACACAACAGTACAATTCCGAAATCCAGACATATTACGAATGGTATAGCTTATATGAGCAAATCTACTAATTCCTCACATAAGCTAGGGGGCTAGTAGAGTACTACTGAAATCCGATTTCGGATATGAAAGTTGAACACTCAATTCGTACGATTGAGAATCATTCATCTCAATCCGTACTCCTGCGATTGAAAAAACGTCCCCAGGACGGATGATCTCAATCACCTATTATGTGATCTGACGATGTAACTCCTGACGATGTGAACTTTTCCAGGACGGATGATCTTAATCACCTATTCTGTGATCTGACGATGTAACTCCTGGCGCCGTACACATCCCCAGGATGGATGATCTCAATCACCTATTATGTGATCTGACGATGTAACTCCTGGCGTTGTATACTTCCCCAGGACGGATGATCTCAATCACCTATTCTGTGATTCGATGATGTAACTCCTGGTACGAACAATCCCCATCATCATTCTTATGATGGAAGATTTTGAAAGTTAATCCGCGCTTTCGCTCTCAAGTGGTATTCTCCCAGGATGGATACTCGTTATCACCTACTCTGTGGTACAATGACGTAACTCCTGGCGTAAACAAACTCCCATCATCATCCTTATGATGGAAGACTCAAACACCACTTTCTTACACCTTTGCAGTTCCCCAAACTTGGAACAATATTCTTACAATGGACGACATTGTTCTCTCCAGTGAGAATAACACGGATTAAGAACAGTCATCCGTCCTGTTACACTATTTTACTAAACAACGGATCGGCTCCTCCTTTCCCCAAAAGAATTAAGGATCATGCCCTAAAGACAGGCACCCTTTTCTTAACACACACTTGGGGACATGTGTAAATTTCTCCGTTCTAAATTCATTTGTTGTTTAATCTTCCGAGGCAATTATTTCAGTTCGACCTCAAGGTTAATCATATAGAACGGATTAACAACGACTTAAATGATATATATGCATGAAATGTTGGAGACAAATTTCTTAAATGAATTTTATTCATGAAAAACGAAATTACAAAACCGGAGTTTATCCCGGAACATAACTTTACATATAAATAAAACAAGACTACGGAGGAGGAATTTGCTCTTCAACTTTCTGTGCTTCCTCAGCTCCAGGCTCTTGTGTCCCTTCATTTGGGATTTCCTCAGGAATTCCCCCTCCGGGAGCCTCAATTCCTTTCGCATACGAGGTGACCTCAGACGTAGGAAGAACGTAATCTGGTCCCATAGTTTGACCCTCAGGAAGAGGAGGCAAACCGTACAAGGACGTCGGAGGATCTTCATGACGACCATCAACCACGGTGACCAACTTTCCTCCATGGAATTCATAGAACGGATCCATTCCATAGAGGCTAAGTTTCACACTGGGGTTGCGGTAGAAAACTTGGTGTATAGCTAGGCCGAAGGATTCTTCAACCGCCTGGTTGCATATATCAATAGCTTCCTGCTTCTCAGCTTTCACTATAGCCAATTCTTCCCGCAACCTCGATAGCTCCCCACTTGATCCTCCAGATTCCGTTCTCCCAGCCTTCAGTCCCTCAATCTCAAGAAGGAGCCTCTTCTCCTTTCGGGACCACTCCTCAGCAGCAACTTTGCTCTTATCCTCGAGCTCAACCTGCTTAGCCTGGCTGTTATGGAGTTCTTCCTTTGATTTGTTAAGCGTTTCCTCCCTCTCTGCCAATTTATCTTCCAAGTCTTTGAGAATACCTTTAAGCTTAAGGTTCTCTATGTTCATAATATCCCTGAACTCTTTAGACTTGGCAAGACGGTCTTCCATTAATTTTATAGTGGCTTTATCCTTCCCTAACAAGAGGTTGAGCTGTTATAATTTATCACTCAGCTCATCAACCTTATCAACATTGTTAGCTAACAAACTGAACGAGTGAAGCATTCCAGTCAGTTCTGCTAACTGCCATTTTCCGGCCTCACACGCTTCCTTGATTTCTTTAGTGTTAAGCGTGGGCCGGAGTTCATACATCGGTTGAGGAAGAATCGCTGGGGTTGCTCCCCGATATGAGAGGAAGGGGGTAAGGAATGAAGTTGTTGGGTAGGAGATCGGATTAGGCCTAGGAACCCCGGCAGCAATCCCCTTATGGAGTCCGGAGGAAACATCAGCTGCATCCGAGGTTTCTACAGCCTTACCTTCAGGAGTTTTACGTTTCTTCGACGGACCCCCGAAAGAATCATTCTTGATTTTTCTCCTCCTCTCAGTTATTAGGGGCTGACCCATAGCTGCGCCAACACCGGTTGAACCACCCTCCACCAGCGGAATCTCCCCTTCAACATCCGAAGTCAGGATGATCAATTCAGGACGATCCTTTGCGGAGGGCTTGGCCTGAATTTCATTTTCATGGGCTATGGATTTACCTGCCGCTTTAAATCCCTTTAACTTATTCATCTCCGGAGATTCTTGTTCTATCTCACCTGCATGCACAAACACAAGATATTAACAACCACGAAATACTCGATACATTTGACAAAGGAGAAAAAGAGAAATAAAACGAGAATTACGTAGATATTCATCCCGGACTCCGCTTAAACTACTTAAAAGACGCCTACACGAAAATACTTTAGAGCGTGTAGTGTGCGCTTCAAGTGCGAACAACACTTTCGACGATTCAGGGGATAGCTCGGATTGGTCAGCGTAATATGCCTGGGAGTTTAAAAGAAAATGTTTATGGGTCCAACTCAAAGGAAATTTGTTAAGACCATCTTCATCCCTCCAAAAGATTGGTTTCTTCTTCTTAACAGATATCCGAGTAAAGTAGGATTTAAATGATTTTCCATCGACTTTGGCCGAATCGATGTAAGATTCAAAGTTTACAAAAGAACAGAGAGTTTGGAGTGTCACTAGGCCAACACCGCCCTGCTTGTTAGCCCTCCGAACTACTTGAGTGTAATAAAACAGTATCGCTACTGTGGGCGTGAAGTTGAAATGATCCCCTAGAACCTCCAGAGCACGGATGAGGCCCCAACCGTTGGGATGAAGTTGAGAGGGTGCACAGTTTAAGAACCTCAACACACCCATCTGAAGCTCGGATAAGGGAAAACGAACTCCCAGGTAATGAAATATGAAATCGTACATGTATACAGAACGGTCATTTGGTACAACGTGGCATATCCGATCTGAAGGGAGTGGTGCATATACCCTAAACCACTTCTTCATTTCTTCTTCTGCATGAAACGTGAACCTTGGTTGAATTCGGGGTCCATCCTCGTTTGCATGATGGGAAGCCAAGTTCTTAAACTCACTAGCTACCCAACAGAAAGGCCATTTAACCTGAAGTTCTTCCCAATTCAACCTAGAAACAGCAACGCTGTAAAGACCTTCTGTTGTCTTCAGAATGGTATTATCTCCGGAAGTCCCTTCTCCAGCAGCCATCTGAATCGCCTAGACCAAACTCTTTAATCTACGATAAAAGATCATATCGTCAAAAAGGTGATAACCATTACTCACTTCATTTTTTAAAGCGACTACAATCAGAGGACGACTCTGAGAAGGGAAAAGTCACTTTCCACAGTGAGTAAGATCCCCTTTCTGAGCGACATGACTCAGCCTTAGGAAGAATCACAAGGATTCTTCCCCATGACTATTAGGGTTGCGAGAAATTAATCTCCCCCTAAATAAAGCACATTCTCTTCGCAAAAATAGTATACCAAAACAAGACGAAAATAGCATGGGAAAGTTACCTCAGATGATGATGAGGATGAAAACTGAGAAAAATCTCGTAGAACAAGCGACAAACTTCCCTGTGAAATTTTTGCAGAGTGTTGCTAAGAAATCAGAAACGAGTGGAACCCAGAATCCACTAAGTGTTTCTTTTATAGGAAATGAAAAGGCTCAGTTACCACCTCTTGAAGTTGTGACGCTCTCAACTAAACGCGTTGGTTCACAAGTGAAACGAAACAACCGTTCCAAATTCACGGGCGCCAAAACAATATCCATTCGACGAAGGGCCTATCTACTAGGCCCAAAAGTTTCGAAAAATGTAGGCCCATTAAGCCCTAAACGACGGTTATTGAGATTTCTATCTCAGACACAATAATTGCTCGCCCACGTGGTTAAAAGCATTTAATGTCTAATCATGCGACGCAATTCACGCTTTACAGCCGTTACGCGAACTTCAAGAGCCTTCAATTCCAATAAACTCTTGAAATTCTCATACAGCGAATCTTTGTCTGAATCCGTTATGATAACATCACTACATCGGATCTTTTAATCTAAGAACGGTTCTTTGCAATATAATAACAAATGCTAAGGAACTGTTATACGCGTAAGCTTACCGATATTCAGACCTCTCGCAGGTTGAGTAGCTTATGTGAACAACCACTCAGTCCCTCACACAAGCTAGGGGACATATGATCTGGTCTCAATACCGGTATCTGATCTGCAAGACATATTTCAACGTCTTTGTCAAGACATCAACGTGTAACCGGTGTCATCGGTATACATCCGGACTGTAATTCCATATCAGGCGCTCTCCCTATACCGGTTGTTCAGGATAACACCATGACACCGGATAACACACACGTCACTATGCAAAAGACAAGAATCATTGCTACAGGGACCGATCAATAATCCCCAGCACTACAAGCCAAATTCTGCTCACGGGGATGGTCAACTTGTTCCCTAATCCTAGTCTATACTCTCCATGCCCAATATAAAATAGCCACTTGACCCAATCATGCTGGTAAGTGCGCAATAAAATAATGCTAATGGAAGTTAGTGGTTCCCCACTAACGAGTCCTCGTAAAACAAGCCAATCAGGTATATGAACTCTCTTCATCAATGAAGAGGGGGATTCTGAACTTAATCTAAAAACGATTACTCTCTGAAATACATTCCTTACTTGGAATATTATCACTGACTTGAGCGTCGGAGAATCTTTGCAGGTGACACCACCATTCGCCCACTTCAACGCGTTAGGTCGGTGTGAAGGATCTCCAAAATGCCCAATCCGCTCTCCTCACACAAGAACAACGGATATTTACACCGGATACTCATACATCCGGTCTTCTGCATAGTATTTACATACTATTTGTGATTGACTTGACTCCGGATCTCTAGACCCCGGTTCAGGACAGATCACCCGTGTTGTTGTTTCAGGTGCAATTGTGTTCCTAGTACTAGCATGTTGAATAGTGTGCTACCAAGAAAGTGTTAGAGAAATGCATGGTTTGAAGTAAACTACTAGAAGTCATTTCTCAATAAGGTAGGAGACTTTTCTATAGGAACATATGTGATTATTTTCTAGAAGTAGGGATGGGTAGGAATTGGGTTTCATGTACTTAGATGAACACTTACACAAATGTTAATTGTGTAAAACTCTCAAGCTATGTAATGCTTTATAGTAATTAAGTACAATATAGATTTTGATCTGGTCCTGACACCGGCCCTTGGACTTGAGGGTAATTTGACTAAAATCTATATTCTGGAGCCGATATGAAATGATGACCGGTGTGAGCTATCCTCTCAACACCGGCGTGTCAACACCGGCGCCTCACACAATAAAATGATTTAATACTAAAATTCGTGGTCACACGAAAGGTTCTTAAACTGACCCTGTTGTGAGTCTTCACTCAATACCGGAGGCTTAGAGTTGACTTACACCCTAGCGTACCTAACAAGTAGCCTACAAAGTGACTAATGGGTAGATAGAGTCGCTGCGAAACATCTCAATCACCAGTCAGCTTTCCTGCAAAAGAGCATAGCAAATACTGACATCATGTATGGAAAGCTTGTGAACGAGGAGACATTTCCACTACTTCCAGGTATAAATACTCATGCATCAACGTAACATATAAGCACATTCTCTCTATCTTTACGCTTGAGCTCTGAAATTCCTTCAAACTTTCACTGACTTGAGCGTCGGAGTGTCCTTACAGGTGACACCCCTTTCGCCCTACAACGCGTAAGGCTGGTGATTTGGTACAAGGAATCACTCCAAGACCTTTATTTTCCACTAAAATCAAGGATATAATATCGAATTCTGACTAGACCGGTATAATATTAGAGAGTGAACGAGAGATTTAAGGACTGTCACGAGGCCAAATATTGAACCACGGTCCATACCAGTTTAGATTTCATTTGGACCTAAATCCATGGTTTATAAAGACTTTCAAACATGGTAAACAGACTAAGTTTTCACAACCTTTTATTTTGGTTAATAAAAAAAACTATAAAATTTAAAGTTTGAAATGGTAACATGAGAATGACTATTGAAACCACCCATCATTATGCCAAACTTAATTGATGCAACTCTTCCATTATTTGCCATAGATCTAGAACATCCCCATAAATAAATAGCTTGTCTAAGGTGTGAAGGTCTTTTGGTTTAACCTGATTTTATTGTAGAAAAATTTCCCCAAACTTGGCTGGATTTATTGTATCTTAGGGCTGTTTAATTATATAATATGTCATTAATTTGTAATTATGTGGTATTTAAACAATTTTAAATATGTGAAGATCAAAACCAATATTTTTTTAATAATTAAAAACAAAATTTTACCCAAATATATTACGCCGTCCTTTTTTTATAAGGCAAAATGATATTACCAAAAAATACAATTGGTACTCTAACAAGTCTTTACTCATAATATATACACATTTCTTTGATTGTTTTTATCAAGCCAAATGATGATAGAAATGAAATTAAGAAAAACCTAATAAATTATATTTTCTAGAATATTCTATGTTTCCCTTGTATATTGTAAGTCTCTATTTTGGTATGAAATGAAGAGAAGAAAAATGCTATAGATAGCTTATTTGATGTTTTGAGTGTCTTGGTAGGAAAATGTTCTTCCTATCAAATGAAAAATGACGCGAATACTTTCGTGATGTGAAGTAGTAGCCAAATCTTGGACGAGAGACATTAAAGTCAGTAAACGTGTATGGTTAGATCAAGTTTATACATATGGTGGCAGAAGCATGCAGGAGTCATCAACTTGAACACAATACTAATGCCGCAGCCAAGTTGGTGGCATTCCAACCTCACTTGAGGTAAGATTCTCGATCCTGTATGTTGGAATGATTCCTCCAAGCTGTTTATGAATTGCATGATTCAACATGTTGAGCATTTGCACTGAAAATATCATGGTGAAAATTAATCATCGCCGAGGCCGCGGAATCTCTCATTTTCAGAACTCAGAAGTTTAGCTGTTAACACCATGAACAGCTTAGGGTAATAATTCATTCATAAAGTTCGAGCAAGTGTAGTACACCAACATTATAGATGAAAATAAGCTAGAAACACATCTGATAAATATTGCAATCTTACAAAGGAGAAAGCATGGCTTAACAAGAATTAAGAAGTATACGTGTATAGATACTTCCTGGATCAAATGCAATGTAGGTTCAACAGCCTCAACCCAAGATTTAAAAGGTTTAAGAATCTTGTTACTCTTTAAATGCCCACAGATATGGTCTTAAAAGTTAAACACTTGAAAAACTAGATGATAGCCAAAGATGCTGTTTCCTTGGGCTTGTAAGCAGTAAAGCAGATCAAATAAACAAGGGAAATACATCGGAAAAATCCCAATTCCAAAATCAGGTAGTTCATAAGTTAAATGCTGTGATGATCAATAAGATTGGTGAGCAAGTTTAAGACAGGATAAAACAGTTGAGTGAACTATATGAAGATGAGTAGGGCTGTAACTCGTTTTCAAATGCAAATCAAGTCAAATATAATCAATACCAATCTACAGCAATTCTTAATCTTCAGTTAGAATTTGACAGAAAATAATGCCAAGTCAAGCTTACCTTCATCTTCCGCAACACCATTTTGACTAGTAAAGAATGGTTTGAGGTAGTTTTTATCTATTGCTGTGAAAGAAGCAGCACTACAACAAAAGCAAAGAAACATTGGAAGTAGAAGTATCGTCAAGTGAAAAATAGATTTTAGCATTTCAGTTTCAGAACATGGCGATACCTCCTATGGAATTGTTGTAGCTTCATCTTGATTTTGCTCCCTGATGTCGGTTCTTCATCATCAGGAGAAATATAACCATTGTTTCCCTCAAAATTCTTATGGAAGAAACCAAAGATATTATGCACGGTACAAATTCAAATGTTCAATTTAGAAGTTAGCATAGAATTCCACAGAAAAAGTTTTTCTTAATTCCACACTCAATGCTTGGTTAAGCGTGCAAAACTTCTGTTTAGTCCAGGGTCATGGTCGGCCACTGCTACTTGGCCTTGAAGTTTTTTTAATTTTTTCTTTTTATAATAGAATGGTTCATCACTTTAACTTTCGATGAAATTCAAAGTTATAATCACAAGTCAAATTGCATGCTTCTGTGTCTTGTAGCAACAAATATAGCCCAGTAGTTA
The DNA here is from genome assembly GCA_037962975.1 of Clitoria ternatea. Taxonomy (NCBI): domain Eukaryota; kingdom Viridiplantae; phylum Streptophyta; class Magnoliopsida; order Fabales; family Fabaceae; genus Clitoria; species Clitoria ternatea. Next base: position 54,360,025 of record CM075676.1, read on the forward strand.
GTGACAAACACACATATGCACAAGATTTCAATCAGTTACTTTTACCAGCTTTTGAAAAATAAATGATTTCCCAAAAAAATAATCCGAACCAAATATTCTTAAAAGTATTTCAATATAAATAGTCCCAATCACATCTCATTCATGCATAAGTCTGCTACCTGGTATGCTCCACAAGGAAAAACTCCGCAATTATGTGGAATGGAAACATCACTGAAGAGATGCTTCAACTATTTAAGAAAGCATAAGAATCTTATCTAGGAAAACTTACCCTTATGGTATTAATATCATCCAAAGGACTGCCATTAATATGACTGTCACTACCTACAACTTCTAAAGCTTCCAGCATGGTGCCTGTTGAACCACCAATCAGTAATACCTGGAATAAAATAAACAAACTTTGATGTTGACTAACTAGCCAGGTCTGTCGAATGTGAAAAAGTGGGCAAAAGAATTGGTTGCTGCTAGTAACTTGAAGAAGAAAATTAAATAAATAGGAGAACAAAACTTAGGAGCAGTTTTTTCACATGTTTAATCATCAGGTTGTCAAATTCACGACTAAACTCATATTTTTTGTTATCTCATCACATAGCATAGCATTAACCATTTGAAATATCCAGATCTCTCTGTCCCTCTTACTCTAAATTCTCGATGGGCACACTTATCACTTAAAATTGGACTCGGATCTTGTACATTTTTCGTCAAGATTTGCCCATGGTCAATAATATGATAATTTAACATTTTTTAAAAAAATTCCTCCTGATATTTCATCTCTCCACAGTTTTTTTCATGTCTTATTGGAATACAGCCCTCAACTTTCTTAACTCTACCACAGTACCACTCTCAGTTGATTTCTTTCTCTACCTTCTTTGCACTTCTTGAATCTAGAGATATAGCTAATAATCCAACTGCTCAGATGATTAGTTGACTTTTCAAGAGAGCACCCTTCATTATCCAATCAGATCATATGTGGAATGAAGAACCCCAAATTGGATGTTAGCAATCAGAAATTTTGATGTGATTATGTGAACTTCCTTCCAAACCAATACAAAATCACATTTGAGCAATAGAAACTTGGAAAGGCAGAAAGCTAGTAAAGAATTTTTTACTGAATGTTTAACTGGGAATAAATTTTTTGTCTCTGGTATGGCAATGAACATGCTCTCTTATCTTTGATTTCTCAAGAAAGAAAGCAAAGATGTCAACAATGATGTAAATTTTAGAGAAAATTCTGTTAAGTTATAAATGCTTTACATAATGTTTTTCAAAACAAATACCACAGCCTTTTCTTAATTGCAAAATCCAATAACATAAGAACAACTTTTCTTTATTTTACATAGGAATCATACATAAACACAGAATATAGTGTGAAAATAACATTCAAATTTTTATACAGTGACAACCAAGAACCTTACACTACCTCCATTTATATTTATTTTTCACACAATAGTTAACATAAATTAGATATGACAACAATGAGCAAGCCTACCGTCAAAACAACTATTGCTGTAGTTGCAGTGAAGATGGTCTGTCCATGTCCTTCTGGAAGATCATGAACTGATTGCAGAGCAAGGGCAAAGGCCATTGCCCCTCGAAGTCCTGTTCATGTTCATAAAGTAATTAAGTACAAAGCTCAACAGACCAGGCAAAGCATTAAAGAAAATTACAAAAGCAAGTAGTTTATTTCATTGGAAGAATAGAAATTTTTTTCGCACTATAGTCAATGATTTGAGTCCTTCCCAAATCCTTACACTTGAAAAGAATTATCTCAGCACTTACCACTATACCAAAGTGCTTTCTGGTGTTTCTTAGGTATCTTTCGACCAGCAGGTCTGATCAGGTTGACCAGATAAGCACAGGAGAATACATTGGCTGCCCTGCATGAAACGATCAAACAATGTACTTTATAGTTTTGTCCAGAAAATGAAAGCTAAGAATAGAATTGCCAAACGTGCATGTATATCTACATACTTTATCAAACTAGCTATAAAGCATGACTGCCATGGCATGAAATATCACTATTATCAAATACTCAAGTCGATATATATTACAGCAAAAATACCTTGCTATTCCAATGAATATCTGAAGTGGTTACAAAGCAAGTTGAGGAAGAGGATAAATAAGAACATGAACTGATAGGGTAATACAACTAAAAATAATACAGATTTATAAGTCAAAAGTGAAGGATCAAGGAAAGGATACAATGGAGAAGAATATAAATGCAACATGTGACCAGCTATGTTTCTCCAAAGCAATATCAAAGCCCATGTAGATAAATCTGCAGATCATAAGAGAAAATTATTCTGATGCATCATTTATAGGAAATGTTGAACCATAAGAAGGGAAGTGTCGTAAATCAAATCCTCCTTACACAAATGTCTCTGCTAATGATGATATCAATTCGAAAAAAGGAGATACAAATCTTTGAGAACTACGTGACAAATTTGAATATGTGTAATGCTTCATTACCTAAAGCATAACAGAAAAATACTCATAACAATGCTTTGAAACACATATGGTATAAGACATTTAAACCATACTATGCAATTACCATTCCCGTGAACAATATTGATACTATACCAGACAGTCCAAGGCCTTCTGCAAGCATGTACCTGCAAAACAAAATAGTTTGCAAGATGCATAACAGGGGCTTGTAGAACTTCTAGGACAAAGTTATGAAGAAATGGTCCAAGGAGATTTCTTACGAGAAATATGGGAAAAGAACAAAAAGGCAGCTCTCCAAGTTCTGAAGACTAAATTGAAAAAAAATAATTAATCAGTATTTTCAAAATATGATGTGAATCCTCATATATTAAACCAAAAAATAAAATATAAATACTTACTTATCAATATCCAACCCAGCATACTTAAATAGGTTCTGATAGTTAAGGTTTCACAATATACTTTGGTGTTTAAATCTCTAAAAAAAATTATGTTCTATATGTAGGACAACCATCAATTTAAAAGGATATCAAAGCAGATATAAATCCAACTCCAACACCTGCAGTGCCACCAAAAACAACGGCAACTCAGAAATACTGAAAGTATAACAATTCCTTCTGCTTAAATAAAAAAATATATAACAATTTACAATTAAATTTTCTCTCTCTGACTTTTCTGCCAGTTGTTATAACAAATGGGAAAAACGACATAAAGCATGACCAAGAATAAAAGGCATATCATGACAGAAGAAGCAAAGCGAAGTGTAAGGGTAGGTACAGTTGATGCCAAAATGCTATCCACAATATCTTTTAAGGGTAAATTACAGAGTAATCCCCTTCCAGTTTCATACTTTCTCAACCTACTTCCCTTACTTCCTTCTTGTCACTTGATTTTTTTTTTACTTTGGATCAGAGTAAAACCATCAACTTTTTCCATCAAAACGAATGGTGTTTGACTTTCATTGTGTTAATTAAGCCCCTTCTACTTAAGACCAAAGTAAAACTGTTCAGTTTTCCATTCATGCTATTGTCAATTCTGCAAAATATTGATTTCTTTTGTGAAAAATTTCTTAATTGGCGCCAATTTATGTAAGATATCTAAATGATGAGTTGACCAACTAATTATGAATGGTTGAGTTTCTGTGTAGAGAAAATGGTTGATTTTATGACATCAATGGAATCAAAGATAAGACTTGACAGTGTGAAAATGTTCCATCCTTTGTCATTGCATCTAGTCATTTTGTCTAATCAATGACTATCTGCTTATTAAGAAAAAGGAAAGCTAACAGGTTTAAGGAACCAATCCATGCTATTGTTACACCATAGTTGAGTCAATATGGTATTAAAGAGCATGAAAGAAATTTTGTTCTGTACTCTGCCTCACAAAGGACACATTGCATCCTCCACCAGGTGCTGACATTTTCTATTACCTTTTTTTAATCAGTAAAGCATCACAAACTATGTTCTATATGAGGAGCTAAATGCGCTGAGCACCATTCTAATTATGCATGCTTCTACCTATCAAGACAAGCTTCTTTCAATAATTTGGAGTCTATATACCTCCTTTGAACAAGTGGAATATCAATTTTCGCCCAATTTTCCAAGGAAGATTATTTCTATCAAATATAAGGATTTAATGTAACATTGACAAAAAACTTCATAGTTTCATTTTAGTCTTAAGTACGAAACTGAATCGGGGTAAATTCAATATATCCATTATTTAAAGTCCACAGTACCACCAGTAATTCAACAAACCAAACTGCATAAAGAGATCATTAGGTAAAATTTATAAAACCAACCAGCAGACATTGACCCAACAAAAGTCTCCAAAAATCCAACAACCACCATGAAGAAATGTTGTCCAGATGGATGAGCTTTAATAGCTGACATTGTCCTGCAAAGCAAGTGCTACTGGTCAAAATGATCTCTTTGATGATACTTGGTTTACTTTGGATAGACATAGAAATTTTCAGATACCTGTACAAAGAAATAGCCATCTGCCAGTAGCACACAGGAGGTTAGAGGACAAACAGAAAAGATGGGCCAGAAGTAGCATCCATATTTAAAGCACAGATGCACTTTACCAGCGCAAAAAATTGTAGCAATAGAAACTTACTGCATCATTCAAAACAGATTCTCCAAAAACCAAGGCATATAGATTCACATCTGAGCCAAGCTCCTGCAATAAGGCAGGCAAGCAAAAGAGCACAAAAGGAACAAATTCAACTGCATGTTAGGCATATGCTATATATAACGCTAAGAAGCACAATCATTAGAAAGACTACAAAAGACAAAGTAGTTGGATAGAAAGTAGGAAAGCATAAGCCTTAAATTAAGAAAGACTTGTGGAGAGAATTAGGAAAAGGAATATCTCTAGAAAGAGGTCACCGAAGAACCCCCTAGGAGATGTAAGTTGGCCCAGGGGAAGAAGTGGTAGTCTCGAATCCCTCAACCACAATTTTGACAAGAACTAACAAATTAACATTTAATTGGGCTCAGAAGCAATAGAAGATTAGAAACATGTACATACATTATTGATAGAAATAGAAAAAAAAACAAGAATTAAATTAAAGCATGTAAATGAGGTTTACCTGAAATATGGACAAAACAGTAACAGGATCAGTTGCGGATATAAGAGCACCAAACATGAGACTCTCAACGAAAGGTAGTCTGTACGTGAGATGCATGAATCCACCAAGATAACTGTAGTGGTGTAACATTAGTTAACATCGAAGTATATATATATATATATATAATAACGTAGGTGTAACGAATAATATACATGAAAGAAGCAGAATACTTACACTAAGACACCAGTCACAATGGAAGCGATAAAGGTGCCGAATATGGCAAATGTGACAATGGCTCCAAAGTTAGAGAAGAAAGGTTTCTGGCAAGACCAGGAACGCGGAGTGAGAAAAAAAAAGAAACAAAGAGAGAGAGAGAGAGAGAGAGAGAGAAATCGAAAAGTAACTTACAGGGGAGAGACTGAAGCCAGACTGAGTAATTAATAGTTAAGGGTGAAGGGAAACGCAATGATGAATGTGATAGAATATAGTATAAAAAGAAATGTGAAAGTGACAGTGAAATAATAAGGATATAATATGATGGGTGGTAAGAGGAAGAGGAGGAAGAACTCTTCGTGGAAATTGAACCATGCCCTTATATTAGTTTGAGTGTGTGAAATGTTGGCGAGTGCACCGACAAGCAAACCAATGAGAAGAGAAGCGCTAGCTTCAGGGAGAACGTAAATCTTCTTCCGGCGAAGAACATGACCCAACACGAATGCCAATACCAACATCATTATCTGTAGAAGAATCCCAACTCCTGCCGCTTGCTGCTGCACGCTGCTCGATCCAGAAACAGAACCCATCATTGATTGATTTGATCCCCTTACTCTGATGATATCAATCACTTCGATAGATATTCAATTCAACAATTCTTGCTTCTGCATTCTGCTATTCGCCCATGCCCACGTCCACCCAAACACCATCTCCATCACTTCCTCTTATATCACGTTCAAGGATTATAATGTAGGAGGTGCTATGCTTATTACAATGCATATTTGATTTAATTTATTATTATTATTATTATAAATTAAAAATGAGTAAAATTAGTTACTTGTTTTTAATAAACTTAAATACAAATACTAAACCATACTTCCTCTTCTCCTATTTAATTGTTGCTGTTCCTAGAAATTCGTACTAATTAGTTTGTTTAACTAATTTTTACAGTATCCCAAGTCCAACATTGTATAATCTGGACTATTTGTTAACATAGGCCCCTGTTTGTTAGCATATATACCGTGTACTTGTTCTTTCAGCACACATGGCGGCGAGTACAGGGACATAGGTAGGGTAAACTTCAAGTTTAACCGTTAGGTCTTTCATTAATCTATCACACCGTTAACTACCTAACATCACATTGATTATAAATAACTGGGGATGATGATGGTTATAAATCAATTTTGAAAAAAAAATTCCCTAAATATAAGTAATTTTTTTAATATTATTAAATTAAAATTTCATCTCAAAACCAATTCATAATAAATATTTAAATCATATCATTTCTTATAAAACCAGTAATGTCAGACTCTCGACATGCTAAGATCGCAGTTTTAATTTAATAATATTTTTTCTTGATTAATAATAGCATGTAAGTTACTCAGGTGTTTTTTAGTGGTTTAAGCTAACGAAATCCTTTCGCAGAAAACTTTAGAATAAAAAAGAATAGAAGGAGACAAGGTTTTGGTTTGTGAAGTCTGAAAAGGAAACATTCGTAAAAGCCAAGGTAAGTAAGAAGTACATGTACAGGTGTTTTATTAGTTGAACTTAGTTGGTTGGGTTAGTAAGTGTAGTGGGACGTTTCCATCTTTTTCACAATTGCACCCACCCAACCAGGATCACTTCTTTTCTTCTATTCTCTTGAATTGCATTTGATGATTAACACAGGTGAACTCTTCCCCTAAGGTTCTTTTTTTTTTTCTCTCTCAGTTATTACAAAAATACTTTTATATATCCTCTGTTTTTTTGTGTGTTCTTGCTTGATTTTTCTTGAAATAAAATTACTTTGTTTCTTTCGTGATTTGGGAGCATTGATGGGTTTTGGCTTTCAAATGAATGAAGGGTGAACAAGCCACCAATGGAAAGTTATGGATGAGTCTCAACTCTGAAGCCATTGTCAAGGGACAGAAATTTGTACAAGTTATTGTTCATAGCTGAAAACGTTTATATGTCTTGTTTCAGAAAGTTGTTGTTCTGGGCTGATTGTTTGGTATTGAAACTTAAGATAAAAATTGCATTTTTATGGCTTGATGCTCTAAACGATCCAGCAAATAAGATTAAAATGCTAGATCTTGTTTTGGGTTTAGGGTTTTCTTGGGGTGGGGGGGGGGGTTGTATAATTTTTGCAGTCAAGGTCTTGAGTTGAGATACTTTCGCAGCAGAAAGTGCATCCTTGTTTCTGAAGAAAAAAAAATGAAATACATCTTGCTTAGGAATTTATCTAGGTTTTGAAAATTGAAAAGTATCAAACATCTTGTTTTGGAATCACTTAGCAAGGAAGTGCAGTTACTTAAAGTATCAGGTATTGAGATTTGAGAGTTTCATCATAGACATGGTGGTGTCTAGTATCAGATTTAAATGCAACATAATTTACTTTTAGCTCATCAACCATAATCTTTTATTATGTTTGAAGAAACTTTATTCCCCCCATATGATTAAAGTTATTTTACACATATAAAAACTCCAGTAATGATTACTACGTTCTGTTTTCTGTTTGCCTTGAGTTATCTCAAACTGAAAATCCCTCCTAAATTTCTGAAATCTTTAAACCTTTGTTGATAGTCATCCTTAACTTTGCATTTGCTTATAATCAGAAGGCATGATCAACATCTTCTTTGGTGTCCTTGTTTTTGGTTATTTTATGTCATCTCTGTTGTCAAGTAGTCTGACTGTTAATTGCCTGTAAAAAGACTAAAGAATTCCTGGTCTCTCTCTGAAAAATAACTATTTGCCTGTGTTATGTAACCATTATTACGGAACTCAAGTATGTAGTGTAGAATCAGATATGCACTTCGAATTTTAAATCATGTCTCAATTTGATGCTCATTTTCTTTCATTGCTCTGCTATTATAGCATTCTGGCATCTCAATGATGACACAAGAATCATCAGAGGTTTTAGAAAAACATGTAAACTCAGATTCTCATGTGAGGGAAAGTAGTGAATATGTTAGACTGGTCATACCCAATGAACCAAGACCTGTTGAAGCTGAAATCTTGCAGCCTCAAGCCAAATCAATAATTAAATCTTGCTGGTGGTGGATGAAATCCTTTTTATGGTGCTTTGTCATTATAACATTTGCTCTTATTCTTATGAAATGGGGAGCGCCACTATTTTTTGAAAAGGTATTCTCTCTTACATTACAACTATTATGGTACTACAGTTGCTTTCTTTAAATTATCCTCACTATGTCGAGCTGGTTTTTGCAATTCCTGTATGGAAATTAACTGGTATTGTAGCTATTTGGCTGACATGCATTTGTTGATATTGACAAAATTGTGGCAATCCGGTATGACCTTTAGTGTTCTAATATTTTTAAGTTTGGTATTTTCCTTGGCATCAGATAATTGCTGCTAGCTATTTAAGTTTTGTTGAACCAGTATACAGTTTACTTAAGACTTTTGCAAATATGATGTAGAAATTGTTTGGATGAATTGACATTATATGTGATATATAACATATTTTCAACTTAGCTGTCAGCTATGATTACATTTTACATCATGGCAAAGGCAAACACATGGTTTTAAAATTATACACATCATTGACATTTGACTTGTGTCAAAGAGGATGTTGTAGCATGGATGGAATTCAGTGCAGCAGGAAGTTCTGTATTTTCCTACCCGTTTTTTGTTTTTCATTTTCACTTCCCAATTCTGCAGACATTTATGGTCATCCCGTTTCTTATTTTTATTAAATGTTTTTTTGTAATAAACCTGAATTGACAAGCTAAAGAGTCTAAATTTCTTGTTCTTGTGGAATGGCATGCATTTCATATGGATGCTTGGAATTAAATTCATATTTTGAGGCTTTATCTTTTTTAAAATATTTTTACTGCAGGTTCTGTATCCAATCATGGAGTGGGAAGATACTGCCTTTGGGCGTCCAGTTCTTGCCCTTGTGCTTGTTGCTTCATTGGCTTTATTCCCTGTATTCTTAATCCCTTCTGGCCCCTCCATGTGGCTGGCAGGGATGATTTTTGGTTACGGCCTTGGCTTCTTTATAATAATGGTTGGAACAACCATTGGGATGGTCCTCCCTTACCTAATTGGACTAGCATTCCGTGACCGTATTCATGTATATGAACACAAATTCTCTCAAATTTTGTGTTGTCATTTTCTCAAGTAGATATTAACTTTTTAGTTTATGATCTTTGTTTCTGTATTCTGCAGCAATGGTTAAAGAGATGGCCCCAGAATGCGGCAATGATTAGGCTTGCTGGAGAAGGGAACGGGTTCCATCAATTTCAAGTGGTTGTGTTGTTTAGGGTTTCACCTTTTCCCTATTCTATATTCAATTATGCTGTGGTAGCGATAAATATGAGATTTTGGCCCTACGTATGTGGATCAGTAGCTGGAATGGTACCAGAAGCTTTCATCTACATCTACAGGTTTATTACTTTGTTTATCTATCTTTCTATATTGGTCTTCCAATGGCTAAATGAATTTCTTCCAAAATTTGTTTCTTTTTTTCAGTGGTCGGTTAATAAAGACACTGGCAGACACACAGTACGGGAAGCATCACTGGACTACTGTGGCAATAGGATACAACGTTATTTCATTCATTATTGCAATTGTTACCACCATTGCCTTCACTGTTTATGCAAAAAGGACTCTGAATGAACTCAAAATGACAGAGGAAGTTACCTCTGTTTCTGAGAAGGGTTGTTTCCAGATGGAGAAGCTTCCCCTTGAAAGGCCTAACAAGCTAACTCTGTCCAAATTTTTGTGATACTGTATATTTATGTGTTTACAACTTGCTTTAGCTTTACATTCATAATACTTCCCCCTTTCTTTTTTCTTAGCCGTTTTCCTCATGCCTCCGATGAAAAAACCAGTTACTCCACCGTCTGACTTTTAAAAATAGAATAGAAGAAGACATAAATAATGTAATTTAGAATGGAAAGTGATATGAATCTGACAGTTCTATGTGTGCTGACAAATGCCAACAAATGGCATGCATGATCTTGCATTACTTGTGATTGCTGAGCTGTCATGGAATCACAGTACTGTCCTTAAATTGTCTCCTCATTTTCTGACATGTCCTCCATCTTTGCATACTTGCCGGTCCCTTCGCACCAGTTGGAAACGGAATGGCTTCGGGTCGGGTTCTAAAAAATGGAAAAAAATACCTATAATTAAGATAAGGTTAAGGCATAGACCCAAAGGAATAGTGAATAGTCACGTCAGAGTTCACTAGTCAAAAAGACAAATCACTAATTAATGGTTTTTATTCGAGAAACATGGTGCACAATCCATAGATATTTGCAGCGTTGGCGTTGCATATGATACAATGGGCCAAAGAAAAATCCTTGCCACCTTTGCAGTGTTCATGGCATATTCATCAAAAAGCTAACCATGTTTAGTGCCTTGTATGTCAATGCAGATGTGCCACCATTAACTTCGGAAGCACCTTAGAAAGCTAACAGAACTTTCCTCGAAGTGAAAAAACATGCTTACACTAATCGGCTAACCACAAAAATATTGCTTTCACTTCCCGCACATTCAAATATGTTGGAAAGATAGTTTCTACCTGCTGACCATGCTAGTGCATACATAGAACCACTGGTAAAATATTTTGAACAACTCAATGATCATTTGACGACAACAACAACAGCAATCTTACTTTATTAGATGAAGATCGGCTACGTGGATTACACAATGCTATTAAGCTTGGTCAAAAACCAAACTCTAATAATATTATTCCCCATCAATGACCATTTTACAAATTTAAATAAAAAAGACCCCGAGCTTATAAAGAGAAAGGGAAAAAGCTGTTTGAGTAAGGTAATTGTTAAGACATTAGATGAAGTAGTCACTTACATGCTGTTCATATTCCACGTTTAAAGAATTGAAGATTTGATACATATATGCTACTATATCACAAAAAGTTAAGACAGTATCTCAAGTACCACTATCAATTTTTAATGCTAATCTTGGATCGAAGATTGCTCCCAAACAACTAAATTTACTAGGCCTAGTTCCACTACTTCCATGTGTCCATGCTGGCCCTTGGCGAAATATACCTCCATCTTCAAAATTATCAATACACTGAAGTCACTTGTGGTACTTGATGGAAAGTGGAAATCAGAAAGGCATAACTACCGTCTTATGGTTTCCATGGTGCTGGAGGAGGAGGTGGTGTTGGAAACATTGGGGGAACAGCAGAGAAAAGGGTGTTTTTGTCTATTCCCATGCTTTTATCACCCGACAATGCCACAAGTGCAGCTACTAACCCTGCATTTCCAGCAAGAGTTGGCTCTGTGTAGTTGTAGTTGGTTCGAACATCATGGAAACCATCGTGCTTGTCAGGACCAGCAACCATAGCTCCAACAATTGTATTTGGGTTTGGCTTCGATGTGTCCCTCCATTTCCATCCTCCTTTACAGTTGTACTTAATCTTATTCTTTGGTATAGAAGCACCTCTATGGTGAACATGTTTTGGATAATGATTACCAAAACCTACAACATAGCTCATTCTCCGAGGGTTCTTCCCAAGAATGTAATCAATCTGCAAAACCACCCAGAAAAGGGGAAAGAAAAATTAGCCTGGACACTTCACATTGATTTCATTTATGCAACTTACAAAAGCATAATTTCAATTCGCAAACCTGGGTCTTGGCAAAGTCTCGAAGAACATCAGTTGAAAAGAAATTGGGTCCACAGTACCATCCAGGTGTATCAGCAGCATCAAGATAATCACTGTAGAGGGCAGCCAAAAAGGCAGCATTAACAACATATTGGAGAGGCTGAGGCCTACCATGGTTTAATTGAATCAGGCCACCTGGGTGCAGAAGATAAATAAATTCTGGTTAGAACCATATTGGATACGTATGCAATCATCTGGTGCACAAGAGAAGGTTTGAACTTTGAAGTAGAATAATTTTTTACCTCTGGTTCTGTTAAAGCTCGTGAACATTGGTAGGTAGGAGCACATGATTATGCCGGTCTGATTGTGAAATGTCCTTAAAATTTCTTCATAAGGATAACCAGGACTCAGGAACAACCTCAACCGACTGAGAAGAACCTAAGTAGAAGACGAAAGGATTACATTACTAACATTTCCTTCTTCATATATCCAGAAAAGACTCTGATAAATTCAGAATGAAGCAGTAAACGAAATCAATCAACCAAATTTGGTAAACATGGCTACAAACGAGCCTACATCAGCATCATATTAAAGCAAGTGAACATTCTAGGGAGAGAAACAGTTAAACAAAAATAATGAGATACTCAAGTCTGGAGTTGAAAAGCATTGTCCATATACTAAGCCCAAATCCCAAGTTATCTATAATTTTTCGGTTTTGCTAACATATACAACTTTACACAAAATAAGAAATTATATGTTAGAAATCACAAGGATCTTGTATAAGATTGAACAGGATAGAAAAACCAATAATTCGTATGCATTAAATCATAAAACAAAAAGAATAAATTGAATTTACTTGAGCACCAGTGAGCTTGTTATCCCAGCTGAGAACCCCATAGTCAGGGCCTCCCCAGAAGGCACCAGCATGTTTGGCAATGCCGGGCGTGGTGGCAAGCTTAAGATAGGACGAATTGCCAGTAGCAAAATACATCCACGCCCCTCCCCAAACAAACTCATCCCAGTAACTCGTAGAATTGTAGAATATAGAAGCCTCAGTGCTCGCCAAACTGTACCTCCCTCTTTGTTCCCTCGAAAACTTGAAGAGCGTGGTAGCCCCATGAACCAGCTTCTGCGAGTACGCCTTGTTGTCCTTAAACACAATAGACGCCGCAGCGAGGGCAGCGGCCATTTCGGCGGCGAGATCGGAGCAGTGGTTGCACTCAGTGACGGGACGATCGTAGTCTATGTCCTCGGGACGCATCCAGCAGTAATGGTCATTGGGAGTGGTGCTCCCAGCAGAGGTGTCACCGGATCCGACCTGGGCGGCGAGGGTGTTGATGGTGTCGGCGGTGCTGTTGAAGGTCTTGAGAAAGTAATCGGTGCCCCACTTGATGATGTCCTTGACGTGGGCGAGCTCACCGGCAGCCTCGTACTTGGCACTGTACTCGATTACACTCCAGCTCAGCATGGTGATCGCAAAAGACTTAGGGAAGTTGAACTTGATGGCGTCTCCGGCGTCGTAAAACCCTCCCACCAGATCCTTGATCGCACTCGAAGTTCCTCCGGATTTTCCGTCTTGCATACACGAGTTCCCTCTCCACGACACATTGTTATGCCGGGGAAGCTTACCCGCTGAAACAACAATTAATTAATTAATTAATTAATTAACTGATATCGAAAAATGAGAAGATAGACAGATACATTTTTGGGCGTTGAAGAAGAGGAGGGCCTTGTGGAGGGCGAGGGTGTAGTTGTCGGGAGGGGGTTTCTTGTGGTGGTGGCGAGGGACGGTTTTGACGATGAGGGTGATGAAGCCAGCCAAGAAGGCGCACACGGCGAGGGTGCCAACTGTCCAGAGGAAGATCTTGCGGCTGACGATGATGCAGCCGAGATCTACGTACTTCTTCTTCTTCTTCTTCTGTTCACCGGCGCCCAGTAGCCAGCTCTGTTGGGTCTCGTCAAGGGCGGCTCTGTCCACCTCCTGCAGATTCCGGCTCCGCTCGTCGTCCGTCGCGGAGTCCGTGGCGTGGATCTCCAACGGCCCACCCCACGGATCCCTACCGTACATACTCATCTTTAATCGTTAATCCCTAATAATCAATAGCAAATGCCTAATCTAACGCTACAACTTTGTTTCTCTTCTTCTACTACTTGGAAAGTTGAGTGTGCTGTTGAGGACAACCAGTAGACAGCTCACTCAATCTCTGTCTCTATTCTGTAATCCAATTGGCCACTTCTCCCCTTTGCTTTTCCTTTCTCCCTTATTATTAACTTAACCCAATAATGCTTACAATTTTTTTTTTGACTTTGAATAATGCTTACAATTATTTCAATAGGAAAAAAAATCGAAATACTAGGTGCACTTCTTTGTCCATTCATGACTTTTGGTCATATCTGCTCCAAATTGCCGCATGCTTATGGCCCTAAGCATCTATTCCAAATTTCCAACAAGCCCAATACGGTTTTTCTAGAGTGATTTTGCATATAATAAAAATTTAATATTAGTATTAAGGTAAATTATCACGATTTTAATATATCTTCAATATGAATTTTAATAAAAAAATCTATTTTTAAGATTGGATATGTTAAAAAAATATACGGATTTAATGCATATAAATTATTGGTTTTTCTAACCTGTTAAATCTTATACAAATAATTTCTTATTTTGTGTAAAGTTGTATATGTTAAGCAAAACCGAAAAATTATAGACTTGGGATTTGGGCTTAGTATATGGACAATGCTTTTCAACTCCAGACTTGAGTATCTCATTATTTTTGTTTAACTGTTTCTCTCCCTAGAATGTTCACTCGCTTTAATATGATGCTGATGTAGGCTCGTTTGTAGCCATGTTTACCAAATTTGGTTGATTGATTTCATTTACTGCTTCATTCTGAATTTATCAGAGTCTTTTCTGGATATATGAAGAAGGAAATGTTAGTAATGTAATCCTTTCGTCTTCTACTTAGGTTCTTCTCAGTTGGTTGAGGTTGTTCCGGAGTCCTGATTATCCTTATGAAGAAATTTTAAGGACATTTCACAAGATTTTAAAAGAATACACTACATTTCCTTTTATTTCTCACAGATTTTAAAATTAACTATATAATTTATACTTATTGCATCAACGTCTAAGTGTTTAATATTTAAAACGAATTTTTAAAATCACAAAACATAATCAATCCAAACTGTAATAATTTGGGTTGGGTTGCCACACACTTTTTTTTTATATGGGTTGGTTTGTTTTTTTCAAAATTGGACCTAACTGCGTCGAGAACACCCCCTAGTTACAACTACTTTTTTTTCTATATTTCCAAGTTTATAGAGGGTTCCATCAAGGGGACCCTTTATCTTTGCACATGTTTATTTTATGTAAGGAAGTATTTTATGCCTTTTGATGAGGGAGTTGATGTTGGGTTCCTTGCATAGATTGATAATTGCTCAAAATGCCCCAATTATTTCACACTTATTGTTTATAGATGATAGTGTTATTTTTTACATAAGTAATTCACAAGGAGCACAAATAATCTTGGGGTTCTTTCTTTCTATGAGAAAACTTTTGATTAGAAGATTAATGTTGAAAAACGTTAACTCTTATCTAGCTAAAAAATGTACCTATTAACATATTTAATAAGCTTGTTTCTCTACTAAGAGTAAAGGATGTTGAGATCTATGTTAAATATTTGGGAGATTCTAGCATTGTCGAGAAGAAAAAATTTGAAGTATTTTCTTTGGTGTGGAAAAAAATGAAGGTTAGAAGGAGAAAGTCGTTAAAGTCATTCCATCCTTTGTTATGAGTTGTTATATTTTTTCAAACTCACTTTGTTCTCAAATTGGAAGCATGATCAATCGATTTTTTTGGGAAGGGGATTTGGAGAAAAGAACTATCTATTGGATGTCTTGGGAGCGTACGTTTAAACCAAAAATAGATTGGGTAGGTCTAGGCTTTAAGGTGTTTAAACTTTTTAATAGAACAATGTTTGCAAACAATGAACAGATGCTAAAAAATGATTTTCTTCTTCTTACAAAAGTTACAAAGGAAAGATATTTCAAAAGATGTGGCATTTGAGAGACTATCATGAGTGATAGACCTGGTTATTCTTGGAGGAGTATTTTTAGTGATGAGGGAGATTATGATTGTTTACGTAGGATTGAAGATGGTACTAGAGTGAAGAAAGAGTAAGATGATAAGTTCTTATAATGTTAAATGTATAGTTAGAAAATTACCAGTACAAATTGCTGGCAAATTAAATAACTTTCATTAAATTAACTATTTTTAGGTAAAAATAAACATTTGGTTATTTATGTTTCATATTTTTCTTGATTTAGTCATTAAGTTTTTTTAGTTGATTTAGTCTTTTAAGATTTAAATATTTACAAATCTGTCCAAAATCTTTAAATAGTTAATACTGTTAAATAAATGATTTTTTAATTAATATATGACAAAATTATAACTGTAACATCCCGGATATTTATAGAAAAATTCTGTGAAGTGGAAAATGTTAAAAATTGTTTTTAGGAATTTAATTGATATTTTTATGAATTACTGGTTAATTATAAAAGGTGTGATTAGAAGAAGAGAGGTTTAATTAAAATCATTAAGGAAATCATAAAGGAATGGAGAAATGACCGGCTGGGCAGGTGACCGGTTGCCATGGGTATTAAAGAAAGGTTTCTTTCTCTTTCTTCAATCATTCATCTTCTCTCGAGAATCTTCTTCTCCTTCGTCAGTTTCCTTCCTTCTTCTCCTTCCTCCATTGTTGAGGGCTGAAAGCTTTGAAGGGAAGTCTCTTTTTGCATCAAACCTTGAGATAATTGTGTAACTGTGGTTGTGGTTTCAAGGTAAGTCCTCTAAACCGTGTGAAATTGTCACCTCATCCCTTTCATTTCTTTTCTGGACCGAATGGTCATGCATGTAGGGATACTGTTCCGATCTCCACTTCTCTTGGCTGTGAGCCTCAAAGTGGCCCTTTAATCGGGTGAGTGGTGGTGTAACGTTGATGTGTTTCACGTTCCAAACCCGTAGGTGGTGGAACGAACGCTGGTGGAACGCGTTAGGAGGCTAGTGCTGGAACGGTGATGGAACTGTGGACCCACCGATTGTTAAAGCTTGGAACGGAGGTAAGGGGGTGTTCGGGTTATAATTAATTGGAATAGGACATACTGTCCGAGTTGTTGAGACATTTGTAAACCGAGTAAGAAATAATGCTGGAAGAAAAGTATGTAAATATGTATTTGAATGTGCGCATGAATGCACACACCGATCGGTTTAGGATCGTGTGTGTGTGTGTGTGAATGAAGAAATATTTGATGTTGTTGCTGAGTGAAGTTGTGAATGTATGAGTATGCATGTATGTAAACACCGATCAGTTTCTGATTGTGTGTATGTGACTTGAGAAGTATTTAATGTTGTTATAATTGAGATAATGCCGAATAAATTGTATATGAATGTGAATGAATGCATGTATATGTATGGACACCGATCGATTTCTGATTGTGTGTGTGTGGCTTGAGCCGATTGAAATTAAAATATTTAATGCTGTGATAATCGGTATTTGTTGGCAATGTGATGAATGGGTTTGACAAGTAGGTCGCCCGAGTGATAATGTGATGAATGGGCTTGACGAGTCGGTCACCCTGTGATGAGAGCACATGCCAATTTCTGGTAGTTGCATCTGTTGATTGTTGATAATATGTAATGATCGAGGAATGTGAATTGTATATGTGTGATAAGTATTTGCTATGTGTGGCATGAGATCGATAATGTTTATTATATTGAGTTATATATTGTGTATGAGATACTCCGTATACTGTTGAGGGCGAGGAATGGTCGCCGGTGCGTTGCACGAGCAAGGAGCGGCTCCTGACAGGCTTCCAGTAAACGGATTGTATGATTATGATACGTGATTATGTGGTGGAGGACGACCAACGGTATGAATTACCCTGTTTTTGGCTTCAGTGGTCAAGTCGGACCCAGTTAAGCTACCCAGAGGTCTTTGACCCAGTGGTTGAGGGGGAGCCAAGTCGGGCTCAGTGAACCAAGTCGGGTTTACGGGATGTCAAGTCGGACTCCCAGCTGAAGGTCGATCCTTTTAGTATCCGGATACTAGGCATCGATTTTATGTGAGTCAGTTGTGACAATTGATGATTGGATGATTTTACCGAGTGCAGTTTGTGATAATTGCCGAATGAGATTTGTTATATTTGTTGAGTATGATTTGATTTATTTACCGAGTGATTGGCTGTATTTACCGAGTGATTGGCTGTATTTGCCGAGTTTGAATTATTATAATTGCCGAGTATGAATTATTGTACTTGCGGAGTAAGACTTGCCATATTTGCCGAGTGAAAATTGATGAGTATGATGTTGTATTTGCCGAGGGCCAATCTGTTGTATTTGACGAGTGTAACTTGTTGTATTTGCTGAATGAGGTTGAATATAATTGCCGAGTATGTAGTATTATAATTGCTGAGCATGAATTGTCATGATTACCGAGTGGAAAATTGTTATATTTGCCGAATGGAAAATTGTTATATTTGCCGAGTGGAAAATTGTCATATTTGCCGAGTGGAAAATTGTTATATTTGCCGAGTGGAAAATTGTTATATTTGCCGAGTGGAAAATTGTTATATTTTCCGAGTGGAAAATTGTCATATTTACCGAGTGGAAAATTGTTATATTTACCGAGTGGAAAATTGTTATATTTGCTGAATGTTACTTGTTAAGATTGTCGAAGGAGAACTGTTACATTGCTGAGTATGAATTACTATAAAGCCGAGTGTTAATGGATATATTGCCGAATGTGAGTAAAGTGCCGAGTGTGAGTGTGATGCCGAGTGTGAGTTAAATGGCCGAGTGTAATGTACAATCTGAAGATAAAGAATCGGATAGAGTTTATACTCATTTTATTCCGTTCTAGATTAATTATAATGCTAAATACTCACCCTTGTTGTTGTTTTCAATTTAGTAACCAATGACAGGGAGGAGGTCGGAGCCCTGGAGTCGCGCCAAGCGGGAGATCGATGCCAAGGCCGAGTGAATTTGAATAAATGGTGTAATACACACACACACATATATATATAATAAGTTTTCCGAGTATGGAACTAAGTGTGAGTTGATATGTTAATTGAATGAATGTGAATTTATGTTGTTAGATGATTGGTATTAATTTTCATGTGTTTGTTGTAGCAAAGCCGATTACCGGGCGAATCTTGCCCGAGAGGATTTATTCCTGTCCGAGCGAGGGCCAGTCGGTTTGATGTCCGTTTTATCTCTGTGGGAATTCCTCGTTCCTTTTCCGAGTGAAGAAAGTGTATAACGATTCCGAGTGAAGAAAAGTAGAATGTTTCCGAGTGAAAATTTGAGTGCTCCCGAGCGAAGGTGAAATGGTTTCCGAATAAATTGTGGCCGAGAGAGCTTATCCCGAGTGAAGTAAGGATAGGGTATTTTCCGAGTGGGGATACCCGGAGAAACTCTTACCGAGTGAAGGAGGTTACGTTATCCTCGAGAGAGTGGTGACCGAGCGGACCTTTCTGAGTGAAGCGTAGGAATGAGTCAAGCGTGGTATGCCCGAGTGAATGAAAGTTAAGTGTTTCTCGAGTGAAACCCTTTTGCCGAGTGAAACCCCGACTTGAGTCTCCCGTGTGCGTCTTGCTCGTTCAAGTTTAACGTGTGGCATTCGCTCAAGCGAGTCGGCGCTCGCTTAAGCGAATGACCCCCTGTCTTCTTCTTCTTCTTGTTCTTCTCCTTCTTCTCCTGCTGCTTTCAACTCCACTTTATTATCCAATCGGATATTATTTTGTGTATGCTCTTATCATTATTTTGAATATATTTAAGCGAATACTATTTTATATCAAGACCGAGTTGAATCATTTCCGATCGGTTGTTACTTTTAACATACTTTCTGATCCGGTCTCAATACCGGTATCCGATCTGCAAGACATATTTCAACGTCTTTGTCAAGACATCAACGTGTAACCGGTGTCATCGGTATACATCCGGACTGTAATTCCGTATCAGGCGCTCTCCCTATACCGGTTGTTCAGGATAACACCATGACACCGGATAACACACACGTCACTATGCAAAAGACAAGAATCATTGCTACAGGGACCGATCAATAATCCCCAACACTATAAGCCAAATTCTGCTCACGGGGATGGTCAACTTGCTCCCTAATCCTAGTCTATACTCTCCATGCTCAATATAAAATAGCCACTTGACCCAATCATGCTGGTAAGTGCGCAATAAAATAATGCTAATGGAAGTTAGTGGTTCCCCACTAACGAGTCCTCGTAAAACGAGCCAATCAGGTATATGAACTCTCTTCATCAATAAGGGGAGGGGATTCTGAACTTAATCTATAAACGATTACTCTCTGAATGACATTCCTTACTGGGAATATATCACTGACTTGAGCGTCGGAGAATCTTTGCAGGTGACACCACCATTCGCCCACATCAACGCGTTAGGTCGGTGTGAAGGATCTCCAGAACGCCCAATCCGCTCTCCTCACGCAAGGACAACGTATATTTATACCGGATACTCATATATCTGGTCTTCTGCATAGTATTTGCATACTATTTGTGATTGACTTGAGTCCGGATCTCTAGACCCCGGTTCAGGACAGATCACTTTCATTAAATGATTTATTTTCGATCGGTTTTGTTTATACTGAGTATGATTTTATTATTTAGAATGTAACAAAGAAGTAAATATTATTTTACCTCAAGACCGAGTGGATTGTTTATTAAGGGAAGTAAATATTATTTTATATTAAGATCTAAATTTTTATTAAACGCGAAAAATTTATTGCGAAAAATGATTAAATTGACTAGGGATGTCACAATAACAATTTGATGAGAAGTTTGAAATTAACGATTGATATCTAGCCTTTTATCTCTCTCTTCAGATTCCTCCTTCTTTAACCTTCCTTCTTCCTTCTTCTTTTGTATCCTCTTCCTCTATTTCCCCCTCTCCATTTTCACTTACATGTTCTTCTAATTCTTTTTTAAAGGTAAGAAATTTATAGTGATAGTTAGAATCCATGATGGCCTGATTTGGTGATGGTTTGATGACTTGGAATTTTGATGTTTTACTAGTAATAATTTATAATTCAATCATACATAATACAAGTAATTAATTTAATTAATTGAGATATTACAAATACCATTCCCAATTTCGACCACTTGTTTATGGCATCTTGGTTTCCAAAGATGGATTCTTTGAGTTCAGTTTCTTAAGTCTTGATAGCTCTTTAAATCGCTATGTTGGAATCTGGTTCAAAAACATCCCAATTAGAACAATTGTTTGGGTAACCAATCGTAACAACCTTATCAAAGACAACTACAACAAGTTTATTTTAAGCAAAGAAGGAAACCTCATACTTCCCATTGTATTATCTATAACTTGACGGAAAGACCAATTTGATGTGTTTTTTAAATGTTAGGGGGCGTGAATGAAACAAAAAAATAAGGGACCAAATTTAAAAGATAGAGGACAAGTGGTATACGTAGCTAAATATTTATTAGTAATTTTATTTTTATAAAATTTTTTATTTTATAAATAATAAAAATAATAATAAATAGTGAATTAGGGAGGGGAAGATTGTAAGGCGAAGTGTTCGAGAAGTTGAACGATGGTATGCGTATGAAACTTAATTGAGCATGGGTTGATTTTGGTTATGATTGATTTGAGTTTTGATTAGGCGAGCGAAGGAGAAGGTGATAAGAACAAGCTAAAGTTGTATTCGTACTGGAGGAGCTCTTGTTCCTTCCGAGTCCGAATCGCTCTCAACCTCAAAGGCCAGTAGTAGCCAAATACAATTACTCACTCGCCTTCATTCTCTCTCTCACTCCATTTTCATTCTCAGGTCTCACATATGACTACGAAGCAGTCAATCTGTTGAAGGGGGAAAATTCTCGTCCCGGTTTGTTTCTTTTCCTCACCCTAACCCTATCTCCAATTTTTGATGATTATTATGCATTTTCAGAGTTCCTCGAGCTCAATCCCCTTGGTTTTGTTCCCGTTCTGGTGGATGGCCATGTTGTCCTTGCTGACTCTTTCGCCATTATTATGGTCAGCCACCCCCTTTTTTTCTTCTGTTTCCTCTCTGTCTGTCTCTATTCATCTTCTCTCTTTGCAGTATTTGGATGACAAGTATCCTCGCCAACCTTTGCTGCCTCCTGATATTCATAAAAGAGCTATCAATTTCCTGGTACCCTCTTTCATTTTCCCCCTAATACATGCCTTCTCTTCTTCTGATTATTTTATTCGCAGGCTGCTACTATTGTTTCCTCAATGATACAACCTCTTCAAAACCTGGGTTTACTGGTATGTTATCTTCCTTTTCTCAAATATTTTAATCTACCAAACCCAGCTGGATGTTATACTTTTAGTGCATATGACGCTTTCATTGCGATTTTCCTTTTCTATTTACAGAATTACATTGGGGAAAAAGTTGGTCCTGATGAAAAACTTCCTTGGGCACAAAGTGTGATCAGAAGAGGCTTTACTGGTGAGTTTTGCTAGCTTCCTCTCCCAGCATTTTAGACTACAGATTGAAACAAGGAAATAGCAAACGATTGAGTCCTGTTGTTATTTGGCTGTTTGGAATGAGAATTTTGTGGTGGGATTTGATCATTGTCGTTGATTGGCCGGCACTTTGCTCTGTGCCATCTTAAAATGGACCGCAATGTGAAAACTACAAGGCAGCAAGATAAATGGAAACTGGTTGAATTATATTGTGTGTTAATCACATTGACCAAGACAGGTATATATAATACAAGAACATAAATAAATAGATCAAGCTATTTCTAAGTCTTAAAAAGCCGGGATCTGTATACATGATTTGAAGAATAATTGCAGAGATTGGATATAGATACTACAATATATTTCCTCATATGCCTTTGTTAATGGTTGAAGAAAATATTCACTGTGATATTTTGTCCTTCCTCGCCCCTCTTGTACCAATAAGATGTACTCTGTGTATGTTATGTCTTTACCAAATACAGATTTCAATTTGTTTACACGTGTTTCAGCACTTGAAAAGCTGTTGATAGACCATACAGGAAGATATGCAACTGGTGATGAAGTTTTCCTGGTATGTTGCTAGGGATTGGATTTCAGCCATATGGAAATTAATAAATGGGAAAGATAACTTCTTTTCAAGGGGTCCAGTAGCTGTAAAATCTTGACCGGCAATATCAAATATTCCTATATCTGACCATGTAAACCATGTAATAAATGTATTTGCCATCTGATCTTTTGGATTACTATTAGAATATGACTCATTATATCATGTCCATAGTCAACAATCACAAATTTTTGAAAATTAATAGTATTAGCTGTAGAAACAACTAAAACAAGCACTGGGTTTGCATTGTTTTGGCCTCAATGTTGCACTTGCATATCATAGTTATAGTTATTTATAATCTAACATGGTGATTATATTTTGCAGGCTGATATATTTTTAGCACCTCAGTTATATTCAGCATTTAAGAGATTCAACATTCATACGGTAGTATTCTTTCTATGGTTTCCCATGTATTTTCTATGTGTGTGTTTGGGGTTGGGGGGGGGGGGGGGGTGATAAATGATGGTAATAAAATGTGACGTAGCCTCACTTTTTCAACTCATCAATGTATACTTTTCCCCACTAATCTCTAAAACCGAAGAAAATTTGGGTTGAACTATTAAGGTGAAGAATGCTATAACTATGGCTAAAACCATGTTTAATAATATTCCTAAAATCATGCTAAATGGACCAAAATTTATGGTACACGTGAGTTTAGATACAAAAAAAATTGAAGTATACAGGATTTTGGTGATAAAAGAAATATAAGGAGTAAGCTGTGAAAGTGTGAAACTACTATGGGGTAAAGCGTGATGTACCCTTGCAAATTTAATGGTAAAAAACTCAGCAATCAATGATTCATATATAATACTCCTTATTGAATTTTAAGGAGGATGCTGGTGCCGAGTTTAACTTGGATAGAATAGAACCAGTCAATGTAGAAGTCTCTCTCTAAACTAAAAAAAAAGCTCAAATATCTTTTGACATTATATCTTTTATAAATTTTAAAATTTAAAACCTCTTTTTTAATAGTTTTTCAAAATCTTTGGTTGTATGTTAAATTGCATTGCCCAAATTCGTCATATGACAACTGACTTTCCACTCTTTTGTCCAAGCAGAACGAGTTCCCTATTTTATCAAGATTGTTTGAGACATATAATGAGATTCCAGCATTCAGGGAGGCTCTGCCAGAGAATCAGCGGGATGCAGTACACTAGTTGAACCAAAAATTTGAGTCTGGTAAGCGATCTCTAAAATTCGTAGGATTATTTTTTGAAATAATTTATAGCCCCCATTTATTATTATTTTTTAAATTTGTGAATATTTTACATTATACCGATTTTAACTGGCTTTTGTTATCTGGGCCACAAACCTCGACTTTGATTGATTTATCCCAGAAATGTGAGATATAGTTGGAGAAGATGCTGTTGGCGCTACTGACTCGGCTTCTCGTTGAATTTGTAAAAGTGAAACTAGATACTTAATAATGTACGAATAAGGTTGCCACCTACTACGTTTGTGGCATGCATCGTGTATGTTAAATTAGTGATTTGGATTGTAATTTTAAGTCTAAAAAACGTTTAGTTTTCCATTTGATATTCCCAGTCAATGTAGCTCGATGGATGGTTTTCAATGGTCGTGTCCCACATGTATGAGGGGTTTGAAGAAAGTTTGTTTTGTTTTTATTACAAGGATAAATATGATTTTCGTCTGTTCATTCTAACCCCTAATTCTAATCCTTATGTTTTTTTATTGATTCTAATCTTTAGATTTTGGAATAGTTGTTTTTAGTTCCTCAAACATTAATGTTTAATAATGTTTTAAAAACTAGACCGGTGATTGAACCGGTGAGGGTATTGGTTCACGATTCATTGGTTCAACTGTAGTTAAACTGGTAATAATAATAATATATATATATATATATATATATTTTAATATAATATGATATATTAATAATAAATTATATTTAAATAGTTCTTTATTTTATTTAAAAATATTTTTTAATGGAATTTTTAAAAAATAGTCAAAAAAACAAAAACTAAAGAAAAAAATAATTTTAAAACTCTAACTGGTTCAATCAGTTTTTAATACCGGTTTTGATTGGTTCTTGACCAATAATTCTGGATGTATCGGTTTTTTTTCTTGACCGGACCGGTATCCTGACTGGTTCTCGGTCCAACTGATCGAACTAGCCGGTCTGGTCTGGTTTTTTATAACCTTGATGGTTAGTGAAATAAAATGTATTAAATCACCTCTTAGAATATGTTACAATGACTAAAACCAACCAACAAAAAACAAAAGGACTAAAATCAAAATATAATTATCCAATAGTGTTTTTTAAACAATATCCAAGTCACCCAAACTCAATTTACATGGGACATTACAAACAAGCCCGGATCATCCTCAAGGACACCAATTTGTGTGGTATAAGTGAACCAAAATTAATCTCCCAGTGAACGACTAAACCAATGTATTTCTTCTCGATTTGATATCTAACTTGCTTCATTCCTAGCTGTAACTCCACTAGTGGAATTCATAGAGAGGGGTATTACCTAAAAATATACTTATGCTGTAATTTTTGTTACGAAGTCATCTTATTATGAACTGTTATATAAATAAAAAATTAAATTTTATAATAATTACTTAAAAATTATAGTTAAAATATTTTTTAATTAATTTAGAATATAATATTACTAATGCAAAGTTGCAAGCCGTAGAATAAAATTGAAGTCTTAAAAATATGTAAAAACATTTACAGAAAGATATAATCATTGCCGACTCGATGGTTTTGTGATGGGTCTAGTTTTTTTTTTGAGTTGGATTAAAAGGCCTTTCTTAAATTTGGGCTTTAACTTAGGACTTGTTCTGTATCAGTCCTACTGACTTTACAGACTATTCACTTGGACAAATATTTTTTGGATTTTTAATAGGTCTATATTTTTTTAGATTAAAAAAATACAATCAATAAAAATATATCAAAATTTTTACATGTTCTAAATCAATTATAAAATGTAATTCAAATAAAAAAAAATAATGAGAATAATTTTTTCAGTAAAAAAAAAAAAACCAATTTGATAAAAACCCAAGCCGTTTTCATATCAGGAACCATTGAACACGTAGATGTCCACACATGAACAGATAAGTGGTGCGTTGAAAATGAAGGACATGGGAACCCTATTGATTAATTTTGCGGTGCAAAGTTGCAGGCAGCAAGGTTAAGCTGAAATAAGATGGTATAGTAAGTTATGAGTCATGATTTATGCGAACTCCAATTTGCTTTGCCTTAACCCTTGTCTGTTGCATCATATCAGGAGGGAACTAAGTTGAAGCTATATTCACATTGGATTAGTTCCTGTTCCTTCAGAGTCCGATTTGCTCTCAACCTCAAAGGTTTTGCTTTACAATCTTGTTTCCTTCCAACATTATCTCTAATTTTTCCTAACTTGCTATTTCATTTAGGACTTGATTATGACTACCAAGCTGTCCACGATGTCTCTGACCCAGGTAGGTTCCTAGGTTCCTAGGTTCCTAGGTTCCTCTTCCATTTCCAATATGTATTTCCTTTCACTTTGGCATCTCTTCTTCAGAGTTTCTTAAGCTCAATCCCCTTGGCTTTGTTCCCGTGCTGCTAGATGGCCATTCGCTAATTGGCGACTCTTTCGCCATCATTATGGTCTGTGTCACTCACTATGAAATTCTTCATTCTCTCCTCCCATCCAATCAATCTTTTTATTTTCTCTCATGCTCAGTATTTGGAAGATAAGTATCCTCATCACCATCCTTTGCTTCCTCATGATCTTCACACTAGAGCTATCAATTTCCAGGTACATACATACAAATAAAACCACAACTGCAATTCCCTTCAACCGCAAAACCTATCTATAGTTATTTTCTTTTATTTCCACAGCTCGCCAATATTGTTTCCTCTTCTATTCAGCCTTTTCAGAACCTAACTCTAGTGGTATGTACGTTTAAATAATAATAGTTAGTTACATAATTATTCATGGATTTCTTTCTTCAAGCCACTTTATTCTCAAAGTTGCATAATTTGTTTTGTTCCTTTCATATTTGTAGAAGTACATTGCGGAAAAAGTTGGCCCGGATGAAAAACTTCCCTGGACCCAGAGTGTAATTCGAAAAGGTTTCACAGGTGAGGATTTTACTAACTTTCTCCTCACCAATTCACCATCACTTTAGATAGAGAAAAAAAAAGTGTAATTAGAACAGGTGTGATCTAGTTGTCCCCTCGGTACTTAATGGAAAAATCAAAAAAGAGATAAAGTTCAATTCTAAGGATTTTGTGCTGCCAAAGGTGACAGAATATTAATCTACATAGTCTGTCGGTCTTCAAACTGTAGATCCTGTTTGTGATAAATTGTCGAACCTAATGTTGCATCTAAATAACCTGGAAAAGGTACATGTACAACCCCATCAATAAGAACTTGGTATCATAATGCTGATTTCTGCAAAATTGGATTTTATTAGTTTAAATGGAACACATTGAATAAATTGTCGTATTGAAGGTCTGAATAGTTGACAAAGAACAGACCAATCGTGGCTCTGCTAGTGGAACAGCCCATCTCTACATAAACTTTTAGATTTTTGGAGGAACATTGGAAAGTAATTAATTTCTGTCCTGTGTTATACAAACTGCCAAATTTGATAGTTAATGGCACTATTATGAACCATGTCTACACCCAAACCTCCAACATATTAAGATGGGTTTTTCAATAAGTTTTGGGAATTTATGTCTTATAACAAGACATCCATGCTAGCCTAATTCAAACAAAACAAAATCTTTTGATTAGTTAATGGACCTGGTGGAAAGAACCTTGGCGTTCAGGTCTTGTCTATCGCATAACTGGTAAATTCTGTCTATGTTCCCAAAGTTTGGATTTCTGTGTTCATTTAGTTTGTCCAGGAATGAAATTTTTATTGAGTGTTTTAGAATTGATTAAATAATGAAATGCTATTGTGCTTGCTTTCAGCACTTGAAAAACTATTAAAAGACCATGCAAGAAGATATGCAACTGGAGACGATATTTTCCTGGTATGTTATGAATCCATGGAGTTTAGATAGGATCGGATAGCTCCGTTTCCAGCATCCAGTAAAAAACTTTGCCAACAATACTAAACTTTACTATGTTATGCCTTACAACAAACTATAATGTAACTTATGTACTTATGCTCAGGTCCTTTGGATAACAATTTTAATGCAGTTCATCTCCAAAATCAACACAAATTTCTGAAAAATAGTAGGGTTAGCTATAGAAACAAGCACTTGCTTTGTATCTTTATCACAGAATAATTTTCTGCTTTGTTTTGCATGTCATAATTTGCAGGCAGATGTGTTTTTAGCACCTCAGTTACACGCAGCGATTAATAGATTCAATGTTGACATGGTATTATACTGTTCATGATCCCATGTTTATTGTTTTGGTGGGGAAAATAGGATCACAACAAAATGTTTGAATTGTATTGCTCTCTCGTAACATTATTCTACCTTCTTTTATAAAGGATGTGATCTTCCCTGTGTCCCTACTTATAATTACAAAATCTTAGGGCATATTATATGTATTGCCTTAAATTCATAGATCACAACTTACTTTTCCCTTTACTTTCCAAACAGAAAGAATTCCCTATTCTATCAAGATTACATGAGGCATATAATGAGATCCCATCATTTTGGAAGGCTTTGCCAGAAAACCAGCCTGATGCAGTACATTAATTGAACCAATGATTAGGGAGTAGTTACTGGTAAGTGATCTCCACAATATTGCACCTGAGGAATTTTTTTTGGCCAATATTTCTTCATTTGCTAGTTTTGTTATTGTGCTGAAGACAAAATTCTACATTATACAAATTATAATTGGCTTTTATGATTTTGAGCACTATTGAAAATTTTCTATGCTTCATTTTAATTGATTGATCATTGGTTACAGAAATGTGACCTGAACATTGCAGGGGGAGCAATTGACTCAGCGCACTTACATCTTTAAAAAGGATGTAGGATATACTTAATCTTGCACCCAGGTTGCTAGATTATATATTCCTGGACAACTAGTAAAAATATTTTGGTTTCTCTGTCTAAAATCTTTGTGTATTGTATAAGATATGAAGGTTGCTAGGCACAAATTTCCGTCCCACTGGTGCTCAATATAGCTTGGTGTATGTTTATTAATTGTCACATGCTCCTACTTCTATTTAATTGCTTTGTTTCTTTTCTTTGGTGATATTTTGTTCATTTTTTTAAAAAAATGGAAAAAGATACTTCCTCTCGGTCTCTTTATATAGCATCATTAAATTTCATGTTTAAGTAGTTAGTACATGCCATTTTTTTTTTTGAAAAATATACCTGTAAAATATTTTTTAATATTACGTTTTTCAGTATATAATAAAACAGGATATTTATAAATTTCAAATATTCTTTTAAGATTAAATTTATTATCAAATTAGTATTTATATTTTTTTTCTAAAAACACAATTAATTAAGATTTTGAATTTTGAATAATAGACGTCATGAGAAAGCAACACTATTACACATTGATATTTGATATTTATATTTGATATTTAGTATTAAAAATATAAAAAAAGTGATGTGACCATTTGAAAAATGAATTCATGAAGGATTTACTTTCAAGACAAGACTCAAAAATATATAATGGGATTCATTATTATTTAACTTTTTTTTTGTCTTGCATGTGTTACTAAAGTTTTTTAAATACGCATGACATAACTTGACCTCTTAATAACATATTTAAATGATCAAGTTATTTATCAATTATATTAGACTTTGTTGATACATTCATTCTTTATTTAATAAGTTTATGTATATTTTTTATTTTATCTACTTATAGATAAATATGCAAAAAAAATTAGAATTTTTTCTTCCCTAATTATAGTTGTCATCAAACTTTTTTAGCTCTCTATAATTCAATTTAATCACTTTTTTAATCATTTTTTGAGTGTAATAAAATTTATTGAGTAGGAAACGAGGGTTTGAATCCTCTCCAGCACTTGTCTCTCGAGCTCTCTAACAGTTTAACAAACATGAGATGTATTCATCGTGATTCTAACACATAAAACTATGATCCTGCATTTTATGATCAAAACAAGTTAAGCTATCATAAAAATAATAATAATAATAATAATAATAATAATAATAATAATAATAATAATAATAATAATATTATTATTATTATTATTTATCATTAAAATAAAAAATGCATAAATTAAAAAATATACTTTTTAAATAAAATACATTATATATAATCTTAAATATGATTTTTATATTTATGATGTACTATTGATAATTGATTTATCTAATCTTATTAAATAAAATACATTATATATATAATATTTATGATCATCTTATTACAGATGACGTTTAATTGTATTAAAACAACAAGCTCCTTATGTAGGAATCACAGGGACTTTAGGTAGAAGGATTATATATCATTATCACATTGAGAACCGTACACTCTAAAACATCCTAATATTTAAAATTAAATTTTTAAAATCCAAATAAATTTTTCACAAATAAATTCCAGTTTCCAAACAGGATTTTTGGATTAATATAATAACACAGTCGGCATTACATCAACTGGCTCATTCATGTTTATATATACATAATAAAACCGGTATACACAGGAGCCGGCCAAGGCTACTACAAAATAACTATGTGCATCATGTACTATACATATATGTACATAATGCTCCAAGCAGGCTGAGTGACTTCATATATCATCGCTGCGTCCTATATCCACTGTAAAAATAACAACAAATAGGGGTGAGCATAAACATGTCAAATGATAGTTATTGAATCGGATTAAGTGTCCAATTCATAACTATATATAAATCATAACCATATCACACAATCTCATCATATCATTCATTCTCAATAATCATATACTCATGTTGTTCACAACAACACAACAATATATATTTCATGAGCTATCTCATAGCTTCTCAATAATTATATGCAAAGCATATGCATGCGGATCCGACTCTAACGATGGGATTTACACAATATAATAATATATCTCAGCTCTCAGCTGATTCGGCCGTTTTACAGGTACCAAACCGCGCGCCCATAATGTAACACCAGTCACTCTTAGTGACAGCGGCAACTCAACTCGGTGTTACGGGCCGGCCTTGAGTCCAACTCGAAGGCGGCTGTGGAATCCGAAGAAACCACCACAGGGTCTGTGCCTTATCATCAGGCCGCCCTCCCATCTGGGCCGGCATCACAGGCCCCCTGCAGTCCTGTGTGCGTCTGAATGCACATGCTATGCCAAATAATGATCAATCATCAACAGACCACCTGATTACCATCATCAGGGGCTACCACTCGGTTACCATCACCAAGGGTCTCAACTCAATATAACAACAAGCATAGCATGCAGTAGTCAATCACAACCACATATACTAAGCTACCTCAAGCTTAATAATTATTAATTAATATTATCAATCATTATCATAATCATCACGTAAGCATCCTATGCCTTATCAATATGCATCACATGCATTTATATATCATGAAAAATTCATGAATATCATTCACATCATAATCATCAATCACATGTCAACATCATATTTCCTACTGCATCTCATGCATAGGAATCATCATAAATTCATACATCACATATACAGTTCATATCTCATATAAATTCAATATCAATACCACTCACATATGAACGGAAAACATCATATCTCATAACATATCACACGTATCACATATATTCGAGATTTCTTATTGAAGATAACAATATTATCCCGATTCCGTTCATAAACTATACATTTAAAATGTAACGCTCCCCCTACCTGGAATAAAGAATTCCAGCAGCTCCTCAGGCTATATCCAATCACAGTTCAGAAGTTCCGATTGGAATTTCTAACTCTGAACCCGTCCAAAGCTTCTTCTTCCTAAAAGCCAAGCTTCCACGTGAAAGAGAAGAAGTGAAGATTAATTTCTTCTTTGATCGTTAATTTCCAGTAAAGATTGGAAAAGAAAAGGATAGAAGTGATGTTTTACACTCTCCAAATTCTAAGCTAATCCAACAGTAGAAGTTGATATATATATCGTTCATGAAAAGAGACGTGAACGAAATGAAAGAAGTCTGATACACTATCTTAAATGATAAGGAAGAAACAAGATATTTAAAGAAAAGAAGATAGGACAATAGAGAGGGTCCCATACTTAGAAAAATATCAGAAAAGAGAATCTGCTAGAAGTTAGAAGAATAGAGTGACGTGGAAGAGTCTCAATGATTGAAGTAATTATCAATTCCGACTCTGTTTCAGTATTTTGAGCATATCTCTCTTTCCGAGAAGATTCATCATAGCCTCTTTCCGTTTAGAATTACTTCACTCGGAGGAAATTCACTCGGAAAGGTTTCTACATGAAACACTCAGTCATAGCTTTCCTTCCTCGGGAATGACCCACTCGAATATGTCTCACCCGGAGATACCTCATCCAGAAATATCTCACTCGGATATATCTCTGCCTGAGTCAAAGCCTTCACTTGCGTCACTCGGAAGTCTTACATCCGAAAAGATCACTCGAAGTTCGAAGTTCAGTCCTCTCTCGGAAATCTTTCCACTCGAAAGGATCACTCGGGGTCGAAGACAATCTCGAAGACGAACCCGAGCACAAGCTCTCGGCAACTTTGAATATCGACCCGAGCATGAATTAAATGAAGGGTTCACCACTCAGATATTTATTTCCCTCAGGAACTATTCACTCAGAAACATACTCGTTCGAAGTTAAAGTCTTTCTCTGTCCAGAAGTACTTCCCCTGGAAAAGACTCACTCGGTATGTCTCAATCGGTGCCATACCACACGGAAGTCAGAAATATCCTACTCGGTGCCTTCCCACTCGGAAGTGTTGCACTCAGAGACACCCCACTCGGAAAGTTACACTCAACTCAGAGATACCTCACTCGAAAATTCACTACTCAGAAATATCTTGGCCCGAGAAGTACTTATTCGAAATCAAAGCTTTTCTTCGCTCAAAAGTACTTCTCTCGGAAACGACCCATTCGGAACGTTTCACTCGGATTTGTCTCACTCAAAAGTGTCTTATTCAGACACAGAGTTTTTCTTCACTCGGAAGTGATTCTCTCGGTCATGCTTCACTCGGAAACATCTTAACTTTACTTCACTCGGAAGTAGTTTTCTCACTCAGAAAGATCTTACTCGAAATCAGATCCCTTTCTTCACTCGGAAAATCTTATCTCAAGCATGATTCACTCGGAATCGTTTCCCTCAGAAACTAACCACTCGGAAATATGGAACTTGGAAGCGTTTTTTGCCCGAAAGGTGCTCATTCGAAGTCCGAGCCCCCTTTTCGTTCAGAATCAATTCTCTTGGGAATATTCCTTTCTGATAGAAGCACTCGTCCGAAGTCAGACTCAGAAATTCTTCACTGATAACGGATGTCTGACGCTTTTTAATTAAAAGAAACTCCACCGATCCTTAATGAATTATTTTCAAATTTAGGATGTTACATGCTCATGTAACGATCAATATCATATCCAGTACAACATTTTAATATGTACCCATGTGAAGACTTGATATCATATATGTATATATATATATATATGATTTGTGAGATTAAATCATCAGTACATTCACACACTAGTCTTAATGTATTTACATATCCTTATGTAAATACTGGATTAGGGAGTTTTAGGAACAATTCTCATATGACCTATTATTCCAAGATAAATAGTTTTAAAACAATCTTAAAACTGAAAATGCTTATTTTATTGATAAGTTAAAATTGATACATTAATAGTTCGTAGTGCATACACTAACAGGGTGACATGTGAAATGAAATGCGAATTATATGAAATTGAGGGTTTATTTGTCAACTAGATAGGTGATTTAGAACTCTGGCGGGTGTATAAACCCCTGGGAGGCATGAATATACTCCTCATGACATTTAGAAATTGTTTGAAAGGTTGAGTTATGGTTTGTGTTGCAATTGACATGAGTTATGCATTAGAATTGCTTGAAACGGTACCGTTTGTATTTTAGTGCATAAGTGAGTCCTATGGTGGAATTTTAGCGAATGGACTGCGCCAACAGGTCTGGAATGGGTCAAACATGGTGTCTACCAAGTTTCATATTTTTTGAGTTAAAGTATGCGATATAAGGGTCCTAGTAGTTGGAAAAAGTGTGAAAAGTAGCAAAAGCATGTGTTTCTGACCCTGCACTAGGAGTACCAAGGCCCAACCTGGCATGCCGACACTAGGATTTCAGTCCATGGCTCCCTTGTATGGGCGTGCCCACGCCCCACTAGCGTGCCCATACTGGTGCTTAGGTTGGTCTGGTTCCTGATGGTTTTTCCCTTTATGCGTACACATGTTGTGCCTGGCATTCCTATGCTGGTGTGCTGGTGAGACCTGGCGTACCCACATTGTGTTTGGCATTTCCACATTGGTGTATTGGTGAGACTTGGCTTGCCCACGCCAGCTTAGGCGTGCATACACCCTGGTTCTACTCTCTCCCACTGCTAGCTGGCATACTCGACCTAGGTGTGTCTATGCCCAGGTTCTGCCTCCCCCTCCTGATGCTAGCGTTCATACGCCAACTTAAGCATACCCACATGTAGGTTCTGTCCCATTGTGCATTTTCGTGCTTTTGGTGCTTGAGCCTTTGACGCGCATTGTTTTTGAGATATAAAAATTAATTAGTCATTAAATATTTGATGTTTGTGAAAAATTACCGGTAAAATTTGTGATTTGAGTGAAAATAAATTAAAATACAATGAAATGTTATACCTAACCTTTTTAAAAGCCTAATTAGGTCTTAGAAGTTTATTTAAAAGTTAGTTTACAACAATAGGTATTATGTGTGTGTTTGGTTAAATTAACGGAAAAACAAATTGAAAGTTGAAAAGTTATCTAATAAGTTAGTTAGTTGTATTAGAAATATTTGGTAAAAGTAGCTGTTATAGTGGCTGATAAATGTAAAATGATATAAAATAATTGTTTAATTATTTCATAACTTGTATTTTTTTTTGACACACAGCTTATCTTTTTTAAAAGTATTTTAATTAATCTCTTTTTTGACAATAGATATTTTAATTAATCTCAATTTTTGTTTATTTATGAAGTTTTATGCACAATAAAATTATTTATTAAAAATGTAATATATTTGTTTATTTATAAATTTTATGCACAATAAAATTATTTATCAAAGATGTAATATAAATGTAAATAACATATTTTGTTTTCTTCCTTCCATGTTCAATATAGTGATGTACCTAAAATAAAAAATGTTAGGTCCTAAAATTAGCGCGCAACATACATGACATGTTAGAATTTGATTAGTTGAAAGTTAAAAATGTAAAAATCTTACTGTTCCTGGATTTAAACTTAGGATAAAAAGATGTAAGGAAACTTGCTTTAGATCAAAATATTCTTTTAACTCACATAAGACAATATCTATATACATAACATACACCTGAATCTATGTATATTATTAATTTTAATAATATATTAGCTATTATAAATAATATTAAATATATCATTTGAAAATAAACAAATTATTATTAAATATATTATTATATATCATTAATAATTTATTTTAATTATATTACATAATTATAGGATAATTCCTTGCCTCACCTATCACAAGTTGGATTTTTTTGCTGTTGAAAATCTTATATTAATTAGAGTTATGATCAATCAAAAATATATAAAGTGGAATTCATCCTATGAACTAGTTGTTAGGACTGAGTTATGCCTAATACTTAAATTTAAGATTATAGCAAAACCTATCCTAGATTCATTGTTAAGTCACTCATATTGTTCACGTTTCATTCCTGAATGTGGGGTGATTTACTTATAAGAAAATAATTATGTACAGCTGAGAATAAGCCTATGTACTGATTTGGCGGCTATAATATAAAGAAAAACCGCTGAAAAGAAATGTTTATTTTTTTAAAAGAATACAAGTGCCAATTTTTGGTACTAACCATTAACATTTCAGCACGTTATTACAAAAGTTATTAAATAATTATTTTTTAGAGGCCGGATACTTAAAAAAATATTTCAAAAATAAATTTTAATTTAAAACTTTTAAAAAAGGTAATTTTACATTTCAGATTTGAGATTTATCTATGAATTAAAGAAGTCGTGGCTTTTTTTCTTATGAGTAACTTTTTTTGTTTTTGGTATTAATTATGAGTAAGTTAGCTTTCTATATAGTGCACGACTCTATGCATATGCGATGCGTTTTGTGACACGATATGTTTATAATTAAAAGAGTGTTTGGTTTACGGTTAAAGAAATAGAAAAAAATTAAAAATTAATATTTATCATTCAAACCGTTTAAAATAGTTAAAATTCTGTTGGATCGTAAGATGAATTTTTTGTTTCATCCCACCTCTATTGCTTTCAACTCAATAACGGTATCAAACATACTCTAAATCAGGGCAAAACTTTTGATACTTGTAAATTTGAGTACCCTACAGGCTTAGGGAACTAATACTCCCTTGACCCGTTCCCTGATCTCACTGTCTCATTATTTCTTATGAAAAGTATAAAATATTGAATAATCAACCTTCGTGTGTATTCTCGACTTTAATTCCCAATGTTCTTTTCTGACAAGAGAGCCACATGCTTTCAAACTTAATTTGTGATGCATTATATGTCCAACATACCAATTGTAAAATTAAGTTAATTATTTAGAAAGTTTGGATAAGATTTTAACTTCTGGTTGATGATCAGATGTTAAATTTGAATGAGACTTGTCCATCAATTGTATGCTTAATTCATTAATTAGTAGCTAGGTGTATGTTTAACCGTTCTATATTGACTTCCTCATACCTCATGATTTTTTTTATTTTTATATGAATATATAGGTTAAATATCTATTTTATTCTTTTATGTTTTATATTTATTTTACTGTAGATCTTAAGTTTTATTTTTTTTTTGTCAATTTTTAAACTAATTTCAGTTAAGTCTTCCATTATGTTCTATCCAACTCTATATTTGTCTACCTTACGACAATAACTCATCCTCTCCCTTAGCCACCAAATTGCTCTACAGTACCACCACCACGACCCATTCTCCAAACCACTCCAATAACCATCAATCTAAACATTCACCTTCCATCTTCAACCTCCAACCCCATCAAACTATCACGCCTCATTCCTTAGTGACTTACCTTGACCTTCTTTGCGTGCACCCACCCCTTCCATGCTTACCCCTCTTTCTCATTCGTTTTTATTGCTTTTTTATTAGGTTTGAATGTAACATTTGATTTGGATTTCATTTTTGATTGTTTTGTGATTGGATTCAAATTTTGTTTGATTTCGATTTCAAAGTTTGGTTTGTGGGTGAGTAACAGTAAAAAGGAATATGGGTACATTCAAAGGGGTTAAGGTGGGTGAGTTCGAAGAGTTATTGTGGTCGGGAACAAGGGTGTTGGGACTTTGGCAAGTATATCAAATATTTGTTGTAGTTTTGATTTGGGAATAAAAGTATCGTATCCATAGAGACTTATATGGTAATCAACAAAATAACAATCTATACTCGTAAAATCACTATAAAACTATATACAATATATTCACAAATATTTATCATTGGTTGTTGCTTTGTGGATAGAAATGTATTGTGGTGCGACAAATATAAAAACGGAGATAAATATAAACAAAAATATTAGGATTAGGTTTAACTATCCTTATTCATAGGCATATGTTATCCTACCTAGCATGTTTACACATTTCAATCAAGCTAATGTGGCATAAAACTCACTTTACCCGATCTCTTGACAAATAAATTCGAAGTCATTTCCCTAAATATCAATCCTTCGACTATTTGACAAAAGTCATTGCATTAGGTATTGACCTTAACAATCATTAAATCTAACTCTATTCCTAGACGAATAAAATAATGGGCATTTTGTTCCCCAATCCATTTGAAACACGCATTAGGCATATGACGAAATAATAACATTGATTGAAATGCATAATTCATACAAATGTATTCAATACATAGTTAGAAATAAAGTGGACTACACCCAAACCCAACAGAAAGAAGGTTTAGCCACACATTTTCATGTGAGCTACCCTAAAAACAAAGAAAATACAAAATGATCAATGAAGAGAAAGAGAAATAGAAGGGAAACAGGAAGAGATCTCTTGTCTTCAAGTCTCCTTATAGCGTCGGAGAGCCTCCACTTCCACACAGTGCTCCTAGCCTCCTACAGACTAAAGATCTCACAAAAAGTGACTTAGACCCTTTTAAATAGCCTTTGTGGTGGAAAACAAAGATGCTGCTATGACTTTGCCGCTCAAGCAGCAAGTAGGCATACTTGCCACTCGAGCAGTAAAATTGTGATGCATCCACTTGAGCGGAACTCTAAATCTAAAATACGATCCAACCATTCAAAATAAAGATCTGGATGTCATGCACCAAATCAAAATTTTAGTCTGATCCAATGGTGAATGAAGTGACAATTGTAAATTTAAAATTATTGTTCAGGGCTAGAATTAAGTAAAAAATTCAATACATTTTCTTTTTCTCTAAAGGTCTCAAATATTTATTATAATACATAAAAAATAGTTTTGTAAGTTACAAATAGTGAAAATTATTCAATTAAAAACAAAAAGGCAATTTACATAGAAAATAACATAAAATTGACATCTAACATTGGAGTGGACGAGTTCGAAGAGTTAAGAGTGAAGGAATTTTTTTGGGTGTGTTGGGGGGATGGAAGGAGATTTAAAGGTTAGGGGTGGAGGGGGGAAGTCAGCGTCAGTCATGTGTATACTTTATTAATGAAGTTAGATAAAAACTAATAAAGGAAACCTAATCGATAAAAAAATCTTTAAAATTTAAAGTCAAACAAATGTGAAATATAAATGAGTGAATATGAATATAATGATATTTTTGTAGTGATAACTTTTAAAAATTGTTGTTTATAAGGTTACATGGTAAGAGTTCACTTGTGATTGTCATTGTAAAAAAAAAAATTTACAGAGTCAACCAACTATGAATTATCATGTAGGTTACAATATATTTCCATTAAATTCTATAAGAAAATAATTTTGATGTTTTTATCGTAGCAAATAGGAACTTCAAAAAATCATAGAATGTATTATTTAATAGAAGTTCTTTAATAAAAAAATTATAACAATTCTTCATGATTTTCTGCGAGGGAGTATATATAAAGTTAGAAGTGTAAAATAAACAATTACTACTCTATTGAATACCGCCTCTCTAAAACGAAATTATTTGAAAAATTAATCATGAGTAATATTAGTATATACTTTTAAAACTATTATTACGAAAGATAATGATTTTCACTAACATATTTTTCCTCAATATGTGATTAAAGTACTAATTATCATAACAATGCTTTTGTGGAAATGAGGTTGTATTCTTATATGCTTTTAAAGTAATTGTCAAAAGATTTTTAAAGTAATTAAGGAAATAGCTGGCAATGGTTATATAAATGCTTTTCTAGAAATAACAGATTCAGATTCAGTTGTGATTATTACTTTATTCAACCTTTTTATATGGCCCTTTTTATCCAACTTTACTAGAATTAAAAAATAACATAGATTTTTGTTTATAATGAGTTCTTAACGCATAATGAATTCGTAACGCATAAAAATTTAGAGAATTACTCTTGAAAAATATGGTTCTTTACTCAAAATGTCACTTGAATTATAGAGGGGCTCTGAGGCTGTATTTATACATCAAGAAAGGGCTTTGATCTTGGCCTAATATCTAATAGATAAGAATAATTTCCTAAGATAAGAGATAAAGATAACTTCCTAAAATTAAGGAGATAAAGATAATCTCTTAAAATAAAGGGATAAGAGGGATCTTAGTTAATTCAAAGGAAACAGAAGCCCCCCAGTCATGAGCTCTCAACCATCGTACGAGCCAATGATTATGTATCGAGTGGTTGTATGCTGAACGTCCATACACTGAGCACTTTGTACACCACATGTGAGCTTTGTTGTTCCTCCGGTCGGGATTCTAGGATTTAACTTAATTTGATGAGTTGAGTTGTACTTGTCTTATTGCTAGTTTGGTCGGGCCTCATTAAAACCTCTCGGGGAAAAACCCAGTGGGAAAAATCTCCTCGAGTAGGAAAAAGAGTACCTCCGTGAACGATTACATGGTGTCACTGGGTGGTTCTGCTTTTGCCCCGTTGTTTTCAGGGCTCCCAACCTGATCGGCTTCACGCTCTTCCATATTCACATAACGTGCTACCTTCTTTTTGAAATCTTCAATATTAGTTAGGGTTTTTTGGTCAAAGATTTAGAAAACTTACCCATATGTAGTCTCGTTTGTATTTTGTGGAGGGCCACCTCTGGGCTTAGGTCTCAGATCTATATGGCTTGTTCGTTAAAGCGTTCCATGAACTGCTTAAGTGTATCACTTCGACCTTACTTGAGGTTGACCAAGCTATGGCAAGTATGTGGAACCGCTCAGCTAGAGACGAACTGGGAAAGAAACTTCTTTGTGAGCTCTGCGAAACATGATACATTTTTCAGGGGAATGTGTGAAAACTATAGTAGAGCGGATTTGGTAAGGGTGGTAGGGAAGGTTCTGCATAGGAGGGCATCTAATGCCCTAGAAATGAGAAGGTTGGTTATGAACATGGTGAGGTGTTCTTCTGGGTCACTTTTTCCATCGTAGGCGGTTTGCAATGTAGTGGTATGAGGGTCTCCATTACGACTTCTGTGAATGAGTGTGTCAAATAGGGGACTAAAGGTTCTGGTTTGTCTTTCTTTGGTTTTGTAGCTCATGTATTTTGATAACTAGACGTCTCTCTTTCCTTCAATCGACAATTCCTTAGGTCTTCGTTTTCTTTTCTCAACCCTTCCACGGTACGTTGTAGTGTGTTAACAAGGGCTAAAGTGTAACACCCTCTGTTACACCTTAATAAATTCTAGAAAAATTCGTAATAATTTTTTTTTACTAAAGATATGTTTGTTAAAAAGAAACTATCGGAATAAATTATATACATTATTTCTGAAATACCTCAATATTATTAAAACTTTATAAAGTATTTGTACATTCATCCGAAGAAAATAAACATTCAACATTATAAGAAAGAGAGGAAACTCCATGGCCCAAGAGTAGTTGCCTAGTGACATTATTTATTCATTGGACCACGGTATTCATACCGAGCTCCCTTTCTAGAACGTGCTATATATACTGTCAATGTTCTTCGATCCTTCCCTCTGTACGAACCATTAATTTAAAACATATGAAACAAAAACATAGAGAAAGGAGTGAGAAACAGAATATAATATTCCCAAACTGGACATAAGCAATAAAGGGTTTTCACAAACTAGTATAATAATATCAATCACAATCACAAGCACAATCAATTTATGAATGTATGAATGATATGCCATATCTTCATCATAACTTATCTATATATATGGGTCCCTTAAATTTTAATTTGCACTGGGCCAACCAGGAGTTTACACTGTTCCATAATTCCGGATAATAATAACATGAACAACTCAACTGGCATGGAAACACTTAGAGACTAGTCAGATTGAAAAGGTTTTTATTGTGAAAGTACCCGACACTAGGGAGCTACCCCAGGTCCCCTGAAGCACCCTTTCACACCCTCTCATCCCAAGGCTCACAATTAAGCCTCCTCTAATGTATCCTCGGTTTCTATAATCCGTCCCCAGACAATATCATTTTGTTTCTCTTCAATGATTCATGATGCATGAACTACTCGCGTATTTAGTTGGTTAAGGCTTTTAGAAACTCAATTATATTATCAGGGCCTACGAATCGCGACATAGCCACCCCAGTAAACTGTACTTTTTCAACTTCTCAAATACGCACATAGAATTTTAGTACAGTTCCTTTTTAAATCACAAATCAAATCTCCTTATAAGTTTGAGTTTCAAAGCCTTAAATATATTTCACAACCTTCTTTAGAAAGTTTATAGGTCAATTCAAAATCAATTTCTAAAAACTCGAATTTGGAATTATCAATCTTTAAAACCTTAGTACTTGAAAATTTTGTATAATATTTTTATACATTTAAATAATATGTATATATATATATTAAAATATTAGTAAAAAATTTATTTTTATAAAATAATTTCTCTTTCTTTTTCTTTTTAATAAACTAACTAAAAAAAATCTAAATTTTAGTAAAGATATATACATATATATTAAAATATAAAAGAGATTTCTAAAAACTTATGTAGTCTTATTGAAATCTAAGAAATTTCTTAAAAGTAATTTGAATAAATATGAATAAGTAAATAAAGAAGTAGGAGATAAGTAAATTCTTACTGAATTTTAGCTTTCCGTCATGCTTGCTATATGCTCAAACTCCACAGTACAAGATTATCAATCATAATCAAACATTGTCAATTACAATCAAACATCATAAAACATAAATAAATATTAACAATCATAATCAAATCAAATAATTAAGCATCAGTTATAAATATGATAATTTTAAAATTCAATGGTTATTTAAATTAATAAAGTTTGTTTTAAGTTCTATGGTCAATTCCTCGCACAGGTCTATGTAAATCCAAGATAGTCCAGTCCTTGCATAGGTCTAGTTCAGTCCATATAGGTCATAAATAGTCCAAGTCCTTGCATAGGTTCAGTCAAGTTCGTAATAGTTCAAGTCCTTGCATAGGTTCAATCCAGTCCGCATAGGTCATAATAGTTCAAGTTCTTAAATATTTTAGATATTAAGTTACACAAGATGCTTAATTTATTAATAACAATTATTATAAATTTTAAGTTAAAAGTTATTATTTTAAAATAATAATATTGTTATGTTTAAAAGGAGTAGGGGACTCCTCCCAATATTCTTATGTATTTTCATATTATATCCTTAATCTCACCCCCCTTACCTTGATTTGCTACCAAAAGTGAATTCGCTCTGCGCCTCCAAGTTCTAACAAAATATTAATACTAACTTATTTCAGTATAAGCTTAAGATGAAAATTAAGATTGCTATCAGAATGATAAATAGTAAATATGTATAGTAATAATAAATAGTAACAGTAAATGGTAAGTCATTAATAGTAACAGTAAATAGTAAAAATAACACAGTGGTAAATTATTTTTACTATAGTAACTTATTCATAATAGTACTAGTATATCAATGGTTTAAGAGTGCTAAAAAAATAAGCTAAAATTATAAAAAGAATATAGAAGAAAGTTATTACCTTACACCTCCAGCAGAACTTCTTTTTACCAAAAGAATTTACTCCCCACTAATTTCTTACGCACTATCTCTCTAGATTCTCTCTCTAATTTTTGGTGTGAAAATGTTGTAAATGAGCCATCTATTTATAGGAAGAAAATTTTACTATTTAAGATTATTTAATTATTTATTTTACTATTCATGATGTAAGCGATGATGTAAGCGATGATGATGTAAGCGATGATGTCGGTAATGGCATTTTGGTTATTAGATGAAAGGTTAAGGGTATTTTTGTCATTCTAAAAATAAAATAAAATAATAATAATAAAAAATAAAAAAAAATAAGAAAATTCTAAAAAATTGTAAATTATATAACAATCAAAAAGTTCTAAAGAACTATAATCAAATTCCTTTGAAATTTTATTTTAAATAAGAAATAACGAAATTAGGGGTGTTACAACTCTACTCCCCTAAAAAAAATTTCGTCCTCAAAATTTACACTTTTTTAGTAAAACAATTGGGGATGAGACTCTTTCATCTAATTTTCTAGTTCCTATGTAGCATCTTCCCCTCTCGTTTCACTCCAAATGACCTTCACGAGTGGAATTTCCTTGTCTCTTAGCTTCTTTATTCTTCCGTCAGCTATTCTGATAGGTGGTGCATCATATGTAAGATTATCTTTAACTTGTATGACATCAGGTTCAATAACATGTGTAGGATCAAATATATACTTTCGTAAGTTTGACACATGAAAAACATTATGGATATTAGAAAGAAAAGGTGGTAGTGCTATTTGGTAGGCAAGAGGACTAACTTTATGAATTATTTGATATGGACCAATAAATCTAGGAGTTAGTTTTCGAGATTTCATTACCCGACCGACCCTAGTCATAGGTGTGAATTTCAAGAATACATGATCGCCTTCTTGAAATTCGAGCAGCTTTCTTCTTTTGTCATAGTAACTTTTCTGCCTGCTCTGTGTTGCCTTCATCTTTTCCTGAACTATTTTGATTTTATCCGTGGTTTGTTGTACCAACTCTGGTCCTAGCATCAAGTTTTCACCAGTCTCAAACCAACATAGCGGAGTCCTACATTTTCTTCCATATAATGCTTCAAAAGGTGCCATGCCAATGCTAGCATGGAAATTGTTGTTGTAAGTAAACTCCACATATGGCATGCCAATGCTAGCATGGAAACTGTTGTTGTAAGTAAACTCCACATATGGTAAGAATTGATTCCAACTTCCTTTATGCTCTAACACACAAGCTCGTAACAAGTCCTCTAGAGATTGGATTGTTCTTTCTGATTGTCCATCTATCTGAGGATGATATGCTGAACTTAGACGCAGTCTTGTTCCCAAAGCCTTGTGCAAGCTCTTCCAGAATTGTGATGTAAAATGAGGGTCCCGATCAGAAATGATACTTGAAGGAATTCCATGCAATCTCACAATCTCCTCGATGTATAATTTTGCCAGCTTCTCCATAGAGTAATGAATATTGATAGGAATAAAGTGGGCAGATTTGGTTAATCTATCAACTATTACCTATATTGAATCATGTCCTAATGGAGTTTTAGGTAGAGAAGTCACAAAATCCATGGTAATGCTATCCCATTTCCATTCTGGTATTTCTATTGATTGTAGCATTCCAGGGGGTTTTTGATGTTCCACTTTAACCTTCTGGCAAATTAGACATGCAGCTACGTACTCTGCCACTGCTTTCTTCATTCCAGACCACCAAAATAACTTCTTCAAATCTTGATACATTTTAGTAGATC
The DNA here is from genome assembly GCA_037962975.1 of Clitoria ternatea. Lineage (NCBI taxonomy): Eukaryota > Viridiplantae > Streptophyta > Magnoliopsida > Fabales > Fabaceae > Clitoria > Clitoria ternatea. The sequence continues at coordinate 54,404,850 of CM075676.1, forward strand.
CGGAATGAATGCTCATATAACTTTTATGGCATTCTTCCAGAATTGCTTTCCTCAACTCCTCTTGATTAGGGATACACACTCGATCCTTATACCTCAGCAATTGGTCACTTCTTACATTGAACTCGACTTCTTTTCCTTGTTCCAAGAGTTCTTTCTTTTCTTGCAGGAATTCATCATCTCTTTGAGCCTCTAAAACTTGCCTCAGGAATTCACTTGTCACTTGCAACGCTCCTAATCTGTAGCTGTTAGCATTAACTTTTACTGCTAGGTTAAGATCTCTGAAGTTTTCTATCAATTCCAGCTCTTTAATCATCATTGTGGACGCATGCAGAGACTTTCGACTTAAAGCATCAGCTACTACGTTCACTTTTCCAGGATGGTACTGTAACTCAAAGTCGTAATCCTTTAAGAACTCCATCCATCTCTGTTGCCTCATGTTTAACTCCTTTTGGTCGAATAAATACTTGAGACTCTTATGATCGCTAAACACATCGAATGTTGCACCGTATAGATAATGCCTCTAAATCTTTAAGGCAAAGACTACAGCGGCTAATTCTAAGTCATGGGTAGGGTAGTTAATCTCATGTTGCCTTAATTGGCGCGACGCATAGGCTACAACCTTATTGTCTTGCATGAGTACACTTCCTAGTCCTTGTTTAGACGCATCACAGTAAACTTCAAAACTTCGATATGGATCGGGGAGTACTAACACCGGCGCAGAAGTAAGTCGATATTTCAGCTCTTGAAAACTATTTTCGTATTGTGTCGTCCACACAAAAGGTTGTCCTTTCCGTGTTAACTTGGTCAATGGGTATCCTAGCTTTGAAAATCCTTCAATGAATCTCCTATAGTATCCAGCCAAGCCTAAGAAACTTCTAATCTCAGTGATCGTGGTTGGTCTCTCGCATTTTAAAACTGGCTCCACCTTGGAAGGGTCTACAGCTATTCCTCCTTGACTAATTACATGTCCTAAAAAGTTCACTTCTTCCAACCAGAATTCACACTTCGACAGCTTTGCATACAGTTGTTTCTTTTTCAGGATTTCCAACACAACCTTCAAGTGTTCAACATGTTCTTCTTTGCTTTTAGAGTACACTAATATATCATCAATGAACACCACTACAAATTTATCTAGATATGGATGAAAATCCTAAAATCCTATTCATGTAATCCATGAATACGGCTGGTGCATTAGTTACACCAAAAGGCATTACTAGATATTCGTAATGGCCATAGCGTGTTCTAAAAGCAGTTTTTGGTACATCTTATTTCTTCACCCTTATCTGATGGTATCCAGACCTCAAATCAATTTTGGAGAACACTGTGGCACCACGCAGCTGATCCATCAAGTCATCAATTCTTGGCAGAGGATATTTGTTCTTGATCATCACCTTGTTTAGTTGCCGATAATCTACACACAACCTCATGCTACCATCCTTTTTCTTAACCAACAACACTGGTGCACCCCAGGGGGATACACTTGGTCGTATAAACTGCTTCTCTATCATCTCTTCAAGTTGTTTCTTTAACTCTGCTAATTCTAGAGGTGACATTCGGTATGGTGCAATTGAAATGGGTCCAACTCCAGGTACTAGATCAAATGCAAATTCCACATCTCTTTCTGGGGGTAAACCAGGGATATCTTCAGGAAAAACGTCAGGAAATTCACACACAACTGGCAGATTTTTGATTTTTGATTCTTGCTCTCCTTTCGTTGAAAGCAATAGCATGAATCCTTGAGCCCTTCCTTTTAAAGAGGCACTCACTTGGTTGGCGGTTAGAAATCTCGAATCCTCAGGATTCAAATTCATTGGTTCTTTAAACATTATGGTTTTATTATGACAATCTATTAGAACATGATTGTCAGACAACCAATCTAGCCCAATAATAACTTCTAAGCCAGAAAGGGGTAAACAGAAAACATTGGCCTTAAAGTCCCTACCATTTATGACAATAGGGCATTTCCAACAGGATTTAGAAGTGACAATGGGATTGTTTCCAGGAGTATGTACAGATAAGTCAAATGGCAGTTCTATCACAGGTAACTTTAGTTTTTCTACACAGTTATTGGCATTAAAGGAATGTGATGCACCTGAGTCATACATAACAGTTAAAGGAATCTTATTAATGATACACTTACCTTCCACCATGGAATCAGAATGAGATGCTTCTTCTCCAGTGATTGCAAAAACTTTTCCTTTTGCCTTCGGCCTTCCGACTGCACTGTGCGCCCCTCCTTGAGTATTTATGCTTGTACTTGCACCTTCAGGGTTTTCCCTCTTCATCTCTGGACAATCCTTGATGTGATGACCTGATTTGTTACACTTAAAGCAAACATAAGTGTTTTTAGGACAATCCCTTTTCAAATGGGGTCCTCCATAGACAAAACATTTAAAATTTGGTGCAGATGTTGGGTAATAGCTTCCAGTTGAAGCTTGGGGTCTGTTAGGAACAGATGCTGCTCCAAACCGGCGAAATGGCGCTTGGTAAGGCTATTTCTCCTAAAGTCTCTTCTTTGGTGATGGTGAGGTCCTCCACTTCTCATTTCTCCTGCCTTGTGAATGGGCTCACAACTTTTGGTCATTCTATCCTTATGATCTTCTTCAAAGATCCTGTAGCGATTTACCAATACAGAAAATTCACGGATTTCCTGCATTCATATAGCTTTCTTAATTTCTGGCCGCAATCCATTTACAAACTTTGCACACCGATCTCTTTCATTAGTAGCATCATTATAATGAGAATGAAAATGAGATAGCTCTTCAAACCTGGATGCGTACTCTCCAACGGTCATATTTCCTTGGGTCAGTGACAGGAATTCGAATTGTCTTTTCTCTTTAACATCAGCTGGAAAGTATTTCTCCAAAAACATATCCTTGAAATAATCCCAAGTGATCTCTACGTCGTTGACTTCGAATTATCTACACGTGCTATCCCACCAATGTTCGGCATCCTCAGATAAGACATAAGTAGCAAAGACTACCTTATCAGCTTCATTACATTGCAATGCTCGAAAGATCTTCTCTATCTCTCGAATCCAGATTTGTGCTCCATCAGGGTTATATCCTCCCTTGAAACGAGGTGGATTGCGTTTTTCGAATAGGTCCAGCCTTCTCAAGGCATCGTTACCTTGACCTTCACGTGCTCCCATTGCATTGATTAAGCGTTCTACAACTCCAGCAAGATCGTTTCCAGCCATTAGTTTCCTGTTTCACAGTAACTAAGATTTGTCACATCAATCACAGTTACTACCAAGCCGGATATTCTATTCTCTATCACCTATACAGAGTTTACAGACAAAGCAAGATAGACCTTTTCCCCAGGCCTATTGGATTAACTGCTCTGATACCACTTTGTAACACCCTCTGTCACACCTTAATAAATTCTAGAAAAATTCGTAATAATTTTTTTTACTAAAGATATGTTTGTTAAAAAGAAACTATCGGAATAAATTATATACATTATTTCTGAAATACCTCAATATTATTAAAACTTTATAAAGTATTTGTACATTCATCCGAAGAAAATAAACATTCAACATTATAAGAAAGAGAGGAAACTCCATGGCCCAAGAGCAGTTGCCTAGTGACATTATTTATTCATTGGACCACGGTATTCATACCGAGCTCCCTTTCTAGAACGTGCTATATATACTGTCAATGTTCTTCGATCCTTCCCTCTGTACGAACCATTAATTTAAAACATATGAAACAAAAACATAGAGAAAGGAGTGAGAAACAGAATATAATATTCCTAAATTGGACATAAGCAATAAAGTATTTTCACAAACTAGTATAATAATATCAATCACAATCACAAGCACAATCAATTTATGAATGTATGAATGATATGCCATATCTTCATCATAACTTATCTATATATATGGGTCCCTTAAATTTTAATTTGCACTGGGCCAACCAGGAGTTTACACTGTTCCATAATTTCGGATAATAATAACATGAGCAACTCAACTGGCATGGAAACACTTAGAGACTAGTCAGATTGAAAAGGTTTTTATTGTGAAAGTACCCGACACTAGGGAGCTACCCCAGGTCCCTTGAAGTACCCTTTCACACCCTCTCATCCCAAGGCTCACAATTAAGCCTCCTCTAATGTATCCTCGGTTTCTATAATCCGTCCCCAGACAATATCATTTTGTTTCTCTTCAATGATTCATGATGCATGAACTACTCGCGTATTTAGTTGGTTAAGGCTTTTAGAAACTCAATTATATTATCAGGGCCTACGAATCGCGACATAGCCACCCCAGTAAACTGTACTTTTTCAACTTCTCAAATACGCACATAGAATTTTAGTACAGTTCCTTTTTAAATCACAAATCAAATCTCCTTATAAATTTGAGTTTCAAAGCCTTAAATATATTTCACAACCTTCTTTAGAAAGTTTATAGGTCAATTCAAAATCAATTTCTAAAAACTCGAATTTGGAATTATCAATCTTTAAAACCTTAGTACTTGAAAATTTTGTATAATATTTTTATACATTTAAATAATATGTATATATATATATATTAAAATATTAGTAAAAAATTTATTTTTATAAAATAATTTCTCTTTCTTTTTCTTTTTAATAAACTAACTAAAAAAAATCTAAATTTTAGTAAAGATATATACATATATATTAAAATATAAAAGAGATTTCTAAAAACTTATGTAGTCTTATTGAAATCTAAGAAATTTCTTAAAAGTAATTTGAATAAATATGAATAAGTAAATAAAGAAGTAGGAGATAAGTAAATTCTTACTGAATTTTAGCTTTCCGTCATGCTTGCTATATGCTCAAACTCCACAGTACAAGATTATCAATCATAATCAAACATTGTCAATTACAATCAAACATCATAAAACATAAATAAATATTAACAATCATAATCAAATCAAATAATTAAGCATCAGTTATAAATATGATAATTTTAAAATTCAATGGTTATTTAAATTAATAAAGTTTGTTTTAAGTTCTATGGTCAATTCCTCGCACAGGTCTATGTAAATCCAAGATAGTCCAGTCCTTGCATAGGTCTAGTTCAGTCCATATAGGTTATAAATAGTCCAAGTCCTTGCATAGGTTCAGTCAAGTTCGTAATAGTTCAAGTCCTTGCATAGGTTCAATCCAGTCCGCATAGGTCATAATAGTTCAAGTTCTTAAATATTTTAGATATTAAGTTACACAAGATGCTTAATTTATTAATAACAATTATTATAAATTTTAAGTTAAAAGTTATTATTTTAAAATAATAATATTGTTATGTTTAAAAGGAGTAGAGGACTCCTCCCAATATTCTTATGTATTTTCATATTATATCCTTAATCTCACCCCCCTTACCTTGATTTGCTACCAAAAGTGAATTCGCTCTACGCCTCCAAGTTCTAACAAAATTGAACTGTTCTTTACAGGGGGTGTAAAAGTATGCTTGTTGAACAATTCAAGATATATGTAAAGTGTCAATCTGGTACAAAGTAGTATTCGTATGAATGCAAATACGGAGTGTCCTTGTAAGTTGAGGCGGAGTGCAATATACTCTATGGCGGTGTCACAGTCCGCCTGAGGGAGTCTTCTTTGCCTTGACACAATTGGGGGTGGTACCTGCAGTTATTCTCCGACGCTCAAGTCAGTATTTCAGAATACTCTTAGACTTAGAAAGCAAATCTGAGAGAATTATGCAAGTAAGAGAGTCTAAGGTTCAGAATTGGGGATCCCCCATATACCTTTTTGCTGAGGTTTATATACCTGTTACTGGTGCTCCATTATTGGTAGGACCCGTTCCTTGTTTTCAGGCATTATGCTGGAAAGGTAGTGGGTCCCTGCGCCGTTTGCAAGCACTGTTATTGTAGTGGGTGTTTCCACTTACTTGGAAAGCGTGAATGCTTTATTATTTTATTTGTTTTTCCCTTTTATGCGTGACAGCGTGATTCCCATTTTCAACCTCTCAAGACAGAGTCAATCTCGTGCCGGGGTTATAAGTATGGGCTCGCTACGCAGTATGGGAAATTCAATATTCCGCCTGTATTGAGTCTATGGCTTGGCGGAGTAACATGCATTGGGAATATTTTATGCATGTATATAAGATATTCAATAGTTTCCACCTTGGCAGAGTAATAAGCTCTGGCGGAGTAACGCACCTTGGCGGAGTTACGCGCCTTGGCGGAGTAACGTGCCTTGGCGGAGCTACGTGCCTTGGCGGAGTTACGTGCCTTGGCGGAGTTACGTGCCTTGGCGGGGTAACGTACCTTGGCGGTATGCATTCCGTATAAAAGTAATTATAATGTACTTAAAGCGTACTTCTCTTGTTCAAAATGCTGATCTGGCAAAGCATTAAAGCCATGCTCTTGGGGGCCGGTGTTGGGACCGGATCATATGCCCCCTAGCTTGTTATAGTGACTGGCGGAGTCACTTTAATGAGCTATAACACTTAAGTTTAGCTTTTGTAGGCATGGGTTTAAGCGGCGTTTGCTAGTTCAGGATTTTCGGACAAGTGTTTTCGTGCATTTAATGCTTTCATCATTACTTGCCACGCTTGTCATTAATGCGCCTCGAAACTGCGTTTTGCCGCTTCAATCTCTCATTGCCACGTATGCCCTCGTAATGATTGCCATTCCAATGATGGGACATAAATGCGTGGGATGGCAGTTGAATACGTTTTCGAGGTTATTATCGTGGGCCTTGGATTTTGAAAATACGGCCCAAAAGATGCCTGTCTCAAGATTCATCCAACGGCTGTAATTGCGTTAAATTCATCCAACGGCTGTAGTTGCGTTTCTGAGATTAATGAGGCTTTACGTGTTTCCCCCCAAGCCATGCCTATAAATAGGTAAACTCTTAGGAGGGGAAACTTTTCGCTTCATCTTCTTCTCTGCGCTTTCGTATTGGAACTGCCTTTTGAACGTTGCTTTCTTGCGAGTCGTTTGTTGTTGCAGTTCTTCACTTCTTCAGAAATCTAAGGTAACTCTCTTTTTCCTCTATTTCCTGTCTTCATTGTTATTGGGTTGGTTCTGTTTTCTTTATACGTGTGTTTATTGAAACGAGGATGAGAGGAAAAAGATCAGAGTCTTGCTCTAGGGTTTCTGTTTATCCGATGTTTTTAGATATTGAGAGTGAAGATGAGGCTTTCTATACTGGGAGGGATTCGACGTTTTACAGCAGCGTGGAGTATTTTAGTAATGCTGTACATTCGTTTGTATCAGGAGGTGTTTCCCACACACAAGTTATAACGATGGCAGAGTGTCAGAATGTTGTGTTGCATGGACTGGACTGGAAAAAGACTCTTGAGACTGACCCCTATTGCTGGGTTGAGGAAGATGTGAAAGATGCTTCCTCTCGCCATGCAACAACGAGTGGGGGGGTGATGGAGTTATCTGTACCAATCTGGAAGGATGAACGGTATGAAAGGAGGTTCATCATTCGTTCTCCCAAGACGTTCGAACGGATATGCCATCGTCCTCAAAACGATCGTACCATATATATGTATGATATTTTATTTACCCAGCTGGGGGTGCGCTTCCCATTGAATAAGTTCCAGATGGGCATACTTAGGTTCCTGGACTGCGCCCCTTCTCAGCTGCACCCTAATGGTTGGGGGATAGTTCGCAGCTTTGAGGTGATGGCTGAACATCTAGAGTTTACGCCCACTGTGGCGTTGTTCTTTGCCTTCTGCCGCATCATGAGGAGAGTAAATGTGAAAACTGGCGGCATGGGCTTTGTAACCCTTCGGGCGGAGCTGAAGATTTTGAATTTCAAGGCGTTTGCTGACTCCGCCAAGGAAGGCGGACTTCACTTTAGGATGAGCTTTGTGAAGGTTTCCGTTAGGAAGGACAAGCCCGTCTTCTGGCGGAGTAAGGAGGGAATTAACAAATTCCCAATAGCTTGGACTCATGAGCACTTCCTCCTGACTAAACAAGCATATGAAGTTGAGGAGAGTGCTTTATCAGCTGCTTCTGTGGAAGTACTTCGGACGTTGAAGGAGTACAACTCCGTCCATAAGCTGATTCTGTGTCGAAGGCTGCTTGGGCGGGATGCTCAGGGATACTTAAGTAATATTTCATCATTAATGATTCCAATGTTGATTGAATATTACTCCTATTTTTTCCTGCGTCTTCTAACCATATTCATATATGTTATTTTACAAGAGAGATTGCTGAATTCCCTGGGATGGAGCGCATCAAGCAGATTCGTATGAGCCGCAAGGAAATTGACGCGGAGAACAATGTGCAGCCCAGGAGGAATTTGGCTGCTGCTCTGACAAAGATTCTTCCTTTCCCTGCATCCACTACTATAGTGAATTTGGAAGGTGGTGCAGGGTCCTCAGCGGTTGATGTTGAAAGGCGTTCTAAAAAACGCCAAGAACCAGAAGCTGTTGAGGAGGAGGAAGAGGAAGTGGATCCCCAACCTTTGCTCAAAAGAAAGAACAAGGGCAAGAAGAAGATTGGGGAAGGAGCATCAGCTGACACCGCCATCAACTTGGAAGAGACTCAGGAGGTACCTGTTGTGGGTACTACTGCTGATATGGGTGGTGTTGAAGGCGCCCTCGAAGAAGGTGCCGTGGGGGAGGAAACGGAGGGAATTCAAGCCTCTCCAAACCAAGTTGTAGTGGATGAGGCGGAGGGAGTTCAAACTTCCCCAGTCCGCCCGGCTGAGAATCCCGCCTTGGACTTGGCTACTCGGGGGACACCAGTTTTCTTTATTGATGTTCCAGGGGAGTCATCCAGGCGATCCGTCTCTCTGCCTTTAGCGGGGTCTCGACTGAATCCCTTTTTGTATTTTGCAAATATGGGATCCCGCCAGTCGGAGAGGCGTGATCCGGAGTTCATTCTCCGCCCCGACATCGACTTCGAAGAGATTCCAGACGTTGCTACAGCTGCAAGGTGGCACCTTGCAGAAATTGATGGTTTCTTTGCCTCTGTGCCACGTATAGCTGATGTTGCTGCTGAGGCCACCATGTTTCAAGAATCTTTTCATGAGTCTGTTGAAAAGATACGCAGCTTGGAACATGATAATGAGCAGCTGTCGGAGGTGATCAAGGCCAAGGATAAACACCTTGACACCGCCGACTCCGACATCAAGAACCTGAAGGAGGAGCTGGCTCGGGTGAGAGCTGATAAAGTCTTGCTGGAAAAGCAAGTTTCTGGCTTAAAAGAGCAGAATGTAAAGCTGGGCGAAGAGGTGGGTGGACTATCCCAGGTGAAGGCTGATAATGTTCTGCTGAAACAACAAGTTTCGGATTTGAATCAGCAGAACCAAAAATTGGGCGAGGATGTGAGCGAACTTCAGCAGAAGTTGGTTTCCTTTGAAATAAATAAAACCGCTGCTGAAGACGCCTGGGCGGTGGAGTTGGACCAAGCAGCCACTGCATACAATAACCTTGAAAAACAGGTTCAAGAGCTGCAAGCTGAGAAAGCCACTTCAGATGCCACCAGTGAGAGGCTTGACAAGGAGTTACAATCTGCCTTGGATGCAGCTGAGGCGGCAATTGATTATGCTTTCAGCATGGCTGTTCGCCAACTCCGTTATCGCAATCCAGGCGTTGCTCTCACCATTGTAGGCATTCATCCTTACTATGAATTCATTAATGGAGAACTGATGGTGCCTGTTCAGGGGGGTCACGTTCCTGCGCCCAGTGTAGAATATGTCCTGGCGGACTTGCCTCCCTCCCAAAGTTTATCCAAACCTGGCAAAAGTCAGCTCAGCTCCGCCCAGCAAGAAGGGATGCCATCCGACCCTTGAAGACCAGCTCCTGAATCTTTTTGCAAGTTTTGTTTTTCTTTGAATTTTAATGATATTGCCTTGTTCCAGGATAGGCTCTGGATCTTTATCAATTTTTGGCAATATTCAATAAAATATATTTTCTGTAATCTATACTTGTTCATATTAGCAATGTTTGAGTCCGTCATATTTATGCCTCGTAAAATGATATTAAGAAGGCAGAGTATTCATTTGAGGACTTAATGAAATATGACTAAGTATAACGAGGCGGAATAGCCTTTTTGAAATTCTGGTGAAGTAAAATTCAGTAGGGAGGCGAGGTAGCCTCTTAGGAATTTCAATGAAACAAATTCAGTAATGAGGCGAAGTAGCCTCTTAGGGATTTCAATGAAATAAATTCCGTAAGGAGGCGGAGTAGCCTCTTAGGAATTTCAAAGAAATTGGATTCCGTAAGGAGGCAGAGTAGCCTCTTAGAAATTTCAAAGAAATTGGATTCCGTAAGGAGGCGGAGTAGCCTCTTAGGAATTTCATAGAAATTGGATTCCGTAAGGAGGCGGAGTAGCCTCTTAGGAATTTCAAAGAAATAAATTCCGTAAGGAGACGGAGTAGCCTCTTAGGAATTTCAAAGAAATTGGATTCCGTAAGGAGGCGGAGTAGCCTTTTAGGAATTTCAAAGAAATAAATTCCGTAAGGAGGCGGAGTAGCCTCTTAGGAATTTCAAAGAAATTGGATTCCGTAAGGAGGCGGAGTAGCCTCTTAGGAATTTCATAGAAATTGGGTTCCGTAAGGAGGCGGAGTAGCCTCTTAGGAATTTCATAGAAATTGGATTCCGTAAGGAGGCGGAGTAGCCTCTTAGGAATTTCATAGAAATTGGATTCCGTAAGGAGGCGGAGTAGCCTCTTAGGAATATCAAATAAATAAATTCCGTAAGGAGACGGAGTAGCCTCTTAGGAATTTCAAAGAAATTGGATTCCGTCAGGAGACGGAGTAGCCTCTTAGGAATTTCAAAGAAATTGGATTCCGTAAGGTGGCGGAGTAGCCTCTTAGGAATTTCATAGAAATTGGATTCCGTAAGGAGGCGGAGTAGCCTCTTAGGAATTTCAAAGAAATACAATTTTTACAAGTGTTGAACTTACTTGAACTTGTTGATAGTGCTTGAGTTTGTTGATTATGTACTCCGTAAAACATTGGTAGTTAGGCGGAGTCAAGTTTTGGATGGAGTGTTCATCCTTTTGAATTTGGACTGGAATGTATCTCCTGATCACATGACAATTGTTGAATCCCGGGTTGGTATGGTGCAGCGTATAGCTGTGACACCGATCCTTTCCGCAGGAAATTTGCTGGACTTTGGGGTTAGTGTGGTGCAGCATATAGCTGTGACACCAGCTCTTTCCACGAGAAGCCTGCAGGGCCTTGGGGACGAATTGGTGCAGCATATAGCTGTGACACCAGTTCTTTCCATAGGCGGCCTGTAGGACCTTGGGGTCGGTATGGTGCAGCATATAGCTGTGACACCAATCCTTTCCCCCCAAGGAGTTTTCTGGACCTTAGGGTCGGTATGGTGCAGCGTATAGCTGAGACACTAATCCTTTTCCCCCAAGGAGTTTTCTGGACCTTAGGGTCGGTATGGTGCAGCGTATAGCTGTGACACCAATCCTTTCCCCCCAAGGAGTTTTTTGGATCTCAGGGTCAGTATGGTGCAGCATATAGCTATGACACCAATCCTTTCCCCCCAAGGAGTTTTTTGTTGACTCCGTTTGTGAAGCTGTGTTGCATGTTGATTGATCTTTATGGAATAAAGAGTTATGCATCTATTCTTCAATTTTTGGAGTCGTTGTCTTATCTGCATGGGAACAAGTTCTGCCATGGATAATCAATTCAAAGTTAGAATGAAGATTGAATGTAGGAAGGTATTTCATTAATAATGGAACTACATAAAGGGCTGAGCTGGGGTATGTCTTTTCGAAACCTTTTCAAGGAAAGCATATCTAGGAAGAACCTTGAGTTAGGAGGAAAAGATCATACCATATTACCCAACTAGCTGTAATATATGCGTAAATTTAAAATGTTCCATTTATTCCTGACCGGAGTGCCATCTAAGTTTTCTAGGCGGTATGTGCCTTTACCCAAAGCCTCGATGACTCGGTATGGACCTTCCCAGGTTGGTGCCAATTTGCCTTGGTGTGCAAATTTGTTGCCAATATTGGCCCTTCTCAGGATGCTTAATTTATTAATAACAATTATTATAAATTTTAAGTTAAAAGTTATTATTTTAAAATAATAATATTGTTATGTTTAAAAGGAGTAGAGGACTCCTCCCAATATTCTTATGTATTTTCATATTATATCCTTAATCTCACCCCCCCTTACCTTGATTTGCTACCAAAAGTGAATTCGCTCTACGCCTCCAAGTTCTAACAAAATTGAACTGTTCTTTACAGGGGGTGTAAAAGTATGCTTGTTGAACAATTCAAGATATACGTAAAGTGTCAATCTGGTACAAAGTAGTATTCGTATGAATGCAAATACGGAGTGTCCTTGTAAGTTGAGGCGGAGTGCAATATACTCTATGGCGGTGTCACAGTCCGCCTGAGGGAGTCTTCTTTGCCTTGACACAATTGGGGGTGGTACCTGCAGTTATTCTCCGACGCTCAAGTCAGTATTTCAGAATACTCTTAGACTTAGAAAGCAAATCTGAGAAAATTATGCAAGTAAGAGAGTCTAAGATTCAGAATTGGGGATCCCCCATATACCTTTTTGCTGAGGTTTATATACCTGTTACTGGTGCTCCATTATTGGTAGGACCCGTTCCTTGTTTTCAGGCATTATGCTGGAAAGGTAGTGGGTCCCTGCGCCGTTTGCAAGCACTGTTATTGTAGTGGGTGTTTCCACTTACTTGGAAAGCGTGAATGCTTTATTATTTTATTTGTTTTTCCCTTTTATGCGTGACAGCGTGATTCCCATTTTCAACCTCTCAAGACAGAGTCAATCTCGTGCCGGGGTTATAAGTATGGGCTCGCTACGCAGTATGGGAAATTCAATATTCCGCCTGTATTGAGTCTATGGCTTGGCGGAGTAACATGCATTGGGAATATTTCATGCATGTATATAAGATATTCAATAGTTTCCACCTTGGCAGAGTAATAAGCTCTGGCGGAGTAACGCACCTTGGCGGAGTTACGCGCCTTGGCGGAGTAACGTGCCTTGGCGGAGCTACGTGCCTTGGCGAAGCTACGTGCCTTGGCGGAGTTACGTGCCTTGGCGGGGCTACGTGCCTTGGCGGGGCTACGTGCCTTGGCGGAGTTACGTGCCTTGGCGGGGTAACGTACCTTGGCGGTATGCATTCCGTATAAAAGTAATTATAATGTACTTGAAGCGTACTTCTCTTGTTCAAAATGCTGACCTGGCAAAGCATTAAAGCCATGCTCTTGGGGGCCGGTGTTGGGACCGGATCAAAAATATTAATACTAACTTATTTCAGTATAAGCTTAAGATGAAAATTAAGATTGCTATCAGAATGATAAATAGTAAATATGTATAGTAATAATAAATAGTAACGGTAAATGGTAAGTCATTAATAGTAACGGTAAATAGTAATTTTTGAATAGTAATAGTAAATAGTAAATTGTGAATAGTAACTTTTTGAATAGTAGTGGTAAATGGTAAATCATAAACAATAACAATGAATAGTAAATTTTGAATAGTAATGGTAAATAGTAAAAATAACACAGTGGTAAATTATTTTTACTATAGTAACTTATTCATAATAGTACCAGTATATCAATGGTTTAAGAGTGCTAAAAAAATAAGCTAAAATTATAAAAAGAATATAGAAGAAAGTTATTACCTTACACCTCCAGCAGAACTTCTTTTTACCAAAAGAATTTACTCCCCACTAATTTCTTACGCACTATCTCTCTAGATTCTCTCTCTAATTTTTGGTGTGAAAATATTGTAAATGAGTCATCTATTTATAGGAAGAAAATTTTACTATTTAAGATTATTTAATTATTTATTTTACTATTCATGATGTAAGCGATGATGATGTAAGCGATGATGTCGGTAATGGCATTTTGGTTATTAGATGAAAAGTTAAGGTATTTTTGTCATTCTAAAAATAAATAAATAAATAATAATAATAAAAAATAATAAAAAATAAAAAAAATAAGAAAATTCTAAAAAATTATAAATTATATAACAATCAAAAAGTTCTAAAGAACTATAATCAAATTCCTTTGAAATTTTATTTTAAATAAGAAATAACGAAATTAGGGGTGTTACATAAAGCCTCCTCCAATTGCTTGTCTCTGTCTTGGTGTCCTCCTTGGTTCTCCTGGGGATCTCTATCGTCTCTGCGGCTGGGATTTCTACGTGTGCTCACCATCTTCTCCTTCCATGAAGCTAATCCTTCTCTGTGTGTTGTGGGAACTATTTCACCAAGTGCCACGGTAGGTGCCAAAATGTTCACAATGAGCATGTAACGCACAAAACCCCCAAAGAATTACCCTAGATGAATCAGAGTTGTATTGCTTAAAATGTCACTTGAATTACAAGAGGGCTCTAAGGCCATATATACATCAAAGAAAAGCTTTTATCTTGGCCCAATATCTAATAGATAAGGATAATTTTCTAAAATAGAGGATAAGGATAACTTCCTAGAATTAAGGAGATAAAAATAATCTCTTAAAATAAAAAGATGCAGATTGTTTTTTTCAACACCTAAGTATTCGTTTTTTTCAACAAGCCACTCTTGGCTTAACAACCCAAGTATTCTTTCAAAAGTCACTTCAAGCCAATAGTGTTTTCCACACTCATTAAGGCTGGTAACACATCAAACTTTTACAGATTGTTTACAAGAAGTGAAAGATATCTCACAAAACTTACTGTATGAAAATATACAATGAAGAGATTGTATACTAAGTTATGAATGACACGAGACCAAGATCTACTAGAGGCAAAACACACAATAAAGGTCTCTGTCTGGAAAGAAAGATTAAAAGCAATACTATTATTTTACAATTCTTGAGGGATCTCTCTATGACTTGTTGCTTGCTATTTTACAATTCAATCTTCTTTAGTATAAATAGGTGTTGGAATATGACTGTTGCTGATTCTTGAAAGGAGATATAGATGTTAAAAATCCTGTGAAGGTATTTGCTTTGAACTTCAGGTATCAGACCTTTGATAAAAGAGAAGGATGTTCAAGAGTCTGGCAGCTGGGTTTTTCTATTCTTGCATGAAAATAGTCTCTTATGCATCTTCAACAGATAAAGTTGATTATTTGCTTCATTTGATCGAGCAAAAGAGCAGAAGTTAATGCTGAAAGTCTTCTGATTTTGAGTTGACACACCTGTTGACTTGGTTCAACTTTTTCTGTTCTCGCGTAGAGTTAGGTATGTTGACTTTGGCTGCTTAGCTTTGTTTATCTCTTGTTCCTTTTGATGATAAGCACGCATATTTGATAAGAGCATAGAATCCGAGGATTCATCAAAATAGATTTCAGAACGTTGCAATTAAGTTTTTGAAGAGCGTTCTCCATTTGATGTCTATAAGTTTAGGGTTTAGGGTTTAGGGTTTAGGGTTTGATTGAGTAAACAAAACTTTTTCTATCAGACCTTTTGGACATCATTTAAGTGCCATGATTCTGAATTTAATTTCATGGGTCCCCTTCTTGTTTTATAACCTGTGCATTTTAAATCCTGAAACATTTGAATGCACATATTAGTTTCTTGATATACAGACTTCATTTACCAATGGATTCTTGATGTATGTTATTAACAAATCCAGGGTCTAAAGATAACATGTGATCTGGGGTCTGGTTCAGTATGTTTTAATTGTTTTATTTTCTATTAGACTTTTCTTCAACAGTTTTGTTTTCTCAACTCTTTCACGGTACGTTGTAGTGTTTTGACAAGGGCTATAGCCTCCTCCAATTGATTGGCTCTGTCTTGGTGTCCTCCTTGGTTCTCCTGAGGATCTCTGTTGTCTTTGCGGTTAGGGTTGTCGTGCATGGTCACCATCTTCTACTTCCTTGGACTTAGTCCCTCTCTATATCTTATGGGAACCATTTCACCACACTCTCCGGTGGGCGCTAAAATGTTCACAATGAGCACATAACACACAAAACCCCTAAAGAATTACGATAGAGGAATCAAAGCTGTATTACTTAAAATATTACTTGAATTACAGGGGGCTCTAAGGTCATATATACATCAAGGAAGAGCTTTGATCTTGACTAAATATCTAATAGATAAATATAATTTCCTAAGATAGGGATAAGGATAACTTCCTATAATTAAAGAGATAAAGATATAAAATAAAAAGATAAGGAGGTCTTAACTAATATGAAGGGAACAATTTTATTAATTATTTTTGTTACGCCTTTTAAAATTATCCTTATACATTAGTTAGAAAAGTAAACTTTATATTGAATTATAGATATCAATATATATTCACTAAAAAAATGGTTATGTCTGACGTTTTAAAATGCAGGTACCGGTAGTTAGGAAAGATCTTACATTTCCGACAATTTCAAACTAGTTCAGAATTTGATTTGTGGCGGTTTTTTGTCTGACCGCTGGAAGGTGTAAAACATTTCTGGCAGTTTATGACGACCACCAACCGATCCACGAGGAGGACAAATTTTACAATTTCCTGAAATCAGGAACCAGGATGCACCAGGGGGCAAATGTGGAAGAAATAGTACCAACTGACAGGGGACACGTGGCAGGAAATTCAATTGAAAAGAAGCACAAGGATCAAAGAACTAACTCTAGAATGAAGGGCTATGATTGGTCTAGAGTCGAGAAGTAGGGGGATGAAATTATTCTGATTCTTCTTCTCTCAATTTTGGATCCTCTTGCATGAGTTCATGTCTGTTTTTTGTTTTTTGTTTTTTGAAATTCTCTTAAATAGCTGTTATGTGTAGCAGCCTTCCTTATCTCTGTAAGAAATTTCACCACTGATAATACCATTCTTAATTCTGCCTACTCTCGTGATAATTTCATCCATTGCAACTTTAACCACAGAAATTATGTGTCCCTTTTTTTTCACAGTATTTACTGCAATTTGCATTCCATCTATCCACTATTTTATTTTCTATACCAAGATTTGACATCTTGTTCTTGCTTGTAATAAAACAAATATGTAACATGCCAGTATACCAAAAAAAAATAAAATCCCAGTTAACCAACTTGCACAAAATTTCACACATTATTCTACTAGAATCCATCGTGCAATGTTGAGTTAACCTAGTCTTTTTGTTTGTATCAGATTATGCAGCAGCATAACTTACATAGCCAAGTAAAAAGAAGTATGATTAGATTAAGCAGCGGCATAACTTATACCATCATAGTTTAATCGGTTAATTCATTCCATATTAAAAAGTTAAGAAAAATAAATATAGTTTAATTAATACAGTGAATTGATTTAATTACTTCAAACGGTTAAATTACTAGTTTAATTAATTATACTATTTATCTAACTGGTTAAGTTACCAATTCAACTGTTCACCATTTTTTTACCAATTAACATAAATAATCAATCAGATAGATGATTCGACCTGATCAGATCTTCGGATATCAGTTTAACTGACCGATCGAATATATACAACTTTAAAGTATTAGAAAACCAATCTTGTTTCTATGTGAAAGATACAAAAATAAAAATTCAACATAATTGTCCTATTAAGATGATTATAACCCGAGAGAATCGTTTTCCACTGACACTTGACATATTCGAGCTAGCTATTTATGCACTATTTTGTATTACTGCCTGAGCTATTTCATATGGTTGGTTACCTTAATTAATGCAGTTATTGACTTTTCAGAGACGTATTGGGAAGGATTAAGGTCCATACATATCATAAAAGGATTCATTAGTTTTCTATAAATCACTCTCCCACTCCGCAATATTAATTTTAGATGAAAAAGAAATGCTTCCTCTGCTTCTTGTTCTGATGAATTATTTGTTAGTTGGGGTAACACAAACAACAAACGATGATTGTAAGTTCAGTTTGAACATTAACTGAGTGTGTCCTATGTCTAATTATAATATGTTATTCACTTCATCATCTCTTATCTTTTTTCTAAATCAGAAGCAACTCATTAATCTATATCGCGTTGTATGGTAATTTTGCATAATGCAGACACAGCTCTAACGTCTCTTACGAATAGCTGGCAGAATAAGCCTCTGAATTGGGAGGGTTCAGACCCTTGTAATGGTTGGGATGGAATTAAGTGCACCAACTCACGTGTTACTTCCATGTATGCATATATTTGATTGAATTAATGTTCATTATTTGATATACTATATTACCAACAATTGTTAGCTACCTAGTATATTTCAGATCATTACCTAGCATGGATATACAAGGCCAACTTTCAGAGGATATTGGGTCACTCTCTCAACTGGAGACTTTGTACGTAGCTCTTTTGTTCATTTATGATTTCTTTCTTTCCATTATAGTACATAGTTAGTAAACTTTTTCATTTTTATTTCAGAGATCTTTCTCACAATAAGGGCTTAACTGGTTCACTTCCACGTGCAATTGGAAATTTGAAGAAGCTGTCAAACTTGTAACCAAAAAAAATTAATTATTATAACCCGGCCTAAACTGAATCATCGATCCTAATTAATGGAAGTTCTTGACTATGTTTCAGATTTCTTGTTGATTGTGGTTTCAGTGGTCCTATCCCAGATGAAATAGGATCTCTTCATGAGCTGGTCTTCCTGTAAGGATTAATAATTATATACTGCTATGCTTCATATGTGCCCATTAAGTTAATAATTTGAATGTGATGCAGATCTTTAAATTCTAACAACTTGAGTGGACGAATTCCGGGTGGTATTGGGAATCTATCAAAACTGAATTGGTTGGATATAGCTGATAATGAGCTTGAAGGTCCCCTTCCAATATCAACTGGGACTAGGCCTGGTCTTGATATGCTTCTCACTACCAAACACTTGTACCATCTCATGCCTTATTTATCCCCTTCTTCTCAACTCTCTGTAGTAATAATAATAATATGTGTGCTAATTAATCTCTCTTTTATTAACAACAGTCATTTTGGGAACAATAAGCTTTCGGGCACAATTCCGGCACCACTTTTTAGCTCCCAAATGGCTCTTATACACCTGTAAGATTATGAACAACTACAGTTTACTAATTAATTTTGGAGAATTTACTAATTTATTTTTATATCATTCTAATATCAGATATCATTCTCAACATGACAACTCCTATTCCATAAGTTTGAAGTGAATTAGTTGATAATTTCTTTTAATGAAAAGTTTTATTTACTACTATTGTAGAAAATTTTGTTATTATTATAGTTATTTTTTTTTATTTCAGTTTTAACCATAATTATAAGAAGTGTTGTAACCTATTATTATGGTTATTTCTTTTTACTGTTGTGGTTTTTTTATGTATATAATTGTATTTTTTTAAAGATAATATAGTAATCTTGTTTTTTTATGTACTTCAAAGTTAAATTTTGTAAGAGGTTGAGTTTTGTGAAAAAATATTTACTTTATCTGCATTTATCAAATTTTACCGATAAGTGTTAAACAAAAAAGGAAAATATTATCAAATCTCCTAAAGACATGATTAAAAAATAAAAAAAATTCCTTTAAAAACATTAAAACTTCCTTTAACAACGTTTTTAAGCTCAGATAAAAAAAATGGGGTGAGCCAATGAATCTCAAAAGAATATTTTTGCTGCTGTAAATATATATATACATATATATACACACACATATGCTCTAAGTGAGAATTTTCTGGGCAGGCTTTTTGAAAACAATCAATTTGAGGGCAACATTCCTTCTAGTCTTGGACTTGTTCAGAAACTAGAGCTGGTGTAAGTGTCTATACCCCTTCCTCTGACAATTTATGATTTCTCTTGGCTTTCTTTCTCTAATATATATATATATATATATATATATATATATATATATATATATATATATATCATACTGTTAAACACATGTCTCAAATTTTGTTAATGTGGTACTTTATTTACCACGAGCAATTCAAATTGAATTTTGTTTCTTCATAATACCAATTCAATTTGGTTTTTACTTCTTTAGAATAGCAATTCAAATTGAATTCTACTTCTTCACAATATAAATTCAATTTGAATTTTACTTCTTCATAATACAAATTCAATTTGAATTCTACTTCTTCAAATACAAATTCAAATTGAATTTTACTTATTCACAAAACCAATTCAATTTGGTTTTGTCTTCTGGTTAAGGAAATATTATTATATTCCTTAGAATTGCCTATAAAAGAATTCAAGGTACCACATTTGCAATCATGGTCAAGTTCTCTCCTAGTGTAATCCTGAGAGAATTTTTAGTAGAGAGTATATATTTTTAGTTTCATCTGAGAGAGTACTCTAGTCAAAAAACTTGAGAGAATTTTATTTTTGTCCCTGTGACTTATAGGGCTATTGTCTCTTTGTTATCTTTTCCTTGTTGAGAACTTCTTGTACTCTCTTTCTTACATAGTGGAACTGTTTTGCTCGTGATCATTAGTGTTCCTTTTCTCCATTTTTGGAGGTTTTCCACGCTAATATTGTGTGTTCATTTTCTTGCCCTTATACTTAATTCTCTTTATCTCTAATTGATTTGATCTAGTACTTCTGCAACACGCTAATTTCCTTAACAAGTGGTATCAGAGCTGGTTGTTCGATTGGAGGTTCAATATGTCTACCGTCACTAAATTTGACATTGAGAAGTTTGATGGCAAGATTAGTTTTTCTATTTGGCGTGTCCAAATAAAAACTATTCTCACTCAAAATGGATTAAGGAAAACTTTAAATGGCAAATCAAAAAGGCCATCTACTATGACAAATGAGCAATGGGACGAGTTGGATGAAAAGACACTTTCAGCAATCCAACTTTGCTTGTCCAAGGAGGTTCTTCGTGAAGTAGCCAACGAAACCACTGCTGCGGCTTTGTGGTTGAAGTTGGAGACTTTATACATGACCAAAAGCCTCGCAAATAAGCTTCGTCTCAAAGAACGATTATATACCATTCGTATGGTTGAAGGTACTTCTATTCAATCTCATCTTAATGAGTTTAATTCTATTATTATAGATCTGGAAAATATTGATGTAAAAATTGATGATGAAGATAAAGTTGTTCTGTTGGTTGTCTCTCTACCTTCTACCTATAAACACTTTAAAAAAATTATGTTGTATGGTAACAACGATACCTTATCCTTTGAAGATGTTAAATCTAATTTATTGTCCAAAGAAAAGTTTGATCTTGAAATTCATTCTGAGGACAATGGTGAAGGTTTAAGTGTCAGAGGTAGAACTCAAGAAAAAAGGAGTACCAGTAATAAGAAATCCAGATCCAGATCCAGAGGGCGTAAATCCAACAAAACCTGTTGCTATTGCAAGAAATATGGGCATGATATCTCTGATTGCTTTATCTTGAAAAAAGAAACAAGAGAAGCATAAAAAAGATAAACAACCAGCTGAAGCTACTAATGTTGAGAATGATTTTGATGGTGATGTTATGCTATCTGTTGTTTCCTCTAATAAGAGGAGCAAACATGAATGGATTCTTAATTCTGGATGTACTTTCCATATGTGTCCTTATAGGGACTTATTTACCACTTTTGAACCTATTGATAGTGGTGTTGTCTTGATGGGTAATGACACCCAATGCAAGGTTGCAGGAATAGGTACCATTTAGATCAAGTCTCATGATGGTATTGTCAGGACTCTTTCCAAAGTTTGCTTTGTTCCTGACTTGAAGTGGAATCTAATTTCTCTTGGCACCCTAGAATCTCTTAGGTGCAAGTATTCAGCTGAAGGTGGAGTTCTAAAGGTATCAAAAGGTGCCCTTGTTCTATTAAAAGCTACCTGTGTTGGTAGTTTGTATATCTTGCAAGTATCTATGGTGACAGGCTTAGCAGCTGTTTCGTCTTCCATGCCTGATATTGATGTCACCAAATTATGACACATACGCCTAGGCCATATGAGTGAAAAAGGCATGCACCTTCTGAGCAAGCAAGGCCTTCTTGATAATCAAGGTATCGATAAGTTGGAGTTTTGTGAACATTGTGTTTTTAGGAAGCAGAAAAGAGTTAGCTTCTCTACTGCAACTCACGAACAAAAGGTATTCTTGATTACGTTCATTCAAATCTTTGGGGACCTTCCAAAGTTACTTCTTATTGAGGAAAACGTTATATGATGACTATTATTGATGATTATTCTCGTAAAGTCTGGGTCTACTTTCCAAGACATAAAAATGAAACTTTTCCCACTTTTAAGAAGTGGAAAACTCTTGTTGAAACTCAGACAGGGAAGAAAGTCAAGAAGCTCAGAACAGATAATGGATTGGAGTTCTGTGAAGGTGACTTTAATGAGTTCTGCGCAAATCATGGTATTGTTAGATATAAAACCATTCCAGGTAAACCCCAGCAGAATGGTGTTGCAGAACGTTTAAACAGAACTATCCTTGAGAGAGCTCGTTGTATTCTCTCAAATACTGGGTTATGGCATCGACGTGAATTATGGGCAGAGGCAACATCTACTGCTTGTTACTTGATTAATCGCTCTCCACACTCTTCACTTAATTTTAAAATTCCAGAAGAAATTTGGTCAGGTAATCCTGTTAATTATTCTAATTTAAGAATCTTTGGATGTCCTGCATATGCATATGTTAATGATGGCAAATTAGCTCCAAGTGCTATTAAGTGCATATTTCTTGGTTATGCATCTGAGTCTAAAGGATATCGTCTATGGTGTTTTGATCCTAAGTCACGAAAGTTAATTCTCAGTAGAGATATGACTTTTAATGAGGATGCATTATTATCTTCTGGAAAATAATCTTCTATTTCTTCTTCTAGTACTAATAATCTACAGGGTACTAGTGAGAAGGTGGAGTTAGAATTAAAATCTACTAATGTTGATGTCTCATCTTCCTCTACCAATGAGTCTAGCATTAATGATCATGGTGATGATCGTACCACTTCTCCTATTCAGCCACAGGAAGAGGATTATTCTATTGCTCGAGACAGACCAATGAGACAAATTAAAAGGCCAGTCAGATACACTATTGATGATAATTGACTGCTTATGCATTGTCTATTGCACAAGAGGTAAATGATGTCGTTGAGCCTACTAGCTATTCTGAAGTTGTTTCTTGTGTGGATTCTTCAAAATGGCTTCTAGCTATGAATGAAGAAATTGAAAGTCTTCATAAGAATAATACATGGAGTTTGGTAGAACTCCCTAAAGGCAAACGACCGCTTCAATGTAAATGGATTTACAAGAAGAAAGATGGCATTCCCGGGGTTAAAGATCCTAGATGCAAGACAAGATTAGTCGTTAAAGGCTTTCATCAAAAGGAAGGTATTGGCTTTAATGAGATTTTATGACCAGTTGTTCGTCATACCTCCATTCGTATCTTGCTTGCTTTTGTTGCTTTATTTGATATGGAATTAGAACAACTTGATGTTAAAGCAACTTTTCTACATGGAGAGCTAGAAGAAGAAATCTATATGGATCAGTCAGAGGGATTTATTATTCTTGGTAAAGAGTATCTTGTTTGTCGTTTGATAAAATCTTTATATGGTCTCAAGCAAGCTGCTAGATAGTGGTACAAAAGGTTTGATTCCTTTATGATTGGGCAAGGATTTTCAAGGAGTCAATATGATGACTGTATTTATTTGTAATAATTTCCTGATGGAACTTTCATTTACTTGTTACTTTATGTTGATGATATGTTGATTGCATCACGTAACAAGTCTCTGATCAGGAAATTAAAAGCTCAACTCAATAATGAGTTTGAGATGAAGGAATTAGGTGCAGCTAAGAAAATTCTTGGCATGGAGATTCACAGGGATCGTCAAGCTGGTTTTGTTGATTCGGATTATGTTGGTGATCTTGATAGAAGAAGATCCATTTCTGGTTACATCTTTACTCTTTGTAACTCTGCTATCAGTTGGAAAGCTTCTCTTCAATCTATTGCTGCATTATCTACAACTGAAACAGAATATATTTTAGTCACAGAGGGTGTGAAAGAGGCTCTTTGGATTCGTGGTTTGGTCAATGAACTTGGTCTTACACAAGATATTCTTACTGTGTTTTGTGATAGTCAAAGTGTTATTCATTTGACTAAGAATAGTCGTTATCATGACAAGACCAAACACATTGATGTAAAGCATCACTTTATCCGAGACATTGTTACAATTGGTGAAATTATGTGCAGAAGATTCATACTTCTGATAATCCACCAGATATGCTTACTAAGCCACTTCCTAATACCAAGTTCCAACATTGCTTGGACTTGGTTGGTCTACACAGTACGTGAATGCCCCTTTAGGCTTTATTCGACAATGAGCAATTTATCAAATTTGACCCAAGGTGGAGATTGTTAAATACATGTCTTAAATTTTGTTAATGTGGTACTTCATTTACCATGGGCAATTCAAATTGAATTTTGTTTTTTCATAATACCAATTCAAATTGAATTCTACTTATTCACAATACAAATTCAAATTGAATTCTACTTCTTCACAATACAAATTCAATTCAAATTTTACTTCTTCACAATACAAATTCAATTTGAATTCTACTTCTTCAAATACAAATTCAAATTGAATTTTACTTCTTCACAAAACCAATTCAATTTGGTTTTGTCTTCTGGTTAAGGAAATATTATTATATTCCTTAGAATTGCCTATTAAAAGATTCAAGGTACCACATTTACAATCATGGTCAAGTTCTCTCCTAGTGTAATCCTGAAAAATTTTTTAGTAGAGTGTATATATTTTTAGTTTCATAGTCAGAAAATTTGAGAGATAATTTTATTTTTGTCCCTGTGACTTATAGGGCTATTGTCTCTTTGTTCTCTTTTCCATGTTGAGAACTTCTTGTACTCTCTTTCTTACATAGTGGAACTGTTTTGCTCGTGATCATCAATGTTCTTTTTCTCCAGTTTTGGAGGTTTTTCACGCTAATATTGTGTGTTCATTTTCTTACCCTTATCCTTGATTCTTTTTATCTCCAATTGATTTGATCCAGTGCTTCCGCAACACGCTAATTTCCTTAACAACTACTGTGGCTATAGGCGCCTTGATAACAATCTGTTAAGTGGATCTGTGCCTCTCAACATCAACAATCTTACTCAGCTTTCTGAGCTGTAAGAACATAAAATTAACGTGCCAGTATAATTATTTTTGTTGTTATGACCATATTCATATGTTTCTGGTTTTCTTTTCCTACCAGGTATTTGGCCAACAATAAGCTGTCGGGCCCCCTCCCAAACCTTGAGGGAATGAACCAACTCAGCTACCTGTAATTAATAACTCATTCTTCTATTAATATTAGTGGGGTTTTTCTTCAACAATATTCTAATGGCATTGTATAAAGAATTAATAGTAGAGAATTTTTATTAAAAATTGAATATTGGGATTATTAAGAAATCAGGTTAAGGTTGAGTTTATATTAATAATATTTTCAAATACAAATTTTTAATTTTTTAACCAATGCACCAAAATATAGATGGGTTTCCACTCTATTTTTGAAGGGATACGAGCAACAATAGCTTTGATGCATCGGATTTTCCAACATGGGTTTCCTCTCTCAAGTCTTTGACAACACTGTACGAACTTAATTATTCCACCAATTAACTTCTTTGTGTGTGGTTGTCAACACTTTAACTCAGTTAGCTCTTGTTTTCATGACAGAAAGATGGAAAACACACAGCTTCGAGGCCAGATTCCTAATTCTTTCTTTAACCTTGCTAAGTTAAAGAACGTGTAAGGCAATGAATGATATGTGAATTCATAATGCTGACACTTTGCATAGAGTCCTCAAAACATGAACACAAATGCCAATAAGTTTATGCATGTTCATCTTCTATTATTACAAAATTTGTGACCAAAATATATATGTTTTGATGGGCAATCATAGGATGCTAAAAGGCAATGGAATCAACGGAACCTTGGACATTGGCGACACATACAGCAGGCAACTGCAACTTATTGATTTGCAGAATAATGATATTGAAAACTTCAAGCAACAAGATATGCCAGTCTCTGCTGTCAGTATAATGTAAGCCACAAATAATGGAATTGGACAGTTTCCTATCTATTCTTGCATACAATAGGCGATACATTTGCTAAAATTTAAGAAAATTCAATTTTTCTCTCTTTTGCCTCTTACATGCTACATTTTTTTTTTATCTTCAGACTTGTCCATAATCCCATTTGTGACGAATCAGGAATGACAGAGTTTCTGCTCCATTCCAAATCCTAATGTACCAACAACTGCAACAACAAATAATTGTGAGCCTGCCACATGCTTTTCAGATCAGGTTTTCAGCCGCCACTGCAAATGCTCATATCCATACACTGCAGCTCTAAAGTTCAGAACATTTTCTTTGAAGGACTGGGTAAATGGAACTTCCCTAGAGGAAGACCTTATGAGAAATTTTCAACATACTAATCAACCTGTGGATTCAGTTTCTTTGAGCAGTGACAATAACTGCCCATCTCAGTGTCTTGAATTACAAATCTTCCCATCAGGCCATGATCGTTTCAACCGAAAAGAGATTTCCAGTATAAGTTCAGTACTTACCAACCTGATGACAACAGAAGCGTTTTATTTTTTCCCTGATGAATATGGACACTACTATGGTAAGCAGCTGGTAGCTATATTGCACATGGTAGATTAATGATGGTGATTAACTCCATTGTAACATAGCTTTTGTCTCTCGTCACCATCATTTAGAAGAACCCGTTAAGTCAAGTAAATCATCATCAAATGGTGGCATCATAATTGGAGCAGCAGTTGGTGGTTCCGCCTTGCTTGTGTTACTACTCCTGGCAGGTGGTTATGCTTTCTGGCAAAAGAAAAGGGCAGAAAAAGCAATACAACAAAATAGTCCATTTGGTATGAATAGGATAAGTTCTAAACCTAGCTTTTTCTTTTCTAGTCAGTTACATGGAATAATGCAATTTGTGATGTCCACACATTGCAGGGCACGTGGACCCAAATGACAGCAATAGCAGCAGCATCCCTCGGTTGAAAGGAATAAGGAGATTCTCTCTTGAAGAGATTCAGAAATACACCAAGAAGTTTTCGCAAGATAATGACATTGGATCCGGTGGTTTTGGAAAGGTCTTTACCGTTTCTTGGTTATTTTTTCAAAGTGCAACAACCAATGTTTAGCTACGGACCAACGTACCTGGTGGTTCAATGTGGTTTACCATTTTCACCAATCTATACTAAGCTCTTCTTTTCAAGAATTTTTTATTTTATTAGTGAGCTTGTCAAAATGTAATTGTATTGGCAAAATTATGTACCTAATATATTTGCAAAAGTCATGGAGGCTCAACCTAAGTATATTGTCTAATGTTGGATAGTTTAATGTCACAGGTTTACCTAGGAGTCCTACCTAATGGGCAACAAGTAGCCATAAAACGTGCTAAAAGGGAATCTATGCAGGAAGCATTGCAGTTTAAATCTGAGATTGAGCTCCTATCAAGGGTGCACCATAAGAATCTTGTTAGTCTTGTGGGATTCTGCTTTGAGAAAGGAGAACAAATTCTGGTCTATGATTATGTTCCAAATGGAACTTTGAAGGACGCTATTTTAGGGGTAAATATTAATATGCCCCCTTACCTTAGCAGAGGTTAGTGTTTATACTTTGTCTTTGGACAGACCAAATCATTTATTTTACTTCCACTTTGATGAACTATTTTACAAAACATATAGAGATTAATTTCTCAATTTTTTTGGCGAATAAAATATGACATGATATGATTGGCTCACTCCTTTGTGTTTTACGTACCCATGCATGTGATGTATGCAGGGAAATCAGTAATTCGGTTGGACTGGATTGGAAGACTAAAAATAGCACTTGATATTGCAAGGGGCTTGGATTATCTTCATGAACATGCCAATCCTCCAATCATCCACAGGGATATCAAATCAAGCAACATTTTGCTGGACGAGAGGTTGAATGCTAAAGTTGCTGATTTTGGTCTTTCCAAGCCTATGCTTGATTTTGAAAAGGATCATGTTACCACCCAAGTAAAAGGGACGATGGTTGGTATATTATTAGCACAACATTGGTTAATTCTTATAAAAAAAAATAGAAAGTAACATAGGCCTTGAGAATTTCAAGGGATGAAGTTATTTTTTGTTGATGTAGGGATACTTGGATCCAGAGTATTATACAAGTCAGGAATTAACAGAGAAGAGTGATGTTTATAGCTATGGAGTGCTAATGTTGGAGTTGATAACTGCAAGAAAACCAATAGAACGAGGGAAGTATATTGTTAAGGTGATTAGGAATGAGATTGACAAGAGCAAGGATTTATATGGTCTTGAGAAATTTGTGGACCCAAACATTGGTGAAGGAGGGTCAACACTGAAGGGTTTTGAGATGTTTGTGGATCTAGCAATGAAGTGTGTTGAAGATTCACGTGGTGACAGACCTACAATGAATGAAGTGGTAAAAGAAATTGAAAACTTGCTGCTCTCAACTCGTTTCAACTGCTCAGTTGAATCAACTTCATCTACCTATGATGAGCTCACTCAGCAATTCTCACCATCCCAACACCACTCATGAAAATCTTGGATGCGTCTTCAAGCTTAAAAACCCTACATCATATGTAGTCAAGCAAGCAACATCTTATTAATTATAACAAAAACAAATTATTCTTATTATTGGAAAGATAAAGAAACAGGACTCTTAAGATACCTTTAAATATAAAATATATGACTAAAATTTATTATTATTTTGAGTATATATCTTATTTATTCAGATTCATAAAATCATGAAATAGTTTTGGATCGCATTACTTTAGTATTATAACTTCCTAATTTACTATTGTTTTCTCCTATAACATCAAATTCAGAAACGACAAAAGAACTATACCTAAAGTTGACTAGAAAATTAGCCAAACGGATTAATGGTCCGTTTGGTGTTTGGTTGGAGAAAGAGAGTTATAAAAATGAAAAAATCTAAAGGTTAATATTGATCATTTATGATAGTTAAAACTTTGTTTAATCGTAAGATCTATTTTTTGGTTGGTTGACCAATCCAGTTAGAAAATCAAACACATCCTAGCTTTCTAAAAAATAGATTGACTAACTCAATTGAAAAACTAAACACACTCTAACTTTTTGAAAAATATACCGAAGATGAACTCGGAAGGAGTTTGCAGATGTCCTGCATAGAGGCCAAGCAAGATGATTCCTATCACAACCTGAGGTCACTAATGTCACTATAAATCTAATTTGCATTAAAGACTTATGAAAACTCACGCAATATTTTCATCAGCTAGTCGTTGTTTATTTGGCAATAGTTTGATAATTATAGATTGAGTGATTCCCATGTTAATTAATAATGTAAATTTTTTTTATCAAAATTAAAATCAATTAAAATACATTTAATCTTAACTTTTTTATGTTTAAAATCATTACTCAAGAAGATCCATATTATGATAGTCTAATTCTCTCAATAAGCATTTAACCTTGATTTTTATGTCTACTTTTATTTATTTTTCAAGTAGACATCTAACAAATATACAATCTAACAAGGAATGGATGAATGGTGCCATAAATGCTGAAAAACTGCACTTGCAAGCGTAGTTGAAGGACCAGGTCAACGGTGCACTTCATTAGCTATCTACTTATCTACCCTATTCAATGCCTTCTCCCCCACGCAGACACTGACATGACTTAACTTCTTTTCAAACATCGCATTCGTTTGGGTGGACACGTGAAATGGAATAGAAAAAATTTAGGAGGAACAAAGGTCTTCGAATCGTACCAAAGCATCAGTCTTACGCATTGTGGGCCGAAAGATGTGTCAACACTCTGACGCGCTCAAATCAATGTCAACGTAAGTTTGAGTAGATAGACTTAACGCACAAGGTGTCAGCGTAATTATGATCATTTGCAGAAAACTCTACCTATAAGTGTACATTTCTATCAGTCACTTTGCAGATTGTTTCCACAACACGCGATTATATAAGTCAATTCTGACTATCCGGTATTGATAGAAAACTCACACCGGAATATGTCATGAGTCTTATACGTAGTGTTGGGAGCCGGTGTTAAGCTTTAATACTTTCAACAATACCGGTCTTTATATGACACTTTTCAGGTTAAATGACCTTTCTGCCCATAGACTAATTCGACACCAAAATAAGTATAAAAAAAGGAAGAATGTGAGAAGAAAATAAGATATTTGATATACTGGTTGAGCAGGTAATATTAATTTTTCTTTGGAAATATTATTTTTCAAATTGGCATCATTCGGTTAATTTTCTCACCAATGTTTTTTTTTTATTTACAAGACAAACTTCATCTAACCCCCGTTAATAATTAAATGCTTTTGATGATGAAAATGTTAATTTATCTTGTCCTGCTATATTGATTAGATGGCCATCTCTCAGCCAATATATTCCTAGTAAATATACCGCTAAAAAAATATAGAAGAGTTACAATAATTAGTAAGGATAAATATTTTATAAAAACTGCAACTGTGGAACAAAACTTCAGAATTCCAACTCTGTTTGGGAATGCTTCAAACGGAGGTTGGGCTCCGTTGAGGAGAAGGAAGTTTTTGGTCCTACGGTCAAACGGAGTTTTAACTGTCTCGAACGGCGTGAAGGATCAATATCAACCTTTAAATTTTTCACTTCAACTCAACTCCGTTTCCCCAACTGCAGACCAAACACCCATTAGTTGTGTGTCTGTGGAGACTCAGTTTGGTTTCTTTTGCAGTATTGACCACGGTATGTCATTTAATAGTCCATCGATCCATGTATGTAAATGTAATGTAACTAAACTACAGGGTTTTAGTGGAAATCATGTGGTAGACCCCTTTTGCATCAAGAATATGTTGTCATTGTTTGCTAATGCTTATCGTATATGTTACTCAGTCCGAGACTAATAATGTGAGAAGAGTACACATCAACGTCCAACTCAACATTTCTTGACTTTTCCAATTCTACTCTTTTAGCTAAGTTTTGGCTTTTTCCAGTTTCCTTAATGTATAGTGAGTGGATTTGGATGGAAAGTGGATGATCGGAAAGGATTTTAGTTAAGTTTGTTTATTAGAGGTGATGTTTTGAGAGCTATTTTAAGTTGACAATGAGTGAAACAATGTTACTAGTTCTGCTGCTTGCTTTTAACTATTTGTTCATTGCAAAAGGAGAAACAGCTGATGGGGATTGTGAGTTCAGTTTTCTAGTGTTTGATCCTTTTCTTCACATGTGATGTGAATGTCATTTTGATTATATTATAATGTTCTTTTATTAAATTTTTTAGTAACTTCATGGTATATAGAACTAGAAAAAGCATGGAGAAGTTAAGATATATCAAATTGGTTATTTCTCGCAAGTTTAAGAAAGGTTTGCTAGAATTAGTGATTTCTTCAGAGCATTTCAAAGTTGGACAACAAAATATGTATAAGATTTCAGTTATTGCATTATGTTCTTAATTATTCATTGCTGTAATTTCTGATGCAGTTACCACCCTTTTGTCTCTTATGGATACCTGGAAGAACACCCCTCCTAGTTGGGTGGGTGCGGATCCTTGTGATGACTGGGATGGAATTAAGTGCAAGAATTCACGTGTTACATCCATGTAGTGTCTCTGGCTGTATATTCCTTTCTCCTGAATTTCCTTTTGGGTGATTAACTTGATTGCTAGTATTTCAGAACATTAGCAAGCACTGGTTTGGCTGGTGAGCTTTCTGGAGATATTGGATCACTATCTGAATTGGAGACATTGTAAGTATTTTGTTAATTTTGAGTAAGTTCTTGTACTGTATTTAATTTAAGTGTCACACCTGGAGGATTTGAAACAGTGATCTCAGCTTCCACCCTTTTAACTTTGACCTGAAGCAATGATCAAGGCTTGTGTGTGTGTGTGTGTCACACTGTCATGTCCAATGTACTTGAACCATTAATATTAATTCCATAATTTCCAATAATTATCTCTGCCCAAGGCTAACCTCGGAGAGAAAGAACTTCTTGTGTTTTGACCTTTACATAATTCTTGATTCTTCTTTTTCTGCTTATGTTAATGACTGGCTCTTCTCTTTATAGGGATCTATCTTACAACAAGGACTTGACAGGACCACTTCCACAATCCATTGGAGATTTGAAGAAGCTGTCAACCTTGTAATGCAGTGTTGATTGTTAAATTAGTTAGACAAATCTAAATTAGTTTGGATAAAACAATTCTAAGAAAACAGATGATTTCTCATTTGTCAACAGAATTCTTGTTGGTTGTAGCTTCAATGGTCCTATTCCCGAGAGCATAGGATATCTGCAGGAACTCCTCTTCTTGTAAGGACTTTTAACAAAGTTATCAAGTGAAAATATTTGAAAAGGCTTTTTACTTAGTCTAACTGAAAAAGTGATTACTCACTTAATGATGGTTTCATGTTTTGTATTTTCTACAAGAGGCTTCTGACATATCATTATAACTAAGACCTCCACTTTAGTTTTTGTAATATAATGATTATATCTTGGATCCTAGTCTAAATCATTTATTTTGAATTTCAGATCTTTAAATAGCAATAGCTTTAGTGGACAAATTCCACACTCTCTTGGTAATCTATCAAAGCTTTACTGGTTAGATTTAGCTGAAAACCAGCTTGAAGGGCCGATCCCGGTATCTAGTGGCAGCATCTCTGGTCTTGATAAGTTACACCATGCCAAGCATTTGTATGTCAACCCCCTTTTGCAATACTTGGCTTACCAATTTTTTCTAAACATGATTTGGTTTGTACGTGCTAAAATCCATAATTATATCCATTATATACAGCCATCTTGGGAAGAATAATCTCTCAGGCAGTATTCCTCCTCAACTTTTCAGCAGTGAAATGGCTCTGATTCATGTGTAAGAACTGTTACAAAATTTTTCATCTAGACTTTGTCAATACAATTGAATACATGTAGCATATATTGAACTAGCATAGATAGAAAACTGGTGCAAGCTTCTACAATAATGAACTGCACTTGTCTCATGATTTAACACATTCGTTTCTTTGTTTTTCTGCCGGGTCTACTATCAGAACTCTTCTTCCATTGTAAACTATGCAAATTCTTTTGAAAAAAGAATGCCTCACATGTTAAAATATATTCCTGTCAACCTGATAATCATTTTGAGCAGGCTTTTGGAAAGAAATCAACTAAATGGCAACATTCCACCGACACTTGGACTTGCTCAGGGTCTGGAAGTGGTGTAAGTGTCTATATTAATGTTCAAACAAATTAGTGATTTTTTTCCTCTGCTTTTGGCATTGATACACTGTTGTGGATATAGGCGCTTGGATAGTAATTCATTAAGTGGACCTGTGCCTTCGAACATCAACAATCTCACGAATCTTCAAGACCTGTAAGCAAACATAAAGAACATGCCAAACAACATTTCATCTTTTCCATATGCATACTCTTACTGGAAAATTGAACTTTTTGGCTTTAATTTATGCATTTCAGGTATTTGTCCAACAATAAACTGTTAGGCTCCCTGCCAAACCTTATTGGAATGAATGCCCTCAGCTACCTGTAATTTTCAAAGCATTTAGCCGTCACAGTTATCTTTTAATTGTTGTTATTATCATTCTATACCCTTTGTTCATTCATAGTTATTGCTTCTTTGTAATTACGAGTAACCATTTTTTGTCTATTTTGAAGGGACATGAGCAACAATAGTTTTAAGCCATTGGATTTTCCAGTATGGTTTTCGACTCTTAAATCATTAACAACATTGTATGTCTTTCACCGTGCACTTCCTTGACCTTTGTTTACAAGACTTCAGTTCAGTTACACGGTTAGCTCTTATTTTTTATGGCAGAAAGATGGAGAAGACACAACTTCAAGGACAGGTTCCTACTTCTTTTTTTAGTCTTGCCAATTTACAGACTGTGTAAGTACACCTCTCTTGAGTGGTAAAAATTCCTATTTTTTTTATAATGGATAATGGAACTGAGAATCTTTCCATGCTCAACAATAGAGTCTTTAAATCCTGAATACATGAGCAAGGATTTATTCATGAAATATATATATCCTAACATCTGATCATAGGGTGCTAAAAGACAATAAAATAAACGGAACCTTGGATATTGGCTCCACCTACAGCAACCAGCTGCGACTTGTTGATTTGGAGACTAATTCAGTGGACAGCTTAAAGCAAACAGATGGGGTTCCAAATGTGAAGATAATGTAAGCAATACGTTATAATGATTGCTGACCTTTTGTTGATGTCATCACACATAGAAATAGAATTAGTATTTAGTGACTTGATTGGTTTTAAGGTGTTTCATTTCTCTGCAATAGTAGATATATCACCTTTGTTTTTCACTTAGCCTGATTGATAACTGCTTAATGCTTTCTTACCTGCAGACTTAAAGATAATCCAATTTGCCAAGAAATTGGAGAAGTAGGGAGCTACTGCTCCACTTCTCAATCCAATGTGTCATATACAACACCACCAAATAACTGTCAGCCTGGTACCTGCAGTTCAGAAGAACAGATTCCTAGTCCAAACTGTATATGTGCATATCCATATACAGGAACCTTAGTTTTCAGATCACCTTTCTCGGACCTAGATAACAGAACTTACTACGTAACGCTTGAGGAGTATCTTATGCAGTCCTTTAGGTCTCATTCTCTACCTGTGGATTCTGTTTTGTTGAGCCATCCGACTAAGGATTCAAATCAGTATCTTGAATTGAGCTTACAAGTATTTCCATCTGGACAAGATCATTTCAACCGAACAGGGACTTTTAGCATTGGTTTTCTCCTAAGCAACCAGACTTTTAAGCCTCCTAAAGTTTTTGGACCCTTTTATTTTAATGCAGATAAATATGAACACTTTGGAAACCCTGGTATGTTTCTTTCCTACACATTTGTATTAAAATTAATTGTGATAATTACTTGATTTTAAGATAATCATCATTACCTCTTTCTTTCTTATCATTTTTGAAGGATCATCTGAATCAAGTAAATCTTCAAACATTAGAATCTTAATTGGAGCAGCAGTTGGTGGCTCGGTTTTGCTATTGTTGTCACTCCTAGCAGGTGTTTATGCTTTCCGCCAAAAGAGAAGGGCTGAAAAAGCGATTGGACAAAGCAATCCTTTTAGTAAGATAGCTAGCTTTATACCTGCTTAGTGTTGTATATATTGTCTGAAATATGTCAAATCCTATTATTATTTTAGGGCTTATCTAGAAATATGTATTTTTCTAGTTTTAAATTTTGAATGAAAGAGTTATCATTATTAACAGTCATATTTAAATAGTTATGTCTTTCTACCAAAAGTTGTGTCTTTCTACCAAAAGTTGAAAAGATATGTTACCCACATTTTTTAAAGGGCATGTCTTTCGTCATTTTCAAAAGGCTTGTCTTCCTGCAAATAGGTGCCTTTTCATGGTAGATCTGTCCTTTCGCAAATGGCAATAATATCCATTCATTTTTTATTTAAAGCACTTAAACTCACTTTTCAAAAACAATACAACTTTATTCTCTCAATCCTTCTACTAAGTTAGATATAATTTCTTGTTAAATATGCTCTTGTCCCTTTGGTTGGAAGCGACAGTTATATCCCAGGGAATTCCACAATTCAACGAATAACTCCTTCTAGGAGAGTGTTAACACACGTCTCAATCTTCCTATATTTCCTCATATTTTCCAACACTTAACTGTCAGCTCTAGAATTCTAATAATTACATGGTATTGATTTAACTTGCCTAAATTTCTATGCAGGACGCTGGGATACAACTAAGAGCAGCACTGGCATCCCTCAGTTGAAAGAAGCAAAGATGTTTTCTTTTGAAGAGCTTAAAAAATACACCAAAAATTTCTCTCAAGCCAATGATATTGGATCTGGGGGTTTTGGGAAGGTTCTAAATGTTACCTTTAAGCTTTAATGCACTATTATGATTTACATGTTTAGTTACATATATAGCTGGTTAAAAACCTTCCTTCTGATATGTGTTTTCTATCTATTCAGTTGCTGTTTTGTTTTTCTGAAAACTAATTTTAGATAGTGTTGCTCATATGATTGTAATGCTTCTCACAAATTTAATTATAATATTGGAAAAAAAAGGTGAAAAAAGTTTATTTGGAAAGAAATAACATGATTACAGAGTTAACCATTGTATGACATATAGTGCATTCTGACATTGCATGCGTTTGGTGAATGGAGCTGCTTTGGTTATGGTAGTCACTTAGAAAGAGAGCTAGTGTGAACATCATACTTCAATTAACTGTCACATAAGTTAATAAGCCAACTAATAATGTCCACAGGTTTATAAGGGAACCCTTCCCAATGGGCAACTAGTAGCAATAAAACGAGCTCAAAAAGAATCTATGCAAGGAAAGATTGAGTTTAAAGCTGAGATTGAACTCCTATCAAGGGTACACCATAAGAATCTTGTCAGCCTTGTTGGATTTTGTTTTGACCAAGGAGAACAAATCCTGGTTTATGAGTACATTCCAAATGGAACTTTAAAGGATACTCTCTCAGGTACTTCACCTTCAACCGAGATTTTTATACAGTTTCATTACAGTATTGGACTATTGTCTTGCCATCTTTTTTCATATGGTATGGTACATATGCAGGGAAGTCAGGAATTAGATTGGATTGGATTAGAAGGCTAAAAGTTGCCCTTGGTACTGCCCGTGGTTTGGCTTATCTTCACGAACTTGCTAATCCTCCTATCATACATAGAGACATCAAATCAAACAATATTCTGCTGGATCAGAGCCTAAATGCCAAAGTTGCTGATTTTGGTCTCTCCAAGTGTATGGTTGATTGTGAAAAAGATCATGTTACCACTCAAGTCAAAGGAACAATGGTAATATAGTATCTTTCAATCTAAATGAAAACAAGTGCGATTATCATCTTATGGCATTATGTTTTTCACAAACAATGTCTACATGCATGCAAATCATATGAAAACAAGGGGAAAAAACAACATTTTTTAGTGTATGGAGTAACATCCAATTGCAAAAACAATATATATATGTATCCTAGAAAATGGTATAAAACTCAAATGCTGATTTTGTATCTGATGTAGGGTTACTTGGATCCAGAGTATTACATGTCTCAACAATTGACTGAGAAGAGTGATGTTTATAGCTTTGGAGTGCTGATGTTGGAACTGATATCTGCAAGAAGGCCATTAGAAAGAGGGAGGTATATTGTGAAACAGGTTAAGAATGCACTTGATAAGACAAAAGGGTTATATGGTCTTCATGAAATTATTGACCCAAGCATTGGTTTAGAGTCCACACTGAGTGGTTTTGACAAGTTTGTGGATCTCACGATGAAATGTGTAGAAGAGTGTGGTGAGGACAGGCCTAAAATGAGTGATGTGGTAAGAGAAATAGAAAACATATTGAAGTCAGCTGGTACAAATCCCAGTGACGAATCACCATCCATCTCTTCTAGTTATGAGGAAGTAAGCAGAGGGAGTTCCAGCCATCCTTATAACAGCAACGACTCGTTTGATTTGAGTGCAGGATTTCCATATCCAAAGGTTGATCCCAAGTAAATTTATCATGTGTATCACATATATAGTTTGCTTAATTGGTTTAAAATATTTGAATATTATAGATTCAAGTTGGTTTTAAGCTTTGTTAAATACATGTCTTAAATTTTGTTAATGTGGTACTTCATTTACTATGAGCAATTCAAATTGAATTTTGTTTCTTCATAATACCAATTCAATTTGGTTTTTACTTCTTTAGAATAATTCAAATTGAATTCTACTTCTTCACAATACAAATTCAATTTGAATTCTACTTCTTCAAAATACAAATTCAATTTGAATTCTACTTCTTCAAATACAAATTCAAATTGAATTTTACTTCTTCACAAAAACAATTCAATTTGGTTTTGTCTTCTGGTTAAAGAAATATTATTATATTCCTTAGAATTTCCTATAAAAGGATTCAAGGTACCACATTTGCAATCATGGTCAAGTTCTTTCCTAATGTAATCGTGAGAGAATTTTTAGCAGCGAGTATATATTTTTAGTTTCACATGAGAGAGTACTCTAGTAAGAAAATTTGAGAGATAATTTTATTTTTGTCCCTGTGACTTATAGGGCTATTTTCTCTTTGTTCTCTTTTCTTTTTAAGAACTTCCTGTACTCTCCTTCATACATAGTGGAACTGTTTTGCTCGTGACCATCAGTGTTCTTTTTCTCTAATCTTGGAGGTTTTCTACGGAAACATTGTGTGTTTATTTTCTTGCCCTTATACTTGCTTCTCTTTATCTCCAATTGATTTGATCGAGTGCTTTCGCAACACACTGATTTTTCTTAACAAGTGGTATCAGAGCCGCTTGTTCGATTGGAGGTTCAATATGTCTACCGTCAGCAAATTTGACATTGAGAAGTTTGATGGCAAGATAAGTTTTTCTATTTGGCGTGTCCAAATGAAAGCTGTTCTCAGTCAAAATGGATTAAGGAAAACTTTACATGGCAAAACAAAAAGACCATCTACTATGACTGATGAGCAATGGGATGAGTTGGATGAAAAGGCGCTTTCAGCAATCCAACTTTGCTTGTCCAAGAAGGTTCTTCATGAAGTAGCCAATGAAACCACTGCTGCGGCTTTGTGGTTGAAGTTGGAGACCCTATACATGACCAAAAGCCTCGCAAATAAGCTTCGTCTCAAAGAACGATTATATACCATTCGTATGGTTGAAGGTACTTCTATTCAATCTCATCTTAATGAGTTTAATTCTATTATTATGGATCTGGAAAATATTGATGTAAAAATTGATGATGAAGATAAAGTTGTTCTGTTGGTCGTCTCTCTACCTTCTACCTATAAACACTTTAAAGAAATTATGTTGTATGGTAACAACGATACCTTATCCTTTGAAGATGTTAAATCTAATTTATTGTCTAAAGAAAAGTTTGATCTTGAAATTCATTATGAGGACAAGGGTGAAGGTTTAAGTGTCAGGGGTAGAACTCAAGAAAAAAGGAGTACCAGTAATAAGAAAAGCAGATCCAGATCCAGAGGGCGTAAATCCAACAAAACCTGTCGCTATTGTAAAAAATATGGGCATGATATCTTTGATTGCTTTATCTTGAAAAAGAAACAAGAAAAGCATGAAAAAGATAAAGAACCAGCTGAAGCTGCTAATGTTGAGAATGATTCTGATGGTGATGTTATGCTATCTGTTGTTTCCTTTGATAAGAGGAGCAAACATGAATGGATTCTTGATTCTGGATGTACTTTCCATATGTGTCCTTATAAGGACTTATTTACCACTCTTAAACCTATTGATAGTGGTGTTGTCTTGATGGGTAATGATACCCAATGCAAGGCTGTAGGAATAGGTACTATTTAGATCAAGTCTTATGATGGTATTGTCAGGACGCTTTCTAAAGTTCGCTTTATTCCTGACTTGAAGCGGAATCTAATTTCTCTTGGCGCCCTAGAATCTCTTGTGTGCAAGTATTTGGTGCCCTTATTCTATTAAAAGCTACCCGTGTTGGTAGTTTGTATATCTTGCAAGGATCTGTGGTGACAGGCTCAACAGCTGTTTCATCTTCTATGCCTGATATTGATGTCACCAAATTACGGCACATGCGCTTGGGCCATATGAGTGAAAAAGGCATACGCCTTCTGAGCAAGCAAGGTCTTCTTGGTAATCAAGGCACCGGTAAGTTGGAGTTTTGTGAACATTGTATTTTTGGGAAGCAGTAAAGAGTTAGCTTCTCTACTACAACTCACCGAACAAAAGGTATTCTTGATTATATTCATTCAGATCTTTGGGGACCTTCCAAAGTTCCTTCTTATGGAGGAAAACGTTATATGATGACTATTATTAATGATTATTCTCGTAAAGTCTGGGTCTACTTTCTAAGACATAAACATGAAACTTTTCCCACTTTTAAGAAGTGGAAAACTCTTGTTGAAACTCAGACAGGGAAGAAAGTCAAGAAGCTCAAAACTGATAATGGATTGGAGTTCTGTGAAGGTGACTTTAATGAGTTCTGCGCAAATCATGGTATTGCTAGACATAAAACCATTCTAGGTAAACCCCAGCAGAATGGTGTTGCAGAACGTTTAAACAGAACTATCCTTGAGAGAGCTCGTTGTATGCTCTCAAATGTTGGGTTATGGCATCGACGTGAATTATGGGCAGAGGTAACATCTAATGCTTGTTACTTGATTAATCGTTCTCCACACTCTTCACTTGATTTTTAAATTCCAGAAGAAATTTGGTCAGGTAATCCTGTTAATTATTCTAATTTAAGAATCTTTGGATGTCCTGCATATGCACATGTTAATGATGGCAAATTAGCTCCAAGAGCTATTAAGTGCATATTTCTTGGTTATGCATCCGAGTCTAAAGGATATCGTCTATGGTGTTCTGATCCTAAGTCACGAAAGTTAATTCTCAGTAGAGATGTGACTTTTAATGAGGATGCATTATTATCTTCTGGAAAATAATCTTCTATTTCTTCTTCTAGTACTTATAATCTACAGGGTACTAGTGAGAAGGTGGAGTTAGAATTAAAATCTACTAATGTTGATGTCTCATCTTCCTCTACCAATGAGTCTAGCATTAATGATCCTGGTGATGATCGTACCACTTCTCCTATTCAGCCACAGGAAGAGGATTATTCTATTGCTCGAGACAAACCAATGAGACAAATTAAAAGGTCGGTCAAATACACTATTGATGATAATCTGACTGCTTATGCATTGTCTATTGCACAAGAGGTAAATGATGTCGTTGAGCCTACTAGCTATTCTGAAGCTATTTCTTGTGCGGATTCTTCAAAATGGCTTCTAGCTATGAATGAAGAAATTGAAAGTCTTCATAAGAATAATACATGGAGTTTGGCAGAACTCCCTAAAGGCAAACGACCGCTTCGATGTAAATGGATTTACAAGAAGAAAGATGGCATTCCCGGGGTTGAAGATCCTAGATGCAAGGCAAGATTAGTCGTTAAAGGCTTTCATCAAAAGGAAGGTGTTGACTTTAATGAGATTTTCTCACCAGTTGTTCATCATACCTTTATCCGTATCTTGCTTGCTTTTGTTGCTTTATTTGACCTAGAATTAGAGCAACTTGATGTTAAAACAGATTTTCTACATGGAGAGCTAGAAGAAGAATCTATATGGATCAGCCAGATGGATTTATTGTTCCTGGTAAAGAGCATCTTGTTTGTCGTTTGATAAAATCTTTATATGGTCTCAAGCAAGCTACTAGACAGTGGTACAAAAGGTTTGACTCCTTTATGATTGGGCAAGGATATTCAAGGAGTCAATATGATGACTGTATTTATTTCTAACAATTTCCTGATGGAACTTTCATTTACTTGTTACTTTAAGTTGATGATATGTTGATTGCATCATCACGTAACAAGTCTCTTATTAGGAAATTAAAAGCTTAACTCAATAATGAGTTTGAAATGAAGGAATTAGGTGCAGCTAAGAAAATTCTTGGCATGGAGATTCACAGGGATCGTCAAGCTGGTAAATTATTCTTATCTCAACAGAAATATATTGAGAGATTGCTTGATAGATTTAATATGAAAACCTGTAAACCTGTTTCTACTCCACTCGCTGCACATTTCAAGTTATCTTCAGACCTATGCCCATAAACTAAAGAAGAAATAGAGCGTATGTCACACGTTCCTTATGCTAGTGCAGTTGGTAGTTTAATGTATGCTATGGTATGCACTAGACAAGATTTAGCATATGTTGTCAGCATGGTGAGTCGATACATGCATAATCCTGGAAAGGGTCATTGGAATACTGTGAAATGGATTTTTCAGTATCTAAAAGGTACTTCTGATATTGGCTTGGTATTTCACATAAGCAAAGCTACAACTAATGATGTTGCAGGTTTTGTTGACTCGGATTATGGT
The DNA here is from genome assembly GCA_037962975.1 of Clitoria ternatea. Classification (NCBI taxonomy): domain Eukaryota; kingdom Viridiplantae; phylum Streptophyta; class Magnoliopsida; order Fabales; family Fabaceae; genus Clitoria; species Clitoria ternatea. The sequence goes on from CM075676.1 coordinate 54,446,469, forward strand.
GGTGATCTTGATAGAAGAAGATCTCTTTCTGGTTACATCTTAATTCTTTGTAACTCTGCTATCAGTTGGAAAGCTTCTCTTCAATCTATTGTTGCATTATCTACAACTGAAGCAGAATATATTTCAGCCACAGAAGGTGTGAAAGAGGCTCTTTGGATTCATGGTTTGGTTAATGAACTTGTCTTACACAAGATATTCTTACTGTGTTTTGTGATAGTCAAAGTGCTATTCATTTGACCAAGAATAGTCGTTATCATGACAAGACCAAACACATTGATGTAAAGCATCACTTTATCCGAGACATTGTTACAATTGGTGAAATTATGGTGCAGAAGATTCATACTTCTGATAATCCAGCAGATATGCTTACTAAGCCACTTCCTAATACCAAGTTCCAACATTGCTTGGACTTGGTTGGTCTACACAGTACTTGAATGCCCCTTTGGGCTTTATTCGACAATAAGCAATTTATCAAATTTGATCCGGGGTGGAGATTGTTAATGTGGTACTTCATTTACTATGAGCAATTCAAATTAAATTTTGTTTCTTCATAATACCAATTCAATTTGGTTTTTACTTCTTTAGAATAGCAATTCAAATTGAATTCTACTTCTTTACAACACAAATTCGATTTGAATTCTACTTCTTCAAAATACAAATTCAATTTGAATTCTACTTCTTCAAATACAAATTCAAATTGAATTTTACTTCTTCACAAAAACAATTCAATTTGGTTTTGTCTTCTGGTTAAGGAAATATTATTATATTCCTTAGAATTCGCTATAAAAGGATTCAAGGTACCACATTTGCAATCATGGTCAAGTGCTCTCCTAGTGTAATCCTGAGAAAATTTTTAGTAGTGAGTATATATTTTTAGTTTCACCTGAGAGAGTACTCTAGTCAGAAAATTTGAGAGATAATTTTATTTTTGTCCTTGTGACTTATAGAGCTATTGTTTCTTTGTTCTCTTTTCTTTTTGAGAACTTCTTGTACTATCTTTCTTACATAGTGGAACTGTTTTACTCGTGATCATCAGTGTTCTTTTTCTCTAATCTTGGAGGTTTTCTACAGAAACATTGTGTGTTTATTTTCTTGCCCTTATACTTGCTTCTCTTTATCTCCAATTGATTTGATCCGGTGCTTTCGCAACACGCTGATTTTTCTTAACAAGCTTCATTTCCAGTGCCTTTCTTCTACTCAAATGGGAAGACCAAAGGTGAATAAATGTTTGTGTATAAGGTAACTTATATCCATTAAAAAATAGTATGGATGTTACGTACATGTCTTTTAATAAGGGTTATATATGTTGATTCTTATAAACTAAAATTTGAGAATTTTTGTTTACTTCCTCCTTCTTTTTTTCCAGTTATAGTCTAGTCTACCGTTAAAGTAAAACATTTAGATTATGGAAAAGAAGGAATTTGAAAAAAAAACTGTAAGAGAGTAAAAAAAGTAATATGTATATAGATATATATTGTATCATATGAAAAATACTATATTATATGAAAGTGAGAGGAGTTTAAAATTATCAAAGTGAATTGCCATGTATGCCCCCAAAATTAAACTTTTATCATCATTTCCATTTTTTGAGGTTATTGTGTTACTAAAAAATATTTTTATTTCATAATTCAGACAATTTTTTATTTTTATTTTATTGTTGCTTCTTTTATCATAAAAATAAAGGTTTCCATGTGGTAGACTAATTTCATTTTAACATTTGATCATATATCACTTGTAAAGATGAACAAAACGATAATGTTTGATGGATTATAATGGAGATATTAACCTCTGCTTAAATAATTACCCATGATTGGCATTCACATTAGGGATACATAGATATAATTCCCATTTTGAGAGACAAGTTTTGTTAAGGTAATTAACAATTTGGATCTAACTAAATTACAAGATTTTATCAAACTTTTGTTCCATTTTCCTAGAAAGAATATAGATAATTATGACTATGTGAGTGAAGAAGTTTCTATCATGATTAAAAAAAGAAAAAAAGAAACCCTAGTCCTAAATTTAAATTTTATGAATGAAAGAAAAAACTTATTAAGTGAGTTAGTTTTATCTTGATGTAGATTTTTTAGCTTAAACTAATCAATATTAAACTCCATTAATATATAATAAATAAAATTGACAACATGGATATGGTTCTTCTTATTTTCTTACGATACATGACTTTATAATTATTTACTAATACTATTTTGTATATATTTTCAGTTGATAAAAAATATTTGAATCAAAATATATTTTTTTATATAATACACTAAAATCAAAATATATAAAGACAATAATAACATTTTTATATATTTGGAAATCTTGATTTTGAAGTCTGAAGAGAATAGAACGTGTTCTATATGAGACAAGGCTTGGTAGATTAGACCCTGATGGTGCAACTGGGGTCAGACTTCTCTTAAATTTTTTCTTTAGTCCCAAACGGACTTGTGTACCAATTAATATCATACTTTTTATGATAGGCTCTTCCTTTCCTTTATAGCTTATGTCTTATAGACTTTTGACCTAAAACACTTAATTAGACAGATTAGATAACACATAGACAGACTTTATTTAATCAAATGTCTTAATGTATGTTATTAACAAATCTTGGGATAAGAACCATCATCATCAAAGTCTTTATAAAATAAACTTGATTCTAACAATATATATATATATATATATATATATATATGTGTGTGTGTGTGTGTGTGTGTGTGTGTGTGTGTGTGTGTGTAAATATGTTGTGGTTGAATGGAATTTGATATTATAGCTAGTCATATGAAATTAGAGGAATTTAGGGAGAAATAAGTGATGTTTAGCCAAGTGGAAGGGTGAAATGGAGTTCTAGTGGGACCCAAAATCCTTAGAGAGTACAAATAGGTCCTTAGGCATGTTCATGAATTGTGTGTGTGAAGAGATTTAAGGTTACATTGCATTTGAATAAGTTTAGGTTATGAAGTAGGTAGGATTTGACTAAAACGTATTTTTGCGTATATCTTGTTCATATGAAGGAATTTTCGAGTAGGAACTATGTCAGTAGGTCCGGAATGGGGGAAATATAGTGCTCGTGAAGTTTCGTAGCAATTGAAGTTAAAACGGGCAAGTTAGGGTGCGAGGAAGTTGGTTTAGAGGTAAAATTGCTACAGATCTCGCTCAAGCGAGACCATTCTCGCTCAAGCGAGACTCTGGGTGAAAAGAAGGTTGATTTTTGGGTTATTTCTGCTCAAATCATCTCACATGAGCGATACCCAAAGGGGAAGATTCTGGTGAATTTTCATTCAAGCGAGGCATTTCTCACTAAAGTGAAAATCGAGCTCTCGCTCAAGCAAGTCAATTCTTGCTCGAGCAAGATTAGAATTTGCTCTTTCTTTCTTCACAAAAGTTATAGATAATTGAGTCATAGACGTTTTCCCGCTAGAGTCGCCTCAATTGGAGGTCCATAGCTTAAGTTATGTCCAAAATACTACAGGGTGTTTAGGCTAAAATTTTATGCAGATTGGTTCCACTCTTCTGTAAATTAGGCAATCTTAGAGGCATAGTTGACCCTCGGGCCCTTCATAATATTTGTAGATAATGAGTTGTGAAGATATACTAATTGGATACACCTTAATTGTAGTTTCGTAGCTCCAATTAGACATAAATTACTGAGCAGTGCATAGGGAACTAGCGTACTAAAAAAATTTCCTTAAAACTTTTTCACACCTTTGACATCCTTTAATAATTAGGTGAAACGTTATATTTGACATCCTTTAATTTAATCTTTGTTAACAAAAAAAGAATGACCAAACTAGTGATAATTTTAATATGAAGATAGTGAATAGGTTTACTAAAAAGGGTAACATTACAAGAATAATCAATTTCCACATGGGGACATAGCGTGGAATATAACACCCTCTGTTACACCTTAATAAATTCTATAAAAATTCGTAAATTTGTTTACTAAAGATATGATTGTTAAAAAGAAACTATCAGAAAAAATTACACACATCATTTTTGAAATACCTCGTAAATATTATTAAAACTTTATAAAGTTATTTTACATTCATCTGAAGAAAATAAATATTAAACATTATAAGAAAGAGAGGAAACTCCATGGTCCAGAAGCAGCTACTTAATAACATTATTTATTCATTGGACCACGGTATTCATACTGAGCTCCCTTTCTAGAACGTGCTATATTTACTACTGAGATTCTTCCATCTTTCCCACTGAACCATCAATTTAAAACATATGAAACAAAAACACAGAAAGGAGTCAGAAACAGAATATAATATTCTCAAATAGGGCATAAGCAATAAAAGGTTTTCACAAACTAATATATAATAATATCAATCACAATCACATACATAATCAATTACGAATGCATGAATGTTAAGCAATATCTTCATCATAACTTACCTATATATGTGGGCCCTTAAATTTTAATTTGCACTAGGCCAACCGGGAGTTTACACTGTTCCATAAGTCCAGATAATAATAGTATGAACAGCTCAACTGGCATGGAAACACTTAGAGACTGGTCAGATTGAGAAATTTTTTATTGTTAAAGTACCCGACACTAGGGAGCTACCCCAGGTCCCCTGAAGCACCTTTTCACACCCTCTCATCCCAGGGCTCGTAATTAAGCCTCCTCTAATGTATCCTCGGTTTCTATAATTCGTCCCAGACAATATCATTTTGTTTCACTTTAATGAATTATGACGCATGAACTACTCGCGTATTTAGTTGGTTAAGGCTTTTAGAAACTCAATTATTAAATACCATAAAGGTTTACAACATTATCTTAATAAACTGTACATTTCCTTCATTCTCTGAATTTCTGTCATACAAAAATAAATTTGGTACAGTTTTCAAATTCAATTTTCACCAAAATTGAGTTTCCAAACCTTAAATATCTCAAAACTTCTCATAGAAAATCTTACATCTTTTACTTAATCTTTTTCAAATTGAATCTTAACAATTTAGTTATTAGGTTAGAAAAAAAACAAAATAATTTACTTTTGAAAATTTTATTTTACTAAAAGAGAATAATAATTTTTTTAAAAATTATTAACTAAAAATATTTAAAACTATAAAATTTTTCTATAATTCAAGAATTAATTATCTAAATCTTTTTATAAATTAATTTTCATAAAATGACTTCTTTTTGAATTAAATACTAGATTTTTTTTATTCTAAAGATCAAAAGTAAAATTAATGAAAATAATTTCTAAGAAGAAAATAAAAGACTAAAATGATTAAAAAATACTTTCTCTTAGAATAAAAATTTAAAGAGTAAGGTAACAAAATTTTTACTGAGTTTTAGCTTTCCGTCATGCTTGCTATATGCTCAAACTCTACATTACAAGATCATCAGTCACAATCAAATATTATCAATCATAATCAATCACAATCAAATATTATTGATAACAATTAAATATCATCAATCACAATCATATATTATCAATTATAATCAAATCAAATCAATTAAATATTACTCATAAATGTAATCCAAATTTTTATTTAAAATTGATTTTGAGTCCTTATAGTCTATTTCCTCACATAGGTCTATGTAAGTCCATAAAATTCCAGTCCTCGCATAGGTATATTTTAGTCTATATTGGTCATAATAGTCCAAGTCCTTGCATAGGTTTAGTCCAGTTTGCATAGGTTATAAAAGTCCAGGTCCTTGCATAGGTATGTCAGAGTAAGTTACATAAGATTCTTAATTTAAAGTTTATTATAAATTTTAAGTTAAAAAGTTATTATTTTAAAAATAATAATAATATTAAATTTAAAAAGAGTAGAGGACTCCTCCCATTATTTTTATGTCTTTTCATATTATATTTGATCTGGTCTGGATACCGGTCCCTAAAGTTATGACGTCAGAATGACTTCATGAGAAGGAAACCGGTGTCACAGTTCGGGCAGCATCACACCGGATATCCACTCTTATCCCATCAGACGTTCTATTCGCTCTCTTCACCACGGATACATCACTCGTTATCCCTGAACGTCTATATAGCCGTTTGCCTCAGAACCACTGTGAGATAAGAGTTCCTTATAACTTATCAGCGAAGATACCTAACATAGCGGAACCTGTCATGTCAATGGCCTCAGAGAGCAAGTACATGTGTCAACGAATTATGCGGAAAGGTGATTATCCCCCATCCTTATCACAAGATCGTACTCTGATAATTGACCTACCCCCCTGACACACTCTGAGTACCGAGCCACTTTGATTGACACACTTCACACGCTATCAGAGCCCAAGGGCCCACTTGCATCCAACGATTCATTTCCTACGTTCAACTATAAATAGCTCAAGAAAAACACATGCAAGGTTACGTTGTCCTAACTCACTCTTTACTATTGTATCGCTTGTGAATTCACTGAGTTTATACACTCTTCTGACTTGAGCGTCGGAGAATCTTCGTAGGTGGCACTACCTTTCGCCCTCTCTCAACGCGAATCGCTAGTGTGAAGGATCTCCAGGACAACAAGACCGGCTTCTCCCACTGAGAGGCCGGACTATAACATCGGATACCCACAGTACCGGTGTGCAAACCCTTGAACACCTGTACTCTTGTGGCTGGTCCCACACCGGATCCTTGACCCCGGTTCAGACCAGTTCAATATTCTTATCTCACTCCCCCTTACCTCTTGTATACTGATTCGTTATTGAAAATCCGTGCGCGCCTCGTGTCCGAGTTCTAAAACATACTAATTTCATTTTAATATAGTTACAAGATGAAAATTTAGATTACTATTTAAAACAGGAAAGATAAATAATAATTATGCATATTAACGGTAAATAGTAAATTTTAAATAGTTACTATGAATAGTAACAATAAATAGTAAAATGTAAATAGTAACAGTAAATAGTAAAACGTAAATAGTAATGGTAAAAAGTAAAACAAGAATAGTAACAGTAAATAGTAAAACATGAATAGTAACGGTAAATATTAAAATATGAATAGTAAAGGTAAATAGTAACAGTAAATAGTAATTTACTATTTGAATAGTAATTTACTATTTAAATAGTATTTTACTATTTAGAATAGTAACTTAAAATAATATTATATCCAGGATAATAATAGATTTCTAAAACGATATGAAAATAACCTTAAAAATATAAAAGAGAGGTATTCTTACCTTGTTATTTTAGCAGAACTCCTTCCAAAGAAAATTATTTCTCTCTCTTACTTCCATCACTATCTCTCTAGCACTACTATATTAAGAAAAGTTAATCTGAAATTGTGAATTCTAACAAAGACTTCCTTCGGTATTTATAGGCAGAAAAGTTACTATACATTTTATTATTTTATTATAAAAATATTGTGTAATTTCAGAAATTTTCGTTTCTGGTTACTGTGCAAGTTTGAAAATTCCATACACGTACAATGTTTTGTATAGTAAATGTCGGCTGAATTATTAAGCTAAATAGTAACCTTTCACTCGGTATATTTTAAATATTCAAAATCAGTCCTTTTTGAAATTTAGCGATATTATATCAGTCCTCACTAATTTTATAATAAGTAATATAAAGTTTAAATTTTAAAAATATAAAATTTTCTATTAATAAAAATTTATTGGTATGTTTCAAATTTTTTTACAATTGATAAAAATTAAGATTTTTCTCAAACTGATTATTTTTAGATAAGTCTACTTGAAATGGATTTTAGAAAATTTTCTTATAATTTAACTTCACTTTCTTATAAATATTTTTAATTTTAAGTCACCTCATATAAATTTAAAATTATTTAAAAAATATTATTTTATTAAAATATTTCAAAAATTTGAAAAAATTCTAAAAAATCATAAATAATACATAAATTAAAAAGTTCTAAAGAACCATAATTTAATTTCTTCAAAATTCTAATATAAAAATAAAAATAAGGGTGTTACATGGAACGCGTGAGACTTAATGGTTTTAACGTGGAACATGTCTCGTACTATACTTGAAATTCGAAAAAGTCGCACAGTGCTTAATTTTAGCGTGAGACAAATAAAATTTAGGTTGTGTTTGGATAAAAGTTGAAACGCTAAATTTAAGTTGAACAACCTAAAATGAATTTAAGAAACTTATATTGAATTAAAATATGTTTTGGATGTTTCACTTTGCCTTAATCAAATCAAGTGGGTTTTGAGAGAAACCTTAGTTGGGTGAAATTAATTGGGAGATTGTTTCACCGAACCAAGTTGGTTCAACTTGATTTATTTTTTTTTAAAATAAATATAGATATTATAAATAAATGCTAATATTAAATATTTACCCAAAAAAGTTTACTAAATTTTAAGTTAGTAAAATACAAATTAATTCTTTTAACCAAGTTTTGTATTAACATATCCAAACATAAATCATATTTATCAAAACTAATTTTATTCAATTAAGTTTTTCAAATCTTATTTTCCCCAGCTTGTTCAACCTCTAATCAAATAGACAATAACCCACTAAGCACATGAATTCTAGGTTATGTGTAACGTAATATCTATTTTTAAAATTTTTAAAATAATTATTTTTATTGTGTATTTATAATTATTTATTTTTAAAAAATTGGCATGAGTGATTAAAGTCATTCGTAGTTATAGTTCAAATGTAAAGGGCTATTATTTTTCTAAATATGAGTGTTTTCCTTGTAATTGTTTTTGATCTGATGTATATGGGTTTAAGTATCTCGTATATCCTTAATGAATTTTGTTTATGACAAAAACATAAAATTATTAACAGTATAAAAATGGAGTGTAACTTTCTTTTGGTGAAAAAACAAAATTGAATGTTTGTTTAAAGTGCCTATAACCGTGTGTTAAGTATATTATTTAAGGAAATAAAAATAGTTTTTTATTAAAAATTATATGGGAATTGCTTAAAAAGTAAGGTGAATAAATTTTAATAATGTTTGTAAATGAAAATTTTTCATTTTTGTTTTGATTTTAAGAAACATCAGTTGTTAACAGTTTAAACTTTTTAATCTTTAGCAACACATAGACACACTTCAACATATGCGGAGTAAAAATATATACTCTCAGTGATCACATAGTTCTATGAAAGTAACTATTATTTTTTATCTTAAAAAAAATAATTTTATCTTATAAAATTTACCTTTATTTAAAGTATAACTCAATTATTATATATTAATCGGACAAATATAAAAATTATAAAATGAAATATTAGTTTTTGTTATAAAGATTTATAATATAAAATGAAGTAAATAGCGATGACGAGAAAGAAGTGAAGTTATCTACACGAGTGGAATGACGTCGTATTGGTTTGTTTCATGCACACAAATTATTTATTTATTGCAGATTCTTCTTAACGGTGATTATCTTGAAAAGCAAAGAGAGAGGCTGAATTTGGCTGAGTTGATTAATTTAAATTGCTGGTTACACTTTACACAGCAATGAGATTGATTTGAGGTTCACTGGGATGCTTGAGCTAGTTTTTTAAGGTTGTCAATGATCATAACCAGTTTCGTGTTAAATCGATTGACAAAGCACTTGGGCAGCCATCCTGCAGGATCCAACTGAAAGAAAACGAAAAGGCTAATGAAATCACCTTCTTCTGCATAAATTGAAGAAGAAATTAATGCTAATTAATTACCTGAACAACATAAGTTACCACACAAGAATTATCCTCAAGCTTGTCCACTACCCATCCAGACTGTAGCAACAGTCCTCTGATGGCATTACTTTGCTTTGGATGCAACCCAGCAGCTATTTCCTTTGGCAGTGAAGCAACTGCCACAACCTGTAACACCCACTTAATTAACATTTTGTTTGATCATTTCAAACACACTCTTAAAAAGTACCACTAACCAAAGTGCCATCTTCCATGGTTTCACGCCGCTCATACACAATGAATTCTCTGTTCCTGAAGAGAGGCTTGGAGTTGTCTCCAAACCTTAGACGAATTATGCTAAGGTTGTCTTCAAGATCCTTTATGTACCTCGCTTCCACCAGGTCAGAGTCCCATTGCTGGCTTAATAAAACAATTGAAAAACCATTTTTTTTCTTTTGGTTATTCGTATGGTATGGATATATAAGCCTCAGCCACAAGTGAGAAAAATGATATTCACCTTTGCAGCATCAATGGCATTGGCCACAGTGATGAACTGTTGGGGAGACACGGATCTAAGCACCCAACGGCTGCGAAAGGTGTGAAGTGAGCCTGATCTGCGTTTTGATATCTCCACTCCATTGTCAAGAGTAAGCACCTTCCACCCATCATTTCCATTTCCTCTGTTTGTGTCTGAGGCTGCCAATAACTCTTGTATGCAACTTTCACTGGCAAACTGCACATACCTTCTCAGGGAATCCTCACTAATAGACCTTCAACACAATCATGATGACATCACACTTCAACTCAAACACAAAGAGGATAACAGAAGCATCAACAGTTAAAATGCTAGCAGGGCCGTAAGAAAACCATTTCTGTTTTCATCTCATGTTTCCACCTTTATATTTAGAAGTTTGTACGGAAAATATTAAACATATTTTTTGTTAGTTTTTACTGTTGTTTCCCGTACAAATTTTTAGAGATAAAAAATAAAATAATACTTTTGTAATTAAAAATAAAGCATGAAATGATAAACAAAAATGTTTTTTTGAAACTAAATGGCTAAGTTTAGTTTTGGTATTCACCAGGATCGGCTGCAAGGTGCAGGACTGTTGCTCATTGTGGCTGCTATGATCAATTGCCTGCTGCAGGTATGATAATTTCTCTATGACCATAAAACTCTTGGCAAATTGAAAGGTGTATATATATACATATATCAAAGAAAGAGAGAGGGTTGTGTTGTGTGATGATGATGAGTGGCTTGAAGAGAGGTTGAGGAGTGCAAAATAATAAGAAGTGGGCAGAGGTGATTGCTGCACATGCATTGCCAGAGGAACCTTACATGATTAGAACAATAAACCTCTCTCTGTGATAAAAGACAGATTCTTTTTCATCCAAAAAAGCAGCAAGAACAAAGCTAGAGGTGGGGGAAAAGATTGGGAAACAAAAATGTATAAGAAATGAGTAAAATATAAAACAAAGCAAATAATTAAATAAAGCTAGGAATTTCCATGATATAATAACAAATGTAACAATGAAAATGTTAATATCCAATGTGTGGCCCCAGTCACGTGCCATGATAGAGCTGGACTGCATTTTAAACAGCGAGGCAGGCAGAACTGGTCCCTTTGGCACGGTATTTGGGATTGTCCTCAACGTAACGTTAGGTGCAGTACCAACAACTAACTTCCCATTCCATTTCACCAAATACTATGTTCTCAGTCTCAGATGTAGCCACACTTCTGTTCAATTCCACATGCTATAGGTATGATGAAAGCAAGAACTTCATCAAATTGGATAAGTGCAGTATAATTACATTCATAATTACATCCACCTTATCAAAAATAAAGTAATCATATAGTATTGTTTTTTATACTAATTGGATTCGGCCCAACTCATATCATTTGACAATTTATATAACATCTGACAACTGTAAATTATAGTATGTTCAAAATGGTATAGAGTCATTTTGTTTAGATCTATATATCCAGGTTGTCCTGTTTCCAGCATGATATACGTTGCCAACTGATTTTGTCTTAAAATTGAGATGGCTAGTTTATGACAAAGCAGATCATTGGACTACTTTTCTCCAAACCAATCATTGCCCATATATCTCAACAATAAAAGAAGAGAACATGGGGCGAAGGGGGAAATAATTTTGAATATCAAGTTTCAATCATCAATCCTATTAGGTTGTGTCTAAGGATGACTTTCATCAAGACGATCAATACCCTTTGGTGATCTTTTTAGCTTTCCATGCTTCAAAGTTCAAACCCAAAAATATCGCACAATTTTGTATAACCTTAAGCGGCAAACGATTTAGATTCCTTATGTTGTCATTTAGCCTAGAAAGTAATGTTACAATGTTGTTTAATATACTTAGACCTTAGATATAACTAATAGTATATAATGAGCATTATATTTTGGGCTTTGTATTTTAATAACTGATCATGATGGGAATTGCTTATTTCTAATGTCTAGTCTTAAATGGTGAGTATATTATATATACTTATTGCTTTCCACCAAACAGTAGCAAATGTCCCCACATTTTCTCCTCTCTACATTGAGATGATTGCGGTTTAGTTTCTTCTCCTTCTTCTATTCTCTCCACTTATCATCTCGGGCATATATTGTTTGACTTTTTCTTAAAGATTACAGATTGAAACATATTATGATATTGTATGTACATGAGATGAAAGGTTTAGCCATACTTGAATATGTGAATATGTGATACTGCGCCTCCATTCTAAATTTTTAGTGTCTGTAGATTTCTTCTATTTTTTTCGTGTATCTCTGTCATCAGTTGTATGACAATCAAAATAAAATTATCTGTGCTTAAAGTGTTTAACCTGCTTTAGAAATCATGAGAGATTGATCAATCTTTTTAATTTTTATTCTTTAACTAGTAGGCTAATTTAATTAAGGACTGTAGTTAGAATTTCCAACTAAACCCAATATCCCTTTCTCTAACATTAATAAGAAGCCTTAAAATTCAATGACCTACTACATAGGGAGTTGAACCCAAAGATCAGGAACAGAGCCATGCATGGTCAACTAATTATTTAATACTTATACTACATAAGAGAAACTTATAGTTCACAGAACATAACATGGCGTAGGACACAGTCTCCATCCACAGAGCAATAATTAATGTAAACACAGCCCACCAAGCAAAGGGTGGGACTGGGCATTACTAGACATGTTTGGCCAACCAGTATTCATAAATTATCAAAAGATCCGAAGCCCACTGACTAGACAAATCACATAGCAAATGATAAACGATAACCATGTATAAAGGTTGATACCTATTTTCTTACTCACATTTAATAACAAAGGAAAAGGCTAATACCAGTACTGGTTGACTAAATTCATTTGCCCCCTCTCCCAAATTTACAGGTGTGGAAACCCAACGTGACCACGAAACCATAATCAACAAGGGAAGTTTTCTCTCTTTCAAACAAGTTATTAATTACAAGTTGTTTTTGGTTCATAATAATATATCAAACAGGGGGAGTTTTTATTGAAAGAACTTTTAGAATCCAAGTTTTGATGATTCCAAAAATGTGTTCCAAAAATAATAAAGCATTGAGAATCTAAAATTAGTTTTTGCAATCAAATAAGGTATTTGATTAGGAGCAAGGTAATCAATTAAGATATTCGATTAAGTCTCACAAAACAAATTTTGAAATTATTCAGAAGAGAGCTAATCAAATAAGGTATTCGAATAAGGTAAAATCTGGACAATTTTTTTTGAAACAGTACCTTGCTAATCGATTAAGGGAATCAATTAAGACGATTCTGTAATTTTCAAATTCAAGTCAGAACATTGCTAATCAATTAAGGTATTCGAATATGATGAATCTGGACTAATTTTTAGTGAAGCAAAACGTTGCTATTTGAATAAGGTATTCAAATACACTGGGTAAATTTGACTGAGCTTTTGCTAAAATCATGGGATATTTCAATAGAATTAAATTTGAAAATAATCAGATTACAACGTTTAGTTATCTCTTGAAACACTATAAATAGAGGCCTAAGTCCTCATTGAAAAACGCACTATATGCATTAACTTTCTTATTGTTTCTCACACACTTTCAAGAGGTAATATTTTGGTAAATATTTTCTGTGCATTTAACTTTCTTATTTTGCTCTTAAAGAAAGCTACATTCTTTGATTAAGTTATTCTCTTTGTGCTTTCATTTTTAAACTTGATTTATCAAAGAGAATTTCATTTTTGATCAATTTCTTCTACGTTTAAATTTTCTAAAATCGCTCTATCAAAAAGAGAGTTACACCACTAAAAAAACATCTGTTAGTGACGGAAAGAATTGGTCACTAATCAATGCAAAAACGTCGCTAATAGGACTAGCGACGGTATTTTAGATGGCGAAACAACCGTCGCTAAAACCTTCGTCGAAGATAGATCAGCGACCACAGAGACACCGTCGCTAAATTACCGACGGCGTAACACCGTCGCTAAGATGGTCTCTGCTTCACTGATCTCAGCCGTCGCTAACCGACCATGTTCAGCGATGACCAGTACCCTGTCGCTACTAGTAGACATATAGCGACGCCCTTACCCCGTGGCTATAAGTATTATGTAGCGACCACCTTTATCCGTCGCTATCTGTAGCCAAACAGCGACCAGCTACGACCGTCGCTATAGTAGGCATACAACGACCAATCATAGCCGTCGCTAGTAGTAGCCTTATAACGACCACACTATCCGTCGCTATGGCTAGCCATACAGCGACTACTTCTCTCTGTCGCTATTAGTCTTTATATAGCGACCACCTCTGTCCGTCGCTAATGGGATTTTTTATTTTTTTAAAAAATTGTTTAAATATATATAGGTTTTGTTAATTTAACTTTAAAAATGTTCATTAATATTTTGTATTGGGTGATAAAATTTTATAATTAAATTTGAATAACTTTTTAAAAATATTTAATTATTATTAAAAACAAAATAATGGATTAAATTTATTTATCAAATAGGTTGAATTATTAATGATAATCACAATAAGGCGTTTTTCTTTGAATTTAATTACCAATAAATATTGACATAATAAATGAAGAATGACAAAATAAATACTGAATAAAATATAATATAAAAACTATAAATGAAATATACAATGTGTATACATAATAAAAATACAATCATGGGGGTGGGGGATCCTGTGGTGGTGGTGGGGGCGCCTGGGAAGTGGGGGGAGGTAGTCTCGCCATCAACTGCATCAGTAGCTCCTGCTGCTGAGCAAGTTGCCGACGAGTCTCGGCGTGCTGCTCCTCGGCCTATTGTCGGTCCGCCTCGGCCCGACGACGGTCCGCCTCGGCCTGCTCCTGCAAAAGCTGCCTCTGACGTCGCTCCTCCTGTAGCTCGTCGTTCAGGTTTTGAATTACCTGAACAACCTCAGTTGGAAGACTAGACGAAGAGGAAGAGGAAGGGGTCTTCCCCTTTTTCGCCAGCTGCGTACCGACGCCACCCAATCCAAAGACCCTCCCTTTCTTGTTCACACCGCCAACAGCCTCCATATAGATGGCGTTGTCGTCGAAACAAGACAGGGTGGGAGGAACCACCCCTTCAGGAGTCGAAGCCACCAGGTCCGCCTCCTTCTCGGCCCTCCTAGCCTGATATGCCTCCTGTAAATTAAAAAACACTGATAGGATTAGTAAGCTGATTTGTAAATTATAAGCATGTGTGAGTTAAAAGTAAATACCGCTAGATTTATAGTCTTCTGGTTTATCCATGCACCGGCTTTGTTCTTCTTGGTCATCTACATGACCTCAAACAAAGAAGGCTCCCGGTGCTCCCTCAGCTCCTATGGTGGACAAAAAACATTTAGATTATTATTTGTAAACATGTCAGACGAATCATAATAGAAATGTTTAACATAAATATACTTACAAATCTTTTCTTGTGCTCGAGGGTTGAAATGTTACCCCCAGTGTAAACTGAGGCTGTAGCATCGGCGGCTCTGTTTGCCCTGTTCCGAGCACTCGCCTGCTGGAACGGGACAGTGCCCTACTTCTGGACCATCCCGTCCCAATGGTCCTCGGGGATCCAACGAGGGCGCTCACCCTTGTCCCTCACCTTCCAAAGGGTACTCTTGATGATTTTAGAGGTCTTTGTGGCAAATACCTTCCTAATCTCATCAATCATACCCTCTGCCCACTGGTAATCACGCTGTAAAATGAAATGAGAAATCAAAATTAATAAGAAGTCTATTTTACAAATCAAATCACAACAAATTGATATGGTAACTTACCGAGAAGGTGTCAAACCACCTATCTTGGACAACCTTCCTAGCATCTGTCCAAGATATATATGGACCATCCCACTGGGCCTTTAAAACCTTAGTAATCACTTTGGTAGTGCGACTACTATCAACAAAGCTGTAATGACAACAATTATATCAGGAGTATAACAACAGACAATCTAGGGAGACTCCCAAAATTCCGACAGAGTCTCCCCTATAAATGTAACATTTCCAAGTTTAAATAGTTACCCTGTTACAAACAGAAGAGTTCCCAGTATAATTCAATCTATACAAGTACTAATTAAAGTAACATACAATAAACCAACAAGTCTTTCCACTAAAGTTTAATATAAAGTACCATACAAATAACATAAAAGTATTTGAGTTTTAGTCACTTACTCGTCTCCGGCCAGCACGGGTACCAACATGGGTAGAGGGGATGCCGGAGGTGGGGTGGCCTGATGGCCATGGTCCTCCAAGCCACCAACTCCAGGAGTCTACTCTGGGGTGGTCAGCTGTGGGGGTGATGGGGTGGTCAGCTGTGGTGGTGATGGAGTGGTCTGCTGTAGTGGTGATGGAGTGGTCCGTTGTGGTGGTGATGGAGTGGTCTCCTGCCCTGGGGTGGGAGTCCCTAGACGGGATGCCGGGGTCCTGGACCCACCACCCCTACTGAAGGGCAGTCGACGTCCCGTCATCTGTGGATAAAATCATGAAAAGAAAGGTTAGTCTCAGGATATATATAAACCTATGTATATATGTTTAACAACTATATACTCTGTGTCTGTTTCAGTTTTAAATTCCTCCTCAGTTTCAGTGTCACTATGGTTATCTGTTTGAACAACTTCATCAGTATCCAAATCAGCCCTAGACCATTTTGATCGAGAGACAAGGTCTTTGTCAATGTGTTCACCCCCCGTAGTGGTGAGTGTCTCATCCACTATGACTGGATCAATGTTGAACAAAAAATTGGCATCGTTGAGCTCGTGTGGTGAAAACTGATAAGCGTCATCGACCTCCTCGGAGACATTGTCAGTGATCTGACTTCAGGCCTTGGCCTTGATTACTGCATACCAGTCCCGATGTCCTCCCAGGAAGTCGGTGTAATAAACCTGCTCAGCTTGTTGGGCAAAAATGAAGGGATCAAACCCTTTATATCTACCATTCTTCTTGACCTCAACTAAGCCTTAGTTGTTGTCAACCTTTGTTCCAACACCGATTGTGTTGTCGAACCAATCACATTTGAATAGAACAATATCTCTTCTTAGTCGTCCAGAGAACGAAACTTCAACAATCTCCGTCAGCACTCCATAAAAGTCTTCTTCCAACTGTCCGGCGGTGCCTCTAACACAAACCCCGTAGTTATGGGTACGCATCCCTTCACTCTATTGAAGAATATTAAACTTTTAGCCATTTACGTAGTAAATAGGCCATTTTTTAATAGTTTTCACCAGCCCCCAAGAAAGGGCTTGGAGTAAAGAATCTTCAATATGGTTGCTAGGGTCTTGTATCTATGTACAACATAGGTCATCGTTAGATACCGGGAGTTAGAAGCAAAGATAAAAAACACTCGGTATACGGGTCTTACGTGTTGTGCGAACCAACCAACGAACTTGGATGACACCTCACTATGAATTTGGTCATCAGTTAAATCATTTTGCTCAAGTTTTAGCATATCTGTATATAAGCTATTCAAAGGAAACAAATTTAGATACTATAAAAGCTACGTTTAGAATGTAACATATAACTTTTATGACTTACTCAAGAAAGGGTTCCACTTCTGGGCAATTTAGAAGAATGTACAAGTGAGCCGCCTTTCGATCTTTCTCATCAATGTAACATTTTGTGAGCTTGCCCCCCGAATGACCAGGATAGTTGAAAATCGATATTTGTTCATCAAACCCTGTGCGGGTGGCTACCCCAAGATTACGGGGAATTCTACTCATTCTAGTTTCTATCTCCGTCGGAAAATAGAAAGAAGCAAAGGTTGTCATTTCTTCGACTAAGTATGCCTCATAAATTGATGCTTCAACGCAGGCTTTGTTTGACACTTTATCTTTTAAAAAGCGTAAGAATCTTCAACATCATTAACAAATGTTAAGTTAGAAAATACTATTATAAGAAGTGTTTGCAAGGAAATTAAAGAGTTCTGGCGTTCACCTTTCAAATGGATACATCCAACGATACTGCACCGGGCCACCAACCAAGGCCTCGTACGGTAGATGGATAGGCAAATGCTCCATTGAGTCAAAAAAACTTGGTGGGAAAATCTGCTCTAACTTACAAATCAATACCGGGATAGTTTCTTCCATCTTCACAAGTTTCTCCACATTCAACGAAGTAGCCGTCAACTCCTTAAAGAAGTGACTCAACTCCACCAACGGTTTCCAAATAGGCTTCGGTAAGGCATGAAACGCGTACGGGAGTAGTTGTTGCATAAACATATGGCAATCATGACTTTTCATGATCCATCACCATTTGTTCTATGTTGTTGTACGTATCCCTGTTTCCTCCAACCTCGTAGTAAGACTGTTGCACGGTTACGTCTGATGGTCTTCGTGGTAATTGCTCACCATGTTGTAGCAGCAGTGGTATGTTTCCATGAACCCTTTCTCAGTTAGGTGGCACATGACATCATCCGCGTATTCAAAACTCATGCATTTGCACCTTGAGCATGGACAACGAATCTTCTGAGTCGCTTCAAATCCAGGCGTGTTTGCCATAGCAAATGGAATGAACTCCAATAGCCCCATCATAAACTCCTCAGTCACTCACCGACTGCGATCTAGTCGGTTGTACATCCATCGCCGATTTGCCGGTACCTCCATTTACAATATCTAACAAGCACGATTTCTGTTACTTTACATTTTTAAAATTTTATTTGACTATCAGTTGTGAGAAACTTTATCTCTTTTCTGTTGCAAATTGGTGGGGCCCTATCCCATTCGGTATGAATATGCAACCATCCATAACCCATCGATGTTGTATGTGGTCTATCTTGTGCCGTTGATGTTCATTTGAAATTTCGGTAGCATTTCACATTGGTCCCCAAGTACACAGAGATACGTACGGTATGAAACACTGCACGTATTCATGCACCCTGGGGACAATACGAAACATCATAACTGAAATTTCAAATGAACATTCAACGTCTCAAGATAGACCACATACAACATTGATGGGTTACGCCCTACTGGTTACAAATTCATACCAAACTGTCCAACCGGGACAATTCAAGATCCAATACAACACGGTACATCCGCTGGTTGTTTTGAAACTTGAACGGGAATCTAATGGGTACACACACGACTAAACCCTACATTATTAAAGTTGAGTTTCATTTTTTAAGTTCCCTAAGAAAGGGAGCCTGCCAAAATTTTGGCAGAGTCTCCCCTGTAAACTAGATATTTCCAACATTTAGAAACGCCCTGTTACATATAGAAAACTTCCCAATACAGTTAAATATATATGCTACACATTGTATATGATGTTGAGAGAGATAATCATAACAACCTAGTGAGCTTTGCTCTCCACTAACAAACAACAATACACATGCATAAAAACATCATGTTATCAGCACACAAAACCAATGCCTAATGAGCTCTGCTCTCCACTAACAAACAACAATACACATGCATACTTTTAAAACATGTTATTAGCACACATATGCAACGCCTAATGAGCTCTGCTCTCCACTAATAAACAATAATCAACATGCATACTCTTCAAAAGATACAACATACATAACAAGAAAAGTTTGGGTTAAAGGATTACCTGGGAAAGAAATTAAGCGCTGAGACAAAGCTAAGTAAAGGACAACAAAGACCACGCGTAAGGTGTGCTAGTCGGCATAACAAACGGAGAAGTGGTTGACATTATATACATAATCTCAAAGCCACAACAACATAGTTTACACAACAACGATTTCTTAGTGATCTACAGACTTGGGATCCACGTGAGAATGAGTCCATGAGAGACGCAACAGAGACTACATTTGCATTATTAAACATTCTAAAGCTTTTTTATAAAGACTCTTCTTGGATGAGTTAATTTATTTAAATCGTTCTGTTAAAGATTTAGGGACTGACACTAAACAAATTTATGCCATCACTTGATATAGTAATTTCATAAATCTTTACTTATATAAAGATGAATGGAATTATCTCATAAAAGGAAAGAAGTTAATTTAATTTCTAAAAGTATCCCAACTTTAGTGGCCCTTCAAAGAATTTTCGTGAATATGGGCAATGTGGTCCCCTGCAAGGCTGTTTGGCTCCAGTGAAGATTCTTATCCCAGAAGGTTCAATTGTATCTCCTACTGATACTTGGAGATTAGAATGATAGGGGGATAGATAAGGCAATTGGAATTTCAAAAGTTGGTTTGGTTGAAAGATGGGGATTGTATTTAAGAGGAAAAGCGAGCTTATCAAAGAGAACACATCTGATCATATATAGTTTTCCTGAAGCCGGGGACCATTTATAGCCTTTGTGAGGAGCTAAGTATCCAACAAAGATGTAAGGTTATGATCTATGATCAAGTTTATGTTTATTGTAGGGTCTTAAATGGGGATATCATAAGCATCTAAAAGGTTTTAATATGTTATAATTAGGTGGTTTGTGAAACAGAATTTTTAAGATGTAAAATGTCCCATGTCATTGATATTATCTTGAACATTACAAATGGAATCACTAGGTGGGGTGAATCATATGAATACCAATTAAAACATGAGGAAGAGAGAGAAAAGGTGATGTGTTAATGGAAGTAAATTAAGGAGTGCAGCGACCATGCCATATAACCCTTTCTTAATTATCCTTTGTCGTTGCCTTGCCAAAACCTATAGTAACGTAGTAACGTTCTAATATTCCACTTCATCACCCCTCATGTTTTCTAACAATAATCCATAAAACAGCTAGCAGTTTCACAAACCACTGTCTCTTACTCACCACTCTCACACACAAACCACGCTCGTCTTTTTCCATATTAACTTTTTACACTCTTCTTTTTCAATATTAACTTTTCAGATCGCCCATTTACATGCATTCACCCAATTAGTTCATCTGTTTTGTAACTCTAAATGATTAAGCTTTGTCTTAGAAAGTTAGGTGTCAGGGTAAATAGTTGTGTTGTTGTGCGTTTTTACTTATCTTTTTTTTTCTAGTGTAGTTAAAGAATGACTCAAAATAACCATAGATGCCACAGTATTAATAAAGAGGTAAATGTGAACGCACATGATAATAGAGGTTTTAAATTAGTACATTGGGTGAGTGAGTACAGAATGGGAACCTTAAGTCCAACAGATTGGATCAATAACACCACTCGGGTGTAACAAGTAGAAAATAGAGGTGAAAGTTCAAGAGCAAATAGGATAGAAGGGTCCAATGGGGAACCAGGGAATTTGGGCTGAAATGTTGAGATAGATAGAAATGATGATCTTGTAATGTTAGGAGAAGAAGGCTCATTGGAAGTGTTACTTAGTGAATGTAGAGAATTACACAGCTCGATGTCAAGTTGGGGTGATCAACGTGTGATGGAGAAAAATGGTGATAATCCTCCAAAGGATGACAACGAGAATGGTGTCATCATGGGGTCGGAACCTATTGTAGGGTTCCAACAACCAAGTCATGTTATCACACCTTTAACTACCATACATGGTGAGGATATGAGGAATGGAAGTGAAGATGGCGGTGTGAGCCTGAGTACATCCTTGAAAGATGAGATATCCCAAGAAATAGTGTTTTTTCAGGCCAAGCCTGAGGCCAAGGAAACTCAATGCCCAGAGGTAATATTAGAAACCTATATGGACCTCACCACATTTAATTAGAATTGAAAACTACTATGTCCTCTCTTAATAACTTATAGTTTATAATTTGTAGTCTGTAAGAATGTGGTTGAAAACACTGACTACTTTTCTTAGGTTAGCTTATAGAATTGATTTGTGACGATTAAGTGAATTATGTTGAATATTTTAAAAATTATATAATAAACTAATGAGAAAGAAAGTATAATTTGTTGTGCATTCAAAAAATCAAGGATAACATAGAAAAAGATTATAGAGATTTAGTTCTTGAAAACTATAAACTTTCATAGATAAGTTGCTACCTAACTTTCAAAAAGTTATAAATTACTGAATAATATATAAGTTATATATATTTACCAAACAGACATTAATAATATAGTGTGTTATTTCTCAGGATCTGGGCAAGGCAAAAGATGAACCTTCACCTTCACCACATGTGGATCATGGTGAAGGAAGCAAAACAAAAGAACCGGTGAGTATAAAAATGATGGAACAGCCTACAGGTGCAGGGTGGGCAGTGTTCTATACACCAACGGGTGATGATGAGGAAATCAAATACGATCAGGCAGTGTATTACAGTCCAGATGGAAAGACTTACTGGTCAATTACCTTGGCTTACAACAGGCTTAAGCACCACTACGAAGCTGGTGATGGTGAAGGCTTGGTGTACGAAAAAGGTTTCTATTTGACACCAATACCAGAAGAGGATATCAGTTTATTACTAACTGAAGGAGAAAAAAATGTTGAGAATAATGAAGCTGATCAGAGAGTGATGAAAAATAATGATCTTATTGCGGGGTGCACTCA
The DNA here is from genome assembly GCA_037962975.1 of Clitoria ternatea. Classification (NCBI taxonomy): domain Eukaryota; kingdom Viridiplantae; phylum Streptophyta; class Magnoliopsida; order Fabales; family Fabaceae; genus Clitoria; species Clitoria ternatea. Next base: position 54,468,863 of record CM075676.1, read on the forward strand.
GAACGGGCTTTTCAATCAGGGGATTGAGTTGTTTAGGAGAATGGTTGGTGTTGCCTTTGATAGAGAGGGAGAGGGTCAGTGTAAAATTGGTTGGTGTTTTTTATTCTTTTAATTTCTACCTTTTTTTCAAAAAAAAAGATAAGACTTTGTATGGGGATGAGATAATAGGCTAAAGTGGAGGCATAACAACTTTAGTGGAATTCAATCCTGAGATGTAGTGACCGAGGTACTTGATGCCCCTCTAAGCATTTGTTCTATATCTTAACTAAATTAATAGTAGAGTATTAATTACTACACCAAATTAGTCCCTAAAATACATGTACAATGAATTTAATCTATTCAAAAGCAAATTTAGCTCTTATCTTTGAGAACTAATTTTCTATTTAGGCTTTGAAATTGACACTAACAATCAATTAAGCTTTAAAATTGACACCAACAATCAATTAGGTCCTTCACAAACTATTTCATCAAACTAGCTTTCAACAGCCAAATGACTTGAATATGAAACAAAACAACCTTGTAATATGTTACAAATTTCATAAGTAAATTTTAAAAATAGAAACAAAAACAAACTACAATAGAAAACATAAATAGAATCAGAATACCATAGAAAACAGAATCTAATTATTTCTAATAATTGCTATAATAGTAATTAATATAATAATTTCTTGAACGCTTTGTTAGAATAATGTTAATTAATAAGAGAAAAAGTTATTCACTCTAATCCAATTTTCATGTCAGCTTTCAGAAACATGATTAGCAGTAATTCTAGTCATGCATGATGAACTGTACTCCTTTTATCATTTTTATGATATCATGTTTTTCTTAGTTATTTTAATAAGATTTTTTTTTATGATTAGTAGTAACAGGTTTTGATGCTCTTCTTTTGCTGATTGGGTTTATTCTCTTCATTTTGATTTATATAGCTGAAAAGTTATTCAAAAACCAAAGAGGCTAACTTAATGGTATTTGCTTCTAATACACCCTGTAGGTTCAAACTCAATACATCCTAATCAAACCCCACGAACGCTATTTCTACCACAATAGCCAACAAAAACCAATAGCCAACAATACATAACAAATAGAACACAATAAGGGAGTAAGGGAACGGATTCGAACCTGACCACTGCAGAACCGTGAGGGAGACAACCGTGAGTGTGTGTGTCAGCTGTGAGGGAGCCCGGAGCCAGCAGCCAGGAGCCAGGAGGGAGTCAGCCACTGACGGAGAGGAGAAGGAGAAGGGAGGAAACCCACAATGTGGTCAGCGGAGGGGGAGGGGGAAGTGAGGAGATGGACACACAGGGCAGAGTGGAGAAGGACACGCGGGGCAGAGAAGAAGAGGAAAGGGGGAGAAAAGAAGACGAGTAAAGTGGAGCAGAGAAGAAACACTGATTAGGGCTCGAGAAAGGGGTGATTAAGTTATAACCCTTAGCGACGGCAATGTATTACCGTCGCTAATAAAACACACTAGTGACGGCTGACCCCGTCACTATGGTTAGTACATCAATCGTCGCTAACTGGCAGTGGCTATTTAGCATTTTCTAGTACTGCATGTAGCGACGGTAACACAAGACCGTCACTAATCCCCTGAATATTAGTGACAACAAAACAATGCTGTCACTAATCCCCTAAATATTAGCGATGGTAACACAATGCCGTCACTACGTTCCATTCTCAAAAGTAAAATTTTGGAGGGAAGACCCAAAATAATAGCGATGGTAACACAATTCCGTCACTAATCCACAGAATATTAGCGACGGTGTCTCCCCACCGTCACTACCTTGCCTTCTTAAAAGTAAAAAGTATGGAGGTAACACTGAAAGTCATAGCGACGGCCATCCAACCATCACTAGTACAAAACATAGCGACGCGGTCTCAGCGTCGCTAATGTTTGGAGGGAAACTCAGCGACGGTCATTATCGTCGCTATGGTTTGGCGCCAACAAAAAACCATGGAGGGAAACAAAAAAAGGATGGAGGTGAAATCTAACAACCGCACCAGCGACGGAGTGTTGTAATTTTTAGCGACCACTTTTTGTATGGTCGCTAAAGGCGTCGCTAACCTCCTTTTTTGGCCCTTTTCTCCTAACGGTCGCTAACACGGTCGCTATTTAGTGACGGGTTTCCGGTGGTCGCTAAATGGAGGTAGCTATTTAAGGTTTTTTTAGTGGTGTTACATTATTTAAAGTCGATCATACTTGATTAGTGCTTTAAACTTTTTATCTACTCTATTAAGAGAGTTTTATTATTGCATCTAATTTGTAAAATCTGCTTTACAAAGAGAGCTACATCTCGTGATTCTTATCATATTACTTCTTCTCTTGCTTTGTTTATCATTGTAAGGGGAGTAGAAAAGGTTTTGTTTTAGTCATTCATAAATTGAGTTGAGAGCATTGTTACAAAGGCAAGGTTGTGGCATTTGGGGGTTGAGTAAGAATTGTGAGAACGATAAAAGTGAGGGATAAAGTTCTTGGTAGGGAAATCAAGAGACTTGTACTGACTCATCTTGTAAATCTCAAATTCTTAGTGGAAAATCTCAAGTGGTGTACTTGGGGCCTGGACGTAGGGATTTCCGAACTAGGATAAAAATTTGAGTGTGTTATTCTCTCTTCCCTTACTCTATTTAATTTCAAGTTGTTTATTTACTTTATCTTTTTACTTTAATCGTATTGAGATACCTATTTCTTCATCTCTTTAAACAAGATAAAGTAAATTTGAAATTAAGTTTTAAAAAGGTAATTATCTTTAATACTCAATTCACTCCCCCCTCTTGAGTCATTGAGGTCATTTGGTTAACAAGTGGTATCAGAGCTTGACTCTTGCTATAAGGGTTAACAGCTGCAAGAGATAGAAATGGCCTCAAGCAATCTCTTTCCTGAGGGTGGAGCCACAAATAGGCCTCCCGCTTTCAATAGAGAAGGCTATACTTTTTGGAATGAAAGGATGAAAATTTTCATCCAATCCTATGATCTCAAGGTATGGAATGCTATTCAAATTGGTCCTTTCATTTCTAAATATGTTGTTGATAATGTTGAATGTGCTAAGCCTATGGACTTATGGACAAATAAGGAGGAGAAAAAGGTATAATTTAATCTTAAAGCAAAAAATCTTGTTACTCTAGCATTAGGTCTTGATGAATTTTTTAAAGTTATTACTTATGATTCTGCTAAGGAAATGTGGGATACTCTTGAAACAATTCATGAAGGTACTAATGATGTTAAAGATACTAAAATTGGTACATTTACTAGTCAATATGAAGGTTTTAAAATGAGTCCAGAGGAAAGTATTATGGATATGTAAAAATGTTTTACTCTTATAATAAATCATTTACTAACCTTGGGCAAAAGTTATAGCAACAAGGAATTGATTCAACAGTTGTTGAAAGTTTAACTAGGGAATGGCAACCAATGGTGACCACATTGAAGCAAATGGCAAATCTTTACACCATGTCTCTCGCCACACTTTTTGGTAAGCTTCAAGAACATGAACAAGAACTCAGAGATTTGAAAATAGATGAGGAAAAAAAAAGAGAAGAAGCTCAATAAAAAGAAGAGTATTCCTCTTAAAGCTTCATCAATAGAAGATAAAGATGAAGAATCTGAAAATGAAGAAATTGACGATGTAGAGTTTGGTCTACTTGTCAAAAAATTTACAAGGTTCGTGAAGAAGAAAGGCTTCCGAGGAAGAAATCAAAACCAAGGTAAAAAGTTCATTAAAGATTATACTAATCCTCCTACTTGTTTCGAATGTGGAAAAATAGGTCACTTCAAAATAGATTGTCCAAATCCCAAAAAAATGAACAAGGACAACAAGGGAAAAAGAAGAGCATACATAGCTTGGGAAGAAAATAATGAAGACTCATCCGAGGAATCGGAGGAAGAGGTCTCCAATCTTTGCCTTATGACCAAGCACTCCGAAAATGATGAGGTAAGTTCCCTAAATGATTTTAGTGATGATGAAAGTGAAATTGATAAAGATGAATTATTAGAAGCATTTGGTGAATTACATGAGAAGTTTATGTTAACAACAAAAAAGTATGCATGCTCAAAACAAACCATTTTGAAACTTAAAAATGAGTTGCATGAAATTAACTTAGAAAGGAAAACCTTAGAGTTCAAAATGAAGAATTAATCACATCTAATATCACTCTCATGACTTGTAATGGTGATGAAGAGTGTATGTTGTTTGGGAAATGCATGCTTCTTGAAAATGAAAATAAAGACTTAAAGGAAACTCTTGAGAAATTTACAAATGGTAAAAAGAATCTTGATGCACTTCTTGGACATCAAAAGTATACCCTTGATAGAATGGGCATAGGTTATGAAAAGCATGAAAATAGTAAGGAATACAAGAACTTTTTTGTACCATTTAGAGAAAAACCTAAACTCATTCTAAAATATGCAACTTATGGAAAAATAGGTCATACAAGTACAAAGTGTTTTAAAAGAAGGTATAACAAATCATATAAGAACCATTATAAAATATCGTATTCCTTGAATGCAACATGTTTCTATTGTGGTGTATATGGTCATATTACTTCTAATTGCTTTATAAAGAATACCTTCCTAAAATCTACTAGAAAGGTATGGGTTCCAAAAGAAATTTTGAAAACCCAAACTAATGAGAAAGGACCCAATATACAAAGGGTACCTAAAACTTGAAAACTTGTTTTGTAGGTATGTTTTAAGGCGGCAAACTCTCATTGGTACCTAGATGGTGGATGTTCAAAACATATGACCGGAGATATGTCAAAATTCTCAACCTTCACTTCAAAGAACAAAGGAAGTGTTACCTATGGAGACAACACAAAGGGAAGGATACTTGGACATGGAAATGTAAGTACAAATTCTTCTACCTCAATCAATGACATTTTATATGTTGAGGGATTGAAACACAATTTATTAAGTATAAGTGAATTATGTGATAAAGGATTCATTATAACCTTTAATTCAAATTATTGCATGATTGAAAATAAAGAAAATAAAGTCAGATTTGTTGGTCAAAGAATAGATAATATTTACATGATTAATCTAGATAGTTTGCCCTCAAATGATGCACAATGCTTGATTTCTAGAGAAGATGAATTATTTCTATGGCATAGGAGAATTGGCCACATTCACATAGATTACTTAAACAAATTGATTTCAAAGGACTTAGTGATAGGATTGCCCAAAATGAAATTTGAAAACAAATTTTGTGATGCTTGTTATAAGGGAAAGCAAGTAAAGGTCTCCTTTAAACCTAAAAACATTGTTTCAACAAATAGGTCTTTACAACTTTTGCATATGGATCTTTTTGGACCATTACAAATTAGAAGTTTTGGTGGCAATTACTATGCACTTGTGATTGTAGATGATTACTCTAGATTTACATGGGCTTTATTCATATCTCATAAAAGTGAAGCATTTAAAGCATTTAAAAAGCTTATGAAGGTTGTCCAAAATGAAATGAACTTAAGAATAGCATTCATTCAAACTGATCATAGGGGAGAATTTGAAAACCAAGATTTCAAAAATTTTTGTGAAAATAATGGAATCAAACATAATTTTTCTGCATCAAGAACACCTTAACAAAATGGTGTTGTTAAGAGAAAAATTGTTCTCTAGAAGAACTTGCTAGAACAATGTTAAACGAAAATAAGATTCCAAAAAGTTTTTGGGCCGAAGCTGTCAATACAGCCTGCTATGTAATGAACCGTTGTTTGATTCAACCCATTTTAAACAAAACCCCCTATGAGCTTTTCAAGAATAGAAAACCAAATATTTCACACTTACGTGTTTTTGGATGTAAATGTTTTGTTCATAATAATGGTAAGGATAACCTAGGAAAATTTGATGCTAAGTCTGATGAGGCAATCTATGTGGTTTATTCAACTAATAGTAAATCTTATCGAGTCTTTAACAAGTAAACCTTGACTATAGAAAAGTCTGTTCATGTAAAGTTTAACGAAGATAACCAAGAGACTCCGAGAAAGGGGGGTATGGATGATCTTGCAGGTCTAATGGAAGACATGAAGATAAGAGAAAATAAGAAGAAACAAAGCAAGCTGAGGATATACAACAAAAAGAATCACCATTTGATATTCCAAAAGAATGGATATATCCAAGAAATCTTTCAACAGATAATATCATAGGTGATATCTCCAAAGGGGTAATTACTCGTAGTTCTCTTAGAAATGCATGCAATCATCTCCTCTTTGTTTCTCAAATTGAACCTAAAACTATTGAAGAAGCGATCTTAGATGAACATTGGATATTAGCTATGCAAGATGAGTTAAATCAATTTAAAAGAAATGAAGTATGGAAATTAATGCCAAAACCTGAAAATTATCAAGTAATAAGAACAAAATGGGTTTTTCGAAACAAACTTGATGAATCAGGCTTAATAACTAGAAATAAAGCTAGATTAATGGCTAAGGGGTATAATCAACAAGAAAGAATAGACTATGATGAAACGTATGCCCCTATAGCTAGACTTGAAGCCATTAGATTGATACTAGCATTTGCTTGCTGTATGGATTTTAAATTATATCAAATAGACGTAAAAAGTGCTTTCTTAAATGGTTATTTACAAGAAGATGTGTATGTTGAACAACCTCCCGGTTTTAAAGACTTTAAATATCCGGATCATGTTTTCAAACTTAAAAAGGCCCTGTATGGTTTGAAGCAAGCTTCAAGGGCTTGGTATGAAAGGCTAAGTAAGTTTGAAAGAGGAAAAGTAGACAACACTCTTTTTATAAAATGTGAGAATAAAGATATACTGTTAGTACAAATCTATCTTGATGACATCATTTTCAGTGCAACTAATGATTTACTTTGCAAGCAATTTTCGAACAAGATGTAGAAAGAATTTGAAATGTCAATGATGTGAGAGTTGACCTTCTTCATTGGACTTCAAGTCAAACAAGGAAAGAATGGTTTCTTCATCAACCAATCAAAGTACTGCAAAAAACTTCTTAAGAAGTTTGACATGGATAAAGCAAAAGAAATTGCTACACCAATGGTAACCTCATGTTATTAGATCATGATGAAAAAGGAAAAGAAGTTGATGTCACCAAATATAGAGGTATGATTGGATCTCTTCTTTATCTTACTGCTAGTCGTCCTGATATAATGAATGTTGTGTGTGTATGTGTTAGATTTCAGTCTAATCCTAAAGAATCTCATCTATCTGCTGTGAAAAGAATTTTAAGATATGTTGTTGATACTCAAAATATTGGTCTGTGGTATCCAAAAGGGGCAAATTGCACCATTGCTGGATATTATGATTTTGATTTTATCGGTTGCAAAACCAACCGTAAGAGCACTAGCGGCTCGTGCCATCTTCTAGGTAGTTCTCTTGTGTCTTCGCATAGCAAGAAACAAGTCAGCGTTGCCCTATCTACTGCTGGGTGTAACATCCTAAATTTGAAAATAATTCATTAAGGATGTTAGGAAATCCCTAAGCATGAGCAGCGGAAAAATTAAAGGGATTCCATAGGATTTGCAAAGGTTCCGTGTTTCAAAGCACAAAAAAAACCAATTTCGAAATTATTCAGGTTACCTCTTGAAGAACTCCGAAGCAGTCGTAGCCTCGTCCTTTAGGAGTCCACACGAGCACTCCCACCAGAATCGCAACACTTGCCAACTGCTAGGTTGACGGCGTGTAGCTCTTGCAACTTTTGCGAATTTTGTGTCTCACTTGAGTGAACGGCCTATGAGCATCTTATGCTCTATTTATAGGCTTAGGTTTGACCTAATTTGTTCTCTCTAAAAGTGGGCTCCTTACTCATTCCAAATGAGTTAGGCCCAATAGCTTTATTTTAGTCCAACTAAAATAAGACAACATTTTCTGATGGGCTTACTCTATGTGTGTGACCCTATAGGTAAAATACCCGGTCATATTAATAATAAACTATTTTATTATTAATATAAAATAAGAGCGGCATCTAGCAATGCATCATTATGTCCGAATATTATTAACATAACCTATAAGTGATAATTATTTAATACGTTTATTCCTTTTTGTCACGATATCCTAATTGGGCCCAAGGCATGGTCGCGTCATCCTTGTACGGCCCAATTTATTTTACTTGATACCGGAGTAGACTGGATCCGAATAAATATCTAATATTTATTCTTTCTAGCATGGCCATGCGTTTTCTTAGTCTTACTCCATCAAGTGGCCTATGGATATCACTCCTGTCACATAGGAGAGACAAATCCCATCTACATCACTCACATCCCTCTGCATAATTTGTTCATTGCCTAATCACAACCTTTATAGTCCTCTTGTTACAGAAGACGTTTAATTGTATTAAAACAATAAACTCCTCATGTAGGAATCGTAGTGACTTCAGGTCGAAGGACTACATATACCATTATCACATTGAGAATCGTTTATGACAATCATGTAACGATCCATGCAACGTTCTCATGGTGGGTCTGTCCAGTACATCATTACTCTTAATGTGTACCCGTGTGAAGACTCGATATCATCTATATCTATGATCTGTGAGATCAGGTCATCAGTACACTCACACACTAGTCTCAGTGTATTTACATGTCCCCATGTAAATACTTAACTAGGGACATTTTAGGAATAATTTTTATATGACCTATTACTCCAAGGATAAATATGTTTAAAACAACTTTAAACTGAAATATTTATTCAATTGATAAGTAGAAAAATGATACAAATGAAAAAGCATAAAGGCTCATAGTGCATACACCAACAAAGGATCGGTGGAGTTTCTTTTTAATTAAAAAGCGTCAGACATCAGTTATTAGTGAAGAATTTCTGAGTCTGATTTCGGACGAGTAAAACGTTTCTGAGTGAATCATGTTTGGGATAAGACTTTCCGAGTGAAGAAAGGAATCTGATTTCGAGTAAGATCTTTCTGAATGAGAGAACTACTTCCGAGTGAAGTAATGTTAAGATGTTTCCGAGTGAGGCATGACTGAGAGAATCACTTCCGAGTGAGGAAAAACACTGTCTGAATGAGATGCTTTTGAGTGAGGCAAATCCGAGTGAAATGTTTCCGAGTAAAACGTCTCCGAGTGACTTGTTTCTGAATGAAACGTTTCCGAATGGGTCGTTTCTGAGAGAAGTACTTTCAAGCGAAGAAAAGCTTTGATTTCGAATAAGTACTTCTCGGGCCAAGATATTTCTGAGTAGTGAATTTCCGAGTGGGGTATCTCTGAGTTGAGTGTGACACTTCTGAGTGGGAAGGCACCGAGTGAGATATTTCTGATTTTCGCATGGTATGGCACTGATTGAGACATACCGAGTGAGTCTTTTCTAGGGGAAGTACTTCTGGACAGAGAAAGACTTTAACTTCGAACAAGTACGTTTCCAAGTGAATAGTTCCCGAGGGAAGTAAATATCCGAGTGGTGAATTCTTTCATTCAATTCATGCTCGGGTCCATATTCAAGTTGCCGAGAGCTTGTGCTCAGATTCGTCTTTAAGACTGAACTTCGCCTCAGAATGACCCTTTTGGTTGTAAGACTTCCAAGTGACGTACTTCCGAGAGAAATATTTTCGAGTGAAGAAAGACTTTGACTCGGGTAGAGATATATCCGAGTGAGATATTTCTGAATGAGGTATCTCCGGGTGATACCTTTCTGAGTGGATCACCTCCGAGGAAAGGAAAGCTATGACTGAGTGTTTTATGTAGAAACATTTCTGAGCAAATTTCCTTCGAGTGAAGCAATTCTGAACGGAAAAAGGCTTTGATGAATCTTTCTCGAAAAGAGAGATATGCTCAAAATACTGAAACAGAGTCAGAAATTGATAATTACTTTAATCATTGAGGCTCTTCCACGTCACTCTATTCTTCTAAATTCTAGCAGATTCTTTTTTTTGATTTTTCTAAGTATGGGACCCTCTCTATTATCCTATCCTCTTTTCTTTTAAATATCTTGTTTCTTCCTTATCTCTTAATACACGTGTATCGTACTTCTTCACTTCGTTCACGTCTCTTTTTCATGAACGATATATATCAAATTCTACTATTGGATCAGCTTAGAATTTTGAAAGTGTAAAACATCACCTATAATCCTTTTCTTTTCCAATCTTTACTGGAAATTATCAATCAAAGAGGAGACCAATCTTCACTTCTTCTCTTTCACGTGGAAGCTTGGCTTTTAGGAAGAAGAAGCTTTGGACGGGTTCAGAGTTAAAAATTCCAGTCGGAACTTCTGAACTGTGATTGGATATAGCCTGAGGAGCTGCTGGAATTCTTTATTGCAGGTAGGGGAGCGTTTACATTTTAAATGTATAGTTTATGAACGGATTCGGGATAGTATTATATATTTGATGAGAAATCCCGAATATATGTTATATACTTGTGTTATAGTATTTTCCGTTCATATGTGAGTGGTATTGATTTTGAATTTATATGAGATATGAATTGTATATGTGATGTATGTATTTATGATAAATCCTATGCATAAGATGCAGTAGGAAATATGATGTTGATATGTGATTGATGATGATGATGATATGAATGTTATTCATGAAATATATCATGATGTATGAATGCATGGGATGCATTTGATAAGCATGAGATGCTTGTGTACTGAACAAATATGAAATATGATTATGGTTTTGAGGATTCCATAAAAAGACCTTGGGTGGGACTCAAGGCAAACCTCTTGAGCGAGGCTCGGGGTTTAGCCCGTGACACTACCATTGTCGCTGGGAGTGATTGTGTCACGTGAGAGGGTAAACGGTTTGGTACCAGTAAAACGGCCGGATCAGCTGAGAACTGAGTTATGGCTAAGAGCTAGTGTTGCAACACAAATTAAAAGACTTAATAATGGATCCATTTGATTGAGCATATGATTAAATTGATGTATGTTGTTGAGAACAACATGAGTTTATGATCATTGTGAATGAATGAAATATGATGTGATTATGTGTTATGATTTTGATTTATATATGGTTATGAATTGAACACTTGATCCGATTCAATAACTGTCATTTGACATGTATATGCTCACCCCTATTTATGGTTATTTTTACAGTGGACATAGGACACAGTGATGATATATGAGATCACTCAGCCTGCTCGGAGCATTATGTATATATATGTGTCGCAACCTGGATCGCGATGGCACGGCTGACCCTCAAAATGGTTTTTTTTTTCGAAAAGAAAAACAGGGAGTCGCCACCAACGTTTTTATCCATAGGAAAAACATTAGAAAAAACTAGATTCAGTAAGGCACTGGTTAAAAATTGTGAGATTCAAGTTCGGGAGTCAGTTACGAGTAGGGAAGGTATTAGCACCCTACATCGCCTGTCAGAAACAGTACCGAGATTGAAAATGCGCAACATAAATAGCCTTACAAAAGATGTTTTATTTATTCCCTTTTATTATTGTACTTTGCATAAAAACAGAAGGAAATGGAAGGAACAAACTGAACAAACATGGAATGTAGGTCAACAGGACGTCACGTCCAAATTAACCTCGACTTTGGTATAAAACATAGAAAGGGAGGAATACTAACAAGACGTTGCGTCTGAATTAGTCATCCTTTAATCACATATGGGGTTAGAAACGGGAAGGGGATAAACGGGACGTCTCGTCCCAAGTATCTCGTTCCTTGTGGTGACGACCTACCCAAAATAGGGGAAAATCAACAAGACATCACGTCTAAATCGATTTTTATGGAATTTAATCAAGACATGGGGTCAGAGGTGGGAAGGGGATAAGCGGGACGTCTCGTCCCAAGTATCCCGTTCCTTATGGGAAAATTAACAAGACGTCACGTCTAAATTGATTTTCATGGGATTTAATCAAGATGCGGGGTCAAAGATGGGAAGGGGATAAGCGGGACGTCTCGTCCCAAGTATCCCGTTCCTTATGGGAAAATCAACAAGATGTCATGTCTAAATTGATTTTCATGGGATTGATAAAAGGGTGGTTATAAAGGAAGCATAAAGAAAATAAAATAGGAATAAAACAGGAAAGGTGGGGATAAACGAAAGAGATTGGGATTGGGCCCGACAGGATTTAAAGTCCTGCTCCTACGTATTCTTGAGTTACCAAGAAATCAGGGTTACGTAGTTCTTTGATGATGTTTTTTTTAGGAAAAGACTAAAAGATTAATGGTGGATGATTTTTTGGTTAGTCTGAATGTGAAACACTTGTTTTTTTGTTATTTATTTATTACGAACCTAGAAAGGGGTAAAAAGAAAAGAAAAGAAAAGAAAAGAAATTTATTTAAATGGGAAAATGGAAAACCGAGTGAAAAATGGAAAACCGAATGAAAAATGGAAAACCGAGTAAAACAATGGAATACCGAGTGAAAAAATGGAAAACTGAGTGAAATAATGGAATACCAAGTGAGAAAAGGAATACCGAGTGAGAAACTGGGAGACCGAGTAAGAAACTGGGAGACCGAGTGAGAAGAGGGACGGTGTTGGAGTTAATAGGAGAAGGATGGTGTTGGGGAGAGGAGAAGGGAGAACGGTTTAGAGGAGAAGGACAACTATGGGTTTAGAGGAGGAAGGACCGTGTGGGTTAGGAGGGGGAAAAGTTGTACGGTGTTGATGTTAAGTGTAACATCCTAAATTTAATTAAGCCAAAACCAGGGAAAATTTTTTTCAAAAATCTACCCAACAGCCAGGTAGAACAAAAGAAATGCAAAGGGAGGTCGAAAAGCCGACCAGAAGCTAGGAAAGCCATTCACACGTAGAATCGGGTCCAAAGAGAAGGGAAACCGACCAGAAGGGAGACAGCGGAAGAATAGAACAACGCACACTCAGAAAAGCGAGTCACAGGTCTGCTTGGGCGAGACGCCCAACTCGCTCGGGTGAGCACACCTTCGCTTGGGCGAAGCCACACAAAAGCCTTCCCAGCAACATACTCGCTGGAGCGAGAACTCACTCACTGAAGCGAGAAGCCACACTCAGTAAATCCACCACTCGGTATCTAGAGACCACCATTCACTCGGTAATAACTTAGTCCACTCGGCAACTGAGGGTTATCCCACTCGGCCTCCATAGACCCTCACTTGGAATATCTTCCAATCAAACGCCACTCAGTATAACACAACCTTAATTCACTCGGGGGGTATTCTACAAGTTCATCACTCGGTGCATCATTCATAAACCAGCTCATCCTCTGAGTAGTATGTTACTCGGTATCTAATACCAAGACCGACCAACACTTATTCGGCCTTACACTCGGCAATCATGCCTAATCTCACTCGGATATTACCTTAACCATTCATTACTCAGAAATAACCTCCATAATCAATTCCACTCGGAATGATCCAAACTCCTCAACACCCGGAGAAATCACAACATCAAGTCTCACTCGGACTCATTCCACACTTACGCACTCAGAATACACATTACCTTATTTACTCGGAGTAGGTTCCCATATTCACTCGGAATACATTTATAATTCATATACTTAGAATATTTCTTATCCAAACCATCAACAACTCTTTCCTCGGTAGAGGATCACTCAGAATTCTGCTCGGAATATTCAAATTATTTCCCACTCGGGGTTTACCTCTATTTTCCACTTGGAACAGAACATATACTTAAGCCACGCCAGTCAGACCAGCTCCTACAACATTATTCCACTCGGAATCTATTAACTCAGAATCATTTACTTATTCAACATCATTTATACTCCAATCGGAAGAAGCATCAAATCAACATAAATCACTCATATATATATATTCTCTAATTCCAAGTCCGACTATCCAATCAATAATACTCTTCACCGATTCATAACCATGTTATCAACATAATATATATATATACGCATACACTCGGATAATTGTAACTTATCATTATTCGTTCATCAAAACCCATTATCCGATGTCAGTACATGATTTCAATGTAAACCCATATATACAAGCATGCACTCGGATTTCTATACAAATGCACTAATATTCATTATACAACATTGTTATGAGCCTGCCAAGGCTTTAACACATCAAATACACTTGGTACAGCGTTCTCAATACACTACAACAACATAAATACCCATCACTCAGGTTAAGGCTTTCTCCACATCTCCAGGCCCACCTGCGTACACTGAAAAATGGTGCAGGGGTGAGCTTTTACATTTGAAATGACAGTCAACAACCAGGAAATCCTCATGCTCCGTAATACACGGTATTATATTGCAATTAATCAATTTCATGCACTGATATTTCATATATTTACACTCGGTATCATTCAATCGGTTTTCATCTAATAATGCACAGTCATGTGAAGCAATAACATTATTCCACACAGAAATCAAACAATCGTCCCACAAATCCACTCGGTGCCAGTAATATTAGTACCATATATCACATGTTGTTAAATATCATACCGAACACGGGACTCAGAATAATGAACCTTATCATAGACACTCGGTCAACACCAAACTAATACGTTTTATACATTCACACAGTCACAACCATAGGCACGCACACAGAAATTCTTTCACCCGGGATCCGTCCCTAACCATACATTTAAAATATAAAGCGCCCCTACCTGGAATGGAGGTTCCAGCAGCTCCTTAGTCCCACATTCTTTAACAGAATGACTCGGCCCAGCCATCAACATACTGTTCGAAGCTTTGGAGAACCAACCCTGTCTCCAATCGAGCGTCAAGCCACCAAGACTCGCTCTGTCCTCACCCAGTAACACGCCCTCAGCCTTCTTCCTCTCAAAGCAACTCTGCCTTACAACAGTGGACCATCATCCATAAACCGAGGCACCCATGCCAAGCCTCCCAGGCACACACACAGCTGCTACAGCTTCCAACCGAGGCACAAACAACCCATCACCGAAGATGAGGAAGAGAGGAAGAAGAATAATCACCAGGGAATAGGGAAGGAACCTGAGCCCAACCTCCAAAGCACACAGCCATACGCTACTGCACTCCCTCATGCTGTTCTTCATAGCAACACGTTAATTACCAGCATACTCTACTCGGTTCTACATCATGCATGAGTGGAAGAAGAAGATGAAGGAGAGGAAGAAGATGAAGCATCAATGAATTCTAGAGAGAAGGAAGAGTGTTTCACCCTTCAAAACATGCAACCAACGAGGAATGAAGAGAGTGAGGAGGAAAACCCAATGCTGAAGCCTTATCAACATACACACACTCCCACTCAGCCCCTCATTACGCTGCTCTGCCACAGCCTCTAATCTCTATCAGTAGCCACTTCCTCATTAATGCAAGTCCCATTAACATTCCATCCAATTAAAGCCATCAGCCATCACCCGTGGGGGCCATGTGTAACATCCCTGTTTTTAGAAACAGTTTTACCCTTGTAATTTTTGAATTATGGAAGGTTTGTAAGTAAGAATAAGTCAAAATATACCCTATTGATGGTCTGTGGTATCTCAGAAATGTCATTTTTATGCATAATAATGGAATTTATAAGGACCATTAGTGAAATTATGCAAAAATTGAGTGAAAAAGGGCTCTGTTCCGAGTGACAGAGAGAAATTCCGAGTGAAGGAATGAAATTTCGAGTGAAGGAATGAAATTCCGAGTGTAAGGTTACGTTTTCCGAGTAAAACATGATCAAAAGGGATACTACCGAGTGAAATCTTGGTGTGGAGTGAAGTGTGTTCAAGAGAACCACTTCTGGGTGAAATTTCCGAGTCAAACAACCTCGAATGACTCGTTTCCGAGTCAAAACTTGCCAAGTACTTCCTTTTCCGAGTGAAACTCCCCTGAGTGTGAGAATCAGAGAGATACACGTTCAATTGGAGAAAAACTCATTTCTGAGTAACAAAATCCGAGTGGTTCCATTCGGAAATAAAGATCTGACCGAGTGTTTCAAGAGGACAGTTCTGAGTGAGTGTCCAATTAGGTGGGAGTCGATTTTGGAAGGCTTTACTGAGTGGAACCCGAGTGAATGAAGACTCGGATTCAGAACAAATTACCGAGTGGAAGTCTGAGTGAGAAAGAACTCAGTCTGGACAGATTCTACCGAGTGAGAAACCAAGTACTTGAGTCGGTTTCAGATGAATTCCGAGCGAGTATGCATGACTCACTCAAGCGAGTCGGAATTCGCTTAAGCGAGGAGGAATTTTGCCTTGCTGACCCGCTTTTCTTCACTTCGCTCAAGCCAGCATTGTGACTCGCTCAAGCGAGTCGGAATTCGCTTGAGCGAGATGACTCCTGCAGCCACTTTATTTTCATACCTGTTACTGACTGGTCCACTTTTCCACATAAATCCAAAGGAGATTGTCACAAGCGAGTCAACTGTAGGGAAAGTTGCATCAATCAAGCACCTTTTATATATATTAATATATATTCCCTTTCCAATCAATGCAAGCTGACAGTGGGAAGAGTCAAAAGTTTCCATTATTTCCACCTAACCTTGAGTCACGGGAAAAGCTGTCTCCCACTTGTCTTCTCCTTATTAATCAATGCCACATTCATTTCAAGGTTTAAAACCTGCTGAAATTAACACCAGCTCTCTCTTCTTCCTCCTTCTACGAACAAACCTTCTCTCTCTCAATTCCTTTCCTCTCCCACTCAGAACAGAAGCAAGGACAGTGAAGGGAACCTCTTCTTCTCATCCAAGAACTCTATTAAGGTAAGGGGGTATATTCTTGGGTGCTCTATGGGAAAACCGAGTGAAGGAAAGGGCTAAGGAACCTTGTTCCTTACCTTTCCAGGACAGGTTCAGGAATTGCTGAATAACATGCTTTAATTTTATGTATGTTTATATACATTTTTATTACTATAAACATGTTCAATTGGCTGTATAATCCATGATTCAATGAATACGTTCGATTATCTGTATTGATTATGATAAATTTTGATGATTGAGTGAATATGTTTGATGCTGAACTATGAAAATATTAAGTATCATGTGTGTTTATGTGTATTCCAGTAAAGAATTGTAAACAGGAGATGAAATAAATGATAACAAGCTCGGTTTTACTTCACTCCAGTTAGTTTTACATCAATCCGATCAGTTTTACACTAATCCGACCGATTTTTGCATTAATCCGACCAGTTTTATATAATCCAATCAGTTTTATATAAATACAATCGGTTTTTACATGATTTCATTTGGTAAACCATTATATATTTCTGACAGAACCCTCTCTTACTTGAAAAACTTCATCTCAATCATTTTTACTCGGAATTATAGTTATTCCAATCAGAAAACATAATTATTTTCACTCAAAACTCTTTTCAGAAATTTCACTCGGAAAACAACCTTATTTCAATCAGAAAACTTTTCCCCGTTTGTTTTCACTCAGACAGCATCTTCCCAGTTTAATTTTACTCGGAAAACTCTTCATCAAACATGTTTCACTCGGAATTTATCTTATTTTCACTCAGAAAGCTCCTTTCAGACTAATTCCACTCGGAATCCTATTTTATTTCACTCAGAGACTTATTTTCACTCGGACTCACAAACATTTTTACTCAGAAAACTCCTTTCAGACTGATGTCACTCGGAATCATGCTTATTCCACTCGGAATTACCCTTGTCCTACTCGGAAAAACCTTGTTTTTCATACTTTTCACTTGAATTTTTATTTAGAAACTCTTTCTTAATTCTTTCTAAATTATTAGGATGTTACACTTATTATTATCGTTCTTATTTCTATTATTATTACTATTGTTACTAATATTATGAATCTTATTATTATTATTGTTGTTATTCTTACTATTATTAATTAGTATTATTATTATTACTTTAGATATAAGTAATTAAATAAAGAATATATTAATTTACTCTTTACAAAGTATAATTTCAACCCATAAATAGTTGATATACTTTCTCAAATACAACAATAAAATGACTTACCACGTCTAAATAATTGATGAGATTCAAGAGCTTATGAATATGTGTGATGAGACTGGAAACACATAAATACCCAAAGAATCAAAAGACAAAAGAATGCATTCCGCATCATGAAAATATTTTTCTAAAAGAAGAAAATCTAGAGCATACACTTGGTACAGTGGAGGCCATTCACGTTCGATCCCCAAGAGGATCTTGGGAGTACAACTGGAACGGAAACCCAATGGCATCAGAGTCGCGCCTGATAGCCGGGTGAGACGATGCAATTCTAGTGTACTTTGACTAAATGACGGAGTGTAACTATGATCGTAGGGATCCAAGTTCCAAGAATATATAAATCAATGATGAGAACCAATGAGTTCATTTGTACCTTATGGGAACTTGGGCGGACCCTGATCGCTCTAGAATGGAATAGAGATATTCCAAAGAATGAGATGAAGAAATGATTTATTGGGCCCACATGCATCATGAGACTTAACCAAAGATAAATCATAATAAATTTAACTCATGCATTCCATGACAACATGCTTGATTGTTATAATTGTGAATATGCTAATTGTATGATTTATGTGATATTGTATGTTAACTGGATTATGTCTGCACCGGATTAACCATCAGGGTCTTGGGTTATACTCACCCTTACTGTTGACAATTTTCAGAGGAATTAAGAAATCAAGAACCCGAGTATGAAGAACAGCAATATGCTGAACCCACTGAGAACGATCGTTAAAGATAGAATTTATATAGATTGAATATTTATTAATGATAATCAGACACCGGATGACTGTATAATATTTAAGGGTGCCTGCGTACCCCATTCTGTTATGAGTACAATTATTTATAAGTTTGTGAATGACTATATGATATATTCACTATTTGCTTCCACTGATCTGCCATCTCTTTATTTAAAAAAAAATATATTCACTTTTTATGAAAACTGTTAACACTCTTAGTTAAATAGGATAATCCTATAGAAGGGTTGTCTTATCTAACCGAGGGTGTTACACCACGCGGGATGGAAGGAAAGAGAGAACCGAAACTCTCTCAAACACCACCAAGGGCACCTTAGTCCATTTCCTATTATTATCATTATTATTATTAAATAATTAATCTAATTGGTCATGAAATCCCAATTAACCCCCTTAATCTTGGGTTTAACCTCACTCAACAATTAATATAAAATCGAGATGTTACATTAAGGGGCTGTGTGGAGATGGATTTGAGGGGGTTGTCAGGTGGGAAAAGAGATGAGGAGGACTGTATTGGTGAAGGGAGAGTGAGGACGGTGTGGTGGAGAGGAGAAGGGAGTGGAGAGGAGAAGAGGGACGGTGTTTTTTTGGATGGAGAGGGTGCTGTGTGTCTCTTCTCTCTATGAATGCTTCCGGACCCTTCAAAATTCCCAACCCTTGTGCATTTATAGGGATTTCTGAATGCTAGGCCAGCTCAGGCTTCCACTCTGAGTGGAGGCAGCCTGGTAGTGGGGGACAGCGGCTGGTGGAGATTTTTAATTTCTCCACTTTCGTCCCCCTGTCTGCCACCTCCAAGATTCCTGGATCCACTTGGGTGGTGGATTCCAAGTCAGCACGGGTGAACAGGGGGAGTAGGGGTCAGTTTTCTGCTTCTGACTCGGATTTAGTGCCTCAGTCAGTATACACCCATAGTGGGAAATAACCCGAGTGGAAAAGGTGCCTTTTAAGCACAAGACCGAGTGGAAAAAGGTGTTGTTTATACAAAAACCGAGTGAAAGCTTTGCTCGGTATTGCTTTGTTGGACGGGTAAAATAATTCTGGTTGAAACATTCAATCGGAAATGACTGAAGAGATGGCTCGGAAATGGTTGAAAGGTGACCCGGAGATGGCTGAAAAGATGGCTCGGAAATGGGTGGAAAGTGACTGGGAAATGGGTAATAATGGCTCGGAATTGGGTGAAAAGGTTGACTCAGAATTGGGTGAAAATGATTCGGAATTGACTGAGAAGGGTGACTCGGAATTGTGTAAACAAATGGCTTGGAAATGGCTAAAAATGGCTCGAAAATTGAGTGGAAAGGGGTTCAGAAATGGGTGAAATATGACTCGGAAATACGTAAAAGGATGGCTCGGAAATGGGTAAAAGTGGCTCGGAAATTGAGTGAAAGGACTCACTCGGTGCTGACTGAAAGAGAGTGACTCGGTGCTGAGTTGAGGAGTCGGTGTTTAGCGTAAAGACCCCTAATGCTAAATTTTCTCTTCACTCCGCTTGAGCGAGAGCTTCTCGCTTAAGCGTTTGTTGAAGGAACTCATTTTGTGATAATCTTGCTCAAGCGGAGAAAGACTCGCTCAAGCAAGACGTCTTCTTTCACTCGGATTTGCTCTGGAATTTCTCCCGGATGTCTCTGGAAATGAACCACTTGGAGAAACCTTTACTCGGATTTGCTTGATAATATCATGGTTTGAAGTGCTCAATCGGAGTTGCTTCAATTGGAAGGGTTTTGCTCGGCACTGCTTCTGTTTGAAGCATTCATTCGGCCCCTCTACTTGATTCAGTCGGCATCTCAGAAATAGTATATTCGGTTATACCCCTGGCCGACAGGTTAGCATCATTCTTCCTTTGTCTTAAGACCAATTCAATTGTGAAGTAAATTTCACTCGGAAATACATCACTCGGATTGAATCACTCGGAAATACATCATTTCTTTGGTCGGATACATGGCTCGGAAATGATTCAATCGGATGCATTAACCCACTGGGACTTACAATCGGGAGTCGTCCTTGTTTCTTCAATCAGAATGGAACTTTGAACTTAACTCGGGATGTAGAACCAGACCACTCAATGCATCCACTCGGGAACCGACCTTCTTTTTAATCAGAACGGTTCTTCAATCGAAAATCAATCCACTCGGATGTATTCATATAGGAGTCAGGCTCGGAATGGTTTCAATCAGACTTTGGAACATGATGACGATTGAAATACATCTCTGGACAATAAACCACTCAGAAGTCAATTGCCTTTCTCTCAAAATTGCCTTAATCAGGAATTAACCCATTCGAACCTATTAACTTGAGGATTCTTTACTCTAATGTCCACTCGGAAATGACTCACTAGGAGGCATTCCACTCAGAAATGACTCACTAGGAGGTATTCCACTCGGAAATGTACATCCCTCGGCAGCCAAACACTCGGAAATGACTATCCAGAGCCTTTTCTCGTTCGGAAATACATCCCACACTTGGAGCCACTCGGAAACTTGTCATTCGGAGATATCCCACTTAGAAATTTCACTCGGAAATGGCTGACTCGGATATCCCACTCGGAAATAGCCATTTTCACTCAGAAATATCCCTTTGTCACTCGGAAATAGCCATTTTCACTCAGAAATTAACATTCTGAGTCATTCTACTCGGCAGATCATTCGGAAATGAAGTCCAGGCTTCTCAGTATTCTTTCCACTTGGGTCGGACCGAAAGAGGTGTTCACAGATGCTCCTCTTTACTTTTTTTTCACAAGAAAAACACGAAGCTTTTCGTGTTTTTTTGAGGTGAAAAGGAAGTAAAGATATGAACACCGATGTAGGGACCAGGTGGGACCTCTCAATAGGTATGGCGTCCGACGGTATTGGCAAATCACAAGTCGGTGTGACCTTTTCTTCTTTAAAGACGAGCATTTTCCACATCTGTCTTTTTTCTTTTTCTTTTTTTTCTTTTTTTTTGTTTTTTTTAGTGTTATGAATTGACCGGGAAAAATTGTCTTTCAATTAACAGGAGGTAAGAAAATTGGGGTTGACCCCCGGTAGACTGGAAGGTAGAGGTTGCCTTGTTAGTCGAATGGGAAAGTAAAGGGTGCCTTCATAGGCGACTGGAAAGTAAAAGGTGCCTGAATAGGCGAATGGAAAGTAAAGGGTGCCTGAATAGGGGAATGGAAAGTAAAGGGTGCCTGAATAGGCGACTGAAAAGTAAAGGGTACCTGAATAGGCGAATAAAAAGTAAAGGGTGCCTGAATAGAGGCGACTGGAAAGTAAAGGGTGCCTGAATAGGCGAATGGAAAGTAAAGGGTGCCTGAATAAGAGAATGGAAAGTAAAGGGTGCCTGAATAGGCGAATGGAAAGTAAAGGGTGCCTGAATAGGCGACTGGAAAGTAAAGGGTGCCTGAATATGCGAATGGAAAGTAAAGGGTGCCTGAATAGGCGACTGGAAAGTAAAGGGTGCCTGAATAGGCGACTGGAAAGTAAAGGGTGCCTGAATAGGCGATTGGAAAGTAAAGGGTGCCTGAATAGGTGAATGGAAAGTAAAGGGTGCCTGAATAGGCGAATGGAAAGTAAAGGGTGCCTGAATAGGCGAATGGAAAGTAAAGGGTGCCTGAATAGGCAACTGGAAAGTAAAGGGTGCCTGAATGGGCGACTGGAAAGTAAAGGGTGCCTGAATAGGCGAATGGAAAGTAAAAGGTGCCTGAATAGGCGACTGGAAAGTAAAGGGTGCCTAAATAGGTGAATGGAAAGTAAAGGGTGCCTGAATAGGCGAATGGAAAGTAAAGGGTGCCTGAATAGGCGACTGGAAAGTAAAGGGTGCCTGAATAGGCGAATAGAAAGTAAAGGGTGCCTGAATAGGCGAATGGAAAGTAAAGGGTGTCGGAATAGGCGAATGGAAAGTAAAGGGTGCCTGAATAGGCGACTGGAAAGTAAAGGGTGCCTGAATAGGCGAATGGAAAGTAAAGGGTGCCTGAATAGGCGAATGGAAAGTAAAGGGTGCCTGAATAGGCGAATGGAAAGTAAAGGGTGCCTGAATAGGCGACTGGAAAGTAAAGGGTGCCTGAATGGGTGACTGGAAAGTAAAGGGTGCCTGAATAGGCGAATGGAAAGTAAAGGGTGCCTGAATAGGCGAATGGAAAGTAAAGGGTGCCTGAATAGGCGAATGGAAAGTAAAGGGTGCCTGAATAGGCAAATGGAAAGTAAAGGGTGCCTGAATAATAGGCGAATGGAAGGTAAAGAGTGCCTGAATAAGCGAATAAAAATACAGAGATTGGAGGAGTTAACAGGACGTCTCGTCTGAATTAACTCACTGGACTTAAAGGCTCATGGCGATGCCCCAGTTTGACATGACTGAAGGTTCTTGGGGAATTGCCTCTTGACTGGAACAGAAGAAACCTGGGGAGATGCCCCAGTTTGACATGATTTGAAGGAGTCTTTGGGGAATGGCTCCTTGAATGAAAGAGAGTGAACCTGGGGTGATGCCTCAGTTTGACATATTTTGAAGGAATCTTGGGGAATTGCCCCCTTGAATGAAAGAGAGTGAATCTGGGGTGATGCCCCAGTTTGACATGATTTGAAGGAATCTTGGGGAATTGCCCCCTTGACTGAATAGATCTGGGGTGATGCCCCAGTTTGAGATGGTCTGAAGGAGCCTTGGGGAACTGCCCCTTTGGCGGAAAGAGAATGGACCAGGGGTGATGCCCCGGTTTGACATGATTTGAAGGTTGTTGGGGAACTACCCCTTCAATGAACAAAAGAAATCTAGGGAGATGCCCCAGTTTGAGTTGTTTAGGAAATGTATTTCTACTAGGGAAGGATTGATGGTTCGGGGTGCTGCCTCTTAGGGTGAAAGAGAATGAACCTGGGGTGATGCCCCAGTTTGAACTATCTGCTTCGAAACCTTGGGGAGCTCCCCCTTGAGCGAGAAGAAATGATCCTGGGGTGATGTCCCAGTTTGATTTGTCTGGGAAGTGTAGTTCCACTGGGGAAGGATTGATGGCTCGAGCATTGCCCCTTGATTGGGAAGGGAGAATCTGGGGTCCACCTGGTATGTGTGGATTCATTGAGAGAAATGTGTTGGGCCCTTTGGGGAGAGTTCTTCTAAGCCTGATTAGAAAATGTTCTTACTAGTAGGAGAAGATGATTTGAATTGTAGGCTCACTGGGGAGAGTTTGGTGATTCTACTGGGGGAAAGTTTTGCGGGAAATTATCCTTGGGCTTGGGAAGGAGATACGCTTGACTGTCAGAATTTATTAGGTAGAATCCTTGGAAGGGAGTTTGCAAAATTGTCAGCTTTGGCAGTTGAGGAAAAGACTTCGAGAGGTGCCAACTTTGGTGATTTAGAAGGGATTCTGAAGAGTGTCAACTTTAGGGGTTGAAGAAGAAAGTTTTTTGAAAAATGCCAATTTCAGTGATTTGGGGAAAGAATTTTGAGAAGTGTCAACTTTGGCGATTAAGGAGAAGACTTTTGAGAAGTGCCAGCTTTGGCGATTTGAGGAAGGAGTTCTGAGAAGTGCCAACTTTGGCGATTAAGGAGAACACTTTGAGAATTGCCAATTTTGGCGACTTGAGGAAGGAATTCTGAGGAGTGCCAACTTTGGCGATTAAGGAGAAGACTTGAAAGATTCTAGTTTTGGCAGCTGCGGTTCCATTGAGGAAAAGGACTTGATTAAGGCGTCAATGCTCGACATGACTGTCCGTTGTAATAACCTGTAGAAAAAAGGGTAAGTAGTGCAAAGATACATTCAAAAACTGGGTAGGTCCTGTGAAACCGCGGCACTTAGGATAACTCATGGACAGAGGAGAATCAAAGAGGCGATCATAGCTTTGAAGCGCGTGCCTGGCTGAGTCTTTGTGATGATTGTCTAAGACGAGGTCAAGTAGTGGGAGCGTCTTGTCCCTTACGACTTTAAATGTTTACCATTCTTTCATTTTATTTTTATAAAAACACAATGTTTTATCAGATCAAATGCAATTCATAACACGTATCGAAAAAGGATAAATTTTATTCATGTATGTCAAACATAATACAGAGAATGGACAGAGGGGAAAATAGATGGGATGGAATGAAGTTACATAGGACAGGTCAAGGCTAGGAGAAACAGGGAAGGTTCGAGGATCCTCCAGTGAATTCCTGAGACTAGTGAGAACCTTAATCCCATGTCACGACCTCAAGTACATCGTTCAACTCTGCCTTTGAGAGGGTAGTTTAACCATGGTCCACATGCCTCAGTTTGCACGTTTTGCATTGGGAACCTTAGTTACTCTGCCGAAATCTTGACCCTAATTTTTACCTGAGCCGCCTTTTCAGGTTTTCAACTCACCGGGTTGCTCTAACTTTTACCTAGGCCGCCCTTTCAGGTTTTCAGCCTAGCGAGCTTTTCATGTGTTTTTCTCTTCTTGTTCATTCTTGGCTGCATCCTTTACAGTAGAAGGTTGAAACTGATTACACTCCAGTTGAGTCTGCCCAACCTTTCCAAATTTAGTTTGATCCTTTGGGGAACTGATGTCACTTCAAATAGGAGACTCCACTCCTATGCCATGTACCCAAGGAAATATTGGTGAGTCTTTTAGAATCAATGAGAGGGAATTACTTTTGAATCATTATTTTAGCCTTTATTTTCTTTTTTCTCTTTTTTTTTGTTTTCCATTTCTTTTGTTTGCCTTTTTTTTTAAGCCCCTTAATGACGCAACGACTCAATCTGACAGACTATTTCCTTGGCTACATAGGCATGAGGAATGGCGCACTCTTTAGGGTTGAGGTGTTGATGATGACAAGAATGCAAGTTCTTGGCCTGACGACATTTGTTCCCTTTATACAGAAAATGACAGCTTGCTCGAGGATCTGGACGTAACCAGCTTTCCCTGCTTGGTATGTGCATTGGACTCCAAGCTTGACTCTATTTTTCATTTTTTCATTTTTTTTGTATATTTTTTTTGTGTTTTTTTTTTTTGGCAAAGTCTTGCTCAATTGTGTCTACACTTATAGGCATAAGCAATTTGCCCCTATTTATGCTGGCAACTGTTGAGGTTTCCTTAGATGACTGGCCTACCACTTGTCCAATTCGGGACTTGGCCATGTTGTCATTCCATAGATTCCTTCCACGTCCTGAAACAAAATTACTAATGCCTTCTGATAGATTTCCCCCGTGATTCCTTCAATTGTTCTTGACTTAGGGGTATTCTTTAACCTCTTGTTCTAACAATCTTGTTAACTTATGCGGTGGCTCACAGGTTTCCCTTACCTTCTTCATCGGCATAGTCGACTGGGTAATCGAAATCGTGAAGCGTGATTGTGATTTCATTAGTCTCAAGAGGATCATTTTTGGATCTGTAATTTAGTGTGTTATGGCAAAATAAAGAAGAGAAAGGAAAAGCAAGTTAAAGAGAATGAGTCAAAAGCAAGGATAAAGGGATGAGAATTTTTTTGAATTTCGATACGCATTTATTGATTGACTGGTAAAACAAGTTTTTTTTCGCCCTTATTACATGAAAAATCCCAAAGCCTTAGGCATAGCAAAGGGATAAACAAGACTTTGTGGCAATGGCAAATTATTTTGGTGAATCATTTAAAAATCGAAGGGAGTTCGACAGCCTCCCTATTACTGAGCTCTTGGTCCAGCGGGCAAGCGATCACCAAATCAGTATTATCATCAAAATCATCTTCAATATCGGCCACCACGGCATTAACTTCTGAACTTCCATGATTAGGCAGAGGATTTATGGTCACGTTAGGGCTTCCTTCTTGAAAACTAATCCAGTCGACTTTGATCAAATCTCTCACTTTATATTTCAAAGCTAGGCAAGTTTCTGTGGAATGCCCCGGTGCCCCAGCATGGTAATCACAATGAGCGTTTGGGTCATACCCCCTTGGATAAGGAGGTTGCAATGGCCTCATGGGGGATGAAGCTACCAGACTTTTCTGAACAAGGATTGGAAAAAGTTCGGTATATGTTATAGGAATTGGATTGTACTGTACAGGGGTGTACTCAATGTTGGGATTCCTTGTGTTCTGATTATGATTGGGTGGTCGAGTCACTTGCTGTGGGTAATGGTATGGCATGGGTTGCGGCGTTGGCGCTCTTACCATGGGCGGACGAAAATGAGGAGTATGAGCTGCCGGGTCATAAGTAGCAGCGGCCACATAAGGGTTGGGAGCTTAAATCATGGTAGGGGCGAATGGTCTCGGCGGAGCTGTCTTTTGATTAAAAGAGATGGAATTAGTTTCTTCATCCTTTCTCCCAAGCGTCGGCTTTCTTGTCATGCTTGCCCCAGATGGGCCCTGAGTGATCTTTCCTGTTCGTATTCCGCTCTCCACCCTTTCCCCAATAGTCACAATGTCAGAGAAGTTGGATGAAACACTACCAATCATCTTGCCATAGAAAGGTGATGGGAGTGTGTCAATAAACATTATGATTATCTATTTTTCTGATAATGGGGGGTCCACTTGTGCCGCTGTTTCTCTCCAGCGTTGGGCATACTCCTTAAACGTTTTATTGTCCCTCTTCACCATGTTCTGTAATTGAACCCTGTTGGGTGTCATATCCATATTATACTTGTATTGCCTAAGAAAGACATCTGCCAGGTCCTTCCAATAGCGAATATGGTTTCGCTCAAGGTGAGCATACCATGTAAGAGCGGCCCCTGCCAAACTATCTTGGAAGCAGTGGATCAAGAGTTGGTCGTTAGAAGAGTAGGATGCCATCTTTCGATAGTACATCGTGAGATGGTTCTTTGGATAAGTCATTCCCCGATACTTGTCGAAGTCAGGCATTTTGAATTTGGGCGGGAGGACAACATCTGTGACTAGGAACAGCTCAAAAGCATCTATCAGTCCAAAACCTTTAGTGCCTTCCATCATTCTCAAACGCTCTTCTAAGATTTCTATCTTTTCATTTTGGGGAGCTGCGACCGTGCTATGACTGGCTACCGGGTTCATCATGCGGGTTGTATCTTGGAGATTGGTCATATAGGGGGTTGCGTATCCGTATGGATAACCGAGTGGTTGGTTGAACGGAGGCAACGCCTGATACTGGTTCATTATGCCTGCGTTTGGTGAGGGACCTTGGGGTTGGGCCATAGTTTGTACAGCATAAGTCGGCTGAGTCATCTGGGCTCGTGTGTTTTGGGCTTGTGCGTTGCAGGTTGGCTAGGCCATCGGGGCTTGTGTGTTTTGGGTTTGGTAGGTTTGTGGGTCATGGGCTTGCGTGTTTTGGGTTTGGTGGAGTGGTGGCATGTTTGGCTGGGTGGGGTATGAAGCGTGAGGATTCATTGCTTGCTGGTCTTGGGTGTCTTGTTGGTTAGCGAGTGAGGGATAATACCCCGGTGGTAGGCCATAAAGTGGAAAAGGTACTGGGTTGCCGTCAGGACCGACAAATGTATGTTGTTGTGCATAAGACTGACCGTAAGGTGGCTGGGCCTCCATGGTAGGGTTAGGTCTTCCAACATGAATGGTGAGAGGGGTTGTCGTTGTGTTAGGGAGTTGGGTTCTTGCTGGGTCAGAACCAAGGGAGGGTGCGCGGTGGCAGGCTACTGTTGGGCATCCTTAATACCTGCAGAGGAGCCTCTTTCTGTGAGTTTCTTTTCTAAAAGTTTAGTTAACTCCGCCACTCGCTCTTTCAACTGATCGAACTCGGTTCTAAAGTCTCCGTCAACAGCTTCTGCCTCAGCCATGAGTTTCCTTTGGAGCCTGGTATGGTAAGGATGCCTACCCGTGACGCCTGTGTCTCTTTTTAAAAAAAAAACAAAAATGTTAGGTGGAAATAGAAAGAAGGAGAATGTCGTGGGAAGCAATTACAGGCTTTGGCGAATATCCTTTGACTGTTCCTTAGAACTTATCATTCAAAAGTACTAGGTATGGTAAACATGGAAATTAATATGGGATAATTGTGAAGATAAAAGAAATCTTTCATCCTGAGGCGGGAGCCTCAAGCTCAAACATTTTCTTCGGGCAGTTACAGCCTTCATTTCTTAAGTTCAATCCCATGTTAATTTCCATACATACTCAAAGGGTATTCGTTAAGTTTTGAATAGCCTTCCATGAAATGAGGATAAGGAAAGGAAATTAGTTGATGTCATGTTTTGGAATCGGTACTTCCCCATTGATTTAACATAAAGCAAAAAATTTTTTTGGGAAACAACGATTACCAAGGGTCCAAGTTGCAATAGTCATAATTTTTCTAATCATCATCGACGCCCCTGCTGGAGCGGAAATGAAGTTATATTTTTTTTGATTTTTTGACGATTAGGAAAATCTATGACTCAGGACTCAGAGGTACACGACCAAAAGAGGATTATCTATTCATCCGAAGAATACTGTGTGTTCCAAAATGAGTCATTATTTCAAAAACTCAGTAAATCTGCGGGTGGTAGATAATTCATTTTTTTTGGATAAAAGGGAAAGCAAAAATGACGTAAGGTAAAGTAAAGTTTGCCCTTTTTGTGGCCTAGGTCGGATTTTGTTGAAAGTCTTTTCTAGGCCCTATGGCTTGTCTAAAAGTGACTCTCCACACCGGGTGGCTTCCGCTAGACATCTAGAAGGTCACCAGAGTCAAGATCCTAACCATGATAGGGACGTAAATAGTGGGGAATCCACTAGGTGCGTATATCATGAGAGGTCGAACTCTGGTTGAGAACATCCCATACGATTCCGTTACCAACCTCTCCTAACTTAAGCTTCATTTGGGGCCCGGGTATTGGGTGTCACTCATAGGTGTGTGCAAATAATTGTGAGTGTAGTGTGTGGAAGGGCATTCAATACCTTTTACCTTACCCCATTCTGCACAAAGAACAAACATAAAACAAATATACAAAGTCATCTACCCTAGGGTTCAATGATTACAGAAAAGTAACATGGTCTTCTACCCTAGGGTTCAACAAACATGCAAAACATAGACAACGAAACAAATAATAAGATACGATTAAAACAAGAACAAACATTCACAACAATCAACAGAAAATAAAACAAGGGGAAGAAATCCGAGATAACAAAGGCTATATAAAAAGAACATGCGCTTTCAATCAAACTGGCCTGACTCTCTTAAGTGTCCCCAGTGGAGTCGCCATCTGTTGCAACTTGGATCGCGACGGCGCGGCCGACCCTCAAAATGGTTTTTTTTAATTCTGAAAAGAAAAACAGGGAGTCGCCACTGTTTTTATCCATAGGAAAAACATTGGAAAAAACTAGATTCAGTAAGGCACTGGTTAAAAATTGTGAGATTCAAGTTCGGGAGTCGGTTATGAGTAGGGAAGGTATTAGCACCCTACATCGCCTGTCAGAAACAGTACCAATATTGAAAATGCGCAACATAAATAGCCTTACAAAAGATGTTTTATTTCTTCCCTTTTATTGTTGTACTTTGCATAAAAACAGAAGGAAATGGAAAGGAATAAACTGAACAAACATGGAATGTAGGTCAACAGGACGTCGCGTCCAAATTAACCCCGACTTTGGTATAAAACATAGAAAGGGAGGAATACTAACAAGACGTTGCGTCTGAATTAGTCATCCTTTAATCACATATGGGGTTAGAAACGGGAAGGGGATAAACGGGACGTCTCGTCCCAAGTATCTCGTTCCTTGTGGTGACGGCCTACCCAAAATAGGGGAAAATCAACAAGACATCACGTCTAAATCAATTTTTATGGAATTTAATCAAGACATGGGGTCAGAAGTGGGAAGGGGATAAGCGGGACGTCTCGTCCCAAGTATCCCGTTCCTTATGGGAAAATTAACAAGACGTCACGTCTAAATTGATTTTCATGGGATTTAATCAAGATGCGGGGTCAAAGATGGGAAGGGGATAAGCGGGACGTCTCGTCCCAAGTATCCCGTTCCTTATGGGAAAATCAACAAGACGTCATGTCTAAATTGATTTTCATGGGATTGATAAAAGGGTGGTTATAAAGGAAGCATAAAGAAAATAAAATAGGAATGAAACGGGAAAGGTGGGGATAAACGAAAGAGATTGGGATTGGGCCCGACAGGATTTAAAGTCCTACTCCTACGTATTCTTGAGTTACCAAGAAATCAGGGTTACGTAGTTCTTTGATGATGTTTTTTTAGGAAAAGACTAAAAGATTAATGGTGGATGATTTTTTGGTTAGTCTGAAAGTGAAACACTTGTTTTTTTGTTATTTATTTATTACGAACCTAGAAAGGGGTAAAAAGAAAAGAAAAGAAAAGAAAAGAAATTTATTTAAATGAGAAAATGGAAAACTGAGTGAAAAAATGGAAAACCGAATGAAAATGGAAAACTGAGTGAAACAATGGAATACCGAGTGAAAAAATGGAAAACTGAGTGAAACAATGGAATACCGAGTGAGAAAAGGAATACCGAGTGAGAAACTAGGAGACCGAGTGAGAAACTGGGAGACCGAGTGAGAAGAGGGACGGTGTTGGAGTTAATAGGAGAGGGATGGTGTTGGGGAGAGGAGAAGGGAGAACGGTTTAGAGGAAAAGGACGGCTATGGGTTTAGAGGAGGAAGGACAGTGTGGGTTAGGAGGGGGAAAAGCTGTACGGTGTTGATGTTAAGGGGCTGTGTGGAGATGGATTTGAGGGGGTTGTCAGGTGGGAAAAGAGATGAGGAGGACTGTATTGGTGAAGGGAGAGTGAGGACGGTGTGGTGGAGAGGAGAAGGGAGTGGAGAGGAGAAGAGGGACGGTGTTTTTTTGGATGGAGAGGGTGCTGTGTGTCTCTTCTCTCTATGAATGCTTTCGGACCCTTCAAAATTCCCAACCCTTGTGCATTTATAGGGATTTCTGAGTGCTAGGCCAGCTCAGGCTTCCACTCTGAGTGGAGGCAGCCTAGTAGTGGGGGACAGCGGCTGGTGGAGATTTTTAATTTCTCCACTTCCGCCCCCCTGTCTGCCACCTCCAGGATTCCTAGATCCACTTGGGTGGTGGAATCCAAGTCAGCACGGGCGAACAGGGGGAGTAGGGGTCGGTTTTCTGCTTCTGACTCGGATTTAGTGCCTCAGTCGATATACACCCATAGTGGGAAATAACCCGAGTGGAAAAGGTGCCTTTTAAGCACAAGACCGAGTGGAAAAAGGTACTGTTTATACAAAAACCAAGTGAAAGCTTTGCTCGGTATTGCTTTGTTGGACGGGTAAAACAATTCTGGTTGAAACATTCAATCGGAAATGACTGAAGAGATGGCTCGGAAATGGTTGAAAGGTGACCCAGAGATGGATGAAAAGATGGCTCAGAAATGGGTGGAAAGTGACTCAGAAATGGGTAATAATGGCTCGGAATTGGGTGAAAATGGCTCGGAATTGACTGAGAAGGGTGACTCAGAATTGTGTAAACAAATGGCTCGGAAATGGCTAAAACTGGCTCAAAAATTGAGTGGAAAGGGGCTCAGAAATGGGTGAAATATGACTCGGAAATGGGTAAAAGGATGGCTCGGAAATGGGTAAAAGTGGCTCGGAAATTGAGTGAAAGGACTCACTCGGTGCTGACTGAAAGAGAGTGACTCGGTGCTGAGTTGAGGAGTCAGTGTTTAGCGTGAAGACCCCTGATGCTAAATTTTCTCTTCACTCCGCTTGAGCGAGAGCTTCTCGCTTAAGCGTTTGTTGAAGGAACTCGTTTTGTGATAATCTTGCTCAAGCGGAGAAAGACTCGCTCAAGCAAGACGTCTTCTTTCACTCGGATTTGCTCTGGAATTTCACCCGGATGTCTCTAGAAATTAACCACTCGGAGAAACCTTTACTCGGATTTGCTTGATAATATCATGGTTTGAAGTACTCAATCGGAGTTGCTTCAATTGGAAGGGTTTTGCTCGACACTACTTCTGTTTGAAGCATTCATTCGGCCCCTCTACTTGATTCAGTCGGCATCTCAGAAATAGTATATTCGGCTATACCCCTGGCCGACAGGTTAGCATCATTCTTCCTTTGTCTTAAGACCAATTCAATCGTGAAGTAAATTTCACTCGGAAATACATCACTCGGATTGAATCACTCGGAAATACATCATTTCTTTGGTCAGATACATGGCTCGGAAATGATTCAATCGGATGCATCAACCCACTGGGACTTACAATCGGGAGTCGTCCTTGTTTTTTCAATCAGAATGGAACTTAAACTCAACTCGTGATGTAGAACCTGACCACTCAATGCATCCACTCGGGAACCGACCTTCTTTTCAATCAGAAGGGTTCTTCAATCGAAAATCAACCCACTCGGATGTATTCATATAGGAGTCGGGCTCGGAATGGTTTCAATCAGAATTTGGAACATGATGACGATTGAAATACATCTCTGGACAATAAACCACTCGGAAGTCAATTGCCTTTCTCTCAAAATTGCCTTAATCAGGAATTAACCCATTCGAACCTATTAACTTGGGGATTCTTTACTCTAATGTCCACTCGGAAATGACTCACTAGGAGGCATTCCACTCGGAAATGACTCACTAGGAGGCATTCCACTCGGAAATGTACATCCCTCGGCAGCCAAACACTCGGAAATGACTATCCAGAGCCTTTTCTCGTTCAGAAATACATCCCACACTTGGAGCCACTCGGAAACTTGTCATTCGAAGATATCCCACTCGGAAATTTCACTCGGAAATGGCTGACTTGGATATCCCACTCGGAAATAGCCATTTTCACTCGGAAATATCCATTTGTCACTCAAAAATAGCCATTTTCACTCCGAAATTAACATTCTGAGTCATTCTACTCGGCAGATCATTCAGAAATGAAATCCAGACTTCTCAGTATTCTTTCCACTTGGGTCGGACTGAAAGAGGTGTTCACAATATGTATGGTACATGATGTATATAGTTGTTTTGTAGTAGCCTTGGCCGGCTCCTGTGTATACCGATTTGTAAAATATATGTATTTATGAATGAGCAGGTTGATGTAATATTGATAGTATTATTACATTAATCCAAATCCTGTTTTAAAATTTAAATTATTTGTGAAAAATTTATTTGGATTTTAAAAATTTAATTTTAAATATTAGGATGTTTTACCGGGGCTAGGTATATCGCAGGCGAAAGTTGTTGTGCTCAAAGCTTATGGTTGAAGCAACAACTTGTGAATTTTGGAGTATTTCAAGATCACATTCCTTTAAAATGTGATAACACAAGCGTGATTAATATATCAAAGAATCCAGTAATGCATTCTTAAACTAAGCATATTGAAATAAGACATTATTTTATTCGAGATCATGTGTTAAAAGAAGATTGCAAAATTGAATATGTGGCATCAAATGATCAACTAGCAAATATTTTTACAAAACCTCTAACAAAAGATAATTTCATCAGAATTCAAAGAGAATTGGGAATTTTAGATGAATCATGCTTTGAATAATTCTTTTCTAAAATAATTATGAGCTGTTAATGGTCAGTGGAAAGTTTTGGCTAGGAAAGACTTGGTACTTAAGCGGTCACACCAAACCCACCTTTCTTTCCTGGGAACCAACCTAATTACAGTACTGAATTTCTTTGGAATGGAGTTAGTAAAGGAAAATATTTTTTTATGAAAGACTTCAAAAATATTAGGATAATTGGTTAAAATAATCGATGAGTGCTATAAAAATTTAAAACAATGACGTCTTATTCGAATACCATATTCGATTAGGTGCCTTGTATTCGAATAACTTAATCGATTACGAACGTTGCAGGAGTCATAAATAAACACGTTTTCACTTTCTTCTTCGCGCGCTCATTCAAATTCCAAGGAACCCCAATCAGTTACATCTCTTCGTTTGCACCAAAACTCTTCTTTTTCCCCATTAATTCACTCTATCACTCTTCCCCCTATAAAAATTGTCCCTTTCCTCTAATCTCTCACCCATCTCTCACTCTCTCACCGTCTCTCTAAAATCCTCAATTGTTAAAGCCTTAAGCTTTCAACTTTTTCAACCATGTCTCATGCAAGGAAGGAGCAAAGAGCCAACATTTCTGGAGCATCCTTTCATTCCTCTGAGTATTTCTCACCTCACTTTGAAACCAAGCAAGAGGAAACCCATTATCTCTCTAATTTTGCAAGCAAAGGTATCATCTCCCCTCTATGGCTTTCAAAGAACTTCTTCAAAGACCAAGGTTTCTCTTTCCTAAATGTCTTAGAGAAACATAATATTCTTGAATTTGCTTCCTTATCTGATGAATTCATTTATCCTGATTTGGTCAAAATGTTCTACTCCTCTTTATCCTTGAAAGATGGAGTTCTTGAAGCATGTGTTAAAAAGATCAATATGAAAATTTATGATGAAATATTATCCATGATTGGGCTTATTCCTTTAGTTGATTCTGATTTTAATAGTCACTCTATTGATGAATCTTGGAATTATGATCCAATGGAGGCTAGAACATCTCTTTGGCGTGAACACCGTGACTCCCATAATGTTAGGACTGTTGGTAGGCTTTCCTTAGATAATAGATTATTGCATTATTGCCTTGCCAAAATTCTTGTTCCTAGAAGTAGCAACTATGCCTTGGTTGAAGAAATGGATGTTCTAATCCTTTGGGCTATGGTTAATGAGCGTCCTATTAATTGGATTGATATGATCAAAACTCATATGGTTGAAAGTAAGAATCACTCCAAACTTCCTTATGCTATTCTTCTCACCAAGTTATTCAAAGCCTTTAATATTAATTTAAGAGGAGAAGTTAAGGAAAAGCTATCTTTTAAAAATGAAATGGCAGCGGCTCAATTGGTAAAAATAAGAATTTCTCAATATGTCGGAGTATGGAACTTTAATCCTTGACCTCCCTCTCATGATCCCCCTCCGCGTCAACCACCTCAAGACCATGGAAATGCTATCCTTGAAGCGGTTCAAAACTTGAACAATCGTCTTGTAGATTTGAAGCTTGCTTTGACATTCTTGAAGAAGGGCAACAATCTATCATTGCTCGTTAGAGAGTCTTCAACTTCATCATCCATCCTATCCACCTATGGATTAGTTTTTCTTTGTATTGGATTATGCTTTTAAAGAAAAATCACTCTATGACAATGCTTGCTTTTACTTTATTAGCATATGGTTATTTTTGATAATGACAAAGGGGGAGAAAAAATATGATGATTTGAAAATGATGTGATGACTTTTGTTAAAAATGATGATTTATGACTTGCATTGCATTAATATGAACTGAAGTTACCATGAGCATATATAATGATTATAAGACTAAAGGGGAGAAAATATAACGATTTAAATTATGCATGTCTTTGATGATTTTGAAATAATTTTGAATATTTTGAAATGATTTGAAAATAATGATGGTATGATATGCTATAAGATATGGTATATGATGATTTGAATATCATGCTATGTTTTAAATATGAAAGATTTGATCCTCATTACTATGGATTTGAGATTTATTGAAATGAGAAAAATAAGGTCTCTTCATCATTTTCCCTATCATCAACAAATTTTTGTCATCATCAAAAAGGGAGAGAATGTTTTTGGTTCATAATAATATATCAGACAGGGGGAGTTTTTATTGAAAGAACTTTTAGAATCCAAGTTTTGATGATTCCAAAAATGTGTTCCAAAAAATAATAAAGCATTGAGAATCTAAAATTAGTTTTTGTAATCAAATAAGGTATTTGATTAGGAGCAAGGTAATCAATTAAGATATTCGATTAAGTCTCACAAAACAAATTTTGAAATTATTCAGAACAGAGCTAATTGAATAAGGTAAAATCTGGAAAATTTTTCTTGAAACAAAACCTTGTTAATCGATTAAGGTAATCGATTAAGACGATCCTGGAATTTTCAAATTCAAGTCAGAACCTTGCTAATCAATTAAGGTAATCGATTAAGATGATTCTGGAATTTTTAAAATCAAATCAGAATGTTGCTAATCGATTAAGGTATTCGAATAGGATGAATCTGGACTAATTTTTAGTGAAGTAGAATATTGCTATTCGAATAACGTATTCAAATACACTAGGTGATCCGGTCCCAACACCGGTCCCCAAGAGCATGGTTTTAATGCTTTGCCAGATCAGCATTTTGAATAGGAGAAGTACGTCTCAAATACCTCATAATTACTTTTATACGGAGTACATACCGCCAGGGCACGTTACTCCGCCAAGGCATGCAACTCCGCCATGGCATGTAACTCCACCAGGGCACGTTACTCCGCCAAAGCTTATTACTCCGCCAAGGTGGAAAATATTGAATATCTTATACACATGCATAAAGTATTTCCAATGCATACTACTCCGCCAAGCCGTAGGCGGAATATTGAATTTCCTATATTGCGTAGCGAGCCTATACTTATAACCCCGGCACGAGATTGACTCTGTCTTGAGAGGTTGAAAATGGGAATCACGCTGTCACGTATAAAAGGGAACAATGAATAAAATAATAAGGCATTAACGCTTTCCAAGCAAGTGGAATACCCACTACAGCGATGGTGCTCGTGAACGACATAGGGACCCACTATCTTTCTTGCATTATGCCAGAAAACAAGGAACGGGTCCTACCAATAATGGAGCACCAGTAACAGGTATATAAACCTCAGCAAAAAGGTATAGAGGGATCCCCCCTCAATTCTGAATCTTACACTTTTACTTGCATAATTCTCTCAGATTTGCTTTCTAAGTCTTACAGTATTTCAGAATACTGACTTGAGCGTCGGAGAATAATTGCAGGTACCACCACCAATTGTGTGAAGGCAAAGAAGGTTACTTCAAGCGGACTGTCACACTACCCAGAGTGCATTGTATTCCACCCCAGTATACAAGGATACTCCGTACTTGCACATTTATAAATATCTCCTTGTACCAGATTGACATTACATGTACATTTTGAATTGTTCATCAACCATACTTTAACACCCCCTGTAAAGAACAGTTCATTGGCACGCCTTCTTTACAGGGGATGTTAAAGTATGGTTGATGAACAATTCACTAGGTAAATTTGACTGATTCTCAACTTTTGCTAAAATCGTGGGATATTTCAATAGAATCAAATTTGAATATAATCAGATTACAACGGTTAGTTATCTCTTGAAACACTATAAATAGAGGCCTAAGTCCTCATTGAAAAACACACTCATATGCATTAACTTTCTTATTGTTTCTCACACGCTTTCAAGAGGCAAAATTTTGGTAAATATTTTTTGCGCATATAACTTTCTTATTTTGCTCTTAAAGAGAGCTACATTCTTTGAGTAAGTTATTCTCTTTGTACTTTCATTTTTAAACTTGATTTATCAAAGAGAATTTCATTTTTGATCAACTTCTTCTATGCTTAAATTTTCTAAAATCGTTCTATCAAAAAGAGAGCTACATTCTTTAAAGTTGATCATACTTGATTTGTGCTTTAAACTTTTAATCTACTCTATTAAGAGAGTTTTATTATTGCTTCTAATTTGCAAAATTTGCTCTACAAAGAGAGCTACATCTCGTGATTCTTATCATATTACTTCTTCTCTTGCTTTGTTTATCATTGTAAGGGGAAAAGAAAAGGTTTTGTTTTAGTCATTCATAAATTGAGTTGAGAGCATTGTTACAACTTACAAAGGCAAGGTTGTGACCTTTGGGGATTGAGTAAGAATTGTGAGAACGATAAAAGTGAGGGATAAAGTTCTTGGTAGGGAAATCAAGAGACTTGTATTGACTCAACTTGTAAATCTCAAATTTTTAGTGAAAAATCTCAAGTGGTGTACTTGGGGCCTGGACGTAGGGGTTTCCGAACCAAGATAAAAATTTGAGTGTGTTATTATCTCTCTTCCCTTACTCTATTTAATTTCAAGTTGTTTATTTGTTTTATCTTTTTAGTTTAATCATTATTATTTATTTATTGAGATACCTATTTCTTCACCTCTTTAAACAAGATAAAGTAAAATTGAAATTAAGTTTTAAAAAGGTAACTATCTTTAAGACTCAATTCACCCCTTCTATTGAGTCATTGAGGCCACTTGGTTAACACAATTTTCTAGTTCTATAATATAAAAAATTATATTTTTTCAATATTATTATATGTTACTCCACTAAATATATCTTCCTTATATATTTTTAAAATAACTAATGTTTTGTGTATTAAATTATATTAGAAGTATTTTAGGATATTACATTAAATATTTAATAACATTAATATAAATAACTTTTCTTAACTATTATTCTTAATATGTATAAAAATAACTACTTTTACTTAAATTTCGAACCAAAAACATATCTATTAAAGTTGATTAAAGACTGTTCATTTTTTAATTATAAGGTTGATTTTTCCCTGTAAAAATGTCATCTCAAGCATTATTCCTATATACTTTGAGCACTGTTGTAAAACATTTCAACATAAGACTTAGAGTACACTAAGCTTAAGGTTGTATAACTCCTTGAAGAGCAATTCCAACATTTGATTGCAGAAGTCTACTAGATTTTTACCTTCAGAATGGTAACTAAGAATCATGGCACAACCTATCTGTAACCTTCATATTCTTATAAGTACTTTCTTCTACAATTTGTATGCAAAAAATATAGAATTTTTTTATCTATTAGAAAACAAAACGTTTTTTTAATAACGTTAACTGGTTGTTTTTATATGCACATCTTGATGCTTATTTTGGGTGGACACCAAAGTACTCTTATGATTGTCACAAAATTGGGGAGTATTGCAATGAGAAATATGAACATGACTCTGCTCTAAGAAGATCAAGTACTATTTTTTTTTAATGTAGGTTTTTCTAACAGGTTAAAAAACATTAATTACACCTACAAATTGAATTATATGCTTGACTTTTTTTAGAAGTATAATATTTTTTTTATTGTATCAAAGTTCATTTCCGTCGTCGATGGGAAACAAGAGACGCAAAGGCAGGGAAACAATTTTTTGAGATTGGATTTTAATTTCCGAATTGTGTGTAATTTAGTACTATCTGATAAGTAGAGATGAGAATATCCATCAGATACTTATGGCTTTGTTTATTTATTTGCCTTTATTTATTCAAATAAAGATTGGGTTAAGATTTTTAATTTTTTTATTAAATAAGTCAATTATGAGTTTTTTTTTTAAAAAAACTTTTCTACCTTGGACCAGCCATTTTTATATATAATTTTATAAAAAAAATATAATTTGTAATATATTATAATTTATAAATACATATGAAATTTTTTACGAATTATATTTTATAAAATTAAAATAACTTTTAATATGTAAAATTCTTAATTAAATGTATATTGGATGTAGATTGTTAGTCTTTTAAAGATATATTAATTTGTTTTTTTATTGACAATAATTTAAATTGAACTTTTATACAGGTTGTCAGGTGACTTTTAAATAGATTAGGGTAGGTCTAAAAAGATTACTTATGTTAAATCATATGCCATGCGACTCAAGCTTCAAAATTAAATATGAGGCGAAGCCGAGACCTTATAAGCCTAGCTCAACTCAGCTTATTTTTGTATTTACTAGTTAGTGGTATTGAATCATGGATATTTTAGGTAATTAGCTTCCGTTTGGACTATGAAAATATTTAGACTACGTTTAGTTACAGAAAATTATTCTAGTTTTCTAAAAAAAAATTTTGCTTATTTTCCAAAATTTTTATTTCCTAGAATAGATAGAAAATTTTTTGAAAAACTTTTATACTTTTCAATTTTCTTAAAAAACTTCTTTGAAGACTTCTCTATTTTTATTAAAAAAATAGAAAACCTGATTTTCAGTTTTGTAAAAGTATTTGAATATTTTGTATACAAACACCTTTTCTATTTTTCCAAATTGTTTAAAAATAGTTTTCTATTTTTCTTAGAAAAATTACAAACTAAACACGACTATTGTTTTCATTTTCTGTTTTTAGTTTTAATTATAAAACTATTATCATGTTTCTGTACTAAAAAATGTAAAAATAAGTAATGAAAATAAAAAATACAAAAATATTTTCTATACAAAATTAAAAAAAACAAGATAATGGTTTAATAATTAAAACTAAAAAAATAAAAATAGAAACATTTTAACAATTCTTTAATTTTTATGAGTAAGAGGAGGATGGTGCAGGAAGAAATTCCCCCAATATTGATGTGGTCATGGAGGCCAGGCCCTTCATTAGTTTGAATTGAATGGAGCTGAACCACTAGTTGTAGTGGAAATTGAAGGATGATGGAAAGAATAAGATAGATAGTATGAAATTGAAAAGCATTCTATCTTCTTCTTCTTCTTCTACATTAGCACTATCACTCGATTGCAGCTACAATGTTTCGTCTCACACTCACACCATCGTAGTCGCCAAAAGCAAGAACCACCGCCACACTCAGGTAGCCATTCTCAATCACTGTTTAATGTTTATTTCCCACTCACTCTCACCTCTCTTCACTAATCGGTTCAATAGGGTTCCGAATCTCCTCCTCCTAGAATTACATCAAACGTCAAGCAAAACCTCCAATTCTTAAAGTTATGGAAGGTAATTACTTGATACTCCTCCTACTAGTCCTAATTAAATTAAATTAAATCTCAAATATACTCATGTGATGCCAAATAGGAGTTCCAAAAACGCAATTCTAGCACTCCTAGGCCTTCAACTAGTTACCGCAAGAAGAAGGTGGAGAAGGAGGATGTTGTAGATACGGACCTGTATCGTGATCCCACCTCGTCTCTCTACTAGTAAGTCTAAGTCGTCACTAGTAAAACATCACCTTTTTCCTCGCAAATCTTCTAAATTATGTATCTTACAGTACACACCAGGAGGGTATAGACAATGCCGTCCCTGTATTGCTTGTTGATGGCTATAACGTCTGTGGCTATTGGATGAAGCTCAAGAAGTATTTTTTGAAAGGAAGGCTTGATATTGCTCGCCAAAAGCTTATTGATGAACTTGTAACCTTTAGCATGCTTAGAGGTTTCTCTCCCCCCATCCATCACATGGATTTTGTTTTCTTCTATTCTATCTTTCATTATTCCTCAATTCTGCAGAGGTCAAAGTGGTTGTTGTATTTGATGCAATGATGTCTGGTCTCCCCACTCACAAGGAAAATTTCGTTGGGTACTCTTTCGCCACCACTTTTTTTATTTATCATGCAATGTACTTGTGACTTGTGAAGTGAAGGACCATTTTATTTTGTCCTTAATAATATGTTTTAAGAACCTTGCATATGACTTCCAATAAATTAGCCAATTATCTATGCCGAGTTTCATATCATATCATTCACGCAAACACTGTCTTTGGGTTCATAGTTACCATCTTTGAGTTCCTTGGCACATTCAGAACCCAGGTTTATGTTGCCTAAAGATTTCTCTATAGGGTTGGCACCTCCTAATGCAAGGGAGGTGATGTATTAAACACTCAAAGCCGGCTCTAAGCCATCAAACATCCATCGGTTGGGCTCCTTGTTGAGAACTAATAATGATTTTTCCTCAAGGTCTCCACAAACTTGTTATTGCTTCCAGTTTCCATGGCATAAGTGAATAATCCCCCTAAGAAGCTAGCCATGGAGGGTTTACCTCCACTTATCCATTTATCATACCAAGGTCTTGTTCATTAAGGGAATTAACTGGAGCAACTGCTCTGCTGATTTAGCAAGGTCATGCACTGCCAACCCAGAATCACGTGTTTTATCACTCTTGCCATCTAGTATAATTAATTAATTGAACAGTCCAATATGCATGATAATTCCAATGAATGACTGTTAGAGGAGGTGCAAAGATATTATTTCTAACCATCAATTGGCATTAACTGCCGGGACAAAATATTTTTCTCATAACTTTAATCATTTTACATATCTAAAAATCTTAGTTCCAATCTTGTTGTTCGGCTCTTTTGCAGTGTTGATGTCGTTTTCTCAGGTGAAACATGTGCTGATACATGGATTGAAAAAGAGGTTAGATATTACTACAGGTTGCTATAGTTCCCGGCTGCAATTTTACTATGATCAATTGTCACGGTTCTTTTTTAGTGAGTCTCCTTCTGTTGTAAGTTGTCACAGGCTTTAGGAATTACTATGTTTTTGGCATACTAGGGGTGAGTTTGGGTAAATAGATTAATCGAGTACTTGTTCAAATGTTATTATTAAATGAGAATTTATCTAAACACTTATCTGTGAAGCTTACTAGAATTGACTGAAAAATGAGTATTTTGATAAAAAAAAAATTCTTAGTATATTGAAATAAGCTAAAAAGGGCATACAAAGTCATAAGCTACTCCTATAAGCTCAAATAAGGTCTTCCAAATGCCTCCTAGATCTGTGATTATTGTGGTGCGGTTTTGTGTCTTGATCCTGTTCCAAAAGTAGTGCAATCTCTTGCTTCCCTTGCATTTCTGTGTGAAATTCAAACAGTGATTAATGTATTAGCATCTGATGTGAAGTATCATTGTGTAAAATAAGATTGTTTCTGCACACATGGATCTTGAATTATATTGATGTGAGGCACATAACTTTACAGTGTTTTAGTGAGAAACTCAAGGTCATCTCCATAAATCAATTGTACTACAGTGCTTCAATTTTACTACAAGTAAATCTTATTGCATTAAAACTGACTACCATGATACCATCAGAGAACTGCTTCATCTTATTCTTTGAATGGAACTTAACAGTAATTTTCTGCGGTCATTTAAGGTTGCTGCTTTAAAGGAGGATGGTTGCCCCAAAGTTTGGGTTGTCACTTCTGATCACTGTCAACAGCATGCTGCACATGGAGCTGTATGCATCTTTCCCATAAATTGAAAACTTGGGTGAAATAGATGCAACTTGGTTTCCGATTGTCTTCTCAATCCTTCCCCTATTTTTATGAGTACTCTAGTTATCAAACTATCTAGTTATCAAACGAATCATAGGACTAAATCACACAAATCAATATTTGCATTAATTATGTTAGAGAGTTAACTATTTTCCAAAAATACCCTTAATTAAATAGTTAAATAGGGAAACATAATTAATTAATTTTGCACTCTCTCATGATATATAAGGAGTATGAAAAGAAATTGATCATTAATTTATCTAGGAATGTGTAATTTTCTCTTATAAAAATGACTAAGAAATATGATCTCTTTGTCTCTTGTTATAAACAAGCCCAGAGGGACTATATGTTTGACCTAAGTTATTTTCAACTTCTTTTTTCCTTTTAAGGAGAAGCAAGACCAAAAAACTTCTCTAACAAATACATGCTAAAAAAAAGCTACTAAGGAGTTTTTAATCAAAAGGTAGTGGGATTAACTTCTAGCTTCTCCTTTTTTATTGGTAATTTCCTTTAGCACCTGTTCTATTTTATTTTCCCACCTTTTTCAATTTTTAATCACTAAAATATCATTTTGTTTACATTGTCACTCAAAACACATTTAATTCAAAGAGTCACTCATCTCTTAAACACTCCAAATAAATAAATAAGTGTAAAAATAATATCAAAAGCCTAAAAATTATGAACCAATGAAGAACAGAGTTATGATTTATCTTGGGCACATTAATTTTACTAATAATCTTCTAATACAAGAAGATTTTGACAATTATGATGAAGCATAAATGATTACTCTTAATATCCTTAATCTATTGAGTAATAGGCAAACAACTAAACAC
Organism: Clitoria ternatea; assembly: GCA_037962975.1. Taxonomy (NCBI): domain Eukaryota; kingdom Viridiplantae; phylum Streptophyta; class Magnoliopsida; order Fabales; family Fabaceae; genus Clitoria; species Clitoria ternatea. Next base: position 54,512,824 of record CM075676.1, read on the forward strand.
AAACTTCAACTTTTTTGATAGATCAAACTTTTAAGAATCATCAACTTCTCACAATGATGAATGTAATAATCACAAAGAATAATAAGTCCCATATAATGAAATAAGTATGCTTAGTGATGGAAATTGATGAAAAGCACAAGAATGATCATGCTTACTTATTTGTATCGTACTTTTCATTCATTGTGATCATAATATTCTTCATTATGAAGTAGATCAATGATAATTTTATTGAGAGCTTTAGGTTGTTTTTAATTAGCATGTTTTTTAGGAAAAATTAAAAAATATTCTAAGAATACATGGAAAAATGAATAACATGTTCATACACCCAATTTTTCAAAGAAAATGTTTGGAAAATGGAAAATGCGGTATTTCAATTTTTTCCATTAAAGAACTACTATTTGAAAAACTATCTTGGATAGTTTTTCAAAATTTTCCATTGTAAAAAGGGACGAGTATGAGAATAATGGAAAACACATAATTCCAATTTTTTTAAAAATATGAAAGAAATAAAATGAAAAACTAGTTACCTTTGAATACGTTTTTCAGTTTTTCAAACTAGAAAATTGGTACAGTGTTTAAACATATTTTCAAAATTTTTCATACTTTTACAAAAAAAATTGAGAAAATTCTTAAAAACTAGAAAATGAAAACTGGAGAAATGATGTCCCAACTAAACACACTCGTATCTTTTGAAAAACTTGAAAATTTGTGTTTACTTGTTTATCTTGTACTCGTTAAATCAAGGATATGAGAAAGAGTAATAATTTGTTCTCATTATGATTGTGATATTCTTCTTATGATAGGAGATAATTAATGAAATCAATCCTCAAGTTTAATTAATAATAAAATTAAAAGCTTTCATAAAAATATTTTACCAAACAACTTTTAACTTTAAAGTAGTTTTTCGTTGAAAATCTTGAAGAGTACTAATGGCTTCTTCTTAATTTTGAAAGCTCTTATTTTTATTTTTAACTTAAAAGTAGCTTTTAATCCAAAAATAAGCTAGGCCAAATAAAGCCTTAGGTTATGCATAATTAAAGAGATCCACTGATCTTATCACAATTTCCTTTTCATGATTCTTAAGTGCTCGTAAATATTAAATACTCTCTTATGAATATCACGTAACAATATCTGTATTGTGTTCTGTTTTTGGCGCAAAAATATTTACACTGCTGCTTACTTTCAGGGAGCCTTTGTTTGGAGCAGCAAGGCATTGGTTACTGAGGTAAAATATTGATTTGAGGCACTATGTTTCTGTATGTTTTCCTCTCATAAACTTCCTTTTTTAAATTGTCTGGTTTACCTTTGCACATTTTAAACCCTGGGTTTTCTGATAGAATATTAAATTTTTAGTAGTTTACATAATTTAAAATTACATAGAAATGCAATTAAAGTGATTCATAGATTTGAATCTTCAAATTACTATGACAAGCCTGATGACCTTTATGTCCTTCAACGGTATTTTACATGGTCTTGTTTATTAACTGTTTGGGTAGTAGATCAAGACATCACAAAAGGAGGTTGAAAGGATGCTTCAAGAGCAAAGGTGTGCTCTCTGCAATAATTTTGTGAATTACATTTTTTGTCTGAAATATGGTTTGGTCACGTCTTTTGTGATTTTTCACAGTATGGCTTTGAGTTACTGTTTGGATACCTTTGAAACTTTAGATTTGTTATTAATACACATCTAATTTCTAAACCAGTGTAATTTAAATTTATTGTGATCTTCTGTTACAGACATAAATCTCCTAATGAACATCTTGTCCGGGCTTATATATATATGCTTGTATTTTAATTCTTGATGGGTTTTTTGCTAATAAATTAAATTACAATTATGGAAGGAAAATAAAGCATTATTTGACAGGATTACTTTAGGATATGTTCATGCAATCTCAGCTACATCCAGAAATCCTATACTGCCCCCTCAATCCCTCCAAATAAAAACAAAACTTCCACTAATGAAAGAAATGCAAATAGCCAGATAGAAACTTCCAAAGTTTTATCATGCAGTGTTGAAACATAGCGCATGACATGTTTTGTAATTGAATTGAATCACCTGATATATCATGCAGCGCTGCAGCTTATACTGGTGTTATGAACACGAACCATGCTATTACAATGATAATTCTTGCTGATTGGTTTTCTTTTTCATGTTATTGTGTACAGATCCACTTCTTTTCAAGGTAGACTGTTGAAGCACAATCTTGATACAGAAGTAGTTGATGCTCTGAAGAACCTGAAGCAAAAACTATCTGAAAATGAGTTGAAGTAGAATATCAGGTTAAGGTTCTAGTTAGATGATTTTGACAGGTGAATTCTCTTCATATATTTGAATACTTCATCTGTTTCTAAATGTTTTTCATTATTTGGCATGTAATTACTTATACTTAACAGCGACCCAAGATCCCTTCACATTTGATTGGATTACTTTTGGACATGAGATAATGACTAAAAGCTAAACTTTGGAGAACGAGACTGGCTGTGTCGATCAGAACTGAGATATTCTATTAACTGATACAATATGACATCAAGAAAACATTCTTATGGACTATAATGTTTTAAGTAAACAATAATGTGAACGATCAACAACATACCTGAACAAGGACTGTTGAGATAGATTTTTGCTCATAAAAAAAAATGCAAACCCACTGTAATAGTGTAATTAGAATAGGAGTATTACAGATTCTTCTCCTTCTGTGTGATTTTTGGAGGAAACAATGCTTCTAAGCAGAAGAGCAAAACTGCTTTAGGATTAATGCTAGTGTTGTTTTGTATTATATGTAATTTATAGCTTAAAAGCGTTTTGATATTTGTTTCAAGAGGCTTGTGTGAGAGAGTCGTTTAACAAACTGATTCAGCCTTTATTAATTATTATCCAATTGATATTGAAATGTGCTTCTTGATTTTTCATGTTATATAGTTTAGTTTTATTTCTAGAAACTTGAACGTGGTTTTGGATATGGCGAACGAGATAGATTTGGATATTACTGAAATCTCCGTATATAGATTTATGAAGTGGAAATTAAGGGGGCCGGGGGTGCAAATTTTGATGTATGCAAACTACTTTTATTTGTTTCTGTTACTCAGTGCAAGTTACAATCTCTTTATCGTGCGTGACTGATTTTTTTGTGAAGATTATTATAAACACGATATTCGGCGGAAAATTCAAACAAATGGTTATCTGCTTATCTTACACCAAGGGCTGGTTCGATAAGCATATTTGTTCAAATTGATGGTCTATTGGGAACCTGTTTTATAGGCCGTTCTTTGGATCCCTGCATAATATTCCTCAGTGAGTAGTAGCCCAGTTAGAGGCCCATTCTCTCACCATTTTTATAATTTACGGTTTGTGGTCTGCTTTGGTTTGTAAGAGGGAGACAACCAGTGCGCTATGCATTAATGTATTTTTTGTTACTCTGTATATTAGTTTAAATTGTATTTTTGTGATTATTCTAAATTAGCGATAAATGAAGAAGTGCTACGGCTAACAGTTAGGTATAATCACGTGATTCACTTTTTTATAATATAGATCAAAATCAAATGTTGGTATATGCTTATGGATGTAATTGTGTGGCGTATCTGCATACAGCTGCATTTATTTTACTTATTTTGATATATATACTATGTTACGACATTAGTTAGAAAAGTAAGCTTAATGTGATAATTGTAGAAGCCCTGAGAAACGATTAGTAGAAAAGTAAGTTTAATGTAATATTTAAGTTTTGAAGTTCTTTCATTTAATCAACTAGATTTTTTTGGGTTAGTTTTTCTTGTGTGTAGGTGATAACCTCTACCAATTCTTTTTGTTGTATGATGCCTTTCCTCATTCCAAAATATTGATTTAGGCTAAATTTAATTATTATGAATGTTAAAAGTCAATTCAGAAGTTAGATTTGTTTCTATTATTTGTCATTGCCATTTTCTGTGTAAAATGTGTAGTTAATGCACACAAATGTTCATTCTCGACGATTTTATTCTGATGTTGGTTTTTGGTGCACTGCAATTCGAGTAAAGGTGACAAACAAACCCACAGTGCTACCATATGAACTAGTTTGATTTATTTATTCACTCTCGTTGCTTGGCTAGTTCAAAATAGCAGTTAAGTTTTTCACGGATTGAGTGACCAAAGAAGATTGTTGTTTTGGGTGATGTGGCGAAAAGGAGATTAAATAACATAAAAGTAGAGTAGAAGGAACAGAGCAATATGATAGCATAAGCATTGATTAGTTGCATCCAAAGTTGCAAATAAATCACGGGATGCTTGCCTGCATATTAAGTATGTATGGTCCTACAGAAGAAGACCAAGGTACAAATTCTGGAAGGCAATGAGAGAGACATGCAATGGGGTACCTTCAACTTCAACCAACACAAGTTAGTTCCCAAGCCTTTTTAAAATCTAAAGAAGAATAAATGCAGAGTCAGAGGGTCAAAAATTGGTCAGGATCAGAGTCAGATGGTCAAATGCTTGACCAGTCACTGCTTTGATTTGGATCCAATGACCCATTATTAAATGGATGGATCCAACCATTTGATTGTGGACCCGCCAATTATTATTTCTCAACTACGAATTTCTCATCGCCAGTGCCACCCCATTCAGTTTTTCTACTTTGCAAATTTCCACCAGCCTCTGGTTCTGGTTGATTATATTACAGTTACACATGACATGACATTGACAAAGTTTGTTTTGTTTGTTTGTTTTTGTTTTTGCTTCTGACAAGTCTATGAGAGTGTGTGTCACTGAATCCACCTGTAATGCGTATCTGAGCCTGACTTGACCCAGGTTGTGTGGGCTATATCCACCGCTCCAGAATTAATAAACCCTCTGTCGTATATTTCAGTGCCACTCCCCTATTATTCACACATGCACCCACTAAAAACAAACCCTCGGATTTAACTGTCTTATCATATTATTTTATAACTTAGTACAAACTATTTTTTTTGTTTTTATAATACATTTACGCAATTTATTTGTAAATAACATATGTTAAATTAAAAAAACAAAATTGTTCTGAGAAATATATTTCCCAGCTTCTTGCTTATATAGTATGTTGTTTTGACCTGCTCCAGCCTCCATTGTCGGCACCATTTCAGAATATTGAAGTAATAAAAGTTATAACCAAATTGATGTCACTGAGTTATATTTCACTCAGTTTCTTTAAAAATTTGAAATTTTTTTAAAACTAAAGTTAAAAATTAAATAAAATCTTTAAAATAAAGAGAAAGATGTTTTGTATTTTTAAATTTGAAAATTAATACTAATTTAGATGGTAGTAAATGAATGAAATGAAGAGAAGCTTGAAAAGAAAAAGTAGACCAAAAGGTAGTCTAATATTTTTTTTATTAACAGCTGCTTTTTTTATTCTTTTTCTATAAAAAAACAAGTAAACTCTTTTAAAATTCGTTTAATTTTTCTATTAGTTTATAAGGATTTTAAAAGTACCATTTTATATCAAAACTCACAAATTTTAACCTTTTTTTAATTAATGTTTATTTTATTAACGACTATTAAAAAAATTTTGATAAAAATTTAATTAATATTGCTGACTTTTCTAAGGGTTCTTGTATTAAAAACAAAAAATATATGTTAAAAAGCTCTTATATTAAAGGATGGAATAAAAAAAACATATCTTCAAGATTTATGGAATGTGAGTTTAGTTTATACTTGAGAGAGCATACAAACATAGTAGAGATCATATGCTTTTGCATAGGTGTTGTCGCCAACGTGGCATTCGAAACGAATGTGCTTAACCGGACCTAGCAACCTCGGTCATAGGTTTGAGAGGTGTGTGTGCTGGCCTCAGGGTCATCCCGGAGGGGGGGTAAGGTGGGCGTCTTGTAACATCTCTGGTAATTTAATATTGGGAACGATAAAGTAAATATTTAATTAAAAATATTTGGGCTTTTGGGGTTGAAAAAAAATATGTATGTAAGAAGAGAAAATATTATATTTAATAGTATTCTTTATTTGCTTCAAAGAATCAATTGTCCAAATAGTTATGGTATCACATTGTGATTTATGGGTGACAGGTTTGACTCTTGGTATGGGCGATTTATAAATATTTTTTTCAACCCCAAAAGCCCAAATATTTTTAAAAAGGACCCTATTTTGGCCAAAAACCTTCTTCTCGTTCCTTTCTCCCTCTTCAAAACTGAACCATGCATATGATATGGGTTTGGATTTCGTGTTTCTATGGACTTGGAAGCTTGGGTTTTGTGTAACAGCCCAATTTTTTTTAAGCAGTAAATTAAATAGTGAAAAAATTAAAATTTCTCAAAGAAATAAGAAATGAAACCTAGAAAATAGGAAATTTAATTATGAATACAAGGATATTTTTAGTTTGACTTAAAACGAAAATAAACGAGAATAGAATGTAGAATAGAATAGTAAAATAAAATAAAAATTTGTTATAATAAAATGCTACAGTAAAATGCTACAGTAACGTCACATGAAAAATGTTGTAGAATGTAGAGAATTCGTGAGAATTCTCTAATTTTCCACCGCCTCATATCAATTTCGAGATGCTACAGTAATTTGCTACAGTGATTTGCTACAGTAATTTGCTACAGTAATTTGCTACAGTACCGACATTAAAAGCCTACAAATAGAGCCCCAACCTCCCACATTTCCTCAGACCAAAAACCTCACTGATCCTATAACCTTTCATCTCCCTCTTCAAGCTCTCAAAACCTTCATTCTTTAATTTTCGCATAAGAAGAGATTACGCAAACTTGAAGATTTGAAGAAATACAAAGGAGTTTAGCATAAGGAAAGTTTAACGATCTTCACTTGAGGTAAGAAAGAGGGGATAGAATATTAAATACATAGAAATTAAGTTAGAATTACTTGTTTAATTGTTTAAAAACTCATATAGTTATATTTTAATTTAATTTGAATTAAATTGTGAAATGGATGCAAATGGTTTGGAATTATATGATATTAAACGATTATTATAACATGGAAAATATGTTTCCATATTCTTTGAAATATGAAATATTATGGAAAATATGTTTTCATATGTTTGAAATATGATATGAATATTATGGGAAATGTGTTTCCGTATGATTGAATTATGATATAAATAATATGGAAAATGTGTTTCCATATTCTTGAGTTATAAATAAAGTATGCTTAACTGATTGTTATAATAATTTTATTGTTAAAATTAGTTATAAAGGAATTTGATAATGTAATGCATTCATGCATCATATGCATTGGCCGTTCAAAGAATCCGCAGAGGGGTTCTTTGAGGGGGTTCCCGGTGGGGGAACGCGCTTTGTTGAGCACAGACCTCTGCGGTGGTTTTATACCACAGCCGTCTTAAGGGCTAAGCAGTGTGTCCTTAAGGGGGGTCCCGCAACACTTGTTATTGATATTATGATATTGTTATCCGATGTGGTGTTGCATTATGGGGCGCGGTATCGGTTGGATATCCGTAAAAATATTATTGTTGGAAATCACTGCAGATGTTCCCACCAGAATGGATCCATCATGCATTTTCATTTATATAAAAGAACGGAATATAATAATATCAGTATAATATAAAATACTTGTTTGGCATTTGTATCGCATAGCATCCTACTTGTGATTGTGTTTGTTCTGATTTAATTTTTATTTATTTGATATTTTATCTCACTCTTTCTATTACTTGTGGCAACCCTTTAGTGGTTAACCAGGAGGACATGTGACAAAGTGGATGTTGCTGAATATGGATGAATTATGAAGGCTTTTAATGATGATGCTTGCTTGCATGACTACTATTGCTGTATTATGTATATGCTATGTTTTGGTACTTTACATCTTTATATTTTATAAGATCTAGGTGTCTGTTGTAAAATATAATATGTATGGAACTCTGATGTTATGTATAATAATAAGAAGTTAATTACGTAAAGGTTGCGTACTCTGATATTGTATCGATAACCTCTGGAATTAGGTTGTGAATCTCTTGATAATTACTAGGCAAAAAATAAATTATCTAAGAGATTTTATATGGTGAGGGTAATTATCTTGAGATTTGCAAGTTGGCTCCAGGGTGTTACATTTTGCGTTTGGCATGATGGGGAAGGTAATGTACTAACGGTGTTTGCGTTTCGGTAACCATAGGTGCTGAAACAAGTGTCGGAGGGACGATTGACGAAGTGGACGTCGAGTTTGGAAGAGGAACTGTAAATCAGGTGATCGGAGGACGCAACCGACACCAAGAACAAATTATTGAAGCTTGGAATTGAGGTAAAGGGGTGTTCGGGTCGTGATTAATTAGAATTGGTATGAACGTTAGGTTTGGGAAATTTATAAAATTATTAGAAGTTGTTAGGAGACTTGTAAATTAATTAGATAACAATTGTATGAATATATGTATATGTGTATGCATGTTTGAATAGTTTAGTGTTTGAGAAAGTATATGGAATTGGTTGATTATATGATAGAAAATGAAGAATAAAATGTATGAACTGTATATATGTGTGATGTTATGAATCAAGAATGATTCGTTGGAATTTAAGTAATGAGGACGGTGGAGATGACATGACTTATGAGCGCTGGACCTGTGTGATGTTTATATGTCAGTTTCTGACAGTTATAGATGGATTTGATGATGTTTAAAGCCATGATAATATGATTTTATATGTGTATGGGATGACCAACAGTATGATGTACCCTTTATTTTTTGATTCCCATAGTTTTTATACCCAGTTGAGCTACCATGTGGTCAAGTCAGACCCCGTGGTTGAGGTGGGGAGCCAAGTCGGACTCAGTGAACCAAGTCGATCGGGTTCACGGGGTGTCAAGTCAGACCTCCAACTGAAAGCTGGTCCTTTAGTATCCGGATACTAGGAGTCAAAAATATATGTGAGTCAGTTGTGTAATGTGATATTGATATATGTCTTATGATGAATGATAAATTGATGTTATGATGTTTATGATGAATTTAACGAATTTGCGACATGTGGTTTGATATAAGTATGAATATATTTTGATGTAATGTATGTGGATTATGTTGTTTCGGAAATTGAAGTGATGCTTAGGCGTACTATGTAACATCCTATTTTCATCACAAATAGGAAATAGATATTAATATATATTTCTTGAGAAATACTTACTATAAGTTAGTTTATTATTATCATTTTTTTAAAATTTTGGTATTTATATTTTTATTATTTGTTTTTTTAATAATAATAATAATAAAATGAAAATATTTTTGAATGAGAATTTTAAAGTGACTTAATTAGTATTCACTAATTAAGAAAATTATATTAAGAATTTTTAATATCTTTGTTATTCACCATTTTTATTTTATGTTGTTATATTTTTATTTTTTTTTACATATTTAAGATTTAACTCTTATTAGAATTTTAAAATAAAATTTTGAAGGAATTAGACTATGGTTCTTTTAAACTTTTTGATCTACATAATATTTATGATTTTCTGGAATTTTTTGAAAATTTTGAATTATTTTAATAAAATAATATATTTTAAATAATTTTAAATTCATATAAAGTTGCTTAAAATTAAAAATATTTACAAGAATGTAAAGTTAAATTATAAGAAAATTTTCTAAAATCCATTTCAAGTAGACTTATCTAAAAATTATCGGTTTGAGAAAAATCTTGATTTTTTCTAATCGTTAAAAAATTAGAAACGTATCAATAAATTTTTATTAACAGAAAATTTTAGATTTTTAAAATTTCAGCTTTATATTACTTATTATAAAATTAGTGAGGACTGATATAATATCGCTAAATTTCAAAAAGGACTCATTTTGAATATTTAAAATATACCGAGTGAAGGGTTACTATTTGACTTAATAATTTTGCCGACAATTACTATGCAAATCACTGTGCATGTATGAAATTTTCAAAAGATGCACAGTAACCTGGAATAAAAAATTCAAAAATGCATAGTACTTTTATATTAAAATAATAGAATGCATAGTAAATTTTTTTCCTATAAATACCGAAGGATTTCTTCTTTAGAATTCACAATTTCAGATTAAGTTTTCTTAATATAGTAGTGCTAGTGAGATAGTGGTGGAAGTGAGAGAGAGAAGAAAAGTTTTTGGAGAGAAGGTTCTGCCAAAATCCTAAGGTAAGAATACTTCTCTTTTATATTTTTTGGGTTATTTTTATATCGTTTTTAGAAATCTGTTATTATACTGGAAATAATATTATTTTAAGTTACTATTCTGCATAGTAAACACTATTTCAATAGTAAATTACTATTTCAATAGTAAATTACTATTCAAATAGTAAATTACTATTTACTGTTACTATTTACCATTACTATTCACGATTTACTATTTACTGTTACTATTCACGTTTTACTATTTACTGTTACTATTCACGTTTTACTATTTACTGTTACTATTTACGATTTACTATTCACTATTCACTATTCACTATTCACTATTCAAAATTTACCATTTTTTTTATTTTAAGTTGTAATCTTAATTTTCATCTTGTAATTATATTAAAATGAAATTGGTATGTTTTAGAACTCGGAGACGAGGCGCGCATGGATTTTCAATAACGAATCGGTATACAAGAGGTAAGGGGGAGTGAGATAAAAATATAATATGAAAGACATAAGAATAAAGGGAGGAGTCCCTTACTCCTTTTAAATTTAATAATATTATTATAAAGTAATAACTTCTCAACTTAAAATTTATAATAAATTTAATATACTGTGTAACTTATTCTGAAATATCTATACATAGATCTGAATTATTATAACTTATACGGACTGAACTAAACCTATGCAAGGACTTGGATTTTTATATCCTATATGGATCGAACTAAACCTATGCAAGGACTTGGAATATTATGACCTGTCTAGACTGAACTATACCTATGCGAAGACTGGATATATGGACTTATATAGACCTGTGCGAGGAATGGACTATAAGGACTCAAAATCAAATCTACTAATTTAAATAACCATTAAAAATTTGAATTATATTTATAAGCGATATTTAGTTGATTTGACTTGATTATAATTAATTATATTTGATTTCGATTAATGATATTGTGATTTATAATATTAGACTGTGATTAATAATATTCAATTATGATTGATGATATTTGATTGTGATTGATGATATTACTATACTTGATTGTGGTTGATGAATGATTGATGATCTTGTGATATGAAGTTTGAGCATATAGCAAGCATGACGGAAAGTTAAAACTCAGTAAGAATTTTCTTACCTTACTCTTTAAATTTTTATTCCAAGAGAAAGTATTTTGTAATTATTTTAGTTTTTTATTTCTTCTTATAAATAATTTTTATTAACTTTATTTTTAATCTCAATAATAAAATCTAGTATTAGAAGGAAGCTATTTTATGAAAATCAGAGGTTGAGATAATTAATTCTTGAATTAAAGAAAATTTTTATAGTTTTAAGTATTCTTAGTTAATGATTTTAAATTATTTTCTTTAGAAATTAGAAGTTTAAAGTAAATTATTTTGGTTTTCCCCAACGAAATAACTAAAGAATATTTTGTGGAGATTTCAAAAACTCAATCTAGTTAAGATTCAAATTGAGAAAGATTATGTAAATATATGAAGGTTTTTAAGAGAAAGCTTTGAGATATTTAAGGCTTGGAAACTCAATTTTGGTAAGATCTGAATTTGAAGACTGTACTAAATTATTTCAGTATAACAGAAGTTCAAAGAAGAACTTATGGAAATGTACAGTTTATTGTGATGATTTTGTGAACCTTTATGGTATTTAATAATTGAGTTTCTAAAAGCCTTAACCAACTAAATATGCGAGTAGTTCATGCATCATGAATCATTAAAGAGAAATGAGATGTGATATTGCCTGGGGACGGATTATAGAAACCGAGGATACATTAGAGGAGGCTTAATTGCGAGCCTTGGGATGAGAGAGTGTGAAAGGGTGCTTCAGGTGACCTGGGGTCGCTCCCTAGTGTCGGGTACTTTCACAATAAAAACTTTCTCAGTCTGACTAGTCTCTAAGTGTTTCCACGCCAGTTGAGCTGTTCATATGCCATGAAGGCATTTATGTTATTATTATCCAGAATTTATGAAACAGTGTAAACTCCTGGTTGGCCCAGTGCAAACTAAAACTTTAAGGGCCCACATGCATAAACTGAATGAGACAGTAGCATAAGCATTACATAACATTCATGTGATTGTGACATTCTATATGGATGGTTATGAATGAAAATATAAGTGTTATGTATGTGGAAACCCTATATTCATAATTGATTGTATATGAGATTATGACTGATATTACTATATTAGTTTGTGAAAACCCTTATGCTTATGTCTTATCTGTAATATATTATATTTTGTTTCTCACTCCTTCTTGTTTGAATTTTTGTGTCCAAAATATATGTTATATGATATATAGCTAGCAGTCCAAGATGGAAGGATATATAATTACAAGAGGATAAAGTGGTCTCATTCTCAATCGATTAGATGAAGAGATATGACAAGAGTAGGATTCAAAACTCGATGGTTCAAGGACTAGGAAATGATTGTTCACATTTGTAGTAGAGGTATAGTTTAGTTTTATTTTGCCTTATTACAATATCAAGTAGATAATTGTAACAAGGTAAAGGTTAAACTTTGATAAACTCTTTCATTCGGATATAATATTGTAATGATTTATCACTTATGATTTCTATAAATTATTTTGTCATTATGGACAAATATTGAAAGACAAATTTTTTTTTTACTTTCAATATTCAAAGGAAATCAGATGTATATACGTCCTTGTATACACGAGATAAAGAGTGATAAATATGTATATCTTTCTAAAAGTTTTTTTTTTAAAAGTAAGAAGAATACATATATATCTCGTGTATATAAGGGGGTGTTACAAAGTGGTATCAGAGCAGTTCAATCCAAACCGGCTTGTGGTATGGTCTTACTAGCGTGTTAGTGTACTCTGATGGTTGAGTTTGACAAGAGATTTTATGGTTGAGAAAAGAGGAAATTTTATTAGAGTAAATGGTAAGAAGTAAGTGAAGAAAAATTAGGAGTATAGAAAGAAGGAACTAATTTTAAGTTCATAAGAAGTATAAGTTAAAACTTTATAGCCTGTTACTTGAAAAATGTTATTGCAGGGATTATCAGAAACTGGCCATTCTGAAGTCTTTCTTGACATTGTTTAAGTACAGGCCTTAATGTATGGTGGAATGATAAGGTAAATTAACTAATGCAGTTATTTCCTTTTATTCCAAATGTATTGTATGGTGTTTGATTCTCTGATTAATATGTGATAGTGAAATATTCTAACATTTTCCTATTTTACAATATGGTATGAGACAACAAGGGAGATAAGACAATAGAAAATTCTTAGAAATATTTTGGTATGAATTCTAGACTGGAGCTGTCGTGACTTTGACTACTTAGTTATAAACTATCGGGACTGATCACCCCGAATGATTTGCACTAAGTAGTGAAAGACATGTCAAAAGAAGGATGTTAAGATCAACGAATTTAACCTTGGGTTAATGTAGTATATGGAGAAATGGAGATAAACTCAATAAATTCTATTAGGATATTCCTTACCATGTCCTTGAAGTTGTAAGAGATACTTGTGTGAATTAGAATTCCAATGGGTAAATAACTGTTGTAATCCCAAACTAGTATAACAAATTCTTTAAGATAGAATCATAGTTTTTCCTTTGGTGATATATTTTGAAAAGAAAAATGTGTGGATGTATACTTTATGAAAAAATATGATAATTTATAACTTGTTTGATATAACAAATAATCATATTAGGAATTGTATCTCTGGCTATTTGTATTGATTCTTCTTTTGTATGACATATAAAATATGTTAATTATTGTTTGATTTGATGAAGTTTTCATTTATGATGTGTACGATTGAATAATATATATGATGGTTATGTGTGTAAATATATGAATTAATGAAACTTTTATGATTGTGACATCGAATGTAATTAACCATATATTTTTGAATTTTTTTTAAATTGATTTATTGTGATAAATATATCAATGAATGACCTAAAATAAGCATTATAGATCTTTGGAAGACATCGATATTGGTTTAATATTTAGAAATTGTGACATAAAATATTTTTGTGATTCCTAACAATATGATACATGTTTATCAAGTTATTTTCTTTTAGTCATCGATTTTGTTCGACGAATATATATACATGATATAAATCATTGTTATGTAATGACCATTGTAGATTTAAAATAAAGAAATGTGTTAGTAAACCATGAGGAAGTAGATATGAACCTTTACTTATTGATTACATAAGTCTTAGTTACCTAAAAAAAAAATATTCAAGTGAATATTTCTAAGTCAACGTAGTGATTTGTGATCATTTAAGATTGGAGAATTTATCAAATATATGTAATGGTTGTAGTCAATTATAATGGAATGTGTAATCACTTAGTTAAGGAATATTTGATTCATTATAGAAGACAATAAGAAATGATTACATACCCTGGATTATCATGAAGCAAAGACCACAAGGATTTAACTAGTACAACATGGACTAAGACATATTTATCCTTTCTCACTAGGATAATTTATTATACACGATTACATTAAGGAAAATAAAATAGAACATCTAGTATATCATAGATAGAGGTCTAAGAGTCTTGGCAATACAAAAATTATCCAAACTAGAGAAATAATCATAACGATTATAAGAAGTGAAGCACTTGTTACCACAACTTGTAGTCCATCCCGACTTCGTTCTTCCTTACTTCTAGGAAGGTTAGCCATCGAATAGTATGATAGTACTTGAAAAAAAAAAAGATTGAAGAAATTAGAAAGAAGAGAGAAACTAAGAAACCTTGAAGTTGTGATAGGAAGCGAGAATGGAATGAGAATTTATAAGCAAGCAAGGGAGGGAGAGTTGCAACGGTCATAAACGGCTAGTCCAACGGCTAGTCCAACGGCTAGTTGCTAACGGCTAGTTGTCCAGTAATTAATTCTTAGCAGTCCATTTTACTATATTACGAGTAGGAATTTTAATTAATAGATGTTATGGATTATGTTAAGTAAGATTTTAATAGATTAAGAAACGTAATTATTGAGGTGTTTAGAGTTAACCATCAATTTATGATGAGCATGGTTGACAAAATTAAGACGAGTAATATTTTTGAATTAAGGAAAAAAATACAGATAAGATTAAAAAAAGAGAGATAAATGGCAATGTTAAGGAAAATGTACACAATTGCCAAGGAAACTAGAAATATATTTTAGAACAGTTCAGTTAGTTTAGCTATGGTAAGATTTGTTAACAATATTAAATTTCGAGGACGAAATTTCTTTTAGGGGAGTAGAGTTGTAACATCCTATTTTCATCACAAATAGGAAATAGATATTAATATATATTTCTTGAGAAATACTTACTATAAGTTAGTTTATTATTATCATTTTTTTAAAATTTTGGTATTTATATTTTTATTATTTGTTTTTTTAATAATAATAATAATAAAATGAAAATATTTTTGAATGAGAATTTTAAAGTGACTTAATTAGTATTCACTAATTAAGAAAATTATATTAAGAATTTTTAATATCTTTGTTATTCACCATTTTTATTTTATGTTGTTATATTTTTATTTTTTTTTACATATTTAAGATTTAACTCTTATTAGAATTTTAAAATAAAATTTTGAAGGAATTAGACTATGGTTCTTTTAAACTTTTTGATCTACATAATATTTATGATTTTCTGGAATTTTTTGAAAATTTTGAATTATTTTAATAAAATAATATATTTTAAATAATTTTAAATTCATATAAAGTTGCTTAAAATTAAAAATATTTACAAGAATGTAAAGTTAAATTATAAGAAAATTTTCTAAAATCCATTTCAAGTAGACTTATCTAAAAATTATCGGTTTGAGAAAAATCTTGATTTTTTCTAATCGTTAAAAAATTAGAAACGTATCAATAAATTTTTATTAACAGAAAATTTTAGATTTTTAAAATTTCAGCTTTATATTACTTATTATAAAATTAGTGAGGACTGATATAATATCGCTAAATTTCAAAAAGGACTCATTTTGAATATTTAAAATATACCGAGTGAAGGGTTACTATTTGACTTAATAATTTTGCCGACAATTACTATGCAAATCACTGTGCATGTATGAAATTTTCAAAAGATGCACAGTAACCTGGAATAAAAAATTCAAAAATGCATAGTACTTTTATATTAAAATAATAGAATGCATAGTAAATTTTTTTCCTATAAATACCGAAGGATTTCTTCTTTAGAATTCACAATTTCAGATTAAGTTTTCTTAATATAGTAGTGCTAGTGAGATAGTGGTGGAAGTGAGAGAGAGAAGAAAAGTTTTTGGAGAGAAGGTTCTGCCAAAATCCTAAGGTAAGAATACTTCTCTTTTATATTTTTTGGGTTATTTTTATATCGTTTTTAGAAATCTGTTATTATACTGGAAATAATATTATTTTAAGTTACTATTCTGCATAGTAAACACTATTTCAATAGTAAATTACTATTTCAATAGTAAATTACTATTCAAATAGTAAATTACTATTTACTGTTACTATTTACCATTACTATTCACGATTTACTATTTACTGTTACTATTCACGTTTTACTATTTACTGTTACTATTCACGTTTTACTATTTACTGTTACTATTTACGATTTACTATTCACTATTCACTATTCACTATTCACTATTCAAAATTTACCATTTTTTTTATTTTAAGTTGTAATCTTAATTTTCATCTTGTAATTATATTAAAATGAAATTGGTATGTTTTAGAACTCGGAGACGAGGCGCGCATGGATTTTCAATAACGAATCGGTATACAAGAGGTAAGGGGGAGTGAGATAAAAATATAATATGAAAGACATAAGAATAAAGGGAGGAGTCCCTTACTCCTTTTAAATTTAATAATATTATTATAAAGTAATAACTTCTCAACTTAAAATTTATAATAAATTTAATATACTGTGTAACTTATTCTGAAATATCTATACATAGATCTGAATTATTATAACTTATACGGACTGAACTAAACCTATGCAAGGACTTGGATTTTTATATCCTATATGGATCGAACTAAACCTATGCAAGGACTTGGAATATTATGACCTGTCTAGACTGAACTATACCTATGCGAAGACTGGATATATGGACTTATATAGACCTGTGCGAGGAATGGACTATAAGGACTCAAAATCAAATCTACTAATTTAAATAACCATTAAAAATTTGAATTATATTTATAAGCGATATTTAGTTGATTTGACTTGATTATAATTAATTATATTTGATTTCGATTAATGATATTGTGATTTATAATATTAGACTGTGATTAATAATATTCAATTATGATTGATGATATTTGATTGTGATTGATGATATTACTATACTTGATTGTGGTTGATGAATGATTGATGATCTTGTGATATGAAGTTTGAGCATATAGCAAGCATGACGGAAAGTTAAAACTCAGTAAGAATTTTCTTACCTTACTCTTTAAATTTTTATTCCAAGAGAAAGTATTTTGTAATTATTTTAGTTTTTTATTTCTTCTTATAAATAATTTTTATTAACTTTATTTTTAATCTCAATAATAAAATCTAGTATTAGAAGGAAGCTATTTTATGAAAATCAGAGGTTGAGATAATTAATTCTTGAATTAAAGAAAATTTTTATAGTTTTAAGTATTCTTAGTTAATGATTTTAAATTATTTTCTTTAGAAATTAGAAGTTTAAAGTAAATTATTTTGGTTTTCCCCAACGAAATAACTAAAGAATATTTTGTGGAGATTTCAAAAACTCAATCTAGTTAAGATTCAAATTGAGAAAGATTATGTAAATATATGAAGGTTTTTAAGAGAAAGCTTTGAGATATTTAAGGCTTGGAAACTCAATTTTGGTAAGATCTGAATTTGAAGACTGTACTAAATTATTTCAGTATAACAGAAGTTCAAAGAAGAACTTATGGAAATGTACAGTTTATTGTGATGATTTTGTGAACCTTTATGGTATTTAATAATTGAGTTTCTAAAAGCCTTAACCAACTAAATATGCGAGTAGTTCATGCATCATGAATCATTAAAGAGAAATGAGATGTGATATTGCCTGGGGACGGATTATAGAAACCGAGGATACATTAGAGGAGGCTTAATTGCGAGCCTTGGGATGAGAGAGTGTGAAAGGGTGCTTCAGGTGACCTGGGGTCGCTCCCTAGTGTCGGGTACTTTCACAATAAAAACTTTCTCAGTCTGACTAGTCTCTAAGTGTTTCCACGCCAGTTGAGCTGTTCATATGCCATGAAGGCATTTATGTTATTATTATCCAGAATTTATGAAACAGTGTAAACTCCTGGTTGGCCCAGTGCAAACTAAAACTTTAAGGGCCCACATGCATAAACTGAATGAGACAGTAGCATAAGCATTACATAACATTCATGTGATTGTGACATTCTATATGGATGGTTATGAATGAAAATATAAGTGTTATGTATGTGGAAACCCTATATTCATAATTGATTGTATATGAGATTATGACTGATATTACTATATTAGTTTGTGAAAACCCTTATGCTTATGTCTTATCTGTAATATATTATATTTTGTTTCTCACTCCTTCTTGTTTGAATTTTTGTGTCCAAAATATATGTTATATGATATATAGCTAGCAGTCCAAGATGGAAGGATATATAATTACAAGAGGATAAAGTGGTCTCATTCTCAATCGATTAGATGAAGAGATATGACAAGAGTAGGATTCAAAACTCGATGGTTCAAGGACTAGGAAATGATTGTTCACATTTGTAGTAGAGGTATAGTTTAGTTTTATTTTGCCTTATTACAATATCAAGTAGATAATTGTAACAAGGTAAAGGTTAAACTTTGATAAACTCTTTCATTCGGATATAATATTGTAATGATTTATCACTTATGATTTCTATAAATTATTTTGTCATTATGGACAAATATTGAAAGACAAATTTTTTTTTTACTTTCAATATTCAAAGGAAATCAGATGTATATACGTCCTTGTATACACGAGATAAAGAGTGATAAATATGTATATCTTTCTAAAAGTTTTTTTTTTAAAAGTAAGAAGAATACATATATATCTCGTGTATATAAGGGGGTGTTACATACTACGAATTATCAAGACATGGATAAAGTGAATCTAGTCATAAGTATAAAGGTAATGAAGCCAGGTAAGTTAGCTAATGATATGGAAAGTAGGTAATTATGATATGTCAAACACTCACCCTTACTGTTGTTTATTTAATTTAGTGACCAGTGACAGGGAGGATGCCAATGCCCTAGAGGTGCGCCAAGCGGAGAACTGATGTCAAGATGCGAAATGAAGGAATTATGTTATGTGTTTAGTTTATGTAATAATAAACTATCTTCTACTTGATTAGTGAATTAGTTTAGTTATTTGTTTCTTTATGGATTATTTGCGATGATGATTCGAATCATGATGATGATGATGTTTGAGATAAGAGTTAATGTGAGATTGTATAATGAATTAAAAGAATAGGTGATGTCATTGATGTTTTATGTTGAAATTGGCGATACTTGTGAGATATTAGCACAGAGCCAATATGTATGTGTTTAATCATTACCATAAGTAGGTCTTGTGATGTTTGTAAATTATGTGTGTGATGTGATTAGGAATTGGGTGATGAGTTAATTAACTTGATGATGTGATGTATATCGTGGAATAGGCATTTATGTGAAATTAAGGAACTAAATAAATGAATTTGAGATTTAGCGGGTTTCGGGACCCCGAAAAGAGATCAATAGGCCATGGACCAATTGGAGTCCATTTAGGTGTTTTGATGCAAGGGTTTTACACATAAATGGATTAAACTGCATTTTGCGCTTAACTTGCACATATGATGGAATTTTGGCAAACGGACAGTTTTGGAATAGGGAAAACATGTGGCCCGTGAAGTTTCGTAACAATCGGACCTGAAACGGGCCAAATGAGTATCTTAGAAGTTGGTCGATTGGCCTAAAATGTGTAAAAACAATAGGTGCTGCTACTGTCAAGCTGATGCTGAGCGCCAGTCTAACACGTAGCGTCAGGGCTACATTTTGGGGTTCACGCGTAGCGTAGGGCTGATGCGTAGCGTCAGGGCCTTGTCTCAGTTTTTTGGTTCCTTCTATTTTAATGGCTTTTGGGGATTTGAATTTATAACATATTTTATATTTTGGCCCTTTTTACTAAAAATGATTATTTTTATAAATGAGGTAATTAAATTAATTATTTGTGAAAAATTTATTGTGAAATTTAATTAAACGGCTTAACATAATTGTGAAATTGACCTAGGACGTCACACGTCCACCTATGACCCATAATTAAATAACATTTCAAAGTTTATTATGTATACTCCAAAAAAAAAGATTTTAGGATTTTCATTTAATCTAAAGTTTTATGACACATAAATAATGTTTACCACAACACTTATTAAGAGTAAAAATAAGTTAGATTGTTTGTTAAGAGCCCAAGGCATAGCCGATTTAAGATTTAGTTTTAATAATATTATTATAGTAATATTTTTCAAAAGCTCAATTTAATACTTCAAATTTTGGAAAAAAGATTAACCTATTGGGTCTGCTTTTTTAACTCTTATGATTTTATAAAATAAATCATAATTTGTTACATATTATAATTTATTATATATTATAATTTATCATATATTATAATTATAAATATACATGATATTTTCTATGTAAAATAACATTTATAAGATTAAAATATGTTAAAATTAACTTTAATACAAAAAATTGATAATCAAATATATAATTTATATTTTTAATGACTTATTTGTTTATTTAATATGAGATCATTGATATTTATTATTTGTTTGTGTTCATTTTTATTGGTTTTAATGTAAATCAAGTTTTTATACAAATAATTCAATTATCTACACAAGGCAGACAAGACCTAAAAGTATAGTCTATGTCAACTAACAAGACAAACTCGAGCATTATGATCAAGTCTTAGGTCAATGCTCAGACCATGTAAAGATTAATTTTATTCAGTCTATTCCCACCCTAATGTTTGGTTTCTCCCGACCAAATTCCAAGAAATAGTACAAAGAATGAATGGGAAAAGATAAGTGAGAGATCAATGAGCAATTTTGTTGGTAATATAGTCTACTAAGTTTTAGTGATTTTATAATAGTATAATTGTAATCATTGGAGTTTGAACTTTGTAGTCATATGTACTTCTAAATAATTTAAATTATGAAACTCTTTTATCTAATAATGAAAAAATATTTATTTTTATGAAGCCCTTTATACTAATTATGTCTTATATATAATCATATCCAAGGTTACGTACATGGATACATTAGCCTTTGGTTGCACATATTGGCCTAGCTATGACTCGATCAAGTTTGTTCTACACCCACCACATGCATTATATTATTTAATGAAAAATATGAATAAATTTGTAACATTTTTCATCGTTTCTTTTAATGGTCTAATCTAAAGCACATAACTCTGTGGATTTGGCTCTAACCTTTTATTGTTTTTATGATCATTTGTGATCATATATTCTGTTT
This sequence comes from Clitoria ternatea, assembly GCA_037962975.1. Taxonomy (NCBI): domain Eukaryota; kingdom Viridiplantae; phylum Streptophyta; class Magnoliopsida; order Fabales; family Fabaceae; genus Clitoria; species Clitoria ternatea. The sequence continues at coordinate 54,534,369 of CM075676.1, forward strand.
GAAATCTTGTCTTTTTAATTTGAAATTAAAGTATAATATAACTTCACAGTCCCCTAATTGCAAAATAGTCTCTACACAAGTTTAATCAACAAAACATTATTTTCATCTTTATTGATTTGATGATTTAAGACTGAATGGAAACTAGTTTTCCAATTGAGAAATAATGTAGTGTTACAATATACTTTGATTTCAAACTAAATGGACAAGATTTCAAACATAATATTGTGATCATAAATATGGTGAATCATCGTAGCCAAATCTAGCTCTTTTTAACAAAAAAAAGTGAGTAACTCTTTGTATCAACCTCACGAGTAACACTTTAAGTTTGTTTAATTAGTTTCTTTTACTAGTCGAAGAAATTGCTAGATTAAATTGATCTTTTGATAAAGAAGCATGTTTAAATAGTTTAGAGTATTTTTTTCTATATATTTGGTTCTCAACTAGGGTAACTAGGGTTGACTAGATTGAAATAAATTTTTTTATTCATTGATCAAATAGAATTGTATTATGTCTTAAACTAGTAATATAAAGGATGTGTAAGATATGGAGGAGGCTTATCATTATATTTAATTTTTTATTTAAAATTTAATATACCTGTTTTTACTTTTCAAAAATACAAGTTTAATGAGTTAAGTTCCTTGTTTTTATCGGAAAGTGAAAAATCAATAAAGCCCAAAAAAAATATAAAAATATTCATTACTTCCAAAATTAATAAATCTTAAAACTCCTGAGGAGAATTGAACAAAATCATAAATATAATTTGGAAAGTATTATCTAAACGATAACATCAATTCATTCATACTATCTCGGTTTATTAAATGAAACAATTAAATATTACCCTGTCTTTTAGATGGTAAATTGTTGGAAATAAAGTGTTAAAATATAGAAAGGGTCAATATATGATTATAAATATTGAGTTAAAAAATTTAAAAATATAAATGGTTTATCTAACTTGTATAAATTAACATAGGATTAAAAATATATTTAGCCACATTAATTTTGAAGTAATTTCTTAGTAATTTTCAGTAAAATGATTTTATTTAAAATTGTTTATATTGTGTAAGGTTATATAAATTAGAGAAAGTGAAATATAAAATGTTATTTTAGATTTATGAATAAATTGGGCGGTGGTGTTTGAGGAATGGCATATTCACGAAGTGGAAGAGATTGGTTGGGCGGTTAAGAGAATCGGACAAACTATTCCTTTATGGTCGGTGCTTCTTCCCCACTTGTCGCTGTCACATTACATTACTCACTTTCATTTATAACTTTAGATATATACATGAGGTAGCGTATTTTTTTTTAAAGTGAGAAAAATGAATCTGAATCGTATACTCATAAAATATATAGTTGATATTAAATTTTTTTAAAAATTATATAATTACATTAAAAGTTACATGACTTTTTTAAAAATTAACATGATTAATCTCAATCATCAATTATATGGTTATATGATTCATATTCACTTCTCTCATTCTCGTATATAAAAAAGTCTTTTTATATAATACATCATATATATATATATATATATATATACACGCACACTACTTATAATTAACCATAATTAATAAAAAAAATTAGTGGTGTATTTATACATAGGTTCAATAAGAATTATTTTAATTTCACATTATACTTCTCTCTTTTGTTTTCCTATTTAACATATATAAAAGTGATAAATTTCTGTTCTCTCAATTAATTTAAACATAATTACATTTTCATCATGGAAGTAATCTGATGAAGTGTAGATATTTCAGTTTTACAAAGTCTTTCACATCTAGTCTTTGATATTTTAGAATCTTGTTTGCATTTAATCGTTTCAATTTTATTTATAAGATAATATAAATTAATACACATATTTTAAGAAAATATATTAATTAACTCATTTAAAAAAACATTGTAACATTTTGATTACATATTTACTTAAATTTAAAGTCTACTTTAAATGTTAATAATATGTAGCATTTTTTAAAGTGATGATAATCATGAGGAAAAAAATTAAATATTTTTATATATCTGAGTTTTGTTTTAAATAGATGAATAAACTATTTTTTGTTTTAATTTGTTATATTTGATTTTATTAGTAGGATTTCTATAAAATAAAAAATGAGAATTGAGAGAGTGAAAGGGTGGGGTAGGGCATTAATGAATTGAGCCGCCCCCTGTAAAAAGGAATATTTTAGCAGACAACGAGGTCATCCAATTCACACTTTACCTTACAAATCCAAATCTTCAATTTTCTAAGTTAAATCCTTTATCCTTTAAACGTTAAGTTATCTCCATTTAATTTTTATTAATTAATTATGTAAACAAATACTTTGTTTCGTCTTGAATATAAATAATAAAAATGGAGAGATATCTGCTCTTTATATTATCCAAACTAAACAACACCTACCTTGCGCTTATCTCATGACTCGATGATTCATTGATTCTTGATGTAGTTTTCTCATCCAATATTTTATGGTACAGAAACAAATAAATAGTAGTGTTCATTTGTTGCAGATGTTAGAAAAATTAACTCTGCAATACTAAAAACGTCAGGTAAAAAACATCACTACAAGGTAACTTTATATACCCTTTTAAAATATCTTTTTAAGAAAAAAAAGTTAATCTTATTTAATGTTATTGATTTCATATAAAAGAAATCACTATCTTTAATTCTTTTGCTATATTATGCGAAAGAACACAAAATTAATAAAGTAGAAATTAAGATGAATGAAAAATAAGATTTTATAAATTGACTAAAAAAGTAAAATGAATGCATGAACAAAAACACACATCAATTATGTCGAAGCACCATCTAAAATTGTCACTTCTTTACCATTGACCACTACACAAAGAAGATGCATATATCAACCATTGACCACCCCTTCTATCAATGGTGTTAGTTCGACTTAGTTAGCAGTGCAAATGAAGCCCATGAAGAGGGAAACACACAAATTCATAAACCCTTATGAACTGGTCTGGATCGGGGTGTGAGATCTGGCCTCATGACAGTCCTAAAATGATGATTTAGGTGTAAATTTTACACCATTTCAGTAGAGATCCGGTATTATATCCTCAATTCTAGTGGGCAATAAAGGTCTTGGAATGATTTCTTGACCCAACAGCACCAACCTTACGTGTTATGTGGCAAAAGGGGATGTCACCCGCAAGTAGGGATGAGAATGAGTCAGACCGTCTGTCGGGGGTCCGTGGCATAGCCCGTTTAAAACCTATATAGGTCAGGCTTGTCGGGCTAGAATGTTAGGTTTAGGCTTTTAAAAAGGCTTTTTAAACTAAACAGGTCAGACAATAGGCTTTCTAAAGAGCCTTTGAAGCCCAATACGTTGGTCTGTTTAATTAGATTAATTATTAATTAGTTATATATATAATATATTTATAACATAAAATAATATATATATATATATATATATATTACATATTTATATTTACATAATATAAATTAATATTACACATTTACAATTAAAAAATTAGGAGGGAAGGAAACAATTTTTTTTAGGTTGTTCTTGACCTTTTAAAAGCCTCACTATAAACAGGTCTTTTAAACAGACTTTTAAACGAGTCAGACCTTTAAACAGGTCAGGTCGGGTCTTAAAACAAAGTCTATGACAAACTAATAGGTCAGGCTTAGGCCTTAAAAATTTGATGTAAACCAGACTCAAGCCTTCTAAAGTCCGGTCTGGTCTAACCCATTTCCATCCCTACCTGCAAGGACACTTCGACGCTCAAATCAGTAAAAGTTCAAGGGAATTTCAGAGCTCAAACGTAAGTTTTTGAGAGAATCTTTTACCATTGTTATGTTGATGCATAGGAATTTATACCTGGAGGTAGTGGAAACGTCTCCTTGTTCACCATACTTTTTGTACATGGCGTCAGTACTTTTCTGATCCCCTGCTGGAAGGCTGACACATGAAAGGGATGTGACAAAATGGCTTTACCTACCAGTCAGTCACTTTGCAAGTTACTTGTTTAACACGCTAATGCATAGGTCAACCATGACTTTCCGATGTTAAGAGAGTGACTCAAACCGGGGTTGGTTTAAAGACCTTGAACGTGATTCTAGATAGCCGGTGTTGAAAGAATAAATTACGTGACATTGGTCCTTAGGACAGTTTTTAGTTAAATTACTATTAAGTCTAGGGGCTAGTATCGGGATCGGATCACCTTAAATTCACAAATTCAAATCCTTAAATTCCATCTAAATATCATTAAAATATATGAAACATTAAGAGAACACATGAAATCAAAGTCGTTCCAAAAGGAAAACGTGAACGAGACGAGCTACTTGATTTGTGGTGGTTGACGAAGGTCAAGGTGACAAACTTGCTTCTCATATTGGTATTGTAGGGTATGACAATAGTTTACTAGTGGTGGTGATGCATATAGGGTAAAGGGGTGGTGGTTTAGGGGGATGGCGTAGACTTGAGGGAGAAAGAGAAATAAATAAAAGAGAAGAGGGAAAAGGAGCAAAAAAATTACAAGGATTAAAACATAATACAAAAAGACTAAAAATATAATATTAGGTAGGAGTGTTTAGAAACCGAACTAATTTGTGACCAATCACCAAGATGACCCGATTCGTACCTAAAGCGTCAGAAACGTTAAACGCCTCAACTGTAACCACAAAAATCACAATTCCAAATGCAGTTCAGTTCGACCTGCGATTCTTATTCCCAAAATCAAACCAAACTAAATAAAATTGAATTATATATATATATATATATATATATATATATATATAAATAGTTTAACTTAAGTGTTGCTACAAGCCTTTTTATATAAATATAACATATAAATGATAAGCAAAGTACGTCTAACACAATAAAAATATTTATAAACATTAGTAAAATGATACACTACATTTTTCTTTTATTTCTCAGAACTTTTAAAGCTAACTATACAATTTATATTTATTTATTATATTGATGTCTAAATATTTAATATTTAAATATAAATTTAAAACTGTCAAATTGAACCAACCCAAACTATAATGGTTTTGTTTGGTTTAATTTATGTGTTTTATTTTTTGTTAGACATTTTTACTTATTTTTTTATTTAAAATCAAATAGAACTAAACCGCATGACATCACAAACCCCTTATGTCAAAAACATATCTATAATATTAAATAAAAATGAAATTAAACTAAAAAGGCAAAAAGTGATATTTACATATATCCAAAATATATAAAAGTGTGAGATATTAATCTTTGGAGGTAAATAAAATTAGATCCAGCTGTAAATGGAAACTCTATAGGGTGATGAAGGGTTTCCGTCCATCATGCTCCCATATGTTTGACATAGATTAGATTAAGAATCATCTTTCATGTCAAGGTCAAATTTTAAGTTTATGAATTAAAATTAGTTTGAAAATGATATAGGTGCCTTCCCGAAATTACTAATACAAATTATGTCATTAATTATAAATAGAGAACTCATTGAATATTTTATTTTATTTAAAAGTGGGTGATATTAGTGGCCAAAATTGCGTCATGTTTTCGTGTTTAAGTACATCACCTAATTCTGATATACACCAAAACTGGTAACCAACGGGTTCTGGTTGAAATAGTAATAAGTGTTCATTGTCTCACTCATTATTACTGCTATAATTTTAGTGTTTCTTAGTGATTTAATTTATTAGTTATCCACTGTGTCCATCTGATGTAAAATAATTAGTTGATTAAGCGTGTGTTTGTTTAATAGTTAAGATTTGTAAATAGGTAAAAAAATATAGTCAAACGAAATTTTAACTACTAAAAATAAGAAAACGCGGTTGGTTGTCATTTTTTGGGGAAAATTCTTTTGTTTGAAGTTTAATGGAAAACTGTGTTTCTAAGTTTTGTAAGCATACGGAAGCAGCCTCCCCTGCGATGATGCAAGACAAAATATCATTCTTTAATACTTTTCTTTCGCCTTTCCACACAAACCTTCTAAGTTTGAAGTTTTAAAATTTGTAAGAAATGAAACAAACAAACAAAAATCTTTTTGAAAAAGTAAAATAAAAAATAATTTTTCTGTCACAAGGTACATTTTAAACTAAATAATGTAAAAATAGAAACAATATACATAATGTAATTTTATATTGATTTCAACGTAAGTCTAACACAATTTCTAATAAAAGTTTTATATTTTTATGTTGTTTAAAATGTGCATTGAGACACATATTAAAAAACCAAATAAAAATTAACTATTATAATTATTTTTGTCTAAATATTTTAAAATGTATACTTTTGAATTTTACATATATTTATACTTATATTATTTTTGTGAAATCAAGTGTATATTTATTAGTGTTTTGAAAAATGATCTATAAGTATTAACACAGAGATTGATCAAGTCAATCTAGCTGGTGGGCGGGGAGAGGTGGGGTTTGTTCTTCAATTAATAATTACTTCACATAAATCATAAATATGGAAAGTATAATAATATGATTTTTAAGGCTTTTACACCTGTTGTTGTAATTTTAATAACTGGTGTAGAAAAAATTATACGTTTGTTATGCCCATTGTTTTAATAACGTATTGTTGTAAAAAAATTATACAGTAGTGTTAAAATAACTAGTATAAAATATTATTTTTTGAAATATCTTTCATATTATATTAATTATTAAAATAGCTGATGTAAAAAGATATTATTTATACAAATGATTTCAATAACTAATATAAAAATATTTTTATCAATTACTGAAATAATGAATGTAAAAAATATTAATAAATTTAAATTATATTATTTTTTAATAAAAAAATAACGCATGTTAAATAATTATCCATGCTGGTTTTTGTAACCATGTAATAATTTTTCTACACCCAGCTCGAAGTTTTCGTAAGGACCTGGCCGTGAGCCTTTTGGCTTTTACTTGACTACAAAATTGATGGCTAAATTAAAATATAATATTCTTTCACTTTTTCCTGTTATTTTACCCTTATTCATATTTCTTGATAATAAACGTGGACGAGGAAGTAGTAAAAACCAGAAAATATATATATATATATATATATATATATATATATATATATATATATATTATTGAATGTAATTTATAAAGATATGTGTTAGGGAAAAATAATAAATGCGCATTATAAGTTCAAAAGGTCTTATGGCAAAGACCAATAAAACCTAAAAATATAATATTATAAAAAGGATCGGAACGAATATAAAAAAAAAGCTAATTTTATACACATTAAAAATGTTACTTAAAAATAATTATTTGTATTAATAATATCAAGTATTATAATATAAGGATAATAGATTTGGTGATAAATATGAAAATGAATTGAAGGAAAGAGAAAAGAAAGTGAGTGGTTGTTGTAAGTGGTCACGGGTTTCTCTTGACTGCATGCCCATCCCTTGCATCTCGATCTACCATACAATTATTTAATTCTTCCTTTGACTAAAATTCTCAAAACAACATAATAAAGTTCTCTAATTACTCACTGATTACTTTCTTTTTTAACTACAAGACAATATTACCTCGTGTTTAATTATGAAATTAAAATTATTTGTTTGAAAAATGTATCATGGGGGATCGATTCGTGCTCTTTCCGCAATGATTTTTTTATTATCAAATCGTGTAATTCATGTGTGTTGTTTTTTTGGGTTTCATTCATTTATCCTAAAAGTGTAAGATGTATCTGCTCGTAATTTCGTGGGTTTAATTGTCTTACAATACAATTCTTTAACTTTGAAGAGGTTTACATGGATCGGATGAAGAAGCCCTTTCCTAAGGTCAAAATGCATAACTTGAAAGACATGCTTCGAAAGGCTATAGGGGTCAAGACATAAAGACTAAGCTTAGGGAAAGATAGATAAACCAAGGAAAAGCTTCTTGACTTGGGATGAAAAAAATGAGAGCTAAAATACTCTATAAAGTTTTGACGAGCAAATAGTCATTTCTAGCCGTTGTGCAAGAATACTTGATTGTTCATAACATAGAAATCAATTATTCTGTTAGTCAAAATTTTAAAAAGTTTATCCATAACATAGAATTTTGTTCTACATTCTATAATTGATGATTAACTTCTATAACTGATTATTTACTTCAAAAACCTTTTCAAATAATTTCAAAATGTTTTAAAATATTTCCAAATAATAGCAAATCAATTTCTTTATCATAAAACATTTTAGCCTTATTTTTTCATTAAAATATGCTAACAAGAGTAAAAAAAGGACAACAATGAGCAAGGAAACCTAGAAAAACAAAGTTTAGAGAGTCACACATTGAGCATAGCCCGTGCTTAGATTAGCATGGTCATGTGTTGATTGAAAAAAGACACGTAAGGACTATGAAGTCGAACACGGCTCTTGTCATTTTAGCACCACCTGTGTACGTCAAAAAAAGTTATGTGAAAGAGAGCATGACCTATGTTCATGTGAACATTACTGTGTTCAAGTGCACTGGCAGTACATTTCTAAATAGGCATAGGTTTTAATTTATAGACAAAAAGAAAACTTAAAGAGAGAATCAACAACAGATAGACGAAAGATGCGCAAGACAACAGAGATGTGACAGAACGAGAGTGAGAGAAAAAGCATGTGATGACACAAAGTTCAGGCATCAAGCCTTATTCTAGCGTCCTTCTTCGTCTCCATTGTTGTGAGCATTATGACATTCCAAGCGATTGGTTACAAGTGTTTTTTTCCTTTATTGTCTTAAATTAGGATTTATGAATTCTATGGTTAATTTGATGTGTGTGTTTCTCACATTTATGTTAAACCAAATCTTTTTCCATAAGGTTGTGGTGATTTCTATAATCCATCTCTTTTGAACTTCAAATAAGTTATTTTCTTTTATGTTTTGTTCGTGGGTTAATTATCTAATTCATTATTTTAATCTAGTTTAAGATTTGATCGCCTCTATTCTATCGTTAGATAATGAGCATGCAGATGATTGTACCAATGTTCACTAGTGGATCTAAAAATTAGAGTGAGTGTTGAAGGGGTAGCCATGAGTACTTGGTCATGTCACTTACATTTCTGGTCAATGGTTAGATTCACAAACTCGACTACACCTTTATGCACCTTAGCCATGGCTTAATTGATATATAGGTAGATTATTGGCGAGTAATGTATATGTCAATAATATTAGAATGAGTGACCAATTGCCTTTACAAATCTGGGCTAAACATGTTTAAAAAGGATTTGATAGGGGAGTAATTATGAAAAAGTCAAAAAAGTAATTTTGACACTAGGTGTAAGTCTATAACTATTGTAAAAATACTTATGTAAAATTTCAATCGGTGTAAGAAGGTTGTATCTACCCTAGTTGTAACTTTAGAACAAGTGTAAAAGTGAAATATTTAAAATGATTGTTAATTAATAACTTTTTACGTTTGTTATTTCTACATCTACAGGTGAACTGGTGTAAAAAAATTAAAATACAATGTAAAAAGTTAAAAAAATGGTGTAAAACACCTTTTCCTACTCTAGTGTATAAATCCTAGGTTATGTCTTACCTAGCTGATTCTATTTTCAACGAGGATATTAATTATTTGATCTGTTTATACAAGTTTAGATATTTCTTATACCTCTAAATTACTCTCTAAAAAAAAATATGTGAATACACTGGAGCTCTTAATTTATTGAACATACAACAACTTCTTAGATTTTACTTTTAGGAAGGAAACCAAAACCTAACATGAAAATGACAATTTTTCTTAGCCACAATGCGATTAATTGCTAGGCTAGCTACCTGTATCCAATTAATGAAAATCACGTTACGAAACATGATTGCTTGGATCCGGTTTAAAAAATTGTAAGATCTTGGACCAAATAACTTCTGCGTAAACCATATGCATTTATAATTGGGATAAAATTAACAAATTTTCATTTTTGTTCCTATAGAGTTTTTATTATATTTTTCGTCTTTATTAAATTTTAATATTTTAAAAATAGTTTAGGTTATCAAAGAGTCATTATTGATAACAAGTATATATGTCTTGTTAGATCTTTTTGTTCACTAATATATATATCTAATTATCTTAAAGGTATATATAAAAAGCTTTTGAGGTAAAATTTAATTTTTTATTTTTTATTAGGATAATTCATATGTTTAAGTTATATATTATCATCTTTTTTTAAAAAAAAATTATTAATAATTTTTAAATTTAGATCTTAAATTAAGTAGAAAACATGTTGATCGAATGATAACATGAGAACTTGTTGAACAAATTACAATTAAAAAAAATAGGAGTAAAACAAAACATTTAATTTAGTAAAAAACTATTTTTGAATATTTTATATTATCGAAATGATAAACATAAGAAAATAGTAATGAGATGTAAAATAATATAGCATGAATTTATATGAATGAAAACTGAAATTTAATAATTTTATATGAATAAAAAACATATATTTGTTTTAACCACGTGTATCCCTTTTTAAAAGTAATATTTAAATCAAGAACATCTACATCACAGTGAACCTAACAGAAATTTTTATCCACAAAGTTTAAACTTAAAATCTTACTTAAAGGGAATCATGCATCATTTAAACCAATCATCTATTGATAATGAAAAACATATTTATAAACCTTTATAATTTCATTGAAACACATTGTAATATTTATTTTCCAGTTCAAGATGACAGAATTTATAATTCTTTATAAGATAAAAACATAAAAATATATTTATATAAAAATTATGTCAGATTTTATTTGAAAATCACAATATACTAATTTTTTAAAATTTTAAATAAAAACTTACATTTAAAAGAAAAACTTTTATCTCATTATTTTCTTATTTAGTGTAAAGTTTTACCTATTAGATAAATCCTTATTTTTATATTTAAAATAGAAGCATCAAATGCTCAAATTTCAAGAACTAAATCATTAAGAACTTTATTTGAATTTCTAATTTAAGATGTGGATATTTCATATTCAACAATAGCGTCAAAAGAAGGTATACGGTAACTAACTTGAACACTTCGTAATACAAACTAAATAATTATTGATGATAATATCAAAAAATATTATGTAAAAGGTTTTTCATTCTAGCTAATAGTATGTCATATTCAAGCTCAAATGAGCATAATTACAACGAACCATAAAATTATATTGAGACTAAAATTTAACACAATTGTTTTTTGAAACTAAAATGGAGTAATGCTTTTAGCTAAAATCGATAATCATAAAGATTTACAGCTTATTTAGTTGATTCAACATAGGCATACGATAAGAAAATAAATATCCACCGCAAGGAGATATCAGTCAGTCTAGATGTGTAGTATGTAACTGGTTTCATCAGGAAAGGAAAAGACTAGACTAGATTTTAACGCTTAAGTTTGTCTAGACTAGATTAATGTAATGAATGTTTAGTATTTATAGAAAATGATGAATAACTCCTTTACATGATAGTGTTGTTATCTTTTACAATTATGCAGACTAAATATGACACTATAAGTTGTTGATTATACCGATATAGTTTTAACGACCAATATACAGATTTGTATAATACTGGATTAGTTTAGATACTAAAATATCAATATCGATAACATGTCTAGTTAATATATTTAACTTAAAATGAATTAGAATTGATTTTACGGAACATTAATTCAACAGTGTGAACCCAACCATTTAAGAATTGTTAATTAACCTAGTAACAAAGCCAGGAATTCAGATGGATACTTAAGTGTGCAGTAAATTAGGGTATAAATCTTAATTGGTGACCACATAAGTGGAAGGGGGCACCACCACAACGGAGCCGCTATATATGTCAATTTGTCAACGCAAGCTTTTCTTGCTATTTGTTTTATTATAACTACTAGCTCGCACATACTTCCATAAACACATCACGTCTTAAGTGCAATTATGATAAGAAACAAACAGCAAGTAAAAATTTTACTTTATTTTTATCGTTTAGTTCACTCATACACAATTAATAATACTTAACATAATTTTCATAGTCATTAAATCCAACTTCTACATTTCTCTAATACACAAAGCGTAAAGTTTCTTTTTTTTTACCTTAATTACCCTTTATATATTATAACTTTAAATTTCAATTTTAGTTATAAAAATTGAAGTTTTATATATTGAACTAAATGCAAAAAATATATGTATCAAATGTTCGATACAATAAATGAAAAATAAAAATTTAATTATAACTGTTTCCAAAAATATTTAAAATTATAATAATAAAATTCTTTTTATCTTGAATTAGAAAAAATCTTTATAATTAATTTTTCTAGTACTTTATTTTATATCTCGCTAAAATTTTACAATGAAAAATATTTAAATATAAATTAAAAATATGAAATGATTTATAATGGTTCAATTAATTTGCTTTTGTTGATAAAAAATAAATATTTAAAATATAAAAATAAATATGCTGACACTCAACATATGTAAAATTAAACTATTTACGTAATATAAATGTATTGAGCAATACAATTAATTCTTATAAAATTGTGGTGTTGATGAAAGGGAAGATATATATGACACTTTGGGAGAGTGTGTGAAATAAATGTACATATAAGTATGGTTAGTAGAACGATCATGTTTAATAAGAAGATAAGATGTATGTAACTTCATTTGAAAATTAAAAAATTATATCAACTGCATGTGTATTATGACTTAAAAATTAATAGATTATAAATAACACAATAACCTATCAATTGTATGACATTTTGATAAAATGTACGTAAATAGGAGTTATTTGGTTTATTTCAGTCGTGATTAAGCACAATTTATTTGTGTTTTAAAAAAGATAATTTGTTTCAGAAGTTCAAGTCGAAATTGATCACTTATTAGACATAGTTTATTTTATAGAAAAAGAAAAAGAAAAAGGTTTACAGAATTGAAAACCTAAGTGTCCGAAATTAAAGGTAACCCATCTGCAAGTAGCCAGTTCAAAAACAAGATAGCTATTAGATTATTTTCGCTACAAAAACTCTTCTTTTCAGTATTTAATTCAACTTCGTACGCAAGAATATTCCAACTTGATAGCTCAGATTAGTTTTCTTTTTATCCACCAACACTGGTTATATGTTTATTCAGAGGATGAATAAAATCTCATTAAAAAATTAATCTAACCATAATATAAATAATTTTTTACTTAAACATAATTGTTAGAAACATATAAATTAAATATGTACTCAAGTATTACATAGTTAATTTAGGTTTGTTAATCATAAAAATTTTGTTTTCTATTTAAAAATTATAGAATAAATAAATTATAAATTCCTAATTATAGTTTAGGGTTTAATAGAAAATGAAAATTATAAATTATAAAATTGAACATTAAAAAATTACAAATTAAATATATATACTAGTATAACATAATTTAGGTATTTTGCTCATAAAATTTTTAATTTCTATTTAAAGATTACTAAATAAATGAATCATAAATTTTTAATTAGAGTTTAGGGCTTGATAAAATATTTTAAAAATACTAATTATAAATTACAAAATAAAAATATTAAAACTTACAGATTAAATATATATTCAAGCATTACATAACTAATTAGGTTTGTTAATCATAAAATTTTTATGTTTCTTTTTTTAATACTTAATATATTTTTAGATGGCTAGTGGAAGAGATAATCACAGAAGAATAAGTTGTCGAAACTTGGTGCCCTTAAGAATAAGCTTAAGAAGATAATAATACCAGGTTATTGGCGTTAGCATGATAAACAAGAATTTTTCATCTAGATGATTCGAACTCCCGGATGAAAGGGACGTTGAGGACACTCGAGATGTCGATTAGTTCCAAATAAGAGGTCTAGCTCAAATGGTGATAGGAGTCAGGAGAAGTGGCAATCTTACTTCCAGCAACGGGTGGAGATCCGGGTGCTGGATTTTCACACCGTCTGGATATTGTAAGGGTCCAACTTTAGAGTAAGCCTTCTCCATATAAGGACACCTCTGACAAGATTATTCTTACCTCCTATAAAAGTATTTTAAATTTATTTATTCTAAATTTAATATTAATACATTTTTACTTTTGATACTGACAAATATTTGTTTAAAAGTTGTTCTTTCAAATTGTAGAATGGAAGTACCACCAAGTTGTGGAAGTCCATTCAATTACACTTCAATGGATCATGGAAAGACTGAACATTTGTTCCTAAGGATGATATTGAATGTGGTGGAGAAAGTGACTGGTAAGTTACTTTTATTTATCATTTGTTAATATTTATAACGTGTTTAATGTTATATATATATATGATGTATCATATGAGAAAAACTCTCTTATGTGAGAGTCTGATGAGTGAATTTGGGTCGTACAACCATACAATGGATGATTGAGATTAATTATTCGAGTTTTTAAAAAAGTCATGTGACCTTTCAAGTGATCTTGTGACTTTGAAAATTTTTTAATCTTAACCATTCATTATATTGTTATACGGTTCAGATTCGCTCATCTCACTCTCACATAAGAGATCCTTTATCATAAGATATATCCCCTATATATATATAACCCAACCCCTAAAAACCGGTCTAAAATCGTCCTATATTTTAAAAAAGTGCTCCTTTTTCTTTTTTGTTTAGTTTTTAAAATTTCAAATATATTTATAATAAGTAAAATAAATATATGGAATACATGTATGAATTATTATTCTTTAAATATTTATATAAAATTATTATCTTATAAAACATGTAATATATTCATTTATATTAACTTACAATGATCTTTACCCTAATTTTTAAAATGATTTCATGTAAATTTATTATCAATAAATATTAAAATATATCTAATTGTTACCAGTCTGACTCTGATTCGACTATGATTGAACCATTAAACCTTAAATTGATGCTTTTACTGGTTCAATCACTAGTTTGATTTTATGAACAATGGTTTTTAATGTACAAAAGACCAAGAGGAGTATGATGGATGTGTGACTAAACTCAAGGTTAAAGGTGATCCTTTTGAGTTAGGTGCGATGATTCAGCTCTAGACAGAGATTATTGGTGGGAGGCACCTTGTTTGCTTTTAATGCACTGCCTTCTTAGCGTTCAATATTCATTGGGGATTATCCTTGATTATGCAACCTTTTCCTTCTATTAACGCTGAGTACGCATATGTAGATTCAGAGATGACATGCCTTTGAGAGGAGTTGTAGGACATCAGGGGTCAGCTAACATAGATGTACGGGTTGTAGAGCCAATTTACCTAGCTGCACGTCCAGATGAACAACCTAGCTCGAACCCACCATGTTGGGTAGTAGTAGTAGTAGTAGTAGACCTAGCTCGAACCCACCATGTTGGGTGGTGGTGGTGGTGGTGGTAGTAGTATTAGTAGTAGTAGTGTGTTTTAAAAAATTTAAAACTGTTTGTAAAAAATTTAACAAATTTAAGGAAAAAAGTGTTTAAAGTGATATAAGAATAGGTGAGTTGTCACGCAGAAATGTTACATAACAAATAGTAGTAGTAGTAAATGATGTATTAGTAAATGATGTTTTTTTTTTAGTTAACTTGTGTTTTAAAAGTAGTAATATGTTTTTTGAAATTCTTTCTTACAATGAAACTGTTTGTAAAAAATTTAAAACTCTAACCAAATTTAAGAAAAAAAGTGTTTAAAGTGATATAAGAATAGGTGAGTTGTCACGCAGAAATGTTACATAACAAATAATTTGTCCTTTTAATGAATAAGCTTTAAACACCCATAACCATAATTAGTTGTTTCGAAGACCAACTTCAGGGTTTGTGATATTTTCATCGTATAATTGATGATGAAACTTGCAGGATTCATGTGGTGCACGTGAACTGCTAATGTACGGGAGAAAAAAAACAAATAGCGCAATAACGAAATCAACACATTCAAAAGTTTGCATGAAACATACAAGTCCAAGTAGTATAACAACCTAATAACTTGAAACCTTTTTTCTTCATATGCGAAATGAAAGGTCATAACAGATTAAAAAAGAAATTATATTTAAGTGGTTTTAGTTAAAAACAGTTGTAATGTAATGGAAAGAGACAGAAAAGAGGGAACAAGAGGGGGAGAAAGAGCACACGAGTGTTTCCATTTAAAAATTGGTGGTAAAAGAGAGACGTGATAGTTTTAGGTGAGATATGGTATCGTGACACAAAGTTACAATATATTTTGGTGAAGGGTAGAAATATTAGAGGTAGCATGCATATAAGATTAATTGTTTGTGGGTGTTTGAAGAAAGGTCCAAGATCACCGCTTTGGGGCTGTAGCCACCCTGTCGTGTTTTTGAAAAGTCATTTTCTCATCTTAAATCTCCCCATGTAGGCCCTATGTAGATGTTTCTATTAACTCCTCATCCCTATTTTCTCCCTTTTTTCATTTTTATAATTATAAATAATTAATTAAATAAAATTGTTGATGAATGTCACATATATGTTAACCATCAATCTCTTATCTTCGCCTAACACTAGTGTAGCTCCAACTTCGTACAAGACTTATTTTTATGAGTATAAAGAGGGGAGTTAGAGTATTAGAGAGAGAGAGAGAAGTCAATGGCAATAGCAGCAGCAAACTCATCACCAAGCATGAGCCTGAGCCAAGAGGATGTGACGACGAATTCCCCCACGAACAACGACGTCGTTAAGGATGATCACGAGCAGGACATGGTGATGCCTGGTTTTCGGTTCCACCCAACTGAAGAAGAGCTGGTTGAATTCTACCTTCGCCGTAAGGTGGAGGGAAAGCGTTTCAATGTCGAGCTCATTACTTTCCTCGATCTTTATCGCTATGACCCTTGGGAACTTCCTGGTATATATATTTATATTTATAATTCCCTTTTCATGAAGCAATTCTGGAATACACCCCCCTTTTTTTCATCCATCTCCCTATAATTTTAATATCTCTCTCTCTCTCTGTATATATATATATATAGAGAGAGAGAGAGAGAGAGAGTGTTTTCGTTTTCGTTTTCATTGTTGAACATCTCTCTCTCTCTCTGGGTCACAGCGTTGGCAGCTATTGGGGAGAAGGAATGGTACTTTTATGTGCCGAGAGATAGGAAGTACCGAAACGGTGACCGTCCGAATAGAGTGACAACGTCTGGGTATTGGAAGGCAACTGGAGCTGATAGAATGATAAGAACAGAGAATTTTCGGTCAATCGGTCTGAAGAAAACCCTAGTCTTCTATTCTGGAAAAGCTCCCAAAGGTATTCGTACCAGTTGGATTATGAACGAGTATCGCTTACCACAACATGAAACTGAACGATATCAAAAGGTATCTACACTCTTCAAATTCAACCCTAGCCTAGCTATATATTTTGTAATTCATCTTAGCTGGTTTTCGGTTTTGGATTCAGCGGGATTTTTTCATACATCATAGGTGGCTATACTATAGCACACCGAATGAAACTGTAGATATATAGTTGCGTGAAACTTGCTTGCAGCAATGGTAATCTGAAGTCAATACTACTGGATCCAGGGAGAGAGAGAGAGAGAGAGAGAGAGAGAGAGAGAGAGAGAGAGAACAATTAATAGAAAAGAGCGCTTAAATTGCCTCTCAAAATCAAAACCAGAACCACCGTTCGTCATAAATATTCACTCATATTTATGACTCCATGCATGAATTTTTTAAAATTCTTATCCATCATAAATTCATTTCATGTCTCACGACTCGCTCATAGTGTCGAACAATTTTTGTTATTATTATTTATTTTCTTAGACATTTGTTTATATAATTTGACCTTGTACAATGGAATTGAAGGCTGAGATATCTCTTTGCCGGGTGTACAAGAGAGCTGGAGTAGAGGACCATCCGTCCCTCCCTCGGTGTGTGGCAACACGGGCATCTTCATCATCATCAAGAGTGTTCTCATCATCTGAGAATGCTAATAAGAAGCACATGAATGAAATTGTTCATCAGCATCAGAACATGGGATTTCTGGGACAAGCAAAGGCAATTATAAGTGATCAGCAACAGCAGCAGGGTGGTCACACTCACGTAGTTGAGAAGATGAACGAAACCGAGGCAAGCAGCTGTGCTGATCATGTCACCACTGCTCTTGGACTTTCCAAGTTCAATAATAATGCCTACCGTGTTGCTGCAATGGACGACGAAGCTCAAGGGTTGATGATGATGCAGCAGCAGCAGCAGCAATTATCAAAGCAAGTCTTCTCTGCTGCTACTGGGGGTGGTGGACCTTCCAACATGGATGATCTGAACAGGCTGGTGAGTTATCAACAGCAGCAATATTACAATAATAATGTTCAAAGCCATCCCAATCACCAGTTCTCAAGTTTGCTGATGCAACCCTCACTACCTCTCATCAACTCGCTACCAAATCCACTTCCAACAACCTTCTCTGACCGACTCTGGGAGTGGAATCCAATTCCTGATCACCCAACAAATCAAGAATACAGCAACATGTCCTTCAAGTAATCACTAGTCCTCATCCATCAATCAATATATATATATATATATATATATATATATATATATATATATATATATATATCTGTGAAACTGCACATACATATATTTAGATCGATCCATAGAGACATATATAATTATCTGTGCTAATTTCAACTCTACTTTCAACTTTGTTTAGGTTGTTTTCGTTATTATTCTAGCTAGCTAATTATTCTGGTACCTTCTTATCTTATCTTAATTAGATTTCAATAACATAATTGTATGACTCATTTTCATCAATCATCAATATATGTATTTGTCGGTCGCACTACTATACTATTAGGGTTTTTGTTTTAATTAAGCATTTATCTTTATTATCACCTCTATATATGCACTTCGATTGTCCTTAATATTATCTATGCATATTATGTTTTGTTCAAGCAAAACTAATTCATGTCTATGTTTGTGGGATACCAAATCATCAAAGAAGATTTTTCAACATCAATTTTCAACTTATTTAAGGTAGAAAAAACAAAAGTTAGATATATAGGGTTCCAAATTCGAGGATGTAATAAGCTCCTCGCTCTTCCACATACAACAATTATATTTTTATATCAATAATTACATCGAAAATTATTTGATATCATTTCTTTCTATTCATCTATTTTCTGTTATCTGTCGTCCTTTTCTTCTCTCATGTTTTTTTTTTCTGTTATCTCTTTTCTCATGAAGACCAAAAAATACTACCTGTAAGTTGGTGTCCTGTTATGATTTTTTTCTTCTCACGTACCGCTCTAATTCAGAGAATTGGATCTCTCACCTATATGTGTATGTGATTTCTACGCAAACTTATTACAAAGGAGAAGCTTTTTCATGCTGGCTCTGATGAAGTAGTTTTGGGCCATCTTTGGTTTGAGCTAGAGCTTACTTTCATAGGTCAAAATTTATAGTTAATATCTATAATTATAGTAATGGTGTAACTTTTCTAAACAAGAATACAGAGAAACAACATGGAAAAAGTATAAGAAATATTAAAGAAAGAAATAGAGATGGGGAATGATGAGAAAATAATTAATTAAATTGTTGTTAAGGTGCAAACCTTGTCAAATTAACCTAGCTAGTTCGAGCTTAATTAAACCTATTACACAAGCATGGATTCCATCCATGAATTTAAAAACATCAATATATTTCTTTTTATCTTACATTTTTACATTTACCTTATTCTTTTCTGTTTCTTAGCATCACCAGTGTTTAACTGCTTTCTCCTTCTTTTCCATTTAGTCTCTTCTATGTTTTCTTACATCTAATGAAGGTAATATAAAACAATTTTTGTTACCAAGCAGTCCATCCGTTTTTATATTTATTCTCTTTTCAGGCTTTATTTTTTTTAATCTCAAAAGTGTTATCATTGTAAAATTTTAAGATTTAATTAATTTATCTTTTCTAATTATATCATCTTATAATCAATATATTCTTTTCCATTATCTTTTATTTTGATCAATAAATAAAAATTACAAAGTTGATATTTTAATTTATACTATTTAAATAATTACACATTTACTTACTTGTTATAATCTATATAAAATACCTAAATGAGAGGGAAGTAGAACTTTAAACTCATGGTTTTAGCTGAAACCATTGGTTAGGTAGTTAAGAAGAGTACAAAAATTAAAGACACCTCATTCAATAGGTTAAGCAAGAAGCCAAAATAGTGGTCTCACACCTCACATTGACTAAAATTCTTAAAGCAATAAATCTATGGGTCCTCTCATTTATATGAATAATTATTAGCTAACTCTACTGTGATATGAAGCCAAGACTTCATCATTTATACTCAAATTTCTGACATTCTTTTCATTAAGTGTGGGTTCCAGCATTACTATGCTATTCCGCAATTGGAAAAGGAAAACATTTTGATTATTGAGTCTTTTTTCTCTCCTTAAAAATCAATAGAGATTAAGTAGACTTAACAATGTACAAAAAGAATAACAAATCTGCTAATATATTTATTGTTTCATTTAGTAATAAGATTACAGCGATTGATTTTTCCTTAATTACCGGATTTCTTACATGCATATTTTCTTATTATCCAAAATTATTTTTGCTAATAACATTATGATTATGATAAAGTATAATTAGCATAAATTCTATGCTTTACATTTTTTTTTTCGTAAAATGCATAATATCACATTATATCAAATTAACATTATTTTCGGCCTAACAAAATAACATTATTTCAGAATATTTAACCTTTATTATATATTATTCATTCTACAAAAATATGAAATATATTTTTATTAAATTTCTATTATTTAAATATTGTTTTGTATAAAAATGATTCACTTATAAAAAAAATTTCCTTATGAACAGTCAACTTTTTTAGACTCTCATTAACTGAAATACACCATAATTAAAAAAGTTTTTTATACACTATTAATAAATAATAGATTGACATAAATATAATGTGATCATTTAGCATATTGGAATGCAAGAACGAAAGGCTATTTTAAATTTTTAATTGTTTTATAAGGTTATGATAGTTGTTACGTAGACATTACTTGTTGAGACTTGAGAGTAAGGCTGGCAACCTACTTTAACCAAAAACAAATAACAAAAAGCTGGCAACCTAATTAAGATTTATCCAATTCTACACTGTAATTTTACTCTTCATTTTTAAATAACACCATTTTTTATTTTCTTATTTTTTCAGGATTAGTTAAGATTCTTTTATTGAGACATATAACTTGTCATATATATATGAAATATTTATGTTAAATTTATAAATATCCATGCAGTGTCTGTGACTATAAAATGTGTTGGATGTTAAAAAAATTACAATACATCAAAATTGAAATTGTATATCTTTGTCTTGCTTTTTGAATTTTGATGATCAAAATTCCTTTAAATTTCATTCATTTCCCCAAATACATTCCCTAACTTTGGAAAATCTTCACAAACTCAAATTAAAAGATCGATGGAGTAGTCTATTAATAGTAAAGATAATTGCTATCTTTATACCGAATTCTTTGTCTCCCACGAAAGTAAAAATGAGACGAATCAGAAGAAAATTTGAATACCTTTTTCTTAAAAAATAAATAATCTAGCTTTGTCCTATTTGAAGTGAGGGATGGCTGAATCAAGTGTGGTGGTCTTATGAGTTAGTGTATTAAAAGTAAGATTCTGGCAGATATTTAGTGTAATGGAAGTTGATATGGTTCCCAAAAATTTATACAGCCACACACAAGTGTCATGAACTCTGAAGCTTTATGTGTTGAAAACTAAACAACATTGGACAAAGAAACCTGAATAATATAGAAGAAGGGGAAGAGAGAGAGCAAGAATGCTTACTCAAGTGTGTATCTTCAATACTGGTTAAAAGTTTTTATATAGGCATTAAAATGGACAAAAAATAATTAACTGTCATAAATCAGATTAAAACAGAATAGACAAAAAATTGTCACCTATCTGCAGACAATGATAATCATTAATTTTTTTATCTCGTAAAGGAGAAAATCGATAAAACTCAAAGAGTTGAAAAGTCATTTTTTTTAACAATCTCATTAATGGCTTTGCATGGTAAGTAAAGAAAGTTATTTTTGTAATTGTTCAAATGATTGAATTAACACGTACTGAAGTGAGATAATAACATTCCAATTAAAATATAAATTACTAACTCTTGAACTAAATTGAAACCCTTATTACACACACCTTAGCTTTAGATGTAGAGTTTATGTTAAAATTAAATAAAAACATTCTTAACTTAGGGAATCATGTGGGTATCTTAGAAAGATTGCCTAAGTCTTTTAAATAAGGCGACTTACTATTGTCACTCACATTTATTTACATAGCTATAAAATACCCCTCATAAAGTGTGTCTTAATAGCAACACCACCACAGGTTATGTATCTCTTTTAAATCAAACATAACTTTCTTTTTGCTATAGGGATGGAGAGTGTAATGCATCTAAAGTAATTATATGGCTTTGTTTGACCTATTAAAATGGGTATCCATTATACTTTCTTCTCACTCAAGATTTAAGTCTTATCCCCTTCGACATATGTAACATAATTCTCTTGGTCAACCCTTTATTAAGAGGATCAACTAAATTTCTCTCACTTCTTACAAAATCAAGGGAAAATACACCATTTTTAATTAGATGCCTAGCAACACCATCTCAAACACGAATGCGTTTTTTTTCTTTCCATAAGCATTGTTGTTGGCAACTCCAATTGGAGCTTTATTAGTCACAATGAAGTGATATTGTTGACATAGGTCTCATTGTAAAGAAATGTCAGCTAATAGGCTTCTCAACATGCTTCTTGACCTATAAACTCAAGAGTAATGAATTCATACTCTATGGTGGAGCATGCATGTAATGCATGCCCATTTCATAAACTTCTAAGAAATAGCACATCCACTCAACGTGAACACATCCACTGGTGGAGCATACCTCATATTTGTCTGAAACCTAGTTTGCATCACACTAACCTTTTAATATTGAAGGAAATTTTTCAAAATACAAACTCCAATCCATAGTACCTTTTAAATATTTCAACAGATGATACAAAGTATTTCAATATTCACCATTTGGATTATGAGTATAACAACTCAATGTACTTACAATATATGTAATATCAGGTCTAGTATAATTTATTAAGAACATAACACTTCCAATATTTTTTTGCATATTCAGATTGTGGCGCACTATCACTAATGTTCCTTTTTAAACACACACTAGATAAAAAAAAGATTTATAGCTATACAACATCAAGAATGTTGAATCTCTTTAATAGTTTTTCAACATTATCTGATTGATTTAGAGAAAAATCATTTTTTGATTTTCTTATCTTTTTTCCCAAGATAACATCAGTTTCTCCCCTAAATTTTTAGTTTTAATTTTGGAACATAAAAACGATTTCGTTTGATTAATCACATCCAAAGTTGTTTCAAAAATCAACATATCATTAACATATAAAAGCATATCATCACATAATCAAATTCAAACAACTCTGTGCATATACAAGTATTATATGAGATCACAATAAAAACATTATTGAATTTTTCACACCATTATTTTGGTGCCTATTTCAAACTATACAAATATTTTGTAAGTTTTTAGACCTTGTGTTCTTGATTAAGAACAACATAACTTTTTGGTTGCTTCATATAAATTTTGTCATTCAAATCGCCACTTAAAAATGTTAGTTTTACATTTATATGACGAATGAGTAAATCATTTATAGCAACTAAAGCAATCAAAGCTTTGGTAGGGAAAGTTTTAGTGATTGGTGAAAATGTATCAAAAAAGTCTATACCATAATTTTGAGTAAATTGTTTTAAATTTTTTTAAATGATCCATTAGGTCTTATCTTTCTCTTAAAAAACCACTTACTTACTACTATTTATTGAATTTATTTCACCTTTTATAGCATATTTTCAAAATGATGTATCAATTGAACTAATGATGTATCAACTTCCCCTCACGAATGAGGGTCTCCACGACGTCCTTCAAGGACCTGCATTCCTCAGTAGAATGCCCTGCCTGTTCGTGGAAATCACAGTACTTACGTAGATTTGTAAGCTTCTTTAATGGAGTTGGTCTCCTGATATCGTAGATGCTGAATGCCGGCCAACCCACTTCTCTAAGGATCTACGTCAGTCTAGTATTCAGTGGAGCATAGTTGCTGAAGGCAGCTACGCACCTCTCCTGCTGCTGAGGCTGTGGCTTCCTGAATCTGTCCCTCTGAAAAGGCCTCTCCGGCCTAGCCCTATCTTTTTGTCTGGGCGGCTACGACACCAGAATAGACGGCCTTATTCTCGCCGTTGTGGCTTCCAGGTGCATCTCTATTCTCATATATTTTGATGCCTTCCTCCGAAATTCTTCAAACAACGTTGGAGGACTTTTCACCAAAGACAGGGCGAATACAGACTTAGGCTGTAAAGCCTCAATAACAATATGCAGTTGGATGGCCTCAGCAATATTAGGGAACATCGCTGCCTCCTTGTAAAATCTCTTCAGGAAATCCTTCAGAGTTTCGTTCTCACCCTACCTGATCTGGGTGAGGGTATATGACGTCTTGGGAACGTTCTTGGAAATGACAAAGTGGTCGTTGAAACCCATTGCCATTTCCTCCTAAGAGTCTATCGACCCCGTTGGAAGTCCCTTGAACCAGCTAAGGGCCTCTCCAGTCGTCGCGACTGAGATCGCGGAGTGAGGCCAACCCTTAAAACATTAAAGATAAAATCGTTCCAAATCTTTTAGAAAAAAATAGGGAGTCGCCACCAATATTTTTTAAAGGTAAAATATCAGAAAACCTTTGTTAAAACACTGGTCATAAAAATGAGATTTAAAGTTCAGGAGTCTAATTACAGGCGAGGAAGGTATTAGCACCTTACACTATCCATTATAAAATGATTACCTCAAATTGATAGCGCACATTATAAGTAGCCCAAAAATTATTTTAACTTCTTCACAAAAGGAACAGACAAAGCAGACGAAGAAATTTTGAAATAAGGTTAGCAGGACGTATCGTCTAAATTAATCTTAAACCGAACAATTTGACTAAACAGTGACAATAAGAAATGACAAAATAGTGACAATAAGAAACTTGACAAAACATTGACAGTGAAGCTTGACAATGACAATAAAATACCAAACTGTGACAGTAGAATACTCAAATAGTGACAGTAAGGATTAACAGGATGTCCCATCCAAATTAATCCCTTTTTTATCAGAAATGTTATTATTGAATAAATATATAAAAAACTTGAGAAGATTAACAAGACGTCTCGTATAAATTAACTTCATTTTTTAAAATATTATTATTTAATGAATAACGACCGATGGAAAATTTGGAAAGGTTAACAAGACGTCTCGTCTAAATTTTACTTTCTCGTGATAAAACAATTTTCTAAAATAAAATAGTAAATTTTGTCGAGATTTAACAAAACACGTAAAAATTATTAAAAGAAAAGTGGGCCCAACAGGAATTGATTCCCGCTCCTACGTATTCTCGAGCTTTCGAGAAATCAGGGTTACGTAGTTCTTTTGTGGAAATAATTTTATTTTTTTTCAAACTTTAATTTTGATTTAAAGAAAATATATTTTTATGCGTTTTTTGAAAGTGATTCTATTGTATTTTTAGGATGTTTACCAAATAAATTTTATACACAAGGAAAATACAAGATGAAGTACTCCGTATATGCATTATCCTCTCATGATCTTATAACGTCGATGTAGACAAAATGTTTGTACGACACCGCTATAAGATCATTACGTGATTTTATTCAATGATTAAATTGGAGATATACTTTTTGTTTTTAATATAGGCAACAAAGAACATAAATTAACACCTTTATAAAGAAAACCAATAAATAATAAAAGAAAGAAAGAAAAGAAGAAAAGCTTAAAATAAAAAAAGTAGGGAGTTAGGACTTGAACCTGCTCCCTGTCTACTATTAGTCTATTAAACATGGAATCACCACTAGGCTACTGCAATCACATTATTAAGGAAACAAATAGATTACTCATAATCAAATATATGAGTTCCAACTTTATTAAAAAATGCATGAAGTGAGGCATCTAGGTTTCAAACCCTTCCACTCTGGCTAGGAAGTGATGCAAGTTTGCCAGTTAAGCTACTAAACTACCTTGTCATTTTAGAAGTGCAAACACTCATAACCAAACTTATTCTGTTTCAATATGAAAAAAAATGAAAATGGGCCTCATGAGGCCCACACCTCATATAATTTTAACCTAGATTTAAAATTTAGGAGTGAAGAAACAGAGAGAAGCTTGCGGTAGTAAAGGAAAAAAAGAAAGGAAAGAGAGAGAAGGATGAAGAAAAGGAGAGAAAGGGAACCAAAGGGAAGAGGTGGTGGTCCGAATGGTAGCGGGTGGTGGTTGATAGCAGTTTGGTAGTGGTTGTTGTTTTCTTTTTCTACTCTTTCTAGCTTCTATTTTCCTTCTTTTTTTTGTTTTTGGTTCTATATTGCTATTTCCTTTTGATTTTCTGGTTGGGTCTTTGATTGTTGTGAGTAGAAGAAGAAAAGAGGAAGAAAAACTTTGATATTTTTTTAGAGATGAATCAATGTTCTGATTCTTATTGCTACTATTTTTTTTTGCTCTGCTGTTGGGTGATGATGGAAGATGAATATCATGTCAATGATCTCGCCGTGAGCCAAAAATCCTCCTCTACTTTAAGATCTCTAGAGGGAACAAAAAAAATCAAGATTTAGGGCAGATTTTAAGGAGTGTTTTCTGGATGGGGGCATTGGAGAGGGTGAAGATTTTTTATTTTTAATAATAATAATAATATAAAAAGAAAACAGAAAGGGGTGTTCACAATTGCCCCTATTTACTTTCTTTTCATGAAAATATGAATGACTCATTCATATTATGAAAAGGAAGTAAAGACATGGACACCGTCTTTCTGGCCAAGATTTAAATGTGTCAACTTTGGTGATGAAAGCTTAAAGAGGTATCAACTTAGGCTATAAGGAAACTTCAATAATGTCAGCTTTGACAATAAAGAAACATAAAATGTGCCAACTTGAAATTGTGCCAACTTCGGCAATGAGAAAACTTAGAAGGTACAAGGAGAGGTGCGATAAAAACTTAAAGAGGTGCCAACTTCGGCAATGAGACAACTTAAAAGGGTCAATCCTTGGCGATGAAAGCCTAAAAATGTGCCAACTTCGACAATGAGAAAACTTAAAAGATGTAGTGAAATTTTAAATAGGCACCAACTTTGGGAATGAGAAAATTGGGAAGAGCCAATCCTTGGCAACAAAGGCTTAAAAGGGGTGTTAACTTCGGCAATGTGAAAACATAAAAGGGCCAATCCTTGGCTATAAAAGCTGAAAAGGGTACCAACTTTGGCAATTAGAAAACACCAAAGGGCCAATCCTTAGCGATAAAATCTTAAAAGGGTGCCAGCTTTGGCAGTGCGAAAATTTAAAGGTGCTAATCCTTGGTGACAAAGAAAAGAAGGTTGAAAAGTTCCAGTTTTGGCGATTGAGGAAAAGAAACTTAAAAGATGCCAGCTTTGGTGACTGCGATTCTACTGAGGAAAAGAACTTGATCGAGGTATCGAGACTCGACATGACTGTCTTCTACCACAACCTGCAGAAAAAGGTAAGCATTGCAAAGACAAAACAAATTAGAATTTGAGAAGACCCCCTCATAGAACCATGATCCCTACAGAATTGGGGCGACTTATGACTGAATAGAACGAATAAGGTAACCCTAGCTTCGAAGAGCGCGTCTGGCCCAGTCTTCATAATGATTGCTTGAGGTTAGATCCAGTAACAGGAGCGTCTTGTCCTCATAACTTTAAATAGCCATTACTTTCTCATTTTAAATATTAAGAGAAAACAATTGTTTTATCAAATCAATGAAACTCACAACATGAACATGTATCGAAAATGGTAAGATTTTATTCATGAGTTAAGCAGGTACAGAGAAAGGAAAGTAGGAAAGCAAAAGAAAGGGTAAGATGCTTTTCATGCTCCTCCCAAGTCTTAGAATAAATCAGAATGTCATCAATGAAGATAATAACAAATTGATCTAAATATGGATGAAACACTCGATTCATGTAATCCATGAATACAGCTGGGGCATTGGTCACTCCAAAAGGCATCACAAGATACTCGTAATGACTATAGCGTGTTCTAAAGGCTGTCTTTGGAATATCCTTAGACTTGACACGAATCTGATGATAACCTGATCGTAGGTCAATCTTGGAAAATACTGTAGCACCTCTCAATTGGTCTATTAGATCATCAATTCTGGGCAAAGGATATTTATTCTTCAGTGTTAAGTTATTAAACTGATGATAATCTACACATAATCTCATGCTTCCATCTTTCTTCTTGACGAGTAATACCGGCGCTCCCCATGGTGACACACTAGGCCTGATGAAATGCTTCTCCAACAACTCTTCAATTTACTTTTTCAGTTCTGCCAGTTCAACAGGTGACATATAATATGGAGCCTTAGACACTGGTTCTGCTCCTGGAATTAAGTCAATTGAGAATTCTATTTCATGTTCTAGAGGTAAACTTGAGACATTTCTAGAAATACTTCAGGGAATTCAGAGACAATTGGCATCTTAATTATTTTAGATTCACCATCTCCTTTGGAAAGAGCAAACAAGCAAACAATTGAATTTCTCCTTTTAAAGCAAAGATCTTGGGATTGTCAGAAATAGTGTTTCCTTCTGATGGAAATATCACGGTCTTGTTATGACAGTCCACCAAGACTCGATTTGCCGATAACTAGTTCATCCCTAGAATTACTTCCAGATCCTTCAAAGGCAAATAAACAAGATTGACAAGAAAGTTTCTACCTTCTACGAGCACAGAACAATCGTTACACACCTTAGTAGTCCTAAGTTATGTACCGGTGGGAGTGGAAACAATCAGGTCATACATCATAGACTTTACAGGTAATTGAAGATGTCTAACACACTTCTCGAAAATAAAAGAATATGTAGCACCAGAATCAAACAATACAGATAAAATGGTACCATTGATCTCACACTTACTTTGCACAAGGTCGTCTGCTTGGTCTGCCTCTGAACCGTTGATGACAAAGACTCTTCCTGTTACTGGTTGTAATATCTTATCTGCTGACTTCCCATTCTGTCTTAGAGGTTGAACAGCACGTGTGTTTCCTCCATGGCCTCCCTGATAATTAGAACCTCTTCGATTATTCATGGTGTTATTGTTATTATTGTTGTTGTTGATTTGAAGGTTTTGTGGACAATTTGGGCTGATGTGACCTTTTTGATTACATCGAAAGCAAGTGACATCTTCTAGGCGTCTGTTGCAGTCACGTATATAGTGATTACCTCCGTATTTATGACACTTTAGATTCACATGATTGTTACATCTCTCAGAAGATGATGATGATCCTCCCTTAAAACGATTTGGATAGAACGATCCTTTCCTTTTGAAGGTAACTGGCTGAGGTCTTAGTTGTCTATTGATCTTCTCTTGAGCCAATCTGGCTTGGTGGTTTTCTTCAAAAATTTGGCATTTATTGATCAGGATTGAGAAACTCAAAATTTCTTGATAACATATAGCCTCTTTGATTTCAAGATTCAAACCATTTTTGAACTTGACGCACTTTGAGGCTTCAACACCTGCCTGTTGGAATGGAAGGTAAAAGAGGGATAACTCTTCAAATTTAGCAGCATACTCACCACCAGACATTGAGCCTTGTTTCAGCTCCATGAATTCCAGCTCTTTTTGGCTCTTCACATTTGCTGGAAAATATTTCTCCAGAAAACAGTCTCTAAAGTTAGCCCAGTCCACTGGTCTCTCGGTCTCAGTCATACGAATCCTGGCATGGATCCACTAGTTCTCTGCTTCCTCAATCATCATGTAGGTGGCATACTCCGCCTTTTCGAATTCTATGCAGGGTAAAGATCGGAAGATGCATTCCATTTCCTTAATCCATAGGTATGCTACCTCTGGATTATAGCCGCCTTTAAACTATGATGGCTTCCTTTTTAAGAAGTGATCCAATCCGTGAAGTCCTCCAGTATTTCTTGGTTGATTTTGCCTCTCCAAGACCTCAGCCAAGCGGTTAAAAGCAGCTGTCATAGTGTCTTTATTGTTTTTTGCCATCCTACATTTGTAGTTCGGTTTATGCTAATTCTAAGGGAAAGTATATCGTATACAATTACAAGATTATAACACAACTATAAGTACTTTACAATTTATCAGTTAGGCAACAAGTCATATAGTACATACTTAACATATTATCAAGCAAGTAACCAAACAATTCAGGTAGTATATCAAAGAAATAATACATGTCACAGCAATTGGCCCTAAATTTTTTTGAAAATGCTTTGATACCACTTCAATTGTGACACCTGAAACCCAAATTACAAATTCCAATTAATTAACCCAAATTTTTGTAATAAATTTTTCGTGTTTAAAGAATTATTTTGAAATTCGTAATTTAAATTCTAAGGTCACATAAAAATTGATAAATGCGGAATACTATCATGCATACTAGTCATGAACGAAAAAAACATAATACATTTATATAGAAAAAACGATATATAAGTTTTCAGTATGAGGTACATAATAATATTATTACAACACATTAAAAGTCAAATAAAGTCAAAGTCCAAACAATAAAACATAAAAGCTTCATCAATTTTTATCACTCGTCATTCTGTGAAGCATGCACTGTAAAAATAATTTAAGAGTGAGATAGAATATAGAATAAATATAAAATAAGTAAAATTGCATAAATACAAATAACAAATAATTATGATATGATGAATATGTCAAAAAATGTCATTTACATTTAATAATCTTTAATTTAGCCAAATGATGTCATGCTGGATCCATTTTGATTTAATGGGAGTACTGCAGTAAAAAGTCTCATGGAGACACAAGTAGGACTTAGCATAATGCCACGAGTCCCTACCCTTTGTAGCGCTCAAGTACCAAAGTACACAAGTAGAACTTAGCATATACCATGAATCCCTACCCTTCATGGCGTTCAAGTATTGAAGTACACAAGTAGGACTTAGCATAAACCATGAATGCCTACCCTTCATGGCGCTCAACAAAAATAAGGTTTTAACTCATCATAGAGTAACCCCCCACTAGGGCCGGTAATCATGGAACCCTTAAATTCCATGGTGCGTCCAAATGCTTATGATGCATGAATGCCTTTAATTCTCTTTATCAATTTAACATACCATGATATCAATACTTCCATAATCACTTGAAAGCCACAAGTACTGAAAGGACACATCACAAATATCAATTCTCAAAATCATGGATTTACAGTTCAACAACATATCTCAATAAACCACAAGGCATTCATGTATACATTAATTTAGTCATTCATAATTATTTATCAAAAAGATATACATACTGTATGACATTCATAGGACACTCAATAACATCTATAGTAATCAATAATCCCTTAATAATTCATAAATAAATCATTACCTACATGGAAAATATCATTTTCATCCATAATAACCATCATAGGTAAATTTTAGAAATTTACAACAGCAACATACATTAGTAAAAAGGCCATGACATGATCAAATTAAATCCTTTTTAAGTAATTCCACTTTCTGTAGTTCCATAACAAAATTATCTACAACATTCATGAAGACCAAAAATTCTAATTCCTTATAGAATTTGCTCCACGTTACAAACAACACATTGACTTTTGCAAATTTTTACTACATGTACACAGTTTGGTAAAATATGCATATCTCCTTGTAAACAAATTATATTAAGATAAAACTTATGCCAAATTTTCAAAAATAGAATTATCTATAACTTTTATGAAGACCATATGTCCCAATTCTATAAGTATAAAACATAGTTTCAAAATTACTTTCTGACTTCAAAACAGTAATTTCAGTATTACAGATTCAGTTACTGTAACATCTTAATTATTAAATTAAGGACTAGATTAAAATTAAGATTAATTGCAAATTAGGATTAATTGTTAATTGAGAATTAATGTAAAATAAAAGAATATTGATGCTGATGGAAGTAATTGGACATGACACATGATTTGATGGGGCTGCCATTTGGACGTTTCCCACCCACTCTCCTCATTTCCTTGAGTACATGCTCAGAACCCTCAACCACTTATCCATTCTCTTAAATCCCCTCGAGACTCTTCCTCTTCCTCTGTAATTCTTCTTCTCCTTCTTCTTCGTTCTTCTTCTTCTTCATCAGTTACGACTGTGGTGTTGTGGAGGACTTGAAGTTCCCCACTGTTGGCAAGGAGAGATCGTTCGGAGGAGGAGCAGCTCCCAGTTTCTCCAAGCTGTGTATGTGGGTTTCGACTGGGTTCGACGGTTACTGAGTAGGAGAGAGTGATTGAGGAAGCGAAGGAGTAACGGAAACAGCGTTGAAAAATAGAGCACAGGTTAACACTAAAAATAGAGGAGCTTCTTGCGTCTTTCCAGAAGGTAGGGGGCGCTTTACATCTCAAATGTATAGTTATGGACAGATCCCGGGTGAAAGTACTGCACTTTGTGTTTATGGTTGTGAATATGTTGAGTGTGTGAATCATATAATGATGACTTTCGAATACCGGGTGTGTGTGTGTTAGCTGAGTCACGTAAGGTTATATCCTTCTCCGTCCATGAAATATATGTTAGTAAACATGTGAATGCATGAAAATGTACTGGATTTGTGTTGGTCGAGTGCATGCGTCAAGAGCTTGTTATGCTAAGTCCCGTGTGTAGTTTAGCACCTAACAGCATATGGTATATGTTATTGATATTGCTAATACCGAGTGTATATTATGGGACTGTTGGTTGATTCCTGTGTGGATTTTTATATTTGAAAGCATGAATACATGAGATGCATGTGATATGTGGTTTTACCGAGTGAAATGCCACTGTTGTGCTAATGAATATGTATTGAAAAAAAATAATAAAAGACCTTGGGTTGGACTCAAGGCAATACCAAGTGAAACACTCGTGTACTAGCGTTGGACGCTTGGTGAAAGTCCTCGGGTTGGACTCGAGGCAGTGCCGAGTGCACTAAGCATTGGACGCTTAAAGACCTTGGGTTGGACTCAAGGCAAGCTTACCGAGTTGGACTCGGGGCTGCCCGTAACACTCCCGTTGTCGCTTGGAGCGATTGTGTTACGTGTGAGGGCAAACGGTTTGGTACCAGTAAAACGGCCGGATCAGCTTGGAGCTGAGAAAAAGGCTTGGAGCCTATGTTGCAACATAAAAAATTAATAAAAACTGATCGGATCCGACTGAAATTAATGTGTGCACACTTATACTTTGATGAGCTCAATGTATGCGTATGTATGGGAAATATCAATATGAGCAATATGGCCGTGTATTACTGATTAATATGGCTGTGTGTTAATTGAATAAATTCCGATTGAATGTTATCGTGTGTGGATATATTAAATGACAGTGCATGTGATAGATTGATTGATGAGATAATGCTGTGTAGAGGAAAACTAGAGGATTTTTCAAGTCATTACTGTCATTTTATATGTATAAGCTCACCCCTATTGTGGCCATATTTCAGTGGATGTTGCTCGAAATGTGGAATGATGGGAGAGCACCGATTGCTGGGAAGTACATTGTACAGTGGAAGTGTACATGTATATATATATATTTTTTGTAAAGATGGTTTTCGTATAGCCTTGGCCGGCTCTTAGTTTAACATTCTATTTTTAATGTGTAGGATTTGAACTCTCTCGGTATTGAGAGTAAAACTAAACAGATTTCAATATATATATATATATATATAATGCTATGTGTTTTATCTTGTTCAGTGGGTAATGATGTGGGTAAATGTCTAAGTTGTGTACATTTATTTTCTATTAAATGGATAATGTTTACGTGATTTCGAGTAAGGGAGAGCTAAGTTAAATCCGAGTGAAGTGAGATTAGAGACCCTCTTCCGAATGAAGAAGGGTTGGGCTAATTCCGAGTGAATTATACTCATTATGGGACTATTCCCCTAGGAGGATCAATCGAAGGGTGGTATGTGTGAAAGCCCTTTAATAAGCCTATCCCGAGTGGATAAGACCATGATATCCCAATTGAGTAAAGTTATGTAATTCCGGGTGGAAATTGACTTAAAAACTTCCTGAGTAAAAACTTATTAGAATTTCCCGAGCGAAGAGAAACTAGAGTATTCTGTGTGAATGAGGCTATGAAATCCTTAGGCAAGACTTAGCTTAATAAGAAGTTCTCGGAGTGAAAAAGATTACATATACCGAGTGCAAACTGTGTGAAGCATATCCGAGTAAGATTCGTCTGAGGAAAATAATTCCGAGTGAAACAGCCGAGGGAATCATTTCCCGAGTGGAGATCCAAATGTTACAAACGAATTACGAATATGACCTTTCAGGAATAAGATAAGGATCTGGTTGAGAGTTCACTGAGTGAAGTATGTACGTGGGAATAATTCCCGGGTGAACTTAGGCTCCGATTCCGAGTGATGAGAATACCGAGTGGACTTGAGGTTAGATTCCGAGTGGTCGAATTATCCAAGTGTCTTGTTCGCTTGGGCGAGTAAGGTCTCGCTCCAGCGATCATGGTTCGCTTAGGCGCTTTCTTCCGCTGGCTAATAATTAATCGGTATTGGGCCGTGCTAACGTGGGGGGGGGCACCCTGACCCGGTTCCTTCTTTCTTTCTTGGTCGGATTCTTGTCCTGATTTCCCCTGTTAGCCGTTTAGAATTTTTGGTAAAAATTTTCCCTTGTTTCGGATTTTATTTAATTTTGTAAGGATGTTTCAGTTACAACTTTGACAACCTTTGGTTAAAGTTGTATATCTCTTAATAAAAAATTATTTTTACATGGGACCAAATCTCACATGTCCATAACTCAAATATCTAAAACTTTTATGAAGGGCTCAAAAAGTAATTCCTTATAAATTATTCTCAAATAGCTAGACAAGCACTGACCCATACATAGCTTTCAGAAACGTCATACTTTACTAAATAAATCATAACTCAAGTTTTACTTATTCTTTTTGGAAGATTTTGGTCTCTAAATTTATAGGACACAAAGATCTACAACTTTCATGAATATATCATTTTTAATTTTGAAATATATGAATTACCAAACTTTACTTAAAGACACTCATTTTTAGAAACAATTAAACAACATGAGTACATGAGAGTAATTTAAGTATAAATTCCATATTACTTAGAATTTTGATATAAGACTAAATCTAACAGAATAATAACATCTATATCTACAACTTTTATGAAGATAAAGTTGGCTAATCATACTCACAAAATTTACAACCTCAACATATATCCAGAACCAAGTGATGAAACATTCAAAAGAAACATACTTCAGTATTTTGACTATAATCATGTTATACATATCCAAATCAGCGTTCAAGTTTCAACATTCACATAACAAAAAGATCTACAACTTTGATGAAGAAGCCAAAGTCAAATTCACACATTTTCAGCTTTGAAATTAAGTAACACGTTACAAAAATAAATCTGGAAATCCTAGAACAGCATACAATTCTATCCATTCCATATTTATTCACAACCCTATCCCCTCTTACCTTAATGGAGGTTCCTAAAGTGGTTGAAAGTGTTCTCTTATTGTCCTAACTTCAGATCAAGAGTGAACTTGATGGAGAAAATGAAAGAAAATGAGAGATATGTCTTCACTAACTTAGCTTGTTATAAGATTTCAGACTTGGAAACAAGATGTAGTGTTAATTTAATAATGCAAATGACAAATGGGGGACAAGCTTTTCATAATGGGATTATAGTGGGATGTTAGGTGTATTAATTGTGGTGATAATGGAGGTTTTAGGTGAGAAAAATGGGCTGGATTGTTGACCATTTCCACAGCCTACATAATGTAGCTTGTATGATTGAAGTAAATATCAATTCTGACACTATTTCGGTATTTTAGGCATATCTCTCTCTCATATCTTAATGGATTCTAATGAATTTGGTCTTGTTGGAAAGCTAAGACAACGAGGAATAACTTTATAGTTTACCACGTTTTCAAATTCAGAATCTAACTAGGCATTAAAATATATACAAGATGATATGATTGAAGTAAAATACCAATTTTGAAACAGTTTTGGTATTTTAGGCATATCTCTCTTAAATCTTAATGGATTTTAACAAATTTGGTCTTGTTAGAAAGCTAAGAAAAATAGAAACAGCTTTGTAGTTGACCACATTTCCAAATTCAAACTATAACTAGTAATTAAAACGTGTACAAGATGACACATTTTGAGTGGAGTATGTGGTAATTTGATGAGAGTAATTGGAAAAGCCAAAGAAATTAATAACTAAGGAAATAAGTAATAAGTTATTTGATTAACTTTTACCTAAGGTATAAAGTTAAAATTATTTACCATGGTAAAAGATTAAATTGAAGATGTTGTCCTAACCAAAATTTATGTAGAAAGTTGAGATAAAATGGATAATATCATTGATGGTCTAAATCAAAAGGATTATACATGAGAATGTAATTTTTAGGATGTTACAACGCAGGCTTGCCATGCTTTTCTATCTCAATGAGGGGCATATCACAGTCATTGCTCAGTTTAAACATCGATGCAAGGGTGGCCAAAGCGTCAGCCATTTGATTGTCATCTCGGGGTACATGGTGAAAGGAGATATCATCGAATTGCTTGATTAGCTCCTTGATATGAGCTTGATAAGGAACCAACTTGCTGTCTCTAGTCTCTCATTCGCCTTTTAGTTGGTGAATGTCCAAGGCGGAATCCCCGTAGACTTCTAACTTCTTCACTTTTGCATCTAATGTTGCTTGGATCCCCAGAGAGTGTAACATCCCAGATTTTTAAATAATTATAAATTTCAGATTAAGGTTATGGATTGATGGAATTAATGGATAATTGAGGATTAATTGCCAATTAGGCAAATTATTGAGTGATAATAATAACTTGAATAATAATAATAGTAATGCCTTGGTGGCATTAGAGAGAGTTTCGGTTCTCTCTTCCCTCTCTTCCGTGTGGTCTCCACGAGATGGCTGATGGCTTTAATTGGATGGACTATTGATGGGACTTGCATTAAATACAAAGGTGATGGCTGTGGCAGAGCAGCGTGATGATGGGCTGAATGGGAGTGTGTGTGTGTGTGTTGATAAGGCTTCAGCTTTGGTTTTCCTCCACACTCTCTTTATTTTCCTTGTGGGTGTATGTTATGGAGGAGAGAAATGCTCCTCCTTCTCTCTAGAATTCATTGGAGCTCCTGCTTCATCTTCTTCCTCTCCTTTATCTTTTTCTTACACTCGACGCTGTGTTGAACCCGAGTGGAGCTGCATGGTGATGGTGAACAGCGTGGCTGTGTGTAACCATGTGGGGCAACATGGTGCTGTGTTTTGGAGGTTGGTTCCTCCTCTTCATCCTCTTGTTGATGGAGCTGTTTGCGTGAAGAAGGCAGAGATGGATGAAGACATGCATGCAGGTTGCATGGAAGCTGGTGGTTCTCCATGGTGGGGAGAATGGTGCTGTTCAAGTGTAGAACAGCTTTGGAGGTTGCTGCTCGAGTAAACAACATGGATTCTTCCATGGCTGTGAGCAGAGTGGAGCTTGGAGTGTTGATGCTCATGTGTTGCATTCAGATGGGCTACTGGGTGTATCTCGCTCAAGCGAGAATGGTCACGCTTGAGCGAGCCAGTGAAGAAATGGTCACTGGACCATTTTCGCTCAAGCGAGTGAATGTGTGGCTTGAGCGAAAGGCTGAAGATTGATGCTGGTTGGCAGGGAAACTGTGTGGCCCTTCCTACATTGGAATGCCGAGCAGAAGCTGCTATGGCTGGGCCGAGTGGCCCATGTGACTCCTGGAAGCTTCATCCAGGTAAGGGGGCTTTGCATCTCAAATGCATGGATTTCTAGATGGGTTTCCAGGTGAAATTGTCACACTATGTTGTGTTGTAATATGTATGGTATGCTGTAGTTGAGTAATAGCCCAGATTATTGATGCTTATTATTTATGTAATGTATGATACCCGTTCATATGATGTGTGATATTTGTTGATGATATTTATGTTAAGATGTATGAGATGCACATGATGAATGTTGTATTCTATGTGTGATCCTCTATTTGTCCCTGGGTATGTTGTACATTTGAATGCATGTGATGCTTGTTGATGCATATGCTTATGATGAATGAATGAATAAGGACTGTTATGATGAATGTCGAGTAGGCTTTATGGAGGAAAGCATGAAAGGCTTACTAGAATGGATAAATCCGAGTGAATAAAGGATAAATCCGAGTGATTGATGATAATCCGAGTGGAATTATATATAAAATAGTGTGAGGCTTAGAAATGCTAAAGCCGAATGGATCCCATGTATGTGAGGCTCGTGGATGACGATAATTGCTGAGTAAATGGCATAGTGATTGCCGAGTGAATGGCATAGTGATTGCCGAGTGAATGGCATAGTGATTGCCGTGTGGATGTGATACAGGCTGAGTCATTTGAATTGCTGTGAAACGCCGAGTGTATAGAGTGTTGAACACAGATTTCTGAGTGGGCAATCGAATGAATATGAGTTGAATTTATATGCATACGTGTTCTTGAGTTATTGTGAAATAAAACACCTTGCGGGGTGCCACAAGGGTATAATCCCGAGTGAAGAGGACGGGGTCCTAATGTTGAATATGATGAAAAACCTCAGGGTTGACTCGGGGCAGTGCCTGGGGCACTAAGCGTGAAATGAGACGCTTGATGAAATGCCGAGTGCATTGGCGTTGGACGCCGAGTGAATGAAACCGTATGCATCCGATTCGCCACTAGAATGCGTTGGACTTCTATTACCGATCGGCAATCAGATGATGGAACATGTGATAAATGTGATTAAGTCCTGGAGCTGGGCTCAGGCACACTCCTTGAGTAGGGCTCGGAGTTGAGTGAAATCCGAGTGGATCAGTATACTTGTAGAAGAGTGAGTTGAGCATTATAGCCGAGTGAAATGGGTGAAATCCCGATCGAAAGATGTTTGTGATTGCTTATGTTGAATGGCAGTGTATGTTGAATGATTGATGATATATATATATAATTGTAATGCGGATTCCATGATTAATCCGAGCCAATATCTGTCATTTAATATGTAATGCTCACCCCTACACCATTTTTCAGTATATGCAGGTCGGATTGGATGATGTGATGGCCTTAATCCGAGTATTGGGTATTTATTGATGAGGCTGTGTACATAATGTAATGTACTGAGTGTCTTTTGTTGTTTTAAAGCCTTGGCCGGCTCATAACAATGTTGTATCATGAATATGAAATATATGTATGTACTGGAACCCGAATGCATGTTAATATATATATATATACTTCGAGTGAATGGTATTATATGCATACCGACTGAATGTGTCGGTGAATGGAAAGTATAAAGATAATAAGTATCCGAGTGTATGCGTATGTGTATATACATATATGTTATGTTGATAACATGGTTGTGAATCGGTGGAAGTGTACTGCTGTATTGGTAGTCGGACTTAGAATTAGAGGATATGTTTATATAAGTGATTTATGTTGATTTGATGCTTCATACCGACTAGGAAATGATGTTGTATGAATATTCCTAAGTTAATGAATCCTGAGTGAAATGTAAGTGGCTTAGTTGCTTTTCCGAGTGAGTCTTATGTATGTGACTCATCTGTATGTTAGTAGCTCTTGTGGATTCCGAGTGAAAAATATATAGTGAACCCCGAGTGGGAAATGATTTTGTATAAACCCGAGTGGAAGTCCGAGTGAATTACTTGGGTAATTCCTCTGAGTGTTGAGGAGTTTGGATCATTCCGAGTGGAATTGATTTTGTAGGCTATTTCTGAGTAATGAGTGGTTAAGGTATTATCCGAGAGTGAATAGGCATGAATGCCGAGTGTGTGGCCGAATGAGTATTGGTCAGTAATGATACTAGTTACCGAGTGGAATACCACTCTGATGATGAGTTGGTTTATGAATGTTTAGACCGAGTGATTTATGGCCGAGAGGAAGCCTATGTATTCTCTGAGTGATAGAGTTCAAATATGCCGAGTGACTCGAGGTTGAATTATACCAAGTGGTGTTTGGTTGGGTAATAACCCGAGTGTGAGGGGTTTGATAGAATCCGAGTGGAATCACCTTCATTTCCCAAGTGGATCCTTATGTTGACTCTGTGAATAAAATTAAGAGACTAAGTTATGGGTTGCCGAGTGAGGTAATTGTTGGGGTGGTTCCCGAGTGATTGGAAATCCCTTATACCGAGTGGACTAAGTCATTACCGAATGAATGGTTGTCTCGAATACCGAGTGATGGGAATGCCGAGTGTGGCTTCTCGCTTCAGCGAGTGAGTTCTCGCTCCAGCGAGTGTGTGTTGTTGGAAGGCTTGGGGTCGGATTCGCTTAAGCGAATGGTGGTTCGCCCGAGCGAGTTGTGCGGTCTCGCTCAAGCGGATTCGGATCTCGCTTGAGCGAGTGGGCGCTGTATTATGGGCTTCGCTCAGGCACTGTGTTCGGTTTTATTTTTCCTTGCCTTCTTTCCCATTTTGTATTTCCCTTCTTTGAATGGCACTTTGCCTTTCTGCCTTGGGCTGCTTGTCTTCTTGATTGGTCATTGGACCTAGCTCTCATATCTTCATATATGGGAGTGGCTTTTTATTATGATCCAGGTATACTCTAAACAAAACATAAAAAATTTTCCCCTAAAAATTAGGATGTTACAGAGAGCACGCCTCATATTCAACGATGTTATTAGTACAGTCAAAACAAAGTCTGGCACTGACAAGGATGAATTCTTTATCTGGTGAAATCAGGACGACCCCAATCCCATTAGAAGCTCCATCGAATCTCAAAATCCATTTGTCTTTCTGGGTATCCTCTTCATTAAATAATGCCAAGATATCCTCATCTGAGAACTCGAAGTGCATGGGTTGGTAGTCACTTATGGGTTGATGGGCCAAATGGTCTGCTAGAGCACTCCCTTTTATGGCTTTTTAGGTGACATAGATTATGTCGTATTTAGTTAATAGGACCTGCCATCGAGCGATTCTTCTGGTCAAGGTGGGTTTTTCAAAGATATACTTGACAGGGTCCATTTTGGAAACTAACCAAGTAGTGTGACTTAGCATATATTGCCTCAAATGTCAGGCGGCCCATGCCAACGTGCAACAGGTTCGTTCAAGAGCGGAATATCTCATTTCCCACTCAGTGAATTTCTTACTCAGGTAGTAGATGACGTGTTCTTTCTTACCGGTCTCATCATGTTGTCTCAATACGTAACCCATTCATCTAGCATAATTAGATACAAGATTAGCAGCCTTCCAGGGGTTGGAGGCACCAAGATCAAGGGCTCCCATATGTACTACTTTATCCTCTCAAAAGCTACTTAACAATCCTTATCCCATTGCCCCGACTAGTTCATGCGGAGTAACTTAAAGATCGGCTCACATGTCGCTGTCAGTTGTCAGATAAACCAGGCAATATAGTTTAACCTCCCCAGGAATCCTCAGACTTCTTTTTCTGTATGGGGATGAGGCATTTCAAGAATTACCTTAACTTTGTCAGGATCAACCTCTATCCCCCTTTCGCCTAAAACGAACCTTAGCAGCTTGCCTGATCTTGCGCCAAAGGTGCACTTGGTCAGGTTCAATCTGAGCCTGAACTTCCTTAGTCATTCAAAAAGCTTCCTCAGATCAACAATATGTCCCTCCATAGTTCTGGATTTAGCGATGATATTGTCCACGTAGACTTCTATCTCTTTATGCATTATGTCATGGAAAAGGGTGACCATCGCCTTTTAGTAGGTTGCCCCAGTACTTTTCAAACCAAAGGACATCACCTTATAACAGAAGGTGCCCCATAAGGTGGTAAATACGGTCTTCTCCATGTCTTCAGGCACTATCTTAATCTGATTGTATCCAAAGAAACCATTCATGAATGAGAAGATGGAATGTTGGGCTGTATTATCAACCAAAACATCGATCTGTGGTAAGGGAAAGTCATCTTTGGGGCTAGCCCTATTCAGGTCCCGATAATCTATGCACATTCTCACCCTTCCGTCTTTCTTTAGGACAGGGTCGATGTTGGCCACCCACTGAGGGTACTTTGCCATAGCTAGATCTTTAGAAGCATCTCCGGCTTCATTCGTCGTAGCTTCTGCTTTATCGGAGGGCACTCAGGCTTCAAGGGAAATTTATGCTCGACAATGCTAGTGTCTAGTCCAGGCATATCTTGATAGGACCAGGCAAATACATCACAAAACTCCATTAATAACTTAATCAAGTCTTCCCTTTGCTCCTCACTCAGGGTAATGCCGATCTTGACTTCCTTCTTATCCTCCTTATCCCCCAAATTAATAATCTCAATGTCGTGACCGGGATCACGACGACGGCGGAAGAGGTCGAAACGGAGCAGGGAATCGCCACCAACATTTTTATCCATAGGAAAAACTTTGGGAAAAAACTTTCACAAAGCATTGGTAAAAAAAATGAGATTCGAGTTCGGGAGTCGGTTACGAGCGGGGAAGGTATTAGCACCCTACATCGCATGTTAAAAATAGTACTAAA
The DNA here is from genome assembly GCA_037962975.1 of Clitoria ternatea. Taxonomy (NCBI): domain Eukaryota; kingdom Viridiplantae; phylum Streptophyta; class Magnoliopsida; order Fabales; family Fabaceae; genus Clitoria; species Clitoria ternatea. Next base: position 54,576,687 of record CM075676.1, read on the forward strand.
GTTGAAATTGGGCATCATGGATAGCCTTAAAATTGTGTTTATTTCTTCTTTCTAAAAAAAATCGAAGGAGACAGACGAAATGAGTGAAAAAGCTCAGTGTAAGATCAACAGGACGTCTCGTCCAAATTAATCCTGGCTTTGATGGGTGAAAAACGTGGAAAAGAGGAAAGGAAGCTAACAAGACATCTTGTCTAAATTAGTCATTCTTTCGTCAAGATACCAAATCGGGAAAAGGAGGGATTAACAGGACGTAGCGTCTAAATTAATCCCGAATTTTAACGGTGGAATGTACAAAAGAAAGAGAATGCTAACACGATGTCTCGTCCAAATTAGTCATTTTCCATCAAGGTATAAAGTTGACCGATGAAAGGAGTTAACAGGACATCACGTCTAAATTAACTCGATTTTTGTGAAGAGTGATGACGACCAGGGAAAAGGAAGAAAATCAACAAGACGTCGCGTCTAAATTGATTTCTTTTTTTTTGAAATGTTATTATTTAATAAATAACAACTGATTGAAAATTTAAAAAGGGTAACAAGACGTCTCATCTAAATTAACCTCTTTTTGATAAAACAATTTTTTTAAAATCAAATAGTAAAAATTTATCAAAAACTAGACAAGGAACACACAGACTTACTAAAGTGAAAAATGGGTAATGTTTTTTGGTTGAAGATAATCTTGAGTTTTTAAAATTTTAATTAGACATAATTTTGAAATAACAAAAAAAAGAAACTAAATAAAAAAGGCATGAACAATCATATTTGGTTAAGCTTTGTACAACCTGATTCTTTCAAAGACGAGTGCGTGCCTTAAAAGAAAATTGCATCCTAACTATACGGTGAATGAACTATCCGGAAAAAGAAATAGTATACAGACGGCTGATTCCTTATAATAGGATTAATATTCTGGACAATAAAATTAAGATCAAAACTACCCTTGAAAAATTAAATTTGTATATAACTAAAATATATACCAATAATTTGAGCAATAATATTGAGCAGTAAGTAAACGGGAACAGTAACATGAACAGAAATAGTAGCAGAGATTGAGTAGAGATTCAAGCATACATCACAATATCCTACCGTAAAACCAAATCGTAATAACGACAAGAGACAGCAGAGAAAAGAGAGTCCAATACAACAATACTAATCTGATCCTTATTATAAAAATTCAACCTTTTGGAAAATAAACATGTTTTCATAAAATATATAAAAAAATGTTCTTGCTCACTAATTGAGTTCTTGCTCACTGTTGCTGCTGTTGCTGTTGCTGCTGTTGCTGTTGCTACTATTTCTGTTGTTGCTATTGCTGTCACTGTTCCTGCGAATTTCTACTGTAAAAAATCCAGAAGTGCCTTTCAAAACTTAAGAATGTTGAGATAATCTTCTATCTAGAATATCTTTTCCAACCCTCTCTAGAAGAAAATCCCCCGAACCCCCATTCTTCTGTACAGAGGGGTATTTGTAGAGCATGTTTCATACCTCCTTCCATAAAAAATTCGAAAGTGGAAGGTCCACATACTGCTTTAATAGAGGATGAGGAGGATGACACCACTAGTTGAGTGGTTCTTCTAGTTGGACCTCCACTCTTGCTAGTGGCCTTAAAGCTCTTAAAAGTCTTCCAAAAAATCTGTTGCACTTCTTTTGTTTCTTGTTCTTTTCTTTTCCACCAGCAGAAAACTCAACTTCCTTTTCCTTTCTTCGTTTTGTAGCCGTAACCACCCTCTCCATTTCCTTATTCACTTTTCATCAATTGTTGGCCAAAATGAGATGCTTTCCCTTTTTTATTCTTGGCTATGATCGTGAATGCTTCACCCAAGCTTAATGAGGTTTTCCACTTACCTTACTTTAGTGTCACTTTTTTTCAAATGCTAATGCCAAGATTCCTTTAATATTTGTGTCAAAAATAAACATGTGACCGTGAATGCTCCACCCAATGCCTATACACTCTACATTTTTAATTACAAGGACCTCTTTTTTTCAAAACCGTAATTACTTCCTTGGTGGTTCCATACTTGTCATTAAACAATTCCTTTACTTGCCCATGGTTCACGTGAACATGAGAAAGAGTTTTTTATTAAGAAAATTATTGTTTCAGGAATCACAATGTCGTGGGATGCAAAGGAAAGTGGCATCAATTCAATATATATTGTTGTTGGATTAAAATATGCATTCATCTTATTATTTTAGTGACACCATGGGATAGCTTTTCCATGTTTTTGGCCGTTGGACCCAAGGTTTAGTGGAGCAGCCTTTGGATTCACATGACAACCAAAGTCACAATGGGCTGTATTGGCACTTAAAATAGCACAAATTTAAGCTATCAATATCATAATTAATTATCCTAGGTGGGAGCCCTCTTCACGCTAAGAATGAAGATAATTAAATTTAGAGCCATGCCTTTATTGCAAAATAAACCAAATTCCCTTGCATAATGTTTCCAAATTCACGTTGAAGTACAAAATGGGGCTGCACCTAGAATTGTTTAATTATTTGCCTTTGGTCCCATGTAGCTTGTCATGAATATTTTGACTTGGTCAAAATTTGTGTGCCTTAAGTGAAAACTTGTTGCAAATTGGAATGCCATTAACGTGAATGATGTCTTAGTGGTGGGTCCTTGACTTTGAAATTTTGGCAACTTCTTTCCATTGCAAATTTCAATTATTCCCTTTATATTCCAACATTAATTCACGTGAAAGACAAAGAACGGGGCTGCACTTTTTTGTCCTGCTTTGCCATGTAGAAGTGAAGAAATCTTTTGAACCTTTATCAATTGGTCAAATTGGCATAGGGATTAATTTTGTGATACCATGGTAGCCTTTTAATTAAATTTAATAAAGTGTTAAAATTCAAGTGCTGAATTTTAATCCACCTAAGTGCATTAAATTTTATTAAGACCAAGAAAAGGGATTTTGGGCCGGACAAAAAAAGGTGTTCACAGATGCCCCTCTTTACTTCTTTTCCATGAGAAAAACATGAAGTCTCTTCTTGTTTTTGAAATGGAAAGGGAGTAAAGACGTGAACACTATTATAAAAGTCACGCCAACTTTAGTAACCAGGAGAGCAAGCATTGTTCTTGTCGGCCTTTGAAGAAAACCAATAGTAGTACCAACTTTGGTGACTTGGAGAATGAGGCAAGGTATTGATTTTGATGGCAGTAAGGATGACGACTTTGGAAATACAACAGGAGTACCTGAAGCTTTTGCTCTTGAAGAAAACAATTGACACAAAGGATTGCCTGACATTTCAAAGGACACAACCTAGGAATGAGTATCTGAGGTTGAGGCTTGAAGGAAAATAACTGACACAAGGGGTTGCCTTGACATTTTGGGTAACCTAGGAATGGGCACCCGAAACTTTAGAGAAAAATAAACGATGGGGGATGCCCTTGATTGATTTTGATTGAAACAGCCTAAGGAAGGATGCTTAAGGCTTTGACACAACTTAAATGACTGAGGGATACGCCCTTGGTTCAAAGGAAATAGCCCAGGCAAGGGTTCCTAAGGCCATGACTGGGAAATAAAAGATCTGGGGATGATGCCCCCTAGTTTGAAAGGAAATGAAAGACTTGGGGGCAATGCTCATGGTTCTGACAGGAAATAAAAGACTCGGGGGTGATGCCCCTAGTTTGACAAGAAATGAAAGACTTGGGTGATGCCCCAGGAAATAAAAGACTCAGGGGCGATGCCCCTAGTTTAACAGGAAATGAAAGGAATGAGGGTGCTGCCCCTTGGTTGACAAGAAGTAAAAGGTTTGGGGTTGACGCTCAATTGACTGGAAATAAAAGGTTTAGGGTTGACCCTCGGTTGGCTGGAAGTAAAAGGATTGGGGTTGACCCTCAGTTGTCTGGAAATAAAATGTTTGGGGTTGACCCTCGGTTGACTGGAAATAAAAGGTTTGGGGTTAACCCTCGGTTCACTGGAAATAAAAGGTTTGGGGTTGACCCTCGGTTAACAGGAGATAAAAGGATTGAGGGTTGACCCTCGCTTAACAGGGAATGAAAGGATTGGGGGTGTTGCCCCTCAGTTGACTGGAAATGAAAGGATTGGGGGTTGACCCTCAGTTAACAGGAAATAAAAGGATTGGGGGTGTTTCCCCTCAGTTGACTGGAAACAAAAGGATTGGGGGTTGACCCTTGGTTAACAGGAAATAAAAAGTTTGGGGTTGACCCTCGGTTGACTGGAAATAAAAAGTTTGCGGTTGACCCTCGGTTGACTGGAAGTAAAAGGATTGGGGTTGACCCTCGGTTGACTGGAAATAAAAGGATTGGGTTGACCATCGGTTGACTGAAAATAAAAAGTTTGGGGGTGATGCCCCGGTTAACTGGAAATAAAAAGATTGGGGTTGACCCTCGGTTGACTGGAAATAAAAGAATTGGGGGTGATGCCCCGGTTAACTGAAAATAAAAAGATTGGGGTTGACCCTCGATTAACTGGAAATAAAAGGATTGGGGTTGACCCTTGGTTGACTGGAAATAAAAGAATAGGGGTTGACCCTTGGTTGACTGGAAATAAAAGAATTGGGGTTGACCCTCGGTTGACTAGAAATAAAAAGTTTGGGGTTGACCCTTGGTTGAACAAGAAAGTGAAAGGTTGGGGGTGTTGCCCCTAGATTTGAGAGGCTTGGGGTGATGCCCTAGGTTTAAGAGACTTGGGGTAATGCCCCAGATTTGAGAGACATAGGGTGATGCCCCAGGTTTGAGAGACTTGGGGTAATGCCCCAGATTTGAGAGACTTGGGGTAATGCCCCAGGTTTGAAAGACTTGGGAAAATGCCCCAGGTTTGAGAAACTTGGGGTGATGCCCCAGATTTAAGAGACTTGGGGTGATGCCCCAGATTTGAGAGACTTGGGGTAATGCCCCTGATTTGAGAGACTTAGGGTAATGCCCTAGAATTGAGAGACTTAGGGTAATGTCCTAGATTTGAAAAGGAGGAGAGAGATTTGGGGTAATGCCCCATATTTGAAGGAGGATAGAGACTTTGGGGTAATGCCCCAAGTTTAGACTATTCACTGGTGGGAAAGAATGCAAATGCCAGTAGTTGTGACTTTGTTGGGAGGAGGGTTTTATGATTGGCGCCCTTTTTGTGGCAAGTGTAATTTCACTGGGGAAAAAAAAGTTAATTGGAGTCTGTTTCTGGATTGCGGTTCCACTGGGGAAAGAAGGTTTGGTTGGTCCCTATTTAGTGGTAACCTTGGTTTTGCTGAGGAGAGGATTTACTGGTTCCACTTGGGGAGAAATCTGGTTCAGATTCACCTGGGAGGAGATCTTGACTTATGCTCTTTTGTAGAGGGTTGTAACCTCGCTGAGGAACTGCTTGGCAAACTTTCGCTTCCGGGCCGGGAATTTCAGTCAACCTTCAAAAAGAAGATGAGTAGTACAAAAGTAAACAAATTGACATTTTCAGGTGAACTTCCTTAGAGATGGGCCATGAGATAACTCATGGATGAAATAGAAGCAACTTCCAACTTCGATAAGCGCCTAACAGAATTGGTTATGCTTGCCTGAGGCAAGGTCCGGTATTGGGAGCTTTTTGTTCCTCACGACTCTGAACTTTTATTATTTCTATTTTTAAACATTTAGGAAAACTTATTTTGTTATAACATTCTGTCATGAACACGTACAAAATGAAGGGAGAAGTTTTATTTATGGATATCAAGTATGTACAGTGGTAATAAAGCAATGTAAAATAGATGGAATGAATGGAATAAAGTGCAAGAGATTGAAGGCAAGTGGAAAAGGGGAGGTTCATGGGTCCTCTAGCGATTTCCTGAGAGCGATGAGAATCTTGATCCTTTATCACGATTTCATGTTCACTTCTTGACTCTGCCTCTGAGAATGTGATTCGACGATGATCCATATGCCCCAGTTGGATCTCATATTTTATGCTCGGGGAGTCTAAGTCATAGTGTCAGGATTTTAGACTATGATTTTGCCTAAGTCATCACTTCAGGTTTTCGACTAGCCGAATTGCTCTAATTTTTACCTAGGCCGCCCTTTTGGGTTTTTAGCCTAGCGAGCACCCTTTTTTTTTAGGCATAGTACTTTTTCATTGCGTCTGTGTTTACAGGCATTGGCAGATCCTCTCCGTCCATGTTGGTGAGGGTTAAAGCTTCTCCGGAGTAGGCCTTTTTTACAATATATGGCCCCTCATAATTAGGTGTCCATTTGCCTCGATCGTCTCTTTGGATTGGCAAAATCTTCTTGAGGACCAAGTCTCCTTCTCGGAACTGTTGGGTCGCACTTTCTTTTTGTACGCCCGCTTCATACGTTTTTGTTACAACTGCCCACGACAGAGAGCAGTTAACCTCTTTCCGTCAATTAAGTTCAATTGGTCGTACTTGGCTTAGATCCATTCAGCTTCTTCCAGTTTTGTCTCTATTATTACCCGGAGGGATGGGATTTCCACCTTAAAAGGCAGTACTGCTACCATTCCGTAGACCAAGGAAAATAGGGTTGCCCCAGTCGAGGTTCGAACCGAGGTCTGGTATCCGTGCAAAGCAAAAGGGAGCATTTCACTCCAATCTTTGTAAGTCACCACCATCTTTTGCACTATTTTCTTGATGTTCTTGTTAGCTGCTTCGACTGCTCCATTTATTTTTGGCCGATACGGGGAGGAATTATGGTGAGAGATTTTAAAATCTTCACAGAGCTCCTTCATCACCTTGTTGTTTAGATTTGTGTCATTGTTGGTCATGATTTGACTTGGTAAACCATATCGACAAATCAACTTTTTTTAACAAATTTGACAATGACATTCTTAGTCACATTAGCGTATGAAGCCACCTCCACCCACTTAGTGAAGTAATCAATGGCAACCAAGATGAAACGATGACCGTTCGAAGCTTTTGGCTCAATGGGCCCAATAGCATCCATGCCCCACATTGAAAAGGGCCATGGTGCCGACAAGACGTTTAGAGATAAAGGGGGTGCATGAATGTGATCAGCATATATATGACATTTATGACACCTCCGCACATAAGCAAAACAGTCTGCTTCCATGGTCATCCAATAATATCCGGCCCTTAAGATCTTTCTTGACATGGCGTGCCTGTTTGTGTGAGTTCCGAAAGATCCTTCATGGATATCTCTCATGATTTGATTTGCCTCGACGGTGTCGACACATTGGAGAAGGACAGAATCAAAGTTTCGCTTATACAGTACGTTGCCACTTAAGAGATAACCTATAGCAAGCCTTCTCAAGGTTCGTTTGTCATTATCTGTGACATCCTTAGGATATTCTTGGCATTAGAGGTATCTTTTGATGTCATGATACTAAGGCTTACCATCTGGCTCTTCTTCTATGACTTGGCAATGTGCAGGTTCTTGTCGTTTCTTCACTTTAGTAAGAGGTACCTCGTATTCACTACTGACCTCGAACATTGAAGCTAGAGTGGCCAAGGCATCAGCCATTTGGTTGTCCTCTCGGAGAATGTGATGGAAGGTAATTTTATCGAATTCTTTGATCATCTCTTTGACGTGAGCATGATAGGGAACGAGTTTATTGTCTCTAGTCTCCTACTCGTATCTCAATTGATGGATAACCAAAGCAGAGTCTCCATAGACTTTTAGGGATTTTATCCTTTCATTCAAAGCCTCTTGTATCCCCAAAGAGCATGCCTCATACTCAGCAACATTGTTGGTATAATCAAAACATAGCCGAGTGCAAATGGGAATGAACTCCTTGTTAGGTGAGATTAAGATGATCCCAATTCCATGCCCCAATGCATTAGAAGCTCCATCAAATCTCATAGTCCACTTGCTTTCATGACCATCTTCTTCCTTGAAAAGGGCTAAAATATCTTCATCCGGGAAGTCATGCTGCATCGGTTGGTAGCTGCTAACGGGTTAATGTGCCAAGTAGTCTGCTAGCGCACTCTCTTTTATGGCCTTTTGTGTGACATATGTTATGTCATATTCCGTTAGTAGCACCTACCAACGAGCGATCCTTCCGGTCAAAGTAGGCTTTTCAAAGATGTATTTGATGGGGTCCATTTTGGACACTAACCATGTGGTGTGAATGAGCATATATTGCCGTAAACGTCGGGCAGCCGAAGGTAATGCACAACATGTTCTTTCGAGGGAGGAATATCTCATCTCGCATTCGGTGAATTTCTTGCTCAAGTAATAAATGGCACACTCCTTCTTCCTAGTTTCATCATGTTGACCTAATACGCATCCCATGGATTCGTTCAGCATGGTCAAATACAGGATCCGTGGTCTCCCAGGAATTGGTGGCACCAAGATTGGGGGCTCTAACAAGTACTGCTTTATTTTTCGAATGCTATTTGACAATCCTCATTCCATTTCCCGAGTTAGTTTTTATGAAGTAACTTAAAAATCGGCTCACAGGTTGCTGTCATTTAGGAAATAAATCGGGCAATATAGTTCAACCTTCCTAGAAACCCTCAGACTTCTTTTTTCGTACGAGGAGGAGGCATTTCCAGAATCGCCTTGACCTTGTCCAGATCAACCTCTATCCCTTTTTCGCTTACAATAAATCCTAACAGTTTACCGGATTTCGCACCAAAGGTGCACTTGGCTGGATTCAGTCTAAGCTTAAATTTCCTTAACCGTTCGAAGAGCTTTCTCAGATCAGTAATGTGTCCTTTCTCTGACCTGGACTTAGCGATGATATCATCCACGTAGACTTTTATCTCTTTGTGCATCATGTCATGGAAGAGAGTCACCATTGCCCTTTGATAGGTGGCTCCAACATTTTTTAATGCGAAGGACATCACTTTATAGCAAAAGGTACCCCACAAAGTGATAAATGTAGTCTTCTCCATATCTTCAGGTGCCATTTTGATCTAATTATATCCCAAAAATCCATCCATAAATGAGAAGATAGAGTGTTGAGCCGTATTGTCGACTAATACATCGATCTATGGTAGGGGAAAATCATCCTTAGGGCTGGCCCGATTCAAGTCTCTGTAGTCCACACACATCCTCACTTTCTCGTCTTTCTTCAGAACGGGAACTATGTTTGCTACCCACTGAGGATATTTAGCTACGGCTAGGAAACCAGCATCAAATTGCTTCATAACTTCATCTTTAATCTTAAGGAGCATTTCTGGTTTCATTCGTCGTAGCTTCTGTTTGATCGGCGGATATTTTGGCTTTAAAGGCAACCTGTGTTCCACAATGCTGTTATTCAACCCCGGCATATCTTGGTATGACCATGCAAAAATATCCTGAAACTCCCTGAGCAGCTTAATCAGTTCTTCTCACCGCTCTTTGCTTAGGAAGGTGCCAATCTTGACCTCCTTAACCTCTCTTTCGTCCCTCAGGTTAATGGTTTCAACCTTTTCCTGATGGGGTTGAATTTCCTTATCCTCCTGCTCCAATAACCTTGTCAACTCAGGCGAAGGTTCAAAGTCTTCCTTACTTTCTTCGTCGGTATAATCGTTCGGATAATCTGAATCGTGAAACAAAACCGAGTTCTTGTTACTCTCAGAGGAATCACTTTCAGATCTGCATTTTATTGTATTATAGCGAATGAAAAAGAAAACGAGAAAGTGAAAGGCCCAAGTAATAGGATATCAAGCAAAATGAGATATTAGAATCTGACAGTGTTCATTAACCAAACAAACAAACAAGTTTTTGCCTTTATTACAAAAAGAGGTCCCAAAGCCTTAGGCATAGCAAAGGGACCAATAAGTCATAAAAATATTATTACTTTGACAAAACGTTTAGATTCGTGGGGAACTCCATGATCTCCCAGTTACTCAGTTACTGATTCGGTGGGCAAGCATACACAAACCCATCATTACTATTGAGATCATCTTCGATCATGGCCACTCGATCAGGAGGCATTATCCCTACGCTCCAGAAGCTCTGGTAAAGGTCACAAATGGGGATTCCTACGGTGTTGAGTTCTTGACCAGTAAGGCGAGCAATCCTTCTTTCTCTTCTCGCTTCCCCTACCCTCTTTCTGTCCACGGCCATGGGTTAGTATCCCAGGCCATATCTGTCCTTGTTTTCTAGGAGGCACACAAGTTAGACTCTCCCTTCCAATTCTCGTCCTAGCCTTTTCCCTGGCTCGTATCCTTCCCGTAGCATTGCTCTTGCCATCGCTAGAGGCACATTCGGGAAGGATGTCCTTACGAAGCTTTTCCTTACGTGAGTTGCATTGGCTATCTCCAAAGCCTGAATGAGGTCTCGAGAGCTTCCTCAGGTGCTTCGATGTACGGGGTAGTGACAGGCTTGCTGACCAAGAGGTCTTCTTCCCCGGAAACAATTACTAATTTATTATTGATGACAAATTTTAGTTTCTGATGCAGCGTGGAGGGGATCACCCAAGCCGAATGGATCCACGGCCTTCCTAGCAAACAACTGTAGGCGGGTGTGATATCCATGACTTGAAAGAGAACTTGAAAGGTGCATGGTCCAACCTGTATCGGCAGTTTAATCTCCCCCATGACCTCCCGGCGAGTCCTGTCAAAAGCCCGTACCACCATGGAACTTGGTCTCATGTGCGTCCCGTCGAAAGGCAACTTTGCTAACGTAGACTTTGGCATCACGTTGAGGGATGAGCCATTATTGATAAGTACCTTTGCCAAGATATGGTCGCGGTACTTCACGGAAATATGAAAGGCTTTGTTGTGCCCTCTTCCTTCCGTGGGCACCTCGTCATCCGTAAAGGTCAAATAATTATTAGTGACTATGTGCCCCACTATGCCTTCAAATTTATCAACGGGCAAGTCATGCTTGACGTGTGCCTCACTTAACACTTTCATTAATGTGTTCCGGTGTGGTTCGGAACTCATCAATAAGGACAACAAAGAGATTTTGGCCAGGGTATGGTTTAATTGATCCAACACCTGATACTCACTATGGCAAATGAATTTCAAAAACTCTTGGGCTTCTTCCTCAGTTACAGCCCTTTTTGCCTTGCTGGTGGGCCCTTCCTTTCCTGCCTTGATCTCCCCAGTAGTTTTGTCAAGTTTCACCTCCGGAGGAGCATATACCCTTCCGCTTCGAGTCATGCCCCCAACCCCGGCAATATTTGTAATAGAGGATGAAAGCATAGAATCAACCGCCTCAGAGCTAGTAACGATTGCCTCTATACCGTACTTCCATGGTATGGCTCGAGAATCCTTGAAAGGGAACGGGGTTGGTGCTTGCACTGTAATGACAGTTTTGGCAGGAGCTGGAGCTGCCGGCGCGTTTTTGTTGTAGAATATGACCAGGGGCTTTGGAGCTTGTACCCTGGTCTGTTCTTGTATCATATTTACTCTGCCTCCACTGTCTATAAGTTCTTAAAGAGTTCTTCAAAAGCCTTGTCGCTTCACAGATTGGTTATCATTGTATTCCTCATCCCATGAGCCTTCTATCAACCCCCTCTCAAGCAGGTCGGAGTGAATTATCTCCAAATGCATTTTTATGTCATCAACTTCCAAAATACGGTCTTTATCTTCCTCTAAAGCATTAACTCCTGCCCCTCTGTGGTTGGGTAAAGAGTTTGTTGATACATTCGGGCTCCCCTCACGAAAGCTTATCCAGTCGGCCCTGATTAGATCCTTTACTTTAAACTTCAAATCCAGGAAATTCTCTGTGGAATGCCCCGATGCGCCAGCCTAGTAATCACACTGTGCATTCGGATCGTATCCTCTAGGGTAAGGTGGTTGAATTGGTCTCAGAGAACAGGGCACTACCAAAGTATTTTTGATGAGGTGAGGTAGGAGCTCGGTTTAGGTTATAGGGATGGGATCAAACTGTATCTGGGTATGGTCATTGTTCAGTCTTCTTGAGTTTGGATTTAGTGGTTGGTTTACTTGTGGCGGTTGGTAAGGTACTTACGGTGGTGTTGGTGGTCGTATAACAGGTGGACGGAAGTGAGATGGATTTGGATTTTGAACTGCAGCTACACATAGGTATGACATGTGTGGATGGGCCGGTGGGAATGTGACAGGGGTAAACGACCTTATTTGGTTTCTCTTTTGGTCGTAAGAGACGGCGTTAGTTTCTCTGTCTCTCTTTTTGTCTTCCCCTGTCGTTGGTCTCTTTACCGTGCCTGCCCCAGATGGGCCTCGGATAATCTTTCCAGTTCTTATTCAGTTCTCTATTCTTTCTCCGATAGTAACAATATCAGAGAAATGAGATGAAACGCTTCCAATCATCCTATCATAGAAGGGAGATTGGAGCGTGTCGATGAACATGGAAACTACTTCTTTTTCTGATAAGGGAGGGTCGACCTGTGCGGCTACTTCGCGCTAACGTTGCACGTATTCTTTGAGTGTCTCGGCCTCCTTTTTCATCATGTTTTGCAACTGCACCCTGTCTGGTTCCATGTCCAAGTTGTATCTGTATTGCTTCATGAAAGCATCAGCCAGGTCTTTCCAATAGTGTATATGTGACCGCTCGAGGTGAGTGTACCATGTAAGGGCGGCCCCAGCCAAGTTGTCTTAGAAGCAATGAATAAGCAATGGGTCATTGGATGTGTGTGATGCCATTATTTGATAGTACATGGTGAGATGATTCTTTGGGCAGGTTAACCCTGGGTATTTGTCGAATTCTGGCACCTTGAATTTAGGAGGGATGATGACATCCGGGATTAAGCGAAGTTCCGCGGCACTTCCCAACCTAAAACCTTCTGATCCTTCCATTGCCCTTAATCTCCTTTCAAGGACCTCTATCCTTCCTTCTTGGATGGCTGCAGTGCCACTAGGACCAGAAGCGACACGAGGATCTGTGTGCCCATAAGGTTGTTGTACATGCGTAGCTATATAAGAGGAGTTTACTGGGTCTACAAAGACCTGTGGTCGGGTGGTGGTTTGGGTCACGTAGGCAGGCTGTGTAACGTGGGCTTGGATGGGTTGTGTTTGACCTTGGGTTGTACAGAATTCATGACAGGGTGGTATGTTTGGTTGAACAGAGTGAGGATCTTGGTGGTTCGGGTCTGTTTGTGGGTTGGTGTGGAGAGGAGGAAAATAACCCAGAGGCAAGCCATATAATGGGAAGGGGATAGCATTGCCATCTGCATCTATGAAGGTATGCTGCTAGGTATCAGCGGGGTTTGGCCTTCTAATATGAACGGTGAGGAGAGGTGCCATAGAATTAGAGCCCTGTTCCTTAGCTGGACCAGGAGAGTGTCGTGGAGTAGGTGGTTGCTGTCTGGCATCTTCAACACTGGCAGAGGAACCCCCTTCCATGACCCTCTTTTCCAAAAGCTTGGCCATTTCCGCCATTTGTTCCTTCAGTTGACTGAGCTCAGCTCTTAAACTCTCGTTTTCTTGTTCTATTTCTGCCATGAGTTTCTTTCTGAGTCTGGTCTCGTAAGGATGTTTACCCGTAATGTCTAAAGGAACATGGAGATTTGTTAGCAAAAAGAAAATAAACGGTTAATAGAAATGATAAAAGGAAGAAAGATGTTACGCGGGACGCGATTTGAGATTTAGTGCGTGCTCTCTGACCGTTCCTCAGAACGTCATGTTCAAAAGTACTAGGTAAAGCAGTAAAACGGAAATTAACATGAGGCAATTGTGGAGGCAAAATACTTCATCATTTCATACTTCCATAAAGATATAATGTCACCGTAGAGGTTTGTGTGTTTGAATATGTTTTCAGGTTCAAGGATTTTGATAATGACAAAGGACTCTTGAAGAAACTCTTGGAGAAACAAGAAACAACATCAGACCTACAAAAACACGTATGCTAATTGATTAAGAAGGCAGAGCTAATCGATTAGATAGCTTCTGTTTTGGTCTATAATCGATTACACAGTGAAGACTAATTGATTACAGGGATTCTGTTTGTTAACTAATCGATTACACCAACACACCTAATCGATTACTAAGCTGAGAAATTGAATTAAATGCATCAGGTATTCATGCTAATCAATTGCAGGACTTATACAATCGATTACAAGGCTTCTGGAAAAACACCTAATCGATTAAAACATATCAGCTAATCGATTACATGGCTACTATTTGTACACTAATCGGTTAGGCACAAGACATAATCGATTACCAAGCTGCGTAACCAAATTAAATGCATCAAGTGCCATCACTAATCGATTACAAGGCAAAGCATAATCGATTACCAAGGTTCTGAGTTACAGCTAATCGATTACAAGGTACATGCTAATCGATTACAACACAAAAAACACTGAAGATTTCAAAGTGTAATCGATTACAGCTTTAGGCGTAATCGATTATGATAGTGCCAGAATTTAGGGAAAGTGGTTTTTAGGTGGAAACCAGCTCATTTCTCCATATCTCTCAAATACCCATCACATGCAACGGCTAGGAACTCCATTATGCTCTTCTCTAAGGTCTATAAATGCAAGACTCCTTCAAGCTACTCAAAGAATCAATCACATCCATCAAAGGGAAATCAATTCTTAAGTCTTGTGAGTCTTATTCTTGCATAGTTTCATTTTTCTGAAACTTAGAACTTCAACTTGTATATTCTCTCTTGTTGAGAGTTAGAATTTGAGAGAACATTCACTTGTATATCTACTCTATTTAGAGATTCATTATCTTGTAAACACTATAAAACACAAAGGTTTTTCACTCTAGGTTGAGTGGTCACAAAGGTTGGGGTTCAACCTTTGGGTATTGAGAGTTTGAGAGATTGGGTGGGTTGCCCTTGTGCTAGTGAGGATTGTGTTCTTGAGTGTGGGACACTAGGAAGCTACAATTGCTCATAGCTTGTAATCTCTAAACTTCAATAGTGGAAATCCTTCAAGTGGGTTGCTTGAAGGCGAGACGTACACCGGGGTTAGTGGAACTCGTTAAATCGGTTTGCAAGCTCTTCTCCCTTACTCTTCTACATTGATATATTGCATTTGATTGGATTGTTGTTGATTGATTGTGATTTGCTTATTTAAGCTTGCTTGAATTAGTTCCTTTAAAGCAGTGCATACCAAGTGTTTGACAAATTGTTTCAGGAATATTCACATCTTGCTTTGCTTTATCTTTTGTACTATACTTGCCTTCACTTGCATAATCTTTAAACTTGTGATAAAAGAATCAAGTTCAAAGGCATTTCAAGCAAAGTTTTAAAAACTCAATTCACCCCCTTCTTGAGTATTGAGGCCACTTGAATAACAAGTGGTATCAGAGCTTGACTCTTGGAAGAACAAGCTTAACAGCTTCAAGAGATAAATGGCCCCAAGTTCTTTAAATCTTTTTCTAGAGAGTGGTGCCACAAATAGATCTCCTGCTTTCAATGGGGAAGGATATGCGTCTTGGAAGGAAAGAATGAAAATTTTTGTTCAATCAATTGATTTAAGAATTTGGAATGCCATTGAAAATGGTCTTTTTATACCCATGCATACTGTTAATGGTAAAAATGTTGAGAAACCCATGGATGATTAGACAAATGATGAAGAAAAGAAAGTACAGTACAACTATAAGGCTAAAAATCTCATTACTCTTGCATTAGGTCCCGATGAATTCTGTAGGATAATGACTTGTCAATCGGCCAAGGAAATATGGGATACTTTACAAGTAACCCATGAACGTACTAGTGATGTAAAAGACTCTAAGATTAGTACCTTGACTAGTCAATATGAAAGCTTTAGGATAAATTCTGGGGAAACCATTGTAGAGATGTAAAAGAGATTTACCCTTATAATCAATCATCTAATTACTCTTGGTAAAGTTTATACTAACAAAGAACTTGTGCATAAAGTTTTGAAAAGTCTTAGCAGGGAATGGCAACCTTTCGTCACTGCCATTAAACAATCCCCAAGCATCAACAAGATGTCTCTTGTCACACTCTTCGGAAAGCTACAAGAGCAAGAGAAAGAACTAAGGGATTTAAAGCTAGCGGAGGAAGAAGAAAAATTCTCCAAGAAGAAAGGCCTAGCTCTCAAGGCCACTTCTACACATGAAGAAGAATCATGTAGTGATCTTGACGAAGAAGAAGAATACAATTCGGGAAGTTCATGAGAAATAAACGATTCCAAAAGAGCTTCAAACCCCAAGGTAAGAAACTAATTCCTAATGAAACCTCTTCCTCACCAAACTGTTTTGAATGTGGCAAGGAAGGGCACTTCAAGGTAGACTGTCCAAATCTTAAGAAGAAGAACAAGGAGAAAAGAGGAAGAAGAAGAGCTTACATCGCTTGGGACAAAAATGATGTAAGTAGCTCCGATGAGTTCGAAAATGAAGAAGCAAACCTTTGCTTGATGGAAAATCATCAAGAAGAAGATGATGAGGTAAGTCTTCTTAACTTAGATAGAAATGAATTGCTTGATGCATTTGAAGAGCTGTATGACAAGTTTATTAAAATCTCTAATAAATACAAACTGTCAAGAAAAACCATAGATACTCTTGAAACACATCTTGTAGAACTTGGCAAAGAAAATGCATGTCTAAAAGAAAAATTAACAAATGTTCAAACATGCTCTAAGAACAAACCTTGTGATTTTGCAAAGAAATGTGACATCTTAGAAACCAAGATCTTAGACTTAAACAGAACATTAGAAAAGTTTACAAATGGTAGAGACAACCTGAATGTATTACTTGGAAACCAAAGATGTATGTTTGATAAAACTGGTTTAGGATACAACTCTACCAAAAAGGAAAAACATTACAAAAACTTCTTTGTACCACCTAGAAGATCATCATCACCTTTTATGAAGTGTAATCATTGTGGCTTTAAAGGACATAATTCTTCAAATTATAGTGTTAGAAAACAAGGACCAAAGGTTGTAAGAAAGGTGTGGGTTCCCAAAGGGACATTACCACAAGCTAACCTAAAAGGTCCCAACATAAAATGAGTACCTAGTTCTCTAAACTAATTTTGTTTTGTAGGTATGCTTCAAGGCAAGTAACACCCATTAGTATTTGGATAGTGGGTGTTAAAAACATATGACGGGAGATATAAGCAAGTTCACATCATTCACTTCCAAGAGAAAAGGAAGCGTCACGTATGGGGATAACACCAAAGGAAGAATTCTAGGCATTGGAAACATTGGTAAAAATTCCTCTACCTCAATTAGTGATGTATTGTATGTTGAAGGGCTCAAACACAACTTGCTTAGCATTAGCCAATTATGTGATAAAGGATATAGAGTATTGTTTGAATCAAATTGTTGCATAATTGAACATAAGCTAAACAAGGAAGTCAAGTTTGTTGGTAAAAGAATTGATAATATTTACATGATTGATGTTGATAGTTTGTCCTCAAATGATGTACAATGCTTTATGACTAGAGAGGATGAAACTTGGTTGTGGCATAGAAGAATAGCTCATATACATATAGACCATTTAAACAAACTTATTTTTAAGGAATTAGTAATTGGTTTACCAAAGCTTAAATTTGAAAACAAATTTTGTGATGCATGTCAAAAGGGAAAACAAGTAAAGGCATCCTTTCAAGCTAAAAACATTGTTTCCACTCAAAGGCCTTTACAACTTTTGCATATGGGTCTATTTGGACCTTTCAAAATCAAAAGCTTTGGTGGTAATTACTATGGTCTAGTAATTGTAGATGATTATTCAAGATATACATGGACCTTGTTTCTTGCTCATAAAAATGAAGCATATCATGCATTCAAGAAACTAGCCAAGATTATCCAAAATGAGCAAAATTCAAAAATTGCATCCATAAGAACCGATCATGAGGGAGAATTTAAAAACTAATCCTTTGAAAAATTTTGCGAAAAACATGGTATCAATCACAATTTTTCAGCTCCTAGAACTCCACAACAAAATGGAGTAGTTGAAAGGAAAAATAGATCTTTAGTGGAGCTTGCAAGAACCATGTTAAATGAAAATAATATTGCGAAACATTTTTGGGCCGATACGGTAAATACTGCGTGTCATGTTATGAATAGATGTTTAATAAGGCCTATTCTAAAGAAAACCCCCTATGAACTTTACAAGGGAAGAAAACCTAATATTTCATATTTTCATATTTTTGGATGCAAATGTTTTGTGCTCAACAATGGAAAGGATAATCTAGGAAAGTTTGATGCAAAATCTGATGAGGTAATCTTTCTAGGATATTCATCATTTAGTAAATCATATCGAGTCTTTAACAAACAAACTAACACTATTGAGGAATCAAGTCATGTGAAATTTGATGAAAATGGCCATAACTCCCCTAGGAAGGAAGATATTGATGACATTGTAGGTACCTTCTAAGAATTAACATTGGATGATAAAGAAGAAGATATCAAATAAAAGGACACAACACAAGAAGTGAGAACTCAACAAAAGGAATGGATCATCTCAAAAGACCATCCTTTGGATAACATCATAGGTGATATCACAAAAGGTGTAAGTACCCGTCAATCTCTTTATACTTGCAATCATTTGGATTTTGTCTCAAAAATTGAACCTAAAACCATTAATGAGGCTATTATTGATGAGCATTGGATGTTGTCTATGCAAGAAGAACTAAATCAATTTGAAAGAAATCAAGTTTGGGAATTAGTACCAAGACCAAATGATCATCAAATAATAGGTACTAAATGGGTTTTTAGGAACAAATTAGTTGAAGACGGTATAATCACTAGAAATAAGGCTAGATTAGTTGCTAAGGGGTATAATCAAGAAGAAGGAATAGACTATGAAGAAATATATGCTCCCATAGCTAGGCTAGAAGCTATTAGATTATTGTTAGCCTTTGCTTGTTATAAGGATTTCAAGTTGTACCAAATGGATGTCAAAAGTGTTTTCTTAAATGGATACATTCAAGAAGAAGTATATGTTGATCAACCTCCAGGTTTTGAAAACTACCAATTTCCAAATCATGTTTTTAAACTAAAGAAAGCTCTATATGGCTTAAAACAAGCTCCAAGAGCTTGGTATGAAAGATTAAGTAAATTTCTTTTAGAAAACAATTTTGAAAGAGGAAAGGTTGACACAACATTATTCATCAAGCACAAAAAGAATGATATACTATTGGTTCAAGTATATGTTGATGATATAATTTTTGGTGCTACTAATGAATCTTTGTGCAAAGAGTTTGCTAAGCTAATGCAGGACGAATTTGAGATGTCCATGATGGGAGAATTAACATTCTTCCTAGGACTACAAATTAAGCAAACAAAGGAAGGCACTTTCATTAGTTAATAAAAGTATTGCAAGGAGTTGCTTAGGAAATTTAACATGGACAAGGCAAATGATATTACCACACCTATGGGCAAGGTAAGGATGAGAAAGGTAAGGATGTTGAACTCACAAAATATAGAGGTATGATCAGATCCTTACTTTACTTAATCGCTAGTAGACCGGATATCATGTTTGTTGTTTGTATGTGTGCAAGATACCAAGCATGCCCAAAAGAATCACACCTTACTGCAGTAAAAAGAATAATGAAATATCTAGTTGGAACTCAAAATGTTGGTTTTTGGTACCCCAAAGGGGTTGAATGCACTCTAGTAGGATAATCTGACTCTGATTTTGCAGGATGTAAGCTTGATAGAAAAAGTACTAATGGTACTTGTCACTTGCTTGGTAGTTCGCTTGTATCTTGGCATAGCAAGAAACAAGTGAGTGTTGCATTATCAACAACTGAGGCAGAATATGTTGCAGCTGGTAGTTGTTGTGCTCAAATCCTTTGGATGAGACAACAACTCCTAGATTTTGGTGTTATGCTAGACCATGTGCCTCTTAAATATGATAATACTAGTGCTATTAATATTTCAAAGAATCCTGTAATGCATTCAAGAACCAAACATATTGAAATTCGACATTATTTCATTAGGGATCATGTATTAAAGGGTGATTGTGTGCTTGAATATGTTGAAACTTCCAAGCAGTTAGCGGATATATTCACCAAACCTTTAGCAAAAGAACAATTCATACACATTAGAAGGGAATTAGGAATCCTTGATATGACCAATTGTGTTGAATAATGAATGATTTTGATAATTCCTTGTTTTATAGCATGTTTAATGAGTTTGTAATCAATTGTGGTATGATTCATTAACTCCTCAGCATTCTTGTTTGAACTCTGCTAAATCTGTGCATTTTTGAACCATATAATCGATTACAAACAGACAAGTAATCGATTACTAAGCCTCTGTTTCATAAGTAATCGATTACACCTTGCTAGATAATCGATTACTAGGCTTCTGTTCCATGCCCAATCGATTAGCACCTCTAGATAATCGATTACCAACGTTTCAACTTCCTGATAATCGATTACTCTCATATCCTAATCGATTGTAAAGATTCTATTTTTAACCTAATCGATTACCCATGTGCCCTAATCGATTACGCTATATGAAAAACGTTCAAACTTCCTCTGAAACTGCGTCCTAATCGATTAGCCTCTGCTGCCTAATCGATTAGCATCGGAACTGGAGCAGTCAAAGTATAGATTTTCGAGGCAAATCGTTGGCCCAATCAATCCACTCCTCATTAACTCCTTTCTCTCCATTCTAAACCCTACTTTTCCCTATAAATTTACCTCCCCTCACTCTCTCATCTCACACTACCTCTTCTTCCACTCTCCCAAGCTTCCAAGAGCTCCTTTCAAATCTCTCATTCTCTTCTCCTTCTGCATTTTTGCCATGTGTTCCTCAAGAACTATTAAGAGGGCAGGGTCTTCAATGGCCCAAACCAACAACCCTCTTGACTTTTCAAGATTCTTCTCATCTTCTAGAGATCTTCAAAACTTCATCAAAAACTTCTATAAAAAAGATATCATCTCTCCCCACTTCATCAATGCTGAAATATTTGACCACCCCAGCCTCACCTTCACCCAAAGTCTCCACCACTATAACCTCTTCCCCTTCCTCACCCTTAAGGAAGAACTCTATTATCCTGAGCGTGTAAGGGTGTTCTACTGCAACCTTAAACTTGTGGATGGGTTGCTTGAATCAAAGGTCAAAAATATGACCCTTAGGATCACAAATGCTCAATTGGCGGAAATCACTCTACTTCCGCTCAATGATGCTGAGTTCGTTGGAGGAGATCCCAAGGACGAATGGGATTTCAATGCCATTACTGCCCGACAATCACTATGGAAGACTGATCGCCCAAGGAGCAACTATAAACTGGTAGGCCATTTGACCATGAACAACCGTCTCCTTCACTTTTTCTTGGTAAAGATGTTGATTCCTCGTGGTGGGAACTACACTCTGGTTGAGGAGGACGATGTCCTCTTAATATGGGCCATGCACAACCGAAAAGAAATTAATTGGGTTCAAATGCTAAAGCTGCACATGCTCCATGTAAAAGACTAGCAAAAGCTCCCCTACGCCATCCTGCTCACCAAAATCTTCAAAGCTTTTGGAGTTGATTTGGCTGGAGAATTATCAGAGAAAGTGCCTCCTAAAGCTTGCATTGGCACCCATCATCTCACAAAAATGGGTATCGTCTATGTGAATGGAGCTTGGTACTTAAAAATGAAAGGCTTTAATGCCAACATTCCTTTTGAAGCTCCTGCTAATGAACCTGCCCCTCCTCCTCCTGAACCTTCTGCCCCTGCTGACCCCTTTGCCTCCCTTTATGCGTATCTTGACCGTCAGTTCAACAGAATTGAGAACTCTCTTCAAGAGTTCCAAATGACTGAGCAGCAACATTTTGAAATTATGCAACAACGTTACAACATACTGTCTTACCAAATTTCTGAATTTTGCTTTTTCCATCCAGATAATTAGATCCGTTTTATTGTGCTTTTGTTTGAGTTGTTCTTTAGTCTGTTTTTTAATTCTATTTTTTAATTCTGTAATTTCCCCTTTTCTGCAATAAATAAATTTTCATTGTGTTTCGTTATATCTCTATTGCATTATTATTTTTTGATGATTACAACGGGGGAGAAATATATGAGTTCATCTAATATGATTGTTAAGAATAACAAGTGGTAAAAACTGTTTGATAATAACAAGTGATTAAACAAGTGGACTAGATAATTATCTCTATGGCATAACTTCTTTTAGATAGGGGGAGATATTTTTTAAAATCAAGAGATAACCTGTTAAAGATAACATTGTACAAAATTTAAAACAGATATGTTTTTGCAGATAATGCTCAAAGAGATGAAATTAGAAATTGATTAGAGATAAGTTTATTTTGAACTAACAACCCTCAAGAGATGAACATTGTTTGTCATCATCAAAAAGGGGGAGAATGTGTTTGAATATGTTTTCAGGTTCAAGGATTTTGATAATGACAAAGGACTCTTGAAGAAACTCTTGGAGAAACAAGAAACAACATCAGACCTGCAAAAACACGTATGCTAATCGATTAAGAAGGCAGAGCTAATCGATTAGATAGCTTTTGTTTTGGTCTATAATCGATTACACAGTGAAGACTAATCGATTACAGGGATTCTGTTTGTTAACTAATCGATTACACCAACGCACCTAATCGATTACTAAGCTGAGAAATTAAATTAAATGCATCAGGTATTCATGCTAATCGATTACAGGACTTATACAATCGATTACAAGGCTTCTGGAAAAACACCTAATCGATTACAGCATATCAGCTAATCGATTACATGGCTACTGTTTGTACACTAATCGGTTAGGCACAAGACATAATCGATTACCAAGCTGCGTAACCAAATTAAATGCATCAGGTGCCATCACTAATCGATTACAAGGCAAAGCATAATCGATTACCAAGGTTCTGAGTTATAGTTAATCGATTACAAGGTACATGCTAATCGATTACAACATGAAAAACACTGAAGATTTCAAAGTGAAATTGATTACAACTTTAGGCGTAATTGATTATGATAGTGCCAGAATTTGGGGAAAGTGCTTTTTAGGTGGAAACCAGCTCATTTCTCCATATCTCTCAAACACCCATCACATACAACAGCTAGGAACTCCATTATGCTCTTCTCCAAGGTCTATAAATGCAAGACTCCTTCAAGCTACTCAAAGAATCAATCACATCCATCAAAGGGAAATCAATTCTTAAGTCTTGTGAGTCTTATTCTTGCATAGTTTCATTTTTCTGAAACTTAGAACTTCAACTTGTATATTCTCTCTTGTTGAGAGTTAGAATTTGAGAGAACATTCACTAGTATATCTACTCTATTTAGAGAGTCATTATCTTGTAAACACTACAAAACTCAAAGGTTTTTCACTCTAGGTTGAGTGGTTGCAAAGGTTGGGGTTCAACCTTTAGGTATTGAGAGTTTGAGAGATTGGGTGGATTGCCCTTGTGCTAGTGAGGATTGAGTTCTTGAGTGTGGGACACTAGGAAGCTGCAATTGCTCATAGCTTGTAATCTCTTAACTTAAAATAGTGAAAATCCTTCAAGTGGGTTGCTTGAAGGTGAGACGTACACCGGGGTTGGTGGAACTCGTTAAATCGGTTTTCAAGTTCTTCTCCCTTACTCTTTTACATTGATATATTGCATTTGATTGGATTATTGTTGATTAATTATGATTTGCTTATTTAAGCTTGCTTGAATTAGTTTCTTTGAAGCAGTGCACACCAAGTGTTTGACAAATTGTTTCAACAATATTCACATCTTGTTTTGCTTTATCTTTTGTACTATACTTGCCTTCACTTGCATAATCTTTAAACTTGTGATAAAAGAATCAAGTTCAAAGGCATTTCAAGCAAAGTTTTAAAAACTCAATTCACCCCCTCTTGAGTATTGAGACCACTTGAATAACAGTTTGATTACAACATTTTAGCCGTTCCTGGCTTAGGCAATCATAGCCCTTATTTTACAAATTCTTTCATGACAATAATTCAGAAATGTTAAAATCTCCTTCAGAGTAGTGAGAGGATTAGCCATCCCTTCGGCTTGTTTTAGGAATAGTGGAAGATCCTCTAGAACTCCATTAGTCAAGTAGGCCAGATTAGCAAAGCGATCCATCCATGAACGAATGATCTCATCTTGTCGAGCTAATTCAGCTTCTAAAAGATGTGTGGCCTCTTGTCAATGTTGCTCTATATTTATGGCATTTCTTCTCCCATCATTTATCTCCTGCTCGTAGGCTCTCATTACC
Organism: Clitoria ternatea; assembly: GCA_037962975.1. NCBI lineage: Eukaryota > Viridiplantae > Streptophyta > Magnoliopsida > Fabales > Fabaceae > Clitoria > Clitoria ternatea. Next base: position 54,600,571 of record CM075676.1, read on the forward strand.
TCATCAAACTGTTGCTCTAACCTGTGGACTTAAGATTGTAGTAACTCCTTCTCCACCAAAGCCTCCCTTTCATTTTCCTTGGATTGCGTCAGTAAATCTTTTAGAAAATGCTTTTCAGCCAGGATGACGTCGCTTTGCTTGCTTTTCATTTTCAGTTGAGAATTGGCTGCCTGGAGACACTTATCTTGCTTCACCCTATAGTCTTCTTCAATCTTCTATTTTTTCCGAATCTCATCCATGGCCTGCTTATTCTCCAAGTTTTCTCTCTTTTGGAGTGTGTATTCTTGTTGATATTTTAGCAGGTCTTCTTCCAGCCTTTGATTCTTAGCTGTCAATTCTTCTATCTTGGCCTTCAAGGCCTGGGTTGCTTTGTCTTCCATAATAAATGGTGGAGCGGGAGTGCTTGCAGATTGATATGAGGGACTTCTGATGGGTAATTTGACAATGGAGACCCTATTCAGGACCCATTCTTGATATTTTTCTCCTACAGCATGGCTTCGTGCCTCTAATTCTTTACCCACCTTGGAAACTCTTTTCCATGCGTTTGCTATATCCCAAATAGTAGACATATAGTTCCCCTTTGTATAGTACAAAACGAGAGGAGTGAGCAACTCTTTATCCGGTGGCCCAAGCAAAGGATAAGCCAACTGACGTTTGGCTATAACAGGATTGTAGTTGATACACCCTTGTGTCCCAATGAGAGGAGCATTTGGATAACTTCTACAACGATAGATGATCGACTCGACTTCTAACCATTGGGGATACCATCTGACCCTCTCGGCTGTGAGCCCTATAAGATGATTGGCCCACTCGCGCCCATTCTTTATTGCCAATTGACACAGTTTTAGATCGGAAACAGGATATTCGACCTTGCAAATTTGATGAAAAGCATGAGACGCGAGCCATACATATAGAACAAGTAAACAACAAATAATCCTTCTCCCACCTTATGTATGGCAGAAATCCATGGTGCAGTACACATTGGCCAATACGGCTGTGATGGGATCTCAAGCCTGTGTTTGCGAGCTAGGAAGACAGCAATGGCGTCATAATCCACGTAGTTGTCCAGATTAGGGAACAAGACAACTCCGTAGATAGTAAGGGCTAAAGTGTCCATGAAGGCCTCCCAATCTTCTTTATCTACCAAGATCTGCATGTGTTTCTCAAGAAATTCTCGAGTGAACCCAGGAACTTGATTTCTATTCATCTACACATTCCTCAATGTCTCAGGATGAATTCTCAAAACACGGGCAACTAAAGCGATAGTTGCATGATGATCAAGATAGCGGTAGGGAATTTGCCCCTCCAAAGGCATCCCCAGTATCTGTTTAAATTTTTCTATGGACGGGGCCAACTGAAAGTCCCTGAATATAAAACATCTGAGAGGTGGGTCGTAGAACTATGCCAAGGCTGTGATCGCCTCAGTTTATACTTCAACTTCCAAGAGCTTTAAAATCTTCTGATACCTTCCTGTAAAGGCCATCTTCTGAGTCAGATTTAATTTCTTCCCCATTGCCTGTAGACTACCAGTATCAATCTTCTTGGCCTTAACATGTAGTATTTTCCTTAATTCTGTCACATCTGTACCACAATTGTCATGTCCCATGTTAATTTCCATACTTGCTTAGAGGTATGCGCTAAATCCCGAATAGCTTCCTGTGAAAACAAAGAAAAAGAAATCAGTTACAGCCATGTTTTGCACACCGCTACTTCCTTACTGATTTACTAAAGAACGTTTTCAATTTGGGAAGTAGTGGTCGAAAAAACCCGTACCAAACTAAGGTCTCGTGGGTCCTAGATTTTCCAATCGTCATTATTGCCCCATTTGAAAGGAAACAGAACTATATTTCATTTCATTTTTTTATTTTTTCATTTTTTGTTTTTCCCTTCTTTTTTGCTTCGACGATTAGGAAAATCTAAGACTCAGAGGTGCACGATGAAGAAGGAACTATCTATCCATTAAAAAATTACCAGTCCTTTCCAAAAAGTGAGTTATTTTGAAATAAAGTAATCCTTTGACGGGTAGGTAGTTCATCATTTTGGATTCAGAAAAAGAAAAAGAAGGAAAACAGGAATGGCATAAGGTAAAGTAAAGTATGCCCCTTCATGACCTAAACCAGGTTTTTGTGAGAGTCTTTTCTAGGCCCTAGGGCTTGTCTAAAAGTAACTCCTCACATTGGGTGGCTTGCACTAGACTTCTAAAAGGTTACTAGAGCCAAGATCCTAACGATGTTGTGATCACAACAGTAGGGAATCTACTAGGTGCGTACATCATGAAAGGTCGAACTCTAGTTAGGGTTCTTACGATCGCTGGATGGGACGTACATCCCAAACGACACCGCTACCAACCCCTCCTAACTTAAGTTTTATTTGGGGCCCGGGTACAGGGCGCCACTCATAAGTGTGTGCAAAAATGTGAGTGTAGTGTGTGACAGGGCATTCAATACTTGTACCTTACCCCATCCTGCATAGTGAACAAACACAAGATAATAACAAAAAAAGGTCATCTACCTTAGGGTTCAACAATTATACAAAAAAATAACACAGAGTCATCTACCCTAGGGTTCAATAATCATGCATAAATATTAACAGTACATAAACGACAAAACACAACTGGAATTAAAAGCAAACATATACAGTATTAGCAAAAATAAAACAAAAGAAGAAATTAAAACAAACAAAAGGCTATATAAGAAAAACATGCGCTTTCAACCTAAATGGCCTGACTCTCAATTGTCCCCAGTGGAGTCGCTATCTGTCGCGACCGGATCACGACGACGACGGAAGAGGTCAAAACGAAGCAAAGAGTCGCCACCAACATTTTTATCCATAGGAAAAACGTTGGGAAAAAACTTTCACAAAGCACTGGCAAAAAAAATAAGATTCGAGTTCGGGAGTCGGTTACGAGCGGGGAAGGTATTAGCACCCCACATCGCCTGTTAAAAATAGTACCAAAGTTAAAAATGCGCATCATGGATAGCCTTAAAATTGTGTTTATTTCTTCTTTCTAAAAAATCGAAGGAGGCAGACGAAATGAGTGAAAAAGCTCAGTGTAAGATCAACAGGACGTCTCGTCCAAATTAATCCTAACTTTGATTGGTGAAAAACGTGGAAAAGAGGAAAGGAAGCTAACAAGACATCTTGTCTAAATTAGTCATTCTTTCATCAAGATACCAAATCAGGAAAAGGAGGGATTAACAGGACGTAGCGTCCAAATTAATCCCAGGTTTTAATGGTGGAATGTACGAAAGAGAGAGAATGCTAACAGGACGTCTCGTCCAAATTAGTCATTTTCCATCAAGGTATAAAGTTGACCGGTGAAAGGAGTTAACAGGACGTCACGTCCAAATTAACTCGATTTTTGTGAAGAGTGATGACGACAGGGAAAAGGGAGAAAATCAAAAAGATGTCACGTCTAAATTGATTTCTTTTTTTAAATATTATTATTTAATAAATAACAACCGATTAAAAATTTAAAAAGGGTAACAAGACGTCTCGTCTAAATTAACCTTTTTTTGATAAAAAAAATTTTTAAAATCAAATAGTAAAAATTTATCAAAAACTAAACAAGGAACACACAGACTTAATAAAGTGAAAAAAGGGTAATGTTTTTTGGTTGAAGATAATGTTGAGTTTTTAAAATTTTAATTAGACACAATTTTGAAATAACAAAAAAAAGAAACTAAATAAAAAAGACATGAACAATCATATTTTGTTAAGCTTTGTACAACCCGATTCTTTCAAAGACGAGCGAGTGCCTTAAAAGAAAATTACACTATAACTATACGGTGAATGAACTATCCGGAAAAAGAAACAGTATACAGATGGCTAATTCCTTGTAATAGGATTAATATTCAGGGCAATAAAATTAAGATCGCAACTACCCTTGAAAAATTAAATTTGTACAGAACTAAAATATATACCAACAATTTGAGCAATAATATTGAGCAGCAAATAAACGGGAACAGTAACATGAACAGAAACAGTAGCAGAGATTGAGTAGAGATTCAAGCATGCATCACAATATCCTACCGTAAAACCAAATCGTAATAACAACAAGAGACAGCAGAGAAAAGAGAGTCCAATACAACAATACTAATCTGATCCTTATACAAAAATTCAACCTTTTGGAAAATAAACATTGTTTTCACAAAATATATAAAAAAATGTTCTTGCTCACTAATTGAGTTCTTGCTCACTGTTGCTGCTGTTGTTGTTGTTGTTGTTGCTGTTGCTGCTGCTGCTGTTGCTACAGCTGTTGCTATTGTTGCTGCTGTTGTGGCTGTTGTTGCTGCTGCTGTCACTGTTGCTGTGAATTTCTACTTAAAAAATCCAGAAGTGCCTTTCAAAACTTAAGAATATTGAGATAATCTCCTCTCTAGAATATCTTTTCCAACCCTCTCTAGAAGAAAATCCCCCGAGCCCCCCTTCTTCTGTACAAAGGGGTATTTATAGAGCATGTTTCATACCTCCTTCCATAAAAAATTTGAAAGTGGAAGCTCCACATACTGCTTTAATAGAGGATGAGGAGGATGGCACCACTAGTTGAGTGGTTCTTCTAGCTGGACCTCCACTCTTGCTAGTGGCCTTGAAGCTCCTAAAAATCTTCCAGAAAATCTGTTGCACTTCTTTTGTTTCTTGTTCTTTTCTTTTCCCCCAGCAGAGAACTCAACTTCCTTTTCCTTTCTTCGTTTTGTAGCCGTAACCACCCTCTTCATTTCCTTATTCACTTTTCATCAATTGTTGGCCAAAATGAGATGCTTTCTCTTTTTTTATTCTTGGCTATGATCGTGAATGTTTCACCCAAGCTTAATGGGGATTTCCACCTACCTTACTTTAGTGTCACTTTTTTTCAAATGCTAATGCCAAGATTCCTTTAATATTTGTGTCAAAAATAAACATGTGACCGTGAATGCTCCATCTAATGCCTATACACTCTACATTTTTAATTCCAAGGACCTCTTTTTTTCAAAATCGTAATTACTTCCTTGGTGGTTCCATGCTTGTCATTAAACAATTCTTTTACTTGCCCATGGTTCAGGTGAACATGAGAAAGAGTTTTTTATTAAAAAAAATTATTGTTTCAGGAATCACAATGTCGTGGGATGCAAAGGAAAGTGGCATCAATTCAATATATATTGTTGTTGGATTAAAATATGCATTCATCTTATTATTTTAGTGACACCATGGGATAACTTTTCCATGTTTTTGGCCGTTGGACCCAAGGTTTAGTGGAGCAGCTTTTGGATTCACATGACAAGCAAAGTCACAATGGGCTCTATTGGCACTTAAAATAGCACAAATTTAAGCTACCAATATCATAATTAATTATCCTAGGTGGGAGCCCTCTTCACGCTAAGAATGGAGATAATTAAATTTGGAGCCATGCCTTTATTGCAAAATAAACCAAATTCCCTTGCATAATGTTTCCAAATTCACATTGAAGTACAAAATGGGGCTGCACCTAGAATTGTTTAATTATTTGCCTTTGGTCCCATGTAGCTTGTCATGAATATTTTGACTTGGTCAAAATTTGTGTGCCTTAAGTGAAAACTTGTTGCAAATTGGAATGCCATTAACGTGAATGATGTCTTAGTGGTGGGTCCTTGACTTTGAAATTTTGGCAACTTCTTTCCATTGTAATATTTCAATTATTCCCTTTGTATTCCAACATTAATTCACGTGAAAGACAAAGAAAGGGGCTACACTTTTTTGTCTTGCTTTCCATTGCAAATTTTGGCAACTTCTTTCCATTTGCAATATTTCATGTAGAAGTGAAGAAATCTTTTGAACCTTTATCAATTGGTCAAATTGGCATAGGGATTAATTTTATGATACCATGGTAGCCTTTTAATTAAATTTAATACATAAAGTGTTAAAATTCAAGTGCTGAATTTTAAACCACCTAAGTGCATTAAATTTTATTAAGACCAAGAAAAGGGATTTTGGGCCGGACAAAAAGAGGTGTTCACACTCAACTATCTCCAGATAGGGTTGAATTTCCCTGGCTTCCTATTCCAATAACCTTGCTAACTCAGGCGAAGGATCACAGGCTTCTTCACCCTCTTCATCAGCGTAATCAACCGGGTGGTCAAAGTCGTAAAACGGGATTGCGAGCTCACTATTCATGGGAGGGTCATTTTTGAATCTGCATTTATTTAGTTGGTAATGGTGAATGAGAAAGAAAACAAACGAATAAAGGGAGAAAGGATCACAACAGAGAGAATGAGAGCAGGAAAAGACAGATTGAAATTCAATACATATTCATTGATGGAAACTTGAATGATAAAACATGTTTTTGCCCTTATTATAGAAACATCCCAAAGCCTTAGGCATAGCAATGGGGTTAACAAGTCATTAAAGCACTACAAATTACTTTGATTGAATACTTAAAGTCGTGGGGAGCTCGACGGTCTCCCAATTACAAAGCTCTACACCCAGTGGGTAGGGGATCACAAAGCTTGTATCTTTACAGGGACCGTTTTCAACAGTAGCTACTTGATCAGGGGGAACCATTCCGTGCTTCGAAAACTCTGGTAGAGATCACATAGGGGGTTTTTGTAGTACGGGGTTCACAGTCGGCTAAACAGGCTGCCCTTTTTCTCTTTTCTCTTCCTCCACCCTCCTTCTGTCAGTGGCTATGGGCTGGTATCCTAAGCCGAAACTGCCTTTATTTCCAGCAAGCACAACGGTTTCACTTCTCCACTTCAAGTGCGTCCTAGCCCCTTCCCAGGTTGGTACCCCTCGCGTAACATTCTCTATGCCATCATTAAAGATGCATTGGGCATGTAGGCCTTAGCTATCGTAGCTCCTTCTCTCACATAGGTGGCATTTGCTATTTCCAATGCTCGAAAGGAGGTCTCGAGAGCCTCCTCTGCCGCCTTGATATAGGGTGTTGTCAAGGGCTTGCTGACCAGAAAGTCCTCTTCACCAGAAACAATTATTAGCCTATTATCAATAATGAATTTTAACTTTTGGTGTAGGGTAGAGGGGACCACTCTAGCCGAATGGATCCATGGCCGACCCAATAAACAACTATAGGTAGGCGTGATATGTAACACCCCCTTATATACACGAGATATATATGTATTCTTCTTACTTTTAAAAAAACTTTTAGAAAGATATACATATTTATCACTCTTTATCTCACGTATACAAGGACGTATATACATCTGATTTCCTTTGAATATTGAAAGTAAAAAAAAACATTGTCTTTCAATATTTGTCCATATTGACAAAATAATTTATAGAAATCATAAGTGATAAATCATTACAATATTATATCCGAATGAAAGAATTTATCAAAGTTTAACCTTTACCTTGTTACAATTATCTAACTTGATATTGTAATAAGGCAAAGTAAAACTAAACTATACCTCTACTACAAATGTGACCAATCATTTCCTAGTCCTTGAACCATCTAGTTTTTGAATCCTACTCTTGTCATATCTCTTCATCTAATCGATTGAGGATGAGACCACTTTATCCTCTTATAATTACATATCCTTCCATCTTGGACTGCTAGCTATATATCATATAACATATATTTTGGACACAGAAATTCAAACAAGAAGGAGTGAGAAACAAAATATAATATCTTACAGATAAGACATAAGCATAAGGGTTTTCACAAACTAATATAATAATATCAGTCATAATCTCATACACTATCAATTATGAATATAGGGTTTCCACATACATAACGCTTATATTTTCATTCACAATCACCCACATAGAATGTCACAATCACATGAATGTTATGAAATGCTTATGCTACTATCTCACTCATTTTATGCATGTGGGCCCTTAAAGTTTTAATTCTATACTGGGCCAACCAGGAGTTTACATTGTTCCATAATTCCAGATAATAATAACATAAATGCCTTCATGGCATATGAACAGCTCAACTGGCATGGAAACACTTAGAGACTAGTCAGATTGAGAAGGTTTTTATTGTGAAAGTACCCGACACTAGGGAGCGACCCCAGGTCACTTGAAGCACCCTTTCACACCCTCTCATCCCAAGGCTCGCAATTAAGCCTCCTCTAATGTATCCTCAGTTTTTATAATCCGTCCCCAGGCAATATCACATCTCATTTCTCTTTAATGATTCATGATTCATGAACTACTCGTGTATTGAGTTGGTTAAGACTTTTAGAAACTCAAGTATAAATTATATCTTCGGGGCCTAGAAATAACAACATAGCCACCCCGATAAACTGTACATTTCCATACTCTTAAATAAGTTCTGCCTCACGCAAAAGAATTTCAGTACAGTTTTCTTTATCACTCACAAATTAATATTATTGTGATTTGAGTTTCAAAGTCTTAATATATTCCAAACCTTCTTTAGATCATTTATAGGAAATTAATTTACTTTAGACACAAGTTTGAATTATCGATCTTTTTCCATCTTAAATTATAATACTTGAAAAATATATAATAAAACACTTTTGAAATTAAAAACTCTTATTTTCCAAAGTTTAAAATGAAATATTATTGAAGTATCCTATTTCCAATTGAGAATCAAATATTTTCATACATATATGAATATATTATTTTCATAAAAGAATTTCTTTTTCTTTATTTTTATAACTAAAAATTATTCTAAAATTTAATTAAATAATTTATTTTGGAAGAAAAAGGTAAGTTATAGAAATTATATACTTTTATTGAAAATTAAGAAAAATTTCTTAATAATAATTCTGAATAAACATTGAGAAATTATCATAAATAATTTCTTTTAAAGTAATACTGTAAAGAGTAAGGAATAAGTATATTCTTATTGAGTTTTAGCTTCCCGTCATGTTTGCTATATGCTCAAACTCCACATCACAAGATTATCAACCACTCATCAATCCCAATCAAGTATTGTAATATCGTCAATCATAATCAAATATTATCAATCACCAATATTATCAATCATAATCAAATCAAATAAATATCATTCATAAATATCATAATTTAAAGTTTAATAGTTATTTAATTTAATAAACTTAATTCCAAGCACTTATAGTCCATTTCCTTGCATAGGTCTATGTAAGTCCATATAAGTCATAATAGTCAAAGTCCTTACATAGGTAATTCAGAGTAAGTTACACAAGATACTTAATTTAAAATTTATTATTTTAGAATAATAATATTATTAAATTTAAAAGGAGTAGGGGACTCCTATTATTCTTATGTCTTTCCATATTATATTTTTATCTCACTCCCCCTTACCTGGAATTGCTACCAAAAGTGAATTCGCTTTGTGCCTCCGAGTTCTAAAAAATATTAATACTAATTTATTTCAGTATAGGCATAAAATGAAAATTAAGATTACTATCAGAATGATAAATAGTAATTATGCATAGTAACAGTAAATAGTAATGGTAAATAGTAAATCATCAATAGTAACAGTAAATAGTAAATCATAAATAAAACGGTAAATAGTAAATTTTAAATGGTAACGGTAAATGGTAAATCATGAATAGTAAATTTTGAATAGTAGCAATAAATGGTAAATTATGAATAGTAACTTTTGAATAGTAGCGGTAAATGATAAATCATAAATAGAAATGGTAAATAGTAAATTTTGAATAGTAATGGTAAATAGTAAATTTTGAATAGTAATGATGAATTAGTAAATTTTGAATAGTAATAGTAACTAATAAATTTTGAATAATAACGGTAAATAAATTTTGAATAATAATAGTAAATGGTAAATTGTGAATAGTAATAGTAAATAGTAAATAGTTACAGTAAATTGTAAAAATAACATAGTGGTAATTTATTTTTACCGTAGTAACTTATTCATAATAGTACTAGTATATTAATGGTTTAAGAGTGCTAAAAAGAATAAACTAAATAATCATAAAAAGACTTTAGAAGAAAATATTATTACCTTACACCTCCGGCAGAATCTCTTTTAACCAAAAGAATTTACTCCCCACTAACTTCTTACGCACTATCTCTCTAGATTCCTTCTCTAATTTTGGTGTGAAAATGTTGTAAATAAGCCATCTATTTATAGGAAGAGAAATTTACTATTTAAGATTACTTAATTATTTATTTTACTATTCATGATGTGAGTATTTACCCACTGGTCACTATTTATGATGTGAGTATTTACCCACCGGTCACTATTCGTGATGTAAGTATTTACCCAGCGGTCACTATTCATGATGTAAGTATTTATCCACCGGTCACTATTCATGATGTGAGTATTTACCAACCGATGATGTAAGCGATGATGTCGGCAGTGGCATTTCGGTTATTTTCTTAAATATTTATTAAAAAATTTCAAAAAATCATAAATAATGCATAGATCAAAAAGTTCTACAAAACCATATTCTAATTCCTTCAAATTTTTATTTTAAAATTCTAATAAGAGTTAAATCTTAAATATGTAAAAACATAAATATAAGAACATAAAATATAAATTGTGAATAATAAAGATATAAAAAATTCTTAATATAATTTTCTTAATTAGTGAATACTAATTAAGTTATTTTAAAATCTTCGTTAAATATACATATTTTTATTTTATTATTATTTTATTTTATTTTTAAAAAAATAATTTAAATATAAGTACCAAAATTTTATAAAAATATTAATTAGTTAGAAATCAACTAACTAATAGTATTTTCTCATTAAGGAGATATTAATATCTATTTTTTATTTGAGTAAAACAAAATAGGATGTTACATGATATCCATCACCTGGAAAAGGATCTGGAACGTGCATGGCTCGACCTGTATCGACAGCTCAATTTTGCCCATGACCTCCCTCTGAGTCCCATCAAAAGCTCGTACTACCGTGGCACTCGGTTTCATATAAGTTCCATTGAATGGCAACTTGGCTAATGTAGATGTGGGCATGACGTTGGGGGACGACCCGTTGTCAATGAGCACTTTTGCCAAGATGTAATCTCGGCACTTCATAGAGATATAAAGGGCCTTATTATGCCTCATTACCTCTGTCGATATCTCATCGTCGGTGAAGGTCAGATAATTATCAGTAACAATATGCCCCATTATTCCTTGAAACTTATCAACGGGGATTTCATGAGTGACATGGGCCTCGTTCAGTACTTTCATCAACGTCTTCCGATGTGGCTCGAAGTTCATCAGTAATGATGACATAGAGATTTTTGCAGGGGTATGGTTTAGCTGGTCAAGCACTTGATATTCGCTATGGCGAATAAACTTTAAGAATTCATGGCCTTTTCATCAGTCACGGCCTTTTTAGCTTCACCACTGGTCTCTCCTTCACCTGTCTTGGTATTTCTGGTAATCAGATCCCTCTTTGGCTCTGGAGAGGCATACACTCTCCCACTCTGGGTTATTCCTCCTACCCCGGTAATATTTATGATGGACAACAAAGATGGGATGCTCACCGCCGAGCCTGCAGTGACTACATTTGCGTCGTATTTTGTAACACCCTCTGTTACATCTCAATAAATTCTAAAAAATTCAATTTTTTTTAAAAAAATATACTCATCAAAAGAAATTATCAGAGTAAAATTACATACAATATTTCTGAAATACCTCATGAATATCATTAAAATTTATAAAGTAGTTTTACATTCATCCAAATAAAATAACTATTAAACATTATTAGAAAGAAAGGAAACTCCATGGTCCAAGAACAGTTGCTTAATGAAATTATTTATTAATTGGACCACGGTATCCATACCGAGCTCCCTTTCTAGAACGTGCTATATTTACTTCCTGGATTCTTTGATCTTTCCCTCTATACGAATCATCAATTTAAAACATATGAAACAAAACACAGAGAAAGAAGTGAGAAACAGAATATAATATTCCCAAATGGGACATAAGCAATAAAGGGTTTTCACAAACGAGTATAATAATATCAATCACAATCACATACACAATCAATTATGAATGTATGAATGTTATGCAATATCTTCATCATAACTTACCTATATATATGGGCCCTTAAATTTTTAATTTACATTGGGCCAACCAGGAGTTTACACTGTTTCATAATTCCAGATAATAATAACATGAACAGCTCGACTGGCATGGAAACACTTAGAGACTAGTCAGACTGAGAAGGTTTTTTATTGTGTAAGTACCCGACACTAGGGAGCGACCTCAGGTCCCCTGAAGCACCCTTTCACACCCTCTCATCCCAAGGCTCGAAATTAAACATCCTCTAATGTATCCTCGGTTTCTATAATTCGTCCCCAGACAATATCATTTTGTTTCTCTTTGATGATTCATGATGCATGAACTACTCACGTATTTAGTTGGTTAAGGCTTTTAGAAACTCAATTATATTATCGGGCCTACGAATCGCGACATAGCCACTTCAGTAAACTGTACTTTTCAAATTCTCAAATAAGTTCTATCACACATATAGAATTTTAGTACAGTTCCTTTTCAAATCACAAATCAAATCTCATTATAATTTGAGTTTCAAAGCCTTAAATATATTTCACAATCTTCTTTGGGAGGTTTACAGTCAATTCGAAATTAATTACTAAAAACTCGAATTCGGAATTATCAATCTTTAAAACCTTAGTACTTGAAAATTTTGTATAATATTTTTATACATTTTGAAAATAATATATATATATATATAAAGTAAAATATTAGTAAAAATTTATTTTTATAAAATAATTTCTCTTTCTTTTTTTCACTAACTAGAAATCTTAATTTTAGTATATATATATATATATATATATATATATATATATATATACTAAAAGATAAAACAAATTTCTAAAAACTTATGTAGTTTCATTGTAAACTAAGAAATTTCTTAAAAGTAATTTGAATAAAGATGAATTAGTAAATAAGGAAGTAGGAGATAAGTAAATTCTTACTGAGTTTTAGCTTTCCGTCATGCTTGCTATATGCTCAAACTCCACATTACAAGATCATCAATCATAAGTAAACATTGTCAATCACAATCAAACATCATTAATCACAAATAAATATTATCAATCATGATTAAATCAAATAATTAAATATCACTTATAAATATCATAATTCAAAGTTTAATGGTTATTTAAATTAATAAAGTTTATTTTAAGTCCTTATGGTCCATTCCTCATACAGGTCTATGTAAGTTTATGATAGTCCAGTTCTTGCATAGGTCTAGCTCAGTCCATATAGGCCATAACAGTCCAAGTCCTTACATAGGTTCAGTCCACTCCGCATAGGTCATAATAGTTCAAGTCCTTAAATAGATATTTCAGATTAAGTTACACGAGATACTTAATTTATTAATAACAATTGTTATAAATTTTAAGTTAAAAGTTATTGTTTTAAAATAATAACATTGTTAAGTTTAAAATGAGTAGAGGACTCGTCCTATTATTCTTATGTATTTTCATATTATATTCTTATCTCACTCTCCCTTACCTTGAATTACTACCAAAAGTGAATTCGCTCTGCGCCTCCGAGTTCTAAAAAAATATTAATACTAATTTCTTTCAGTATAGGCATAAGATGAAAATTAAGATTACTATCAGAAATGGTAAATAGTAATTATGTATAGTAATAGTAAATAGTAAATCATCAATAATAGTGGTAAATAGTAATTTTTGAATAGTAATGGTAAATAATAAATCGTGAATAGTAGCGGTAAATGGTAAATCATGAATAGTAATGGTAAATAGTAAATTTTGAATAGTAAAGGTAAATAGTAAATTTTGAATAGTAATAGTAAATAGTAACTTTTAAATAGTAACAGTAACTAATAAATTTTGAATAATAACGGTAAATAATAAATTTTGAATAATAACAGTAAATGATAAATTGTAAATAGTAATAGTAAATAGTGAATAGTTACAGTAAATCATAAAAATAACGTATAGTGGTAATTTATTTTTACCATAGTAACTTATTCATAATAGTAATAGTATATTAATAGTTTAAGAGTGCTAAAAAGAATAAACTATATAATCATAAAAAGAATATAGAAGAAAGGTATTATTACCTTAAACCTCCGGCAGAATCTCTTTTTACCAAAAAATTTACTTCCCACTAATTTCTTAAGCACTATCTCTCTAGATTCTCTCTCTAATTTTGGTATGTAAATCTTACAAATGAACCACCTATTTATAGGAAGAGAAATTTACTATTTAAGATTATTTTATTATTTATTTTACTATTCATGATGTAACTAATACCTAACCGATGATGTAAGAAATAAGTAAGCGATGATGTAGGTGATGAGGTAAGTGATAAGTAAGCGATGATGTCGGCAATAGCATTTTGGTTATTAGATAAAAGGTTAAGGGTATTTTGGTCATTTTCTCAAATATTTATTAAAAAATATAAAAATTTCCAAAAAATTATAAATTGTATAACAATCAAAAAGTTCTAAAGAACTATAATCAAATTCCTTTGAATTTTATTTTAAATAAGAAATAATGAAATTAGGGAAGTTACAACTCTACTCCCCTAAAAAAATTTTGTCCTCGAAATTTACACTCTTCAGTAAAACAAATGGGGATGAGACTCTTTCATCTCATTATCTAGTTCCCATGTAGCATCTTCTCCTCCTGTTTCACTCCAAATGACCTTTACAAGTGGAATTACCTTGTCCCTTTGCTTTTTTATTCTTTTGTCAGCTATTCTGATAGGTAATACATCATATGTAAGATTATCTTTAACTTGTATGACATCAGGTTCAATAACGTGTGTAGGGTCAGATATATACTTTCGTAAATTTGACACATGAAAAACATTATGGATATTAGAAAGAAAAGGTGGTAATGCTATATGGTAAGCAAGAGGACTAACTTTCTGAATTATTTGATATGGACCAATAAATCTAGGAGTTAGTTTTCGAGATTTCATTGCCCGACCGACCCCAATCGTAGATGTGACTTTCAAGAATACATGATCGCCTTCTTGAAATTCAAGCGGCTTCCTTCTTTTGTCATAGTAACTTTTTTGCCTGCTTTGTGCTACCTTCATCTTTTCCTGAACCATTTTGATTTTATCTGTGGTTTGTTGTACCAACTCTGGTCCTAGCATCAAGTTTTCACCAGTCTTAAACCAACATAGCAGAGTCCTACATTTTCTTCTATATAATGCTTCAAAAGGTGCCATGTCAATGCTAGAATGGAAATTGTTGTTGTAGGTGAACTCCACATATGGTAAGAATTGATTCCAACTTCATTTATGCTCTAACACACAAGCTCGTAACCAGTCCTCTAGAGATTGAACTGTTCTTTCTGATTGTCCATCCGTCTAAGGATGATATGCTGAACTCAAACGTAGTCTTGTTCCCAAAGCCTTGTGTAAGATCTTCCAGAATTGCGATGTAAAACGAGGGTCCCGATTAGAAATGATACTTTAAGGAATTCCATGCAATCTCACAATCTCCTCGATATATAATTTTGCCAGCTTCTCCATAGGGTAATGAATATTAATGGGAGTAACGTGGGCAAACTTGGTTAATCTATCAACTATTACCCATATTGAATCATGTCCTAATGGAGTTTTGGGTAAAGAAATCACTGCCAATCATCCTATCGTAGAAGGGTGACTAGAGTGTGTCGATGAACATCGCTACTACTTCTTTCTCCGACAGTAGGAGGTCGACTTGTGCAGCAGTCTCACGCCACCATTGAGCGTACTCCTTAAACGTCTCATTATCCTTTTTCGTCATATTCTGCAGCTGCACTCTGTCGGATGCCGTGTCCAGATTGTATTTATATTATTTCATGAAGGCATCCGCCAAGTCCTTCCAGCAACAAATACGAGTTCGCTCAAGGTGGGTATACCAAGTGAGAGCAGCCCCGGCCAGACTGTCATCAAAACAGTGGATTAACAGCTTGTCATCGGAAGCATGGACGTCATCTTCCGGCAGTACATCGTCAGATGATTTCTTGGGCAAGACATTCCTCGATATTTATTAAAGTCTGACACTTTGAACTTTCATAGGATAATAACATCCGGGACCAAGTAGAGTTCAGAGGCATCCATCAATCAGAAGCCTTCCACACCTTCCATAACCCTTAGTCGCTCCTCCAGGATTTCTATTTTGCCCTTTTTGGAGGCAGCGACTGTGCTTGGGCCGACACCTAGGTTTACCATATGGGTCATACCTTGTGGATTGGCAGCATAGGGGTTCGTGTACCCGTAAGGTTGGTAAAAGGTGTAGACACATGAGGTTGGTTTATCAGGCCAGTGTTTAGTGAGGGTCCCTGGGACTACGCTATAGCTTGCACGGTGTGGACCGGCTGGGCTATTTGGGAGACTTGGGATTGAGCAGCTTGTGGCTTATGGAGTGGTGGTATTGTTGGTTGGGTAGGGTTCACCGTTTGGTGATCATTGCCGTCCAGGGGGTTAGTGAGAAATTGAGGAAAGTATCCCGGTGGTAAGCCATAAGGCGGAAAAGGCATCGGGTTGCCGTCTGGGCCGGCAAATAAATTTTTAGGATGTCGACCAACTTGTATTTTTAGGATGTTTACCAAATAAATTTTATACATAAGGAAAATACAAGATGAAGTACTCCATACATGTATTATCCTCTCATGATCTTATAACGTCGATGTAGACAAAATGTTTGTACAACACCGCTATAAGATCATTATGTGATTTTATTTAATGATTAAATTGGAGATGTACTTTTTGTTTTTAATATAGGCAACAAAGACATAAATTAACACCTTTATAAAGAAAACCAATAAATAATAATAATAATAATAATAATAATAATAATAATAATAATAATAATAATAATAATAATAACTTATTAGCAACACAAAAAAAGAAGAGAAACTAAAACAGTGATCAAAAGGAAAGAAAGAAAAAAAGATCATAAGTAAATAAAAAAGAAAGAAAGAAAAGAAGAAAAGCTTAAAATAAAAAGAAAGTAGAGAGCTAGGACTTGAACCTACTCCCTTTCCACTATTAGTCTCTTAAACGTGGAATCACCACTAGGCTATTGCAATCACATTATTAAGGAAACATATAGATTACTCATAATCAAATATATGAGTTCTAACTTTATTAAAAAAAATGCATGAAGTGAGGCACTTGGGTTTCAAACCCTTCCACTCTGGCTAGGAAGTGACGCGAGTGTGCCAGTTGAGCTACTAAACTACCTTTCCATTTCAGAAGTGCAAAAACTCAACCAAACTTATTCTGTTTCAATATGAAAAAATGAAAATGGGCCTTATGATGAGGCCCACACCTCATACAATTTTAACCTAGATTTAAAATTTAGGAGTGAAGAAACAGAGAGAAGCTTGCAGTAATAAAGGAAAAAAGAAAGGAAAAAGAGAGAAGGATGAAGACAGGGAGAGAAAGGGAACCAAAGGGAAGAGGTGGTAGTCTGGATGGTGGCGGGCGGTGGTTGATGGCGGTCCGGTGGTGGTTGTTGTTTTTGTTTTCTACTCTTTCTAGCTTCTATTTTCCTTTTTTTTGTTTTTGGTTCTATTTTGCTATTTTCTTTTGATTTTCTGGTTAGGTCTTTGATTGTTGTGAGTAGAAGAAGAAAAGAGGAAGAAAAACTTTGATATTTTCTTAGAGATGGATCAATATTATGGTTCTTATTGTTGCTTTTTTTTTGCTTTATTGTTGGGTGATGATGGAAGATGAATATCATGTCGATGATCTCCCCGTGAGCCAAAAATCCTCCTCTATTTAAGATCTCTAGAGGGAACAAAAAAAATCAAGATTTGGGGGAGATTTTAGGGAGTGTTTTCTAGATGGTGGCATTGGAAAGGGTGATATTTTTATTTTTTATTTTTAATAATAGTAATAATAATAATATAAAAAGAAAAAAGAAAGGGGTGTTCACACCAGTCAAGGTGTGGGGGAACATACGACACATAACATCTTCTTCGGTCCCCAAAAACATTGCCTCATATACGTAAGCATACAAATGCTTACTTGGGTGAGTCTCACCCGAATACTTCTCTATGGAGAGGAGTTGTGTCGTCTACAAGTGCCTGGGAATAGGCACGCTCATCAGCCTCCTGGAAAATGGGACGTTGAGTCTATAAGTCCCTGAAGCTGCCACCACTGGCTTTTTCCTCCAAGCAGCAAATCTCTCCCCAGAGTCTTGAGTCTGCTCCCTCTCCTCGTACATGGGGATTTTAGAATACCAAAGGGCGGTTGATTTCTCCCTCCTAGAGGCTTCGTGAGTCTCTTATGCCTGCGAGACTACCTTCTCCCCCAACTGCCTACGATCACACTTTAGCTCAGCCAACTCCTCCCTGAGTTACTTAATAATCTCATCATAAGGATCGACTATTCCCACAGGTATCATTCTCCGAGAGCTTCTTACTGGGGATTCAGAGGCGAAGCGCCTGTTGACCTGGTGCGTGACATCCTCCACATGCCCCTCTTGAAAGTCGCTGGAAAAGCTTCAAGACTTCTACGAAGAATGGGAATCAATCTATCGAGTCCCATCGGGCGTGCCAATGAACTGGTCTGAACCGGGGTCTAGGATCCGGTGTAGGACTAGCCACAAATATTCCTAGTTCTTAGTGATTTGTACACCGGTCCTATAGGGATCTGGTATTATGTTCCCTATTCCAGTGGGAAATAAGGGTCTTGGAGTTCTGGAGATCCTTCACACCAACCTTTCGCGTTGACGGGAGCGAAAGGTGATGTCACCTGTGAAGATTCTCCGACGCTCAAGTTAGTAACTAGAAAAAAGAATTCAAGGTTATCGAGCGTAAGTTTGAGAATGAGTCTAACATACCAGAGTGTTGAAAATATCGGTATTTATATATGTGCATGCGGAGAATGCAAGAGTCCCTTAGGGCTGGGGGACCATTTGTACAATGTGTCAGTACGATTCTGACACACGACCATACCTTGTTTGTCAGGTGACACAGATGCTTTTCGGTGTGTGTGGTGCTGACTTGGACTTCCGGTATAGAAACATATCTGATACGGGTTATAGTCCGGAGGTCTACCTGCCACACCGGTGGACTAGCAAAGGGTGGGTGAAATTACCATTTTTTCCATACGTCGGTATCTAGACCGAATCACCTATCTTCCGCATGGATCATCAGAATAGGCCGTAGAGCAATCTTATTATTGACCCACCAGATGTTCCAAATGTTTTATAGCCTCTTCTCTCTACACCACCCCCTATTTCAAATATCAAATTTTTAAAATTTATGAGTAAATATATTACCTAAGTTTTAATGTTTTATAATCCAGTAGTTATCAACTTTATAAAATTAGTGCAAGAAAAAAGGGTAGAAATTGAGTTTTTTCTTCTTCTATTAGTTAGTAACTATGTCATCTTAAGTGAAATAGACTTAAATATATAAATATAACAAATTTTCAAGGTAGTGTGCGTGTATATTTTTAAATAAGGAGACATTTAGTATAACAATTATGTTTAGTTTCTTATAAAACTTGATTTAGAAAACTAAGTTTTTTGTTTTAATATGTCCTTTTTAAAAAACGTTCATATGAAACTAAGTTCTCTTGAAAAGTTTTTGATGTTTTATTTTATTAAGTTTTCTCAAAAAAAAAGTTAAGTGAAAGGTGTGAAACTTAGTTTTTCAAATAGGGGGAAGTTTTAGTTATATTTAAAAAACATTTTCCAACAAAATCTCTTAAACATACTAAACACATTTTAACTTTCCTGGTAATTATAATTGTTAGAAAAATAAATTACTAAAAAATGTGATTCCAAAAAAAGAAAAAAAAATTAGATACTAAATGCCTCTTTGGTTTCCTTGTAAACCTCCGTCCAGTTGACAAAACTCTGTCCATCTCCTTTCCCTGAAACGAAGTGGTGTTTGGGTGAGCAGAGTCTCCATTTCGTCAGCCCAACCTCCGTCACCAATCCCCAACCTTCGTTCGCATGAAGTGGGGTCTCTTTTTCCTCCACTGAACTTGGTTTGGTGAAAGGACCAAAGAACCCTTCGTTTTTGCGTTAAAATAGAGGACCAACCCCTAAAGGCGCTATCTTTGAATCAGATCTGTCGGAGGTAAGCTTCAATTTCCCTTTTCATTTCTCCCATTTCATTTTCGATTCTCCCCTGTGGTGGATTTGGTGTTTGGGTTTGCTCTTTTGCTGTGGTTTTTAGGTGTGGGTGGGGGTAGGTTAGGGTTTGGGGGTTTACGGGTTTAGAGTTGAGGGCAGTGGTTGGGGGAGGGGGTTATAGGTTAGGAGTGAGTGGGTTACGGGTGGTAAGGAGATGGATGGATAGTGGGTGATGGGGGTTACGGGGAGGGTGAGGGGTTGAGTTTAGGGTTGGGTTGGGTTGGATGGGGTGGTCGTGGGGAGGGTGGGGGTTACGAGTTAGGTTAGGTGGGGTTTCGGGTTTGGTGGGGTGGTGGTGGTGTGGTGGTTGTTGGTCGTGGTGGTGAAGGATGGTGGTGATGGCTGGATGGTGGTGATGGATGCTAGTGATTGATGGACGGTGGTGATAGGGTCCATGGGTGGGTGCTGTAAGCTAGTGTGTACCGTAGTTGTTTTTTTTAATGGTGATGGCTGGAGGTATATGGGTGTGGTTATTGTTGTAGGGTGTACCATAAATTCTATTAATACAAAATTAAGAAATTCATATTACATTAATTTGGTATAGTTTGATTTGATTTAATTTAATTATAGTTTTTTGTTGTTGTATGTATGGTTTTTCGTAGTAGAATGTATTAATGGTTTTTTTTGTACATTTATTAAATTTAATACACTCGACCCGTTTAGATTTAGTGGTCATTTATTATGAAGTGAGGACTCAAGTGACTAGATGTACGAACAAGTATAACGATTAATCAAGGGTAATTATGGTTACAACGCGTAATATCCAGCGATAACGATTGAATATACATTAGTAAATTGTAATTTAGGTACACTACGCTAATTGGTCATTTTACAGTGCGTAATCAACCACAGAAACAATTGACGATACGTTATTAAATTGTAATTTAATGTAATGCAGGGTAATTATAGTTACAATGTGTAAATAACGAGGGATAACGATGATAACTGTGAAAATAAATATAATCACATTTTTTTAAGTTACATGAAAAAAATTTAGTTACACGTAATTAATGAGGGATAACGATGATATAATTGTGAAAATAAACATACATTTTTTCCATTAAATATATAATATAATCTAATTTGTTAAAAAACACATTCTAATTATACATAATATCATCTAATTTGTTTAAAAAATTAAATAAATATATATTATTTATTTATCAATATATATATACATATTCTGATATAATATATATTTATATTGTTTATATATATACACATATTAAATATATTTTTTAACAAATACCCGTTTTGGTAATTTTATTAAACCATCATTTTTCCAACCTAACTTTTTATCCAACCAAACACAATCACTACTTTTCAACCTACTTTTAAAATATTAATATCCAAACACAACTCCGTTTACAAAATCTAAGTTTTCTAAACTACGTTTATAAAACCTCAGTTATCTCAATCATGTTAAATCAACGAATAACCAAACGGACTCTGAACGTCCATGAAAGAAAAAGAAATGTGGTATAAACATGTTTTTAGGGAAAGGAAATGTATAAACACCTCCAACACATAAGAAAAAAGTCACCATATATATATATATATTCCCTCCCTGGTCAGAGGGGGTCCCACGGTACCCTCTCATCCCTTTAATTTAGCAGATAATGATTCTCCATTATCCCACCAGAAGCGGTCATCTTCCTTATTGGGTCTGGGCCTAGATTTCCGTCTTTCCTTTATTGTACAAATGTATAAATACAGTCTAGAGGCTCACATTGTAACTCAAGTGACACATATTGAGAATTAATAAGCCTAATCCCTAGAGAAATTCTTTTTGGTTTCTGTGTTTAAACTCTTTGTGTGAACATATTGGCGCCCATCGTAGGGTCCAGTAAAATAAATGCTACACCACCAAAACCCTAATCCTGATTTTACAGAAGAGCTAGCCCCAACCATGGTGAACATTCGTAACACACGGTGAGAGGAGGACAACGAACATCAAGCCTCGTCCGATCATGATGATTGGATACAACACCTCACCAACAGTGTCGAGAATCTACAAAGGACGGTTACCAACCTGTAGCAAGAGAATACGGAACTCAGACGACAAAAGAAAGGAGAGCACGAAGCCTCCAGTCACAACGCTGGACGATCCACCCGCCAGAAGACCGCTGACCAACTCTCATACCAGACAGAAACTGCCAGATATAACCCTGAATTACCCTTTACTACGCACCCCTGGACAGACCCGATTATGGAAGCACTTACCCCACACGATTACAAACCCCCGATGATCGAAAAATACGATGGAAGCAGCGACCCTGAAGATCACCTCACTATCTACACCAACACTATACTGGTAACGGGAGCATCCGATTCACTCTTTTGCCGAGCCTTCCCCACGACCCTGACTAAATCGGCATTGCGATGGTTCTCACATCTCCCTCCAAAAAGTGTCTCCAGTTTTTCCGACTTAAGCAAGAAATTTCTCAGCTAATTCTCCACCAGCAGGGCCGTGTAACAGACGTTGCATAGCCTGGTGAATCTACACCAGCTTCCGGGGGAATCACTAAAACAATATATGGCACGTTTCTTCGAACAAGCCCTCCAGATCTGAGACCTCAGCCCGGAGGTGGCTCTACACACTATTCAAACGAGCTTACGCCTGGTTAAATTTGTCGATTCCCTAGCAAAGAAACCACCGTCAGATATGGATGATTTCTGTACAAGGAACCGGGATATCGAAGCTTACACTGCCCCTATTTACACGAATTTCACACCACTGAGAGACTGCTGTGATCGAATTCTGTATGAAGTCTACAACATGGGACTCTGAGCTCTGCCACCCCCAGAAGATGGTCCCAAGGGGTCGGACACTTCAAAATTCTACGAATTTCACAGAGCTTTCGGCCATGCTACAGAAAACTGCCATTCCCTTTGGAACCAAATAGAGCATTTAATACGTCAAGGACATCTCGCAAGATTTGTTGCACGGAGAGGAGACAATCCCCCAGAGGACTTTCAGAAAGAGGAAAGGGGTCGCCCTGGCCAGGTAGAACTCCAGACTCGGAACCAATCCCGAGCCCCTCGCTCCCGCTCTCCCAGACCTACAGAATAATGAGGAGGCCCATGTCGAATCATTCACACAATTTCGGGCGGATTTCTAGGGACCCGAGCGCACCAAGCACGACAAACAGGTCAGGTAAATTTATTGCAGGAATACCTCGACTCAACTACTATCACATTCGACGGGTCAGATTTTCCCAGGGGCGGACCTAACCGAGACGAGCCCATGGTGGTGACCATGGAAGTTGATGATTTTGTGATTGAGCGAGTCCTCGTAGATCAAGGCAGATCGGCAGATATACTACATTGGAAAATGTACCAGAAGATGGGCCTATCTCTCCAGTAACTACAAAGGTATGATGGTGCACTTTTTAGCTTCTCAGGTGATTCTGTGTAGGTTTTAGGATATATTGACTTGAGGACCAGCTCCGAAAGCAGAAGAGACAGTCGTGTCATATGGGTTAAGTTTCTGGTCATAGACTTCCCAAGCTCCTACAATGCTTTGTTAGGTCGACCCTCACTCAACGCTTTAGGCGCTGTCATCTCAATCATGCACCTAACCATGAAGTTTCCCCTTGAAGACGGAAGGGTCGGAGTTGTCAAGGCCGACCCCGAGGTAGCGTAGACGTGCTATCATGAAAGCCTTCATCCCAAATCAGCTTTCATAACTGAAGAAGACATGGAGACAGGATTTGATCCTTGTGACGATCAAAAATACGAGAGACCCCAGCCTGTGGAGTCACTTAAACTTGTTCAAATCGGATCCTCTCCAGGCCAATTCACCCGAATTAGTGCAATCCTAGACCCATATTTAGAGGAAGCTCTTATCAAGTTGCTGAAAGGAAAATGCTGATCTATTCACCTGGAACCCCACCAATATGCCAGGCATCGACCCCAATACCATCTGTCACCCACTCAACCTCGAGCAAGATGCTAAACCGGTGTCCCAAACACCCTGGAAAATGGGCTCTAATCGCAAAAATGTGGTTAAGGAAGAAACAGAGAAGCTTTTGTCCACAAAATTCATCAGGGAAGTCAAGTACCCAACTTGGTTATCAAACGTAGTCATGGTGAAAAAGTCAAATGTTAAATGGCGGATGTGCGTAGATTTCACCGATCTAAATAAGGCATGCCTTAAAGATCCTTACCTTTTACCTAGTATTGATAGTTTGGTAGATGGTACTTCAGGTTACAGGATGCTGAGCTTCATGGATGATACATACCGAGTCAAAGAGGTGCTCGGGAAAAAGGCATACCATTTAGAAGAACTATCAGGGAAGGAATTGCCTAAAACTTGGAATGCAACTCATTTAAAGTTTTATTATAGTTAATCATCTTTTGTACACTTGGGCACTCTTTTTCCTACCTGAGGGGTTTTTCCCTCTGGGTTATTCCCTCGGGAGGTTTTAATGAGACCCCTTTTCCATTTCTCAATAAAGACTTTTATGTTTTTCAGTAAGGACAAAATCCACAACAAGTTAAGTCCGAGCGCAAAATCGATCCCTCGGCATACAAACTAGAAGGCTTGAATACATTCAAGTATACGAAAAGTCCAAGCGCGGAATCGATTCCTCGGCACACGTTTTGAAGGCTTGAATACGTTCAAGTATACAAAAAGTCCGAGCGTGGAATCGATCCCTTAGCATACAAACTTGAAGGCTTGAATTCGTTCAAGTATACGAAAAGTCCGAGCGCGGAATCGATCCCTCGGCATACGAACTTGAAGGCTTGAATTCGTTCACGTATACGAAAAGTTCGAGCGCAGAATCGATCCCTCGGCATATGTTTTGAAGGCTTGAATATGTTCAAGTTTACGAAAAGTTCGAGCGTGGAATCGATCCCTCGGCACACGTTTTGAAGGCTTGAATACGTTCAAGTATACGAAAAGTCTGAGCGCAGAATCTATCCCTCGGTACATGTTTTGAAGGCTTGAATACGTTCAAGTTTATAAAAAGTCTGAGCGCGGAATCGATCCCTCGGTATACAAACTTGAAGGCTTGAATTCGTTCAAGTATACGAAAAGTCTGAGCGCAGAATTGATCCCTCGGCATACGAACTAGAAGGCTTGAATATGTTCAAGTATACGAAAAGTCCAAGCGCGGAATCGATCCCTCGGCACACGCTTTGAAGGCTTGAATACGTTCAAGTATACGAAAAGTCCGAGCGCGGAATCGATTCCTCAGCATACGAACTTGATGGCTTGAATTTGTTCAAGTATACGAAAAGTCCGAGTCTCGGCACACGTTTTGAAGGCTTGAATACGTTCAAGTATACGAAAAGTCCGAGCGCGGAATCGATCCCTCGACATACGAACTTGAAGGCTTGAATTCGTTCAAGTATACAAAAAGTTCAAGCGCGGAATCGATCCCTCGGCACACGTTTTGAAGGCTTGAATACGTTCAAGTATACGAAAAGTCCGAGCGCGGAATCGATCTCTCGGTATACGTACTTGAAGGCTTAAATTCGTTCAAGTATACAAAAAGTCCGAGCGCGGAATCGATCCCTCGGCACATGTTTTGAAGGCTTGAATTCGTTCAAGTATACGAAAAGTATGAGCGCGGAATCGATTCCTCGGCACACGAAAAGCTCGAGCGAGGCTCGGCATATACGTCTTGAAGACTTGAAAAGCGATCAAGTAAGAAAGTCCGAGTACGATCTCTCGACAATCTTGAAGTCAAGCCCGAGCACAAGCTCTCGGTAATCTTGAGGACAAGCCCGAGCACGAGCTCTCGGCAATCTTGAAGCAAAGCCTGAACACGAGCTCTCATCAATCTTGTGGTCAAGCCCGAGCACAAGCTCTCGGCAATCTTGAAGTCAAGCCTGAGCACAAGCTCTCGGTAATCTTAAAGACAAGCTCGAGCATGAGTTCTCAACAATCTTGAGGACAAGCCCGAGCACAAGCTCTCGGTAATCTTAAAGACAAACTCGAGAATGAGTTCTCGACAATCTTGAGGACAAGCCCGAGCATGATTTCTCGGCAATTCTGAAGATAAGCCCGAGCACGAGCTCTCGGCAACTTTAAAGATAAGCCTGAGCCCAAGTTATCGGTCATTTCAAAAAACCTACATTACAGTAAGTAACATTAAGCCAAATACGCTGAGGCCCGAGTAACATGCACTTACTCAGTGAATGAATCACATACATTGAAGAAACAAAAGACTCAAGTAACATGTGCACACTTTTTAGCACGAGGAGGCCCCGATCAATAGAACTCCCCATGTGATAGGGCCAAGCTTTACCTCACTCAGAATTGCTCATTCAGAATCAATCACTCACTCGGAATCACTCATTTTGAGTCAATTGCTCATTCAAAATCAATCACTCATTTGGAGTCAATTGCTCATTCAAAATCAATCACTCACTCGGAATAACCCATTTGGAGTCAATTTCTCATTCAAAATCAATCACTCACTCGGAATCATTCATTTGGGGTCAATCACTCATTCAGAATCAATCACTCACTTGGATTCACTCATTCAAAATTAGCAACAATCCATCAGTCGACACCAGGGAAACCTCATTTGAGGGGTTTGGTTCCAGTTCATGCTTGCCCTGGAAGAGATTCTCAAAACTTAAAAATATACAAGCACCATGTCGCTCCAACTACAAGTTCCTGTGACAAAACCAGGAGACCCTTCCTTAGAAGAACATCTTACGACGAAGAAGAAACATCACTCGGACCACCACTTGAACCACGACACTTTCAAAAGAGAGATCTAAAGCTAACATTCAAATGGGAAGACCCATACTGGTTGAGAGACATCATTAGTGAATGAGCATACCGACTTGGAAAAACATGTCATTTAATCGTATATTATAATCGAATGTAACAGAGGCACTCTTTTTCCTACTCGAGGGGTTTTTTCCCACTGGGTTTTCCTCCTGAGAGGTTTTAATGAGGCCTGTCAAAATAGTAAAATATATTAGCGTTGAATGTAACAAGGGCACTATTTTTCCTGCTCGAAGGCTTTTTCCTATCTCATTTGAGGGGTTTGGTTCCAGTTCATGCTTGCCCTGGAAGAGATTCTCAAAACTTAAAAATATACAAGCACCATGTCGCTCCAACTACAAGTTCCTGTGACAAAACCAGGAGACCCTTCCTTAGAAGAACATCTTACGACGAAGAAGAAACATCACTCGGACCACCACTTGAACCACGACACTTTCAAAAGAGAGATCTAAAGCTAACATTCAAATGGGAAGACCCATACTGGTTGAGAGACATCATTAGTGAATGAGCATACCGACTTGGAAAAACATGTCATTTAATCGTATATTATAATCGAATGTAACAGAGGCACTCTTTTTCCTACTCGAGGGGTTTTTTCCCACTGGGTTTTCCTCCTGAGAGGTTTTAATGAGGCCTGTCAAAATAGTAAAATATATTAGCGTTGAATGTAACAAGGGCACTATTTTTCCTGCTCGAAGGCTTTTTCCTACTAGGTTTTCCCCTGAGAGGTTTTTTACGAGGCCCACCACGACAACAAATGAGACAAGTACGACTCAGCTCATCTCACGAAGAAACAACAAAAGTTCAAGACCAGATATCGTTTAGTATATAGCTACTCCGAATTGGTTACCCGATCCGCTCGGGCCTGATCACTCGACATCGGCTCATACACCCTCAAGACGAATCTTCGATCAGCACCCAACATGAAGGTGTCTCGCCTTGGCACTTAGCCACTTCGCTCAGCTCTACGTCCAGAGCTCCTGTTCCCTCCCTGGTCAGAGGGGGTCCCACGGTACCCCCTCGTCCCTTTAACTTAGCAAATAATGAATTATCCCACTAGAAGCGGTCATCTCCCTTATTGGGTCTGGGCCAAGATTCCCCTCTTTCCTTTATTGTACAAATGTATAAATACAGCCTAGAGGCTCACATTGTAACTCAAGTGACACATTGAAAATTAATAAACCTAATCCCTAGAGAAATTTTTTAGGGTTTCTATGCTTAAACTCTTTGTGTGAACAATAAATATATATATATATAAGCGAGTAGCTAAGGCCATGTAGGAACACAAATGGATCTCAGAAATCGATTTTCTTATAACTGAGATACCTTGACTTGCCCCATTCCCTTTGCCTCAGAGACCTGAAGTTCTGCACTAAAGCAAAACATTATTTTTACCATTTTAATAAATTAGAAATGACTGCAGCAGCTTTGCTCTTATTTCATGGAATCCACGTAAATGCTACTAATCTCCTATGTATCTAAAAGATCTGTTCGCTATATTTTATTACTATAAACTTTTATAAATACCCAACATTTATTCGAGATGAGGTATGTTAATAAACAAAGTAAATTTATACTTAGAAATTTCTTAAATTAATATAATATATACCTCGTAGCTATACATCACAATGATTCAGAAAATTTTCTTGATTGATTTCTCAGAAAAAGGCTAGCTTAGTGAAAGCAGGAATGAAAATCAAAATATATAGCTAATGAAACAGTTGCATTTAGTAGTGAGATATTAGGGTCTGCAGTCCTAGTTGGATGAGTTACCATTAACTTGTGCAACACCAGGCAGAGAGTGATCCGATGTTGCTTTTCGACCATATTAATTTGAAAGAAAACGATAGACTTGGCAATGTAAGCTGTAATAATTATAACATAAGGGGACATGTGTCTTTTATTTTTTAAAGAAATTTCTAGAATCTCAACTCGAACACATATTACAGTGTGACATTTGTAAGAAGACAACCACATTTTAGCTAACCAGAATTCCCTACCACCACTGCTGATTTCTACCGTTTTCGTACAGCTATCATATGCATACAACTCATCAAATGACACTAGTCTTTTTTTTTTCGGTGATGGACACTACTTATTTTGGTATGAATGATATAATGCATGATAATTAAACAAAAAACAATAAAAGGTGAGCCAATGTATCGAATCGATGTGATATTTAAATGACAAAAGATGAGCACTTAATTTAGCTATAAAACTCAGCATATGCATCTGTATTCTGTCACAAGTTAGATCATATAGTGTGTATAAAATATATTTTATTGACTTTGGGTTCATGTACACTCTTTAAATTTTTTTTTTGAAAAAAAACACCTATTTTCTTTCTTGTTTAAGAATATTTTTGTTTTAGAAAAGCAAAGGCAAGTGTTGAAAGAAACTAAGTATAAAGGAGTTAAATTGTGGAATGAGGGTGGTGGAGTGAGTGAAATTGTGGAAGGGAGGAGAGAGAGAGAGAGAGAAGATGGTTTCGCCAGTGTCAACTATTCTGGTGACAGGTGGTGCGGGGTTCATCGGATCCCACACGGTGGTTCAGCTTCTGAAGCAGGGTTTCAGGGTTTCCATTATGGACAACCTGGACAACTCGGTCATCGAAGCCGTCCAGAGAGTCCGGCGGTTGGTGGGCCCTCAGCTTTCGAACAACCTCTTGTTCTTCCACGGCGATCTCCGCAAGATGAACGATCTGGAAAACATCTTCTCGAACAGCAAGTTTGATGCTGTGATCCACTTTGCTGGTCTGAAAGGTGTGGGAGAAAGCGTGGCAAAGCCCCTCCGGTACTACGACAACAATGTGGCCGGGACCATCAACCTGTTTGAAGTGATGGGTAAGTTCAACTGCCGGAAGATCGTAATCTCCTCCTCCGCAACCGTGTACGGGCAACCGCAGAAAATCCCCTGCGTTGAGGAGTGTGAGCTGCAGGCGATGAATCCGTACGGGAGAACGAAGCTGTTCGTGGAGGAGATAGCGAGGGACATTGAGAAGGCGGAGAAGGAAAAGGAATGGAGAATCATTCTTCTGAGATACTTCAACCCAGTTGGGGCCCACGAGAGTGGCCAGATTGGGGAAGATCCCAGAGGAATCCCTAATAACCTTATGCCTTACATTCAACAAGTTGCCGTTGGAAGGTTGCCTCAGCTCAACGTTTATGGTCACGATTATCCCACCAGAGATGGCACCCCGGTTATTCTTTTCATTCCACACCTATTCTCTTTTCATTTTTCTCATTCATTCATTCATAGTATATACATGTTTCATGAATCAGATCCGGGACTATATCCATGTAATGGATTTGGCAGATGGGCACATTGCTGCTTTAAGGAAGCTTTTTGCCACTGATAACATTGGTAAATAAATTAACCCACATTTTTGGGACATAAAGTAAAGACAATAACTTGTTTCTTTCTTGTATTAAGGTTGTACTGCCTATAACTTGGGAACTGGCCGAGGTACCTCTGTGCTTGAAATGGTTGCTGCGTTTGAAAAAGCCTCTGGCAAGGTCATTCATTCATTCATTGTTCTGTTTTCTTACACTCACTCACTCCCATTTATGAATGTACTCAAGCTTTTGCATCAATTTTGCAGAAAATTTCGATAAAAATGTGTCCTAGGAGGCCCGGAGATGCTACCGCGGTGTATGCATCCACGGAGAAGGCTGAGAAAGAACTTGGTTGGAAGTAAGTCATAATAACAAATAAAGTCAGGTTATGAATTGAATTGAATTGAATTGATATAAAAATGTTAATAATGCAGAGCAAAATACGGTATTGAGGAGATGTGCAGAGACCAATGGAATTGGACTAGCAACAATCCATGGGGATACCAAGGGAAGCATTGACACCTTCTTCCTTCACTCCACCCACATCATCTTGTGAAATTAAATTTTTATGTGTATTTATTTTTTTGTTGTGGATACGGTTGATTGATTGATTCTTTACACTCTGTTAATTAGCAAGAATAGTTGCATGACTTCTGATATTGTAGAAAGAAGCCCTTTCATGTGCTGCACTGTCTTGTTTTGTAATTGCAATCCCTCCTCGCACCGACAACATCTAAACTTACTACTACTAAAGAAACAATGTATAAAAATAAGGAAACATCTCCGAAATAAAAGAAATTTCTATCCTTGAATCACGCAATCCTATGTTCTGTAAGTTCAAACATAATACCACTTTTTATTAATGAAACAAAGTTTTAATATTTTAAAAGCAGCAAAGTAATGAAGATGGTTTTATAATGTGAACAATAACATGACATAAATCTCAACAAAATCCTACTTTGTTTTGAGAGGGGTGGGGGATTATAGTTTTATACCCATGAATCATGATGACACTTTGAATGTTAATTGTAATGCGGCTAATGTTAAGGTGAGGAGCATGATTTTGGTCTCTAATCTCTGAAAGCAGTGACGGGCTATCTCTCTGAATGGTAAATCCCAGTAATAATTGGATTCTTCCCAAGTTACACTTTCTTTCTTCCGTCGTCCTATCTAATGCATGTTTTCCATATCAAAACTTATTAGACACTAGACACTAATGAGGGATTCAAAATTCAATCTATTATCAATAATCCAATCTGAATGACTGAGGTTGATTACTTTATGAAAAATATATTTTTTGAGTTGTTCACAAAATTCAAACTTCCAATCATAATGTATCCTATCAACCCATAAAATTGAAAAATGTGATAAAAAAATAATGAGATATATTATACAATAGTTTTTAAATTAATAATTGACAAAAACTATTTAATGCCTAAACGTACAAAATAAAATCGTAAGTCATAACTTTGGGTAATCTGACCATGTAAAACTCGTTTTAGGAAAATGAAAATAGGGCAGTGAAATTATATAAAGTCAGGCTCATGATGTTGTCCTCCTTTAGTTCTTTATCGTTAAGCACTTTAAATTTATTTGTCTTTCCAATTTAATTGATGAGAATTAACCATTGTAAAAATAATAAATAAATCGCTAGATCGTATTATAATTCGTAGCAATGGTACAGAAAGGTATTTTGATATCAATTCACGTATATGATACAACTCACTAGTTAAAATAAGATTCTAACAGTTATACCTGCATTATATGATATGATTGTTAGTATATGTATACAACTCATCACCTTTGACATCGTGCTCCTCATTATTGCACATAGTTTTAAGAATTCAGAATCAAACTTTTGAACTGATAGTAACATTACAATTAAATTACTCTAAGCTCTTTTTTTCTCGTGTCCTAAATGAAAAAGTCAACTCTGAGATTCAACCAAGATGCTTCTCTTGTCAGACACGATCCTTTCAACTACTTTGCCAACTGAATGGCTACTCTTGCTAGTTGCATTGTCATCTTTCTTAGTGATAGAACGTTGCATGATCCGTATAGGAATTCCACCCAAATCAAAGTCCTCCTTCAAGGACTTGGTTAAGAATCTAATGTCTGTATCAGAGAGCCGAGTCTTCCCACGCACAAATGCAACAAATGTGGGTGGTCTGGCCTTGACCTGAGTGAAATACTTGATCTTAGGCTGTGCTGCTTGGTCTTTCCAGGAATGCCTGCTCATGACCTGATCAAAGCCGAACATAAGATAGAAATAAATAAGAGAGCAAATTTAATTTGATTTGCACATTTTACTGTTATAAAAGCTGATGACGGAAAAATTACCTTCTGCAACCAACGGTTAAGCCGAGCTGTAGATAATCTTGAACACCATTTTTCATATGTATCAATGACCTGATGCAGGACAGCAGCCCGACCCCTTCCTTCCAATGCTGAAATGAATACAACTGGAATTCCCGTTACCTGTTGACAATGCCAAAAGTCAAGGCTAAATCACAATGCAAACAATTAGTAATGGCTGTTGATAGCCTCAGATATTCTTTCTAGTTAGAACTACTAGCAATTTTGACATCATGTAAATGAATAATGATAAATTTGACATCTATGTGTGTTAAAGATATAACACTTTAAAGCATGATGGGAGACCAATCCAACTTATTGAACAGCTATACTTGAAGTTGAGCTCACTATTACATGACAGACCTGCGGTATGACTGTCTGAATTTCTTGTGGAACAACTTCCATAACCTTCTCATATGATGATGATTTATGTTTGCCTCTTAGAAGGTCCATCTTGTTCACAATCACAACCAGACCACGCCCCTCTTCCACTGCCCGTCTGGCTATAACTACTTCAGCATGTTTCATACTACGTCTTGCATTTACAATCTGGTAAATTATAGATTTTTTCAATAATAAAAAAAAAAAAACTCTTATGAATACAAGATGTAATTGCTAATTAGTATATAGAACGGGAGATGGGAGAAAAAATCCCTCTGATGGATTACACATATATAAGTAGATGACCCACACACTTACACATACATCACAGACATTCATGCACCAAGTCCATCATAATTGACAAGTACATGATTTTATAAAACTGTACGATTTTCCCAATCTAAATAAAGCAGGTTTCCATGAAGATTATATAACTTCACATAAGGGCACACAAAAATAAAAGGGAATGAAATAGGACACATGTGGCTCTTGTCAGAGAGAACACACCACACATGCACTGGGGAATCTTCAATCAACAAGTACTTCAAATCAAAATAAGTAAAGTCTAAGCTTCAAACTCAACATTTCCCAACCAATAAATGAATAACCAGAACAATTATACTTTGATAGGCTTAAATTTGTCTTTTATTAATGGAAACACGAGGACTAAATTGAAACAATAGACTTCATGAAATTGCAGTTAAACATGCTATAAATTTTCTGTATCATATCATAGTCACATGGCATTGTTCCAACATATATACCTCTTCTGCATCCAGCACCAAAGCAATTATATGTGCCCGGAGTAGACTCTTCCTTGATTGCATAACACTCAAGGATGCTGCTCCTTTCTCCTGTTTCGTCCTCTGCAACCAACCAGCAGTATCAACCTGTTTGACAGCAAAACATGATAACAGTTATAAAGTGTAGACAAAATCTCAACATTTAATATTTACTTAGTGATTATAGTCATGTAACTTGAAGGTCAGATTGACAAGGAACTGTTGTATTTTCCTCTTACAAGCAACATTCCTATATATATACCAAAACATTCACACGTACTCACCAGATAAATTGTTCTTCCTTGAAATTCAAACTGTGTTCTGATTGAATCTCTTGTTAGACCAGCTTCTGGACCCACAAGAACGCGATCTTCTTGCAACAGTGCGTTCAATAAGGTTGATTTACCAACATTGGGGCGTCCTACAATGGCTAACTGCAATGGCAGCTTACTTTTGTCAATATCAAGGGAGCTACTGTCCTCGTCGGACCTATTATCCTGAGCACCTTCATCTATTAGTAACAAATGAATACAAAGAAGTATTAGACAGCAACACAACAGTGAGTTGAAAGATGATGGTTCAAACCTGCATGAATTTTCTCCTAGTGTGGTCACAAAAACAAATTCATCAACAAATACTTAACGAGAGCATAAAATAAACTTGTGATTATCATTCTTACATTGTTTAATGACATAAGCTTTCACTTACCATTAGAGACATGGAGCATATAGTCCTCCAGGAGAGGCCTAAGCGACGTATATAGGTCAGGCATACCCAGTCCAGTCTCAGCAGATATGGCAATAGGATCCCCAAATCCCAACCGACACATTTCATAAGCAGCTGCAGCAAGAGAGCCACTGACATCAAAGAGTGATTCAGATTTATTCATGGCAACAATAGGTTTGATTTGAGGTGCATGTTTCCGCAACCATTTTCCAACCTCCAGATCAAGGGGATGAAGTCCAGCTCTGGTGACCAACCAAAGAAACAGAATAGCTCATATTAGTACTTTGAATTCAGGTATAAAGATTCATGACATTTACCTAACTAACATATGTAATTCATTCATTCCATCCCATATTGAGTAACGAAGGCAGATGGAATGAAGGCAGAGAGGAGTATGGCATGTTTATATACTATAGAAAATTGGAACAAACCTTGCATCAGTGAGGAAGAGTGCAATGTGAGACCTTGCTAACACATTTGCAGTAATTGAAGCGGTTCTGTGGAGGATAGAACCAGAAGAGGCTTCAGCTTCCAAGCCAGCAGAGTCCAAAACCCTGAATCGTAAGTCACCCAACTTGGCAACTCCTTCTCGTATGTCACGGGTAACATGATCATCAGGAGTGTTATATACCAGAGCCTCCCTCCTCCGAATTAGACTAAAACCAAATTAATAACTGGAACCAATAATTAATAACTTCCAGTATGACTATGACTAAGCAAGCAGCAAAGCATGTGTGTTTCATTGACTCACCGGTTGAACAATGCAGACTTGCCTACATTAGGTCGCCCTAGAATGACAACAGTGGGGAGGCGCATAATTTGAATTTGTGTAAAATCAAGAGGTTTGGTGAGGGTACAAAACCCCCTCACATTAACATCCAGAGATTTTTCTGCAACTGCAAAGAGAGGCACACTTTGTTTGGTGAAGAGAGCTCCTAGTCATTATATATTGCAAAGCAAAAATGAAATGAAAGGAGGAATCAGAGATGAAAGTTACAATTGAGTTTGTGGGAAAAAATAAGCTTCTGGATCCAGGTCATTTGATCCCTCGAGCTAGCCTATGCAGTTAAGTAGCTTTCAATAACCATATCTCATACTGCAAATTTTCGTATTTTCAAACAAACTTTAACCAAAAAATCCGTTTATGTTGCGTTCAAAACAGAACTAATCTTCTGCAATTTGAATTCCTACAGCAGAGTTAAGCAGCTAGAAGGCAAGACAAGACTGTCAGGATTTCAATTGTGAAAAGTCAGTTCAAGCTTCAAAGAGAAACTGGTGATGAATGAAAAGAAATAAAATTCTCAATTTTATTTTATGAATTAAAACCCTGTATATTTAGGTTTCCAAAGAATTTAACGCTACATGAGTCCATGTAGTGTGGCTCAAGTGATGATTTATGAATAAAACGGTAGGTGCTACTCAAAACAAGGAATATATACTATACAGCACTGTTGTTATAATACAACATCAATGAACAGGCGATCTAAAATTTCACAGTTGAAGGCTTTGTATACACATTTTCTTTTAAGAAAAAGAGCACCAAATTCCTACATATATAATATTAAATTCATGTAAAACAGCAAGGATTGTTGAGAATGAACAAAGCATGCAAAAATTCAGTTATCCAATAAAGCATGATCATCAAAAAGGCTATCATTCATGATCTACCCAAAATACAGTTGACTAGAACCAAACTGAAACACCCCACCACTAATAACTTTTACAACTAGGTGCAGTGTGTATGAAAGACTAAAGGTTTCATTTCTTTTATTGTGCATAACCGATGACTTGTGTGCTAGTAAACATCAAAGGCTAAGTTGCCGATTAGTAAAAGGAGCAAACCATGACATTAACTAAAACCTGGGAGTGTACAAAGTCGTGTAGCTTCCAACTGACAACATTTTGTTACAAACCGACGCATTATTTTGGTACAAATTACAATTAAAAGAAAAAATTGGTAAGCAAGAAAATAGTTACCTAAAACCAGGTTACTGCTTACTAGTAAATAGTAACGAATGATGATGATATACCTGTGCAGGGCAGTCCATAATTATCATAGCATCCATTAGTTTCCTAGCTCATTTTCACATAACAAAACAAATTGTGCAGTGCGGTCCATAATGATATCTTCCATTTGCAATATTTTATTATATAACATCAAGTTCAATTCCACAACGATGTCATAATGAACAGGAAGGATCTTCAAGCTAACTAATTAAAAGAATCAAAACGAAACCATCAGCATTCTAGTGCACAACAAAAGAACTCAGAATTATAAAGCTATAAAGTTTGAACACTTTAATGCATATACAAGTTCGAATGTCATGGTCATGCTTGAACTGTCAGGAACAAACCCTAAGTATTATTGCCAAGCGAAAAGTGAAAGGGAATTTGATTGTATGAATTAGATATTAGAAATGGCGAAGAATAAGTGTGAATTGGAATGTAAAATTGTAAAAAGAGAGAAACCTTAGATGGAAGAAGGAACGAGGAGGCAAGAGGGAAGCTATGTAGCACCGGGATGGAAACGGAAATAGGGACGGAATACGCCAATCTCAGAAAATCAACATACCGGTACAGCGCGGAAACGCCACAATATTTTACACATAATAACAAACATCTATAAAATTAGTTCATATCTACAGTATAAAAATGACAAAACAACAATAACAAACATCCCTAGTACCTACATCCATAAAAAAGATTCAGAACATAGCATTGATAACAACATAGTCCTAAAAAAACAACAGAAATATTTTAGCAATCAGAACAGATTCAGAACATAGCATTGATAGCAACATATTTTTTAGTCCCCAAAATCTAACCCCAAGCCCTGTTAAAATTAAAACATAGCAACTCAGAACTTAGAAGCATTGATTTTCATAATCAAAAGAGAAGCATTACTAACTGTCTTGAAGGTTGAAACTTGAAACGGCTGGAAGAAGGTCACCGACGTCAGGGGGTGGCCGCTCACTGACGGAGCCTCGAGCAGGAGGCAGACACGTCGCGACGGGGGAAGAAGGTCGCCAGAGTAACAGGCGAGAGGGAGAGGGAGGAGCGAGCACTGTCGTGGATGATCGAGCAGTCGAGGGAGGGAGAAAGGGCAAAGGGACGGGGAAACGAAAACAGTCAGAAATCAGAGTGAGAAGAAAGGGTGAAAGGAGTGGGGTGGGTTTTGGAAACATGGGCCTTTGAGAGTGGGCTGTTTCCCATACAGACCCAATCCCAGCAAATCAAGGTATAACACATAAGAGTTAGTCCCCAATTACTGCTCCCAATTCCAACAACAAATAAATTTTAGTAAATTTTTTTAATTTTTTAATATAAACAAAATTATATTTTCTTAATATCATTAAATTTTTGTTTAGCAAATACATATTTATTGTATATATTTCTAATGCAACTAATTCTTTGTGTAATAAATGATACTAAATATATTTTATAAAATTAAATCAATGCAAATACCTACTTTCAACTATTTTTCATAATATGTGTGAAGTTAGTTATTTTTTCTTGTATTTGTAACGTAGAGGTGTCAAAATGGATTGTAACCCGTGAGCTAACCCGGCTCAGGTGGGTTTTAGGTGAGCCAGGTTGAAAAAAATAACTCATTTTTAAAACGAACTGACTCGACCCACAGAACTTGACTCATAGTGAGCCAAACACGTAGTGAATCGGGTTAGCTCGTGAGTTGGTAAATTAAAAAAATAACTATGAAATGTATTTAAGTTGAGACTTTAAGCTAAACTTTATCAATGGATACTTTAGACTTTTATTTACTATGATATTTTTAATTTGTATCATCTTGAAAGTGAACTATGAAATGTATTTCATTTTGTTTTATGGATTATGGATTATATGAATTATGAGTTTAATTTACAATAGAATATGTTATGTGTTTGTATTTTTATAATAATTGAATTATTATACGATATAATATTTATATGGAATTTGACATTGGAACGTGAGAAAAATAAAACAAAATATTTTTTTTCTATTTTTAAAAATACCTTTTTTTCATTTTTCAATTTTTCATTTGATTTTTAAATTTTTTTTAAAAAGTGGGTTAAGCCGTAAGTCACTCAGTGGGTTGAGTCAAGTTAAAAAAAGTGGCTCACTCTAGAAAATAAAACAAGCTATGTTGGGTTGGGTTATAAAAATTTTTAACCCGTGGTGAACAATCTGCGTGGGCCGGGATGACCCGTTTTGACAGCTCTATTGTAACTGAAGGTAGTATTCATTTCGTTACTTTTTATAAGTCCACAAAACAAAAAAAATGGTGTTACTTTTTATAAGCCCCTAAAAAAATTAAAACCTTCTTTTAATTTTTCATGACATTACATCTTATTAATGTATAGCTATTATTAGAATTCGAATAACAATAAATGAAACATTTCAATTAAATCATTCAGCTCTTTTACAATAATTAGATGATAAGTGAGAAAAATAGAATGACGAGTCCTAATAAATTTAAAGGTAATTTTTGAAAATTTCAACAAATTATAATCAAATTTAATAATTTTAATTAAATTAAAATAATTTTATATTAATAGATGAAAGTGTATAATTTTTTAATTATATAAAATTTAACTCATTATATTTTTTATCCATGCCAATTTTATCAT
The DNA here is from genome assembly GCA_037962975.1 of Clitoria ternatea. Lineage (NCBI taxonomy): Eukaryota > Viridiplantae > Streptophyta > Magnoliopsida > Fabales > Fabaceae > Clitoria > Clitoria ternatea. The sequence continues at coordinate 54,639,518 of CM075676.1, forward strand.
TAACCCTAATAATTTTTTATTTTTTTATAGGCACTGATCACAAAATTGAATAAATCATGACCAAAAAGTTTTTATTATGCTTTGTTTTTTAGTGACAAAGCTATATCCCATGGTTGAATTAAAGAGAAGAGTTGAAAAAATAATTTAAAAAAAAAGTAAATAATGAGGAAGAGAGAGGAAGAAGGTGTTAATAATCATCTCCGAATGCGAGTTGTGTTTTGTGTTTAATTCTCTGAATTGCTTGCAATGCCTCCTTCTTCCTATTTCAACCACTTGTCTTCTTCTATCCTTCTTCGCCATATTTAAATTCTTATTCTCCCCCTTTCCCCTAAACAGAAACCCTAAAATTTGAGATAATGGAAGGAATACCGCACCCAATACCTAGAACCGTGGAAGAGGTTTTCAGCGACTTTAAGGGAAGACGTGCTGGATTGATTAAGGCACTCACTACTGGTACTCTCTTCTCTCTTTCTCTCTTTTCGTTTCTTCTGCTTTACTGAATTCTTCTTTTGCTGTTGCAGACGTTGAAAAGTTTTACCAGCAGTGCGACCCTGGTGGGTTTTCTTCTTCACTTCGGATGTTATTTCTTCCTTTTCTGTTTAATTAGTTAATACTACAAGTGAAAAGGTTTTTGTGCTTTTGGCATTTGTGTTACCCGTGAGTGGTCTTGTATTATCTGCCATACTTGTGGAATTCATTTGTTGTCTTTCTGATGTATGATGGGTTGCTAGTTGACTCTTGTCTCTATGTCTACTAATGATTCAGAATTCATCGGAAAGGACCTAGAGTATTAAGTCCTCAGAGCATCTCCAATGCCAGTTGCTTAACTGGGTTCTTACTAGTTAACGACTCAGTACCATTGGAGTAACATACAGTTTCTTAAGAACTCCATACCCATTATTGTTATTGTTTTATTATTTTATTTATTTTAAAATATCACAGCTCACAAATTATTCTCATTTTAATACCTGTGTATTTATCTTCTTTAAGGTTTTATTCTTTATTTGAACATATTTACAAAATCGTTTACTTCTAAAATTGATATTTTACTGTTAAACTTTATTTTACATTTTAATTACATTCATATTACAAATACAAATAAACTGAAAATATAATTTGAAATAAAATTAAAAATAATAAATATTCAAACACTGTTCCTCCTTGGGAAGCTTATCCAAAAAATAAATTGTTGGGGTGGAGTTAAAGATTTTCAAATTTCAAAAGAGAAAAAAACAGGAGTAGAAGTATCACATCCTTCTGACCAACATCCTTCTGACTGTGTGTTAGCCTTATACAAGGACACTCGAGAATATGCATGTGCTACATGGTTTTTGCATGCATGAGATTGAGAGTGAGTTGTAATGCTTTTCTTTCTTTTCTTTCATGAGTGCCCATGAATCTTAGCCGCACGGATTTGAGATATAATGGGTCATGGAAGTGTCATAAATGTTAGTAGTCGAGCATGAGAATCTCCAGATGATGATTAACTGCAACTAACAATTCTTTTTTTTCCCCTCTGTTGCAAATGAATTGGTAAAGTTTGATGTTTAATGTGATTTTAGTTACCGCCATTCACAACTGTCACATCTACAAGGTCAAATTTCTTGTCACTCTGTCTCATCAAACTTCATGGCTTATTGTTTTCCCTTTGTCTGTGTTGTGTTTGGATTTTGGAAGCTGAAGGCAAGGAATAGAATGGGGGGAAATTATTAGTTTGATGACTTATTTGCAACTTTATTCTTTTTTAACAAAGAACTATGTCAAAATGCAATATTGACAAGGAAACTTAAATTACACATATCTGAATGGTTAGAAAGGTAACTTACACAATTACTCCATAATCTCCTAGCTGGGAAGAACCCAGAAGTGATTGTTTGAATTGAAGGGTTATATGCAATGTGTCGTTTGTTAACAATGTATTATTGTTCTCACTGTAGAGAAGGAGAATTTGTGTCTATATGGTTTTCCAAATGAAACATGGGAAGTGAATTTGCCAGTTGAGGAAGTGCCTCCTGAACTTCCTGAGCCAGCATTAGGTATAAACTTTGCTAGGGATGGCATGCAAGAGAAAGACTGGTTATCACTGGTCGCAGTTCACAGTGACTCATGGCTGCTTGCTGTTGCTTTCTATTTTGGTGCCCGCTTTGGATTTGGCAAGAATGAAAGGTATGAATCCTGTTCTCCATCATACGCATGTAGCATTTTTTTTTCTTTAATTTATTTTATCTAAAAATGTTAGCTTTTGTTAGAAGTATTAGTAGGGGGATTCAAACCATTGCCTCTCCCTCATCCCTTCTCCCTTCACCCTTCCCTGACCAGTGAGCCAGCCTTATATCCCCTTCAAAATATTTTATTCTTATCAAACTTTCAATTACAAAATTGTTTTCTTATACTTTTAGAACTTGAAACTTTTCTCCTCAACTCACTTCTGTCTTCCATTTTTATTTTTCAGCAAGTGTTTGGCTTTTCATAGCCCTGCTAGTTTTGAACTTTCTTTGATGCATCTAGATTGCTTTGACTTTTGAGTCACTCATTTCAAGCCGTGCACAATTTTTTATGTATAATTTATTATTAATATTTTATAATTACCATCTTTAAGAGTTCATGTTTTGTGTCAGTGCTAAACTTCTAATAAAATATTTAAGAATTTTTCTAGCTTCTCAATATTCTATTAAGGCTGCACTCTGTTGTCAAATGTAATTCATTGAAACATTGCAACATATGACAATTTGAAACACCGAACCAAATGAAAATCAAGGCCAATTTGAAACACCGAACCAAATGAAAATCAAGGCTATCTATGTGTGTGTGAATTTAAAATTATTTTTCAACTCTACAGGAAGAACATATTGTTGATGGATATTTTAGAAAATAAAAGTGTGAAATAATGCACTTCCATTTATTAGATATATGTTCTGGTTCCTAAAAAATTGGATTAATTCAATGTAATCCTTCAAAGTCATTTCAACAATTGATCACCTCAGTCTCTTGGGTCCTTTTACAGACTAAATTGACATGACCACAACATTAAAGGCTGAATTTCATCTGTAATTGAGTTAAACTGGAAAGTTATATAGTCAGTTAATGTAAATATTCTTTGGACGTATTAACCGATGGAAAAAATAATTTTTGAGGGACCAACACATCAATTCTCTGCATCTCTATCTTATGGTTAAGAAATTTATGGATCTTGTTTTATTACTAAGGCAGAGAAACAAATTTGGGACATGACTATGTTATGCATATTCTTTCTCATGCCTCAATCGATGTTTATGTTTATGTTTAAATAATTAAATATTAAATTTGTAGTGTTTGTCTTAAAGAACACCTTTTTCTGTTTGTTCGTGAGGTTTCTCAGTATAAATATTTTTCCACTTACTCTTTGTGATTTCCATCACTTGTACTGTTTCACTTCATGCCATGTAAGTTGAAGCTTTGAGGTTTAAACCTGTTCATCACAAAGTATGAAAATTTTGGAGTTTGGTGATAATTTTTTGGTTAATATATTGGAAATTAAACTTGTCTTTTTCTTTTTCTTGAATGTGAATGTTATAATTCTCCATGTAGTATATACTTTTGGTAAGGATGTGATGACTGGGGATGTAACAATGAGGAATGGATGGAATTTCAAATTACATTTTATTGGATATTATCTATCCTTGTTTTGATATGGTTTTTTAATGAAATAACTCAATAATTTGATATGGCCGCATAGCCTATTTTGTTAATGATTTTCCCATCCCTATGGCTATAACATTACCGCTTTTGGTTTTAGTCCCTATTTTTTTTTATTAATTTGATCCCCTTTTTTAATTGAAATTGTTAATTGTCCCTACTGTTATAAGAATGTTAAGTGACAGCATGGTAAAGGACTCCTATGTCATAACACGTGTAGCAAAAATAATTTATTTAACAAATGTGAAAGATAAGTTAATTCTGGTTTAGTTCTTATAAAAAGGATCTTGCCCCTATTTTTTGAGACAAAATTCCAGTCCTCTAGGATTATACCCTCATTTGATTAATCATGACACCTACCATTTATGGTTGTATTTTTTTCTCTTTTAAATTCATTCTGTTGAGATAAAAAAGAAGGGAAGACTGCAAAATTTGGAGTAATCACCTATCGGAGGAGTTCAGGACTTCATGAGTAATTGAAATTTTCTCACAATTTTGAAACCCCAATCATCCTTGGCCCCTTTTGTGTGATATCTTTCTGTTCTCACCCCCAAAACCATCATAGAGGACCCAAGGTTGAATGTTGTGGGGGCAGCATGCCCATTCAAAAATCACACAATAAACCGAGTTCATCCTGGATGCGCAAAGTTTCCAAATCTGAACCTTTCAACCCCTGGTTTTGTTGCAAGCGGAATAAACTAGAGCTCAATAAACCTGAGTTCATTCTGAATGCCCAAAGCTTCAAAATCCAAACCTTTCAACCCCTGGTTTTGTTGCAAGCGGAAGAAATCAAAGATCATCTTCCACCCCCCAAATTTTGTTCTTTTTAGTAAATTAGTACTGTAGGGGCTTCCAAATTTCGAAGTAATTTAGTCTAGGGCTAGTTCTTCCAAATTTTGTTCTCAACTCAATGAACATTCATAACTTGTATTGATTGAAATGCTAGACCCCGTCTTTGATCAAATATGCCATGGCCAGGACAGCAGGTCCTTGCCTTTGTCACTACTTTGAGGTAATGCAAATATGCCATGGCCACCCTTGAACCGTGGAAATAATCCTCTCCATCTGAAATCTCCAAATCACCGCCATGAGATTTATGTTTTGTGGTTTGGACCGTTTGGTTGTTAGAGGAGCTCTGCGATGCAGAGCATGGCTGGGTTTTGAGGAGCTCTTCATGTGTTGTGGGATAGGTTGCACAGTTACAATACGGGGATACAAGCTTTTTAAAACCATAGGATACAAGTAATTTAATATAATTAATTATGAATTTAATGATAAAAATTAAATATATGTAAATAACATCAAATCACACAAAAATATGAAATCATAACTCATACATGATATAAATTAATAATTAATACACCATAAAAAGATAACTAAATCAGCTGGGTATGGATTCAAGTTGCCTGAATCCCATGTAAAACAAAAAAAGCATAGCAAATCAACTCACATAACATCCAAGACTCCAAATAAAACCAAAAAATAGATATCGCAATGATAGTGCATATGGGAGTCAAAGGCAGGGAAAATTAGGAAATCAATTAGAGACTGCAAAAATCACAATGAAGCGAAAGAAACCCATGCTTCGGAGACTATACAAAATGAAAATACACAGTTGGAAAGTGGAAGCTCATGGTGGTGTTGGCATGAAGATGCGAGGTGCTTGTGCGCGTAGAAGTAGGGTTCGGGCGTAGTGGAGACTCAAGGTGGCGTGGTGGCAGCTAGGAGATGAAGCAGAGCACCTGTTGGAAGCTATGCTCACAAGGTAAGGGAACTCTTGTTCCTAAGAAATGTCTTCCAAGCATAGTAGTTAAATCGCGGCGGAGCGATCGCGCCTCGAAATAGCGTCGCGGCTCCCTTGCGCGACAGAGCAGGCATAGCGGGCATGGATGAGGTTGCGGCGCGATTGCCGCGATCCCACGATTGCAAATCGCGGAGAATCGCGGAGGGGAGCGGCCGCGATCCGGTTCCTCTGCAAAGCTGCGTCGTTTTGGGCCAAAATTAAGGGTAAATCAGTACTTTTCTTCAGTTTCCCTCCTTTTCTCACTTAGGTCAATTTTCTTCTCCCCATTCTTCTCTTCTCCTCAGTGTTTCGTGCTTCCTCTGCTCTCTCTTTCATCTCCGACAACTCCCTCTCATCTCCGACAGCTCCCTCTCATCTCCGGCAGCTCCGTTCTCTTCTCCGGCGAGTTCCCCTTCTTGGGTGAAGGTTTTTTTTTTCGTCTTCTTTCTTTTCTTCTTGGGTGGAGGCTCTGTTTCTGCCTCTTGGTCTCCGGCGAGCCTTCAGCAAGCTGCAAGGAGGAAGAACAGCCATTGTCGGCTCCGGTGACAACCCCACACAGCAACTGCACCCTCCTGCAACAGCCCCATAGCTCTGCACCCTCCTGCAACAGCCCCTGCAACCTCTGTTTTCTCTTCTCTGATTTTTTTTCTTGTTGAAATCACCTCCTCCATCAACAATGGCAAGTGGACAGCAGCCTTCTGGGACTCCTGATTCAGCTGCACAAGCTGAAATGTTTAGACCAACGGGGGAAAACATTGATATTGCTTGGACATGGAATTTTTTGAAGGATAAAAAGAATACAAAATCTGTGACTTGTATCTTTTGTGGCAAGACCACCACCGGTGGTATAACCAGATCCAAACAACATCAGCTAGGTACAGTGGGGAACGTTGGAAAGTGTACCAAAACCCCTGAAAACGTCAAGGAACAACTTAGGGCAGCAGCTGTGAAAAAAGCTGCGGATAAAATGGTTTATATGAATGAGGTTGAGGATGAGGAGGAAGAGGAGGAAGATGTTCAAGAAATAAGGACCCTCAAAAGAGGGAAACGACCTATAGCTACAGCTTCAAGTGAAGCTTCTACACCCCAAATAAGGCAAACACAAAATGTCAAGGGGCCTATGGATTTGTGGATGATGATGAAGGATCCGGCAGCTTCAACAAAATTGACAAAAACTACCAAGCAAACAAGCATTAAAGAACATTGTGCCAAGGAGGCAAGAGCTATTGCTGTACAGTACATAGAGCGATTCCTAGTCAGAAATGGAATTGCTTTTAATGTGGTGCGAACGGAGAGCTTCAAGCAAATGTTGCAAGCTGTAGGACAATATGGTCCTAATCTAAAGCCCCCGAGCTACCATGAGTGTAGAGTTCCTCTCCTTAAGAAGGAGTTGGAATACACAAAAGGGTTGATGAAGAACCATAAGGTTTGGAGAGACAACCATGGGTGTTCTATTATGTCCGATGGTTGGACAGATAGGAAAGGGAGGACGTTGATTAATTTTTTGGTGAACACGCCCATTGGAACGATGTTTGTGAAGAGTGTTGATGCCTCTTCTTACATGAAGACTTGAGAGAAGGTGCATGAGTTACTTGATAGCTTTGTGGAGGAGATCGGAGAATCCAAAGTTGTCCAAGTGATCACGGACAACGGAAGCAATTATAAGTTGGCCGGTAATTTGATTTGGGGTTTTATTCGATTTCATTAATTCGATTTCATTAATTGAAAATTTAATTTGATCTTTTGTATATTTTTAGGTAAGTTGTTGATGGCCAAGAGGCCACATTTATTCTGGACACCATGTGTTGCCCATTGCCTGGATTTGATGTTGGAAGACATCGGGAAGCTTATAAGGATCAAGAGAGCCATCAACAGAGGAGTCAAGCTTGTTGGCTACATCTACAACCATTCCTTGGCATTGAATCTGTTGAGAACCTTCACCAATGGTACTGAATTGGTGAGGCATGGCATTACAAGGTTTGCTACAACCTTCTTGACATTGTAAAGGTTGTACAAGTTGAAGACCAACCTTCGTAAGATGTTCACATCAGATGGATGGTTGCAAAGCAAGGGTGCGAAAGAGGCGAAGGCCAAGAGAGCAATGGATACTGTTCTACTTCCTTCATTTTGGGCTGATGTTGTTTATAGCCTCAAGGCCATGGGGCCTATTGTGCTTGTATTGAGATTGGTGGACAACGAGAAGAAACCCGCAATGGGTTACATTTATGAAGCCATGGAGAGGGCTAAGGAAAGCGTTCAAAATGCTTTCAAAGGAGATGAGACCAAATACAAGGAGATCTTTGAAATCATTGACAGGAGATGGGATTGTCAGTTGCACCATCCTTTGCATGCAGCAGGATATTACCTCAATCCCCAATTCTACTTTTCAAATGCTTCCATTGAGAGGGACGGGGAGGTGAAGCGTGGCCTCTTGACAGTTATTGAGAGGTTATCTGAGACTACCCAGGATGAGGACTTGGCTATAGTGGAATTGGGAAGTTATAGAATGGCCGATGGATTGTTTGGTTCAGCTGCGGCCATAAGACAAAGGAGTATTTTGGCCCCCGGTAAGTGTTTTCCTATTATAATAGTTGTTTGTTTTTCATTTAATGAAAAATTAGCAACTAATAATAATCCCATTTTAGCTGAATGGTGGAAGACATGTGGGACACTTACTCCACACTTTCAAAACATTGCCATCAAGGTGTTGTCATTGACATGTAGCTCGTCGGGATGTGAGAGGAACTGGAGCATATTTGAGCATGTAGGAATTTCTTTCATCCTAAATTTTCTATTTCGGCTTATTGGTATTTTTTAGTTTAACATTTTTTCATCACAATAAAAACAGATTCACTCTAAGAAAAGATGTCGGCTTGAGCATCAAAAGTTGGAGGACTTGGTATTCATTAAGTACAACCAGACTTTGAAGGACCGCTTTGATGCAAAGGACATCATGGATCCGATTGTCCTAAAGGATGTTGATGATGACTACACTAATGAGTGGACCTTGGGACAATTGGGTGGTAATGAGGATGCTGATGAGGAGGATGAGCTTGTCTTTGGTGATGAAGAGAACAATGCCTTGACTTGGAAGCAAGTGGCACAAGCTGCCGGAGCGGGGAGCCAAGGCATTACACTAGGAGGAAGAAGACGAAAATGGGAGCAGCCAACACATCTTCTGAGCCTTCTTCAGCCAAAAAAAGAAAGGGAAAACAAGTTATTCAACAAGAAGAGGAAGAAGAGTGTGATGATGATGATGAAGAAACAGAAGATGTTGGAGGAGAAACATACAAGAGTGATTATGAGAGTTCAAGTGGAGGGGAAGAACCATTGGAACTTGGAGATGAAGATGAAGATTATGATTTTTAGAATTCCTAGTTGATAGATACATGATTAATGTGACCTATGTTTCTTTTTTAAATGTTTTTTAAGGCTGCCTTATGAAATATGACACTTGAGTTCTAGTTTTAAATTGCATTTAGAGTGGTTTCAATCAAGGTTGTCAGACTCGAGAGTCTACCTAGACTCGTTTTGGCTAGGTAGACTCGACTCGCTAACTCGACTCTTAAACTCGTAAGAGTTTACCTCATATTAAAAATTATATAAAACTAATATAAGACATGCATCCAAACAAGATATACCATCATAAAATAGTTAAAAACTAAAAATCCAACCATCCAATTGTCATAACAAATAGTGTTGCTGCTAGAGGAGCTTGAACAGTATTGCTGCTGGCCTTTGAGCCACCATCTTTCTCACTCTCAGACATGCTGAATAGAGAGGAACAAGAGGTGGGTTTTCGTCGCGGCGGTATGGGAAAGTGACGCGTAGTCGTCACAGGTGGTGGGTGTGACGCAGGTTTAGTGCAGGTGGTGGGGTCACGTAGGTGCAGTTGCAGCCTCGCGGGTAGTGGGTCGTAGTTGGCGTCACAAAATCACGAAGAAGAAGAAGGGTCGCGTCGGTGTCAGAGTTGGAGAGCGGTGGTGGGTCGTGTAGTGTCGGGGGCCAACACGAAGTCGAATGGTGTGGAGGGCAGTGGCTGTCGCACGAAGTAATGGAAAATGAAGAAGCTGTGTGTGAAACCTAAAGAAACAGGGGCCAAAACGCTGCGTTTTATTAATTTGGGAATTAGGGTTTTCAATTTTTCAAACTTGGTGGACTCGCTCAAAACTCTAGAGTTTGCAAAAGTCTACCCGAGTCTGCAAGAGTCTACCCGAGTCAAAGAGCGTCCGAGTTTCCAGCGTTTTAACTCGTTTTGCCTAGGTAGAAACGTAGACTCGTAAGAGTCTACGAGTTGACTCTAGAGTTTGACAACCATGGTTTCAATTATTATTCTTTGTTCTATTTATGTTTTTTTGCATGTATATGTATTTTTTTGTTTTTGTGTTTTATATCCGCGATAGTAGCAAATAGCGTCCGCGATCCGCTCCGCGACTCCGCGATCCCAGTTTTGGGGTCGGCCGCGATGCTCCGCGATTTGAGATTGACTACTATGCTTCCAAGTTCCTAACCCTAAATCCCTAGATCAAAGAGTAAAAATTAAAAAAAAATAAGTACAAAAACGAGTTTCGTGCTTTGGTACCAGAGCTGAATTGGAGTTGTACATGTGATGAACCCTGCTGCACCCTTGTAGTCCCCAAGGATTTTTTTGCTTTCGTTTTCTGGTATGTACCCATCACATGACTAGGCTGTACCCATACTTGGTACGGATTCAGGGTCATCTCGTGTGTACCTGTGCTTCAAAGGTTGTGGGCAATGATAGAGCAAGTGGGTTACAAGGGTTTCCCGCAAGGGCAAAGAAAGGAAAGAGAAGAGTTGGAACTTGGAAGTATGGTGGTGGGTGAAAGGTTCACAGTAGAGTTTACCTGTCTGTCGAGACCTAACTACTGCCATGATGGGTTTCGGAGGTGACCTAGTTAGAATTTCCATTTTATGTGAAGTAGATTTTGTTCACGTGTACATAATAATGTGGTTATGTTATTTGTTTGTCATGTCAACTCTTAAGAATGTTTTTTATAATGATGGGGGATAGTTGTCATTGTTAAGAATTTGAGCTTGAGCCTAACTAAATCTTAAAAGCTAGCTCGTAGAGTGAGGACAACTAGATAACTAGAATGGCCCAATAACCAAAGGCTTTCAACACACCCCTTACAAGCAACCTAATAACAAATTTAGGATGAACTCTTATGCCATGTTAGAATTTGGGAGCCTAACTAAACCCTAAAAGTTGACTTGGTATATTGAATGTTATTGTTGCATCTTGCTTACTAAAATCTTCTTTGGAAATTTTGAAGTCTTGAATGTATTAAATTGTGGCCGGAAGACTCCAAAAGCTAACTGTTTTCTTATAGTCTTAGCTCTTGAGCAAGAGTTTTGTCTTCTGGTAGCTAGTGAAAATAATTTGCCAAGTCTCACTAATCATTAAAGGGTTTTTCCAACTTCTACAACCTTGCACAAGCCACAAGATAAGAAATCAAATGTAAAATGTTTTTATTGAAAATTATGTTGAGTGTACCTTGGAAATTACAAGTTGCTGCACTCATGTTAATTTTCTATAAAAATATTCTATTTTTTATTTTTTATCCCGTGCAAGGTTATACAGATTAGGAAAACCCATCATTAAACGGTATGTTTGGAACTGAGGTTTGTAGGCAATTTTTTTCTTTCATTTGATATTTATAAACATAAACAAAAGATTACAACATTAAGTTTTCATTTTATACCGTTGAAAATGACTCAGTTGATAATCTAAAATAAGTACAAAATTAGTCTGATTGAATACAATACCAAAGGATTAGGAGATATATCTCTTACACAGAAATTTTGGGGCAGAGAGAAAAAATTGAAAAAAATGAAGAAGCCGTCTTCTTCAAGGAGCCCAAGAACAAAAAGGATGTTGCTACAAATCTTGAAAATGTCTATATGGTTATCTTATTTTGGAGGTTCTTCTAATTTTGGTTCAAATGGATACTTACAGGAAAAGGCTTTTTCAGATGATAAATGATCTGCCAACTATCTTCGAACTTGTAACAGGAAGTGCTGCTAAGCAATCAAAGGAGCAACCGGCTGCTCACAACAATGGTAGCAAATACAAATCAAGTGGAAAGATGGTACGCAACTTTCAATCATATCATAGTTAAGTTTCTATCACTGCTCTTGTGTGGTAAGTCACTTTGGTCTTCCTGTTTTGGGTGCTGCCTTTTTTACAGTCCCGTCAGTCTGAGTCTCAGGCCAAGGGAGTGAAGATGTCTGCACCTCCCAAAGAAGAGGATGAGAGTGGAGAAGAAGAAGAAGAAGATGATGATGAACAAGGTGCAACTTGTGGTGCTTGCGGTGATAATTATGGTGCTGATGAATTCTGGATATGTTGTGATGTGTGTGAGAGATGGTTCCATGGTAAATGTGTGAAAATTACTCCTGCTAAGGCTGAGCACATCAAGCAATACAAGTGCCCAGGCTGCAGTAACAAGAGGGCAAGAGTTTGAAAGCTTCGAACCTTTGGAATCACCAATTAAACAGACAAGATTTAGAATGTTTGATAGCATTTTTACAAGGGAATTGTTGTCTGTTCTAGTCAATGATGCACTTTAATGACTATGCAGATGGAATTTCAAGTTTTGCTACTGTTCGTGCTTGTTGTCTAATCTTCTTGGGAATTGTGTTTTTAAGTAGTTAATGGCAACAAAGATATTATAAAAATTTATATTCTGCGGTTTTTGGTTTTGCTTTCAATGTATGTCATTTATTTCTGCATTTTGATGTGAGAATCAAGGTTGAAAAGCGGCTTCAGTGGGATTCAATTCCAAGATTAGTCCTCAAAGGGACTTTTATGCTGCTCTAGTCAATGCCATTTGACAAGATATACCTTTGCTTGGGAACCAAGGTGGACTCTATTTTAGTATTTAGTAAGTATCAATTGAAAGATGCCCAAAAAGGGGAAAAAAAAAGCAGGATACTGATAATTTGTGAAACTAGTAATATTTTTATCTTTGGAAGTGATGGTCTTGTTAGCAGGTTCTTGAAGAAATCTCAGACAACTGTAGCATGAAAGTTCCAAATGTTGGCATGCTTCAATTCAGCTACTATGGAGAAAGATTCTTCTTGAGTTTTCTCTTGTATTGCATTGAATTCTGATTCTCCCCTTTTTGGGTTGTCTGTGGGCAAAGAACTTAATTGTTTGTTCTTATCGCATTAGAGCTTATTTAGGATGTGGTTAGAATAGTTTGTACTTATAAATATAGTTTATAGTTTTCACCAGTTTTTTAAAAGGATTGTTTCAATAAGCTTCTCTATGTAACTCGTTAAAATGGGTTTTTTTATATATAGTTTATATCAGTAAGTTTCATAGTAAACTTCATATAATGAGCATGTGTTTTCGAATACATCTTTAACCATGAAATTATAGCAAATTTTGATAATATATAAACGTGTTGAAATACATTAAAAGAAGTTTACGCGAATGATAAGTTATTTTCAAAGTTTTCTGTAAGTCCTTTGAACACCCCTTAAATGTTTTGTTCATTGGAGAAACTAGAGCGCACACTTCTAATATAGTCTGAAGTTATCATCTGAATATTCTTCAAATTCAGTGTTTGGTAGCATGCTTGTTTAAATTGATAATCAACTATCAATTTTAATTGTGTAAAAAATAAACACCAAAAAGAAAAATTATATAAAAAGTTATTAGACTAGCTGACAACTCAAACTAAAGGTGTGGAAAGAATCTAAATTTCATTAAATTCTTCAAGAGGAATGATGAACATGATTTTAACTAAATTATACAGCTTCAATATCTACCGTTGATGTATAAAAAAATTTCGAAGATAAGAGGAAGAAAAGTAATGCGAGCATAGATGAGAATATGAGCATAAGACTATGATTTAGTCCACTTTTTGGTTTCTATAGATTGAGTTAATTTTTAATTCAGATTTGTAGTTAGGTGCTGAAACCAAGCTGATCATGCTTAGACTTCTGTGGATTTAACTTGAGTGTGTATTTGAACCACTTTTATACAAGGTAAAAAAATATTGAATATTTTTATTTCTAAATATAAGTAATATTTACATGTCTAGTCCTAGATTCTTAATTTTTATCAAGTATAGATTCATAGACAATCGCTTATTTCTATTAAAATTATATCATTAAATATATTTAATAATTTATTATTATGGATATTAAAAAAATCAAGACATGATGAGTAAAATATCTTGTTAACAAGTGCTCTCTGAGTATTGTTTAAATGCAAACTTACACTTTTATTTTTTTTAACCGGCTCTTACAACACTCATTAACATTTTTACAAGTTAATGTTTCTATGAAGTATATATTATGTCAATATTACCTTATATAAAAGAATGAAGGTAATGATCAGATGTTATTTTGTTTTATTTTTCTTTAGTGAAAATATATTTAAATTAAATTCATTATTCTAATTAGAAGTTCAATTTTAATTTTTAAATTAATAATAAGGTTCAATAGGGTAGACTTTTTAGAATTGAAAATTTTAAAATGAACCACTTGATTGTCTTTGTTGATCCACCAGTGAAAATTTTGGATAATTTACATGTAAGTAAACCCCTAATGATTTAGTATGCGCACTATGGTATGCAATCTCTGTAAGCTAGTCTCTAACTTTTCATCTCGTCGGTTACTCATGCCAATAAATATTAGGTTTCCATTAAATCCATCTAACTTGTCATGTTAAACGTTAGGAGACATACCATGGGTGAACACAAAACACTATGTTAAAAGGTTTTAATAATCCAACCCTTTAATTTAAAAACCCTAAAATGAAATTCCTCTAAAGTTGTCGTATTTTTTGTAGTATCTGTTTATTATACAGTTAAGGAAATATAGTTATAAAAATAAAAAATAAAAAATTAACATTAATCTTTTTATATCTATTTCTAAATTTTATTCAACGTTGTGTGTACACCCATAAACAAATATGGCCACTGATTGTATCCTATTGCTTTAAATCCAACTTGTTTTGTCGACTTAGGAAGCTATTGCTGGCCATCGAAATTAGAGTGTTGCCTCCATTTGATTTTGGAACCAGAATACTCTCTCACTTAGAGTCCATTTTGGGTGAAGGGGGGAAATAAATAATTTCTAGGTTTTTTTATATGTTTTTAATTATGGACAAACAAGAAAATCCATTGGAAAAAATATATACTCTTTCCGTTTTTAATTAATTATCTAGAGAAAAAAATGCATATTAAAAATTGTGATCATTTTTGTTAATTTTCATTTGAACAATTAGTTGTTTTACTATTTTACCATTCATTAATATTTTCTCAATGACCATTTTATTTCAAATTTTATTTTTTATTGCTATCATAACATGAGTGAAAATTTATTGCACTACTAATGATGATATGTTTTTTTTGGAAGAAATCAAGCAATATTGCGTCTAAAATCTAAGTGCATGTTTGGTTCTCTTATGTTCTCTGTTCCATCAAAGGCAACAAACCTCCATCTTCCTTAACGGTGTCGTGTTTGGTTCACCCTTCGTTGTCGCAACCTCCGTTGAAGCTCCGTTACGCGACCCAAAACTCTGTTTGCGTCGAGGTGGGTCTGAGTTCCCTTCACTGAACGCGGTTTGGGCAAAAGCCCATGGTACCCCTGTGTGCGACACAAAACTACAACAACAACCCTCAAAGGCCCAAGCTTTATATAGTTGGAGTGGAGATCTGAAGGAAAGGTTGAAGCTTGAAGTCGATCGGTGAGAGGTGGGGGTTTTGTCTCTTCCCATTCTTTATTTTTTCTAGTTTTGTTTTGGTTTTTAGTTTGGTGCTTGGATCAAGCGTGGGTGGGTCTGTTTTAAGGCTTGGTTTTCCGGTGTGGCTGGCTATGTGTGGTGGTGTGATGGTGTGGATGGAGGGGAGGGTGGGGGTTTTGGGTTTAGGGTGGTGGTCTTCGGAGGGAGGGGGTTTACGGTGGTGGTGTGGTGAGGTGAAGGGTATGGGGGTGGTTGTAACATCCTGGATAATTAATCCAAATTCGTGATTGGCGGAAAAATATTAATAACTACCTTCAAATTAAATATTAGATTTTTGGAAATCATTATCAATTAATATAAAATGCAATTTTAAATAACTAAATGTTATGGAATTAAACGAATTTATTGATTGGTTGATTATTAAAATTCAAATAAGATTTAGATAAGCAATGGTAAGTTTGAAAGTTACCAAAAGGTTAAAAGGTAAGTTTTATTTAAGTTTTAAAAGAAAAAGGAAAAAAATGGTAAATGGCCGTTTTGTCCTTAAGGCATTAAATTTCAATTTTCTCTTCTTCTTCCACAATTCACGCTTTCTTCTTCCCGGTTTCCTCCTCCATTGCTGCAAGCTCTTAGCTCAATTTGGAGGGCAATTTCGCGTTGGAACTTCAAATTGATCGCATTTTTGGAGTCAGGACCTCGAGGTATGTCATTATACACCTTTAATTTTGAGCTTTCTCCCTTATCTTCTCTTTCTCTCTCTAACCGTGGGATGCATGCATGAGGGGAGGCTATAATTTTGCATTTTATGGCAATGAAAGGCTTGGAAATAGCTTCTAGGGCAATGAGTGTGATGAAATGTTAATGAATTTTGTGTTTCGATGTTCGTATGTGCCGAAACGGGCGTCGGTGGATCGTCTGGTGAAGTGAGTATTGGAATGGAGGCGGAGCAGCGAACAACCTGACCGTGGTCCGTAATCGACACCAAGAACAACTCATTGGAGCTTGGAATCGAGGTAAGAGGAGTGTTCGGGTCATAATTAGTTAAAATTGGTTAATGTATAATTAAGTTTGAAAATGATGTAATGTTTGTGATATGTGAAAGAACATAAAAATATGTCGAAACGATAAATTTGTATGTGCATGATGATGAGAATGTGTTATAAATTGGTTAATTAGTTCGTATAGATTGTGTGTAGTTATTTTGATGAATGGAATTGATAGTTTATGATGAATGTTGACATTATGTACAATGATGATTGATGACAGTTGGAAATATTGAGGCGATGTATGCTCGGGGGTCTGGTCCATGTGGCCGCCCCAAGTGATTATTGATTATTATAGAGAAATATATGAATTGAGATATATTTATGTGATTATATGGTGTGGGACAGTCGACGGTATGTTTCGCCCCTCGTTTTTGAGATATATTTATGTCATTATATGGTGTGGGACAGTCGACGGTATGTTTCGCCCCTCGTTTTTGGCTCCCGTGGTCATTTGAGATCCAGTTGAGCTACCCAATGGTCAAGGTGGAAGCCAAGTCAGGCTCGGTAGACCAAGTCGGGTTCACGAGGTGTCAAGTAGGATCCCAGCTAAAGGTCGATCCTTTTAGTATCCGGATACTAGGTGTCATATTGCATGATAAAAGTCAATGGTGTTTTTCTAACATGATTATAATGATGTGTGAACTAGCAGTTAATAAAATGTGTTAGAATATAATGTTGATGATGATTATTGTAACCTGACATGAGTTTACTAGACTTTAGAAGTTAAATGGTAAAGTGTTGAATATGTTACTTTTACATTGTGCTTACCGGATGATTTTGTTTCCAAACACTCACCCTTGTTGTGGTTTTCTTTCTTTTAGTAACCAGTGACAGGAAAGGTGTGGATGCCCCGGAGGAAAGCGCCAAGTGAGGAGTTGATACCAAGAAAGCCGTAGAAGTGTGAATTGTGTAATAGCTTGGTAGATTACTTGAGATATTAGTCGATGTATGATTGAATTATGTGTCAATTAGACTTGTGGTTTTAGTTGGATTATGGAGACAATTGTGGTGTGCTGATGAATATATAATGCTTGCATGACTGATGAATTAATGATGTGTGTATGGCACAGAGCCATTTGATTGATGAATTTGTGATGGGCAAGTATTGTCTTATGTGTATGATTTGTATGTTGAGTGTGAATGTGGATGGATGTGAGGAATGATGATTGAACCCGGATATTAGGCATGCTAATGGGAATAGGTGTAGTTAATGGAATTTAGGAACTGGATGAGGGGTTTTGTGATCCGATGGGTTTTAAGACCCCTGGAAGGGACCAATAGTCTCCCTACCTTACTCATGCCTTGTGTATGTAGGCTTTACCTAGCTTAAGGTCCATTAGGTAGGTTTCATGCCTTGGTTATGCTACATTTGGGCTTAAATGCGTCTTTGCGCATATCCCGTGTATACGTTAGAATTTGGACGAACGAACTTTGCCAGCAGCTCCGAAATGATGAGAACATGTCGTGTGTAAAGTTTGGTATCAACCGAAGCCCCAATGTAGGAGTTAAGTGTCTTGGAAACTCAAATTGGGGCAAAATCTGTGATTCTCACTTAAGTGATGGTACTTTCGCTGAAGCGAGATGCCCCCTTAGTCAAATTGTGCATTCTGTAGGTTTCTCGTTTGAGCGAGAGGGGTCTCGCTTAGGTGAGATAGTATCTCATGGGTTATGTGAGGATATCACTTAAGCGAGTGCCACCTTGCTTAAACGAGTTTATCTAGAGTTGATTCTGGGAATATGTCGCTCAAGCTAGTGGTATCTCGCTTGAGCGAGGGGGAGACACTGTGATTCTGTACGCTTCTCACTCAAGCGAGTGGGACCTCGCTTGAGCAAAATCAGCATGGTTGCTTTATGCCCTTTTCTCGCTTGAGCGAGTGATATCTCGCTTGAACGAGTGATATCTCGCTTAAGCGAGTGATATCTCACTTGTGTTTGAATATGCATTTCAGGTTGTATAATTTTGATAATGACAAAAGCAATTGAAGAATCATGACAAAGAGTTAAAGTGTTCATAAAAGAACACATGCAAGGATAAAAACAGAGAAGACAGCATCAGACCTGCAAAAACACGTAGCCTAATCGATTATAGGACCTTATCTAATCGATTACAGAGCTTCTGTCTAATACCTAATCGATTACCTCATCAACACTAATCGATTATGGAGTTTCTGTTTGTCACCTAATCAATTGCACCAAGGAAGCCAATCGATTACCAAGCTGAGAAAATGAATAAAAAGTATCAGGTGCATCTGCTAATCGACTACAACGCTGCCACAATCGATTACCAATGTTCTGTAATGTTACTAATCGATTACAAGGCAATGAATAATCGATTAGCAAGGTTCTGTTTCTTAACTAATCGATTACATATGAAAGGCTAATCGATTACCAATCCAATTACATTGAAGAAATCAAAGTGTAATCGATTACAGCTCGAGGCGTAATCGATTACGATAATGTTAGATCTTGGGGAAAAGCGTTTTTAAGTGGGAAACCAGTTCACTTCTCCATTTTCAATAAGATACCCATGCTGTGCAACGGCTATGAAGACTCTAGGGCACCTCTCCAAGGCCTATAAATGCAAGACTCATTCAAGCTATGCAACATATCAAAGGGAAATCATTCATAACTTATATTTGTTCCTTGTGAGTTCTATTTCTTTGTGTAGTTTCAATTTCTGGAACCTAGAGCTTAAATTTGTAAATCCTTTCTTGTTGAGAGTTATCATTGTTAAAGCTTTTCATTTGCTTATCTACTCTATTAAGAGAGTCAATTGATTGTAAATCCAAACACCAAAACACCAAGGTTTTTCACTCTAGGTTGAGTGGTCACAAAGGTTGGGGTTCAACCTTTGGGTATTGAGAGTTTGAAAGATTGGGTGGGTTACCCTTGTGCTGGTGAGGATTGAGTTCTTGAGTGTGGGACACTAGGAAGCTGTAATTGCTCATCGCTTGTATCTCTAAACTTCAATAGTGGAAATCCTTCAAGTGGGTTGCTTGAAGGCGAGACGTACACCGGGTTGGTGGAACTCGTTAAATTGGTTTACAAGCTTCTCTTCCCTACTCTCTTGAATTTACTTGTTGTATTTGGTTGGTATATTGATTTGATTGTGATTCCATTGCTTGAACTTGAGTAACTAGGCTAAGTTAAAGTATTACACACCAAGTGTTTGACATATTGCCTAAGTGACATTTGCACATTGTTTTACATTGATTCTTGCACCAAACTTGCTATCTTTTGCATACAAGCATATTTTATGAAAAAGGAATCAATTTCAAAGGTATTCTAAAGAAAAGTTTTTAACACTCAATTCACTCCCCCTCTTGAGTATTGAGGCCACTTGAACAACAAGTGGTATCAGAGCTTGACTCTTGGTAGATCAAGCTTAACAGCTTTAAGAGAACAATGGCCTCTAACTCTCTAAATCTTTTCTTGAGGGTAGTTCCATAAATAGACCTCCGGCTTTCAATGGGGAAGGCTATGCATTTTGGAAAGAAAGGATGAAAATTTTTGTACAATCTATTGACCTTAAAATTTGGAATGCAATTGAAAATGGTCGCTTCATACCAATGCATATTGTAGATGGTAAACAAGTTGAAAAACTCATGGATGACTGGAGTAGTGAGGAGGAAAAGAAAGTCCAATACAACTACAAAGCTAAAAACCTCATCACCCTTGCCTTAGGTCCGGATGAGTTCTTTAGAGTTGTAACTTGTAAAACTACTAAGGAAATGTGGGACACTCTCCAAGTCACTAATGAGGGAACTAGTGATGTAAAGGATTCTAAGATTAGCACACTCACTAGTCAATATGAAAGTTTTAGATTAAATTTCGAAGAAACGATTGTTGACATGCAAAAGAGGTTCACCCTTATTATAAATCATCTCATTACTCTTGGCAAGACTTACACTAACAAAGAACTTATTCATAAAGTGTTAAAAAGTCTTACTAGAGAATGACAACCTCTTGTCACTGCCATCAAACAATCTCCAAGCATTAACGAGACGTCTCTTACTATACTATTTGGTAAGTTACAAGAGTAGGAACAAGAGCTGAAGGACTTGAAGATGGCGGAGGAAGAAGAAAAATCCTCCAAGAAGAAAGGTCTAGCTCCCAAGGCCACTTCAATCAAGGAAGATGAATCTAAGAGCGAACTTGATGAGGATAAAGAATTTGGATTATTTGTGAAGCATTTCGGAAAATTTATGAGAAACAAACGCTTCCAAAAGGGCTTCAAATCTCAAGGTAAGAAACCGATCTCAAATGAAAATTCTTCCTTACCAAATTGCTTTAAATGTGGCAAGGAAGAGCACTTCAAGGTGGATTGTCCAAACCTCAAGAAGAAGAACAAAGAGAAAAAAGGAAGAAGAAGAGCTTACATTGCTTGGGATGAAAATGAAGTGAGTAGCTCGGAAGAATCGGACAATGAGGAAGCCAACCTGTGCCTCATGGCAAATCATCAAGATGAAGATAATGAGGTAAGTTTTCTTGACTTAGATAGAGATGAATTACTTGATGCATTTGAGGGATTGTATGATAAATTTGTTAAAGTTTCAAACAAATATAAATTGTCTAGGAAAACCATTAATATTCTAGAAATACATCTCATGGAGCTTTGTAAAGAAAATAAATGCTTAAAAGAGAAAGTAGCTAATGCTCAACCATGTTCCAAGATCAAACCATGTGAATTTGCTGTAAAATGTGATCATCTAGAAAAGAAAGTCCTAGACTTGAATACAACTCTTAAGAAATTCACATATGGTAGAGATAATTTGAATGTTTTACTTGGAAATCAATGATGCATGTTTGACAAAACCGGATTAGGATATAATTCCACCAAAAAGGAAAAGCATTACAAGAATTTCTTTGTGCCACCTAGAAAATTTTCATCACCATTTACTAAATGCAATCATTATGGCGCTAAGGGTCATAATGCTTTAAATTACCGTATTAGAAAATTTGGACCAAAGGTGGTAAGAAAGGTGTGGGTTCCTAAAGGGACATTACCACAAGCTAACCAAAAAGGACCCAACATAAAATGGGTACCAAGTTCTCTAAACTAATTTTGTTTTGTAGGTATACTTCAAGGAAAGCAACACCCATTGGTACTTAGATAGTGGGTGTTCATGACTAGAGAGGATGAATCACGGTTATGGCATAGAAGAATAGCACATATATATATATATATATATAGACCATCTAAACAAACTTGTTTCTAAAGAATTAGTAATTGGTTTGCCAAAGCTCAAATTTGAAAAAAAAATTTGTGATGCATGTCAAAAGAGAAAACAAGTAAAGGCATCTTTTCAAGCTAAAAATATTGTTTCTACTCAAAGGTCTTTACAACTTTTGCACATGGATCTATTTGGACGATCTAAAATCAAAAGCTTTGGTGGTAATTACTATGGTCTAGTAATTGTAGATGGTTATTCAAGATATACATGGACCTTGTTTCTTGCTCACAAAAATGAAGCATATCATGCATTTAAAAAACTAGCCAAGGTTATCCAAAATGGACAAAGTTCAAAGATTGCATCCATAAGAACCGATCATAGGGGAGAATTTGCAAACCAATCATTTGAAAAGTTTTATGAAAAACATGGTATTGAACATAATTTCTCATCTCCTAGAACTCCACAACAAAATGGAGTGGTTGAAAGGAAAAATAGATCTTTGGTGGAGCTTGCAAGAACCATGTTAAATGAAAATAACATTGCGAAATATTTTTGGGCCGATGCGGTAAACACCGCTTGTTATGTGATGAATAGATGTTTGATTAGGCCTATTCTAAAGAAAATCCCTTATGAACTTTACAAAGATAGAAAATCAAATATTTCTTATTTTCATATATTTGGATGCAAATGCTTTGTATTTAACAATGGAAAGTGTGAACACCTCTTTTTGTCCGGCCAATTGGTACAGTTCCATCTTTTGAGCACTCTTTCATGCGCATGGTTCATTTGAAAATTCATAACTCCTTCATACGATCTTTGATTTGCGCAAACCCAGTCTCTAAATTTTCGTAACAAGATTGTCTACGACTTTTGTGAAGACCTTGAAGGCTGAATCCTTACCAATTGATACAGTTTTAATAATCTTCCTAGACTTGCTCCAGTTTCATGACTGCTCTGCACATCTTTAAGAAAAAATTCATATCTCCCTCATATGATACTCAAATGACCCCATTCTTTTTTCTATGGCTCCACATCAAAGAGATCTACAAACTTTATGAAGGCCACAAAAGCTAATTCTCCACCCATTTTGCCCAGTGAATTTATTTTTCTTTCAAAATGTGTTTCTGTCACACTCTGGAGCAGTTTTCGTAGATGGGTCATATCTCCCTCATTTCTTGATGAAAAGTTTTGTGCCATATATCAAATTAAAGCTAAGAGAAAGATCTACAACTTTCATGTTGGACTCTTTTTCAAATTTGGCACGCATCAGCCCTCAAATGCGCGAGCAAGTTTGTGATGCGTAAAAAGGGAATGAAAAAGCACCAAACAGCATCATGAATCGATTCAACACATGCATGAATCGATTCATGCGTGAAACAGCCCCAAAAAATCAATTTCAAGTGGTTTGAATCGATTCATAGCCCTCTTGAATCGATTCATACGAATTTAAAGCACCCAGGAAGTGAAATTTTGCAAATTGAATCGATTCATACGGGTTTCAAAGGCAATGAATCGATTCTTTCCCTAGATGAATCGATTCATACGAGTAATTTTAGCCCAGAATTGCATTTTGAACGCATGAATCGATTCATTTCACCATTGAATCGATTCATGAGTGAATTATTGGCCCAGAAACACGTTTTCAAGCTTCTGGATGGTGGGCAAGGCACTCAAAGCTGATAATGGAGCACTCAAAGCTGATAATGGAGCACCATGATTTGTTAATTAATGAGTGCACCCTCCAATTCCAATTGTTTATGGCAATGGCTTTGCCTTTGGACTCCTATAAATAGGAAGCAAGGCAAGGGACACCAGACACCATTCTTCATTCACACAAATTCCTCCCTCATTTGTTCTTCCTCTTCTCTTCTCTGTTGGAGTTTTTTCCACACCATTCTTCATTGAAGGCAATCAATCCCTTGAAGAAACCATTCGTTCTTCCTCTTCCTCTTTCTCTGTTGGCAATTTCTTCCTCCAGCAATTTTTTCATTTCCAGCAAGTTTTGCATTTTCCAGCAAGTTTTTTTCATTTCCAGGTTATTATGTTCTTTTCTTTTCTTCTCTTTTCTTTGTAGTTGTTATTGTGTAGTTTCATTTCTTCTTCCAGCAAGTTTCTTTTCATTTCTAAGTTTTTCATTTCCATGTTATTTTTAATATAGTATGCTTTTTAATAAAAAAAAAATAATAAAATAATAAAATAATAATAATAATAATAAAAAATAATAAGTAATAAGTTTTGCACATGTTTTATTTTCTAGCCTAAAAATTTCCATTTTTTAACAGTGTCGTACGGGAATACTTCCGTCTACACAATCTCCTTAGGATTCGTACACGTGCGAAGAACTTCGTTTTGTATGAGTTCCCCATCTCAATAACTTCCATCATCATGTTTCGAGTCAAAAAAGATTTTTTTTTTAGAACTACGTAACCCTGATTTCTTGATAATTCAAGAATACGTAGGAGCAGGACTTTAACTCCTGTCGGGCCCATCTTTCTTATTTCCTTTTACTGATTTATTTCCTTACTTTTTTTTGCGTTTCTTTCGTGATGTTAATTTTTGTCGTTTCCGTGAAAATCAATTTAGACGTGACGTCTTGTTGATTTCCCCCTAGTTTTTGTTCAAACCTCACTACAATTCATAGGGAAGGGATACTTAGGACAAGACGTCCCGCTTATCCCTTTCCTATCCCTATCCTTTTTACCCGAGGATGTTTAATTTAGACGTGACGTCTTATTGGCATTCTCTCACCCTCTCTGTCTCATATTGAAGTCAAGCTTAATTCGGACGAAGCGTCCCATTGACCTCGCTTCAACATTCTACGTTTGTACAGTTCTCTTACTCCATTCCGTCCTTTTCAAATAAAAATGCACAAGTAAAAGGGAAGAAACCATGTTTTATTTAAGGCTATTTATATTGTGCTTTCAATCTTGGTACTGTCTTTGACAGGCGATGTAGGGTGCTAATACCTTCCCTACTCGTAACCGACTCCCGAACTTGGATTTCAATTTTTTTTTAAACCAGTGCTTTACTGAACTTAGATTTTTCCCAATGTTTTTCCTATGGATAAAAACGTTGGTGGCGACTCCCTGTTTCATTTTTTCTCTCTTGTTCGCCGCGCCGTCGCGACCCAGGTTGCGACAGATGGCGACTCCACTGGGGACACTTAAGAGAGTCAGGCCAGTTTGATTGAAAGCGCATGTTCTTTTTATATAACCTTTGTTATCTCAGATTTCTTCCCCTTGTCTTATTTTCTGTCGATTGTTGTGAATGTTTGTTTTAATCGTATCTTGTTATTTGTTTCGTTGTCTATGTTTTGCATGTTTATTGAACCCTAGGGTAGGAGACCATGTTACTTTTCTGTAATCATTGAACCCTAGGGTAGACGACTTTGTATATTCGTTCTGTGTTTGTTCCTTGTGCAGGATAGGGTAAGGTAAAAGGTATTGAATGTCCTTCCACACACTACACTCACATTACTTGCACACACCTATGAGTGGCGCCCTATACCCGGGCCCCAAATGAAGATTAAGTTAGGAGAGGTTGGTAACGGAATCGTATGGGATGTACTTCCTATCCGGTATTCGTGAGAACCTCAACCAGAGTTCGACCTCTCGTGATATACGCACTTAGTGAATTTCTCACTGTTTGCGTCCCTGTCAGGATCAGGATCTTGGCTCTGGTGACCTTCTAGATGTCTAGCGGAAGCCACCCAATGTGAGAAATCCACTGTTAGATAAGCCATAGGTCCCAGAAAAGACTTTCAGAAAAACCTGGCTTAAGGCACAGAAGCGCAGGCTTTACTATACCTTATCTCATTCTTGCTTTCCCTTTAAATCCAAAATTGATGAACTGCTTACATGTTCCAAGGGTTACTTTATTCCAAAAAAATAAACCATTTTTCTTTCTAAAAACTAGTAATCCTTTAGCAAGTAAGCAGTTCTCTCTCTTTTTATGTACTTATGAGTCCTGGGTTATGGATCTGCCCAATCGTCAAAGCAAAAAATAAAAACAAAATTTTATTCAAGCAGATATTGATGACGTTAGGAAGATCCATAACCCACGCGACTTTAGTTTTGCCGACCGCTACTTCTCAAACTGAAAGTGTTTTCCAATAAATTGATAAAGAAGTAGTGGTTCACAAAACATGACAGAAATTGACTTCTTTTTCTCTCTCTTTGCTCTTGCAGGAAGCTATTTGGAACTTAGCGGATACCCTTAAGCAATATGGAAATTAACATGAGATCTGATAGTTGTGACACAAATGTGACCGAGTTGAGGAAAGTTTTGCACCTTAAGGCCAAGAAGATTGACATGGGTAGTCTGCAAACAATGGGTAGAAAATTGAACCTGACACAGAAAATGGCTTTTACGAGAAAGTATGGAAGGATTCTGAAGTTGTTAGAAGTGGAAGTGCAAACTGAGGCGATCACTGCCTTAGCACAATTCTATGACCCACCTCTCAGATGTTTCACGTTTAGAGACTTTCAGTTGGCCCCATCTATTGAAGAATTTGAACAAATCTTGGGGATGCCTTTGGAAGGACAGATACCTTATCGTCATCTTGACCATCATGCAACTATCGCTTCCATCGCCCGTGTTCTGAAGATCCGTCCCGACACCTTAAGGGATGCACAACTAAATAGAAATCAGATCCCCGGATTCACTCGGGAATTTCTCGAGAAACATATGCAGGTCCTGGCAGAAAAGGAAGATTGGGAAGCCTTTATGGATGCTCTAGCTATTACCATCTATGGTGTTGTGTTGTTCCCCAACATTGATAATTATGTGGATTATGATGCTATCGCCGTATTCCTAGCTCGCAAGCACAGGCTTGAGAATCCTGTCACGGCTGTATTGGCAAACGTGTACTGCACCATGAATTTCTGCCACACACAAGGTGGAAAAAGGATTGTTTGTTGTTTACCTGTTTTGTACGTATGGCTCACATCTCATGTTTTCCACCAAGTCTGTAATGTTAGGAAATCCCTAAGCATGAGCAGCGGAAAAATTAAAGGGATTCCATAGGATTTGCAAGGTTCCGTGTTCCAAAGCACAAAAAACCAATTTCGAAATTATTTAGGTTACCTCTTGAAGAACTCCGAAGCAGTCGTAGCCTCGTCCTTTAGGAGTCCACACGAGCACTCCCACCAGAATCGCAACACTTGCCAACTGCTAGGTTGACGGCGTGTAGCTCTTGCAACTTTTTGCGAATTTTGTGTCTCACTTGAGTGAACGGCCTATGAGCATCTTATGCTCTATTTATAGGCTTAGGTTTGACCTAATTTGTTCTCTCTAAAAGTGGGCTCCTTACTCATTCCAAATGAGTTAGGCCCAATAGCTTTATTTTAGTCCAACTAAAATAAGACAACATTTTCTGATGGGCTTACTCTATGTGTGTGACCCTATAGGTAAAATACCCGGTCATATTAATAATAGACTATTTTATTATTAATATAAAATAAGAGCGGCATCTAGCAATGCATCATTATGTCCGAATATTATTAACATAACCTATAAGTGATAATTATTTAATACGTTTATTCCTTTTGTCACGATATCCTAATTGGGCCCAAGGCATGGTCGCGTCATCCTTGTACGGCCCAATTTATTTTACTTGATACCGGAGTAGACTGGATCCGAATAAATATCTAATATTTATTCTTTCTAGCATGGCCATGCGTTTTCTTAGTCTTACTCCATCAAGTGGCCTATGGATATCACTCCTGTCACATAGGAGAGACAAATCCCATCTACATCACTCACATCCCTCTGCATAATTTGTTCATTGCCTAATCACAACCTTTATAGTCCTCTTGTTACAGAAGACGTTTAATTGTATTAAAACAATAAACTCCTCATGTAGGAATCGTAGTGACTTCAGGTCGAAGGACTACATATACCATTATCACATTGAGAATCGTTTATGACAATCATGTAACGATCCATGCAACGTTCTCATGGTGGGTCTGTCCAGTACATCATTACTCTTAATGTGTACCCGTGTGAAGACTCGATATCATCTATATCTATGATCTGTGAGATCAGGTCATCAGTACACTCACACACTAGTCTCAGTGTATTTACATGTCCCCATGTAAATACTTAACTAGGGACATTTTAGGAATAATTTTTATATGACCTATTACTCCAAGGATAAATATGTTTAAAACAACTTTAAACTGAAATATTTATTCAATTGATAAGTAGAAAAAATGATACAAATGAAAAAGCATAAAGGCTCATAGTGCATACACCAACAATCTCCCACTTGCACTAGAGCCAATCAGACATTTGCCTAATGCCTAATGATCTAGTGTGCCCCTCATGTTTTTGTTGTGTAAGAGGTTTTGTGAGTGGGTCAGCAATATTCTCATCAGTATGCACCTTACATATCTTTACATCTCCTCGGTCAAGGATCTCTCGAATGAGATGAAATCGCCTAAGTATATGCTTGGATCGTTGATGTGATCTAGGTTCCTTAGCTTGTGCGATTGCTCCACTATTATCACAGTAGAGACTTATAGGGTCCACAATGCTAGGAACAATCCCAAGTTCTGTTATGAACTTCTTGATCCATACTGCCTCTTTTGCAGCATTTGAGGCAGCAATATACTCAGACTCTGTAGTAGAATCAGCAACTGTCTCTTGCTTTGAACTCTTCCAGCTTACAGCGCCACCATTTAGACAAAACACGTACCCAGATTGCGATCTTGAGTCATCCTTATCAGTTTGGAAGCTAGCATCAGTGTAACCTTTTACAATAAGCTCTTCTTCCCCTCCATATATCAAGAATGCATCCTTAGTTTTTCTTAAGTACTTCAGGATATTCTTGACAGCAGTCCAGTGACTTTCACCGGGATCAGACTGGTATCTGCTCGTCATGCTTAAAGCGTACGAGACATCTGGTCGGGTACATATCATGGCATACATGATTGATCCAATAGCAGATGCATATGGAATCTTATTCATCCGTTCTCTTTCTTCTTTAGTGGAAGGAGATTGAGCTTTTGATAAGCTTATGCCATGAGCCATAGGCAAAGTTCCTTTCTTGGAATCTTGCATGTTAAACCTTTTTAACACTTTGTCTATGTATGTATTCTGACTTAGGCCAAGAAGTTTTCTTGATCTATCTCTATAGATCTTAATTCCCAACACGTAGGTTGCTTCACCTAAGTCTTTCATAGAAAAACAGCTTCCCAACCAACTCTTCACAGATTGAAGAGTAGGAACGTCATTTCCAATAAGTAGTATGTCATCAACATACAGGACCAGAAAAACAATTGTGCAGTCACTAACCTTCTTGTAGACACAAGGTTCATCCTCATTTTTAGTAAAGCCAAATTGTTTAACAGCTTCATCAAAACGAAGATTCCAGCTTCTGGAAGCTTGCTTAAGTCCATATATAGAACGTTGTAGCTTGCACACCTTCCTGGATGCTTCAGGCTTAACAAAGCCTTCAGGTTGTGTCATGTACACTTCCTCAAGAAGATTTCCATTAAGGAAAGCAGTCTTGACATCCATTTGCCATATCTCATAATCATGGTATGCAGCAATAGCAAGCAGAATCCGAACAGACTTTAGCATAGCAACTGGGGAAAAAGTTTCATCATAGTCTATACCATGTATTTGCTTGAAACCTTTAGCCACCAACCTTGCTTTAAAGGTACTTATATTACCATCCATGTCAGTTTTCTTTTTGAAAACCCACTTGCATCCTATAGGTTTTACCCCTTCAGGTGCATCAACCAAGTTCCAAACTTGATTAGTGTACATGGAGTCCATTTCAGATTCCATGGCTTCTAGCCATTTCTCAGATTCTGAACTTGCAATGGCCTCTTCATAAGATGTTGGCTCATTTTGATCCATTAGGAATACATCTCCTTCCTGAGTTACAAGAAATCCATATCTTTCAGGTTGTTGACGTATTCTACCTGATCTACGCAAGTCTTGTGCTACTGGAGCTGGTGTTATCACAACATTTTGTGGGTCCTGCTCCACTTCCACCATTGGCTCTTCAATGCCTTGTGAGTCTTGAATTTCTTCAAGTTCTACTTTCCTCCCACTGATTCTTGTAGAGATGAATTCCCTTTCTAAGAATACAGCATTCCGAGCAACAAACACTTTGCCCTCAGTAGGATTGTAAAAATAATAACCCTTAGTTTCTTTTGGGTATCCCACAAAAAGACATTTATCTGACTTGGGCCCAAGTTTATCAGAACTTTGGCGTTTAACATAAGCTTCACAGCCCCAAATCTTAAGAAAAGACATACTAGGTCGTTTCCCAGTCCATATCTCATATGGTGTCTTTATGACAGCCTTTGATGGAACACGGTTAAGTGTGAAAGTTGCTGTCAACAAAGCATGTCCCCAGAATGAGTTAGGGAGGTCAGTTTGACTCATCATTGATCGAACCATGTCCAACAAGGTTCTATTTCTCCGCTCAGAAACCCCATTCCATTCTGGTGTTCCAGGGGGAGTAAGTTGAGATATAATCCCACACTCTTTAAGATATTCATCAAACTCTAGGCTCAAATATTCACCACCTCGATCAGATCGAAGTGCTTTAATTGTCTTGCCAAGTTGGTTCTCTACTTCATGTTTAAACTCCTTGAACTTTTCAAAGGATTCTGATTTATGTTTCATGAGAAACACAAATCCATATCTACTGAAATCATCAGTAAAAGTGATGAAGTAACTAAAACCTCCCCTAGCCATTGTCCCTATGGGCCCACATACATCACTATGTATCAAGCCAAGAAGATCACTCGCCCTTTCACCTTTTCCGGTAAAAGGGGTCTTGGTCATCTTCCCTAATAAACAAGATTCACATGTATCTATTGATTCAAAATCAAAAGATTCTAAATATCCATCTTGATGGAGTTTAGAAATGCGTTTCTCATTTATATGTCCTAGGCGACAATGCCAAAGATAAGTTGGGTTTAAATCATTTGTTTTAACCCTTTTAGTATTAATGTTATAGATAGGGGTTTCGAGATCTAGAACATAAAGTCCATTACTCAAATTTGCACAACAATAAAACATGTCTTTTAAATAAACCGAACAACTATTGTTCTTTATTGTAAAGGAAAATCCTTTCTTATCAAGACAAGAAACAGAAATAATGTTTCTCCTTATTGCCGGAACAAAATAACAATTGTCCAATTCAAGGACTAACCCTGAGGGCAAGGATAAAAAATAAGTCCCTACAGCTAATGCAGCAACTCTTGCTCCATTTCCAACGCGTAGGTCTACCTCGCCCTTCATCAACTGCCTACTCCTTCTTAGATCCTGCACATTAAGACAAATGTGAGATCCACATCCAGTATCTAATACCCATGATGTTGAAGTTGACATGTTAATTTCTATAACAAAAATACCTGAAGTGGAAGTCTCACTTCCCTTCTTCTTAAGCTCTTCTAGGTACTTTGGACAGTTTCTCTTCCAGTGTCCCTTTTGTCCACAATGGTGACATTTACCTTCCTTAGCCACCCCGCCCACAGGTTTTAAGGCTGATGTACTTGGCTTATCCTTGCCTTTCCAAATCTTCTTGCCATTTCCTACAATACCCTTTCCTTTGCCTTTATACATGCCCTTTCCTTTACCTTTGCCAGAATTGACCATCATTATGGCCTTGCCCTTTCCTTTAGAAATATTGGGCTCAGCAGTCCTCAACATATTGAGTAGCTCTGGCAATGTTTTGTCCAATGCATTCATGTTGTAATTCATGATGACTGGCTTAAAACTGTCAGGTAATGATTTCAAAATGAGATCGGTAGCCAACTTCTGAGGGAAGGGGAATCCTAGCCTAGCTAGATTCTCCAAGTACCCAATCATTTTGAGCACATGAGGTCCTACAGAACCTCCCTCTTCAAGTCTGCAGCTAAATAGGGCTGAAGAAACTTCATATCTTTCTTGGTCAGCTTGACCTTGATATAGTTTCCTTAGGTTTTCGATCATATCGAAAGCCTCCATATGCTCATGTTGCTTCTGAAGCTCAGGAGACATAGTTGCCAGCATAAGGCATTGGACATCTAAAGCGTCATCCTGATGCTTCTTGTAAGCATCCTTGTCAGCTTTAGAGGCATTGTTCGCGGGTGGTTCCGGAATCGGACCTTCCAGGACATACTGCTTTTTCTCTTGTTTGAGGACAATCCTCAAATTTCTATACCAGTCAAGGAAGTTAGAACCAGACAATTTTTCTTTGTCTAGGATTGATCGCAACGAAAGGTTTGAAGGTGTGTTTGACGTCATGGTTATCTAAAACAGAAAATATGTAGTAAGTATCATTTTCAAAACATATTTAAATTATGGTCATTTAAATTAAATATGTCTCCCACTATTTTGATTCAAAACAAAAATACCCTCCACGAATCAGAAAATCCCGTTGGAAGATTTTCTAGTGGGCTAAGATCCATATTTTGCCAAGCGTTAAGTCAGCTTTGGCTGATCACCTAATACTTGGTTATTTAGGTAGGAAACTTTTTCCAATTGTATCTTTATACAACTCTTAGTCATTGGGTTAAGTAACCATTACTTATTATTCATCTTATGAATATTTAGCCCAATGTTTACGCCTCTAAGTTATATTCAATCCAATTGAAAACTTAGTTAAGTTAAAGCCCAATAAAACAGTTTGGATACTACCATTATCCCATCGCGTCTTACTAATATAAATAATAGTGCCCTGCTTTGGCAGACCCACTATTTATTGACATTAGTGTTGACGAGTGTACTTATTGGAAGGCGTTTATAACTTAATATTATTTTGAGGGATTTTAATTTATTTTAAAATTACCGTCTTTGTTAAACGCTTTAACGTAATAAAATTATCCCCAAAACATGCAAACGAAATTGTGAGATGGTTATGGTCTTCCTAGAAGAAAAAAAAAAAAAAAAAAATGAATAAACCTAGAGGAACTATATAGCCAAGGCTTCATGAAGTCCTACTTCTTGAACCCACCATCCTCTTGGAGTCACCACTCCTTGGTTCCTTTCAAAGACAAAAGCGCTTAGAGTCACCACTCTAGTTTTCTTCTAGATCTCTACTTTGTTGCCTCGATCAAGATTACAAGATTTTTAAAGAAACTCGCTTTACATACGAGTGAAGGGTTGAGAAAAGAAATACAACAGAATGAAGAGAGGCACAGCACGCAGGCTGTATTTAAATAAAATAACTAAGACCATAACCATTCACCATGCAACGTGTTAATTAATTAATTATAACCCATTTGAAATAATTTTAAAAAAAAATAAATTTTAAACGGGCCATTAAACACGTGGGTCGGTAATAAGGCGCTACGCAGAGAATGTACGGGGGTCCCGCTGTAGTCAGGTTGGTTCCCAGGAAAGAGAGGTGGGTCCGGTGTGACCGCTTAAGTACCAAATCTTTCCTAGCCAGAACGTCCCACTAACCATTAACAGCTCTAAAATTTTGGCTAGGGTTTCAACCACTTTGAAACCCTAATTCCTTATTGCGAACACTTCACAACGCAGCCGTCAAGGCACATGGAGGCAGCGCCGTCTAGGGTTTCAAAACCTAGAATTCAATTTGCGCTAATGCCAACATGCAATGCCTTTCCATGACGGCCGTCTAGGTTTCAACTCTTGAACCCTAGATTAAGGAACGGCCATGGTTTAACACTTAAACCTTATCACTTAACGCCCCATAACATGAACCATTCATGTTCGAAGATCAACTCAATTGATTCAAAGTTTGTACGATGACAATCATATGAGTAAAACACATATCAAAATTGCATAAACTCATACATCATACAAATTTAAACGGCAACAACATACATACTAAAATTAAGAAACTTTATAACATGCATCATATACAATTTATAAAGAATAACTCAAAATTATATGTATCATGCCAAAACAGAGGTCATACCATATACATGATTAATCATTGTAATAATATGCATCATATGCGATAACTCAAAATAGCAACATAATCATGCATGTTTATTTTCGAATCCTAGTTTCACAAAACATTTTCGCAAAACAAAATTGCAAAGCTTTAAACAACGAAACGATTTCGCAAATCATATTTTCCAAAAGCTCTTGCAAACGAAAACATATCATCATAAAATATAAACAAATGCCCAAAACACGGTTTTGCAACCTAGGCTCTGATACCACTGTTAGGAAATCCCTAAGCATGAGCAGCGGAAAAATTAAAGGGATTCCATAGGATTTGCAAGGTTCCGTGTTCCAAAGCACAAAAAACCAATTTCGAAATTATTTAGGTTACCTCTTGAAGAACTCCGAAGCAGTCGTAGCCTCGTCCTTTAGGAGTCCACACGAGCACTCCCACCAGAATCGCAACACTTGCCAACTGCTAGGTTGACGGCGTGTAGCTCTTGCAACTTTTTGCGAATTTTGTGTCTCACTTGAGTGAACGGCCTATGAGCATCTTATGCTCTATTTATAGGCTTAGGTTTGACCTAATTTGTTCTCTCTAAAAGTGGGCTCCTTACTCATTCCAAATGAGTTAGGCCCAATAGCTTTATTTTAGTCCAACTAAAATAAGACAACATTTTCTGATGGGCTTACTCTATGTGTGTGACCCTATAGGTAAAATACCCGGTCATATTAATAATAGACTATTTTATTATTAATATAAAATAAGAGCGGCATCTAGCAATGCATCATTATGTCCGAATATTATTAACATAACCTATAAGTGATAATTATTTAATACGTTTATTCCTTTTGTCACGATATCCTAATTGGGCCCAAGGCATGGTCGCGTCATCCTTGTACGGCCCAATTTATTTTACTTGATACCGGAGTAGACTGGATCCGAATAAATATCTAATATTTATTCTTTCTAGCATGGCCATGCGTTTTCTTAGTCTTACTCCATCAAGTGGCCTATGGATATCACTCCTGTCACATAGGAGAGACAAATCCCATCTACATCACTCACATCCCTCTGCATAATTTGTTCATTGCCTAATCACAACCTTTATAGTCCTCTTGTTACAGAAGACGTTTAATTGTATTAAAACAATAAACTCCTCATGTAGGAATCGTAGTGACTTCAGGTCGAAGGACTACATATACCATTATCACATTGAGAATCGTTTATGACAATCATGTAACGATCCATGCAACGTTCTCATGGTGGGTCTGTCCAGTACATCATTACTCTTAATGTGTACCCGTGTGAAGACTCGATATCATCTATATCTATGATCTGTGAGATCAGGTCATCAGTACACTCACACACTAGTCTCAGTGTATTTACATGTCCCCATGTAAATACTTAACTAGGGACATTTTAGGAATAATTTTTATATGACCTATTACTCCAAGGATAAATATGTTTAAAACAACTTTAAACTGAAATATTTATTCAATTGATAAGTAGAAAAAATGATACAAATGAAAAAGCATAAAGGCTCATAGTGCATACACCAACATGTAAGGCCGAATGTCCGGTTTCTGATCTGAAACTATGTCAATTAGCAGTGAAAAGTGGGCGTGAGTGGGCTAATCACCTTGTAGGGCTCACAGCTGAGAAAGTTAGATGGTATCCCCAATGGTTGGAAGTTGAATCAATTGTTCATCACTGTGGAGATTACCCAAATGTTCCCCTTATTGGTACGCAAGGATGTATCAACTATAATCCCATCATAGCCAAGCGTCAGCTAGCTTATCCTTTGCTTGGACCACCTGATGAAGAGTCTCTCACTCCTTTCATCTCATATTACTCGAAGGGAAGCTATGTCTCTGTCATTCGGGATATAGCGAATGCATGGAAGAAAGCCCACCGAAAGGGAAAAGAACTAGGGGCCCGAAGCCATGCTGTCAGAAAAGAATATTATGAATGGATCCTGAATAGGGTCTCTATTGTTAAATTACCCTTCAGAAATTCCCCTCATCTCCAAGAAAACCCTCCTGCTCCATCACTTGTTGGGGAAGATAAAGCAACCAAGGCGCTAAAGACCAAAATAGAAGAGTTAGCTGCCAAGAACAAAAAGCTAGAGGAAGACTTATTGAGATGTCAGCAAGAATACACCCTTCAGAAAAGGGAGAACCTGGAGAACAAGCAAGCCGTTGAGGAGATTAGGAAGAAACGAAAGATTGATGAAAGCTACATGATAAAGCAAGACCAATGTCTCCAAGCGGCCAATTCTCAACTAAAAATGAAAAACAAGGAAAGTGATTCCATCTTAGCCGAGAAACATCTTCTGAAGAATATGTTGGTACAATCGAAAGAAAATGAGCGGAATATCATGGTGCAAAAGGAGCTTCTACAGTCACGAGTCCACAAATTGGAACAACAGCTCAATGAAGTGGTAAAGACTTGCGAGCAAGAGATAAGTAGGGAACGACAACGCGCCATAAACATTGAGCAAGATTGTCAAGAGACCATACGCCTCTTAGAAGCTGAACAAAATGAAACTATTCACTTGTGGATGGATCGCTTTGCTAAGCTGGCGTACCTGGCCAACGGAGCTCTAGAAGATCTCCCGTTTTTACTCAAACAAGCGGAAGGAATTGCTAACCCTGTCAACACTCCTAGGGAAATTGCAACATTCTTAGAATACTGCAGAGGACGAATTTGTAAAATGAGGGAAATGATCGCCCGAGCTAGGGATGGCTAATTTATTTTCCCGCTTTGTAACTTGGCACTTTATGGCAATAATGTACTCTTTTCGAAATAATGGATTCCTTTGTCTTCACAACTATCTCATGTTAATTTCCATTCAATGCTTTACTTAGTACTCTTGAACGTGACGTTCTGAGGAACAGTCGAAGGATCCGTCAAGTTCCAACATTGCTTCCCACGTAATCTCGTTTCACTTAATTTTTTCTTTAATTCGCTTATCTTTTCTAAATTTTCTTTTGTGTTTCTTTCTAAAGACATTACGGGTAAACATTCTTACGGGACCAGGCTCAGGAAGAAACTCATGGCTGACATAGAACAAGAAAATGAGAATTTGAAGGCTGAGCTCACCCAGGTCAAGGAACAGATGGCCGAGATGGCCAAGCTCCTGGAAAGGAGAGTCACAGAAGGGGGATCTTCTGCAGGGGTTGAAGACGCCCGGCAACAACCACCCACCTCTCATCACGGTCAAGATCCGGCTACAGGATCTGACCCTAGGACCACCGCACCTCCCCTCGTTGTTCGTATAAGGAGACCAAATCCTGCAAACACACAACAACATACCTTTGTGGATGAGGAAGGCAATGTTATTCCCTTTCCCCCGTATGGTTTACCGCACGGATATTTCCCACCACTCCAGGAAGAACCTTGCCACCAAGACCAAGTTCCCATCACTGCCCAGCCTAACACTAATCAACCAAACGACCCACTTACCCAAGCACAAGCCACCCAGATGCCACCCACTCATACTCAAGCCGCCCAAACACAAGCCGCCCAAGCGCAGCCTGCTCATACCATTCATATACCCCGAACCACTGCCAAACCGGATACCTTCATACCAAACACTGACCTGTTTCATTCCTACCAGCAATATGGGAAGTTTGGTCAACACACTACTGCCGGTCTGAGTGCTGTGGCTACCACCCAGGAAGAGAGGTTGGAATTCTTGGAAAGGCGTTTAAGGGAGATGGAAGGAACAAGTAAATTTGGGACAGGCACTGCTGCTGAACTTTGCCTAATCCCTGATGTCGTCATACCTCTTAAATTCAAGACGCCCGATTTTGACAAATACAGAGGGTTGACATGCCCAAAGAATCATCTAACCATGTACTGCCGTAAGATGGCTTCGCATGCGTCAAATGACCCTCTGCTGATTCATTGTTTTCAGGATAGCCTGGTTGGGGCTCCCCTGACATGGTACAATCATCTAGAGCGCTCTCGTATACGCTGCTGGAAAGACCTAGCAGACTCGTTCATGCAACAATACAAATATAACCTGGACATGGCCCCGGATAGGGGACAATTGCAGAACATGACTAAGAAAGATAACGAGACGTTCAAGGAGTACGCCCAAAGGTGGCGCGAAGTGGCGGCACAGGTTGACCCACCTCTATCTGAAAAGGAGGTGATCACTATGTTCATAGATACACTTCAAACTCCTTTCTATGAGAAGATGATTGGAAGTGTCTCGTCCCATTTCTCTGATATTGTCACTATTGGAGAAAGGATAGAAAATGGGCTAAGGACCGGCAGGATAGTCCGAAGTCCATCTGGGATGGGAGCTGCAAGGAGACCTACACTTGGCGAAAACAGGAGAAGAGAAGGGGAGACCAACTTGGTCTCTCACAACCAGAGAAGGAACCTGGCAGGGCCACCTACCCCAGTTAGCCTTTCACCAGTATATCCCGGCGTGTCGCACCCGTATGTGGCAGCCATTCCAAACCTTAATCCACCACAATTCAGACCAACCATTGTACGGCCGCCTGCGCCACCACAGATACCACACCAAGCACCACAAGCCAACCCACCGCCAAATATCCAAAGAAGGAACAATGACCGTGCTCCACCCCAGTTCGATCCCATCCCAATGTCCTATACCGAACTCTTGCCTCACCTCATTGAAAAAACTCTAGTAGTACCCTGTCCCTTGAGGCCGCTACAGCCACCTTATCCTAGGGGGTATGACCCTAATGCCCGATGCGATTATCATGCGGGTGCACCAGGCCATTCTACTGAAAATTGTCTGGCTTTGAAATATAAAGTAAGGGACCTGATTCAGGCAGATTGGATAAGCTTCCGAGAAGGAAGTCCAAATGTGACAACAAACCCTCTGCCTAATCATGAAGGGCCCGGGGTCAATGCTATCGGGGAAGATGTGGAGTATACGTCCAATGTTGAGGACATTCAGATGCCTCTAAAAGGAATTCACTCCCTTATGTTTGAGGTAGGGTTAGTGAAGGACAAATGGGATGAAGACTTCGATGATGCCCAATCGACAAAGCAGCAAGAGTTTCGAAAAACTCTCCAAAGGTTTATGGACAGTCACACTATACGAGTCTGCAAGCGCCATGGCGATGAGGTAAATATGATACAGGGACAGACTGGACCTCGGGCCCCAAAACCCCTGGTCATATTTTATAGTAAAAACGCGTCGCTAACGCAGACCCCTGCCAGAACTACTATTACGGCATGGCCACCTGCTCCATTCCCGTATGACAACTCCCACGCCGTGCCTTGGAAGTATAACACGGACATAGTCGTTTCCAACCCCGTAATAATTGATCCGGCGCCAGCTTTGTTGGTTACCAACATCGCCGGTGTAGGCGGAATGACCCGAAATGGGAGAGTGTATGCACCTTCAGAGCCAAAGCAAGACAAGACTGCCGCGGAAGGCAAAACCGGGAAGGTTGGGATCGCTGGCGAAGCAAAGAAGGTTGTGCCAGAAGAGGAGACTAAGGAGTTCTTAAAATTTATCCGCCACAGCGATTACCAGGTATTGGATCAGTTGAACTATACCCCCGCTAAGATCTCCTTATTATCTCTGCTGACAAGTTTTGAATCACATCGGAACGCGCTGATGAAGGTGCTAAGTGAGGCACACGTGAAACATGACTTGCCTGTTGATAAGTTCCAAGGTATTGTCGGACATATAGTGGCCAGTAACTATCTGACTTTCACGGATGACGAGGTGCCGGTGGAAGGGAAAGGACACAACAAAGCTCTCCACATCTCTGTGAAGTGTCAAGACCATATTATGGCAAAAGTGCTCGTCGATAATGGATCATCCTTGAATGTGATGCCTAAGTCTACATTAGCTAAACTACCCATAGATGGGGCATGCATGAGACCGAGCTCCATGATAGTAAGAGCTTTTGATGGGACCCGACGGGAGGTCATAGGCGAAGTTGAGCTACCCATACAAGTTGGACCCCATATCTTTCAAGTTCTCTTCCAAGTAATGGATATCATGCCCGCCTATAGTTGCTTGTTAGGGAGGCCATGGATTCATTCAGCAGGGGTAGTTCCTTCCACTTTACACCAGAAACTAAAGTTCATCGTTGATAACAGACTGGTAATTGTTTCTGGAGAGGAGGATCTTCTGGTCAGTAAGCCAGTTACTACCCCCTATGTAGAGGCAGCCGAGGAAGCCCTCGAGACATCATTCCAGGCTTTGGAGATAGCCA
Source organism: Clitoria ternatea (assembly GCA_037962975.1). Taxonomy (NCBI): domain Eukaryota; kingdom Viridiplantae; phylum Streptophyta; class Magnoliopsida; order Fabales; family Fabaceae; genus Clitoria; species Clitoria ternatea. Next base: position 54,679,001 of record CM075676.1, read on the forward strand.
ACGCCACAAGCATGCCTTTCCCAAAGGTACCGCTAGCAGTAGCAAAGACCATGCTACGAGGAGGATATAAGCCGGGAAAAGGACTCGGAAGAGAACTGGAAGGAAGAATTCAACCTGTCTGTCTCCCTGAGAACAAAAATAGGTACGGCCTAGGATACCAGCCTACCACTGAAGACCAAAAAAGGGTAGAAGAAGAGAGGAGAGGGAAGAGGATTACTCGTCATACCGGGCATGCAGTCAACACTGCGAAAATCCCCATCTGTGACCTCTACCAGAGCTTCAGGAGCGCCGGAGTAATGTTTCCAGATCAAGTGGCCGTGATCCAAAGTGATCTTGATGAAGGCCCCGGATTTGTGTATGCTGGCTCACCTGGTCAGGAACTGAACAACTGGGAGGTCATAGAATTCCCCACGATTTGTACCATTTCATCAAAGTAATCATGTTTTCTGTTCGATCCTTTAGCTATGCTTCGGGATCTCATTTTGTAACAATAAAAACTTGTTCGTTTGTTTGAATAATAAATGCCGTCAGTTTCCAAATAGCTTGATCTGTTTAGTAACCTATTATTTAAACCTTTCTCTTGCTTGTTTTCCTTTTCATTTGCTATGATACACTGAAAATGCAGATCCGAAAGCGATTCATCTGAGAATAGTGAGAATTCGGTCTTATTTCACGATTTTGACTGTCTAACTGATTGCGCCAATGAGGAATATGATGAAGACTGCGATCCCTCGCCTGAGTTAACCCGGTTATTGGAACAAGAGGATAGGGAAATTCTGCCCTACTTAGAGATAGCCGAGGTTATCGATTTGGGAATTGGAGGAGTTAAAAAGGAAGTCAAAAATTGGTACCTCGTTAAGTAAAGAACAGAGGCAGGAACTGATTGGGTTGTTGAGAGAGTTCAGCGATGTTTTCACCTGGTCTTACCAAGATATGCCGGGACTGGACAATAGCATTGTCGAACATAGGTTACCATTAAAACCCGAATGTCTGCCGGTAAAGCAGAAGCTGCGACGTATGAAACCTGAGATGCTTTTGAAAATCAAGGAAGAAGTCAAGAAGCAATTTGATGCCGGGTTCTTAGCCGTGGCAAAATACCCACAGTGGGTGGCAAATATCGTCCCGGTCCCGAAAAAGGATGGCAAAGTACGAATGTGCGTGGACTATCGTGATTTGAACAGGGCTAGCCCCAAGGATGATTTTCCCCTGCCTCAGATTGATGTTCTGGTCGACAATACCGCGCAACATACGATCTTTTCATTCATGGACGGTTTCTCCGGATACAATCAAATTAAGATGGCGCCCGAGGATATGGAAAAAACCACATTTGTCACCTTGTGGGGAACCTTCTGTTATAAGGTGATGTCTTTTGGTCTAAAGAATGCCGGAGCAACTTACCAGAGGGCCATGGTAACCCTTTTCCATGACATGATGCACAAGGAGGTGGAGGTTTACGTCGATGATATTATTGCCAAGTCTAAAACGGATGAAGGGCATATGGAAGACCTAAGGAAACTCTTCGAAAGGCTGAGGAAATTCAAGCTTAGGCTAAACCCAGCCAAGTGCACCTTCGGCGCAAGATCCGGGAAGTTGCTGGGATTCATAGTAAGCAAGAGAGGCATAGAGGTCGACCCTGACAAAGTTAAAGCCATTCTTGAAATGCCTCCTCCCCATACAGAAAAGGAAGTTAGAGGTTTCCTAGGGAGATTAAATTACATCGCTCGCTTCATCTCACAGTTGACGGCAACATGCGAGCCAATTTTCAAATTGCTCCGTAAGAACCAACCAGTTCAATGGAACAAGGATTGTCAAAAGGCTTTTGAAAAGATAAAGCAATACTTGCAGAACCCGCCAGTTTTGATCCCACCTACCCCGGGAAGACCACTCATTTTATACCTTACAGTGTTAGATGAATCCATGGGTTGTGTGTTGGGGCAACATGATGAGACTGGGAAGAAAGAGCATGCCATTTATTATCTAAGCAAGAAGTTCACTGACTGCGAGATGAGGTATTCTGTTCTGGAAAGGACCTATTGTGCGTTAGCATGGGCAGCCCGACGTTTGAGACAATACATGATAAACCACACTACTTGGCTAGTTTCCAAAATGGACCCTGTCAAATATATCTTTGAAAAACCTGCCTTGACCGGAAGGATTGCTCGATGGCAGGTCCTGCTAACTGAGTACGATATAGTCTATGTCACTCAGAAGGCTATAAAAGGAAGTGTTCTGGCTGACTACCTAGCTCATCAACCCATAAGAGATTATCAGCCCATGCAGTTTGACTTCCCGGACGAAGATATCATGGCCCTGATTGATGAAGAAGGAGCCCAAAAGGATAAATGGACCCTAAGGTTTGATGGTGCTTCTAACGCATTAGGACACGGAATCGGAGCAATCCTCATTTCACCTGACAGAGAACTTATCCCCGTTTGTGCTCGATTATGTTTTGATTGTACCAATAACATCGCTGAGTACGAGGCGTGTTCTCTGGGAATCCAAGCAGCATTGGATGCCAAAGTGAAGAAAATGGAAGTATACGGGGATTCTGCCCTGGTCATTCACCAACTAAAAGGAGAGTGGGAGACTAGAGACAGCAAATTAATTCCCTATCAAACTCGTATCAAGGAGTTGATTAAGGAATTTGATGATGTTTCTTTTCACCATGTTCCCCGGGAGGACAACCAAATGGCTGATGCTTTGGCTACCCTAGCATCTATGTTCAAGGTGAGCAATGATTACGACATGCCTCTCATTGAAATAGTGCGGCACCACGAACCCACATATTGCCAGATGATTGAAAGGGAGTCAGATGGGAAGCCTTGGTATTACGATATCAAGAGGTATGTCCGAAATCAAGAATATCCCGAAGGTGCTACAGAGAATGATAAGAGAACCCTGCGACGGCTCGCCATGGGTTTCTTCTTAAACGGTGATGTGCTTTATAAGAGAAACTACGACTCTGTCCTTCTTCGTTGCATCGACACCGACGAGGCAAGTAAAATCATGAGGGATGTCCACGAGGGATGTTTTGGAACTCACACCAACGGGCACGCCATGTCGAGAAAGATCTTGAGGGCTGGTTACTACTGGATGACCATGGAGTCAGACTGTTTTGCCTATGTTCGTAAGTGTCACAAATGTCAGATATACGCGGACCATATTCACGCTTCCCCGTCTTCCCTGAATGTCTTGTCAGCTCCCTGGCCCTTTTCAATGTGGGGTATGGACGTCATTGGACCCATCGAGCCAAAAGCCTCTAACGGTCATCGTTTCATTTTAGTCGCTATCGACTATTTCACAAAATGGGTAGAAGCTGCTTCGTACGCTAATGTGACAAGGAGTGTTGTGGTTAAATTTGTCAAGCGTGAACTGATATGCCGGTACGGTCTGCCGAGTCAGATCATCACTATAATGGCATGAATTTGAATAACAAAATGATGAAGGAACTTTGTGAAGACTTCAAAATCCACCATCATAATTCCTCCCCGTATCGCCCTAAAATGAATGGGGCAGTCGAGGCAGCCAATAAAAACATCAAGAAGATCGTACAGAAAATGGTTATGACCTACAGAGATTGGAGCGAAATGCTCCCCTTTGCTTTACATGGGTATCGTACCTCGGTCCGAACTTCAACTGGGGCAACTCCATTCTCCCTGGTTTATGGTATGGAGGCAGTCCTGCCTTTCGAAGTAGAGATCCCTTCTCTTCGAGTGATAATGGAGGCGGAATTAAAGGAAGCTGAATGGACCCAAACTCGACATGACCAGTTAAATCTGATTGATGGGAAGAGATTAGCAGCCCTTTGTCATGGTCAGCTGTATCAAAAGCGTATGAAACGAGCGTTTGAAAAGAAGGTACGACCTCGACAATTCCGAGAAGGAGACCTAGTCCTCAAGAAAATCTTGCCAATCCAAAAGGACATCCGAGGGAAATGGACACCTAATTACGAAGGACCATACGTCGTGAAGAAGGCTTTCTCTGGAGGAGCTCTAATCCTCACCAACGTGGATGGAGAGGATCTACCAATGCCTGTGAACGCCGACGCGGTGAAGAAATATTTTGCCTAAAAAAAAAAAAACAAAACAAAAAAAAAAACAAAAACAAAAACAAAAACAAAAACAAAAAAAAAAGGGGTGCTCGCTAGGCTGAAAACCCATGGGGCAGCCTAGGCAAAAATTAGAGCTGCTTGATGAGTCGAAAACCCGGAAGGGCGGCTCAGGTAGAATAAAAAGCCACAAGTTCAGGCGTAAGGACGTGAACTCTTCAGAGAAGGAAAACTGGTCAGGCACGCGCATCTTTGTCAAAATCATTTCCCAGAAGTAAAATCAGAGGATGGTCTCGAAGTCGTGAGGAAAAGATCCGGATTCTTATCACTCGCAAGGAGTCGCTGGAGGGTTTAAAAGGCCTTCTTTCTCTCCCACCTTTTAATTGTTTATACATATGTTTTTGTTACCTTTACCTTCATTACCAATGTACATACTTATATTCAATAATAAAATAAGCTTTCCCTTTCCTTCTCCTGAGTCTACGGCTGAATCTTATAAACGAACAAGTTTTTCTTAAGAGGAAATTTTTGAAATGAAAAGTGATGAAATGAAAAGTCGTGGTGAAACGAAATGTATCCTGGCGTCAGACCCGGCCCGTGAGAAAGCATAACCAATTCTGTTAATTATGTTCCTGGAAGACAGAATTTGTCTCTATCTCATCCATGAGTTATCTTGAAAGCCTATCTCTCAGGAAAGGTCGCTCGAAATGTCAATTCTTTTGATTACTCGTGCTTCTAACCATCTGTTTTGAAGGATGATGGAACTACGTCACACAGAAATGAAGAACCTGACACCAAAGATCCGGACCAGAAGTTTTCCCCAAGAGAAATCAGTAGATTGGCATCCCCAGTGAAATCACAATCGCCAAAGCCGACACTTCCCAAATCCTTCCCCAGTGGGACTACACTTCCCGGTCAACCCAAACTGGGGCATCTCCCTGGGTTTGTTCTTTCATTCAAAGGGCAGTTCCCCAAAGATTTCATCCAATCTTATCAAACTAGGACATCTCCCCAGGCTTCTCTTTCCAATCAAAGGATGGCATCCCAAACCACCAAATGCTTCCCCAGTGGAGCCATAAATTCCTAAATCCTTTCCCAGCAGGACTACACTTCCTAGTCAACCCAAAACTGGGGCATCTCCCCGGATTTAGTCTTTCATTCAAGGGGCAGTTCCCCAAGATTTCCACCAATCATATCAAACTGGGGCATCTCCCCGGGTTTAGTCTTTCATTCAAGGGGCAGTTCCCCAAGATTTCCACCAATCATGTTAAACTGGGGCATCTCCCCGGGTTTAGTCTTTCATTCAAGGGGCAGTTCCTAAAGATCTCATCCAATCATGTCAAACTGGGGCATCTCCCCGGATTTATTCAGGGGGCAGTTCCCCAAAGATTTCATCCAATCTTATCAAACTGTGACATCCCCCCAGATTCATTCTCTTGCGTTCAAGGGGCAGTTCCCCAAGAACCCGCAGTCATGACAACCGAGGGTCAACCCCAACCTTTACATTTCCTACCAACACTGAGTTAATTCAGACGAGACGTCCTGTTAGCTCCCCACTTTTACCTTACTACAAACCAAGGGCCACACCCCACATTTATCTTCCTGTCAATCAAGGGCCGCACCCCACATTTATTTTCCTGTCAATCAAGGGCCACACCCCACATTTACTTTCCTGTCAACCAAGGGCCACACCCCACATTTACCTTCCTGTCAACCAAGGGCCACCCCCACATTTACTTTCCTGTCAACCAAGGGCCACACCCCACATTTACTTTCCTGTCAACCAAGGGCCACACCCCACATTTATTTTCCTGTCAAACCAAGGGCCATACCCCACATTTACTTTCCTGCAAACCAAGGGCCACACCCCACATTTACTTTCCTGTCAACCAAAGGCCACACCCCACATTTACTTTCCTACAAACCAAGGGCCACACCCCACATTTGTTTTCCTGCAAACCAAGGGCCACACCCCACATTTACTTTCCTGTCAACCAAGGGCCACACCCCACATTTACTTTCCTGTCAACCAAGGGCCACACCCCACATTTACTTTCCTGTCAACCAAGGGCCACACCCCACATTTATTTTTCTGTCAAACCAAGGGCCATACCCCACATTTACTTTCCTGCAAACTAAGGGCCACACCCCACATTTACTTTCCTGTCAACCAAAGGTCACACCCCACATTTACTTTCCTGCAAACCAAGGGCCACACCCCACATTTACTTTCCTGTCAACCAAAGGTCACACCCCACATTTACTTTCCTGTCAACCAAAGGTCACACCCCACATTTACTTTCCTGCAAACCAAGGGCCACACCCCACATTTCCTGTCAGTCAAGGGCCACACCCCACATTTCCTTTCAGTCAAGGGGTAATTCCCCACTCTTACCTTCCTGTCACCCAAGGGACGGTACACCTCCTTTTTGGAAAACAGCTCTCTTGATTCTTCAAAAAAAAAAAAAACAAAACAAAAACAAAAACAAAAACAAAAAAAAAAAAGAAAGAAGAAGGGAAATAGAGAGGATAGATCAAGAGGTCCCACTTGGCCCCTACATCGGTGTTCATATCTTTACTTCATTTTCACTTCAAAAACACAGAAAGCTTCGTGTTTCTCCTGTGAAAAAGAAGTAAAGAGGGGCATCTGTGAACACCTCTTTTTGTCCGGCCAATTGGTACAGTTCCATCTTTTGAGCACTCTTTCATGCGCATGGTTCATTTGAAAATTCATAACTCCTTCATACGATCTTTGATTTGCGCAAACCCGGTCTCTAAATTTTCGTAACAAGATTGTCTACGACTTTTGTGAAGATCTTGAAGGCTGAATCCTTACCAATTGATACAGTTTTAATAATCTTCCTAGACTTGCTCCAGTTTCATGACTGCTCTGCACATCTTTAAGAAAAAATTCATATCTCCCTCATATGATACTCAAATGACCCCATTCTTTTTTCTATGGCTCCACATCAAAGAGATCTACAAACTTTATGAAGGCCACAAAAGCTAATTCTCCACCCATTTTGCCCAGTGAATTTATTTTTCTTTCAAAATGTGTTTCTGTCACACTCTGGAGCAGTTTTCGTAGATGGGTCATATCTCCCTCATTTCTTGATGAAAAGTTTTGTGCCATATATCAAATTAAAGCTAAGAGAAAGATCTACAACTTTCATGTTGGACTCTTTTTCAAATTTGGCACGCATCAGCCCTCAAATGCGCGAGCAAGTTTGTGATGCGTAAAAAGGGAATGAAAAAGCACCAAACAGCATCATGAATCGATTCAACACATGCATGAATCGATTCATGCGTGAAATAGCCCCAAAAAATCAATTTCAAGTGGTTTGAATCGATTCATAGCCCTCTTGAATCGATTCATACGAATTTAAAGCACCCAGGAAGTGAAATTTTGCAAATTGAATCGATTCATACGGGTTTCAAAGGCAATGAATCGATTCTTTCCCTAGATGAATCGATTCATACGAGTAATTTTAGCCCAGAATTGCATTTTGAACGCATGAATCGATTCATTTCACCATTGAATCGATTCATGAGTGAATTATTGGCCCAGAAACACGTTTTCAAGCTTCTGGATGGTGGGCAAGGCACTCAAAGCTGATAATGGAGCACTCAAAGCTGATAATGGAGCACTCAAAGCTGATAATGGAGCACCATGATTTGTTAATTAATGAGTGCACCCTCCAATTCCAATTGTTTATGGCAATGGCTTTGCCTTTGGACTCCTATAAATAGGAAGCAAGGCAAGGGACACCAGACACCATTCTTCATTCACACAAATTCCTCCCTCATTTGTTCTTCCTCTTCTCTTCTCTGTTGGAGTTTTTTCCACACCATTCTTCATTGAAGGCAATCAATCCCTTGAAGAAACCATTCGTTCTTCCTCTTCCTCTTTCTCTGTTGGCAATTTCTTCCTCCAACAATTTTTTCATTTCCAGCAAGTTTTGCATTTTCTAGCAAGTTTTTTTCATTTCCAGGTTATTATGTTCTTTTCTTTTCTTCTCTTTTCTTTGTAGTTGTTATTGTGTAGTTTCATTTCTTCTTCCAGCAAGTTTCTTTTCATTTCTAAGTTTTTCATTTCCATGTTATTTTTAATATAGTATGCTTTTTAATAAAAAAATAATAAAATAATAAAATAATAATAATAATAAAAAATAATAAGTAATAAGTTTTGCACATGTTTTATTTTCTAGCCTAAAAATTTCCATTTTTTAACAGTGTCGTACGGGAATACTTCCGTCTACACAATCTCCTTAGGATTCGTACACGTGCGAAGAACTTCGTTTTGTATGAGTTCCCCATCTCAATAACTTCCATCATCATGTTCCGAGTCAAAAAAGATTTTTTTTTAGAACTACGTAACCCTGATTTCTTGATAATTCAAGAATACGTAGGAGCAGGACTTTAACTCCTGTCGGGCCCATCTTTCTTATTTCCTTTTACTGATTTATTTCCTTACTTTTTTTTGCGTTTCTTTCGTGATGTTAATTTTTGTCGTTTCCGTGAAAATCAATTTAGACGTGACGTCTTGTTGATTTCCCCCTAGTTTTTGTTCAAACCTCACTACAATTCATAGGGAAGGGATACTTAGGACAAGACGTCCCGCTTATCCCTTTCCTATCCCTATCCTTTTTACCCGAGGATGTTTAATTTAGACGTGACGTCTTATTGGCATTCTCTCACCCTCTCTGTCTCATATTGAAGTCAAGCTTAATTCGGACGAAGCGTCCCATTGACCTCGCTTCAACATTCTACGTTTGTACAGTTCTCTTACTCCATTCCGTCCTTTTCAAATAAAAATGCACAAGTAAAAGGGAAGAAACCATGTTTTATTTAAGGCTATTTATATTGTGCTTTCAATCTTGGTACTGTCTTTGACAGGCGATGTAGGGTGCTAATACCTTCCCTACTCGTAACCGACTCCCGAACTTGGATTTCAATTTTTTTTTAAACCAGTGCTTTACTGAACTTAGTTTTTTCCCAATGTTTTTCCTATGGATAAAAACGTTGGTGGCGACTCCCTGTTTCATTTTTTCTCTCTTGTTCGCCGCGCCGTCGCGACCCAGGTTGCGACAGAAAGGATAATCTAGGAAAGTTTGATGCAAAATCTGATAAGGCAATCTTTCTTGGATTTTCATCATCAAGTAAATCTTATCGATTATTTAACAAACAAACAAATACTATTGAGGAGTCAATTCATGTGAAATTTGATGAAAATAGCCATAACTCCCCGAGAAAGAAAGATTTTGATGATCTTGTAGGTACCCTCCAAGAATTGAACTTGGATGACAAAGAAGAAGACAACAAAGAAGGAGACACAACACAAGGTGTGGAAATTCAACAAAAAGAATGGATCATCTCAAAAGACTATCCATTGGACAACATTATAGGTGATATCACCAAAGGTGTAAGTACCCGACGCTTTTTCAATACTTGCAATCATTTAGCGTTTGTCTCTCAAATTAAACCTAAGACCATTGATGAAGCTATTATTGATGAACATTGGATGTTGGCCATGCAAGAAAAGCTAAATCAATTTGAAAGAAATGAAGTTTGGGAATTAGTGCTAAGACCCAATAATCACCAAATAATAGGTACTAAATGGGTTTTTAGAAATAAACTTGATGAAAATGGTATAATCACTAGAAACAATGCTGGGCTAGTAGCTAAGGGATACAATCAAGATGAAGGTATAGATTATGAAGAAACGTATGCACCCGTAGCTAGGTTAGAAGCCATTAGATTATTATTAGCCTTTGCATGTTGTAAAGACTTTAAATTGTACCAAATGGATGTCAAGAGTGCTTTCTTGAATGAATACATTCAAGAAGAAGTATATGTTGATCAACCTCCTGGTTTTGAAAACTATCAATTTCCAAATCATGTTTACAAACTAAGAAAAGCATTATATGGTTTAAAACAAGCTCCAAGAGCTTGGTATGAAAGATTGAGCAAATTTCTTTTGGAAAACAATTTTGAAAGAGGAAAGGTTCATACAATATTTTTCATTAAGCATAAGAAGAATGACATACTTTTAGTACAAATATATGTGGATGATATCATTTTTGGTGCTACTAATGAATCACTCTGCAAGGAGTTTGCTAAGTTAATGCAGGATGAGTTTGAAATGTCTATGATGGGAGAACTTACATTCTTCCTTGGACTACAAATTAAGCAAACTAAAGAAGGCACATTCATTAGCCAATCCAAATATTGCAAGGAGTTGCTTAAGAAATTCAACATGGACAAGGCAAATGAAATTGCCACACCTATGAGCACTTCATGTTATTTGGATAAGGATGAGAAAGGTAAGGATGTAGAACTCACAAAGTATAAAGGTATGATTGGATCCTTACTTTACTTAACTGCTAGTAGACCGGATATCATGTTTGTTGTTTATATGTGTGCAAGATACCAAGCATGCACAAAAGAATCTCACTTTATTGCTGTAAAAAGAATAATGAAATACTTGGTTGGAACTCGAGATGTTGGTTTATGGTACCCTAAAGGGGTTGAATGCACTCTTGTTGGTTATTCTGACTCTGATTTTGCAAGATGTAAACTTGATAGAAAAAGTAATAGTGGTACTTATCACTTGCTTGGTAGTTCTCTTGTATCTTGGCATAGCAAGAAATAGGTAAATGTTGCATTATCCACAGCTAAGGCAGAATATGTTATAGCTGGTAATTGTTGTGCTCAAATCCTCTGGATGAGACAACAACTTCTAGATTTTAGTGTTATGTTAGACCATGTGCCTCTCAAATGTGATAACACAAGTACCATTAATATTTCAAAGAATCCTACGATGCATTCTAGAACCAAACATATTGAGATAAGACACCATTTCATTAGAGATCATGTGTTAAAGGGTGATTGTGTGCTTGAACATGTTGAAACCTCTAAGCAATTAGTTGATATCTTCACAAAACCACTTGCAAAGGAGCAATTCATACACATAAGAAGAGAGTTAGGAATTCTAGACATTTCTAATTTGTTTGAATATTGATTGATATTGATGATTCTTTGACTTACAATGTGTTTGATGAGTGAAAATTGGTTGATTGATGAAATAAGTATGTTCTATTCCATAACAATTGAGTCCTTAATGCTTATTGATTAAAGAACATGTGTTTTCAGCATTTTTGGGTTGTAATAATCGATTAGATAGCTTTATCAAATTGACTAGAATCATTCTGTCTTAACCATAATCGATTAGATAGCTTCAAATAATCGATTAGTAAGTCTCTGTGTTCTAACTAATTGATTAGTGTACTTAACAAATCGATTAGTGACGTTCTGTTTTTTCCACTAATCGATTAGACACTCTTACTAATCGATTGCAAAGTTTCTGTTTTTAGTGCAATCGATTACTCGGTTCAAAAACATTCCAGATTCCCCAGGAAACATATCCTAATTGATTAGCCTACGAGCATAAACGATTAGCAACGCACCAGAATTGCAATAATAAATGCTTAATCTGAGTGCCATCATTCCCACTCAATCCTAACCCTTCATTAACTTTGATCCTCACCCCCTAAACTCCTCCTAAATCCTATATAAACCCCTCCTTCACCACTTCTATCTCACACCTTCCATACTTCTCCTTCCCCAATCTCTCAAAAGTCTCTAACTCCTCTATTTCTCTTATTCTTCTTCTAACTTTCTCACCATGTATTCCTCTAAGTGAAGAGGGCTAGGTCCTCTGCTGCCCAACCCCCTAGATTTCTCAAGATTCTTCACCAATCCAAGAGACCTTCAAAACTTCATCAATAAGTTTTCTGAAAAAGATATTATCTCCCATCACCACATAAATGCTGAAGTCTTTGAGAACCCAGGCTTCACTTTCACCCAACTTCTTCACCATTACAACCTTGTTCCCTTCCTCACTCTCAAGGAATACTACTACCCGAAACTAATGCGAGTTTTCTTCTGCACTCTCAAATTGGTGGATGGCCATCTTGAGGCAAGAGTCAAAAATGTGACTCTTAAGATAACCAATGAACAGCTTGCAGAAATCACTCAACTCCCTCTCTCAACTGCTATTGCCGGTGGATACCCGAAAGATGAATGGGACTTCAATGCCATTTCTATAACACTCCTGATTTTCTGTACTCGAATCCCGATGTGATCATCATAATTAATAAAAATGCGAGTAAATTTTTCATGTTTGAAAACATTTCCGAGACACTACCATGATCACATCAGGACCCAATTCATAGAAAACCAAAGAGTGAGATTATATGACCTAAAGCTGGATCGATAGATAAATTGCCCATAACGGTATACGAAAATAATAGAGTTTACAGCGGAAGAATATGTATACCGGGCACACGCCTAGTCCCATATATGAAGATATGAGAAAAGGCTAGGCAAGCATGCAATGGCATATTATAAGCCTAATAGACAACCATCATCATTTTATATAATTACATAAGCATGCAATGCCTAAGATATAATTATATATATATATACAGACCTATATTCATATATATTCGGGGATATTCCCCCAACTATCACAATCATCAACATTCATCATTCAATTTCAATCTTTCTAATATACATCAAATTGTCTCTTACATACTATATTTACATCTCCCAATTTCATAATTCCAAAGGATTATTCCATACATATTCTATTTCATTAAAACATCTATGACATCATAAACAATTGATACATTATACAAAAACCCATAAATGATGCCGGCCAAGGCACTTCCTTTACCACTAATTACCTTCACCCAAGCTTTAATTAAAATCCAAACTCATCCCATGGCAACCTGCATCACAAGGCTAAAAAGGAGACCACATGGGAGAGTGAGTTATACATTCAAAATGACGATTAATATATATATTGTGATCATGTGTATATGCATACAAACATCATGTGTGCTTTGCTATCAAAACATCAAATTATCATTCATTCATTATCTCATTATCACAATAGGCATACAAGCCTCATGAATCACAATTCATATCATAAATAAGCACAACATATACACAATCACAAACATCATCACTTTGCCACTTATCAACAAGGGCATTCATAATCATTACCATCATTAATTCATTAAGGTTTCACTCAAATACCTCCTCGCAAGGGGTTTCTCATCACTCGTGGTTATCCCATTTCAAATGCCATGGTCTTAAAGCTAATGCATATGTCAACTGTTTAATGCATATGCAACGGATCCGATTTCATAACACGGGTGATCGCAACCACCATAATCAATCATTCATAATCATTGGTTTCCCGCCTCGCAAGGGGTACTCCCTATAGCAGCTTTGCAAGGTGCATCTCGTGATCGCAACCACGTTTAACAATTCTCATAGGTTTCCCGCCTCGCAAGGGGTACTCCCGCCTCATGATCGCAACCATGGGCATCATAGGTGCTCGCAAGCCCTTTATCATATCAATTACCAAGTGATCGCAACCACTGGCTCATCATTATACAATGGTCCCCGCAGAGCCTTTCACATTCCATAACTAGGTGATCGCAACCACCGGCAGAATCTCATATCACAACCAAGTTGGTTTCCCGCCTCGCAAGGGGTACTCCCTTCATAGAATCCCGCAGGATCTTTCATCACTGTGATCGCAACCACAGAGTATCAATGCTATGCCATGCCATGAATGCAATGCAATAATACATATGCTCAACAACAACCTCGCAAGGATATCTCACCCTCTCAATTAGGGGTATATTATATATTTGGTTTTTATTATCATTGGCACACAATCAACCACAAGGCCCCTCAAGGCTTAACATTTACATGTTCATAAATCCACACATGGCAATCATAGCATATCAATCATCATAATATTTATCCACGCATGGAAGCCATCAAGTTATTTCAAAACATACATTCATCAATCATCATTGCATCTCATACGTACAAGTCAATACTTGCATTAATCATATTAGCACCACACTCATCCAAAATAGCAAACACTGCTTATTCAAGGGCATGTTCAACAACAACGTCCCTTTTCATTCAACAATATCATTTATCATTCAATATATGTGGTATCCTTAAATTTTAATCATCATCGACACTATTTTAAATCCATTGACTTATACACTCATTGCCATTCAATTTCCCTCTCATTAATTTCTTTAATACACAAGGTGTGTCATGTAACAATATCACTTACTGTCCACCATGATTCACAATATATCCATAGTGGTGAAGCATACATGTATTCATAACATAGCATAGGCATACACATACCTAGCTAAGGCCTTAAACCATTCCTCAATCACCACTAAGACACACCACACATGTACCCCTAGTGAATTCGCTCGTTTTTACATACTGAATGGGGTTTTGGGCAATAATGAACCCATGATAAATTTCAGTACTAAGGCATGAGGAAATCTTACTTTTAGTCTTAAAAATAGTGGGACATGTCACAAATATCACCTATTAGTCCCAATTTGGCCACCATAAAAAGTTGGGTTCAAAACCCCCTTAAACTTGAATTTTTCAACGTAATAGGTTCGATATTTTTCACCTAATGAGAGTTAGAAAACTCCAATTAATGTGAGACCAATTCTCACACCTCCGTAACACAATTTTCTACAACTTTTATGAAGAACTCGGAGGCCAAAAGTGTCATTAAGATGCCCAAACGGGCCAAAAACAGCAAGGAAAATAGACCAGTTGGAAAAATAGCACAACAGTGGCCATAACAGGGCTCTGAATCGATTCAGGTTCGTATGAATCGATTCAAGCGTCCCAAAATCTCAATTTTTGACAAACAGAGGGCCTTGAATCGATTCAAACTTGTATGAATCGATTCAAACGCCCCTGGAGCCCAAAATAGTGAAAACAGCACCTTTTGAATCGATTCAAAGGGTCTTGAATCGATTCAAGACAGCCCTGCTGCTATTTTTATGCAGAACAACACCAAAATTTCAACTTCCAATCACCCAATCTCATTCAATTCAAATCCAATGACCATCAAAATTTGTCACAAGCTAAAATATATTATTTGTGACGTGTGGCCACTGGCCTCACTCAGAAATTCTCAAAATTGAGGGACTTATGCGCATAATTGCGTTTTACCCGATTTAAAATGTTTTTGGGCAACTCAAGGGTCAATTCTCAATGGAATTGGCCCATTCCAATTCCTAAAAGTCATAAACTACACATAGAAGCTATTGGGACTAACCCAAGCCATCAAAATCACATAAAACTCTATTTGACTCTATGAGTTCCTCAATTATGCATAAACCTCAAACTTATCACTAATACCATCACAATGGCCATCACATTCAATGCCAATCATCCACATAAAATCTCAATTCACAAAACATATACTTCATCCCCTCAAGGATGGTTCATTAACATGTACATATCTCAACCCCTCATGGGTTATTCATCATCATATATACACATACATTATCATCAATAGCCAATAATTTGCCATTCATATCATGTCACTATAAACATGGCAAGGCAAGCATGAGTATCAAGACATACAATAATCATCAATTATATAACTCATGCAATTTGAATGTAAACTCCTCTCCTACCTCGAGGGAAGAGCCAAAATCCGAATGCATGCTCCGAAA
Organism: Clitoria ternatea; assembly: GCA_037962975.1. Lineage (NCBI taxonomy): Eukaryota > Viridiplantae > Streptophyta > Magnoliopsida > Fabales > Fabaceae > Clitoria > Clitoria ternatea. The sequence goes on from CM075676.1 coordinate 54,694,640, forward strand.
TCTCCGCCACATAGTCCGGAATACAATCTACACAACATACATATGCATTCATACAATTAATAAGCCATCTCAAGGCATTCCCCTTAATTCTAAACATTTGCTAGCTTATCATAAAGCTCAACATCAAGTCCTAAACTTGCTAAACACCAATTCATACAATTGTGTTAGGCTTCGGGAATTCCTTTCCCAAAACCAAGGTTCTCTAGATCTCAAAGGGCCAACTACGTCCAACGACATCAATATCACTCTCATCATTCATAATTCATTCGAATTCATTATAAGCCTCTTAGCTCCAATCAAGACCATCATCAATTAACAAATCCTTATAGCATTTATCATCTTACACAACCTCATGAACATAGTTTAAAATATCATCAACCTCATTAATCAATCCCAATGATTCTAAAGATTCATTCCCTTCTTATAAATCATTCTAAGGCATCAAAAATCATCAAAATCACCTATTTAGCCAAAATCCCCAAATCACTACACTTTGGGTTTTTCACCAAAACTTAATAGCCATTTCTAATAACCATCAATCTCCATCATTAACAACACCCGCACACACATTATCATAGATTTTTACTAAAAATTATTTTTCATGGCATTACTATTAATTTCCCCCAATTTGTTAAAGTTAGGGTTCCACTAAAACCCAATAATCACCATAAATAATCTTCATCTTCTTCCATCATCAAACACTAAATTTTCGTGTACCCCTTAACACCCACTCAAAAACACATGTTTCTCACACCCCACCTTAGGGTTTTATATAAAAATAGCTTCTACCAATAACCCACATACATAAACCACTCTCCCAACACCTAAAACTTATAACCAAAGGTTCAAGCTCTTGAAAAATAGTAAGAAGCTTACCTCATGAGAAGAAAAAGGGTATCTCCCAAGAAAAGGAGAGGGCCATACGAAAATGAAAGAGAAGAGGGAGAAGGGTTCCAGCTACAAGCTTCTCCTTCAAGCTCCCAAGAAGGCAAAAATGGTGGAGGAGGAGAGGACACACCATCACACATGGGTCATAGAGAATAAAAGAAGAAGAAAAGAAGAACATGGGAGGAGAAGAAGAGGAAGTGGTTTGTCCAAGAAGAAGAAAAGTGCCGTGAAAAAAATGAGAAAGGGAAAGAGAGTTTTATGTTTAAGTTTTTACTTCTCATTAAGATTTTACCATTTTATAACATACAGGATCTCAGTTCAGGCTCAATACGTTATCTAAAAATTATTCCAAATATATATTAGGACTCCCATTAATATCCTTAATAGCCCTGACAAATGGCATCTCAATCGGAGATACCTGGTCCGACACCCATATCCTAATCGGGTAAAATTTTATCTCACATAAACTTAATAAATTATAAATATCCATAATAAATCCCAATTTCATTATTCCCATATTTTTGGGACACAAATCAACTCACCTATAATTATTTATTATTTATTCTCATCGATTATTCATTTTTATAAAAATTCGGGATGTTACAATCCACCCCTCCTAAAAGAAATTTCGTCCTCGAAGTTTAACATTGGCATACACCATAAGGCCACACTTCGGCCACACACCAATAGAGTTCAATAATATCATGAAGTAGCATCGGACTTCTCAAAGTCCATCAAAGCATGTTTACCATCATGTCAACATTCTTAGCATAAAACTGTCTATATCCAAGCGTGGCATATGTCATCGATCACGACTCATCCAACAGAGCTCACATGTTCATACTAAGTACGACCAGATAGGCACAGTACATTCACCATAAGCAGTTACAATCTCTACACCTGCCCAGCCTATGTGTTGCTGCATCCGACATACAGGAAGGCGTCCCAATCCCGTAGTGATTACCACAAACACATAAGGTCGGCGCATAAGTGCATGTCGCCACAATGCCTATGGCATGTAAGGCCATATCGGGACCAGTACTTCGTATTCCCATTGCTCATATTGGTCATACATACACAAATATCCTTAATTCACATGAGACTTAGTGAAAATTCTCATAAGTCCATAATTAATATATTCATACCTTATCGTTATTATGCTATTAATTTGGCATACATCAAGCCATACCTATCATCAAATATCAGTTAACGTCACCATAAATTGGTGTACCAACCATAGATTTTTAATCATTGCAGGATAATTACCACATTATCGGGCCTCATCCATCCCGAGGTCATGATCAAATCACCTAATAATCCTTTGTCTCATTTATACATCATCAACTATAAATCGATCCAAGCCTAAACGAGTCACTAAGCTCGCAGGAAGTAGGTAACTTCGAGGTCAAATAGGGTTCTACATCGGGTGACAAGCTCTCATATTAAGGATTCTCCTCACAATTCACAATCAAAGTTCATAAATTGGGCATATATCACATATCGTATCACTTCGGCATAGGGTTTCCAATCATATACTGTGCTTTCATATTCGGAATTCTCTTCTCTATTCATAACCCAAGTCCATAATTTGGACGCACAACCTATATTGTGTCACATCATTACATGGCTTCTATCATCGATATAGCACTTTTCAATTAAAGTGGAGGGTAATGACATAATTAAATCTCTTTTTACCGGCTCACAATCACACATGTCATCTCTAAATCATATCATCATCCATAATTATTCCAATGATCATAATCTCTAAGGCACACAATTTAGCCCAAAGTCATACCATAAAGTCATGTACACCATGGCCAATACCAATCATACGCCAAATTCAACATTATTATTCATCAATCATCAGGGTTTACATTTATTTTTCACATTCCATTTCATACCGGCTTTAGCTTCAACAACGTATTTCACAATTAATTTCGTTATGGCTTAACCATTCATAAGGTTCGATCAATCACTAGACTTAGGAAGTCTAAGGGTCACCTAATACCCATTGTGGAATTCTTCCACAACAAATAAAATCATTTAACATGGCTCATAGGAGCATCGTAGAGCCTAGACCGCCATAGGTACAAATTCCAAAAGGTTCGATCATACAAGATCGCATCAAGTCATCTGGGGTTACCACACCTAGTGGGTCAAAATCATTTCAATTATTCACTCGGTTTTCACACACCAAAAACCGAGACACAACCCCAATCTAACATGTATTCGATTTCACATTTAATTATTTATCACATATTCAAATTCCCAATCTAGGGGATACAACAAATCACTTGTATCATTTTATATATAAGGCTCTTGTGCCAAAGGATATAAAATCCATCCTTCACAAATGGCACAACCAATCATTTAGATTCAAACATACTCATACTAAGGAATTACTCAATATTATTCATTCACTCAACTCAAGCATGTGAGTTTCATTTCATTTAACAACCATTCCTTGGCTAGACGCCACAGGCATAATGCATATAAGAGACCTAACCAACAATTTATATTCAAGGTGCATACGCACATCAAGGTCTCAACATATATGGTCTACTACCATATCAATTTCTTTCTCAATATTCTCTATCCATGATCAACGTATGGCAAAAAAATCATCATCAATCTAAGTCATATCTCATATTTCATTTTCATAACTCAATATTTCATTTCCATGATTAACATTCAATCATGGATTCATCATCAAATCAATTTGCATTTCATATATCGACATCAATACACAATAACAATTTATTCGTCATTTGAAGGTAATAGGGTAAGGAACTTGGCCGGTCTTACACAATAATTACATCCATCACATATTGAGAAAAATCCATTCACTCATATTCAATCTCATAATTCATTCATGATTATCAATGAGCAACTACGCTCCATAAGTACATTATACAACCCCAGGGATAAAGGGTATACTCCCAATAGTCAACAACCACATCTTATGAATCACAATCTCATAAAAGTCCTCATTAACCATCAATCCCGACTCAACTCTAATGATTCAATATAATTCCTCAATAAGCAATTATGCCCTCATAATCAATTCATAATCCTCAGACAACTAATCATCCATAAGTCTATATAGGGCAATCAATACTCAAACATATCATCATGCTCTAGATAATCATCATCCTTTAATCTATACAAAGCAACCATATGTCAATAATGAGCATCCCGCTCTAAAGATCACCATAAGTATCTCACCATTGAGCAATCATGCTCCAATCATCCATAATATCAAATCCTCACAGAGCAGCCATGCTCTGATAGTAACCAATAACTCCAATTCAGAGCAAAATATGCTCTGATACCACCTTTATAACACTCCTGATTTTCTGTACTCGAATCCCGATGTGATCATCATAATTAATAAAAATGCGAGTAAATTTTTCATGTTTGAAAACATTTCCGAGACACTACCATGATCACATCAGGACCCAATTCATAGAAAACCAAAGAGTGAGATTATATGACCTAAAGCTGGATCGATAGATAAATTGCCCATAACGGTATACGAAAATAATAGAGTTTACAGCGGAAGAATATGTATACCGGGCACACGCCTAGTCCCATATATGAAGATATGAGAAAAGGCTAGGCAAGCATGCAATGGCATATTATAAGCCTAATAGACAACCATCATCATTTTATATAATTACATAAGCATGCAATGCCTAAGATATAATTATATATATATATACAGACCTATATTCATATATATTCGGGGATATTCCCCCAACTATCATAATCATCAACATTCATCATTCAATTTCAATCTTTCTAATATACATCAAATTGTCTCTTACATACTATATTTACATCTCCCAATTTCATAATTCCAAAGGATTATTCCATACATATTCTATTTCATTAAAACATCTATGACATCATAAACAATTGATACATTATACAAAAACCCATAAATGATGCCGGCCAAGGCACTTCCTTTACCACTAATTACCTTCACCCAAGCTTTAATTAAAATCCAAACTCATCCCATGGCAACCTGCATCACAAGGCTAAAAAGGAGACCACATGGGAGAGTGAGTTATACATTCAAAATGACGATTAATATATATATTGTGATCATGTGTATATGCATACAAACATCATGTGTGCTTTGCTATCAAAACATCAAATTATCATTCATTCATTATCTCATTATCACAATAGGCATACAAGCCTCATGAATCGCAATTCATATCATAAATAAGCACAACATATACACAATCACAAACATCATCACTTTGCCACTTATCAACAAGGGCATTCATAATCATTACCATCATTAATTCATTAAGGTTTCACTCAAATACCTCCTCGCAAGGGGTTTCTCATCACTCGTGGTTATCCCATTTCAAATGCCATGGTCTTAAAGCTAATGCATATGTCAACTGTTTAATGCATATGCAACGGATCCGATTTCATAACACGGGTGATCGCAACCACCATAATCAATCATTCATAATCATTGGTTTCCCGCCTCGCAAGGGGTACTCCCTATAGCAGCTTTGCAAGGTGCATCTCGTGATCGCAACCACGTTTAACAATTCTCATAGGTTTCCCGCCTCGCAAGGGGTACTCCCGCCTCATGATCGCAACCATGGGCATCATAGGTGCTCGCAAGCCCTTTATCATATCAATTACCAAGTGATCGCAACCACTGGCTCATCATTATACAATGGTCCCCGCAGAGCCTTTCACATTCCATAACTAGGTGATCGCAACCACCGGCAGAATCTCATATCACAACCAAGTTGGTTTCCCGCCTCGCAAGGGGTACTCCCTTCATAGAATCCTGCAGGATCTTTCATCACTGTGATCGCAACCATAGAGTATCAATGCTATGCCATGCCATGAATGCAATGCAATAATACATATGCTCAACAACAACCTCGCAAGGATATCTCACCCTCTCAATTAGGGGTATATTATATATTTGGTTTTTATTATCATTGGCACACAATCAACCACAAGGCCCCTCAAGGCTTAACATTTACATGTTCATAAATCCACACATGGCAATCATAGCATATCAATCATCATAATATTTATCCACGCATGGAAGCCATCAAGTTATTTCAAAACATACATTCATCAATCATCATTGCATCTCATACGTACAAGTCAATACTTGCATTAATCATATTAGCACCACACTCATCCAAAATAGCAAACACTGCTTATTCAAGGGCATGTTCAACAACAACGTCCCTTTTCATTCAACAATATCATTTATCATTCAATATATGTGGTATCCTTAAATTTTAATCATCATCGACACTATTTTAAATCCATTGACTTATACACTCATTGCCATTCAATTTCCCTCTCATTAATTTCTTTAATACACAAGGTGTGTCATGTAACAATATCACTTACTGTCCACCATGATTCACAATATATCCATAGTGGTGAAGCATACATGTATTCATAACATAGCATAGGCATACACATACCTAGCTAAAGCCTTAAACCATTCCTCAATCACCACTAAGACACACCACACATGTACCCCTAGTGAATTCGCTCGTTTTTACATACTGAATGGGGTTTTGGGCAATAATGAACCCATGATAAATTTCAGTACTAAGGCATGAGGAAATCTTACTTTTAGTCTTAAAAATAGTGGGACATGTCACAAATATCACCTATTAGTCCCAATTTGGCCACCATAAAAAGTTGGGTTCAAAACCCCCTTAAACTTGAATTTTTCAACGTAATAGGTTCGGTATTTTTCACCTAATGAGAGTTAGAAAACTCCAATTAATGTGAGACCAATTCTCACACCTCCGTAACACAATTTTCTACAACTTTTATGAAGAACTCGGAGGCCAAAAGTGTCATTAAGATGCCCAAACGGGCCAAAAACAGCAAGGAAAATAGACCAGTTGGAAAAATAGCACAACAGTGGCCATAACAGGGCTCTGAATCGATTCAGGTTCGTATGAATCGATTCAAGCGTCCCAAAATCTCAATTTTTGACAAACAGAGGGCCATGAATCGATTCAAACTTGTATGAATCGATTCAAACGCCCCTGGAGCCCAAAATAGTGAAAACAGCACCTCTTGAATCGATTCAAAGGGTCTTGAATCGATTCAAGACAGCCCTGCTGCTATTTTTATGCAGAACAACACCAAAATTTTAACTTCCAATCACCCAATCTCATTCAATTCAAATCCAATGACCATCAAAATTTGTCACAAGCTAAAATATATTATTTGTGACGTGTGGCCACTGGCCTCACTCAGAAATTCTCAAAATTGAGGGACTTATGCGCATAATTGCGTTTTACCCGATTTAAAATGTTTTTGGGCAACTCAAGGGTCAATTCTCAATGGAATTGGCCCATTCCAATTCCTAAAAGTCATAAACTACACATAGAAGCTATTGGGACTAACCCAAGCCATCAAAATCACATAAAACTCTATTTGACTCTATGAGTTCCTCAATTATGCATAAACCTCAAACTTATCACTAATACCATCACAATGGCCATCACATTCAATGCCAATCATCCACATAAAATCTCAATTCACAAAACATATACTTCATCCCCTCAAGGATGGTTCATTAACATGTACATATCTCAACCCCTCATGGGTTATTCATCATCATATATACACATACATTATCATCAATAGCCAATAATTTGCCATTCATATCATGTCACTATAAACATGGCAAGGCAAGCATGAGTATCAAGACATACAATAATCATCAATTATATAACTCATGCAATTTGAATGTAAACTCCTCTCCTACCTCGAGGGAAGAGCCAAAATCCGAATGCATGCTCCGAAATCTCCGCCACATAGTCCGGAATACAATCTACACAACATACATATGCATTCATATAATTAATAAGCCATCTCAAGGCATTCCCCTTAATTCTAAACATTTGCTAGCTTATCATAAAGCTCAACATCAAGTCCTAAACTTGCTAAACACCAATTCATACAATTGTGTTAGGCTTCGGGAATTCCTTTCCCAAAACCAAGGTTCTCTAGATCTCAAAGGGCCAACTACGTCCAACGACATCAATATCACTCTCATCATTCATAATTCATTCGAATTCATTATAAGCCTCTTAGCTCCAATCAAGACCATCATCAATTAACAAATCCTTATAGCATTTATCATCTTACACAACCTCATGAACATAGTTTAAAATATCATCAACCTCATTAATCAATCCCAATGATTCTAAAGATTCATTCCCTTCTTATAAATCATTCTAAGGCATCAAAAATCATCAAAATCACCTATTTAGCCAAAATCCCCAAATCACTACACTTTGGGTTTTTCACCAAAACTTAATAGCCATTTCTAATAACCATCAATCTCCATCATTAACAACACCCGCACACACATTATCATAGATTTTTACTAAAAATTATTTTTCATGGCATTACTATCAATTTCCCCCAATTTGTTAAAGTTAGGGTTCCACTAAAACCCAATAATCACCATAAATAATCTTCATCTTCTTCCATCATCAAACACTAAATTTTCGTGTACCCCTTAACACCCACTCAAAAACACATGTTTCTCACACCCCACCTTAGGGTTTTATATAAAAATAGCTTCTACCAATAACCCACATACATAAACCACTCTTCCAACACCTAAAACTTATAACCAAAGGTTCAAGCTCTTGAAAAATAGTAAGAAGCTTACCTCATGAGAAGAAAAAGGGTAGCTCCCAAGAAAAGGAGAGGGCCATACGAAAATGAAAGAGAAGAGGGAGAAGGGTTCCAGCTACAAGCTTCTCCTTCAAGCTCCCAAGAAGGCAAAAATGGTGGAGGAGGAGAGGACACACCATCACACATGGGTCATAGAGAATAAAAGAAGAAGAAAAGAAGAACATGGGAGGAGAAGAAGAGGAAGTGGTTTGTCCAAGAAGAAGAAAAGTGCCGTGAAAAAAATGAGAAAGGGAAAGAGAGTTTTATGTTTAAGTTTTTACTTCTCATTAAGATTTTACCATTTTATAACATACAGGATCTCAGTTCAGGCTCAATACGTTATCTAAAAATTATTCCAAATATATATTAGGACTCCCATTAATATCCTTAATAGCCCTGACAAATGGCATCTCAATCGGAGATACCTGGTCCGACACCCATATCCTAATCGGGTAAAATTTTATCTCACATAAACTTAATAAATTATAAATATCCATAATAAATCCCAATTTCATTATTCCCATATTTTTGGGACACAAATCAACTCACCTATAATTATTTATTATTTATTCTCATCGATTATTCATTTTTATAAAAATTCGGGATGTTACAATTTCTACTTGCCAAACCCTTTGAAAGGCCAACCGTCCCCTCAGTAATCACAAACTGGTAGGCCACCTAACTCTCAACAACCGTCTCCTTCATTTCTTTTTAGTCAATCTCCTTGTTCCTCGTGGTGGAAATTATACACTGGTTGAAGAAGATGATGTCCTTTTGATATGGGCCATCTTAAATCAAAAGGAAATAAATTGGATTTAACTACTCAAGCTCCAAATGCTCAAGGCCAAGGAACAACACAAGCTTCCTTATGCCATCCTTCTCACAAAAATTTTCAAGACATATGGGGTGGATATTGCCGATGAACTTCCTGAAAAAGTATCTTCCCAAGCTTGCATTGGCACTCACCATCTCACCAAGATGGGTATGGTCAATGTTGGAGGACGATGGATATTCAAAAGCGATCGCATCCATGGGAGAAGTCCTTTCGAAGAAGACCATGTTGCTTCTCCCATTGCTGATCCTACTCCTACACCTCAAGGCGAATCGTCTGCTCTGGCTGACCCCTTCACCTCCCTCTATGCTTATCTCGATCAGCGCTTTGAAATAATTGATAACACTCTTCAACAGTTCTAAATGACCAAGCAACAACATTTTGAGCTCATAGAGCAGCGCTATGAGGAGCTCTCAAACAAAATTTCAGAAATGCACTTCTTTCATCCTGATAATTAGATTTTCTTATTTTGGTTGTATTCTGCACTTTTAATATTCTGCACTTTCTATTTTCTGCAATTTCCCTTTTGTATTTCTTCTTTCATGCAATGAATGACTTATCCCCTCACTTATCTATTTTATATTTCCTTATTTGTTTTTTGATGATAACAAAGGGGGAGAAATAATAAAGGATCATCATGTGAATAATAAGGGTGAATGGCCTAAAATCAATACTAATCAAAACAACAAGTGTTAATAAAAAACATGTGGTAAAACAAAATGATTAAAACAACAAAAGCATGATTAACAAATAATTACCTTCATGATTCTTAAAGTTATGCATAAACTCTTCAAGAAAGGGGGAGAAAACTTTATTTAGACTAACACCCTCATGAGATGAACATTGTTTGTCATTATCAAAAAAGGGGAGAATGTGTTTGAATATGTATTTCAGGTTGTATAATTTTGATAATGACAAAAGCAATTGAAGAATCATGGCAAAGAGTTCAAGTGTTCATAAAAGAACACATGCAAGGATAAAAACAGAGAAGACAACATCAGACTTGTAAAAACACGTAGCCTAATTGATTACAGGACCTTATCTAATTGATTACAGAGCTTCTGTCCAACACCTAATCGATTACTTCATCAACACTAATCGATTATGAAGTTTCTGTTTGTCACCTAATCAATTGCACCAAGGAAGCCAATCGATTACCAAGCTGAGAAAATGAATAAAAAGCATCAGGTGTATCTGCTAATCGACTACAAGGCTGCCACAATCGATTGCTAATGTTCTGTAATGTTACTAATCGATTACAAGGCAATGAACAATCGATTAGCAAGGTTTTGTTTCTTAGATAATCGATTACATATGAAAGGCTAATCTATTACCAATCAAATTACACTAAAGAATTCGAAGTGTAATCGATTACAACTCGAGGCGTAATCGATTATGATAGTGCCAGGTCTTGGGGAAAAATGTTTTTAAGTGGGAAACCAGCCCACTTCTCCATTTCCAATAAGATGCCCATGCTGTGCAACGACTATGAAGACTCTAGGGCACCTCTCCAAGGCCTATAAATGCAAGACTCATTCAAGCTATGCAACATACCAAAGGGAAATCATTCATAACTTACATTTGTGCCTTGTGAGTTCTATTTCTTTGTGTATTTTTAATTTCTGAAACCTAGAGCTTAAATTTATAAATCCTCTCTTGTTGAGAGTTATCATTGTTAGAGCTTTTCATTTGCTTATCTACTCTATTAAGAGAGTCAATTGATTGTAAATCCAAACACCAAAACACCAAGGTTTTTCACTCTAGGTTGAGTGGTCACAAAGGTTGGGGTTCAACCTTTGGGTATTGAGAGTTTGAGAGATTGGGTGGGTTACCCTTGTGCTGGTGAGGATTGAGTTCTTGAGTGTAGGACACTAGGAAGCTACAATTGCTCATAGCTTGTATCTCTAAATTTCAATAGTGGAAATCCTTCAAGTGGGTTGCTTGAAGGCGAGACGTACACCGGTTGGTGAAACTCGTTAAATTGGTTTGCAAGCTTCTCTTCCCTACTCTCTTACATTTACTTGTTATATTTGGTTGGTATATTGATTTGATTGTGATTCCATTGCTTGAACTTGAGTAACTAGGCTAAGTTAAAGTATTGCACACCAAGTGTTTGACATATTGCCTAAGTGACATTTGCACATTGTTTTACATTGATTCTTGCACTATGTAACACCCTCGGTTAGATAAGACAACCCTTCTATAGGATCATCCTATTTAACTAAGAGTGTTAACAGTTTTCATAAAAAGTGAATATTTTTTTTAAAATAAAGAGATGGCAGATCAATGGAAGCAAATAGTGAATATATCACATAGTCATTCACAAACTTACAAATAATTGTACTCATAACAGAATGGGGCACACAGGCACCCTTAAATATTATACAGTCATCCGGTGTCTTTATCATTAATAAATATTCAAACTATATAAACTCTATCTTTAATGATCGTTCTCAGTGGGTTCAGCATAATGCTGTTCTTCACACTCGGGTTCTTGATTTTCTAATTCCTCTGAAAATTGTCAATAGTAAGGGTGAGTATAACCCAAGACCCTGATTGGTTAATCCGGTGCGGACATAATCCAGTTAACATACAATATCACATACATCATACAATTAGCATATTCATAATTATAACAATCAAGCATGTTGTCATGGAATGCATGGGTTGAATTTATTATGATTTATCTTTGATTAAGTCTCATGATGCATGTGGGCCCAATAAATCATTTCTTCATCTCATTTTTGGAATATCTCCATTCCAATTTTTCTAGAGCGATCAGGGTCCGCCCAAGTTCCATATGGTAAAAATGAACTCATTGGTTCTCATCATTGATTTATATATTCTTGGAACTTGGATCCCTACGATCATAGTTACACTCCGTCATTTAGTCAAAGTACACTAGAATTGCATCGTCTCACCCGGCTATCAGGCGCGACTCTGATGCCATTGGGTTGCCGTTCCAGTTGTACTCCCAAGATCCTCATGGGGATCGAACGTGAATGTCCTCCAACGTACCAGGTGTATGCTCTAGAATTTCTCCTCCTTTCAAAATATTTTCATGATGCGAAATGCATTCTTTTTATCTTTTGATTCTTAGGTATCTATGTGTTTCCAGTCTCATAATATTCATTCGCAAGCTCTTGGATCTCATCATCCATTCCAACGTTGTAAATTATTCATTCTTAATATATCAGTTATGTCTTGGCTAAATAATACTTTGTTTAAAGAGTAAAATAATATATTCCTTATTTAATTTCTTATAATTAAAATAATAATAATAATACTAGTAAGAATAACAATAATAATAATAATAATAATAATAATGATAATAAGAATAATAATAATAATGGAAATAAGAACGATAATAATATTTGTAACGTTCCAATAATTTAAAAATGATTACAGAAGAGTCTCTAATCGAAATTCCAAGTGAAAAATATTAAAAACAAGGCTTTTCCGAGTAGAACAAGGGTAATTCCGAGTGAAATAATTATGATTCCGAGTGGAATCATACTGAAAAGAGTTTTCTAAATGAACTGGCTAAAAATCCGAGTGAAATTAGACTGAGAAGTTGTTTTCCGATTGAAACAGGTCTGATTCCGAGTGGAAATGATTTTTCCGATTAAAAACAAGTTATATCCGAGTGGAAATGTTGATATTCAAGCTTTCTGAGTAAAATAGGTTTAATACCGAGTGCAATAAATAAGATTTCGAGTGAAATAAGCAGGATTTCAAATAAAATCAAGCTGAGAGGGTCTTCTGAGTAAAACAAATCTAAATCCGAGTGAAATCAATCTGAAAGAGTTTTATCAGTGAAGTTAAAATGCCTTCCGAGTGAAACATAATGAAGAAATAGTTTTCTGAGTGAAATTAATTATTTCTTGAGTAAATTCTGACTGAAAAGGAGGTTTATACATGAAATGATTATAAATCCGAGTAGAATCACACTGATGAGTTTTTCTGAGTGAAATTAATGTGTTTACCGAGTTAAATCATTGAAAAGGGTTTCCTGAGTGAAGCTAAACTATTTTTCCGAGTGAAGTTAGATTATAGCAGAGTTTTCTGAGTAAAAGTGTTTGTGAATCCGAGTAAAAATAAGTTATTGAGTGGAATAAAATATAATTCCGAGTGGAATTAGTCTGAAAGGAGCTTTCTGAGTGAAAATAAGATAAGTTCCGAGTGAAACATGAGTTTACCAAGTAAAATTAGTTGAAAAGAGTTCTGTCTGAAATATATAGTGGTTTACCGAATGAAATCGTGTAAAACTGATTGGATTTGTATAAAACTGATTGAATTTACATAAAACCAATTGAATTTACACAAAACCGATTGAATTTACACAAAACCGATTGAATTTACACAAAACCGATTGAATTTACACACAACCGATTGAATTTACACAAAACCGAGCTTATTATCATTTATTTCATCTCCTGTTTACGATTCTCTACTGGAATACACATAAACACATATGATACTTAATATTTTCATAATTCAGCATCAAACATATTCACTCAATCATCAAAATTTATCAGAATCAATACAGATAATCAAACGTATTCATTGAATCATGAATTATACAACCAATTGAACATGTTCATAATAATAAAAATGCATATAAACATACATAAATCAAAGCATGTAAATCAATAATTCCTGAATCTGTCCTGGAAAGGTGAGGAATAAGATTCCTTAACCCTTTCCTTCACACGATTTTCCCACAGAGCACCCAAGAATATACCCCCTTACCTTAATGGAGTTCCTAGATGAGAAGAAATGCTCCCCTCTCTGTGTTGCTTCAGATCCGTGTGAGAAAGGCAAGAAAGGAGAGAGGAAGAAGCTTGCAGGAAGAGGAAATGATAACAGAGGTGTGTCTGTGGCTATGTTTCGTGTGTGTGTGTTCTTAGAGTCATAACACTGGTTTAATAATAAGAAAGTGAGTGGGAAACATTGGTTGGAGGATTAGGTGGGATAATGGAGCCTTTTGACTCCTTTCACAGTCAGCTTTGCATTGATTGGAATAAAATATATAAAGGTATTATAATGGGTGCAACTTTCCCTTGTGATTGGTTCGTTGTGCCACTTATTTTTGGATTCATGTGATTAAGTGGGCTGACCACTAGCTGAAGTGGAATTAAAAGGTGTTCAGTGTTAGAGGATTTGAAGAGGTCGGTATTGCATGTGAGGACGGTATTGAGTGTGAGGGACGGTGTGGAGTGTGAGGGCAGTGTGGAGTGTTAGTCCGGTCTGCATTAAGTAAATCTTTTCTTACTCCAGTCATCCGATGTGATATAGAAGACATCGGGTGGTTCCTGACATCGGATCGCTTGAGCGAAACCCGATTCACTTGAGCGAATCAGCCAATCTTCGCTCGGAATTCTTCTTGACTCAGTCGGATTCTCTTCACTCGAACTTACTCAGAAGGTATCTCACTCGGAAGAGGAGTCATACCCATAGACTCACTCGGAAATGGTTCAGCCTCTCTATTTTTCTCTCGGAATGGGCTCCTACTACCATTTTCCACTCGGTTTCCTAATCATACACTTACGAAACCATTCGGAATCTTTCCCAAATAATTCCACAACACATTCCAGTCGGTAGGAAGCATCAAATCAACATAAACATAAGTATATATGTGCTCTTTCACTCGGAATACTTCAATCAGAGGAGTTTCCTTCAGAAAAGGAAGCATTTGGCAAGGTTTGACTTGGAAACGAGTCTTTCTAGGGTGTTTTGACTTGGAATTTCACCCAGAAGTGGTTCTCTTGAACACACTTCACTCAGAATTGCTTTTCAGGTCAGGACTCCACTCGGTGGTGGTCTTCTTAATCATGTTTTTACTCGGAAAACATGACACTAACTCGGAATTCCATCCTTCACTCAGAATAGCTAGTTGTTCACTCAGAATTTCTCTCTGTTACTCGGAACAGAGCCCTTTTTCACTCGGTTTTTGCATAATTTCACTAATGGTCCATATAAATTCCATTATTATGCATAAAAAACAACATTTCTGAGATACCACAGACCATCAACAGGGTATATATTGACTTATTCTTACTTACAAACCTTCCATAATTCAAAAATTACAAGGGTAAAACTGTTTCTAAAAACAGGGATGTTACATTCTCCCCTCCTTTTAGAAATTTCGTCCCGAAATTTAAAGTTAAAACAATTGAGGGTACAATTCTCTCATTTTCTCCTTAATTTCCCAAGTAGCATCCCCATCATCTGTTTGACTCCAAACTACCTTGACCAAAGGGATTTCCTTGCCTCTTAGTTGTTTGAGACGTCGGTCAGCAACCTTAACCGGCGATGTTTCAAAGGTAAGGTTTTCTTTCAGAACAAATTGATCGGGACTTAGAACATGATCAGGGCTTGGTACATATTTGTGGAGTTGAGAGACATGAAATACATTGTGAAGGTTTGTCAACTCGGGTGGCAGAGCAATACGGTACGCATGAGTTCCTATCTTTTGCAGAATCTGATAGGGTCCTACGTATCTGGGGCTTAACTTCTTGGCCTTCAAAGCTCTTCCTACTCCAGTGGTAGGGGTAACTTTGAGAAATACATGATCTCCCTCCTCAAATTCTAATGGCTTTCTACGTTTGTCGTAGTAACTCTTTTGTCTATCTTGCGAAGTCTTCATTGCCATTTGGATCTTTTGGACTTGTTCTGTAGTCTTCTGAACAATCTCTGGTCCAATTATTGTCTTTTCACCAGTCTCATACCAACATAAAGGTGTACGGTATTTTCTTCCATACAAAGCTTCATAGGGGGCCATTCCGATACTGGCATGGTAGCTGTTGTTGTAAGTGAACTCCACAAGTGGAAGGTATTCTTGCCAACTTCCCCCATGTTCTAGGACACAAAGACGCAACAAATCTTCAAGAGTCTTGATTGTTCTTTCTGATTGTTCGTCTGTCTGTGGGTGATATGTGGAACTTAACTTCAGACGAGTTCCCAAAGCTTGTTGCAGACTCTTCCAAAATTGTGATGTGAAACGAGGGTATTGATCAGACACAATTGCAGTGGGTGTTCCATGTAACCGTACGATTTCCTTGATATAGATCTGGGTGAGTTTCTCTAGGGAATACTTCATATTGACAGGAATGAAGTGAGCGGTCTTTGTTAATCGATCCACGATTACCCAAATAGCAACACATCCGGCTGATGTTCTGGGAAATCTAGTAACGAAGTCCATAGCAATCTCATCCCATTTCCATTCTGGAATATCCAAAGGACGAAGGGTCCCACTTGGTCGTTGTTGTTCCGTCTTTACCTTCTGACACATCAGGCAAGCTGTCACATATTCAGCTATATCCTTTTTCATTCCTTGCCACCAGAATAATTTCTTCAAGTCCTGATACATTTTGGTCGACCCTGGGTAGATACTGTATTTGCTCTTATGTGCTTCATCAAGGATGGATCTTTTAAGATTTGTATTAACTGGAATACAGATTCTCTGTTGATACCTGATCACCCCATGTTCATCCTTGCTAAATTCTGAGACTCCTTCTTTTGTCCTTTCTGCTAAATCTTATAATTCCTGGTCATTGGCTTGAGCTTCTTTGACTTGTTCCAGGAAATCATTGGAAATTCTTAGCATTCCAACCATAAGGTTTCCCCTTTTTGGTGTTACTGCTAGATTCAAATCGCGAAACTGTTCAATCAATTCTAACTCCTTTGTCATCATATATGATAGGCGTAGGGCCTTTCTGCTAAGTGCGTCAGCCACAACATTTGCCTTTCCAGGTGATATCGGAGTTCGAAATCATAATCCTTGATGAATTCCATCCATCTATGTTGTCACATATTCAACTCTTTCTGGTCGAATAGATACTTCAAGCTTTTATGATCACTGAAGACTTCAAAGTATATACCATACAAGTAGTGTCTCTAGATTTTCAAGGCAAACACAACTGCAGCTAATTCCAAATCATGTGTGGGATAATTAACTTCATGCGTTCTTAGCTGTCTTGAAGCATAAGCAACAACCTTTCTTTCTTGCATTAGGACACATCCTAGTCCTTGTCTTGACGCATCACAATACACTTCATATGGCCCTGCAGGATCTGGCAAAATCAAGACAGGTGCACTAGTGAGTCGTTGGCGTAACTCCGTAAAACTGCTTTCGCATTTGTCAGTTCATTCAAATGGTTGATCTTTACGAGTCAACCTAGTTAAAGGTGCTGCAATTCGAGAGAAATTCTCGATGAATCGACGATAATATCCAGCCAGTCCAAGGAAACTACGGATTTCCGTCACATTCTTGGGTTGTTCCCAATTTAGTACAGCTTCTACCTTTGTAGGATCCACAGCAATTCCTTCCTTAGAGATGACATGTCCTAAAAATTTCACTTCTGTCAACCAGAATTCACATTTTGAAAACTTGGCGTACAATTGCCTTGCACACAAAGTATTTAGAACAATTCGGAGATGCTCTTCGTGTTCCTCATGGCTCTTGGAGTAGAAGAGAATATCGTCAATGAATACAACCACGAATTTGTCCAAGTACTCATGGAAGATTCGATTCATGTATCCCATAAAGACTGCAGGTGCATTTGTAACTCCAAAGGGCATAACAAGATACTCATAGTGCCCATATCGTGTTCTGAATGTTGTTTTGGGTACATCATCTTTCTTCACTCTAATTTGATGATAGCCTGATCGCAGATCAATTTTCGAGAAGATAGTGGCTCCTCGTAATTGGTCCATCAAATCATCAATTCTTGGAAGAGGGTATCGGTTCTTGATCGTAGCTTTATTCAACTGACGATAGTCAACACATAACCACATACTACCATCTTTCTTTTTGACTAGAAGAACTGGTGCTCCCCAAGGTGAGACACTGGGTCTAATCATTCCTTTCTCTAAAAGTTCTTCTATTTGCTCTTTAAGTTCACTGAGTTCCTTGGGTGACATTCGGTAAGGAGCAATAGAGATTGGTCCCGCACCCGGTATAATGTCAATACTGAACTCAATTTCTCGCTCTGGTGGTAGCTCTAGTATATCATCAGGAAAAACTTCTGGAAATTCTTGAACAACAGGAATCTGGTCAATTTGAGAAGTAGCCTTACTTTCAGATTCAGTAAGAATCATGTATAGTTGGACTTCTTTTGCTGGAATTACCTTTTCTGAGCTAACAGGGCAAGAATCAGTGACTTGATCACATTCAGATGTAGTAGACCCGTGAGAGATGGATTTATTATGACAGTCAATAAGAATATGATTGGCAGCAAGTCAATTCATCCCTAAAACAATGTCTAGATCAATCAAAGGTATACATATCAGGTCTACTTGATAAACTTTTCCTTCGATGTTGAGTGGGCATTTCGAACACATGTAAGAAGGGCAAATGGGCTTATTAGCAGTAGTTGTGACAATCATCTGATTGGGCAGAGAGGTTGTAGGAAGCTTTAAATGTTTTACACAATTCTCAGATATGAAAGAGTGAGTAGCTCCAAAATCATATAATACATTTAATAGAGTACTTCCTATAAAGCATTTACCTTGCACAAGATCGTTCTCTTGTGATACCTCCGCACCATTCATGGTAAAAACTCTGGCATTTCCCCCTGGTCTTCCAGTTGAGTTATTTCCGGGCCTTCTAGGATTATTATTCTGATTGAAGTTGTTGACGCAGTGAACATTCTGCATCCTTGAGGCATTATTTGTAGAGGTGTTTGTAGCAGATCCTCCACTTCCTTGACCGGTTGGTCGTACTGCCTATCTTTGAGTCATTTGTTGTTGGTTGTTTTTATTTCTGTACCAACAGTCAGCATCACGATGTCCAATCCGTCCACAAATTGTGCAGTTTTTACCGCTTTGGTTCTCCTGACCTCTAGGAGGAATTCGGTTGGCTGAGTAAGGTGGACGAGAGTAGGGTCGATCTACTCAAAAATCTATCCTCTGTTATCTGTCTGGCATACGTCGTTCTGGCCCATGATTAGACGTTCCGGGTCGTCGTAGATTAGAGGTGTTCTCAAAGATACGGCATCTGTTAACCAAAGTAGAGAATTAAGTAATTTGTTGGCAACAAATAGCTTGGCGAATTTCTTGCCGTAGCCCTGCTTCAAATTTCGCGCATCTTGACGCTTCTCCCATGTGGGTGTAGTAGGGACAACATTTTGCCAACTCATCAAACTTAGCAGCGTACTCCCCTACAGTCATATTGCCTTATTTCAGATTAAAGAACTCCTGCTCTTTCTGCCTCCTTATGTCTTCGGGGAAATATTTAGCGAGAAACTCTGTCTTGAATCGTCCCCAAGTAATGACATGTCCTTCAGTTGCTAATCTAATTCTGGCATGAGTCCACCAGTGCTCTGCTTCTCCAACCATCATGAAGACAGCAAAAGTTATTCTGTCCTCATCAGGGCATCACATTGCAGCAAAAATCTTTTCAAGATGTTCAATCTATAATTGTGCTCCTTCTGGATCAAAGCCTCCTTTGAATTGAGTAGGATTATTCCTCTGGAAGTCAGCTAATCCTTGACTTTGCCTAGTAGAAGAATGAGGTAACTCTTGGCGTTCTATTACCTCCACAATTCTGGTAAGAAGATCCTCCATCACATGATCGTTATTTCGGCGTGCCATTGGAATTTTTGCTGAAAGAATATCAACAAAAATATTCAAGATGTAGGTTATGTGGAGAATTCCACATAGGAAATTTAGTCTTAGGAGTGTTATGGACTGTTCAATATTTCTATTAGAGTACGTGGAAACCTAATGGTCCACTTCCCAAGTTTAATGAATCAACTATGCTCTATACCACCAATGTAACACCCTCGGTTAGATAAGACAACCCTTCTATAGGATCATCCTATTTAACTAAGAGTGTCAACAGTTTTCATAAAAAGAATATTTTTTTTTAAAATAAAGAGATGGCAGATCAATGGAAGCAAATAGTGAATATATCACATAGTCATTCACAAACTTACAAATAATTGTACTCATAACAGAATGGGGCACGCAGGCACCCTTAAATATTATACAGTCATCCAGTGTCTTTGTCATTAATAAATATTCAAACTATATAAACTCTATCTTTAATGATCGTTCTCAGTGGGTTCAGCATAGTGCTGTTCTTCACACTCGGGTTCTTGATTTTCTAATTCCTCTGAAAATTGTCAACAGTAAGAGTGAGTATAACCCAAGACCCTGATTGGTTAATCCGGTGCGGACATAATCCAGTTAACATACAATATCATATACATCATACAATTAGCATATTCATAATTATAACAATCAAGCATGTTGTCATGGAATGCATGGGTTGAATTTATTATGATTTATCTTTGATTAAGTCTCATGATGCATGTGGGCCCAATAAATCATTTCTTCATCTCATTTTTGGAATATCTCCATTCCAATTTTTCTAGAGCGATCAGGGTCCGCCCAAGTTCCATATGGTACAAATGAACTCATTGGTTCTCATCATTGATTTATATATTCTTGGAACTTGGATCCCTACGATCATAGTTACACTCCGTCATTTAGTCAAAGTACACTAGAATTGCATCGTCTCACCCGGCTATCAGGCGTGACTCTGATGCCATTGGGTTGCCATTCCAGTTGTACTCCCAAGATCCTCATGGGGATCGAACGTGAATGTCCTCCAGCGTACCAGGTGTATGCTCTAGAATTTCTCCTCCTTTCAAAATATTTTCATGATGCGAAATGCATTCTTTTTATCTTTTGATTCTTGGGTATCTATGTGTTTCCAGTCTCATAATATTCATTCGCAAGCTCTTGGATCTCATCATCCATTCCAACGTTGTAAATTATTTATTCTTAATATATCAGTTATGTCTTGGCTAAATAATACTTTGTTTAAAGAGTAAAATAATATATTCCTTATTTAATTTCTTATAATTAAAATAATAATAATAATACTAGTAAGAATAACAATAATAATAATAAGAAGAAGAAGAATGATAATAAGAATAATAATAATAATAGAAATAAGAACGATAATAATATTTGTAACGTTCCAATAATTTAAAAATGATTACCGAAGAGTCTCTAATCGAAATTCCAAGTGAAAAATATTAAAAACAAGGCTTTTCCGAGTAGAACAAGGGTAATTCCGAGTGAAATAATTATGATTCCGAGTGGAATCATACTGAAAAGAGTTTTCTAAATGAACTGGCTAAAAATCCAAGTGAAATTAGACTGAGAAGCTGTTTTCCGACTGAAACAGGTCTGATTCCGAGTGGAAATGTTTTTTCCGATTAAAAACAAGTTATATCCGAATGGAAATGTTGATATTCAAGCTTTCTGAGTAAAATAGGTTTAATACCGAGTGCAATAAATAAGATTTCGAGTGAAATAAGCAGGATTTCAAATAAAATCAAGCTGAGAGGGTCTTCTGAGTAAAACAAATCTAAATCCGAGTGAAATCAATCTGAAAGAGTTTTATCAGTGAAGTTAAAATGCCTTCGGAGTGAAACATAATGAAGAAAAAGTTTTCTGAGTGAAATTAATTATTTCTTGAGTAAATTCTGACTGAAAAGGAGGTTTATACATGAAATGATTATAAATCCGAGTAGAATCACATTGATGAGTTTTTCTGAGTGAAATTAATGTGTTTACCGAGTTAAATCACTGAAAAGGGTTTCCTGAGTGAAGCTAAACTGTTTTTCCGAGTGAAGTTAGATTATAGCAGAGTTTTCTGAGTAAAAATGTTTGTGAATCCGAGTAAAAATAAGTTACTGAGTGGAATAAAATATAATTCCGAGTGGAATTAGTCTGAAAGGAGCTTTCTGAGTGAAAATAAGATAAGTTCCGAGTAAAACATGAGTTTACCGAGTGAAATTAGTTGAAAAGAGTTCTGTCTAAAATATATAATGGTTTACCGAATAAAATCGTGTAAAACTGATTGGATTTGTATAAAACTGATTGAATTTACATAAAACCGATTGAATTTACACAAAACCGATTGAATTTACACAAAACCGATTGAATTTACACAAAACTGATTGAATTTACACAAAACCGATTGAATTTACACAAAACCGAGCTTATTATCATTTATTTCATCTCCTGTTTACGATTCTCTACTGGAATACACATAAACACACATGATACTTAATATTTTCATAATTCAGCATCAAACATATTCACTCAATCATCAAAATTTATCAGAATCAATACAGATAATCAAACGTATTCATTGAATCATGAATTATACAACCAATTGAACATGTTCATAATAATAAAAATGCATATAAACATACATAAATCAAAGCATGTAAATCAATAATTCCTGAATCTGTCTTGGAAAGGTGAGGAATAAGATTCCTTAACCCTTTCCTTCACACGATTTTCCCACAGAGCACCCAAGAATATACCCCCTTACCTTAATGGAGTTCCTAGATGAGAAGAAATGCTCCCCTCTCTGTGTTGCTTCAGATCCGCGTGAGAAAGGCAAGAAAGGAGAGAGGAAGAAGCTTGCAGGAAGAGGAAATGATAACAGAGGTGTGTCTGTGGCTATATTTCGTGTGTGTGTTCTTAGAGTCATAGCACTGGTTTAATAATAAGAAAGTGAGTGGGAAACATTGGTTGGAGGATTAGGTGGGATAATGGAGCCTTTTGACTCCTTTCACAGTCAGCTTTGCATTGATTGGAATAAAATATATAAAGGTATTATAATGGGTACAACTTTCCCTTGTGATTGGTTCGTTGTGCCACTTATTTTTGGATTCATGTGATTAAGTGGGCTGACCACTAGCTGAAGTGGAATTAAAAGGTGTTCAGTGTTGGAGGATTTGAAGAGGTCGGTATTGCATGTGAGGACGGTATTGAGTGTGAGGGACGGTGTGGAGTGTGAGGGCGGTGTGGAGTGTTAGTCCGGTCTGCATTAAGTAAATCTTTTCTTACTCCAGTCATCCGATGTGATATAGAAGACATCGGGTGGTTCCTGACATCGGATCGCTTGAGCGAAACCCGATTCACTTGAGCGAATCAGCCAACCTTCGCTCGGAATTCTTCTTGACTCAGTCGGATTCTCTTCACTCGAACTTACTCAGAAGGTATCTCACTCGGAAGAGGAGTCATACCCATAGACTCACTCGGAAATGGTTCAGCCTCTCTATTTTTCTCTCGGAATGGGCTCCTACTACCATTTTCCACTCGGTTTCCTAATCATACACTTACGAAACCATTCAGAATCTTTCCCAAATAATTCCACAACATATTCCAGTCGGTAGGAAGCATCAAATCAACATAAACATAAGTATATATGTGCTCTTTCACTCGGAATACTTCAATCAGAGGAGTTTCCTTCAGAAAAGGAAGCATTTGGCAAGGTTTGACTCGGAAACGAGTCTTTCTAGGGTGTTTTGACTTGGAATTTCACCCAGAAGTGGTTCTCTTGAACACACTTCACTCAGAATTGCTTCTCAGGTCAGGACTTCACTCGGTGGTGGTCCTCTTAATCATGTTTTTACTCGGAAAACATGACACTGACTCGGAATTCCATCCTTCACTCGGAATAGCTAGTTGTTCACTCAAAATTTCTCTCTGTTACTCGGAACAGAGCCCTTTTTCACTCGGTTTTTGCATAATTTCACTAATGGTCCATATAAATTCCATTATTATGCATAAAAAACAACATTTCTGAGATACCACAGACCATTAACAGGGTATATATTGACTTATTCTTACTTACAAACCTTCCATAATTCAAAAATTACAAGGGTAAAACTATTTCTAAAAACAGGGATGTTACACACTACACTTGCTATCTCTTGCATACAAGCATATTTTGTGAAAAAAAAATCAATTTCAAAGGCATTCTAAAGAAAAGTTTTTAACACTCAGTTCACCCTCTCTCTTGAGTATTGAGGCCACTTGAACAATGTCGCTTGGGCGAGGAGCCACCCCCTATTTCATTTGTGTTCTCGCTCAAGCTAGCGGTAACTTGCTTAAGCGAGAGTATTGTTTCCTGATGCATACTCGCGCTCGCTCAAGTGAGTGGTACCTTGCTTGAGTGAGATTGTCCTATTTTGCTTTCCTCTTTTGTTTTCTTAACATAAAGAGTGGGGATTCGCGGGCTTTCGTATATTCTTTTTCGTTACCACCTTGTGTATAATTTCATACTTCTTGTGTAAGTATTTAGTGTTATCATAATTAGCACCGCTTGGGGTTTTCATGATTCGCTATCTGGATTTTAAACGCGAAAATTTTACCCTTACTTTCATTTAACCCAAGGTAAATGGTGAATGTCCACCGAGCGAATTGGAATTAATTTTTATTTACAACCTTATTTAAATTCAATAGTAAGTTGAACCGTGCATAAAGACTCTATTAACATTTAATAATTAGAAGAGATGTTACAATGGTGGTGGCCATCGGAGGTGACATTTGGGGTGGTAGATGGTGGTGATGGATGCTAAGTGATGGGGTTTTGGATGCTGAATAATGATGGTGATGGTGTATGGATGTGCATTTTGGGTTAAGGTGTATGGTAACTATTTTTTTTGGAGAATTAAAGAAATTGAATTTAAATTAAATATGTAATGTTTTATGTAATTATGTAATTGTGTAATTTATTTATGTATTAGTTAATTAGGAAATTTATAATTATGTATTTATTTTTTGTTGTAATTTATAATTTATATGTTGATTAATTAGGTAACTTATAATTATGTATTTAATGTAATTAATATTTTTGTACATTATTTAAGGTAATTTATAATTACGTTTTAATGTAATTAATAGGATTGCAATCATATTATTCTAATCAAACATAATTCTGTACATAATTTTATCAAGGATTTGATGTAACATCCCTGATGTTTTAATGAGAATTATAAGAAATGAGAAATATTAGTAAATGTTTTAGAAGTTTTATTTAATATTTGTTCTGTCCGAGCCAAAGACTGGAAAAGCTGGTGTCGAGATAGGAGAGCGGTCAGGCGGAGTTAAAGATTGGGAGTGTAAAAGGAGAGCGGACAGGGCCAGGAGGTTTGTTCCGAACCGTTGTGAGGAGAGCGCCTCACACGGAGTCATAGCCCGGATTAACCTCATAATGACTAAAACAACAGATGTAGGTAACCAAGAGGTGAGCATGGATAAGGTATCCGATCTCTCAGGTTGTAGCTCGGATTTCCGAGGTATGAACACTAAGTTAGGACGTCGGGGGCCGATATTCATATTGGGCCTATACTCTTGCGAAGTATTAGAGGATTGTGAATACTTAAACGTTAAGGGAATAAATACGTGTAATTGATTTGATAACTATGCAATAGTTTAATATAGTGAAATTGATTAAATTTAGTAAGAATACAAATAAAATAAAGGAAAAGACGATCTTACCCATGAGCTATACATATATATAAGGAGATTCTCTTCCTTCCCTCTTCATTATTTACAAGTTACCTTTGCTGTTGGTCTGTTCCTTCTCTTTCATTTTTCTCTCCTCTCTTAACGCTGATTTGCATGCGCTGGAGAGGGACTCCATTTGTGTCCAAACTCCACTTTATTCCCAATCCTGTGATCGAGGCTTCAAGGTGAGTCTACTGATCCGTTCCAATTGTGATTCCCTTATTCCTTTTATTCTTTAGCGGTTTAAAGCCCTGCATGGCTATATTCGTGGCTGTTCTCCACTCCTCTGGTGAGTGTGAGCCCAAATGCAGTCCATGAACTAAGGGCGTTGAAGTGACGAGCTGTACTTTATGATCCGTAGGTAGTAGGCTAAGCAACGGAAGACTGAGTGACAGAGTTGAAACTACGAAACCAGTGCTCAGAGGAAGGAATCGACACAGAGAACAGATCATCGAAGCGTGGAACCAAAGTAAGGGGGTGTTCGGGTTATAATTAATTAGAATAGGACTCGCTTCTTATTCAGGTCATTGAGGTAATATAAACAGGTTAAGGAAAATGTTGCTAAACGTAGTTGTGTGTTTATGCTTGTGCATGTGTGACTGGGTTCATTAATTAGTGGAAGATCGGGTGTGGTTGAGTTATCATGTTATGATCTTGTGATATCTAATGTTGAAATGATCAGCGTTATGTGACGTCGGGTTAGCAAGCAGGCTACCCGAGTGATGAGGAATTGATATTATTATGTAAAAGGTAAACTGTTGAATGATTATGTGGTGTGGGATGGCCGACGGTATATGATAGCCCCTCATTTCCAGCTCCCGTGGTTTTCGTGCCCAGTTGAGCTACCCAGTGGTCAAGTAGGACCCAGTGGTCGAGGTGGAGAGTCAAGCAGGACTCGGTGAACCAAGCAGGGTTCACGGGGTGTCAAGTAGGACCCCCAGCTGAAGGCCAATCCTTTAGTATCTGGATACTAGGAGTCAGATTGTATGAGAGTCAGTTGTGATCGTGATGGAATTGTGTAGTTGGTTTGATATAGTTACTGTATGTAATACACTATGTTTCGGTATGCTTACTTATAAGTGATGCTTGATGTGTATGTATAAATATGCATGTATATTTGTTAAGTTCCATTCTATATTAATTACAATGCCAAACACTCACCCTTGCCTTTTTTTTTAGTAACCAGAGACAGGGAGGGGGAAGGAGCCATGGAGTCGCGCCAAGGGGGAGAACGGTGCCAGGGTCCGAGTGACTTTGAGTGACTCTCTATAGAGTCATATATGTGTATAAGAACTTCTTAGTAATATTATTAGTTGTGTTTAATTAAGACCGGACCGGATGTAAACCTATATTTTAAAATACATATGCTTTCGTGGTAACTATAATGACTCTTGGGTTCACTGAACCATTTTTATAGTGAAATTTTGGGAGTCCGGTTGCATGTTGTGTATAATCTGATGTGTGAAAGGTATTCGCTCAAGCGAATAGAAACCTCGTTTAAGTGAGAGTCCGGAATCTCGCTTAGACGAGTAGGGGCCTCGCTCAAGCGAGAAGCCCTGATTCCCTTTCTCCCATCCGTTGTGTTTAAATTAACTTGCTTTTCTTTTTAGACCTCATTTAATTAATCTAACTGTGACTGCTGTCACTTGAATAAGTCAGTAAAAATAAATGCTTTTTCACTAAATATCGATTAATTTTCAAGAAAAGGAAAAATTTATCGTAAGAGGTAATTGTTTGAATAAAAATAAATGAAAAAATAACCTAGGATGTTACACTTGGTATCAGAGCGGTTCTTTCTAGAGCCGGTGTGTGGGCCGATCTAGTGATTGTGATAGTTTTATGAAAGTTGATTGTATTTTGTTGTGTTGAGATTGTGTGTGGTCTGGCATCGTTCCCTTGGCACTCCACTGGCGTAGTATTCTATGAATATAAGGTAAGTTTACGATCCCCTGACTGATCTTGGTTATTAATGGTGATGTGTTTGCTCATTGTAGAATTACTAAATGGCCGGAGAGACTAGTTCTGGGGGAAGAGATGATTTCTTCTCTAGATTTACTCAACTGATGAGTAGGACCGAGTCCGATCCCACTCTGGATAAATTCCAGAAAAGGAATCCTCCGACTTACAAAGGGGGACACGACTATGACATGGCATACATCTGGATCAGGGATATCGAGCAGGTTTTTGAATATTTTGAGTACTCTGAAGAGCAAAAGGTTTTATTTGCTACTTACCAACTAAAAGAAGAGGCTAGAGTATGGTGGTCCCGAGTGAAGGTGCAGATGAATGCAGCCAATGAGCCATTGGTATGGGCGAATTTCCGAAGGAGGTTCCTTGTTAAATACTTCCCAGATAACTACAAAATCCGGAAAGAAATGGAATTCCTGAAGTTGGAGCAAGACCTGATGTCTGTAGCTGAGTACACCAGCAAGTTTGACGAGCTGTGTGATTTTTACCACCCTTTCTCGTTAGAAGGGACTGAAGGTAGCAAGTGCGCTGTAACATCCCTGTTTTTAGAAACAATTTTATCCTTGTAAATTTTAATTATGGAGGGTTTGTAAGCAAGAATAAGTCAATATATACCCTGTTGATGGTCTGAAGTACCTCAAAAATGTCATTTTTGCACGTAAGAATAGAATTTATATGGAATATTAGTGAAATTATGCAAAAACCGAGTGAAAAGGGCTCTGTTCCGAGTGACAAAGAAGAATTCCGAGTGAAGGATTAGAAATTCCGAGTGAAAGAGAGAATTCCGAGTCAGTATCATGTTTTCCGAGTAAAACATGACCACCGAGTGGAGTCCTGACCTAAGAAGCAATTCTGAGTGAAGAATGATCAAAAGAATCACTTCTGAGTGAAAATCCGAGTGAAAACACCCTAGAAAGGCTCGGTTCCAAGTTGAATGTTTCCTTTCTGAAGGAAATTACTATGGTTGGAGCATTCCGAGTGAAAGAATGCATAAATGCTTCTATTTATGTTGATTTGATGCTTCCTTTCTGATTGAAGTATGTTGTGGAAACAATTGGGAAGGCTTCCGAATGGTTTTGCTTAGGAAACCGAGTGGAAAATGGTGGAGGAAGTCAATTCCGAGTGAGAAACCGAGTGCCTGAGTCGGTTTCGAAGAAATTCTGAGTGAAGAATTGCAATTGTGACTCGGAAGTGGGAATTCCAGTCGGAATTCACTGACAGAAGTGTTAACCGAGTGTAATTTCACTCGGTATTCACTGACAGAAGTGCGTTTTGACTTCAATTTTGTCTTTTAATGATATTTAAATTCAATCGTGCGCATTATGGACAGTGGACGACCGGAAATGGGCACTGACTCAGCATATATCTTTGTTTAATCATTAGTGACCCTTCCATTAGCGATCCACTAACAGCCCACTCAGAAAAGCTGTCTCCCACTTGTCTTCCCACTCATTTCCTCCCTATTTAAACGAGCTCAAGGTCCTCTGAACTCACACCACACACACGACCCAAACACTCTTCATCACTCTCTTTCCCAGCAAGTTCTTTCCCACTCCTATCCCCTCTGTTTCACTCGGATTTGAAGCAGGACAGTGAAGGGAGCCTCTTTCTTCTCCTCCAGGAACTTCATTGAGGTAAGGGGGTATATTCTTGGGTGCCTTGTGGGAAAACCGAGTGGAGGACAGATTCAGTGTGTATGAATTAAATGCTTTAAATTGTATCTGTATATGCATGTATGTATATATATCTGTTACCGAGTGTATATAATCATTGATGAATTGTGAAATATTGGACTGAAAATATTAAGAATCATGGGTACCGTGTGATTTCCAGTGAAACAAATATGATAACAGGTTATGTTTTATGATAATCCGACCGGTTTTACACTTATTTTACTCGGTTTTGCTTATTTATACTCGGATAGTATCTTTCTAGTTGATTTCACTCGGAAAACATAGTAATTCACTCGGAAAACACTCTATTTCTCTCGGACAGCATCTCCCAAGTCTTATTTTACTCGGAAATCTCTTTCTTACATTATTTCACTTGGAACTTGACTTAATTTCACTCAGAAAATATAATTACTTTTTACTCAGAACTCTTTTTCAGTAAATTCACTCGGAAACACACTATTTTACTCGGACAGTAGCTTCCCAGTCTTATTGCACTCGGAAAACATCATATTTTACTCGGACAGTAGCTTCCCAGTCTTATTGCACTCGGAAAACATCATATTTTACTCGGACAGTAGCTTTCCAATCTTATTTCACTCGGCAAAACAATTTATTTCACTCAGCAAATAGTTATTTTCACTAAAAGAACTCCTTTCAACTTGATGTAACTCGGTATATAAAGTCAACTCACCAGAAGACCTTTCCCAACCTGATTCCACTCGGAATCAGGATTATCTTACTCGGATTTTCTTTATTCACATGTGTCTTATTCAGACAGAACCCTTTTTAATTAATTTCACTCGGTAAACTCATGTTTCACTCGGAAAATATCTTATTTTTACTCAGGAAACTCTTTTCCTACTGATTCCACTCAGAATCATACTTAATTTCATTCAGGAACTCATTTTCACTCAGAATTTAAGTAGCTTCACTCATGAAAACCTTTTTCCAGTGATTTTAACTCGGTAAACACTTTCATTTCACTCAGAAAACTCCTTTTTGACTGAATACCACTCAGAAATATACTTTATTTCACTTAGAGACTCATTCTCACTCGGATTTACAAACAATGCTACTCAGGAAACCATTTTCCCTACTGACCTCACACGGATTTATATTTTAATTCACTCAGAAATTTGTTTCACTCAGAATTCAAGATATTTAGTTAAGAAAATTATTTTTCAGCTTCTGTTTCACTCGGATTACTTATTGATTTCAGTTAGAAAATTCTGCTCAGTTTATTTCACTCGGATTCATAGCTATCTCATGCGGAAAACTTATTTTTCACTCGGATTCAAGCTGTTCCAGTCGGAAAACAGCATTCCACTTCATTTCACTCGGATCCAAACTTATTTCAGTCGGAAAACAGCTTTTCCAGTGTCATTTCACTCGGATTTTTAGCCAGATCACTTGGAGAACCCTTCTCTGTATGATTCCACTCGGAATCATACTCATTCCACTCGGATTTACCCCTGTTCCACTCGGAAAACTCTGTTTTTAGTGTTTTTCACTTGAATTTTTAATTGAAAACTAACCTTCATTACTTTTAAGTTATTGGTAAATTATAATTATCATTTTTATTCTATTATTATCATTATTTATTGTCAAACTTAATATTGTTATCATTATTATTAGTTTTATTATTATTATACATAGTTAATATCTAAATTATGCGTAATTACATAAAGAATATATTATTTTACTCTTTATGAAGAATATATTTAATAGATATATTTCTAAAATAATAAACGAATATCTTACAAGGTTTAAATGATTGAGGAAATTCAAAGAACTTGAGAATGATATGATGAGACTGGAAATACATAAGATACTCAAGGAATCAATTGATAAGATAAATGCATTTCGCATCATGAAAATATTTTTGAAGAAGAAAAACCTCTAGAGCATACACTTGGTACAGTGGAGGACACTCACGTTCGATCTCCATGAAGAATCTTGGGAGTACAACTGGAACGGCAACCCAATGGCATCAGAGTCGCGCCTGATAGCCGGGTGAGACGATGCAATTCTAGTGTACTTTGACTAAATGACGGAGTGTAACTATGATCGTAGGGATCCAAGTTCCAAAAATATTTAAATCAATGATGAGAACCAATGAGTTCATTTGTACCACATGGAACTTGGGCGGACCCTGATCGCTCTAGATGATTGGAATGATGATATTCCAAAGAATGAGAAGAAGATGAAATGATTTATTGGGCCCACATGCATCATGAGACTTAATCAAAGATAAATCATAATGGATCTGAACTCATGCATTCATTACATCATATTTGATTGTTATAATTGTGAATATGTTATATGTATGATTTATTTCATGGTAATATGCTTGATTGTTATAATTGTGAACATGCTAAATATACGATTATGTGATGACAACATGCTTGATTGTTATAAATATGCTAAATGTATGATCTATGTGACATTGTATGTTAACTGGATTATGTCCGCACCGGATGAACCAATCAGGGTCTTGGGTTATACTCACCCTTACTGTTGAACATTTTTCAGAGGAATTAGAAACTTAAGAACCCGAGTGTGAAGATCAGCAATACGCTGAACCCATTGAGAATAATCATTAAGGATAGAATATTTATAATCAGACACCGGATGACTGTATAATATTTAAGGGTGCCTGCGTGCCCCATTCTGTTAAGAGTACAATTACTTACAGTTTGTGAATGACTATGTGATATATACAATATTACTTCCGCTGATCTGCCACGTATTTATTTTTAAAAACAAATATTCACTTTTTCTGAAAACTGTTAACACTCTCAGTTAAATAGGATGAACCTACAGAAGGATTTGTCTTATCTAACCGAGGGTGTTACAAAGGTGGTATCAGAGCATAGTCGATTCATTAAGCTTGTGGAGTGGACCATTAGGTTTCCACGTACTCTGATAGAAATATTGAACAGTCCATAACACTCCTAAGACTAAATATCCTATATGGAATGCTCCACATAACGCATACCCTGAATCTATTTGTTGATATTCTTTCAGCAAATTCCTAATGGCACGCCAAAATAACAATCACGTGATAGAGAATCTTCTTACCAGAATTGTGGAGGTAATAGAAAGACAAGAGTTACCTCATGCTTCTGCCAGACAGGGATTAGCTGATTTTCAAAGGAACAATCCTACGCAGTTCAAAGGAGGCTTCAATCCAGAAGGAGCACAACTATGGATTGAACACCTTGAAAAGATTTTTGTCGCTATGCGATGTTCTGATGAGGATTGTGTAACCTTTGCTGTCTTCATGCTGGTTGGAGAAGCAGAACACTGGTGGACTCATGCTAGAGTCAGACTAGCTACTGATGGGCATATCATTACTTGGGGACGATTTAAGACAGAATTTCTCGCTAAATATTTCCCCGAAGACATAAGGAGGCAAAAGGAGCAGGAATTCTTCAATCTGAAACAAAGCAATATGACTGTTGGGGAGTACGCTGCTAAGTTTGATGAACTGGCAAAATGTTGTCCCTACTACACTCATATGGGAGAAGCGTCAAGATGTGCAAAGTTCGAAGCAGGGCTACGACATGAGATTCGTCAAGCCATATGTTGTCAACAAATTACACAATTCACTACTTTGGTTGACAGATGCCGCATATTTGAGAACACCTCTAATCTTCGACGACCTGGAGCGTCTAATCATGGGCCAGAGCGACGTATGCCAGATCGACAGCAAAGAAGGGATTTTCGAGGAGATCGACCATATTTCCGATCTTTCAACTCAGCCAACCGAATTCCTCCTAAAGGTCAGGAGAACCAAAGCGGTAGAAACTACACAATTTGTGGACGGATCGGACATCGTGATGTTGACTGTTGGTACAGGAATAAAAATAACCAACAACAAGTAACTCAAAGACAGGCAGTACGACCAACAGGTCAAGGAAGTGGAGGATCTACTGCAAATGTCTCTACCAACAATGCCCCGAGAATGCAAAATGTTCCCCGCAACAACAACTTCAGACAGAACAATAATCCTGGAAGGCCCGGAAACAACTCAACCGGAAGGCCAGGGGGAAATGCCAGAGTTTTTACCATGAATGGTGCAGAAGTATCACAAGAGAACGATCTTGTGCAAGGTACATGCTTTATAGGAAGTACTCTATTAAATGTATTATATGATTCTGGAGCCACTCATTCTTTCATATCTGAGAATTGTGTAAAACATTTAAAGCTTCCTACAACCTCTCTGCCCTATCAAATAATTGTCACAACTGCCGCCAATAAGCCCATTTGCTCTACTCGCATATGTCTAGAATGTCCTCTTAACATCGAAGGGAAAGCTTATCAGGTAGATCTGATATGTTTACCTTTGATTGATCTAGACATTGTTCTAGGGATGAATTGGCTTGCTGCCAATCATATTCTGATTGACTGTCATAATAAATCCATCTCTCACGGGTCTACTACATCTGAATATGATCAAGTCATAAATTCTTGCCTTATTAGCTCAGAAAAGGTAATCTCAAAAGAAGTCCAACTATACATGATCCTTACTGAAACTGAAAGTAAGGCCACTTCTCAACTTGAACAGATTCCTGTTGTTCAAGAATTTCCAGAAGTATTCCCTGAGGACATACGAGAGCTACCTCCAGAGCGAGAAGTCGAATTCAGCATTGATATTATACCGGGCGTGGGACCAATCTCTATTGCTCCTTACCGGATGTCACCCAAGGAACTCAGTGAACTCAAAGAGCAATTAGAAGAACTTCTAGAGAAAGGAATGATTAGACCCAGTGTCTCACCTTGGGGAGCACCAGTTCTTCAGTATGCGGTTATGTGTTGACTATCGTCAGTTGAATAAAGCTACGATCAAGAACCGTTACCCTCTTCCAAGGATTGATGATTTGATGGACCAATTACGAGGAGCCACTATCTTCTCGAAGATTGATCTGCGATCAGGCTATCATCAAATCAGGGTAAAGAAAGACGATGTACCCAAAACGACATTCAGAACACGCTATGGGCACTATGAGTATCTTGTTATGCCCTTTGGAGTTACAAATGCACCTGCAGTCTTTATGGGATACATGAATCGAATCTTCCATGAGTACTTGGATAAATTCGTGGTTGTATTCATTGACGATATTCTCGTCTACTCCAAGAGTCATGAGGAACACGAAGAGCATCTTCGAATTGTTCTAAACACTTTGCGTGCAAGGCAATTGTACGCTAAGTTTTCAAAATGTGAATTCTGGTTGACAGAAGTGAAATTCTTAGGACATGTCATCTCTAAGGAAGGAATTGCTGTGGATCCTACCAAGGTAGAAGCTGTACTAAATTGGGAACAACCCAAGAATGTGACGGAAATCCGTAGTTTCCTTGGACTGGCTGGATATTATCGTCGATTCATCAAGAATTTCTCTCAAATTGCAGCACCTTTAACTAAGCTAACTCATAAAGATCAACCATTCGAATGGACTGACAAATGTAAAAGCAGTTTTACGGAGTTACGCCAATGACTCACTAGTGCACCTGTCTTGATTTTGCCAGATCCTGCCAAGCCATATGAAGTGTACTGTGATGCGTCAAAACAAGGACTAGGATGTGTCCTAATGCAAGAAAGAAAGGTTGTTGCTTATGCTTCAAGACAGCTAAGAACCCATGAAGTTAATTATCCCACACATGACTTGGAATTAGTTGCAGTTGTGTTTGCCTTGAAAATCTGGAGACACTACTTGTATGGTACATACTTCGAAGTCTTCAGTGATCATAAAAGCTTGAAGTATCTATTCGACCAAAAGTAGTTGAATATGCGACAACGTAGATGGATGGAATTTATCAAAGATTATGATTTTGAACTCCGATATCATCCAGGAAAAGCTAATGTTGTGGCTGATGCACTCAGTAGAAAGGCTTTACGTCTATCATATATGATGACAAAGGAGTTAGAACTGATTGAACAATTTCGCGATTTAAACCTAGCAGTAACACCAAAAAGGGGAAGCCTTATGGTTGGAATGCTAAGGATTTCCAATGATTTCTTGGAACAAATCAAAGAAGCTCAAGCCAATGACCAGGAATTACAAGATCTAGCAGAAAAGACAAAAGAAGGAGTCTCAGAGTTTAGCAAAGATGAACATGGAGTGATCAAGTATCAACAGAGGCTCTGTATTCCAGTCAACGCAGATCTTAAGAGATCTATCCTGGATGAAGCACACAAAAGTAAGTACAGTATCCACCCAGGATCAACCAAGATGTACCAGGACTTGAAGAAATTATTCTGGTGGCAAGGAATGAAAAGGGATATCGCAAAGTACGTAACAGCTTGCCTGATGTGTCAGAAGGTAAAGGTGGAACAACAACGACCAAGTGGGACCCTTCGTCCTTTGGATATTCCAGAATGGAAATGGGATGAGATTGCTATGGACTTCGTGAGTGGATTTCCCAGAACATCAGCTGGATGTGATGCTATTTGGGTAATCGTGGATCGATTAACAAAGACTGCTCACTTTATTCCTGTCAATATGAAGTATTCTCTAGAAAAACTCACCCAAATCTATATCAAGGAAATCGTACGGTTACATGGAACTCCCACTGCAATTGTATCCGATCGAGATCCTCGTTTCACATCACAGTTTTGGAAGAGTCTGCAACAAGCTCTAGGAACTCGTCTGAAGTTAAGTTCCGCATATCATCCACAGACAGACGGACAATCAGAAAGAACAATCAAGACTCTTGAAGATCTGTTACGTCTTTGTGTCTTGGAACATGGTGGAAATTGGCAAGAATATCTTCCACTTATTGAGTTCACTTACAACAACAGCTATCATGCAAGCATCGGAATGGCCCCTTATGAAGCTTTGTATGGAAGAAAATGCCGTACACCTTTATGTTGGTACGAGACTGGTGAAAAGACAATAATTGGACCAGAGATTGTTCAGAAGACAACAGAACAAGTTCAGAGGATTCAAATGGCAATGAAGGCTTCGCAAGATAGACAAAAGAGTTACTATGACAAGCGACGGAAGCCATTAGAATTTGAAGAAGGTGACCATGTATTTCTCAAAGTTACCCCTACCACTGGAGTAGGAAGAGCTTTGAAGGCCAAGAAGTTAAGCCCCAGATACGTAGGACCCTATCAGATTCTGCAAAAGATAGGAACTCATGCGTACCGCATTGCTCTGCCACCTGAGCTGACAAACCTTCACAATGTATTTCATGTCTCTCAACTCCGCAAATATGTACCAAGCCCTGATCATGTTCTAAGTCCCGATCAATTTGTTCTGAAAGAAAACCTTACCTTTGAAGCATCGCCAGTTAAGATTGTTGACTGACGTCTCAAACAGCTAAGAGGCAAAGAAATCCCTTTGGTCAAGGTAGTTTGGAGTCAGACAGATGATGGGGATGCTACTTGGGAAATTGAGGAGAAAATGAGAGAATTGTACCCTCAATTGTTTTAACTTTAAATTTCGGGACAAAATTTCTAAAAGGAGGGGAGAATGTAACATCCCTGTTTTTAGAAACAATTTTATGTAATTTTATGTTGATGTAGGTTTTGATAATGACACAACAAATGGAGGATCAAGATCAAACATATATATTTATGGATGAATTAATTATGTTTAATGATGGAAAATTGATGAAATAATTCAAGGCATTTAAAGAAGCTCAAATTAGGTGAAAATGATCAACAAATGTGCCTAAGGATCAAAAGAACAAAGCCATATGCAAGTACATGTCAAAAGGATGAAAAATGCACAAGAAAATGGAGAATCAGGTAATTGAATCGATTCACACAGCCATGCATAGCCACTTGAATCGATTCATGCGAAGGGAATATGGTCAGGATGCATTTTAAGTTGATTGAATCGATTCACCACACATTGAATCGATTCATGCGTTTTAGTTTGGTCCAGAATATGCCTTTACATTGGTTGAATCGATTCATCCTAGTCCAGAATCGATTCACACGTCTGATTTGCCCAGTAACTCTAAATTCAATGAGATGAATCGATTCACATCTTGAAAGAATCGATTCTCACGCTGTCTGGAGCCAAAATGCACGCTGGAAACATTGAAAATTGAAAGGGAAACATTGTGCTCTTCGGTTGAAACAAAATGGAAGACCCAAGGCAAGGTTTATTACTTTGTCCCTCTCCACATGCATGTGTTTTATTGGAAATGGAATTAATTTAAATTAAGACAAACATGCTTCTTCATGCACATGCCATGTTCTTCTTGGAGACATTAAAAGCTTCATTGGAATTGCAATGCCATTTTGAATTGAGACAAGCATGTTCCAAGTTCAAGCTCCAAGGAATTAAATAATGCAAGGCCATGTGATGGAGGAATTCAAATTTGAATTTGTCATGCCTCATGGAGCCTATAAATAGAGAAGGAGTTGAAGGCAAAACTTACACCAAGCAATTGAAGCATTTCCATTTGCTTACTTCTTCCTCCTTGCTTCATTCTCTTCTACTCATTCTCTCTTGTTCTATATTGGCATATTCTCTTAGTGAGTTATTTAAGAGTTAGAGAGAAAGTAATTTGTGAGCTAAATTTGTATATCCTCTCTTTGAGAGTTATTATTTGGTGAGAGCTTTAAATTGTGTATCTACTCTAGTGAGAGAGTTATTTGATTGTAAACCAAACACCATATACACCAAGGTATTCACTCTAGGTTGAGTGGTCACAAAGGTTGGGGTTCAACCTTTGGGTATTAAGAGATTGTGAGATTGGGTGGGTTGCCCTTTGCTTGTGAGGATTGGGTTCTTGAGTGTGGGACACTAGGAGACAATTGCTCAAAGCTTGTAATCTCAAATTCTCAATAGTGGAAATCCTTCAAGTAGGTTGCTTGAAGGCGAGACGTACACCGGGGTGGTGGAACTCGTTATATCGGTTTGCAAATTCTCTCTTCCCTTAAACTCTTTATTATTGTGGACTTGATTTGCATGCCTAGAATATTTGATGGTTTGGTAATATTAAATCCTTGAAACAAATATCTTAAACATTGTTGGATTTAATTATTGAGGAAGAAAAATATTGGTGTTAACAAGTTAGTAAACTATCATGCTTAATTAATTTGAGTTGTTGAAATTATACTTATATTGAAATTAATTATAGCATGCTAAGAACTTCAAGAATTGCCTAAGTTAATAACTTGCCTTATTTATCAAAATCAATTCTTGAATATTGTACTTTTAACTTAAAGTATTTTACTATGAAATGTGCTTCATAATTATCATATCTTTTATCTTGCATCATTTGTGTACTACTAACCGTTTTGAAAGGGATTCCGTGCGAAAATTTGAAATACTCAATTCACCCCCCCTCTTGAGTATCGAGGCCTTGGCTAACAATTGGTATCAGAGCTTGACTCTTGGAAGATCAAGCTTAACCGCTTCAAGAGATCAAGATGGCCTCTACATCCTATGATGCATTTCCGGAAAATGGTGTAATAAATAGACCACCAATCTTCAATGGTAAAGACTATGTTATTTGGAAAGAAAGGTTGAAAATCTTTATCCAAGCCTATGACATCAAGGTATGGAATGCTATTCAATTTGGTCCTTTCATTCCTAAATACATTGTTGATAATATAGAATGCATGAAGCCCATGAACTTATGGACTAAGGAAGAAGAAAGAAAGGTACAATTTAATCTTAGAGCTAAAATTCTTATCACATTAGCATTAGAACCTAATGATGTTTCTAGAGTTATTACTTGTAACAATGCTAAAGAAATGTGGGAAACTCTTGAAACAATTTATGGAAATACTAATGATGATAAAGATGCAAGAATTAGTACTCTTTCTAGTCAAGATGAAGAATTCGAAAGAAGCATTAAAAAAGAGACCAACGAGAAGGAAGAAGAAATTGCATGCCTAATGACAAAGCACTCTCAAGATGATGAGGTATGCTCTTTAAATGCTTTTAGTGATGATAGTGATGATGAAATTGATAAAGATGAATTGCTAGAAGCTTTTAAAGAATTGCATGAAAAATTTGTCTTGTTATCAAAGAAATATGCATGCTCAAAACAAACCATTTTGAAGCTTGAAAATGAATTGCATAATGTGCACATTGAAAAGGAAACTCTTAGAATTCAAAATGATGAATTAGAAGCTTCAAATGCATCTCTTAGGACTTGTAATGGAAATGATGATTGTATGCTTATTGATAAATGTATGCTTCTTGAAAATGAGAATAAAGAATTAAAAGAAGCACTTAGTAAGCTTACAAGTAGTGAAAAGATTCTAAGTGCACCTCTTGAAGATCAAAAGCATACACTTGATAGAAGAAAAATAGATCATTACAAGAACCATTTTGCATCCTACAAAGAAAAATCTAAACCCATTCTAAGATGCACAAACCATGAAAGAAAAGGAAACTCTATGTCTAATCGTTTCAAAAGAAAGCACATAGAACATAATAGGAACCATTATAAAGTGACTTACTCTTTGAATGCAACATGTTTTTATTGTGGAACATTTGGTCATATATCATCTAATTGTTCTATAAAGAAATCTCGTCAAAAGTGTATGAGAAAGGTATGGATTCCAAAAACAACTTTGAAATCCTAAACTAACAAGAAAGGACCCAACTTTTAAAGGGTACCATAAAACTTGACATTTTGTAGGAACACTTTAAATCGGCAATCTCTTATTGACGAATGACCAAAGAATCAAGATCCATAATCTTCACTACAAGGAACAAAGTATGATAAGGATATTGGATTCATAAAACTCCAAGGTACGATCGGATCCTTACTCTAGTTGATCAAATATCATGCTTGCTATGTGTTTTGTATGCTTGATTATGTTGAAACATCTATGGACTTGATTGATAATTTATTGAGAATTTTTAGAAATGTCTAAATAATTTTGTAAATCCAAATTCCATACTTGTTCATAATGAATCTTTGTGATCTAACTTTGAGTTGATATGTGATTTTGAGCATAAATGGCATAAAACTTTGAGATAGATGAATGAATAAAAATAGAACCCCTTAAATTCTTAAGATTAATGATGTGAGTGCATGACTTTGATTTAAATGATTGGTATAAAGTTTGATGAATAATTGCTTGGATAATATGTTTGATTCTATGAAAAACTTAAGATATATTTATCCATGTATGTTAGAAA
The DNA here is from genome assembly GCA_037962975.1 of Clitoria ternatea. Taxonomy (NCBI): domain Eukaryota; kingdom Viridiplantae; phylum Streptophyta; class Magnoliopsida; order Fabales; family Fabaceae; genus Clitoria; species Clitoria ternatea. Next base: position 54,735,160 of record CM075676.1, read on the forward strand.
GGATTGAAACATCAAAGTGTTGAAATGTGATGCTTAGATTCAAAATGATGCATGAACTCTTGATGAATAAATTTGGATGATATATGATGTATGTATCCTTGATAATGTATAAACGCTTAATGATGCATGAATAAATATGAATTCTTGATGATGTATCATTTATTGAACAAGAAATATGTTAGTTAACTAGTGGTATCTAAGTGACAAACATCTTCCTTTAACAATGGTATCAATTGAATTAGTAAGAGGAAGAGATCATGAGGACATATTCTTGATTATATACTTGTCACTATGCTTTGATGATAAATACATATGTTGTATACAAGTGATATATTATTTTTCCTAACAAGCTAGTAACTTTTCATAACAAGTGGCATTGAACTTCATATTAAGAAAAATGTTATGACTAGTTGATTATGACAAATCTTAAAGTTACCTTAAGTTAGGACTATGTTATGCTTACATGTTTTACAAAGTTGACAATCTTAGGCAAAATTTTTCTATGCAATTATATGTTGGTTTTGATAATGCCTAAGGAGAAAGTATGTATGCTCTATGCCTAGACTTTAATTTCATGACTAGTAATATGACAATGCATGATTTTGATGACATGTAAATGACAATGCATGATATGTGACAATACATGGTATATTAAGAGAAAATGCATTATAATACATGACATGACCTTCCTTGATACACCATGCTTGAGCAAATTGGCATCTATCTTGAGTGACATATATGTTTGATGATGCTTGATCTTGAATATGAAAAGAAATTTGAATATATGCATCGTTGAAATTGAAAAGAGTTTTTGAACAAATATTATGAAGAATGATGTATGCTTGAAATGTCAACAATTTGTGATAATATGCTTAAATGTTTATAATTGATATCTAGAGCTCAATTTGGCAAATCCACCTAGTGATATCATGACTAGATACTAGCAACAAATGGCATGGACAATGAATAAGAAATAATTGGTGTTGATCAAGAAAAGAATGTTTGACATAAAAGGGTCATAAAATTGGCATGTGTTACAATACAAATGCATGAGTAAGCCAACATGTTGTATTAATCATTCCATCATTTCTATGATACCTATATTTGAGTGCATATTGTTGAAAATTCTTCTATGATTACCACTTTGATTAATGATTGATTAGTGAATTTTATATACATTTGGTATCTAACTCTTGAGTGGTATCTATTCATATTATGACTTCTATTCATTGCATAAGTGGTATCTATTAAAAGGTGATGAAGTGCTTAAGAAATAAACAAATGGTATCAAACTTGCTAAATAAGGCCAACATGAACAATTGGTATCAATTAGCTTAAGAATTACATCAATTAGCTTAACAATTGGTATTCAATTATATGTGTTTGGTGCTTAACTTGATTGAAGTTAATAACAATTGGTATTCAATTTCAATTGGTATTCAATTACATGAGTTAATAACAATTGGTATTAGACTTGATCAAATTGGTGTAATTGGCTTCATAACAATTAGTATCAAAATATTTGTGAAAGAGGGATAAAATATCAATTGGTATCTATTAAATGACTAAGGAGGAGATATTATCTTGCATGATACTTTATGATCTTCTAACAATTGGTATATCTTTCAACAATTAGTATCTATTAAATGCATGACATGTGTTCAACAATTGGTATCAAATTTCATCAAATTGATTTCATATGTTAATAAGTGGTATATGTTTTTACAAGTGACATCAATTACAATAGTAAGGGGGAGCACACACATATGAATAATGATTATCCTTGATTTCACCTCCTTATAATTATGATTGTGGTACTTATGCTTACAATCTTGTTTCTATTTCTCCTATATGCTTAATTGGAAAATTATTCTTGTGCATTTAGTAATGCCAAAAAGGGAGACGGACATAAAGGAATTAGGAATTTTAGAAATTGCTTAAATTGGCTTATCTTTTGTCACATTCACTTACACTTTGAACATAATTTTTTGAAAATCTTGTACTTAAAGATTTTTACTTATTTCTTTCATAAAGTTTTCATTTCTTTGAACATAGTGCTTTACTTTGTGATATAAATACAATTTTTTTAAGGTAAATACATACTCACACTTTCAATAATGAATGCATATATCTCTAAGTGGTATATATTTTTGATATTTCTTGATGATATCAAGGAGAAAACTATGTGCTTAGTTAAAATGATGATGTACTTACTTGAAATGATATGTATGCTTATTGGGAAAGAATCATGTGACGCTTACCATACTTGAAAGCAATATCAATTACATGATTGAAAATGAGTTAGCAATCAATTATATGCTTACTTGATGAATGAACTATGTGATTGATTAGTGACTCTAAATGCATCAAATTGACATATATCCTTGATCATGTTATGAGTTTTTCTTGCTCTAAATCTCTCTTATTCGATTACATGAGTTTATATCTTGATGGCATAGAATACAATCAAGATGATGATCTTTTTGATGATGCCAAAGGGGGAGAGAATTAGTGAAAGGATTAGTAAAAAGGATAAAATGTTATTGATGCCAAAAAGAGGAGAATTACTATGACTAATGTTTTATCATAAGGAAAGTTTTTGATGATGCCAAAGGGGGAGAAGATTATAGGAAGATATATATACACCCTAAATGGAATAAAGTCTTTTACAAAGGGGGAGAGATATAAAGAGAGAAATATATAAGAAAAGGGGAGAAGATATACACTACCACTATGCTCTAAAAATTAGATGAACTATTTTGTGGTATCTATTGTATGATTGGTATCTATTGTATGATTAAGGGGGAAATGATTAAAGAGGAAAGAATATATATTAAGGGGGAGAGACCTTATTAAAGGGGAGAGACCTTTTATCCTTAATATTCTCTTCTTAACTTGTGCCTATGATTTCATCAACAATTGGTATCAAATTGTATGTGATAGGGCAAGTCTTTCTTGCAATATATATGAATTGTTATGATACTAACACCCCAAGAGACAAGCATTTGTTGTCATCATCAAAAAGGGGGAGAATGTAATTTTATGTTGATGTAGGTTTTGATAATGACACAACAAATGGAGGATCAAGATCAAACATATATATTTATGGATGAATTAATTATGTTTAATGATGGAAAATTGATGAAATAATTCAAGGCATTTAAAGAAGCTCAAATTAGGTGAAAATGATCAACAAATGTGCCTAAGGATCAAAAGAACAAAGCCATATGCAAGTACATGTCAAAAGGATGAAAAATGCACAAGAAAATGGAGAATCAGGTAATTGAATCGATTCACACAGCCATGCATAGCCACTTGAATCGATTCATGCGAAGGGAATATGGTCAGGATGCATTTTAAGTTGATTGAATCGATTCACCACACATTGAATCGATTCATGCGTTTTAGTTTGGTCCAGAATATGCCTTTACATTGGTTGAATCGATTCATCCTAGTCCAGAATCGATTCACACGTCTGATTTGCCCAGTAACTCTAAATTCAATGAGATGAATCGATTCACATCTTGAAAGAATCGATTCTCACGCTGTCTGGAGCCAAAATGCACGCTGGAAACATTGAAAATTGAAAGGGAAACATTGTGCTCTTCGGTTGAAACAAAATGGAAGACCCAAGGCAAGGTTTATTACTTTGTCCCTCTCCACATGCATGTGTTTTATTGGAAATGGAATTAATTTAAATTAAGACAAACATGCTTCTTCATGCACATGCCATGTTCTTCTTGGAGACATTAAAAGCTTCATTGGAATTGCAATGCCATTTTGAATTGAGACAAGCATGTTCCAAGTTCAAGCTCCAAGGAATTAAATAATGCAAGGCCATGTGATGGAGGAATTCAAATTTGAATTTGTCATGCCTCATGGAGCCTATAAATAGAGAAGGAGTTGAAGGCAAAACTTACACCAAGCAATTGAAGCATTTCCATTTGCTTACTTCTTCCTCCTTGCTTCATTCTCTTCTACTCATTCTCTCTTGTTCTATATTGGCATATTCTCTTAGTGAGTTATTTAAGAGTTAGAGAGAAAGTAATTTGTGAGCTAAATTTGTATATCCTCTCTTTGAGAGTTATTATTTGGTGAGAGCTTTAAATTGTGTATCTACTCTAGTGAGAGAGTTATTTGATTGTAAACCAAACACCATATACACCAAGGTATTCACTCTAGGTTGAGTGGTCACAAAGGTTGGGGTTCAACCTTTGGGTATTAAGAGATTGTGAGATTGGGTGGGTTGCCCTTTGCTTGTGAGGATTGGGTTCTTGAGTGTGGGACACTAGGAGACAATTGCTCAAAGCTTGTAATCTCAAATTCTCAATAGTGGAAATCCTTCAAGTAGGTTGCTTGAAGGCGAGACGTACACCGGGGTGGTGGAACTCGTTATATCGGTTTGCAAATTCTCTCTTCCCTTAAACTCTTTATTATTGTGGACTTGATTTGCATGCCTAGAATATTTGATGGTTTGGTAATATTAAATCCTTGAAACAAATATCTTAAACATTGTTGGATTTAATTATTGAGGAAGAAAAATATTGGTGTTAACAAGTTAGTAAACTATCATGCTTAATTAATTTGAGTTGTTGAAATTATACTTATATTGAAATTAATTATAGCATGCTAAGAACTTCAAGAATTGCCTAAGTTAATAACTTGCCTTATTTATCAAAATCAATTCTTGAATATTGTACTTTTAACTTAAAGTATTTTACTATGAAATGTGCTTCATAATTATCATATCTTTTATCTTGCATCATTTGTGTACTACTAACCGTTTTGAAAGGGATTCCGTGCGAAAATTTGAAATACTCAATTCACCCCCCCTCTTGAGTATCGAGGCCTTGGCTAACATTTTATCCTTGTAAATTTTAATTATGGAGGGTTTGTAAGCAAGAATAAGTCAATATATACCCTGTTGATGGTCTAAAGTACCTCAAAAATGTCATTTTTGCACGTAATAATAGAATTTATATGGAATATTAGTGAAATTATGCAAAAACCGAGTGAAAAGGGCTCTGTTCCGAGTGACAAAGAAGAATTCCGAGTGAAGGATTAGAAATTCCGAGTGAAAGAGAGAATTCCGAGTCAGTATCATGTTTTCCGAGTAAAACATGACCACCGAGTGGAGTCCTGACCTAAGAAGCAATTCTGAGTGAAGAATGATCAAAAGAATCACTTCTGAGTGAAAATCCGAGTGAAAACACCCTAGAAAGGCTCGGTTCCGAGTTGAATGTTTCCTTTCTGAAGGAAATTACTATGGTTGGAGCATTCCGAGTGAAAGAATGCATAAATGCTTCTATTTATGTTGATTTGATGCTTCCTTTCTGATTGAAGTATGTTGTGGAAACAATTGGGAAGGCTTCCGAATGGTTTTGCTTAGGAAACCGAGTGGAAAATGGTGGAGGAAGTCAATTCCGAGTGAGAAACCGAGTGCCTGAGTCGGTTTCGAAGAAATTCTGAGTGAAGAATTGCAATTGTGACTCGGAAGTGGGAATTCCAGTCGGAATTCACTGACAGAAGTGTTAACCGAGTGTAATTTCACTCGGTATTCACTGACAGAAGTGTGTTTTGACTTCAATTTTGTCTTTTAATGATATTTAAATTCAATCGTGCGCATTATGGACAGTGGACGACCAGAAATGGGCACTGACTCAGCATATATCTTTGTTTAATCATTAGTGACCCTTCCATTAGCGATCCACTAACAGCCCACTCAGAAAAGCTGTCTCCCACTTGTCTTCCCACTCACTTCCTCCTTATTTAAACGAGCTCAAGGTCCTCAGAACTCACACCACACACACGACCCAAACACTCTTCATCACTCTCTTTCCCAGCAAGTTCTTTCCCACTCCTATCCCCTCTGTTTCACTCGGATTTGAAGCAGGACAGTGAAGAGAGCCTCTTTCTTCTCCTCCAGGAACTTCATTAAGGTAAGGGGGTATATTCTTGGGTGCCTTGTGGGAAAACCGAGTGGAGGACAGATTCAGTGTGTATGAATTAAATGCTTTAAATTGTATCTGTATATGCATGTATGTATATATATCTGTTACCGAGTGTATATAATCATTGATGAATTGTGAAATATTGGACTGAAAATATTAAGAATCATGGGTACCGTGTGATTTCCAGTGAAACAAATATGATAACAGGTTATGTTTTATGATAATCCGACCGGTTTTACACTTATTTTACTCGGTTTTGCTTATTTATACTCGGATAGTATCTTTCTAGTTGATTTCACTCGGAAAACATAGTAATTCACTCGGAAAACACTCTATTTCTCTCGGACAGCATCTCCCAAGTCTTATTTTACTCGGAAATCTCTTTCTTACATTATTTCACTCGAAACTTGACTTAATTTCACTCAGAAAATATAATTACTTTTTACTCAGAACTCTTTTTCAGTAAATTCACTCGGAAACACACTATTTTACTCGGACAGTAGCTTCCCAGTCTTATTGCACTCGGAAAACATCATATTTTACTCGGACAGTAGCTTCCCAGTCTTATTGCACTCGAAAAACATCATATTTTACTCGGACAGTAGCTTCCCAATCTTATTTCACTCGGCAAAACAATTTATTTCACTCAGCAAATAGTTATTTTCACTAAAAGAACTCCTTTCAACTTGATGTAACTCGGTATATAAAGTCAACTCACCAGAAGACCTTTCCCAACCTGATTCCACTCGGAATCAGGATTATCTTACTCGGATTTTCTTTATTCACATGTGTCTTATTCAGACAGAACCCTTTTTAATTAATTTCACTCGGTAAACTCATGTTTCACTCGGAAAATATCTTATTTTTACTCAGGAAACTCTTTTCCTACTGATTCCACTCAGAATCATACTTAATTTCATTCAGGAACTCATTTTCACTCAGAATTTAAGTAGCTTCACTCATGAAAACCTTTTTCCAGTGATTTTAACTCGGTAAACACTTTCATTTCACTCAGAAAACTCCTTTTTGACTGAATACCACTCAGAAATATACTTTATTTCACTTAGAGACTCATTCTCACTCGGATTTACAAACAATGCTACTCAGGAAACCATTTTCCCTACTGACCTCACACGGATTTATATTTTAATTCACTCAGAAATTTGTTTCACTCAGAATTCAAGATATTTAGTTAAGAAAATTATTTTTCAGCTTCTGTTTCACTCGGATTACTTATTGATTTCAGTTAGAAAATTCTGCTCAGTTTATTTCACTCGGATTCATAGCTATCTCATGCGGAAAACTTATTTTTCACTCGGATTCAAGCTGTTCCAGTCGGAAAACAGCATTCCACTTCATTTCACTCGGATCCAAACTTATTTCAGTCGGAAAACAGCTTTTCCAGTGTCATTTCACTCGGATTTTTAGCCAGATCACTTGGAGAACCCTTCTCTGTATGATTCCACTCGGAATCATACTCATTCCACTCGGATTTACCCCTGTTCCACTCGGAAAACTCTGTTTTTAGTGTTTTTCACTTGAATTTTTAATTGAAAACTAACCTTCATTACTTTTAAGTTATTGGTAAATTATAATTATCATTTTTATTCTATTATTATCATTATTTATTGTCAAACTTAATATTGTTATCATTATTATTAGTTTTATTATTATTATACATAGTTAATATCTAAATTATGCGTAATTACATAAAGAATATATTATTTTACTCTTTATGAAGAATATATTTAATAGATATATTTCTAAAATAATAAACGAATATCTTACAAGGTTTAAATGATTGAGGAAATTCAAAGAACTTGAGAATGATATGATGAGACTGGAAATACATAAGATACTCAAGGAATCAATTGATAAGATAAATGCATTTCGCATCATGAAAATATTTTTGAAGAAGAAAAACCTCTAGAGCATACACTTGGTACAGTGGAGGACACTCACGTTCGATCTCCATGAAGAATCTTGGGAGTGCAACTGGAACGGCAACCCAATGGCATCAGAGTCGCGCCTGATAGCCGGGTGAGACGATGCAATTCTAGTGTACTTTGACTAAATGACGGAGTGTAACTATGATCGTAGGGATCCAAGTTCCAAAAATATTTAAATCAATGATGAGAACCAATGAGTTCATTTGTACCACATGGAACTTGGGCGGACCCTGATCGCTCTAGATGATTGGAATGGTGATATTCCAAAGAATGAGAAGAAGATGAAACGATTTATTGGGCCCACATGCATCATGAGACTTAATCAAAGATAAATCATAATGGATCCGAACTCATGCATTCATTACATCATATTTGATTGTTATAATTGTGAATATGTTATATGTATGATTTATTTCATGGTAATATGCTTGATTGTTATAATTGTGAACATGCTAAATATACGATTATGTGATGACAACATGCTTGATTGTTATAAATATGCTAAATGTATGATCTATGTGACATTGTATGTTAACTGGATTATGTCCGCACCGGATGAACCAATCAGGGTCTTGGGTTATACTCACCCTTACTGTTGAACATTTTTCAGAGGAGTTAGAAACTCAAGAACCCGAGTGTGAAGATCAGCAATACGTTGAACCCATTGAGAATAATCATTAAGGATAGAATATTTATAATCAGACACCGGATGACTGTATAATATTTAAGGGTGCCTGCGTGCCCCATTCTGTTAAGAGTACAATTACTTACAGTTTGTGAATGACTATGTGATATATACAATATTACTTCCCCTGATCTGCCACGTATTTATTTTTTTAAAAAAAAATATTCACTTTTTCTGAAAACTGTTAACACTCTCAGTTAAATAGGATGAACCTACAGAAGGATTTGTCTTATCTAACCGAGGGTGTTACATGCGCCAAATACGAAGCTGGACTACAGATTGAGCTCCATAGTGTAATCGTACCAATGGAGATTAGGGACTACCCAACCCTGGTGAACAAAGCAAGATTGACTGAAGAGGTGCAGTTACAAAGGACGTCCCAGCCAAGAGATAAAAAGCCACTGAAGGCAAAAGGATTCAACTTCAAGAGGATGAGTCAATTCTTCCGGGGTAGCAAGTCTTCTGCTACCTCCTCATCCTCTTCCGGTCGGGGTTCCACTGGTCGATCGGGTAATCCTTCTGGTAATCGTACCTGCTACAATTATGGTCAGGAAGGCCACATTGCCAAACATTGCCAAGCCAATCAGATTATGTGCTTCCAGTGCGGACAACCAGGGCACCTCAGGCCCGATTGCCCTCAGAGGCAACAACAGGGAAGGACGGATAACCGAACTAACTCTTCTGGGACCCGGGGTTCCAACTTTTCGAGGAGAGGCCGGAATGGAGCTGGTAGAGGGAACCAACAATCGGGAAGATATGATGTCCAATCTAGCGATGCCCAGAACGCCATGACCGGGCGTGTATTTGCGTTTGATGCTTCAGAAGCTACGAGGAATGACAATTTGGTACAGGGTAAGTGCCTCATCTATGGTTATCTGGTTAATGTAATTTATGATTCAGGTGCCACCCATTCCTTTATTTCGGAAAGTTGTGTGCGATGGCTTGGTCTGCCAATCAGTTTAATGGAGAACGCTCTTATTGTTTCCACTCCAACTGGTTCCACTTTCCGTACAACTACAGTGTGTAGAGAACTACCGATGCAAATTGAAGCTCGTACTTTTCGAGTAAATTTTATCTGTATGCCATTGAAGGACTTAGATATTATTCTGGGTCTCGATTGGCTTGCTGCTAATCATGTGTTGGTCGACTGTTATCGGAAGAATATTGTTTTCTCTCAGGAACTTGACATGAAGAACGGGGTGAGCGATGTCCTAACCACGTATGTTGTTTTATTCGCTTCGGAGGGTCGGCATAACCTCCTGCTAAGTGATATTCCGATTGTTTGTGAATTTCCTGACGTTTTTCTGGAAGAAATTCCGAAGCTACCTCCCAATCGGGAGATTGATTTCTCTATTGACTTGATTCCCGGGGCAGAACCTGTGTCCCGAGCGCCATATAGAATGTCTTCGGTGGAATTAACCGAAGTGAAGAAACAAGTAAACGAATTACTAGAAAAGGGCTTTATCCGACCCAGTGCCTCACCCTGGGGCGCTCCAGTGTTATTGGTAAAGAAGAAGGACAGTAGTATGCGAATGTGCATTGATTACCGACAGCTGAACAAACTGACAATCAAAAATAAATATCCACTACCTCGGATTGACGATTTACTGGACCAGTTACGAGGCGTCGTTGTGTTCTCTAAGATCGACTTGAGGTCGGGATACCACCAGATCCGAGTGAGGTCGGAGGATATCCCAAAGACAGCATTTCAGACTCGATATGGGCACTTCGAGTACGTAGTAATGCCCTTTGGAGTAACGAACGCTCCTGCCATTTTTATGGACTATATGAATCGGACCTTTCAACCGTACTTGGACCAGTTTGTGGTAGTATTCATTGATGATATTTTGGTATATTCGAGGTCGGACGAGGAGCATGCTCAACATCTTCGACTTGTTTTACAAGTACTTCGGGAGAAGAAGTTGTACGCTAAACTATCTAAGTGTGATTTCTGGGGGGGTAGTGTACAATTCTTGGGGCATATAATTTCCCAAGAGGGAATCTCAGTTGATCCGACAAAAATTGAGGCGGTTATGGCTTGGGAGAGGCCGAAGTCAATAAATGAAATCAGGAGTTTCCTCGGATTAGCTGGATACTATCGACGCTTCATTGAGGGGTTCTCTCGGATAGCACTTCCTCTGACTCGGTTAACAAGGAAAGGAAACCCCTTCGTGTGGTCGGAGAAGTGTGAATTAAGCTTCCAAACTCTTAAGCGATGTTTAACGACTGCCCCTGTGCTTGCACTGCCCGATGTAACACAGGAATTTGAAGTATATTGTGATGCATCCAAATTTGGATTGGGGTGTGTGTTGATGCAAGCTGATCGGGCAATTGCTTATGCTTCGAGGCAATTGAGGCCACATGAGGAGAATTACCCGACTCATGATCTGGAACTTGCAGCAGTGGTGTACGCACTGAAGATTTGGCGTCATTATCTGTATGGGGCTCGCTTTGTAGTATTCAGTGATCACAAGAGTCTAAAGTACTTATTTGATCAAAAGGAGTTAAATATGAGACAGAGGAGATGGGTAGAGTATTTGAAGGATTATGACTTCGATTTGAAGTATCACCCGGGCAAAGCGAATGTTGTGGCAGATGCGCTAAGCAGGAAGGTACTGCATGTGGCTTACCTGATGAGTAGAGAACAGGAATTGCTGGAAAGCTTTAGAGATATGAATGTTGGAGTTGTTATGGACGCACCAAACCGAATGACAATCGGAATGTTAAAAATCTCCAAGGAATTTCTGGAGTCGATGGTAGCTGCACAGAAAGACGATAAAGAGTTACTGAGGCTGATTGATACTCAGACCCAAGGCAAAAATATGGAGATAACTAGGGGTGACGATGGTATATGGAGATTCAGGAACCGAGTAGTGGTGCCTGCACATGGAGGCTTCAGGCAGGCAGTACTATCAGAAGCACACAAGAGCTCTCTGAGTATACATCCGGGAGTGACAAAAATGTATCATGACTTAAAAAAGGAATTCTGGTGGCCAAGCATGAAGAAGGCAATAATCGAGTATGTGAAATCCTGTGTGATATGTCAGAAGTGCAAGGTTGAGCACCAACGACCTCCAGGTTTGCTTCGACCTCCAGAAATTCCGATCTGGAAGTGGGAAGGAATCACCATGGACTTCGTGTCCGGACTACCCCGCACTCAAACCGGATACAACGCGATTTGGGTGATTGTTGATCGACTAACCAAAAGTACGCATTTCCTGGCAATAAATATGAAGTGGTCGCTAGATCGATTAGCTAAGTTGTACATTGCTGAGGTCGTACGACTGCATGGTGTGCCCTCAAGCATTATCTCCGATCGGGATCCCTGATTCACTTCAAGGTTTTGGGGGAGTTTGCAACAACAACTGCGTACTGAGCTCAAATTGAGCTCAGCCTACCATCCCCAGACCGATGGCCAATCAGAACGGACTATACAGACTCTTGAAGATATGTTAAGGGCATGTGTACTGGAGCAGGGCGGATCATGGGATAAATACTTGCCCTTGGTGGAGTTTGCATATAATAACAGTTACCATAGCAGCATTGGGATGGCTCCATATGAAGCTCTTTATGGTCGGAAATGTCGTACTCTATTATGTTGGAATGAGAACGGCGATGCCCTTCATCTGGGGCCTGAGATGATTCAAGAGATGAATGAGCAAATCGCTTTAATCCGAGAGAAGATAAAAATTGCTCAAGACCGTCAAAAGAGCTATTATGACAATCGGCACAGACCCCTTGAATTCCAAGTGGGTGATTAGGTGTTCCTAAGGATTTCACCGACTAAGGGTGTAGGTCGAATTTTGAAGAGCCAAAAGCTTAATCCGAAGTATATTGGACCATACCAAATACTAGAACGGATTGGTGAAGTCGCTTATCGACTGGATCTTCCCCAATCGTTGACTAACATTCACAACGTGTTCCACGTATCACAACTTCGAGCCTACATTCCGTGTGATACCATGATTGTACCGAGTGACTCCATTGAAGTGAAGGAGAAACTTGACGGTGGAGGTGGTACCAATCGGCATTGAAGAGCATCAAACCAAACGGTTAAGGAACAAAGAGGTCCCGCTGGTGAAGGTGAAGTGGCAGAATTTACATTGGATAAACTACACTTGGGAGTTAGATCCGATATGAGACGAATGTACCCTCATCTTTTCCAACCGGAACACTGATTTCGGGGACGAAATCTCCTTTTAGGGGGGGTGGATGTAACATCCCTGATGTTTTAATGAGAATTATAAGAAATGGGAAATGTTAGTAAATGTTTTAGAAGTTTTATTTAATATTTGTTCTGTCCGAGCCAAAGACTGGAAAAGCCGGTGTCGAGATCAGGAGAGCGGTCAGGCGGAGTTAAAGATTGGGAGTGTAAGAGGAGAGCGGACAGGGCCAGGAGGTTTGTTCCGAACCGTTGTGAGGAGAGTGCCTCACACGGAGTCATAGCCCGGATTAACCTCATAATGACTAAAACAACGGATGTAGGTAACCAAGAGGTGAGCACGGATAAGGTATCCGATCTCTCAGGTTGTAGCTCGGATTTCCGAGGTATGAACACTAAGTTAGGACGTCGGGGGCCGATATTCATATTGGGCCTATACTCTTGTGAAGTATTAGAGGATTGTGAATACTTAAACGTTGAGAGAATAAATACGTGTAATTGATTTGATAACTATGCAATAGTTTAATATAGTGAAATTGATTAAATTTAGTAAGAATACAAATAAAATAAAGGAAAAGACGATCTTGCCCATGAGCTATACATATATATAAGGAGATTCTCTTCCTTCCCTCTTCATTATTTACAAGTTACCTTTGCTGTTGGTCTATTCCTTCTCTTTCGTTTTTCTCTCCTCTCTTAACGCTGATTTGCATGCGCTGGAGAGGGACTCTATTTGTGTCCAAACTCCATTTTATTCCCAATCCTGTGATCGAGGCTTCAAGGTGAGTCTACTGATCCGTTCCAATTGTGATTCCCTTATTCCTTTTATTCTTTAGCGGTTTAAAGCCCTGCATGGCTATATTCGTGGCTGTTCTCCACTCCTCTGGTGAGTGTGAGCCCAAATACAGTCCATGAACTAAGGACGTTGAAGTGACGAGCTGTACTTTATGATCCGTAGGTAGTAGGCTAAGCAACGAAAGACTGAGTGACGGAGTTGAGACTGTGAAACCAGTGCTCAGAGGAAGGAATCGACACAGAGAACAGATCATCGAAGCGTGGAACCAAAGTAAGGGGGTGTTCGGGTTATAATTAATTAGAATAGGACTCGCTTCTTATTCAGGTCATTGAGGTAATATAAACAGGTTAAGGAAAATGTTGCTAAACGTAGTTGTGTGTTTATGCTTGTGCATGTGTGACTGGGTTCATTAATTAGTGGAAGATCAGGTATGGTTGAGTTATCATGTTATGATCTTGTGATATCTAATGTTGAAATGATCAGCGTTATGTGATGTCGGGTTAGCAAGCAGGCTACCCGAGTGATGAGGAATTGATATTATTATGTAAAAGGTAAACTGTTGAATGATTATGTGGTGTAGGATGGCCGACGGTATATGATAGCCCCTAATTTCCGGCTCCCGTGGTTTTCGTGCCCAGTTGAGCTACCCAGTGATCAAGTAGGACCCAGTGGTCGAGGTGGAGAGTCAAGCAGGACTCGGTGAACCAAGCATGGTTCACGGGGTGTCAAGTAGGACCCCCAGCTGAAGGCCAATCCTTTAGTATCCGGATACTAGGAGTCAGATTGTATGAGAGTCAGTTGTGATCGTGATGGAATTGTGTAGTTGGTTTGATATAGTTACTGTATGTAATACACTATGTTTCGGTATGCTTACTTACAAGTGATGCTTGATGTGTATGTATAAATATGCATGTATATTTGTTAAGTTCCATTCTATATTAATTACAATGCCAAACACTCACCCTTGCCTTTTTTTTTAGTAACCAGAGACAGGGAGGGGGAAGGAGCCATGGAGTCGCGCCAAGGGGGAGAACGGTGCCAGGGTCCGAGTGACTTTGAGTGACTCTCTATAGAGTCATATGTGTGTATAAGAATTTCTTAGTATTATTATTAGTTGTGTTTAATTAAGACCGGACGTAAACCTATATTTTAAAATACATATGCTTTCGTGGTAACTATAATGACTCTTGGGTTCACTGAACCATTTTTAGAGTGAAATTTTGGGAGTCCGGTTGCATGTTGTGTATAATCCGATGTGTGAAAGGTATTCGCTCAAGCGAATAGAAACCTCGTTTAAGTGAGAGTCCGGAATCTCGCTTAAACGAGTAGGGGCCTCGCTCAAGCGAGAAGCCCTGATTCCCTTTCTCCAATCCGTTGTGTTTAAATTAACTTGCTTTTCTTTTTAGACCTCATTTTATTAATCTAACTGTGACTGCTGTCACTTGAATAAGTCAGTAAAAATAAATGCTTTTTCACTAAATATCGATTAATTTTCAAGAAAAGGAAAAATTTATCGTAAGAGGTAATTGTTTGAATAAAAATAAATGCAAAAATAACCTAGGATGTTACAATTTGATAATTGAAAAGTATTGTAAATAAATTACTAATTATTAAGATGTTTCAATATGAACAAATCTGATAATATATATATTTATATATATACAAAATTTAATACATTTTTCACTTACCCTTTTTAGTAATTTTCTATCAAATCATCATTTACCCACTCAAACTTTTTCTTCAACCAAACACAATCACTACTTTCCAACTCATTTTTAAAAAGTTAATATCCAAACACAACTTTGTTTATAAAACCCTAGTCTCACTCCGTTTACAAAACCTCAGTTATGTCAACCAGGTTACATAAACGAATAACCAAACGGACCCTAAGTAGACTGGTGAATAAAATTGAAATTTTTGTCTCTAGTAGACAGTTAAATTGAAAGAGAAAGGGTATTACTTATAGCCATAGTGTGATAGTTCAACATAATTATTATGTAATTTCATTAATTTTCAAAAAGTTTTAAAAATAATTTCCCCCTATAGTTAGGTTATTTTATTTCTTACTTATTGATTTGAATTATTATATGTAATTAATACAAGGAAACTCAACTTAAATAAAAGCTTATAGATTATAATTGTCTGGTGAATAGAAAATAAGATGATTTTATAATTTTTAAAAATTATAAATTTACAACTTTTAAAAAACTAATCGACAAAATTTATATCAAAGTTATAAACTATCACATTAATATTTCATTTATCATTTCTATCATTACTTTTTTAAAAAATATCTCACATGATTATAATATTACATATTATTATAAAATTTCAAACAACTTTATTTAAATAAATTGCCAATAAAAGGTATAAAATATAAATTATAAACTATAAACCATTTGAGAACTCAAACTATAAATTGATTTTACCAAATAGAAACTTCTTTATCTCATCATATTGTTAGTTGATCAATGTTAAAGTCATAGTTTGTGCATTGCTAAACCAGAAGCAAATGTTAACTAGCCAGTGTCACGAGTGTTCTCCCTTCATGCCCATATATATATATATATATATATATATATATATATATATATATATATATAAATCTAAAACATCATTAATACATTGCCATTATGATAGATAAAGTTACTGATTATAATTCCTTTAATTATTTCTATTAAGGACACAACCTTAAACCAAATGAATTGAGGGGTAAGGTGACCAATGTAGCATCCAATCCAACAAAAGAAATGAGTAATCGTTTTGTACTTATATATCATCCCATGTAATGAATGCTTTGTTATCTAACAAATCAAAACAGAAGAGCCAGAGGATGTTCTGATTGATTAATTGGATGAGTCATCTAAAAAGAAACAGAGTATATATATATATATATATATATATATATATATATATATATAGACACACAATACCCACAGCAAAAAGAAGATCATGTCCCTGCAGCTAGGTAGCCTGATCAATTTCATTTGTGATCAACCTATCCCAATAATGATAATGATCTTCTCCTGCTAAATTTACATGGAAATAAAATATACCCATTTAATGTTATCTTAAATTTTTGGGCTGGGTAGTCTCACCATACACCCTTTTTTAAAAAACAAAAACACCATGGATATTCCATGGTGATTGAAAGATTATCAAATTTGATAAAAAAATAGTAAATATTTTTGTAGCTTTTTGATAAATTCTATATGTCATAGTAAAATAGAATAAATTTATTTTTATTAAAATTCATATATATTGATCTAATAATAAATAATTAGTTAGGTCAACTTTTTCTTTGTATTTTTCACTTCAAGTAAGTGAAAAGAAAAATACTTGTTTACTAACCATGTTTCATACTATGTTTTCCCAATTAAAACATGTTGTGTCAATCAATTAAATATATTAAATTTTATCTCATTAACTAATGTATTCTAGTTTCTTAAATTTTAGGGATTAGTTTTTCTTTTTTTATATTGGTTATTTCAATGACTAATATAAAAAATATTTTTTATTAGTTATTGAAGAAACAACCAATATAAAATAATAATTTTTTATATCGTTTATTTTAATAATTGATGTAAATTTTTTTTACATCAATTATTAAAATAACTAGTATAAAATATTAATTTTTTAATAGAAAAAATTTATATAATTAATTGATTCATGTAATGTATTTTAATTGATAAAGAAGACGTTTTAACGCATTGGATTATTATAATTATTGTTGTTGAATTAAAGGTGACATTTCTAAAGTGTAGGTAT
Organism: Clitoria ternatea; assembly: GCA_037962975.1. NCBI lineage: Eukaryota > Viridiplantae > Streptophyta > Magnoliopsida > Fabales > Fabaceae > Clitoria > Clitoria ternatea. Next base: position 54,752,471 of record CM075676.1, read on the forward strand.
AACGGGATCTGGCAATGGCAACTGATGTATGTTGGTAGGGTGAAATTAAACCTTCAACAATCCTCATATAGCAGGATATAGTAATCAATAGTGTTGGTTTTTTATTACTAATTAATCATAACAATCAGATTTGATTATTGTATGAATAACGTAACATGACTAGAAAGGTAAAATATTGAATCTAATTGATATACCAAATTTTCTTATGGAGACTGTGTTTGATTGAAATTTGGAAGTACATATCGGAAGAGAATAAAAAATTAAAAAGTGAGAGAGAGTTGGGTCATATGAGAATCACATGCCTACTTTTCAATTCTGAGAAATAGACATAAAGATAAAGACTATACTATACTATTACAAGCCCATGTTTCACCGTCAATATGTCATTATCACTATTTTGCCTAATAATTTAGAGGTTAACCTAATTTGTTATCGAGGGGCAGAAAGTGTCACAGGAATTTCACATCATTAGGTACGTAGCTTCAACCAACAGTTTAATAACACCTATATGCTGCTCAATACAATACTGTTACTGTTACTATTACTATTACACCAATCCTCTTCAATGCTCCCACCTCCTCACACTAATCTCAGAGGAGAATGGAGTCTGATACATAAATTTGTCAAACGTGTCGTATCTGGTATTTTTTTTTTATTCACATGAATCAGCATGAATATTTACATCAAGTTAGTTTCTTCTTTTGATACGTAAGGACATGAATGAATAATTAAATATCTAATTTCTTCTTTTGAAAGGACAGAAATAAAAGGGAAATTACCTGAGATATACACCTAATCTCTTTTCAATTTAAACCTTTTTTTATCGTAAAAGCACTTTTTCTTTATGGATATGATTTCAAAGAAATGCAAAAATGAGGTCCGAGATAATGATTAATAACTGCAATTAGGATGGACAGAAAGTCAAAAAATCGGAGAAACATGACACGAATCAATCAAGGCCAATTCCAGAGGCAAATGCGATTAACAATGACATTTTAGAAAGAGAAGAATCTTATTTCCCCCCAAATGTGAATGAATTAAGGACTGTTCCCGTGTTTGGAGGGAGTTTTTCATTTTCATTTTGATCCAACGAGGTTAATGTTAATATTGTTGGTACTTTCGATGATCATCAAAAGCAAACAAACGACCCATTGAGTCCCACATCCAAACAGACACAATGTCTCATTGATTCATTTCAAGAATTCGATTGGGGCGCCAAATAAAATAGAAAAACCCTAACATATATTATATATTATTATTATTATTAAAAAGAAAAACATACACAGAAGAAGGAAGGGTGAGAGAGAGAGAGAGAGAGAGAGAGAGAGAGAGAGAGAGGGAAGGGTAGTCAACCAAAAAAAGACGCCAAGTTCATTTTCACACACACGCTCTACTCTCTCTACTCTCTCTGTCAGATCTGTTTCTGCTGAATGAAATCATCTCACTTTTCCGTCGCCACCCACTCACTCATTCGAACAAAGTTATGATTTTTACACGATACTTAGACTTTTGACACATAATCTTCAAGTGGGTATGTGTATATTATAAGTAAATGTCAATGGGATATTCTCATTCTTTATGGGTAGTATTTTGATTTTTCGATTCTGTTGAGGTTGATGAACATGTCGGAAATGCGTGTCTCTGATCCAAGCAAGCTGCACTTGAAGAAGGAGCTGACCCAAATCCGCAAGGCCGCACGAGTTCTGAGAGATCCCGGCACAACTTCTTCATGGAAGTCACCACTGAGTTCTTCAAGATCCGTAGCTGCATGGAACAAGGAGAGTGGGAGCAGAAGGTTCAGTGTCAATTCTCATATCGATTCGCTTCCTACCAACAATGACCGGGACAAGGACAAGAGGGTCTTCTTGTACAATTGGAAGAACTACAAGTCCTCAAGCGAACAGCACCACGAGGAAGAAGAAGAAGAAGAAGAAGACGCTGGATCTTCGTCGCTTCTAGAAGACAGAGACAGTTTGAGTGATGCTTGCAATGGTTGTGATTCAAAGAGCGACACTTACTTGGGCGGTGCCACTCGTTCTTCCATTTTTCGATGTAAAGATGCAAATCTCGTTTCCTTGGCCGCACCGAAAGCCAGAAGGAGTGTCCCCGTTAAGAAGAAGAGTGAGAAAAACAGCAACCCTCGTTTGGATTTTTTAGCAAAACATCAACATCATAGACAAAGTAGAAATCTTGTGAACTCCAACTCCAAGGCATTGCTTGATGGCCATCCTTCGGTTTCGATGCCTTTTTTTAGCAGGGATGAGAACTCTGACGATACCGAAGATTACAGCAATTCTGAGGATGTGAGAAGAGTTTCGGGTACTTCTCCTTTGCTTCTGAAACTGAAACAAAAGAATTGGTCTCGCTCTTCCTCCAAGTTGTTGAGAAGAAGCCGCAAAGAGGACTCTTCTTATTCTTACAGCACCCCTGCATTGTCAACCAGTTCTTACAATAGGTACGGTGGTCACCGTTATCCAAGCACTGTTGGATCCTGGGATGGCACCACCACCTCAATGAATGATGGGTATGGTGATGATGAGATTGATGATCATTTGGATTTGCCTGGTCGCCAAGGATGTGGAATTCCTTGTTATTGGTCAAAGAGGACTCCCAAACACAGAGGAATGTGTGGGAGTTGTTATTCTCCTTCACTTTCAGACACTTTGAGGAGGAAAGGAAGCAGCATTCTCTGTGGAAGTCAAACTATTTATCCGAGACACAGGAGATCTGCTTCAGCCTCCCACAAGCGCAGACTCTCTTTGAGGAGTGCTAGAGGTGTCCTTCCATTGCTTACCAACAGCACTGATGTCAGGGAAGGGTCCTCTATAGGAACAGGTAGGAGTGATGATGAGCTCTCCACAAACTTTGGGGAGCTTGATCTTGAGGGATTGAGCAGATTGGATGGAAGAAGGTGGTCATCGAGTTGTAGGAGTCAAGAGGGTTTGGAGATTGTAGCTCTCAATGGGGAAGGGGATGATGAAGGAACACCAGAAAATAGTAGGAGTTTTAGTCAGAAGTATAAGCCTATGTTCTTTGGTGAACTGATTGGGCAGAATATTGTGGTTCAGTCACTTATCAATGCTGTTTCGAGGGGGCGGATTGCTCCTGTGTATCTTTTCCAAGGTCCCCGTGGGACTGGTAAAACATCAACAGCTAGGATATTTGCTGCTGCATTGAATTGTGTTGCTCCTAATGACAGTAAGCCTTGTGGCTACTGCAGGGAATGTGCTGATTTCTTTTCAGGTAAGAGCAGTGATCTGCTGGAAGTTGATGGAACCAATAAGAAAGGAATTGACAAAGCTAGATATCTACTGAAAAGATTGTTAACCAGGTCATCATCGGCCTCCTCACGATATACGGTTTTTGTTATTGATGAGTGTCACTTGTTGCCCTCCAAGACATGGCTGGGATTTCTCAAGTTTCTGGAAGAACCACCTCAGCGCGTTGTGTTCATATTCATAACATCTGATCTTGACAATGTGCCACGAACAATACAATCTCGATGCCAGAAGTACCTTTTTAATAAAGTTAAAGATGGGGATATCGTTACCAGGTTGAAGAAAATATCTACCCAGGAGAGCCTTGATGTTGAAACAGATGCACTAGACCTCATTGCCATGAATGCAGATGGTTCGCTTCGGGATGCAGAAACTATGTTAGAACAGCTTAGTTTGTTGGGGAAAAAAATTACTACCTCTCTTGTCAATGAACTTGTGAGTCAGTTTGTTGCTACTATTATTTTTTGACTTGTGCATGCCTTCAAACAAACCCGATGAAAAATTGAAAAAAAAAACAGCCTTTTTGACCCCAAAATCGGCTAATCCAATCATTCATTTAATTGGAAAATGTAACTGTTCAAATTATGCGTTTGAATCTGCTGAAGTGTTTCTTCTGGTCACATGGTTTTCTTTTAAACATTATGCTGTTTTATATTACCTGCAACAGGTGGGAGTTGTTTCAGATGAAAAATTGTTGGAACTTTTGGAGTTAGCAATGTCATCGGACACTGTAGAGACAGTGAAAAGAGCGAGAGAATTGATGGACTCTGGAGTTGATCCAATGGTTTTGATGTCTCAACTAGCTGGCCTTATTATGGACATCATTGCTGGATCATATACAGTCATTGATGCCAAAGTTGATGATTCACTCTTTGGTGGACGGAGTTGTGAGTAATTTCTATCTTCATTGCTCAACCTAATTTGTGCATGAATACAGTGAAAAATCTTAAACCACCGAATAACTTGGGTGTTATTTAGTGCAGTGCCACTTTAGGGTGACTGGTTGTTCATGTACTTGTCTAATTCAGAGAGGATATGATAGAAACAACTGATAAACTGAATAGTAATGATGATCTTTATTGCTGGACCTAATTCCTAATGCAGTACCAATATGGTAGAGATTAGGAATCGGAGGCCAGATTACAAGATTTAGTAACCAGAGGTAATTTGAGAGACCTCACTCTCCACAAGCCCTATCTCTGTTTCCGATTGTTCTCTCCTCCCTAACACTGACTTATGCTCCTACTTATACAATTATTAAGCCAGCTGTCATAACTAACTTAAATTAGTTAGTTACTCACTAATTTCCTGATTTCCCTCTTTTCTTTCTGCTATATACCTTCTTGAATCTATCAATAAGCTAAAGGTTTACCTTCCTGCAATAGGACAGCTCCTAAACCTTTACTAGAAGCATCGGTCTCCACAACAAAAGGTTTTCCAAAATCAGGGACTGCCAGAATTGGTAACTGAGTTACTGCTGCTTTCAACTCCTCAAAAGCCATTTGTGCTTCTTTATTCCACTTGAAGTTATCTTTCTTCAATAATTGAGTTAAAGGTTGAGCTATTTTGCCATAACCGTGCACAAATCTTCGGTAATAACCTGTTAAGCCCAAAAATCCCCGTAAACTTTTGAGGTCTTTAGGAGTGGGCCAAAGCCACATTGCTTCCACCATTTTTGGATCTGCCGTGACTTCTCTCTCCGAAATAATATGGCCTAGATATTCTAGACTTTGCTGCCCAAATGTACATTTCTTTTTGTTCACCTTTAATTTGTGTGTTTGCAACACCCTCAATACCTCTTTCAAATGAGACAAGTGTAGCTCAACAGTGGGGCTGTATATTAGTATATCATCAAAAAAACCCAAAACATATTTTCGAAGAAAGGGTTGGAGTACCTCATTCATGAGAGCTTGAAAGGTGGATGGTGCATTTGTCAAACCAAACGGCATTACTAAAAATTCATAATGACCTTCATGTGTTCGAAAAGCAGTCTTCTCCACGTCTTCTTTTTTCATTAGAATCTGATGATAACCAGATTTCAAGTCCAGCTTTGAAAATATTGTAGCTCCCGCCAACTCGTCTAACAGCTCTTCTATAACAGGGATTGGAAATTTATTAAGGACAGTTACCTTATTCAAAGCCCTATAATCTACACAAAATCTCCATCCTCCATCCTTCTTTTTCATTAAAATGATAGGACTAGAGTATGGGCTAATGCTAGGCCTTATGATTCCTGCTTTCAACATCTCCTGCACCAACTTCTCAATCTTATTTTTCTGATAATGAGGATATCGATATGGCCTGATATTTGGTATAGAGGCTCCCTCCTTCAAATAGATAGCATGATCATGGCCTCTGCTAGGCGGTAAGTCCTCTGGATCCTGAAACAACTCATTGTAATGTTGCAGCACTTCCTCAATGTCTGTAGGGATTATTTCAGTTTTCTCAGCAAGTTTAGTTTCCACTAATTCCACTAAATACCCCTCTCTTTCTTTCAATTCTTGCATCATCATCTTCATGGAGGTTTTGTTTTTGGACAAGGTTGGATCTCCTACTAGAACTTGTTGTTGCTGTCCCTTTCCAATAGTCAAAATTAAATTGCCAAAATCAGCCTTAATTTCTCCCAGGCTAGCCAACCATTCTAGGCCCAGAACTAAGTCTGCTCCCCCAAGCTCAAACAAGAAGAAATCTTGCTCAATTTTTAATCCTTGTAACTCCAGTATAAATCCCCTACATACCCCTTCACATTTCACTTTGTGTCCATCTCCGACCTCCACCACATAGGGAACAGTTTCTTCTTTGACTAGATTGCATCTTTTCATCAATTCAGTGGATATGAAATTATGGGAAGCTCCACAGTCTATCAAGATTATCACCTTCTCCTTTCCTATTCTTCCCCAGACCTTCCAAGACTTTCTAGATGTCAAACCAGCCATCGTCAACGTAGACATCTGTAGTGTTTTCTCAGTTATCCTGTCTTCCTCTTCTTCCCATTTCCCTGCCATCATTGTCTCTATCTCTCCTAGTTCCTCCTCTATAAGCAACATGTGTAATTGTTTAATTTTGCATGTATGGTTCGGGCCAAATTTTTCGTCACATCGGAAACATAATCCTTTTTTTATCTTATCTTGCATTTCCTCATCCGTCAATCTTTTAAAAGCCGCTCCTCTGTTTCTGCTCCCTCCCTGATTGTTGCTGCCAGCGCTGCTTGCCCTGTCTGAAACCTCTTCCTTCCCTTTACTGTTGCCGAAATTTGATGTCTGTCTCCCTGTTTCTCTGGTATAACTTCTGGTCCCAGCGAATGACCTGAAAGGATTTCCTGTCTTGTTCCCTTGTTGAGTTGCTCCCCTCATTATAACCTGATTTTTTTCTTCCACCATTTAGGCTTTTGTCATTAGCTCTGCCAGATTGCTAGGTTCATATAACTTTACCTCTGTTTTGATTTCTTCTTTCAGTTCATTCAAAAAAATTCCTACTAAGCAATCTTGATCAATACCCTTCAAGAACCCTGCATACTTCTCAAATTGTTCAACAAATTCTTCAACAGAATCTGTTTATTTCAGCCCAATCAAGATTTCGAAAGGGTTCTTCATCATAGATGGTTGAAATCGCCTTACAACTGCTGTCTTGAACGCACTCCATGTGGGATTGGGATTGCAAGATTCCCACCATTGAAACCAATTCAATGCCCTTCCTTCCATTGCTACCATGACTGCCTGCATTCTTTCCTCTTCTTGAACTCCCTTTAAGCGAAAGTATCTCTCTAAACGGTTGGTCCACCCATAAGCCTCGTCACCTGTAAATATCGGAATTTCAAGTCTTTGCCATTGCATTTCTTTACTGGAACTCTGAAAATCTTGTTCAGCATCAGAGTCGGAATCTCCTATTTTTCTATTTCTTCCATGGTTATGAGCCCTTTCTTGATGGTGACCATTTTCTTGCCTGTGATTCCTTCGTGACAAATCCCCTACAATGTCGGTGAGATTTGAAATCATGCTTTCCAACTTCTGAAATCTTTCATCTTGCACATTTTCTTGAAGATCACGATCGTGATTCCAATTCTGTAGTGTGCGCTCCAATGTCTCGATTCTTGCTTCCATTCTTGTTCTGCCCATGCATCAATTTCCCCACAAAATCACTGCCTAGCACCAGGACCGGTGCTTTGATACCAGTTGATAGAAACAACTGATAAACTGAATAGTAATGATGATCTTTATTGCTGGACCTAATCCCTAATGCAGTACCAATATGGTAGAGATTAGGAATCGGAGGTCAGATTACAAGATTTAGTAACCAGAGGTAATTTGAGAGACCTCACTCTCCACAAGCCCTATCTCTGTTTCAGATTGTTCTCTCCTCCCTAACACTGACTTGTGCTCCTACTTATACACTTATTAAGCCAGCTGTCATAACTAACTTAAACTAGTTAGTTACTCACTAATTTCCTGATTTCCCTCTTTTCTTTCTGCTATATACCTTCTTGAATCTATCAGGATATTGGCAAATACGAACAAGAAAGTTGTATTTCTATATGATATTATTATATCATTAGCTTATAGGTTCATTTTGTGTTTAGCCAAGCAAAACATATCAATAGTTTGCTACAATGTGACTTACTGTTTTCCACTACTAGAGATAATGTATAGTCTATACTGCTGATTTGATTTGTCATCCAGGCTAAGTACTAACCCACTGTGAAGGTTGTGTATTATTTCATTTATAATGCACAACTTTTCATGTGTATATTTTAAGATTTTCTTTACTATGAGTTTAGTGGAACTTCACAATTGTTATTTTTCAACTGGGAAAACTGTCAAGCCATTAAAAAAAGAACAAGTCCTCTGGTTTAATGAATTTCAACAATTTTGTTTGAGTCTGCTTCCTAGTTCTTTCTTTCTGGCTGTGACCTTAGGCTTTGATACAGATTAAGTGTGCAGTAAATGTTCAGAAAAGTCATATCTGTTTTTGACATTTTATGGTTCTTTCCTGGCCTTTCAGGGTGCTTATTGTCCCTTTTAGTTGTTATGAGTTATAATAATACAAATTCTATCATTGTCTGATGATTATTGATTTACACACTTGGATTTCATGCTCAGTGAATGAATCAGAGTTAGAGAGGTTAAAGAATGCTTTGAAGCTTCTCTCAGAGGCTGAGAAACAGTTAAGGACATCCAGTGAACGCTCTACATGGTTCACAGCAACTCTATTACAGCTTGGTTCTGCAAATTCGCCAGATCTTACTCAGTCAGGCAGCAGCAGGAGGCAGAGCTGCAAGACAACTGAAGATGATCCATCAAGTGCTTCAAGAGATTTTACCTCTTGCAAGCACACACCAGACCCTCAATATATGCCTCAAAAGTCAACATACACTGCATCTCAGCAAAGAGCTGTAAGCGGCAATTCCAACCATCAAAAGGATATATCCTTGAAGATTGATGGTTTCAGCTTGAAATCAAAACCATCAAATAGCCCGGTCATAGATGATGGGTCCACGGTGGTTTCTTCTGATGATCTTATGGTTGGGAATGCAATGTTTAAGTGCATAGATTCTGGGAAGTTATGTGACATCTGGGCGCTTTGTATTGGAAAATGTCACTCCAAGACGCTGAGACAGCTTCTACACGATCATGGAAAGCTTGTGTCTGTATGTGAAATAGAAGGTAAGCTAATAATGCTTTTTGGTCAAACCTTGTTTAGGAGTATTTAGAAGCTGCATTCCTGAGAAAACTAGTTATATTAAGCCGATTACTTTTAAACAGATAGTTTCATATTATTTCTATTATTAGAAGAGGATAGTTTGCTCGAGTTGCATATAATGGAGTATGGACAGAGAAATTCAACTTGAATTGAGTTTATGGCTTTGGGAGCATGAATCACATCATTGATGATGAGAGGATGCGTATTGCAGATAGAACTACTTCATTTTCGCTGCGAGAGCAACTAATAGGCTTAAGGTTTGGGGTGTTTAATGGATATTTCTTCAGTGTGCTTGTTGAAATTAAAGGATTTAGGTGAAAAAGGGGAACAAGAGAGAATAGATACTCACAATAGTAGGGTCTTGTTTACAAAAGACAAAGTGCTATTGGTAAGGTAGCAAATAACATACGTAGACAAGATATGTTCCCTAAGAACAAGTCTCCTAGCATCATAAAATTCTTTAAAATAAGGATTGTGATTATCCCTATAACAAATTATCGTGGTCTATTAGGCATGATTCCCTCCCTAAGTTATTTTTTAGACATCCTAACAGTGCTTTTATCCAATATTTTCATCTCCATTCATTCTGTCTTGTTCAGTTGCAGCATCAGACCACCCTTTCTTTATTTCCCTTCATCTGAGGATGCTGTTCCTTTGCACCTAATTACTAGTAGTCTGTTTTTTGTTTTGTCGTGCATTCTTCCCCCTCTCCTAATATAGTTCTTGCAGGTGTCTTGGTAGCATATGTTGCTTTCGGAGATGCAGATATTAAAGTTAGGGCTGAGAGGTTTTCAAGAAGCATTACGAACTCCATGGAAATGGTTCTTAGACGCAATGTGGAGGTCAGAATAATCCACTTGCCAGGTGGTGAAGATGAAAATCAAGTTAATCATGTACTGGGTCTGAAGCAGGCAGAGACAACAGTGGCAAATGAGAAGGAACAAAGGGGAGGTCATATGAATGGGAAAGAATCTTATTCTAGTTTGCCTCCTTTATTGGATGGAAACCTTCAGTCCGCGTCCGGTTCATCAGATACTCTTGCCGAAGGAAATGGTGCGAGGGAGAGGAGACAGGATAATCCGATGCTGAGAATAGAGTCCATCATTCGTGAGCAGAGGCTGGAGACTGCATGGTTACAGGCCGTAGAAAAAGGTTCCCCTGGATCATTGAGTCGTTTGAGACCTGAGAAGAATCAAGTCCTGCCGCAGGATGGTGTAGACCCCATGGAATCCATGGATTCAACAAGATTTTCCTCTCACCAGAATTGGGAAGGTGACCCAAATAGGGTCCTGCAGAAGGATCAGAATGGTAAAAGGGCAGATCGTTATCCCATGTCACCAAGTTTATTGCATGACAACAGTTTAGCAACAGTTTCAGGAAAAGACAATCTGTAAGTTTTTGTTCAATTTTGCTATCCATCTCAAAGTGCTTGGTCTTTGCATTAGTCTGGGTTATGAGATGCTTCTTGGATGCATGAATTAATTTCTAGTTCTAGGATAGTTGAATTTGTCATCGAAAAGAAAAGTTTAGTGATGTTTTTTGGCTTTGCTATTGAATTATTCCCTCAACAAATTATGTGAAGTGGTTGACAAGCATACTCAGTCACACACACACACTAGCAACTAACATGTGCGCCTGTTAGCTGTGTCTGGAGCCTTTGCACTTTGCCATTTCACATGACGTCCATCTGGAATGGTCCCCTTAGATGCTGTCTGAGTCTGACCATCAACAACTGTTAATATTTTTCTTATTCTACTTATTACCTGATCTATACATTTTCAATGTACTTTTTGATTTTAATTCAATCTAATCATGTAAAAGTTTCTGTTTTGTAAATGCTATTAGATATGGGGTCGTGCAGTTGAGTTTGGTGTTCACATGGTTGATTTAATGATAAATTACTGCATGCGAGTAAATGATTGCTGGTGCAAAATATTAATTTGTTGCTTACCACTGTAGGGGATATGAATCGGGGTCTGGAGCTGGAGGTTGTGGTTTTCTATGTTGGAATAAGTCCAAGCCTAGAAGAGTAATAAAGGTAACTTCATTCCATTATGTGCCCTCAATTAATTTGACTTCTTTTCTTAATAATAATTTTAGAGTGTTTGATGTAATAAGCAGGTAAAAGGTGGCACCCCTGTTAGACCGCGTTTTGCATTGTTTGGTGAGTGCGGTAAGCCAAAGAAAAAGGATCGGAGAAGACAGATAACCAAGGATTAAGGACCTTTATCCAATCAATATATATATATATATATATTCAAAATTTTCCCCTTTTTTGAGCGATTCTTGAAGGATGCGAGTGTGAAATACGTGGTTCAGCTTTCAGCTTTGCTCCATCCTTTATTTAAAGAACTAATAAAGAGGAACATTCAAACCCTTATAGTTTCCTTTCTACAAAATCGCATTTGTTTGAAGCAAGCTGCCAAACTTACTAAAAGGAAACATAAATTAGATTAGTTAAGAAATGATTATGATGGAGTACCAAATACCAATGAATGAAATGAAATGAAAACTGGCCGGGAGCGTGCTTATAAAGCTACTTTGCTTAGCACCGTCATGTTTGTTTTTAATTTCGGACCTCATTATCTTTGTTAAAATGTGACAAGTGTTCAATTTTCATTTGTTAGGATTTCTGAGACGTTGAAGAGCCAAAGGGTATTATTCGTCCTTGACTTTATTGATTTCTTAAAAAAAAGAATTACACAAAGGAGATTACTCTTTTTACATTAGAATGTCCAGTTTGTTTCTAACAAAAAGAATCTACCCCTTACCTAAACAGGGATCTTATTTAAAGAAGGTTAGTGTAACCAACTTTTGTTACAAATTTCTGTTACGATTTAACAAATTATCCTTAATACCTAAAACAGAAAACTAACTATTAGGTAAAGTGTGGAACTTGTGTAATAATTTGGGATTCCATGAAGATGTGGCAGATAATACTAACCTTCCTTTATAGTGTAGCCTGTCAAGTTCCAAGGTGTAGTGTTGATGTGAGTTGGGGTCATGTAACAGAGCAGTTCTAATTTTTCTAAATCAGAATCGTTTCAGACCTCCTCATTGATTGCTGTTATATCTTGCCAAAAAGGTCTAGAAATTCCTAACAAATCCTTGTCTTCCTCAATTCTGGATAAAGCATCTGCCACTTTGTTTGAAGCCTCGACTTTGTAAATAATTTCAAATTCATACCTAAGAAGTTTAGCTAACTAGTTTTGTTGGTTTTGGGTGGTGATTCATTGTTCCAATAGATACCACAGGCCCTTTTGATCGATAAGAACAATGAATTTCTTTCCCAGAAGATATGGTTGCCAATGCTGGATGGCTAAAACCATAACCATTAATTCTTTCTTGTAAACAGATTTTGTGAGGCTGGAATTAGCAAGACCCTTACTAAAAAAAACGATGGGCTTCTTATCTTGTGTTAGCACTGCCCCAACTCCCTTTCCAGAGGCATCACACTCTATTTCAAATTGTTTTGAAAAATCCGACATTGCTAGAACCGGGGCGGAAGTGACAACCTTCTATAATTATTTAAATGCTGTCGTGTTAGTCTCAGTCTAGGCAAAGTTCTCCTTCTTTAACAGTTCTGTTAATGGACAAGCAATCTTACCATAGTTACAAATGAAGCGTCGATAATAGCCCGTAAGGCCTAAGAAGCCTCTAAGAGCTTTGCCATTTTTTGGACGCGGCCATTGTAATATAGCTTCAATCTTTTTAGGGTCCATGGATACCCTGTCCTTGGTAATAATGTGTCCTAGGTATGTCACCTCTGTTTTTCCAAAGCTATATTTTTTTATTAGCAAACAAACGTTGTTCCTGTAACTTAGTCAAAACAGCCCTCAAGTGCAGTAAATGTGATTCCCAAGTGCTACAATCAAAATATCGTAAAAAAATACTAAAGCAAATCTATGAAGAAATGGTTTTAGTGTGGAGTTCATGACACATTGGAAAGTTACTGGTGCATTTGTTAAGCCAAAAGGCATGACCAACGATTCATAGTGCCCTTGGTAGGTGCGGAAAGCTGTCTTGGGAATGTCAGGTTCAAACATTCTGATTTGGTGATATCTTGCGCACAAATCGATCTTAAAAAATTAGGTGGCTCCCTTGAGTTTGTCCAGCAGTTCTTCAATCATCAGAATGAGGAATTTGTCTGGGATTGTGGCTTTGTTCGGTGCATAGTAATCCACACAAAATCTCCAACTCCCGTCCTTCTATTTTACTAAAATGACAGGGCTGAAATATGGGTTGTGGCTAAATTATGTCAACTCCTCCGTGGTTAAGGAGAAAAATTCTTTTGTCATGGAGTAATCATCCATTCTAATTTGCACATTACTACAACTATCGTGAATTTGCTTGTGGTTCCTGTCCCCTAACCTCATAAAGGATGGTTTTATTTGATTAATCTGGAGGCCTAATCCTTCAGCAAGTTTCCACGATATGAAGTTATGGCTGGCACTACTATCAATTAACAACAAAATGTTACGATCGTGCAGTTTGCCTTTAAGTTCCATGGTTTATGGGGGTGCTTAATCCCTTAGCTGAGCAAATGGACAGGTCCAACCAATTGTAGTGTGTTAACAGTATCCTCTTCTTCTTCACTTGGATTTTGAGTCAACATTCTCTTTATCGGCCAAGATACTGATTCGTAAATTTTTTTCTAGACAGCGGTACCCCGGGGTAAATCCTAGCCCGCAGTGAAAACATTTGTTCTCTTCCCGTCGTCTGATATATTCATGGTAGGGAAGGCTCCTAGTTCCACGGTTTTTGGTTAGGATGAAGGTATTTCCTCCTTGTCTTGGTCCCGTTGGAGCATAATTGGGATGATTTCCTCCTTGGAAACTGTGATTGTTGCCATTGTTTGTTGTAGTGATGTTGCCTGTAGTTTCAATCTGCGAAACTATCCCATTGTTCCCTTGATACTTGAACCCCGAATTGTAATTTCTATCCCATGAATAGCCATAGTTGTGAACCTCTTTCATGGCTTCTTCGATGTCGCGCGTTATTTCCATTGCACAAATTAATTCTTTTGGATCATGTGGGCACACCTGACCCTTGATTTCAGTACGTAGATCGGCCAAGAAATACCCCAAGACCTGTTCTTCAAAACTGGGTTTGGCTTGGGCAACCAATAACTCAAATTGTTGTACATAATTTTCAACATTGCTTGTTTGTCTCAAGGCTACCAGCCTTTCATACACAATGCCTCGCCCATTCTCACCATATCTCTTCATTAAGGCTCCTAAAAGTTCTGCCCGAGATGGGTTCTTGGGTTTGTCATGCCAATATCAGAACCAATGACATGCTTTACCTTCCATGCTGATGAAAGCGACGCATACGTTTGACATTGTACACTTCAAAAAATTTCTTTGCTCGGGCAAGCCACCCAAGGTGGTCGTTCCCTTCAAAAGAAGAAAGAACCACTTTCTCTTACCAAGAATGTGTTGGAAGACCCTCCTTTTCTCCCTCAGTGTCGCTGGAATCTTTGGTGGTACTCTCATCATCTTTACTAGGTTTTTTTTATGAGACATTTCATGATTAAGCCACAAATTTGGTTCAGATCGGGCATGTTTGCTTTGATATAAGCGATATTTTTTTTTTTTGTATTTCTACTAGTTGGATTCCATGGTTGTTGGTTGTTTTCTCCACTGTCAGTAGGCGTTACTCCATTGCATAAAGGGGGAGAGTGGCAGGTTGGACCAATTGTTAGGATTTCCGAGACGTTGAAAAGCAAAATATTATTCGTCCCTAACTTTATTGATTTTCAGAAAAAAAAAACAATTAAACAAAAGAGACTATTCCTTTCACACTAAAATTTGTCCAATTTGCTTCTAACAAAGAAAATCTACCCTAAACAGGGGTCCTATTTAAAGAAGGTTGGTGTAACCAACTTGTGTTACAATTTAACAAACTATCCTTAATACCTAAAATAGAAAACTAACTCTAACTAATAGACCAAAGGGTAAAAATGTTTTAATTCTTATTTTCCCCCTTTATCCTCTAATACACTTTCGGCGTTCTATTTGGTTGGTGAAGTTCTAACATCATCCATTTGCTGATATGCATCTTTTGCGCTTTACAGCTAACACTGATGATATTTCGGGGAGTAAATGCAGAAAATTATTCAGCATCTTTTATTGAAAAATTAAACACTGTTAAAGAGTATTTTTTATTTCTAAATAATAAAAATGGATCTTGATCATTTATCCAAAATTGATTTGGGCATTTGTCATTGTAATGCGACTACCGCTATCTGTCAAAAATGCCAAACTTTGCTTATAATCTTATGTTTATCCATCGCACGTGGCTTTGGAGATTGTCAGAATGACGAGGTGTTTCTCTTCCATGCGGGAACATATTTCCTTGTTTTAAGCAACCATCATGTGTTTTAACACAAATCTCAATAGAAGAAGTTACACTAAGAAACTCAAAATTTTGTTTACAGTTTTCTGTGCTGCCACATTGCTCGCATATTGCAGGACCAAATGTCACCTGTTATAGTGATTTCCCTTTTAAGGTGAAATAGTGTCTATCTCCTCAAGAATTTATATTCAATATTCTCTCTGCGAGTAACATGTCATCAGGCGTAGTAACCTGCAAAACAGTTCGCAATATGGGTTTAGAAATTTAGTACCGGCGCCACTACAAGCCTCAATGCTCGTGCTAGTGCAAGTGCTAGTTAAAAAAATTATACCTAAAAAGAGAAATAAGATTTTTTTTCTTTTGGCAAAGAAAAGAGAAATAAGATTTGAACTAGTTGACTAGTTGTAAGTGGTCAGGCTAAGCCCGAATGCTATCTACCTTGGTCCAGCCCAAGATAAGCTATGCCAAAGCCCAAATTTTCTAACTTCAATTCTTTCAAACCAAATGCTTGTATGGATCCCCAAAAAAAGAAAAACTTGGTATAGTTTTCTGTTATAAATGGCTAACCATTGACTAAAAAAATATGGCTAACCAACACCATCAAGCATTCAAAAGAGAAGAATAGATAGGGGAAAGTATCACTACCTTGATGTTGGTATAAGATCCTTCTGTGATATAAACAGGATGTTTAAGGTGCTCAACTATGGACACATCATCAGTAACTTCAAGACCTTTTCTGTAAGGAAGGTGGCGCATAACTTATCAATTGAGAAAGAATGTATGGCATAACTGTGATGAATAAAACCAAATTATCTGTACTTGTTACTACATCTTCCAATTTGATAGTTTCTGTATAGCCCCTCTACTTCATGAGAAGTAGGACTCTACTAGGACAGTATATATTCATTCTTTTAAGTTTGCTCATAACCAAGGAATAATATATTTCTTTTAATATGTACAAATGGTTGCAATTGTATCGAGCATGAAGAACTACCTATTTACAAGCTCAAAGCCTTTCCTCAGCAACTCAGGCTTGATAACCTGTAAAAATGGATAAGCATCTAGGTTACAGACAAAAGCTCTCAAAAAAAAGAACAAGATATGCATTATTGTCTGTTGGAACTGTGACCTGTGGGGTCTGCATCTCCCATAACGTTTTTCTGTCCAGTGTTCTCACTACAAATGATTCACTGTTTGCCTGCAGAAAGATTGCCAGACAAATTACATGAAATTCAAGCCAAAAAAAGAAAAGACATTCTTGTACGCACAATTTTGCCTAAACTACTACTTTTATCAAGTATAAAGAAAGACACGGCTGAGATTAGAAACTTGTCCATAGTTGTGCAAAAGTTACATGACTGTGAAGGGAAGAACAGAATTCAGTCTCGGCACAAGTTTTTTACCAAAACTTGCATAAACTATTTAAGGAGAAATTTTGAAATTAGATCAGCTGCCTGGAAGAAAAAAAAAACACAGATCCAACACAAACAGGGTAAGGGAGAAAGAATATAATCACAATCACAAAAAAAATATACTTGACAAATACTTCTTAATCTGAAAGGAAGACTAACTGAATTCATTAAGCTACATCTTTGTTTAGGTTATTAAAAGAAGCATGAACTGGGGGATGGTAAAAGAAAAGGAAAAAATGACAGCTTGAAGATAAATAGTTGTTACTAGAAATTATAGCTGAAACTATTTCAAATATTAGTGATTCTGGTCCTGGTGTATGTACTTCTCAGTTAAACAGCAACCCACTGTTGAACAGTATTCTGTTATCAGGAGGGAAATATATGGAAGTGGTTTCTTGCAAAAAGTTTCTTATCACATTTGAATTAAATACAGAATTCCGTGGGTGTGGGGGATATCACATTCATTTTTTATAGAAAAAGAACTTCATCAACTACTTAACATAGTAGAGAAGGAGCTGACATGCTATCAGCTAGTGAATACCTCTTTGATTGTGGCCTTCACAGGGACGCCAAGAACAGCAGCTCCATTCAATAATCCATCTTTAAGCACCTAAAAACACAATACAAATGAGTACTCTAAGCATTCTCCTATATGAATCCATCAAATTATAAATGGAGTGAGAGACCCCAAGGCAGGGAGGGCAGGCAGCAGGCAGGTTAACTAATAGATATTCAGATGAATTTGAAAAAGGATAGAACTTGAATGCAGTACTAATCAAAATTAGAGTCTTACCTTAGGAACCCACACAATAAAAATGGCATTAGAAGTCAATGCAGGTTATGAAGGTGAAACTCTAATTTTGACTGGTGAACTACACTAAAAAGTACAAACATCCATGTAAGCTTAACTTTTGTTCTTCGTAACAATTAACAACTAGAACAGAGAATTATGTCCATTTAAATGCAATAAAATTACAGACAGGTAGTGTTGCATGAGGAACCAAATAACACAACCACTTCTCTTAGTCAAGTCATTTAGTAGAACAGATGAAGAGAGCATCAACATGATCTGTCTCTAGTGTGACTACAGTGTTAATAATAAAGCACACATTTTTTCTAGCTCTTGTTCCATATAAACCACTGACACACACTAAGAGAGCAAGGATACAAACGAGACATGAACACGGTACAATGCAAACATCAGAATACAGTATATACTAGAAAAAACATAGGACATAATATAACTATAGTGCAATGCATCAAATTAATATAATATTAACACAAATCTTAAATCAAAATAGACTGATAATTGACATTTTAAAAATGAGCATGGGTTACTGTAGTAGACATTGATGTTACAGTTTATCTGAATCTTTTAATACTCTCATCTGTATTGGAATAAAACTTTAAAATAAAAAAAGTGAAAATTTTTATAAAATGCAGCTGGGAGTATTTGAAGTGTTTGTGAATGTCCAATATGGATACATGCCTGACAGTAGGGCAACATCACCCAACTGCTATTTTGAAGTGATCATGCTTCCTTGATGCTGACATTTACATAAATAATATATAGTTGACATTTTCTTGACAATATCACTTCTAGAAGACAAGAATTCTTCCGTATCCCACTCTCACAAGACAAATGTAAGTATGCAACAATGTTTAATTTCTTCAAGAATATGTAACTTGAAGAAAAACCAGAGGGAATGGACATAAAACTTGTGCAAGAGAAACTTGTTCAACCCCAACCTTTTTCACATCTCCTGATAACACTAAAGGTCTTGCGGAATCATGAATGCAAACAAGCTCAGAGTTTGGATCAACAGCCTGCAAAAACAGAAAAGAATAAAAGAGCATTAATAATTATATAATAGGAGTTGTGGATATTAAAGGGATCAACAAGTCAACATTAAGATGAGCTACAGAAATTCTTAGAGCAACTTCCCAAATTTAACTTATGCAACTCAGAATCAAATGCCAAAACCAGATGTTGTCATGTGGACAACAGTTAAATTAATAGCTAGAATTTCAAGATTTGAATTATTTTGAGTGCATGAAAACAGAAAAATACTGAAATATAGATGACAAAATAACCAACCTATTAAAATTATATTGACATATGAATAAGTTAGACTTTACGCTGATAAATTCACCTGGCAATGTGACTCAATCCTTCTGATGGTCTGACCATGATACTTTTACCAAAGATGTACTAAGGATGAATTAACTGTGTAGGTTATTGCAAAATATTTCAAAGAAAATTGTTTTGGTGACTGAAAAGATCTTGGTTATCCAACCACATTGAAGATTTTCTTTTTGGGGGTGGGGATGATGTCAGGTTTCTTATTCCCAACTAGTTTAAATTTCTAAGAAATAAAAAATCTTAAACTAGGGAACACAGTTAATTTTTAAGCTTAAAAAATACTTCACATTCCTGAAGGCCACTGTAAACAGAATCCTGTCTTTCTTTTCCAGGCAGTGCAAATTTAAGTTCAGCTGGGTAATTTCCTTTTGCATCTGAGGAAAAAAAAAACTATAAATAACCAAGAGGCAAATCAAAAAGACCGAAGGCACATAAAGGGGAAAAGGAAACCTTCAAAAATGTCCTTGTAGGAAGGATCGCAAACAACAATGATTTCTTTAACTTCAACCATGTGAGAAAAAGTGTAGAAACTGCAAAGAATAGGCATATCTGGAGCTAATCATATCAAATTAGGAACGGATGAAACATGATATAAAGCATGTGACAGGGAGGAAAGATACAGGCAAAATAAAATCAATGCAGAATGCTACATTATGTATTCTCTCTGAGAAGTGAGTGTGAGAATGAAAATGATATTGTATTATTGATAGAATCAGCAAAAATAAAGTGATAAGATGGTCTTGTATAAAACTTAAATACAATGAGTGGAAGTAGGGAAGTAATAAGAAACCAGTAAGTAATTACATGTGCAACTGCAACAGTGTGAGAGTGAAGAATATTAGAGAGAGAGAGAGAGAGGATTGATTACCTATACAAAGCAATGGGTTGACTCAAAAGAGGAAGATATTGCTTTGGCATGCTAGCCTATTTACCCAAAAACCAAAAAAAAAAAAATCAAATTGAAATGAAATACAAGTGTTGGAATGAATGAAGAAAGAGTGGAAATAAAAGAAGAGAACAGACACCCATCCTCTTGCCCTTCCCTCCGGCCAATAAGACGACGGACACGCTTCTGTCTTTGACAATAGAAGATTCCTGCTCCTAATTAAACAACAACCTTCCCTTAATTATTAATTGTTGATAATGAATGAATGAATGAATGAAAACCAGCCCTTACTGCAGCGTGTGCTTGTGCAGAGCACAGAGTGAGTCTTGATTTTGCATTTTTGTTTGAGCAGATTGTTATCGCATGACCACAACCCCCCGATGTGATGAATTTTTGAACTGTTGGGAACGGCAACGCCAAAGGACAACGGGAGCAAGAGAGACCAATTCGGAAGGGTAACGGAGTAGCAGCTTGAAACTGAATAACTACCATCTCTCCTCTGCTTTCACCCACACCAGACAACGAGACAAGACAACCACCTAACACTGTCCAAAAACATCATCGTTAATATTAGTATTACACTTCCTTTCAAGTGCCCCGGGTAATGTCTACTACCATTTCGTTTTTTATTATTTTCAATTTTAATTCTGATTAAAAATTTAAAAAAATCCAAATTTATAAATATAATATTTTCACTTTTCATTTTAAATATTGGTGGAAACATTTTAAGAAAACATTGAATGCAAAAATAAATATAATATAATTTTTTTGGTACTAAGTATTATTTAATATTTTTTTATTTTATTATCAAAAGCATTTAATAGTTTAAATTTTATAATTAAAAATATTGATTGTGATTATTAGTTGGGAATGGAATGGGCCGAGGGTCGGCCCAGTAAGTGAATGATGGGTTATTAAGGAGAGAGAAAGAGAGAGAGACAGAGAAGAAGAAGAAGAAGAAAGATGGGATCAGGAAAGCACACTGGAGAGTTCTTCAGGAGGAGGGACGAGTGGAGGAAGCATCCGATGCTGACGAATCAGTTCCGTCACGCGACTCCTGGTCTCGGCATCGCCCTCGTCGCCTTCGGTATCTACCTCGTCGGCGAACAAGTCTACGATAGACTCTACGCTCATCCTCCTTCTTCTCATCACGTTAGGGTTTCCTTTCTATCCCATTATCATTTCTATTTTATTTCTTCTCTCACTTCAAATTCACTTTCATTCTTTACCCTTTCTGCAGGTCAAAGCTGGGGAGCATTAACTACTGTTCGACTTCATCGTCGTTTTCCCTCTTATTTTAATAAAGCTTTCTCTTGTGTGTGTGTCGATGATGATGTTCACTTTCAATATATAAATTTCAGCCTCTGTTGGCTTCTTCATCACTCTATGGCTGGCTACCTTACATTGTATGCCTCCTTCCATTCTCTATTTTACTTTCTTTATTTTCTTGCCTATGCTCCCCAATTTGATTCTTCATAATAATTGCCAATAAACAGTTTTAGGACTGAATTCACTCATTTCGCCAAAACAAAGGATTCAATTACTTTTTAATAATGTCAATCAACTACTGGTAAAGAATACTAGTTCTTTCGTTTATAGCTTCCTCTGGTTTTCTAATTAGGATTCTAACAAATTAATCACGAGAAACCTAAATTGTCTAACTGAAACTACAACAGTTAGCAACGTAGAAAAGTGCTTGTTAAGAACCACCTCAATGTAAGAGAATCATCTCATTTCTATAGGTGAATGTTTGTAAGAACCAAGAATTGCAATAGTCCACCTGGCATTAGTTTCCTTGTTTTGGTGATTTAACAATAACCTTTGAATCCACTTGACATTAACTTAACATCTTAAAACACGAGTGGCAATTTTGATCTCCAGACATTAAAAATTTAATAGTAAGCTCCACGCCTCTCTCTGTTTCCCTTTTTCTTTAGGCTTAATTAAATGGTTGATCCGGTTTTTTAAAAGGTTTTTAGATGGAGTCCTTATGTTAAAAATTCGTCTAGTTTTAGTCTTTGAATTATTTATTTGTATGAAAATAGTCTGTTAGGGCTCTGTTCACAATCTTCTATTAGATGTTTACAAGGAAAACATGTTCTACAATCATGCACCACTTGTCCATATGTCAATAACCATTTCTCTCTCTCTTATCTCCTTTTTCCCCTTTCTTCCCAATTCAACACTGTTCACCACCTTCCACACAACAAACAATCCTTGAAAAGCTTTGTTCACCAAACTTCCCCCATGATCTAGACCAGATGCTGCTACCTAGCACCCCCATCCCGTCGTAGCCCTTCCAAACAATCCCCACATAACAACCAAATCTATTCCCAACCTATCTCCATTGTCTTTTATGGGTCTGTTTGGTTACCCAACTCGGTTGGTTTTGACCAACCACAAAAATAGATCCGACGGTCAAAGTTTTGACTGTCTCGAATGACGTGAATGATTAATATCAACCTTTAAATTTTTCTATTTCTCCAATTAGAAACCAAACGGACACTACATCGCCAAGCCAATCACCAATTCCCGTCAAGAGATTTTGATTAGCCATTATGAAGCACTTCTGACAGCGAAGCTTGCCATCATGGCGCACCTATGACAACCTAACCTCTTCGCTTGCATTGTTTTGAGGGGTTGTCCTCCTTTGCTTCATTGCGACCCTTGGAGCACCTTTGTACATGTCCTCCTTCAATCATTTTGCTTTATATCACCCTTCCCTTATCCACTGCCACCAATCTTAAATCGCTCCTCTTTGTGCCCACATCTTCTCAAGGAGAGTCCCTAGAAGATTCCACCCCTTTTCCACAAATTATATGAATAAAATATCATAAAAAATCATGACACGGAGTATCCATATCAACAAAATAAGAAGAAAATCATGCATTAGTCCTATGTCAATTGTTGCACTTTTTATTTCTAGCCCGACGAGCCAACTTGTCTTGGCTCCTATTTAGATTTTTTTTCTTACAGATCAAAATGAGGTGAGCTGCATTAGGCATTTAGGCTAAAACATCTATCCTAACCCAATGGGTTAGACTGGTTGGGTTGGACCCAATCTACCTTGCCCCTAGTTGTAACATAATATTGTTTACTCATACCTGTGACCGAACCAAAAATGTTTAGGCATATATTTTTAGGGAAATATTTTGAAGAATTGCCCCCTTTTTAATTTTGAGATATATTTTAAGATGGTGTATTAAAATAAAACAACAAAACTGAAGATAAAGATAATTATATACAATACTGGACTAAACACCCCAGTTAGTCCCTCACTCCAACAGAGTCTGACACTTAGGTCCTCCAATTAATAAGTGAGTCCCGTTAGTCCTCCACGTCCATCATCGTCGGACAAATAGATCCCTGCCGTTAATGAAGTGTTAACGTCCGTCAGAGTCAGCTGACGTGGATCGTTAAATTCCAACAGGAATGCCACGTCAGAGTCGGCGAGGATCTATTTGTCCGACGATGATGAACGTGGAGGACTAACGAGTCTTATTAATTGGAGGACCTAAGTGTCCGACTCTGTTGGGGTCAGGGACTAAGTGTGGGTGTTTACTCAAAATATTTAACCTTCCATATAACTATAATATATGTTCTTTAAAAGTTATTTAACACAAATTATATAAGTTTTGTCAAACTCTTCTATTTAAATAACTATCAAGGTTATCAGAGTCTTAACTCTTCTATTCCAAGGAAGTGAAACCAAGTTGGTTCCATTGCTGATAGCATTGTCATAAGGCTATCAGAGTCAGGGCCAAGCATCACACTTTCCAACTCTCTTAGCTTGTGCTTGAAGCTGCTTAAATCATCGGTTATGCAGGATCCACTCATTGGAGAGCCATAGTTATTTTCAGGGGAGTGATAATGGTCAGTTGGATATGACTGTGAATCTTGCTGCGACACGGGCCTATCATTAGGTGAGAAACTAACAGTTGAAGGGGAGTTATAAACAGTGAAACTTCCAACTGCAGAGGAAGACTCCAATGTGCAATAAAGTTCAGAACTTGGATTGGAGAAGTGAGTTCCATGGCCTCCATCATTGTAGTATAGCTAATGATTTAGAGTCTGATGCCTGCATTATAGAACTAACAATGAAAAATCCAATCAGTGTGTCAAGTGCAATATAGTAGTCTCCCTGGTGTCTTTCAACAGATTATATTTAGATGATGAACAATTGACGATCAAAGTGATAATTTCTTGCAGAATAGTGCTAATATATTTGAAACCCTTGAATCTAGTCAAACAGCTGACCCAACCCACACCCGTAGCCTCCCCACAACCACAACCGAAACCCAAACCACCACCAACACCTACACACCAACACCCAAAACCCACCACCCTTAACTCAACAAAACACAAAACCCATACAAAATAGAGAACCACCAAATAGAAGAAACTCAGAATAGAAAATCAGAGATGCAAAAACAGGGAGAGAAATGTTACCTACGAGATCGACCCTTCAAAGCTCCTTCCTTTATGCAATATAGACCCTCTTAACTGGCGAAGCTCCTTCATTTTTGTGGAATAGACGCTCTCTCAGTGTGAAGCTGCCATAGTTGGGTATGTGGGGCTCGTGCTTTAGCCCTAATCACAGGGGCATGCAAGACTTTTTCCCCAAACCGCGTTGGCAAGGAGCACCAGGGAGCAGCCTCTACGAAACCTCCAACGGAGCTTCGATGGACGAAACGGAGAAGGAAGCCAACCAAACGCAACCACTTAATAGTTGTTGAGAGGGAGAAGAGAATAGAGACAAGAGAAGAAGCTAGTGGGGGAAGATGAAGAAAACCAGAGAATGCGAAAAGACAAGAAAAAGAAGGAGAACGATGAAAATACTTAGGGTTACCATCAAAACGACGTCGTATTGTTTTTATTTGTGTCACATGGCTGTCAGAGACGAAATATTTTACGTAAACACCCCCACTTAGTCCCTGACCCCAATAGAGTCGGACACTTAGGTCCTCCAGTTAATGAGTCTCGTTAGTCCTCCACGTCCGTCATCGTCGGACAAATAGATCCTCGCCGACTCTGACGTGGCATCCCTGTTGGAATTTAACGATCCACGTCAGTTGACTCTGACAGACGTTAACACTTCATTAACGGCAGGGATCTATTTATCCGACGATGATGGACGTGGAGGACTAACAGGACTCACTTATTAATTGGAGGACCTAAGTGTCCGACTCTGTTGGAGTGAGGGACTAACTGGGGTGTTTAGTCTACAATACTGTATGATAATTTAACTTTTAACTATTCAAATAATGGAATTACTCTTTTGGTTAAAATTTGTAGTAGAATAGCCTCAAATACTTCAGCTTGCCTTTCCTTTCCCTTCATGTTCTATGAATTCTATAATGGACTTCGACTTGTAAAAACCGGCGTCTCCTCCATAGTTTGACCTCCTATAACATGTTAATGCAATTTGTGAATTTGCACTTTGGTCTTTTTTTAATCTTGAATTGAAAAAATGATAAAATTGGGTTAAAGCTTATTCATTCCCCATAGTCCTCCAGTTTGGTCTTTCCAGGAATTAAAATTTTGCTCCCTTAGCTTCGTTAAGCTGCTACTCATATTTGAAAGCAAAATTACAAACATAATCACAAACGTATGTTCCGTGTAAGTTACAAACAACGCGGCTACAGTACTTGTCCTGACCCCAACAAAATGTCTTATAATTTTTGTGCTTATAACAACGATTATAAAAAGAAGATAACCCTTACCCAATGTATTTCTTCTGCGGCATTACATGAAAACATATTCCCTTCATTAATCCACCATTACACCTTAACCTAAAATCTTATGCTGCCTCTACTCAACAGAAATTGGATTTGAACATTACCTCATCACTTGGCATTGCTACCTCCATTAGGATTCCTTTTTACCTTACATTACCTTAGATTTGTTGTAAACTATCTTCCTTATTACAGGGCTACTTTACAATTTGTATCACATCATCCCCTAACTGGTTGTTCCGATTAAAGTTGGATGATCCTGGTCGTTTGATTAAATTCAATAGTAATATCTCATTTGGGTCATGATGCACCCCGAATGTGAAATGCATGATAGACGGCCGCCACCTTCATGTTCTATTCTACCTTTTTTATTCTTTTTTTTTTGGTGAAACCTTTTTTATTCTTTAATGTTAGTTCCCTAACTCGCGTGTGCGTAGGAGGCTAACTTTGATATATTTTTATGTTCTTAAATTTTTCTTATACATGACAAAATATTTGTATATATATGTAGTTTAAAATACAATTTTCCTTGTAAAATCGACTCGTTATTTTTCACCTCCATTTTTCTGCCCATCAATGTAAGCTGGACAACTCTCAAATAGCGCAAAAAAATCGAAGTTAATAAAATTGAGAATTCGTATTCGTACAACATGTATGAAAACGAGAAAAGAAAAATAAAATTTAGATATAATTAACATAACAAGAAAAAATATAAAGAAAAATAATATTTTGTGTTATTGTAAAATGTTATTACAGAAAGAATATACCTCAATAAAAGTCGCACAGAATGTTACTATAAGCAATTTTTTTTTCACAATGATCTCTTTCTTTTTCCTATCTTATCTATCCCTTATAATTTGTTTTTTCTTGTTTCCGTGAAAAATATTGCATCCGAAAGGAGTACGTGACCGATGACCAATTTTAAGTTTTGATAGTCAGTTCTAAATTTTAAAATTATTTTTCCTTTTGCATTTTAGAAATGTTACATGGAAGATCAACATAATTTTCATTAAAATTTTTGCTTTTTAATTTGTTAACCTGTGAATAAATTACATTACATTATCTAGCATCGGCATGGTAATAGCCAAAACAGAAACTTGTAGAAGAATTAACGGTAATCTGATCGATTGAAATGGAAGCCGCAGACATTGTACATATTCCAAAAAAAGGATAGTATAAGAGACAATAAACAAAAATGATTATTGATTATAATATAATCATGTATCAACAGTATGAAGTAAGTTTATTAATTGATGCAGCGCTGTATTTACCTGCTACAAAGTTTGGTATACAATGTTTGAATGGTGTAATAATCTGGAAGTGAAGATGTGTATTGGTGATGTCAACAATGTCTTTAAGCGGAACATAGGTCAAAACATGAGGAGTGGCTTCCACTTTGGTTGAAGGAATGCCCCCAATTTCAACTTGTCTGAAGTCACGCTTTTTAGGTATGTAAGATACCAGACACCGCTTAGAGATATCGGAATCAAAGTCGTCTTCATCATCTGTGAGCCACATGTCACCATTGCTGCTAAACCCAATGGGCCTGTGCTTGTCTTGGGGCTGAAGCCCGCAATAAGAATCAATGTCGATGCTGAAGGCCTTCCTCCAACACCCTCCTCCATCAACCAAGTCTCGAATTGGGCTTTGGCTTGGGCCCCTCTCACACAACATAAACACAGCTTTCCCTTAAACACTCCAACGCTCTCACTGCCCTGTAACTGTAGACAACTAGGGGGAGGGACCCACCTGAACTCCTCTCTGTTAAGGTCAAATGAGCAAATCAACTCCTCGAGGCGGGTGCTGGTGGTGATCCAATGAAGCGCACCGTTTAGGGAGGGGTCAAAGACGCTGTTGAGTTTCAGCAATGCGGAAGGAGGGAAATAGATCGCCCTCCACGTGTCGTCCCCTATTTGGTACAATTCAGCAACCATCTTTTCGGGGACTATTTGGAGGATTTTGTAGTGGTTGCGCTGGGGATCGAAGCCGAAAACGGAGAAATATTCTTCGTCGTCTCCGTCGAGAGGTGTTGGAGGCGGAGGGAGGGTGAGAAATTCACCGGACAAGGGATTACACACATGGTAACGAATATTAGAGCGAAGACAGACGAGGCCGTGGCTAGAGTTCACCAAATTCATGGATTTGTTGAGTGTGATGGACGAGAGTGTTTTTGTGTGATCGGGAATGGTGTGGCCGACGGATGGGGAGGAATTGGCGACGGCGAAGCAGGAGGAGGAAGAGGAAGAAGGGGGGAGAGGGGAATGGGAAGGGAGGATGGAGAGGCGGTGGTTGTTGGAGAGGAGGACGCAGGAGATTGGGGTTTGGGAGAAATAGAGTTGTCGGAACGAAGGATCGGCGGCGATGTTGCGGAAGACGGTGCAGACGGCGGCGCAGGGAGGGACGGAGGAGGGAGGGAGGTGGATCATAATTTGTTGGAGTAAGTGAACTGGTAAGTCCAACAACTGAAACCCTAGTCTTCGCTTCTTTTCCATTTCCCCTCTTCTCGATTTCCCAATTCTCTGTTTTTTTTAATTTAATTCACAATCCCCATTCCCTATTCTCTTATACCTTAATTGTTCTTAATTGACTTTTTTGTTTGGTAGTATCCTATTTAATTTTCTTCACACTCAAATTATTATTTTATTATATTTTGATTTTTATGTAACCAAAGAATTATTTTTTTATTATATAATTTTTTTGACTTGATTTCTTTCCAATTTTATCTCTTCTCGGAGTTGAAAGTACGGTCAAATAAAACTTATGATATTAATTATCTTATCCCTTCTCTTCCTTATCACCAATTCAAAATATAAAACAGTCAAAATATCTTTTTATTATAATAAGTTTCTTTTAACTTATCAAAAATTATGAACTTTCTTAATCATCCAAATTGATATATTTTATAAAGAAAGAATGCAATGGATATTTGAAACACATTACAAATTGCAATAGGAATATCATGTTATAATAAAAAATGTCTAAAAAAGAAATGTCTTTTAGAATGAGTAAAAGTATTTTCTAGAGATTATTCTAATAATCAATTAGAAATATTTGATGTGTTTGAATATGTAATTTAATTAAAAATCATGTAATAACTTATATTTAAATGAGAGTTTATATTATAAGTTTGATTACAAAACTTATTTAAATAAGTTGAATATTACATCTTTCACAATATAGAAATTTAATATTTATTAATAACAGTAAATCTTAATATAATAAATAAATATTTAAAGGTAGTTGAAATTAAGCTTTCACAATTTGAAATCTTGACAAATAAAACATGTATTTTTATAAAATTTTATTAAAAATAAATTACATTCAAGTATCCATTTCGTTACTAGTTAAGTAAATAAAATCTTAAAAATACAATATCTAATAATTAATATGAATTCTATATATCATTAAGTTAGTTCAAGTCAGAAAATTATAATTTACCTCAACCTAAACGAGAAACCCCAAATAAGAAATAAACGGACCTCCAATCACATATGGGAACCAGATTTTCTTTAAAATATATCTTTGACCATATTCCATATGTAATTAATTTTTTTTCTTTTTTAATCAATATTTCTTAATTTTGAGTCCTTTTTTTATATTTGAAAAAGTCAAAGCCCATAAAGAAAGTACACAAGAAGGGTTATCGAGGTTTGAAACAGAAAAGCCTCGGAAGACATGACTAACTGGCTTCCTAAAAAACATGGAGGATACGAAGTTCTTTGTAAGGGACAGCTAATGACAATGTGGCATAATGCAAGAAAACCTAAGGAACCACTTCTAACTCTATTTTCCTGAAAACCCCCAAGCAATTTCGAGGTCATTTCATTTTTTAATCAAGGTTGATTTAAACTTAATTATATTAACAAAAGTCTTTAATTTAAATTTATGGTAAATGGTTACTCATTTTTCACTATACATATCTCTTTTTTTTAATTTAAAGAAGTCTTTTTCCTTCGTTTAAAGGCACATAAGAATAAGAATATATATGAAGTTAATGAGTTTACTTATCAAAACAATGAATGAAAATTCAAAAATGTTATTTGCTAAATATGAGACATTATTTTATTCCATCTACCGACCTTTTTAAAAATCATATTCACTTTTTTTTTATTTGTCTCATTACGAGATTTGATTTGTGTTAAATATGTATGATTTTGATATTTTAAGGAAAAATTGAATGTTCATTTACTTCTTCCATTTTAAAACTATTGTCGTTTTAACCTTTATTTATTTTAAAATTATTGTCATTTTAAGAGTTCAAGGTATAACATGTAACACCCTTGTTTTTTAGGGCAATCCCCTAAGACCCTCAACTTGTCTATATGTGCTTTATTGTATGTTCTTGTGGAAATATAGATTTTGGTCAGGTTTGTATTTTAGATTTTTTGTGTGTGGCAGAGACAAGTTGAGACTTACGCGGATGAAGACAACCTTGTAGAGAAATTATTGGGGTAAAGATTACATAATTGACATCAAGTAGGATACATAATTGACATCAAGTAGGAAGAGTTCTGTCAAGAATAGGATTTTAATTTCTGATTGCTTCTGTTTCAAGTCAACAAACTTTTGCCTTGATTCTGGAACCAAACTTTGAAGCCAAAAATCATTTCTGAACCAAATTATCTTTATAAAACCTAGAGTATTGATTAAATTTGTTAATCAATAAGTTGTTCTGACTTAATCGTGTTTTCTAACATTTGTCGTTGAAAAATATTGAAAACTTCGTTGTTTGTATTGTGTTCTGCCAATTGAACCCGAAACTCCTAAAATTCTTCCTAAGAGACTTATGATCTATAATCATTATCATGTACCATATTCCAATTAAGTTTGTATTCCAAATGCCTAGTTTGTATTACTTAGAACCATAACTTAACATCTCGCTTCATCATGTTCCATTTTTCCCTCACCATTTTCACTCTCACTCGCGGCCATTAGCCACTTCACTACTCCACGCCACCTCACCACACGAGCATGCCACCTCCCTTCGCCCTTTTGTGACACTTGTACCACTTCAAAACTATATCATGTCTACTGTTTCCTCCAAGGCCATTCACGACACCATCATAATGGCATCACCACTCCATGCTTCTTCTTCACTTCATTTCATCACCATTGAATTCTACTCTCATTCTCTTATTCTCTTAATTCTCTTCATTCTCATCACATATCAGATCCCTCCTAATTATTTAAGGTTAAACCGTTTAATTATCTTAATTAACTCTAGTTTATTTTAATTAATCCGATGCAAGTAATAAAATAACATATAAATCAAAGAATTCACCATAAAGTTTTTCACGGAAAGCGTCTAAAATTAACATGCAATAACCCCCAAGCGATAAAGAAATATGTCAACGTCTGAAACATGTTCACAAAACTAACAAGTACGTCAAAAGATAAGAAATGCCCAAAACAGGTTTAACTCGCTTAAGTGGAACCAACTCGCTTGAGTGAAGGCAAGACAAAACCAATATTAAAGGAGTTCGCTCAAGCGGGGACGCATCTGCTCAAACAAAGATCAAACAGAACCAATTCATAAGAAATTCGCTAAGCGACAGGAACTCGCTCAAGCGAAAATACTCCAGTAGCATTTCCTTATATAGTTTGCTCAAGCGAGAACATGCTCGCTCGGGCGAGATCATAACAGAATCATATTCAAGTTAATTCACTCAAGTGATAATATACTCGCTTGGGCAAAATCACTCCAGAGGCCATTCTAATTTAATTCGCTTAGGCGAGGGGTGCTCACTTGAGCAAGATTACTCTAGTAACAATTTCACCATTAATTCGCTCAAGCGAGATCCATCTCGCCTAAGTGACAATGCACTAGAAACAGACCCTGGAGCCCAAGAGAAACTCGCTTGAGCGGAAACCCACTCGCTTAAGCGAGATTATTAGAACCTCCAAAAACCCCAACTTCCAAAGTACCTAATCTCCCCGATTTAGCTCTGATTGACACCAAACTTTATAGGCAACATGTTTTTGTCATTCCAGAGCTGTTGACGAAGTCTGTTCGCCAAAATTCCAGCATATGGAGGAGATATGCGAAAGAATGCAGTTTGACTAACTACATGCAAGTTCCTAACATTACAAGACTCAAATGCATAGTTCCATTTATTCAAAGCCTATACACAAGTCTAATGCACTTATGCAGGCCCAAGGAAAGCATCTGAGGTGTCTTATCCCTAGAGTCAAGATATGATCAATCTAATTCTGCATAGCGCTCTAAAAGCCTCCTATAGGCTCACTCCAATCACAATCAACTAACAATCCATTACATATATCAACTGTCACATTTCATATCATCCACAAATCTGCCTATAGCTACATCAAGCTAATACAACTTGGCTTAGTGCCCACACAATCATGCATTGCAATCACTTAGACATTCATGCAATTTCTCATCACACAACACTACACATCATATTTCGATATTAAGTAATAGTCTCAACTAAGTCAAACAACCATTTTTTACTACCACACCAACACAAAACATAACATCATTATATATACATCTCTATACATCAAAATGCACCACAATCGTAGAATCTTTGGAATTGCCTTCCACTTCACTTTGCATTGGTATCCGATGCCTTTGTAGCCTCCCTGTCTCCAGTCACTGAAACAACTGTAAGGGTGAATGATTGACCATATAATTTAATATAAATAAATTTTTAATAATGAATACAAATAACACAATCATACATCCACAGTCCATGATATACTCGTCAATTTATCATTGTCAAGCTCATTATCATTAAATCACTATAGTTACTCAATCATTTGCAAAACTGACTCTCAATCAAACACAACATAAAACGCCTTAGTATCCGACTACTAAAAAGATCAGCTACCAGCTGGGAGTCCATCTGACATCCCGTGAACCCTCCTGGTCCATCGAGCCCACTTGGCTCCCCACCTCAACCATTGGGTCTTACTTGACCACTGGGTAGTTCAACTAGGCCACCAACGACCATAGGAGCCAAACACGCAGGGTAAATCATACCGAATGGTTGTCCGCACCACACAACATATATATATATATATATATATATATATATATATATCAACAACATGTAATAATAACATAACATCATCTACTCATCATCAAGCATCCCTAGGCATAAAAGCCATCACCATGGGATTTATATACGATACTCAACATCATACATTATCCGCCAATAAGCCACAGATGCAATAACCAATCTTATTCACATTTCATTATTCTAGAATTTCCATATTCACAAGTCGTAGCACAATTTACAACACGAAACTCATCATATCATATACACCGTTCATAAACATAAGGGTTTTCATAAAATTCTTTTTTGGAAGATCAAACACAAACAAAATTAAGTCTCATTGTTACCTCCCTAGTAGCATGTATACTTATCGATTAATTCTTCGTGCTATTTCCATAACACGCCACATTTCCGCTTATGATCCTCAAAGAGATATAATCGAATTTGTTTTTATTAGATTATATACCGAGAACACCCCCTTACCTCAGTTCCCTCCAAGGGTGTCAACACTCGATATTACTTTCGTCCTTGATTCGCTACTTTCTCCTTTCCAGTTACAACATCGACCCTCGTTTCACAACCTATTATCAACGAAATGAAGCCTCATAAACATAATTGCCATCCGGAGGTTACAAGGAACCCATTAACCGATCAGGAAACTCAAAATTCTACCAAACCTTAAAAACCCAAGAATTTGAGAAAGAAGAAAAGTGAACCGATTTCAAAAATTGAAGGTACCGTTGTGTAGTTCTTACCTCAAGGATTCCAGAGATGCCCTCAATTGCGAGAAACAACCAAAAATGGGCTTCCAATTTGAAGCTTGAAGAAGATGACAATGGCATGCAAGGTTTCACTGTTTTTCTTTCATTTTCACGCGAGAATGGTAAGGCAAATGGAAGAGCTTTCATTTCTCTTAAGTGAGGGCAAAATGGGCATTTGCAAATTCCCCATTTTCCTTTTTCCCCTTAATTCTATAAATCAATTTCTTTTTCTTTTCTTATTTTCTTTTAACCCATTTAGTTTCACTTTTACCTTGGTAATTAATTATTTACAACCACCATCAATTAATTTAACCATCGCTTACATTATCGGTTAATTAATTTTATTCAGAATAATCAAATAATTAACGTTTAATTTAATTACGTTCCAGTAACAATTAAAATAATTTGAGGGATGTTAAATCACACACCACCGAAACCATCATACACCCATTAAGTCTCATTCTCTTATTTTCTCTTTGTGCTCGAGATCACTCCACTCACATTTCTCAGGTCTCTTGTGCTTTCATTTTCTCCTTGCCTTTCCATTCTTTCATCCACTTCTCTCTTTGCTCATCCACTTTTCTTTTCACCTCGAGCCACCATCAACCATCGTACACCACCACCGAGCCACCATTTATCACCTTGCTTCCACCACATCACCACACCTCCTCATTTCCACCTTTTCCATTCAAGCATGTTCACCTAGAAGAGAGCAAAACTTCACCACCTTGTTTCCCCAAGCCGTAACCCTACACCACCACCATGTCTTCTTCAAACTCCACCATCATCCTCCTTGTGCCACCACCATCTCCTCCATCAAGCTTGATCTTATTTTGGAGTCTCCAAGCCATGCATGTAAAGGATCTATAACCTAGAAGTTCTCTTCCTTCATTTTCTTCTCCAATCCAGGACCACCACAAACCCTAGGCTATCTATTTCCTCATCATCAACTCATAATCATCCCTTTTTCAAGCCATACATGTCTTGATCGTTTCCTAGATATGCCATGCATGTAGATTGAAAAGGTAAAAATTCATGCTTTCCATTTCTTTGGTTATGGCTGAGAGCTCTAATGGTCATTTTCCTTTGATTTTAGTCTTTTCTCTCTTGATTTCCACTCCTAATTGCATGCATGTTGTGTTTGGTGTCTTGCATGTAATTTAAAAGGCCAAAAGTTTCCATTTTAGTCACCATCCTAACCACGGCCACCATCTTCTAAAAGCCATCATCTTTTGTTTTGGTTCCAGCCACTTGGAGCAATTTTGGTGCTGTATTGGAAGCCAAGGAACCAAGGAAAAGGGGAATCCAGACGCTTCCTGAGAGACTCGCGTAGGAAACCCTAAATAAAGGGGGAGTCTTCATAATCTTGGTTGGAATATTGAACATGCAAGGGAGTGGGAATCTCCCTTGGGTTCCCATCAGCAAAACTGTGGCAAAAGTGTGTTTGTATGCAAAATAAAGGGGGAAATTGGTTTAGAATGAAAAAGGAAAATATTTGTGAAAACCTTAAGTTTTGTATGTAAAGATTTTTAAGAAAAACTCTAATTTTTGTTACCATGGGTTTGGCTCTATATGCATATAATATTTCTAAATTTTTGTTACCACCCCGCCCCCCCCCCCCCCCCCACACACACACACACATATATATATATATATATATATATATATATATATATAATTGTTGGCTGAAATTGTTATGGAAAATATAATTGCATGTTAAGTTTAGGTGTCTTGAAAGGTGAAAACTTGATTATTTTAAGCATGATTTAATTAGGATGGTTAATTCTGAATTTATAGTAGGTTGCATGTTAATTTGTACGTATGGATCATACTTAAAAATAGACTTAAGATTTGAAAAAGAAATTTACTTTAAGTTAGGTAAAGAAGATTGAGACTTTAAGTTAATAGGGTGATTGTTGGAAAAATTGAGACTTTGGTTAAAAAGAAACTAAATTGGATATATGGAAGGAATTGATGAATGAAAATAATATAATAATTTATTATAACTTCATATCGTGATTCAATGGAGAAAAAGAGTTAATTGGATGGTAAAATAATGCAATTAATGAGTTATATGTGGAAATATATAGGTATGTGTACTGTGATGAGAATACTGAACTTGAGTGATTTGAATGATGTAATTAATGACTATAATAATTGGATTTGTATCTGTGTGGATGCTTGTGAATTTTTGTGTGATTATGTGAATGTGTTATTATGTGAAAATCTGCTGATATGTTTATTAAAGAATTACTAAAGTATGGATTATGTAGGCGAAGATGTATGTAAATTTCTGTGGAGATTTATGGAATATATTGTGTGTACAAAATCTACTAGTATGTTGATAATGATTTGGATGAGAATGAATTATGACTAGTTAAGTTGAATGATAATTGTTAATGGACTGTGGTTGTGGATTGAACTTATATGATTGGATGAGTATGAATATGAGTTGAAGTTCCGGTAAAGTCATAGTTAAAAAATGAATGTGATTATGGCTGTGTGGATGGAGAATATTAAAACCCTGCGGGGGCGTTGATAAATGTGTATGGTAACTTGCATGTGTTATGATGATGGTAACGATTGAGAATTTTTGAAATAAGCGACTTGTCAAGGCTTTGTCCTTAATCGTCATTAAAGGAAATTGAACGATCAAGATGTCAGAAATTAATCGTCATTAAAGGAAATTGAACGATCAAGATGTCAGAAATTAGAGTCACGAAAAACTTATAGAACTTAGCTTTTATACTAAAATTAACAAGTTACGTTATGTATTGGAAGAAATAATAAGTATAAAGTCATTTCGTTGATTTATTAGATTAAACTTGGAATTTTAATATAAGTGTAAAGATGTAAGTTTTGATGAAAATCGATAAATGTTATGGAAAAAGAATTTTTGGATAAATGTAGTGAGGGTAATTATTTATTTAACCTTAAGAAAGTATTTTGATACTTAATAAAATTATAAGCCAATAAAGTATCTTGATACACAAATTGGTTTGTATCTAAATGTCGTCTTGTTTGCCATAATGGTCCAAAGATAACAAATGTAGATTTTTAAATAATTATGGATTTTAAACCTAATTTCTTGGTAATTATCAACTTATATTGTAACTTGGGGGATTAGGATCATTATAATAATAAAAGGATTTGAATACTAATTTATTTAAAGATAATCTATTTTAATAATAAAAGAAAAATGTATTTTTGAAAGATAATAGTTTCTAAAAATTTTATATAATGCTTAAGTATGTCCTTATTTATACCTAATTTACTTTCGCTTAGCTAATCCTAATTATTACCAACTTCTAAGGCTAAATTAGGTATAAGTAAGGATTAATTTAAGGTTATGTGATGAAAGCCCTAGGGGCATTCAACTTGACATTAAGGACAAAAGGCTAGTCGAAGGAGGACCTTACCTGGTGACGATGATGAAATTTGTGTAAGTTAAAAGACTAAAGAAGATGGAATTGCATTATCATGCATCATGTGCATTTGAGTATGTGATGTGATAAGATTCTAGAGCCACAATGTTGGGGTACATTGGAGAACATGTTCATTGTGATCCCTGGAGTGAATGAGGTCTTGGGAGTACAAACAGGTCGGTCCCCTAGATGGCATGAAGTAGCTCTCGGTGCTGGGGCAGGCCATGACAAGCCTGTTGTACTTTAAGTCAAGTGAGTGTTACTAAGGCTGTGGAGAGCCAATTCCTATTTATGTTGTCACCAGGGTGCACGTGTGTGTGGAAATCTATTGAATATATTGTTGAGGACTATGTATATGTGTAGTACCTTTGGAACGGTGGTTTGTGGAACTCGTGCACTCCGGCCACTCTAGTGATGATTATTTATTGATGATGATAATTATGTGTTGATATGATGTTGAGAAAGATATTGGGCCATATTCGCATCATGATGAACTTATTGATAAGAGATTGTGATCTAGTCTCCATATCGGCCTATGGGTAAGATGTTAATACACACCCATAAACGCTATGGACAATCTACCTCTCGTGTGATCCTAAACCGGTATCGCGCGTGAGACCCACGATTTAACTCCGGTACGAGTCATTCTCTCGATATCGATAGATCAGAGTTGACTTTTGTAACTGCATGTCGTAAAGTAACCTGCAAAATTACAGAGAGGAAGGTACAACCATAGGGGGCGTAAATATAGTTGTGGTAGGATGTGTGCAAATATGTGGTTAAATATTGAATCATGACAGTAAGTTCTGTAATGTTGTAGTAATGGATTTGTAATAGGTTATAATGCTTTAACTATATGTATGTTTGATTGAGGTGATTGATACTTGTTTGTGTGGGTACGTGATAATTATAAGTGTATTAGATTGGGTGAGTGATACAATGTTAATAAGATACTAGGAATGAGGTTGTTGATGTTAAATGAGAAGTAAAGATATGTAACTGGAATTATTAGGTACATGACTATTGATTGCCAGGCATAAATATGATAAGTAACTGTGTTTGGCATGAATGGAATGAATGATGTTGGGTGAAATCCATCCAATACAATGATACACCTTGCTATGTGTTTCCAACAAGACTAGAGTGAGATGAACTCACCCCTCTTGTTTGTGTTTGTTATTGTTGTTTTGTATGTACCGTTACACTAAATGGACCCAAAAGGGAAGGTTACAATAATTAGATACTCAAGAAGATCCCAACAAGTTAGAATGCCCTTGATACAACGAGGAATGCTATCTTCGATACCAGAGGAAGGTCCCTCAGAACCCTCCTCGTCTTCTTATAAGTTGGATGAACAACCTAGGGAACCTTTGAGTGAACCTCCTCCTTTTGAAAAGGACATCAGGGTAATAAAAGAATTAGACAACATTATGGTGATCCTCTTCATGCCTTTTACGTGGAGAACTATGAACACTTCCTAAAGGATAACCCTTCTCTTGGGGAATGTGAACACCTATTTCGGTCCGGCCAATGATTACATCGAATTGACACCGTTTAACAAGCAAATGAAAGAACACCGGTCTAAGGCTGAAAGAACACCGGTCTGAGCTGCTAAAATGGGACGTCGTTTGATGGCCAGATTACATCAGCCGGTATCCAGCAAGAGAACACCGGTCCAGGCTATTGAAGGGATCATACCGGCCTAATCATTAAAATCATTCGTTGAACCGGTATCCCTATTATCCGATGTCATGGACCTTACATCGGAGTGGTAAGTCCGGTTGCCTATGCTGACTTGGAATCGCACATCTGAACTAACCCTCAAATCCTGGGAGTGGCAGACAGGGGGCGGAAGTGGAAATAATTAAAAATTCCCCACCAGCCGCTGCTCCCCATAACCTGTTAGTGGCCAACTTGGCTCCACTGTACGCATGGGTGAGTGGAGGCTTGAGCTGTCCAAGCACTCAGCCAGCACCCAGAAGCCCCTATAAATGCCTCAGCTGGAGAGGCACAGAGGTCCGCATCTTGAATCCCTGGACCCCTGACAAAATTTACTCCGGTGTCCTGAATCCGAAGTCAAGAAACCTGTCCCCAACCCACATTCTCTTGTTTTCTTCGAAATAGAAGCACCAGTCACGTTCCTGTTTGTTGGACCTCAGAACCTCCTTGTCACTCTAAATTCCGTCCAAACCCTATATTGCTCAACACCACTGAATCCTACACCGTTTCTTCATCAAAATACATTTTCACCACTGAGTCCCACTTCGGCTCTACACTGTACTTCGGTTATAGCCACACCGGTCCAGTTTTCTGCAAGTCACTGCTATTTCAGCCCACACCGGCTCGCACTAGCAGATCGTCTATCAGAGCTTATTCCACGCCGACTCCAACCTGCAGTCCGGTTCCTCCCAGGTCCACTCCACACCGGTTACGATCTTTCTTCACCTCTATAATTTTAGCTTATTTCATACTGTTTGGTTCATTTCTTTCATCAAGTTTATAGTTTCTGCCGAATCTACTTTCCCAGTTAATTTAGCTTCTGTTGTTGAATTTTCCCTCACCTAGATTCGTAATAATAACAAAAAAAACAACAAGTATTTCTCACATTTTATTTTGATCACTGTAAATTTTGTCTTAGCCGGTGTCGTGCAGATGTACTTCTGCCTACACTATCTCTGAAGCCCATACACGTGCGGAGAACTTCGCCTTGTGTGCCCCTTTTTTTCGTAAAGTCTACTCATCACTAAATATTTAGCTTCACTTATATACCCTTCATCAAGAACTACTTGACCCTGATTTTTCGATAACTCAAGAATACGTAGGAGCAGGACTTAACTCCTGTCGGGCCCATCCTTCCTTTTTCATTTTTACGTTTTTTGTAACTATTCCGTTCTTATCACTTCCACGAAAATCAATTTAGACGTGATGTCTTGTTGATTTCCCCCCATTTTTTGGTCGATCATCACCACGATTCACAAGGAAAGGGATACTTAGGACGAGACGTCCCGTTTGTCCCCTTCTCGTTTCTGACCCCGTACTTTTGATTAAAGGATGACTAATTTAGACGCGACGTCTTGTTAGCACCCTTCCCTTTCCCTGTTTTATATCGAAGTTGAGGTTAATTTGGACGAGACATCCTGTTGACCTTGCTTCGACACTTCATGTTTGTTTAGTATGTTCCCTTCGTTTTTTTTCACAAAGTACAATAATAAAAAGGAAGAAATGAAACATCTTTTGTAAGGCTATTTATGTTGCGTATTTTCAATCTTGGTACTGTTTTTGACAGGCGATGTAGGGTGCTAATACCTTCCCTACTCGTAACCGACTCCCGAACTTGAATCTCACCTTTTTTAACCAGTGCTTTGTTAAAGTTTTTTTCCAATGTTTTTCCCATGGATAAAAACGTTGGTGGCGACTCCCTATTTGTCTTTCGAAAAGATTTCAAAACGTCTTATTTTTCAAGGGTCGGCCGCGCCGCTGCGATCTCGGTCGCGACAGATGGTGACTCCGCTGTGGACATCAAGAGAGTTAGGCCGTTTTGATTGAAAGCGCATTTTTATTTATTTATTTAGCCTTTGTTTGCTTTGATTTCTTCCCTGGTTTTATTTTCTGTTAATTATTGTAAATGTTCGTCCTTATTTCAATCGTATCTCGTTATTTGTTTCATTGTCAATATTTGCATGATTGTCGAACCTTAGGGTAGAGGGCTATGTTACTTTTCTGTAATTATTGAACCCTAGGGTAGACGACCTTGTATATTTGTTCTGTGTTTGTTCTTTGTGCAGAATGGGGTAAGGTAAAAGGTATTGAATGCCCTTTCATACACTACACTCACATTTTTGCACACACTAATGAGTGGCGCCCTATACCCGGGCCCGAAATGAAACTTAAGTTAGGAGGGGTTGGTAGCGGAATTGTATGTGATGTACTTCCTATCCGGTGTTCGTGAGAACCTCAACTAGAGTTCGACCTTTCATGATGTACGCACCTAGTAGATTCCCTACTGTTGCGACCATATCATGAGTAGGATCTTGGCTCTAGTAACCTTCTAGAAGTCTAGTATGAGCCACCTGGTATAGAGAGTCACTCTTAGACAAGCCGTAGGGCCTAAAAAAGACTTTCAGCAAAACCTAACCTAGGCCACAAAAGGGCAGACTTTACTTCACCTTACATCATTTTCATTTTCCCTTTTAATCCAAATAGATGATTTATCTATCCACCGAAGGTTTACTCAATTTTGAAGTAATGGCTTATTTCTAAAACACCCAGTATTCTTCGGGCAGATAGATAATCCACTTTTGGTCATGTACCTCTGAGTCTTGAGTCATAGTTTTTCCTAGTCGTCAAAAATATATATCAAAAAATAATTTTGTTTCCCCCTGATTGGGGCATCAATGACGATTAGAAAAACCTATGACCCTTTTGACTTGGGCTCGCATGAGTTTTGGAAATCGTTGTTTCTTAAAAATTTTTGCTTTGCATGAAAACAATGGGGGAACATCGGTTTCAAAACGAAACAATAACTGATTCCTCTTCTTTTTCTTGATATTCGCAGGAAGCTATTCAGGATTTAACGCGTATCTCTGAGCAAGTATGGAAATTAACATGAGACAAGACAATTGTGGTACAGAAGTGACAGAGTTGAGGAAGCTACTGCATGTTAAGGCAAAGAAAGTCGATACAATTAGTTTACAGACACTGGGTAAGAAGTTGAATCTGACTCAAAGGATGGCTTTCGCCAAAATATATGGAAGGATTTTGAAGTTGTTGGAAGTCGAGGTACAAGTTGAGGCGATCACCGCGTTGACGCAGTTCTACGACCCACCCCTCAGATGTTTTACATTCAGGGACTTTTAGTTAGCCCCATCAATAGAAGAATTTGAACAAATACTGGGGATGCCTTTGGATGGGCAAATTCCATACCATCATCTTGATCATCATGCCACTATCGCTGCAGTCGCCCGTGTTTTGAGGATTCATCCTGAGACTTTGAGGAAAGAGCAGATGAATAGAAATCAAATTCCTGGGTTTACTCGGGAGTTTCTTAAGAAGCATATGCAGACTCTGGCAGATAAAGAGGATTGGGAGACCTTCATTGACACTTTGGCCCTTACTATCTACGAGGTTGTCTTGTTCCCCAATCTAGACAACTACATGGATTATGATTCGATCGCTGTCTTCCTGGCTCGCAAACGCAGGCTTGAGAACCCTGTCACGGCTGTGTTGGCTAATGTGTACTGCACCATGGATTTTTGCCCTACGCAAGGTGGAAAAAGAATTGTCTATTGTTTACCTGTCCTGTATGTATGGCTGGTGTCTCATACCTTCCATCAGGTTTGCAAGGTCGAATGTCCTGTTTCTGATTTAAATTTGTGTCAGTTGGCTGTAAAGAATGGGCGCGAGTGGGCCAATCACCTTATAGGGCTCACAGCTGAGAAGATCAGATGGTATCCCCAATGGCTGCGGGTCGAGTTGATCATATACAGCTGTAAGGGATATCCAAATGTTCCTCTCATTGGCACACATGGATGCATCAACTACAATCCTGTTATAGTAAAGCGTCAGTTGGCTTATCCTTTGCTCGGGCCACCAGATGAAGGATTGATTACTCCTCTCGTTTTATACTATGCAAAAGGGAACTATGTGGCTAATGTCCGGGACATAGCCAATGCATGGAAGAAGATCCATAAGATGGGAAAAGAATTAGGGGCTCAAAGCCACGTCGTGGGAGCGGAATACGATGAATGGGTCCTGAACAGAGTTTCAATTGTAAAATTACCCTTCAGAGGTCCCTCATACCAGTCTGCAAGCATTCCTGCTCCTTTATTTATCATAGAGGATAAGGCCACACAAGCTTTGAAGGCTCAAATAGAGGAATTAACGGCCAAGAATCAAAGGCTGAAAGAAGACTTGCTAAAATATCAACAAGAATGCACCCTCCGAAGGAGGGAGAATTTAGAAAGTAAGCAGGCTATGGAAGAGATACAGAAAAAGTGGAAGATTGAAGAAGACTACAGGATAAAGCAAGATCAGTGTCTTCAAGCAGCCAATTCTCAACTAAAAACAAAAAGCAAGCAGAGTGACGCCATCCTGGCTGAAATACAGTTTTTTAAAGATATGCTGACATAGTCCAAGGAAAATGAAAGAAGGACTGTGGTGGAGAAGGAGTTGTTACAATCCCGAGTACATAACTTGGAGCAACAGCTTGATGAGATAATGAGAGCATGCGAACAGGAGATAAATGATGAGCGACGAAATGCCATGGACATAGAGCGGCGTTGTCAAGAAGCCACACCAATCTTAGAAACTGAATTGGCTCGGCAGGACGAAATCATTCGTTCATGGATGGAACGCTCTAATCTGGCTTACCTGGCCAATGTAGTCCTAGAGGATCTTCCACTATTGCTAAAACAAGCTGAAGGGATGGTTAATCCCCTCTCTACTCCGAAAGAAATTTCATCATTTTTGAATTATTGCCATGAAAGGATTTGTAAAATGAAGGCTAT
Source organism: Clitoria ternatea (assembly GCA_037962975.1). NCBI lineage: Eukaryota > Viridiplantae > Streptophyta > Magnoliopsida > Fabales > Fabaceae > Clitoria > Clitoria ternatea. The sequence goes on from CM075676.1 coordinate 54,795,690, forward strand.
GATTGCCCAAGCCAGGAACGGCTAAAATGTTGTAATTGAATTCTTACAGTGTATTCCATGGAAGTATGAAATAATGAAGCACTCTTTTGTCTCCAAGATTGTCTTACATCTCATGTTAATTCCCGTTTTACTGCTTTACCTAGTACTTTTGAACGCGACATTCTGAGGAACGGTCAGAGGTTACGCGTCGAATCGCGAATCATGTCCCGCGTAACGTTTTTACTTTTTCTTATTTTTGTTAACCATTTATTTTCTTTTTGCTAACACTTCCCTGTGATTCCTTTAGACAACACGGGGACACACCCTTACAGAACCCGACTACAGAAGAAGCTCATGGCTGAGACAGAACAAATGAATGAGAACCTCAAGAATGAGAATAATCAGTTAAGAGAACAAGTAGCAGAATTAACGAAGCTTTTGGAAAAGAGGATCATTGAAGGGGGCTCTTCTACGGGGAACGAGGAGCAAACACCTATCCCACCTCATCCCCTGGGTTTCGGTCCAGCACCAAGTCCAACTGTAAACCCCACGGCGGTTCCCCTCACCATTAATATTGGGAACCCTAATCAAGCTGTTGACCCTTACCCCAAACCTCGCGACCTGTCATATGGTTATGCGCCACCATACACTTTTATTAGCCCAGATGGTAACCCTGTTCCTTTCCCATAATATGGTTTACCTCCAGGATACTTCCCTCCTTTATTGACCAACCCCCAAGATGGCAATGCCCTACAGTTGACAAAACCCCAAGTTCTGAACCCTACCCAAACAACCGTTCCGCCTGTTAACCAAGCCCTAGGGCCTCAAACCACCCAAGCTCAGACCACCCAAACAACTCAGCCGATCCATATCGCCCAAGCGATAGCCCAACCACAGGGTCCTGTTGCTAAACACTAGTCTAATGGACCAAGCTCATTCGACAATGCCTTTTTACCCATATTACGGTTACCCGTATGGGTACATGAACTCTTACACCGCCAATCCACAAAGTGTGACTCAAATGGTAAATCCAATTACTGGTCTTGGCATAGCCACAGCTTCCCAGCAAAAAGGGAAGATAGAGATCCTGGAGGAACGATTGCGGATCATGGAAGGCATGGAAGGGCTTGGCTTTACAAATGCTTCTGAACTCTGTTTAGTTCCAGATGTTATTATCCTGCTGAAGTTTAAAGTGCCTGACTTTGACAAGTACCGAGGGATGACTTGCTCTCGAAACCATCTTACGATGTACTGTCGAAAGATGGCTTCCCATGCGTCTAATGACAAGCTGCTGATACATTGCTTTCAAGACAGCCTAGCTGGGGCTGCACTCACTTGGTATACTCATTTGGGGCGGACTCGTATTCGCTGCTGGAAAGACCCGGCGGATGCCTTTCTGAAGCAGTACAAGTATAACTTGGATATGGCACCTGATAGAATTCAGCTCCAAAACATGACAAAGAAAGATAATGAGACATTCAAGGAGTACGCACAACGCTGGCATGAGATGGCCGCACAAGTAGACCCCCCACTTTCGGAGAAAGAGGTAGTGGCCATGTTTATCGACACACTCCAATCACCTTTCTATGATAGGATGATTGACAGTGTTTCGTCCAATTTCTCTGATATTGTTATTATTGGAGAAACAATAGAGAGCGGTCTAAGGACGGGGAAAATTTCTCGAAGCCCGTCTGGGGCACCCCCTGCAACAAGGACAGCACCAAGTGAAGGAAGAAAGAGGGATGGGGAAACCAACTCCGTCTCTTATGACCAAAGGAAAACACAGTCCAGATCATTCGGCCCTGCCACTTTTCAACACGCCAATCACTTTCCTCACACACCATACCCACATATCGCAGCCGCCGTACATAACCAGATCCCTTATCCCACTACACCACAATCCCACTTCCGTCCACCCATCATTAGGGCACCGAATCCACAACCGACATCACATAATCCTCCGCAACATTGGTCTCAACCCCCTAATCCCAACCAAAACCAGAGAAGACCAAACAATGAATGAACACAGGTCCAATTTGACCCAATCCCCATGACATACACTGAACTTCTACCTCACCTTATTCGATACTCCCTTGCAATCCTTTGTCCTGCTAAGCCATTGGAACCTCCCTACCCTAGGGGGTATGATCCAAATGCCCGATGTGATTATCATGCTGGGGCACCAGGGCACTCCACAGAGAATTGCATGGCCTTAAAGTATAGAGTGCGAGACTTGATCAAAGCCAATTGGTTAGATTTTAAGGAAGGCATGCCAAATGTGACCACAAATCCGTTACCCAACCATCAAGGTTCTGAGATTAATGCTGTGGAAAAAGATGAAGTGCGCGTGACCAATGTTTCTGACGTCAAGACACCATTGAGGGAAATTCACGCTCAGTTATTCGGGAAAGGTTTAATAAAAGAACCATGGGACTGTGAAAATGATGATGAGCAAACTGCTAGCCGCAAAAGTTTTTGTAAGGTGCTCCAGAGACTCATGGATAGTCATGTCTTCCAAGTCTATAGGCGCCATGATAGTGATGTAAACATGGTTCACGAGAAATCAGAGATGTCAGTTCCTAAGCCACTGGTGATTTACTACACCAAGAACCTCCCGACAACTACAACTTCTATACGGCAGCCTGTCACAATCCAAACACCCGTTCCCTTTGCATTTGAAGATTCTCGAGCCGTTCCTTGGAAATATAACGTGGAAGTAATAGTTGAAAGCTCAAAAATAAATGACTTATATTTGTCGAACATATCAGGGATAGGAGGAGTGACCCAAAGTGGTCGAGTTTACTCCGTACCAGAATTAAGGAAGGAACCGGGCCCAGTGAGTGGAGCTGGTAGCAGTGGGAAGGCCAAGTTGGTTAAAGGGGACGCTGATAGAGAAACCAAAAGAGCGGTGACTGATGAGGAAGCTCAGGAATTTTTGAGTTTTGTTTGCCAGAGTGAGTACCAAGTGATAGACCAGCTGAACAATACCCCCGCAAAGATTTCCCTCTTATCACTTTTGTTGAATTCTGAGCCTCACCGAAAAATTTTGATGAAGGTACTTAATGAGGCTCATGTAAATCATGACATTTCCATCAACAAGTTTCAAGGGATAGTGGGACACATTGCCGCTGACAATTACCTAACATTTACTGATGATGAGATACCTGTGGAAGGAATGTGACACAATAAAGCCCTTCACATCTCAGTTAAGTGTCGAGATCACATACTGGCGAAGGTACTTGTCGACAATGGGTCATCTTTAAATGTCATGCCAAAATCTACATTGTCCAAGCTCCCTTTTGATGGAACCTATATGAAACCAAGTTATATGGTAGTAAGAGCATTCGATGGCACTAGAAGGGAGGTGATAGGTGAAATTGAGCTTCCAATTCAAGTAGGGCCATACACTTTCCAGGTTCTCTTATAAGTGATGGATATTATGCCTGCCTATAGCTGCTTATTGGGTCGGCCCTGGATCCACTCAGCTGGAGTGGTTCCCTCTACTTTACACCAAAAACTAAAGTTTATTGTCGATAATAAGCTTGTTATTATTTCTGGTGAAGAAGATTTTCTGGTCAGCAAACCCCTGTCCACCCCCTACATCGAAGCTGCGGAAGAGGCACTTGAGACTTCCTTTCAAGCTTTGGAGATTGCAAATACCACGTATGTTGGAAAAGGAAATGTAGGAGGGAAAGCCCATATGCCAAATGCATCCCTAATGATGGCCAAAATGATGTTACAAGGAGGGTATCAACCTGGGAAAGGCTTGGGGTGTGGTTTGAAAAGGAGACTGGAACCGGTGCATCTTCTAGAAAATAAGAACAGGTATGGTTTGGGATACCAACCTTCAGCAGCCGACAAAAGAAGGGTAGCGGTAGAAAAGAAAGAGAGAAGGATTGCTCGTTTAGAGAATCGCAAACCCTGCAGTGCTAGAGTCCCCCTTTGTGACCTCTACCAAAGCTTCCGAAGCGCGGGTCTGACATCCCCCGATCAAGTAGCTGTTATTGGAGATGATCCTTGTGAAGATGGAAGCTTCGTGATCCCTTGCTCACCAGGCGAAGATCTTTGTAATTGGGAAGCCATCGAGCTACCCACGACTTTAAATTTTCTATCAAAGTAATTGGCAAAGCTTTAATGACTTGTTGACCTCATTGCTATGCCTAAGGCTTTGGGGTATTTTTCTGTAATAAGGGCAAACACATGTTATCATTTTTAGTTTTCACAATAAATATGTATTGAATTCCAATCCCTCTTACTTTCCCTATCTTTGCATTGATTCCCTTATCCTTTACTTATTCATTTTTTATTTTATTCACCATAATAACCTAAATAAACGCAGATCCAAAGACGAACCTCTTGAGGATAATGAACTTGCAATCCCATTTCACGATTTTGACCACCCAGTTGACTATGCTAACGAGGAATATGCGGAAGTTTGTGATCCTTCAGCTGAGTTAACAAGGTTATTGGAACAAGAGGACAGAGAAATTCAGTCCCATTTAGAGATAGTTGAGAGTATTAATTTGGGGAGTGAGGAGGATAAGAAGGAAGTCAAGATCGGTACCTCGTTGAGTAAGGAGCGGAGGCAAGAACTGATTGAGCTGTTAATAGAGTTTCGCGACGTCTTCGCTTGGACTTACCAAGACATGCCCGGTTTTGATGCTAGTGTTGTTGAGCATAAACTACCATTGAAGCCAGACTGTCCCCCGATAAAACGAAAGCTGCGCCAAATGAAGCCCGAGATTCTCTTAAAAATCAAAGAAGAAGTAAAAAAACAATTTGAAGCCAGATTTTTAGCAGTGGCAAAATATCCTCAATGGGTAGCAAATATCATCCCTGTCCCAAAGAAAGATGGAAAGATACGAATATGTGTAGACTATCGGGACCTGAATAAGGCTAGTCCCAAAGACGATTTTCCTCTGCCACAGATTGATGTTTTGGTTAATAACACTACCCAACATACCATCTTCTCGTTTATGGATGGTTTCTCTGGGTATAACCAGATTAAGATGGCACCCAAGGACATGGAGAAGACCATATTTATCACCTTGTGGGGCACCTTCTGTTACAAAGTGATGTCCTTTGGTTTAAAAAACGCCAAGGCAACCTACCAAAGGGCAATGGTGACCCTCTTCCATGACATGATGCACAAGGAGATAGAGGTTTATGTGGATGATATCATCGCCAAATCTAGAACTGATGAAGAGCATATGGTTGATCTGAGAAAGCTCTTTGAAAGATTAAGGATGTTTAAGCTCAGGTTAAACCCTGCGTAAGATCAGGAAAGCTGTTAGGGTTCATTGTAAGCAAGAAAGGGATAGAAGTTGATCCTGACAAGGTCAAGGCGATTCTTGAAATTCCATCTCCTTGACAGAAAAAGAAGTCAGGGGTTTCTTGGGAAGGTTGAACTACATTGCTCAGTTTATCTCACAACTGATGGCAACTTGTGAACTGATCTTTAAGTTACTTCGCAAAAACTAACCGGCACAATGGAATGAAGATTGCCAAATTGCTTTCTAGAAGATAAAACAGTACTTGCGAGAGCCACCGATCTTGGTACCACCGACTCCTAGAAGTGTGTTTGAATGTGTAAACAGGTTCAAGAATTTTGATAATGACAAAAACACTCTTGAAGAAATCTTTGCAAAAACAAAGACATGGAATCAGACCCTGAAAAGCAGCGAGTCTAATCGATTATACAGACATATAAAATTTTCCTTTTGTGATATATCTCTTTACTTGCATTCATTATTTTTGATGATTCCAAAGGGGGAGAAGTATTAACTGTTCATATCTTGTTAAAATCTGAAATAGATTGCCAAAAGATTAATAAATTCCAAAAGATAGGGGGAGATTTATTGATAAGAGATAAGAGATAATCAGATAAAGATGCTGAATGTGATTAAGAGATAATGATTTTATTAAGAGATAAAGATTCTGAATATTTGAAATTGGTCAAAAATATACTGCTATATTGAAACTGAGATTAAGAGATAAAATTAGAGACAAGTCTTTGTATTTTTGCACTAACAACCCTCAAGAGATGAACATAGTTGTCATCATCAAAAAGGGGGAGAATGTGTTTGAATGTGTAAACAGGTTCAAGAATTTTGATAATGACAAAAACACTCTTGAAGAAATATTTGCAAAAACAAAGACATGGAATCAGACCCTGAAAAGCAGCGAGTCTAATCGATTATATAGACCAGGCTAATCGATTAGGAGCATTCTGTTTTAGAAGAAATTGCATCAGGCCACAAGCTAATCGATTACAGCAATCAAAATAATCGATTAAGGATCTACTGGAATTAAGCTAATCGACTACACACATGATGTAATCGATTATCAATGTCAAAAATGGGATTAAATGTATCAGGTATAATGGCTAATCGATTAAGGGAAGTTATATAATCGATTAGGAGGCTACTGGAATTAACCTAATCGATTTAGGAAGCTGCGAAGTCAAATTGAATGCATCAGGTATAGGTGATAATCGATTACAGGAAAAGATATAATCGATTAGGTGCTCTCTGACTTGAAGATAATCGATTACAGCTCGAGGGTGTAATCGATTACGATAGTGGGAAAACACTTTTAAGTGGGAAACCAGCTCATATGTCCACCATTTTTCAGAAACCCACTAAGTGCAACGGCTAGGAAGAAGAAGGGCACACCTCAAGCTCTCAAATGGCTCTATAAATTGAAGAGGAACACAAGCACAAAGATATACCAAGAAGCTACAATTCCTTTGCTCATTCTTGTGCTTTGTAAGCCCTATTTCTTATATATCTTAAAATTCATTTGTATATCCTCTCATCTTGAGAGATTAGAAAGTGTGTGAGCTATCATTTGTTTATCCACTCTATTAAGAGAGTTATTCACTTGTAAACACTTCACAAACACAAAATATTTTCACTCTAGGTTGAGTGGTCACAAAGGTTGGGGTTCAACCTTTGGGTATTGAGAGTTTGAGAGATTGGGTGGGTTGCCCTTGTGCTAGTGAGGATTGAGTTCTTGAGTGTGGGACACTAGGAAGCTGCAATTGCTCATAGCTTGTATCTCTAAACTTCAATAGTGGAAATCCTCTAAGTGGGTTGCTTAGAGGCGAGACGTACACCGGGGTTGGTGGAACTCGTTATATCGGTTTGCAAGCTTCTCTTCCTTACTCTTTTACTTTCTCATACTACATTTGGTTGTTTGGTGTTGATTGCTTGTGAAGTGCATACTTAATCTTGCTTAAATTGTTACATTTCAAATACTGCCCACCAAGTGTTTGTTAAATTGCTTCAGCAACATTTATCCTTGTGTTGCATTACATACTATCTTTAACTTGATTTCACTTGCATATTTTTATAAACTTGGATATAAAAATCAAGTTCAAAGGCATTTCAATCAAAAGTTTTAATACTCAATTCACCCCCCTCTTGAGTATTGAGGCCACTTGAACAACAAGTGGTATCAGAGCTTGACTCTTGGTAGATCAAGTTTAACAGCTTCAAGAGACAAGATGGCCTCAAGTTCTCTTAACATTTTTCCCGAGGGTGGTGCCATAAAGAGACCTCCCGCTTTCAATGGGGAAGGCTATGCATTTTGGAAAGAAAGAATGAAAATCTTCATTCAATCAATTGATTTGAGAATTTAGAATGCCATTGAAAATGGTCCTTATATACCAATACATACTGTTGATAGTAAAAATGTAGAAAAGCCTATTGATGAATGGACAAGTGAGGAAGAAAAGAAAGTACAATATGGCTACAAGGCCAAGAATCTAATTACTATGGCTTTAGGTCAAGATGAATTCTTTAGAATAATGACTTGTCAAACTGCTAAAGAAATGTGGGATACTCTACAAGTAACTCACGAAGGTACTAACGATGTAAAGGACTCCAAGATTAGTACCTTGACAAGTCAATATGAAAGCTTTAGAATAAACTCAGGAGAAACTATTGTAGATATGCAGAAAAGATTTACTCTTATTATTAATCATCTCATTACTCTTGGCAAAGTTTACACTAACAAAGAACTTGTGCATAAAGTGTTAAAAAGTCTTAGTAGGGAATGGTAACCACTTGTCACAGCCATAAAACAATCTCCAAGCATCAATGAGATGTCTCTTGCAACACTCTTTGGAAAATTACAAGAGCAAGAGCAAGAACTAAAAGCATTGAAGCTAGCGGAAGAAGAAGAAAAATCTTCCAAGAAGAAAGGGTTAGCCCTCAAAGCCACCTCTATGCATGAAGAAGAATCATGCAGTGACTTGGATGAAGAAGAGGAATTTGGGCTGTTTGTAAAGCGATTTGGAAGAGTCATGAAGAACAAAAGATTCCAAAAGAGCTTCAAGCCCCAAGGTAAAAAGCCAACTTTAAATGAAATTTCTTCTTCACCTAGTTGTTTCGAATGTGGCAAGGAAGGGCACTTCAAGGCCGATTGCCCAAATCTTAAAAATAAGGGCAAGGACAAACGAGGAAGAAGAAGATCCTACATCGCTTGGGATGAGAACGATGTGAGTAGCTCCGACGACTTGGACAATGAGGAAGCAAATCTATGCTTAATGGCCAACCATCAAGAAGAAGATAATGAGGTAAATCTTCTTGACTTAGACAAGAATGAACTACTAGATGCATTTGAGGAATTATATGATAAGTTCATAAAAGTCTCTAATAAGCTTAAGTTATCTAGGAAAACTAGTGATACCCTTGAAATGCATCTTATGGAAGTATGTAAAGAAAATGAAAGATTAAAAGAAGAATTAGAGAATGTTCAAGCATGCTCTAAGGATAAACCATGTGACTTTACAAAAAGATGCATTATGTTAGAAACAAAGGTTGTAGATCTAAATAAGACATTAGAAAAGTTCACTAATGGACGAGACAATTTGAATATCTTGCTTGGACAACAAAAATGCATATTTAGTAAAACCGGGTTAGGATATGACCAAGAACATAGCAATCACCAAATGGAAAAACACTACAAAAATTTCTTTGTACCACCAAGCAAATCATCTTCACCTTTTATGAAATGCAACTATTGTGGTTTCAAAGGACATAATGCTTATAAGTGTAGTATTAGAAAATTAGGGCCAAAGGTTATGAAAAAGGTGTGGGTTCCCAAAGGAACGTTACCACAAGCTAACCTGAAAGGACCCAACATAAAATGGGTACCTAGCTCTCTAAACTAATCTTGTTTTGTAGGTATGCTTCAAGGCAAGCAACACCCATTGGTACTTAGATAGCGGGTGTTCAAAGCATATGACTGGAGACATAAGCAAGTTTACTTCATTTACTCCCAAGAGAAAAGGAAGTGTCACCTATGGAGACAACACCAAAGGAAGGATCCTAGGCATCGGAAATATTGGTAAGAATTCTTCCACATCCATAAGTGACGTGTTGTATGTTGAAGGCCTCAAACATAATCTACTTAGCATAAGTCAATTATGTGACAAAGGATATAGAGTTTTATTTGAATCCAATTATTGTATAATTGAGAATAAGCTAAACAAAGAGGTTAAATTTGTTGGAAAAAGGATTGATAACATTTACATGATTGATGTGGATAGCTTGTCTACAAATGATGAACAATGCTTCATTTCAAAAGAGGATGAAACTTGGCTATGGCATAGGAGAATAGCTCATATACATGTAGACTATTTGAACAAACTTGTTTCTAAAGAATTAGTAATTGGTTTACCAAAGCTTAAGTTTGAAAATAGATTTTGTGATGCATGTCAAAAGGGAAAACAAGTAAAGGCATCTTTTCAATCCAAAAACATTGTTTCCACACAAAGGCCTTTACAACTTTTGCACATGGACTTATTTAGACCATCCAAAATCAAAAGCTTTGGAGGTAATTACTATGGTCTAGTTATTGTAGATGACTATTCTAGATATACATGGACATTGTTTCTTGCTCATAAAAATGAAGCATATCATGCATTCAAGAAACTTGCAAAGATTATCCAAAATGAGCAAAATTCAAAAATTGCATCCATTAGAACCGATCATGGGGGAGAATTTGAAAATCAATCTTTTGAAAAATTTTGCGAAAAACATGGTATTAATCACAATTTTTCAGCTCCTAGAACTCCACAACAAAATGGAGTAGTTGAAAGGAAAAATAGATCCTTAGTGGAGCTTGCTAGAACCATGCTAAATGAAAACCATATTGCAAAACATTTTTGGGCCGATGCGGTAAACACCGCTTATTATGTTATGAATAGATGTTTAATAAGGCCTATTTTAAAGAAAACCCCCTATGAACTTTACAAGGGTAGAAAACCCAACATTGCACACTTTCATATTTTTGGATGTAAATGTTTTGTGCTCAATAATGGAAAGAATAATCTAGGAAAGTTTGATGCCAAATCTGATGAGGCAATCTTCCTAGGATACTCTCAATCTAGTAAATCTTATCGAATCTTCAACAAACAAACAAACACCATTGAAGAGTCTATTCATGTTAAATTTGATGAAAATAGCCATAACCCTCCGAGAAAGGAAGATGTTGATGATCTTGTAGGTACTCTTCAAGAATTGACCATAGATGACAAGGAAGAAGAAATCAAAGACACAAATACAGCACAACATGAGGAACCACAACAATAGATCACTTTAAAGGATCATCCTCTAGACAAAGTCATAGGTGAAATGACTAAAGTACTCGTAATGCAATTAGAAATACATGCAATCATTTAGCCTTTGTATCTCAAATAGAACCCAAGAACATAAATGAGGCTATTATTGATGAACATTGGATGTTGGCAATGCAAGAAGAGCTAAATCAATTTGAAAGAAATGAAGTTTGGGAGCTCGTGCCAAGACCCAATGATCACCAAATAATAGGAACTAAATGGGTATTTAGGAATAAAATGGATGAAAATGGTATAATTACTAGAAACAAAGCTAGGTTAGTAGCTAAAGGGTATAATCAAGAAGAAGGTATTGATTATGAAGAAACGTATGCACCCGTAGCTAGATTAGAAGCAATTAGACTACTATTAGCCTTCGCATGCTGTAGGGATTTCAAATTGTATCAAATGGATGTTAAAAGTGCTTTCTTGAATGGATACATTCAAGAGAAAGTATATGTTGATCAACCTCCAGGTTTTGAAAACCATCAATTTCCAAAACATGTTTTTAAATTGAAGAAAGCTTTGTATGGTTTGAAACAAGCTCCAAGAGCCTGGTATGAAAGGTTGAGCAAATTTCTTTTAGAAAATCATTTTGAAAGAGGAAAGGTTGATACAACTTTATTCATAAAGCACAAGAAAAATAACATACTATTGGTACAAGTCTATGTTGATGATATAATATTTGGTGCCACTAATGAGTCAATGTGCAATGAGTTTGCTAAGCTAATGCAGGAAGAATTTGAAATGTCCATGATGGGGGAACTCACTTTCTTCCTTGGACTATAAATCAAGCAAACCAATGAAGGCACATTCATCAACCAATCCAAATACCGCAAAGAGCTACTAAGAAAATTCAATATGGACAAAGCAAATGATATTGCCACACCCATGGGCACTTCATGCTATTTGGACAAGGATGAGAAAGGTAAGGATGTTGAACTCATAAAATATAGAGGTATGATAGGATCCTGATAAGTGTTTTATAACACAATAAATTAGATTTAGTTTACTTAGGATTTTAATCATTATGCACTGTATTTCCTTTATTTATTATGATTTTTGCTTTCTTTCCACTGTATTCTACTCGGGTACTTTTATTTTGCAGAAATTAATAGATTTGGAATTATTGATGATCCATTTTAAGAATGAATGAATATAAATGGAAAATGGATTCAAGAACCCAAAAAGATGATCAAAGTGTCAAAGGATGAAAACAATCAAGAACCATGAGCTATACTGTCCAAAACGCCTCAAAAATGCAAGAAAACACTTCCAGGAAAGGGTAGGAATCGATTCACCCTTACAGGAATCGATTCCCATGTGAAACATAAGCTAGGAATCGATTCAAGGCTGTTGGGAATCGATTCATAGGGCTGGGAATCGATTCCCCCTTATAGGAATCGATTCATTGAGGTTTGGAAGGCTGGGAATCGATTCATGAAGGCCAGGAATCGATTCATCATGCTGGGAATCGATTCCCACCTTTAGGAATCGATTCACACGCTGTTTTGAAGGCAAAAATCACCTGGAGGAATCGATTCATCAGTGAAATCATGCGCCGAATTATTGGAAACAACAAAAATACGCAAATTGAAGACAACTGGAACAGCTGGAAATCACATGCACCGAAAGTTTCCAACTTGCAACGCGTTTTCTTAGCTGGCTTCCTCCCTTCCTTCGCCTATAAAAGGAGAAGCAATCCAAGCAGAGAAGATCCAGATCCAAATCCCATTCTTCATCAGCTTCATTCCTTTCTTTCTCTTTCGTTTTCTTTCTCTGTTTTATTTTCTTTCTCTTTTTATTTTCTTTTTCTTTCTTTTATTTTTGTGTAAGAGTTGTGAGGATTGTGAAATTGAGTGTTCCAATTTGTAATTGGTGGAGGAATATTGCAACAAGGAAATACAGTGGTAAATTATTCTGAGCTTTTGGAGAAACCCGTAAGTCTTTATTTTTTTACCATGTCTTGTATGTTTTATTTTTCCATTATTTATATGAATTTGAATTATTTCATGAGTAGCTAAATTAATTATCTTGGGATGAAGAGGGTATGATAATATTTTATTTTAATGTTATTTTGACTTGGAATTAAATAAATTTCTGTTTTCCATTTAGTTCAATTATGCTTAATGCTTTTAGTAATTCCTAACAAGAACCTAAATGATAAAACTGTATACTTACGGGTATATTAGTAAGTTTAGGTAATAAATAGAATCGAGAGATTTATTTTTACCAGAAAGCTTTGAACTAAACCTAAGATTTTTGAAATGCTTTTTGTGACCTCGGTAAAACCGTGAAAGTAATCAAAATTCTTTTGAGGAAATAAAAGGGATTTTCATAAAATGATAATGGGCCTTTCTGAGGATTAAGCAGCGCTTTCCATAGGTTAGGTACATTAATAGGATTCCGAGAGGAACATATTAATTAGCTTTTGGAAAATTCGCCTTGGAAAACTTAATTCGATTCTTATTTATGAAAAGTTAAAATTCATTAAACATAAAATAGAGTCTTAATCCCCTGAAATCCCAAGATACTCTCAACTCTGATTTTTTAGTGTCAAGTAAATTTTATTTTTATTCATATTCTATGCAACTTTAATTTGTGCTTTATTTTATAAAAATCTTAAAAATTAATTGTGTGGATAATTAAATTTCAATATGCTGGTACTTTGAACACAGTCCCTGTGGAGAACGATAATCTTTTATATTACGCGACATAACCCGTGCGCTTGCGGGCCCTGTCAGATCCTTACTTTACTTAACCGCTAGTAGACCAGATATCATGTTTGCTGTGTGTATGTGTGCTAGATACCAAGCTTGTCCTAAAGAATCTCATCTTACCGCAGTAAAAAGGATAATGAAATATTTGGTAGGAACTCAAAATGTTGGTTTGTGGTACCCCAAAGGGGCTGAATGTATTTTAGTTGGTTACTCTGACTCAGACTTTGCAGGATGTAAACTTGACAGGAAAAGCACTAGCGGAACATGTCACTTGCTTGGTAGTTCTCTTGTTTCTTGGCATAGCAAGAAACAAGTAAGTGTTGCGCTATCAACAGCTGAGGCAGAGTATGTTGCAGCTGGTAGTTGTTGTGCTCAAATCCTTTGGATGAGACAACAACTGCTAGACTTTGGAGTTATATTGAACCATGTGCCTCTTAAATGTGATAATACTAGTGCTATTAATATCTCAAAGAATCCTGTAATGCATTCTAGAACCAAACATATTGAGATTAGGCATCACTTCATTAGAGACCATGTATTAAAAGGAGATTGTGTACTTGAGTATGTTGAAACTTCTAGGCAACTAGCAGATATTTTCACAAAACCCTTGGCTAGAGAACAATTCATCCACATTAGAAGAGAATTAGGCATTCTTGACATGACCAACTGTGTTTGAATGATGAAGTATTTTGATAAAAACTGTGTTGTATGGCATGATCGGATAAATGGTACGATTCATTAATATTACATTTCATGTTTGTAACTCTGCTGTATGAAAACCTGAAGTTTTTGAATCAATAATTGATTATATGCATCCTCACAATCGATTACTATGTTTCTGTTTTGTTGATAATCGATTACACTAAGATATCTAATCGATTACACTGCTTCTGTTTTACACGCAATCGATTACATTCCAATCCATAATCGATTACACAGCCTCTGTTTCAAATGCAAAACGTTTCACCTTCTCACTAATCGATTACAGTACTGTTTCAATCGATTAGGACGATTCTGTTTCTTCACTAATCGATTATTCCAATGCTCTAATCGATTACACTCTGTGCGAAACGTTTGAAATTCCCCAGAAACAGTGAGCTAATCGATTACGCACTGTCTCGTAATCGATTAGCCTCGATTCTGCAGAGTCAAAATTGCTATTTCCAAGGCCTACTCGAATTCCTCCCTCTCTTAACTCATCTCACCTCTTTCTAAACCTAATCCTCTCCTTTGTAAACCTAATTCCCATCTATAAATACCCCTCTCTTCACCCTCTCATCTCACACTACCTCCTTCCTCTCAAATCTCTCAAAGCTCTCAAGAATTCTTTTCTTCTCTTCTTCTCTGCATTCCTCACCATGTCTTCATCCCGCACAGTTAAAAGAGCAAGGTCCTCCATGGCTCAGGCCAATAATCCCCTTGACTTCTCAAGGTTCTTTTCCTCCCCAAGAGACCTCCAAAATTTTGTCAAGAACTTTTCTGAGAAAGAAATAATGACCCCTCACTTCACCATTGTGGAAACCTTCGACAACCATAGCCTCACCTTCACCCAATGCCTTCACCACTATAACCTTTTTCCCTTCCTCACTATCAAGGAAGAAGAATATTACCCTGAACTCATAAGGGTGTTCTACTGCAACCTCCGACTTGCAAATGGGATGGTTGAATCCAAAGTGAAGAACACAACCATCAAGCTCACCAATGCTCAATTTGCGGAAATCTCCCAGCTGCCTCTCAACAATACTGATTTTGATGGAGGAGAACCGGAAGACGAATGGGGCTTCAATGCTCTAACTGCTCGTCAATCCTTGTGGAAAGCTGACCGCCCCAGGAGCAACCACAAACTGGTAGGACATTTGACCATGAACAATCGTCTGCTTCACTTTTTCTTGGTCAAAATGATAGTTCCTCGTGGTGGGAACTATGCCTTGGTGGAAGAGGATGATGTCCTCTTGATGTGGGCAATGCTGAACCACAAGGAGATTAACTGGGTTCAGTTGGTCAAATTCTATATGCGTCACGCAAAGGACCAACAAAAACTCCCTTATGGTATTCTCCTTACTAAAATTTTCAAATATTGTGGAGTAGACTTGGCTGGAGAATTATCAGAAAAAGTGCCTCCAAGAGCTTGCATTGGCACCCATCACCTCACCAAAATGGGTCTTGTTTTTACGCATGGAGCATGGTACTCACGAATGGAGGGCATTGATGCCAACATTCCCTTCGAAGCTCCTGCTGAAGAAGAACCCGTTCCTCCTCCTCCTCAACCACAAGCTGCACCTCAAGCCTCTTCATCCGCTCCTGTTGACCCCTTTACATCACTCTATGCTCATCTTGATCGCCGCTTCGATCGTCTTGAAAACTCCCTTCAAGAGTTCTCCATGACCGAGCAGCAACATTTTGAAATGATGCAACAGCGTTATGAAGAGCTGTCCCATCAAATTGCTGAAATTCATTTCTTTAATCTGGATAATTAGATCCTTTTTTCATGTTTTTGGTTTAGGTTGCTTCTTTTTTTTTAATTTCTGAAATTTACTTCATGTAATTTCCTGCTTTTTGTTTGCAATCCAATAAAAATTTTCCTTTTGTGATATATCTCTTTACTTGCATTCATTATTTTTGATGATTCCAAAGGGGGAGAAGTATTAACTGTTCATATCTTGTTAAAATCTGAAATAGATTGCCAAAAGATTAATAAATTCCAAAAGATAGGGGGAGATTTATTGATAAGAGATAAGAGATAATCAGATAAAGATGCTAAATGTGATTAAGAGATAATGATTTTATTAAGAGATAAAGATTCTGAATATTTGAAATTGGTCAAAAATATACTGCTATATTGAAACTGAGATTTAGAGATAAAATTAGAGACAAGTCTTTGTATTTTTGCACTAACAACCCTCAAGAGATGAACATAGTTGTCATCATCAAAAAGGGGGAGAATGTGTTTGAATGTGTAAACAGGTTCAAGAATTTTGATAATGACAAAAACACTCTTCAAGAAATCTTTGCAAAAACAAAGACATGGAATCAGACCCTGAAAAGCAGCGAGTCTAATCGATTATACAGACCAGGCTAATCGATTAGGAGCATTCTGTTTTAGAAGAAATTGCATCAGGCCACAAGCTAATCGATTACAGCAATCAAAATAATCGATTAAGGAGCTACTGGAATTAAGCTAATCGACTACACACATGATGTAATCGATTATCAATGTCAAAAATGGGTTAAATGTATCAGGTATAATGGCTAATCGATTAAGGGAAGTTATATAATCGATTAGGAGGCTACTGGAATTAACCTAATCGATTGTCAAGCAAGCTAATCGATTAGGAAGCTGCGAAGTCAAATTGAATGCATCAGGTACAGGTGATAATCGATTACAGGAAAAGATATAATCGATTAGGTGCTCTCTGACTTGAAGATAATCGATTACAGCTCGAGGGTGTAATCAATTACGATAGTGGGAAAACACTTTTAAGTGGGAAACCAGCTCATATGTCCACCATTTTTCAGAAACCCACTAAGTGCAACGGCTAGGAAGAAGAAGGGCACACCTCAATCTCTCAAATGGCTCTATAAATTGAAGAGGAACACAAGCACAAAGATATACCAAGAAGCTACAATTCCTTTGCTCATTCTTGTGCTTTGTAAGCCCTATTTCTTATATATCTTAAAATTCATTTGTATATCCTCTCATCTTGAGAGATTAGAAAGTGTGTGAGCTATCATTTGTTTATCCACTCTATTAAGAGAGTTATTCACTTGTAAACACTTCACAAACACAAAAGATTTTCACTCTAGGTTGAGTGGTCACAAAGGTTGGGGTTCAACCTTTGGGTATTGAGAGTTTGAGAGATTGGGTGGGTTGCCCTTGTGCTAGTGAGGATTGAGTTCTTGAGTGTGGGACACTAGGAAGCTGCAATTGCTCATAGCTTGTATCTCTAAACTTCAATAGTGGAAATCCTCTAAGTGGGTTGCTTAGAGGCGAGACGTACACCGGGGTTGGTGGAACTCGTTATATCGGTTTGCAAGCTTCTCTTCCTTACTCTTTTACTTTCTCATACTACATTTGGTTGTTTGGTGTTGATTGCTTGTGAAGTGCATACTTAATATTGCTTAAATTGTTACATTTCAAATACTGCCCACCAAGTGTTTGTTAAATTGCTTCAGCAACATTTATCCTTGTGTTGCATTACATACTATCTTTAACTTGATTTCACTTGCATATTTTTATAAACTTGGATATAAAAATCAAGTTCAAAGGTATTTCAATCAAAAGTTTTAATACTCAATTCACCCCCCCTCTTGAGTATTGAGGCCACTTGAACAAAAAGAAGGCCACTTATCTTGTATCTAACAGTGTTGGATGAATCTATGGGTTGTGTGTTGGGGCAGCATGATGAGACTGGAAAGAGAGACCATGCTATTTACTACTTGAGCAAGAAGTTCACAGACTGCGAAATGAGGTATTTGGCTCTGGAAAGAACTTGTTGCGCGTTAGCGTGGGCAGCCTGACGTCTAAGGCAATATATGCTAGGTCACACTACTTGGCTGATTTCCAAGATGGACCCTGTAAAGTATATCTTTGAAAAACCCGCCTTAACCGGAAGAATCACTCGTTGGCAGGTCCTATTAACTGAGTACGACATAATCTATGTCACTCAAAAGGCCATAAAAGGAAGCGCTTTGGCGGACTACTTAGCCCATCAACCCGTAAATGACTACCAACCCATGCACTTTGAGTTCCTGGATGAGGATATCTTGACACTGTCTAATGAAGAAGACACCTAGAAAGATAAATGGATGCTGAGATTTGATGGAGCTTCTAATGCATTGGGGCATAGGATTGGGGCCATCCTAATTTCGCCAGACAAAGAATTCATCCCTGTATGCGCCAGACTTTGTTTTTACGGTACTAATAACATCGCCGAATATAAGGCATGCTCTCTGGGGATCCGAGCAGCATTAGATGCAAAAGTGAAGAAGTTAGAAGTCTACGGGAACTCTGCCTTGGTTATTCACCAACTAAAAGGAGAATGGGAAACTAGGGATAGCAAGTTGATTCCTTATCAAGCTCATATTAAGGAGCTGATCAAGGAATTTGATGATATCTCTTTTCACCACGTCTCCCAGGATGACAACCAAATGGTCGGCGCTTTGGCTACCCTTGCATCGATGTTTAAATTAAGCAATGACCATGATATGCCTCTGATTGAGGTAGAAAGACACAATCGGCCCGCTTACTGCCTAGTGATAGAAGGAGAGTCAGATGGAAAACCATGGTATTATGATATCAAAAGATATATCCAGACTCAAGAATACCCTGAGGGCGCCACAGAAAATGACAAAAGAACCCTAAGAAGGCTAGCAATGGTTTTCTTTATGAATGGTGATGTTCTTTACAAGAGAAATCAGGACTTTGTCCTCCTTCGTTGTGTCCATACTATTGAAGCAAACAAGATCATGGCAGATATTCATGAAGGGTCTTTTGGAACTCATACCAATGGGCATGCCATGGCAAGAAAGATCTTGAGGGCCAGATACTATTAGATAACCATGGAAGCCGATTGTTTCACTTATGTTCAAAAGTGTCATAAATGTCAGATATACGCTGACCATCTTCATGCACCCCCATCATCCCTGAATGTCTTATCAGCACCATGGCCTTTCTTAATGTGGGGCATGGATGTTATTGGGCCCATTGAACCAAAAGCTTCGAACGGACATCATTTCATCTTAGTTGCCATTGATTATTTCACCAAATGGGTGGAAGCGGCTTCATACGCCAATGTAACGAGGAACGTTGTGGTCAAATTTGTCAAGCGCGAATTGATATGTCGGTACGGCTTGCCAAATCAGATCATTACTGACAATGGCACGAATTTGAACAATAAGATGATGAAAGAGCTGTATGAAAGATTTAAGATTCATCATCACAATTCCTCTCCTTATCGACCAAAGATGAATGGGGCAGTTGAGGCAGCCAACAAGAACATTAAGAAGAACGTACAGAAGATGGTTGTGACATACAGAGACTGGAATGAGATGCTCCCTTTTGCTTTACACGGGTATCGTACCTCAGTCAGGACTTCGACAGGGGCAACTCCGTTTTCTCTAGTATACGGTATGTGTAACACTCTAATTTAATGAATCATAGACGGTAAAAAGAGGAAAATTTTTTTTGTCCACAAGAAAAAGAAGATCAGAATGCCTTAGCACAAAGAAATGAGAGGAGAAGAAGAACAAGAGAGATAACACCGATCCAGGGAGCTGACAGCGGAAGAAGGGGAAATCACTTAGGCGAACCACGCAACAACGCGTACGCGCTCAAGCGAAAGCTTCTCTCAGTATTCGCTCATTACACTCGGCATTTCCGCACTCGGATTCCAGCGCCTAATTCACTCGGGAGGATCCGATCTCAGTTCACTCGGATTTGGCTCTTGCACTTACTAGTCCCACTCGGGGATGGTCCCCACTATTACTCACTCGGAATCTATGAGGACTCCTCACTCGGAACAACCTTAGCGCCCTTTTTGTCACTCGGGGTATTTCACCTGGTTTTCACTCGGTAGCCATAATCTTCCTACTCTAAACATTCTACTAAGTTGAGACTCACTCAGATTCTTTTGTTACCAACCATTTACTACAGTAGGGTCCCCTAGAGTCTAAGATGTCACTCTCCAGTCGGGAAAACCTTCACTCGGCGGATTCTCACTCGGGGATATGAACGCACATGTATATAAAGATTATCCAGGCATTTCACAGCATAAGATAGACATGCAACATGGCATAAACATAGGCATATATATATAGAAGTGTATATCATAATTTTACAACCACAATATCATGTTCCCATTCCAAGGGATTCAACTCTGTTTAAAAGTCTAACAACAAAACACGAGCCGGCCAAGGCTTAACTCAAAACACTATTTACGGCATATGCACAGTCATAAAATTCCATAGTGCATCAGCACTTCACTCGGCATTTCAGCTCCTCCTCCAATCCTCATTACGAGAGATATTCACTGGAAAATTGCCACAACAGGGGTGAGTATCTTAAATTTTAAATGATAGATATTGACTCAGGTTGCCTCACATTTATACAACAATATATATATATATATATACGCACAATTATACATGGCAACAATTATAGTCAGGGCAATACCAATCAGCCAAAACACACACAAGATCCTTACCGATCGGAATCCATCAGTTGCCACTCGCCCCTTTACACACATCAACTCAATAATATTAACATACAACAATTGGTAACATGATATTAAGATCCGTGAATTAGAATGCATCTTTTGAACATTTATCAGTCAGATTCCATAATTCTCACTCGGCTATATATACACAACTCTCCAATACATGTCATACATTCATAGAACAGATTTCAATCAGCATTAACAACATATGCACACGGAATAGTGCACTCGGTCATGAGTATATATATATATATCATCTCATTAACACCATCACATGCATAATTAATTCTACACAACATCAGTAGCAATATAAACACAGATTATTCACTCGGTTATATACATTCATTCTTTCAATAACGTTGCCACCTGCATGATCAATTCCAAACAATATCAACAGTTAATACACACAGAGTAATTCACTCGTTTGTAAACATTCATCATCTCATTAACACCTTCGCATGCATAACCAATTCCAAACAATATCAACAGTTAATAGGCACATAGTATTTCACTCGGTTCCGTATTTGTGTGTATCGGTATAGACGTTGCAACGTAGGCTCTCAACCTTTTTATACATAGCTCTCAGCTATCAAATCAGCTCCCAGCTGCTTGGCCGTTTTACAGGTACCCAACCGTTTGCCCACAGGTGACACCAACGCTCTCAACGCCAACGGAGGTGTTCACCGGCAGCCCGAGTCCCACTCCAGGGCTACCTTGAGTCCCACTCAAGGATTTTACAACGTCCCATGCTTAATAACCGATGGTAGTGTCCCACACTACGTGCTCCCAGCATAACGCATCCCATGCGCCACACGCGGATTCATCACATAATATAGAACTCATGCACACAACCTTCACTCAGTTATACATATTTCGCATGCAGTCGGTAATACGCATTTCCAGGATTCCACATATTAATTTAACACACACATACTTCCATGCAATCATCATCATAGCTCCATTAGCCACATATGAGCCCAATGCAATCGGTGTTAATTCAATATCAAGCTTCTAACAGCATTCTCATCAACTCAAGCATAACATGCACTCGGTATACAGCAGTATCAGAACTTACTCAACACATGCATCCATATGAAGATCAACAGGTTCAAACAAGCATTCCAATCAGTACAACATAATATGCAATCGGTATACAACAGTGTCAGAACTTAATCAATGCATACATCCATATGAATATGAACGGATTCAACAAAGCATTCCAATCAACACAACATAACATGCAATCGGTATACAACAGTGTCAGGACTTAATCAACGCATGCATCTTCAAGGACGGTAATAACATGCAACATTCACTCTCACTTATCTTACACTCGGGTATTCCACATGCAAGCATATCATACAACAGGATACAGAATCACCATTATCAACACTCGAAACCCGTTCATAACCTATGCATTTAACATGTAAGGTACTCCCCCTACCAATCACGAGACTCCAAGAGACTTTTCTGCTTGGGTGTTGGTTCTCTTCCTTGCTGCTTCACTCAACGCTTCCACTCGCTTAGCCTTTACTCGAACGCTACTGCCCTCCACAAGTGGTGCAGGGCTATTTCTGCTTCTGCTTCGACGCTCGTCCTCTACTCGTATGAGGGAGCTCTGACTCCTCTGCAGCACCGTCACTTGGCTTCCGAAACAGGGAATGGAACAGAGAGCAGAGAAGGAAAAGAGAAGAAGAAAGAAGAAGAAGGAGAACAAGAGAGAAAGAGAAGAAGGAAGAAGAGAGGAATCACAGAGGGAGTTTCAAAGAATGAAAGGCAAGGAACCTTCGACCAATTATAAACACATGCATGAGGGAAGAAATGGTGGGGTGGGAAAACGTGAGGAGCAGTCTGCTCACGTCACCCAGTCCCACCAGCACCCACTAAGGCTAATCGCCCTTTTTAATCAGCACACCCTTTGATTAATTAAGTTAATGGTAATTAATAAACAAATTCCCACTTCTAAAATTATTTTAAATGGCTTTATTCACCCAGTACATTATTAAAAATTTGGGATGTTACAGTATGGAAGCGGTTGTACCTTTTGAGGTGGAGATTCCATCCCTTAGGGTAATAATGGAGGCGAAACTAGAAGAAGCTGAATGGGTCCAAGCTCGATATGACCAACTGAACCTAATAGATGGGAAAAGATTGAATGCCCTCTGCCACGATCAGTTATATCAAAGGCGTATGAAACGAGCGTTTGAAAAGAAAGTACGATCTCGACAATTCCAAGAAGGAGACTGGTCCTCAAGAAGATTTTGCCAATCCAAAAGGACAATCGAGGCAAGTAGACACCTAACTATGAAGGACCATATATTGTGAAGGGAGCCTTTTTTGGGGGCCTTGATACTCACGACCATGGATGGTAAGGACTTACCAATGCCCATAAATACGGATACGGTCAAGAAATACTTCTCCTAGAAAAAGAATATCAGAATAAAAAGAGAACAAGAAAAGAAGAATAGAATATAAAGGATGCTCGCTAGGCTGAAAACCTGAAAAGGCGGCCTAGGTAAAAGTTAGAGCGACCCGGTGAGTCGAAAACCTGAAAAGGCGGCTCAGGAAAAAATTAGAGTCGAAATCTTGACCGTATGATTAAGACTTCCCATGCAAAAGGTGTGAGTCCGAACTGGGGTGCATAGGTCATGACTAAATCACTTTCTCAAAAGCAGAGTCGAAGGGTGAGCTTGGAGTCATGATATGGGGTTTAAGTGGCGCGTTATCCTCAGAGGTTCACTAGAAGATCAGCAAGCTTTCCCTGTTTCATCTATTATCAACCTGTGTATTGGACTTCTTTTGTTTTCCCTACTTCCCTCTCCCTGTACCTACTCAACTTATGAATAAATTTCACCCTTTTTCGATACGTGTTTATGTTGTGAATTTCATGAATACGATAAGACATGTGTTTTCCTTTATCTAAAAAATAAAAATAATTATTTAAAGTTGTGGGGGAAAGATGCTCCTATTGCTCGATCTCACCTTGGGCAATCATTATGAAGACTGAGCCCAGACACGTTCTTTGAAGTTAGAATTTCCTCATTTGTTCTGTTCAGTCATGAGTCACCGCAAATCTGTAGGGATCATGGTTCTATGGGAAGTCTCCTCGGATTCTTATGTTTTACTTTGTACTACTAACTCTTCTCTACAGGTTATTGTAACAAACAATCATGTCAAGTCTCGACCACTCAATCAAGTTCTTTTCTCCAGTAGGATCACGATCGCCAAAGTTGGCACTCCACAAGACTCCTCCTTGTTCACCAAAGCTTGCACTTCTTAAGGACTCTTCCTCAAGTGCCAAATTGGCACTTTCAATTCATTGCCTAAGATGGGCACCTTCAGTTTTCTTTCGTCGCCTAGGATGGGAACTTTCGATTTCCTTTCATCACCTAGGATGGGCACTTTCAATTTTCTTTCGTCGCCTAGGATGGGCACTTTCAATTTCCTTTCATCGCCTAGGGTGGGCACCTTCAGTTTTCTTTTGTCGCCTAGGATGGGCACTTTCAATTTCCTTTCATTGCCTAGGATGGGCACCTTCAGTTTTCTTTTGTCGCCTAGGATGGGCACTTTCGATTTCCTTTCATCGCCTAGGATGGGCACTTTTAATTTCCTTTCATCGCCTAGGATGGGAACTTTCAATTTCCTTTCATCACCTAGGATGGGCACCTTCAGTTTTCTTTGGTCGCCTAGGATGGGTACTTTCGATTTCCTTTCATCGCCTACGATGGGCACTTTCAATTTCCTTTTGTCGCCTAGGATGGGCACTTTCAATTTCCTTTCATCGCCTAGGATGGGCACCTTCAGTTTTCTTTCGTCGCCTAGGATGGGCACTTTCAATTTCCTTTCATCGCCTAGGATGGGCACCTTTAGTTTTCTTTCGTCGCCTAGGATGGGCACTTTCAATTTCCTTTCATCGCCTAGGATAGGCCCCTGCAATTTTCTTTCATCGCCTAGGATGGGCACCTGCAATTTTCTTTCATCGCCTAGGATGGGCACTTTCAATTTCCTTTCATCACCTAGGATGGGCACCTGCAATTTTCTTTCATCGCTTAGGATGGGAACTTTCAATTTCCTTTCGTTGCCTAGGATGGGCACTTTCAATTTCCTTTCATCGCCTAGGGTGGGCACCTTCAGTTTTCTTTCGTTGCCTAGGATGGGCACTTTTAATTTGCTTTCATCGCCTAGGATGGACACCTTCAGTTTTTTTTCGTCGCCTAGGATGGGCACTTTCAATTTCCTTTCATCGCCTAGGATGGGCACTTTCAATTTCCTTTCATCGCCTAGGATGGGCTCTTTCAATTTCTTTTCATCGCCTAGGATGGGCACTTTCAATTTCCTTTTATCGCCTAGGATGGGCACTTTTAATTTCCTTTCGTTGCCTGGGATGGGCACTTTCAATTTCCTTTCATCGCCTAGGATGGGCACCTTCAGTTTTTTTTCGTCGCCTAGGATGGACACTTTTAATTTCCTTTCATCGCCTAGGATGGGCACCTTCAGTTTTCTTTCATCGCCTAGGATGGGCACTTTCAATTTCCTTTCATCGCCTAGGATGGGCCCCTGTAATTTTTTTTCATCGCCTAGGATGGGCCCCTGCAATTTTTTTTCATCGCCTAGGATGGGCACTTTCAATTTCCTTTCATCGCCTAGGATGGGCACCTGTAATTTTCTTTCATCGCTTAGGATGGACACTTTTAATTTCCTTTCATCGCCTAGGATGGGCACCTGCAATTTTCTTTTATCGCTTAAGATGGGCACTTTCAACTTCCTTTCATTTCCCAGGACGGGCACTTTTAAGTGTCTTTCATCGCCTAGGACAGGCACTTTTAAATTTCTTCCAATGCCTAGGAAGGGCACTTTTTAAGTTTCTTTCGCCGCCAAGGGTGGACACTTTTATTTCATACCCCTCTCAAGCTTTTATCTCCAAGGATTGGCCCTTTTATATTTTCTTACTGCTGAAGTTGGCACCTCTCTCAAACTTTCTTTCATCTCCTTTCAAACTGGGACATCACCCAGGTTTCATTTCTCTCTGTCAAGGGACGACACCCCGAATCACCTAAAACAGCTCAAACTGGGGCATCCCCCAGAATTCTCTCCCCCAACAAGCCGCCATACATCTCCAGTGGGCCCCAGATCTCTCTTCCAGTCAAAAGGGGGAGTGCCCCGAATTCCCAGATAGCTCAAACTGGGGCATCACCCTAGGTTCATTCTGTTTCAGTCAAGGGGCAATGCCCCCCAAGATTCTTTTAATCATGTCAAACTGGGGCATCGCCCCAAATTCATTTTCTTTTAGTTAAGGGGCAGTACCCCGAATTCCCCAGTAAGCTTAAACTGGGGCATCACCCCGAGTTTCTCTTGTTTCAGTCAAGGGGTAATTCCCCCCAAGATACTTTGAGTTATGTTAAACTGGGGCATCACCCCAGATCTTTTTCTTTCAGTCAAGGGATAGTACCCCAAGATTCTTTTAATCATCTCAAACCAGGGTCAACCCCAATCTTTATATTTCCTGTCAACCGAGGGTCAACCCCAACCTTTACTTTCCTGTCAACCGAGAAGCAGCACCATCACCCTTTTTTCCCTATCAGCCAAAAGGACATTATCATGGAAAAAAGAGATTCGATGTTGGCACCGACCTGAGGAGGATTTCAACAGGTACCTCCTCAGCATCTGAGGTTAGGAGCAAAAGGAAGAAGGACGACATCCAAGAATGTTGTCATAACCCCTACGTCGGTTACAATCAGATGCACTTTGGCTCGATTTGAACTTTGGTCATAAGGGATGGTGTCACATCATTACATCGGTTGCAACTCAATTTGAGGTCTACATCGGTTAGAATCAGATGCACTACGATTTGGTGATAAGGAACGATGTTGACTCAATTCAGTTGGCCGTTATTAAAGGACGATGTGGGTTTTATTGATCCGAAATTCGTGCAATTGATGAGATTAGACGATGTTATTTCAAGTTGTTATTTATTATACATCGATCACAGGTCAATCATACTTGACATTCTTGGAAATTTAAAAAAAAACAGAGGCAGATGTGAAAATGTACTTCATTAAAGAGAAAAAGGGCACAACAGCCTTACAAAAGTTTGACTCCAGAGCCTATCCCGGAACAAGGCTATCAAAAAAGGAAAAATTCTAAGTCCTAGTACTAGGGGAGTCCGGACCGGCGACAGTTGCTGTCCTCTCAGAATCTTCTGATACCGTCCTCAGCTCCATACTTTGGCCATCAGGGAGAGGCAGAGGTTCATAAGGAACATCCTCAGGGTCCATTGCCTGACCCCGGTCCATAACATACAGGTGCCCACCATGAAACTCATAGTAAACACCTATGCCGTTCAAGTTAAGTTGCACAGCGGAATTCCGATGTACAACTTGACGAACAACGGAGCTAAAAGCGATATCGGCCAATTCCGAGAATCCAGCCATTTGCTCCTCAGTTTCACGCTGTTCTTAGGCTTGAGTCTCCTACACAACGGCAACTCTAGCTACCAACTCTTCATTCTTCTTCTCCATCTCGGCCCGTCCAGCCAAGGCTTCGTCCAGTTTAGCTTGAAGAGATTTAAGAGCGTCCTCTGAAGCCTTGTGCTTAGCCTCAGCCTCATCCGCCCTCTTGGCAGCCGAATTGTATGCCAAAGTGAGTTCGGCCAAGTCCTCCTGGCTCTTAGCCAAAGCATTCTGGACCTTCACTTTTTGGGCTTGAGCCTCTTTCATCCGGTCTAGGCATTGTTTAGCCTCCAGACCGGAGTAGTAAGACCTCCCCAGAGAGTTTAGAACCCCGGCCGCCTCGACCAAGTTGAAGAGAGCTCCCTTGATAGCACTCTGCACCTCAGAAGCTGCCTTATCTTGGGCCCTGTCCTCCGGACCCATGGCCATGTTCCCAACCTTGTCAGCCGGGATACTCACTAGCTTTGCCGATGTGCGCCTGGGGGTTACCATGTTCTCCACATCGGCTGCAGCAACATTCCTAGCTTAGGCCGCCTCCCTGAGTTTCTTGAGGACGTCGATCCAAGCCATTTCACCTGAAAAAGGGGAACCGTTGTCAACACCGGTATTATTATTAAAAAAAAAGAAGAAGGAACTACCTAGGTAAGTATCCCGACGCGACTCTGACCCAAGAAGGTTCTTGTAGGAGATCTTGGCAAAGCCAGAATAGCTTTTCAGAGCGTCCAAGACCCTTTTGGACTCCGTTGACAGAACACTCTCGCTGACGGTGTAAGCATTGCTGGTCAGGAGGAAGTGCTTATGAGTCCAGCCGGTGTAGAACTTCCTAGAAAAACTAGAATTCTCCCAGAACACCGGTCTTCCTGCATTGACCTCGACCTTGACATAGGAGTGCTTGAAGCTGACCCTGTCTGTCTTGGCCGACTCGGTGTAACTTTCAAAGTTCACCACCTTGGAGTCGCAGCGGAGGTTGATGAATCCCAGGCCCTCTCCGGCATTACCCCGGCGCATCACCCTGCAGTAGATGAAGAAAAGAGCGACAGTGGAGACAAAGTGGAAGTACTCCCCAAGTACTTCCAAGGATCTTACCAAACCGCAGCCGTTGGGATGAAGCTGGCTGGGGGAGCAGTCCAAGAACCGGAGTACCCCCATTTCAAACTCCGTGAGAGGGAGACGGACGCAGATCTTCGAGAACAGCATCTCGTACATGAAGAAGTACCTTGAGCCTGGTTGATGGCAGATCTGATCCGAGGTAAGGGGCACAAGACAGTGAAGTCATTTTCACGCTCCTCGCCAGAGTGAACGATGACGTTTTCAATAGTTACATCGGTAGCATCCTCAGCATACCGGGAGACGATGTTCCTTGGGTCTTCATAAACCCAAAAGTAGGGATCCTTGGCCTTCTCAGCAAGCCAATCTATCCGGTGTACAAGGACATTTGTTTCGACGGGGTTGATGGCAACAACCGGGATGTGATTGAAGGAGGCCCCGATAGGACCTCGACGGAGTCACTACTTGAACCGGTGTCCCCCATACCCTATCTAGGAATGAAATGGAGAAAGAAGGTAGAGCTACCTGCTGAGACGATGCGGGCAGTTCTTTTAGTGCAAGCCAGAATGTTGAACACCGGAGGTTTTAAACGTCGGAGAGACAGAACTTCGGTATCAAAAAACAAGTGAAAATGAATGACCCCCATGCCTGCTTTTATAGAGTGAGTGGACAAGGATCCAGAACGTTCCACATTTCGGCCCAGGCCCATGAAGAAAGGCCCACTCGCTTTGACTGTCCGCATTCCAGTCTGAGGGTACGAAAATTTGAAATTTGAAAGGACGAATCGGATGATGACACGTGCAAGGGCATTTAGGACACTTCCTAAGGTTATACCGGTTGGTTAATTACCTACACTGTCAGATGCCATACCGTTAAGAAGTCCCACCTGACCTCTACATCGGTGTTCATATCTTCACTTCCTTTTCACTTCAAAAACACGAAGACTTCGTGTTTCTTTTGTGATAAAGAAGTAAAAAAGGGCATCTGTGAACACCTATTTCGGTCCGGCTAATGATTACATCGAATTGACACCGTTTAACAAGCAAATGAAAGAACACCGGTCTAAGGCTGAAAGAACACAGGTCTGAGCTACTAAAATAGGACGTCGTTTGATGGCCAGATTACATCAGCCGATATCCAGCAAGAGAACACCGGTCCAGGCTATTGAAGGGATCATACCGGCCTAATCATTAAAATCATTCGTTGAACCGGTATCCCTGTTATCCGATGTCATGGACCTTACATCGGAGTGGTAAGTCCGGTTGCCTATGCTGACTTGGAATCGCACATCTGAACCAACCCTCGAATCCTGGGAGTGGCAGACACGGGGCGGAAGTGGAAATAATTAAAAATTCTCCACCAGCCGCTGCTCCCCATAACCTGTTAGTGGCCAGGTTGGCTCCACTGTGCGTATGGGTGAGTGGAGGCTTGAGTTGTCCAAGCATTCAACCAGCACCCAGAAGCCCCTATAAATGCCTCAGCTGGAGAGGCACAGAGGTCTGCATCTTGAATCCCTGGACCCCTGGTAAAATTTACTCCGGTGTCCTGAATCTGAAGTCAAGAAACCTGTCCCTAACCCACATTCTCTTGTTTTCTTCGAAACAGAAGCACCAGTCCCGTTCCTGTTTGTTGGACCTCAGAACCTTCTTGTCATTCTAAATTCCGTTCAAACCCTATATTGCTCAACACCACTGAATCGTACACCATTTCTTCATCAAAATACATTTTCACCACTGAGTCCTACTCCGGTTCCACACTGTACTTCGGTTATAGCCACATCGGTCTAGTTTTCTGCAAGTCGCTACTGTTTCAGCCCACACCGGCTCGCACTAGTAGATCGTCTATCAGAGTTTATTCCACGCCGGCTCCAACCTGCAGTCCGGTTCCTCCCAGGTCCACTCCACACCGGTTACGATCTTTCTTCACCTCTGTCATTTGAGCTTATTTCATACTGTTTGTTCCATTTCTTTCATCAAGTTTATAGTTTCTACCGAATCTGCTTTCCCAGTTAATTTAGCATCTGTTGTTGAATTTTCCCTCACCTAGATTCGTAATAATAACAAAAAAAAACAATTATTTCTCACATTTTATTTTGATCACTGTAAATTTTGTCTTAGCCGGTGTCGTGTAGATGTACTTCTGCCTACACTATCTCTGAAGCCCATACACGTGCGGAGAACTTCGCCTTGTGTGCCCCTCTTTTTCGTAAAGTCTACTCATCACTAAATATTTAGCTTCACTTATATACCCTTCATCAAGAACTACTTGGCCCTGATTTTTCGATAACTCAAGAATACGTAGGAGCAGCACTTAACTCCTGTCGGGCCCATCCTTCCTTTTTCATTTTTACGTTTTTTGTAACTATTCCGTTCTTATCACTTCCATGAAAATCGATTTAGACGTGACGTCTTGTTGATTTCCCCCTATTTTTTGGTCGATCATCACCACGATTCACAAGGAAAGGGATACTTAGGACGAGACGTCCCGTTTGTCCCCTTCTCGTTTCTGACCCCGTACTTTTGATTAAAGGATGACTAATTTGGATGCGACGTCTTGTTAGCACCCTTCCCTTTCCCTGTTTTATATCGAAGTTGAGGTTAATTTGGACGAGACGTCCTGTTGACCTTGCTTCGACAATTCATTTTTGTTCAGTTTGTTCCCTTCATTTTTTTTTCACAAAGTACAATAATAAAAAGGAAGAAATGAAACATCTTTTGTAAGGCTATTTATGTTGCACATTTTCAATCTTGGTACTATTTTTGACAGGCAATGTAGGGTGCTAATACCTTCCCTACTCGTAACCGACTCCCGAACTTGAATCTCACCTTTTTTAACCAGTGCTTTGTTAAAGTTTTTTTCCAATGTTTTTCCCATGGATAAAAACGTTGGTGGCGACTCCCTGTTTTTCTTTCAAAAGGATTTCGAAACGTCTTATTTTTCAAGGGTCGACCGCGCTACCGCGATCTCGGTCGTGACAGGGAATTAAGTTTTCACCCTGACCCCATACCATCTATCCTTAGATTAAAACTACCTACATCCATGATCGAGGATGATCCAATGGATGAGGATGTGCTTGATGTGGGAGAATGAGAGATGGGGAAGGGGATGGAGGAAAATGAAGAGGAAGATCCGAAGGAAGATTCTACTCTTCCAATGGGAGCTGTTGGTGTTGTAGAAGGATCAGGACTTTTACCTATGGTCTAGCTGGTAGCTCACACTGAGCGAGACTATTCCTAGAGCTTCTTTTGTCATGTCTACCGTTGTTTCAATTTTGGTGAGACGAAGGACTATTTAGAGATGAGTCCAGAAGGGAAGGAACTACTTAAGATTGCCTCGGAAGCATACCACAGTAGGAAGTGTAACATCCTGAATTTTTGAAAATAATTTATTAAGGATCAGTGAGGAATTTCTGAGTGAAATTCCGAGTGAATATTGTTGGAAATAAGCTATTCCCAATGAAATGGTACGATACCGAATGAAAATAGAAGTAATTCCGAGTGAAAATAGGCTCAGACTTCGAATGAGCACCTTTCGGGCAAAGACGCTCTTAAATTTTATGTTTCCGAGTGAAACATGATCGAGAGAACTACTTCCGAGTGTAGGAAGTTAAGATACTTTCGAGAGTAAGAAGTTAAGATACTTCTGAGTGTAGAAAAGTTAAGATACTTCCGAGTGTAGGGAAGTTAAGCTGTTTCTGAGTGGAGCATCTCCGAGTTGTGTGACTTTCTGAGTGAGGTGTCTCCGAGTACGACACTTCCGAGTGAGACGTTTCCAAGTGGGACAATGTCGAGACATTTCTAGTTTCTGAGTGGTATGGTACCGATTGAGACATACCGAGTGAGTCTTTCCAGGAAAGGTGCTTCTGGACAGAAAGACTTCAACTTTGAATGAGTATATTCCAAGTGAATAGTTACCGAGTGGATAATATTCGAGTGGTGAGTTCCTAAGTGGTGAACCCTTCATTTAATTTGTGCTCGGATGTTTTAAAGAGTTGCTGAGAGCTTGTACTCGGGTTCGTCATAGAGATTGACTTTCACCCTGAGTGATCTTTTCAAGTTGAAAGATTCCGAGAGAGGACTGAACCTCGATTCCGAGTAATAATTTCGAATGAAAGACTTCCAAGTGACGTAAGTGAAGGCTTTGACTCAAGGCAGAAATACATATAACCGAATGTTATTTCTAAAGGTATTTCCGAGTGATATATTTTGGTGTGGGACATTCCGAGGAAGGAAAGCTGAGTGTTTCATGGGATGAAACCATTCCGAGTGAATTTCCTTCGAATGAAGGAATTCTGAACGGACAGAGGCTATGTTGAATCTTCTCGGAAAGATGTGCCCAGAATACTGAAACCGAGTTGGAACATACTAAAACCGAGTCGAAATTGATAATTACTCCAATTATTGGAGCTTTCCACGTCACTATTCTAGCAGATTCTCTTTCTTGATTTTGCTAAGTGGTGGACCCTCTCCATAATCCTATCCTTTTTTATTTTATTATTTCGTTTTGTCCTTATATTATAAATGCGTGTATCAGTGCTTAATCAATTCACTTATTCAATTCGTTTGTGTCTTTTTCATGAACGAATTATGTCAAATCCTATTATTAGACTAGCTTGGAATTATGTGAGTGTCAACATCACCTTTAATCTTTTCTTTTCCAATCATCATTGGAAATTATCGATAAAAAGAGGAGACCAATCTTCATTCTTCTCTTTAATGTGAAACTTGGTAAGAGCTTTGAGAAAGAAAGCTGTGGACTGTGCAGAACTGAAGTTCCAGTCGGAATTTGTGTACTGTGGTTGAATATAGCTTAAGGAACTCCTTACTTCCAGGTAGGGGGAGCATTACATCTTAAATGCATGGTTTATGAACGGATTCGGGATAATATTAAATCCTGAATATGAATATAATATGTGTGATATATCTGTGATATTTCCGTTCATATGTAATTGATGTTGTTATGTGATGTGTGAATTTATGTTTATTTCTATGCGTGAGATGCAGTAGGAAATATATTGTTGATAAGTGATTGATGATAAGGATGATATGAATGTTATTCATGAATTTTTCATGATATATGAATGTATGGGATGCATACTGATAAAGCATGGATGCTTATATGATGAACAAATATGAAATATGATGTGGTTTCGAGGATTCCACAAAAGACCTTGGGTGGGACTCAAGGCAAAAGACAAAAGACTTTGGGTGGGACTCAAGGCAAACCTCTTGAGCGGGGCTCGGGGTTTAGCCCGTGACACTACCGTTGTCGCTGGGAGTGATTATGTCACATGAGAGGGCAAATGGTTTGGTACCAGTAAAACGGCCGGATCAGCTGAGAGCTGAGTTATGGCTCGGGGAGCCAGTGTTGCAACACAAATTAAAAGACTTAATAATGGATCCATTTGATTGAGCATATATTTGCACTGATATGATATTGAGAGTAATATGATGATTTGATCGGTTGATGTTATGAGATTATATGATGTGTTTATGTTTTATATATAGTTATGAATTGGACTTTTAATCCGATTCAATAACTATCATTTGATATGTTTATGCTCACCCTCTACTGTTGTCATTTTTACAGTGGACATAGGACCCAGCAATGACGTGTGAGATCACTCAGCCGATTGGAGCATTATGTATTTGTGTATTGTACATAATGCACATAGTTGTTTGTAGTAGCCTTGGCTGGCTCCTGTGTATACCGATTGTGAAATATTTGTAAACATTAAATGAGCCGGATGATGTAATGCCGACTGCTTTATTATTTTAATATAAAAATTCGGTTAAAATTTTCATTTATTTACGAAAAATTTATTTGAAAAATTTGGGTGTTACAGGAAGCATAGGAGGACAGATTCGTCTAGCGAAGAAGACTCTAATGACTAATCCTCTTCTTCTAGTGGAGGCTAGGTTTAGTTGTACTAGGGTATATTATGCGGGTAGTTAGTTGAGTCGGTAGTTAGTTGTGGGAGTCTGTGTGCCCTTATTTTATTTAGAGTATGTAAAAGCACGGTTGAAATGATGTATAAATGAATGTTTATGAATGTGATGATACACCACTATTTTTTGTATATATAAATGAATGTTATTCTTCAATACTACTCTTATTAATATTAGAAGTGAAAAGAATTTTATTGATAATCAATAAGTGAGGGATGGATAAAATAGAAAAAATAATCTTTTGTTCTTTAAAACATAAAACTTAATATCTTAATTACATTTATCAATGTGTGTAATTTTTT
Source organism: Clitoria ternatea (assembly GCA_037962975.1). Classification (NCBI taxonomy): domain Eukaryota; kingdom Viridiplantae; phylum Streptophyta; class Magnoliopsida; order Fabales; family Fabaceae; genus Clitoria; species Clitoria ternatea. Next base: position 54,829,973 of record CM075676.1, read on the forward strand.
TTATCCGAATAGTTAAATAGAATTTGAGAAAGTAAATAGCTAGATAGGTAAAAAGACACATTATTTATATTTCTAAAGAGGTGTGCAACAATCTTAAAAAGATGAATGGAAAAAGAATGTGACGAAGGATAAGTTAAGCTTTTAGTAAAGTTAAATTGCCTTGAAATGGACTATCCCACAAGAATACACTAACGAATTCTTCTGAAGGGAAATTTTATCGAGGCTAAATCACTATTTCAACTCCTTATCTTTTCAGGTTAGATCCCTGATTTGTATTTAGTCATTTAGGTCTCTTGTCATTTTTTAATATTTCAATTTCTCAATCCATTTTTTACTACATTAATGAAAATTTGATATATCATTAATCCTGCTAATGTGGTTTATCAGTGTCAATCCAGTTGACGTGTTGAATATTTGACATTTACCCTTCAAATATTCATTGGTGATTCAGGTGCCATCTACTATTCAACTAATCAAATATAAATTTTAAATTGTATTTTAAAATTAAAAAAGAATAAACTTATTTGATTTTAAAAAACTTGATCCACAGGGGAAAAAATTTCAAATGTTAGCCAGTAGATTGGCTCGTTTACCCTTTCTCAATCCCAGCTAGCAAAGCGTTAGGTTAATATCTAAATTTTTCCTCGGCCCAACCTAACTTAAAATCGCTTCACCTACGATATTTTAATTTTGTGCCTAGATCCTTTCTCTTAATTTTTAGATCGATCCCAAAAAATATAATAACCAAGATATGCATTGCTAGCTCATTTCGACGACTCCACTAATGGACCAAAAAACACACACCTCTCATCCTTTGTGGTGAGATTTAGAGTTGTCATCCAAAACTTTTATTTTTGTTTAATATTGATCGAATGTGTAAATCTTGAGTATATTTTGTCTAACGTGTGCAATATGGACTTGACTTGTATTACATCATACGTGTTTTGACATTCAAGAATGTAAGAAAGTGTGTGTCCCTTCATGCATCTCGGATAATCAGAAATGGTAAAGCTTTAGGTAAGGGTTCAAAGTTCAAAAATATACCATACGCATTTATGACATGTTATTTATAGGGTAACATTGTGTATAAACTAATGGTTGCATGTTGTAATGTTTCTAAATTTTATGAGGTTCTATTGGTAACATGACAACCTTTTAGAATATTCTCGAACTACCCAAAGTACATGCAAATGTTGGTAGCTCATTGGGTACCCCATTATGGAATGTATGTCCAAAAGGACTTTTCTACACTACTTTATGCTAAGAATTCATATTGAGTTGGTCAGGTATATCTCAATGGGTGACTAGAAATGTTGGTTGACAATATTCGAATTAACTGTAGTGGTAAAATGAGGAGGAGAAATATATACATTTATGTTTATGTCAAACATTAACTATTATGATTTTAAGAGTTGTATTGTATTGTTGATTTTCACAAAGACACTACCATTATAAAAAAACAAAATTAGCTGATTAAATATGTAGACATATAGAAGATATATGATTGATGTAGTGGTTAAATAACAAACGATAGAGGAGGAATTTGAGTTTGAATCCTGTGACAGTAGAAGCTAATATTTTTCTATTTAAAAGAATACATGTAAAAACATATATTTTTTGTTACTATTCTTAATTTAAACAACTTACAAATGGAGTTAATTTTGATGTTAATGCGACACTGCAAAGTTTTGTCGTATGAGATGAGATCTTTGCCTGCGGCTTATACGAGAGAGGGCACATTACTGCAGTCATGCATCCATAAGCAGATAGAAGCAAAAGTAGCTGAAATGAAATTTAAAGAGACAGAGAGACACACACTGGAATGTCTGAGGAGTTTTCTTACACGCTACATCCACCACCTCACTCTCACTCACACCCTTTAAGTAAATGATTGCATGAGATTCCCTTTATGGTAACACTGTGCCTTGTGTAATGTTCATAGGGAATTGGATTTTGTATTTATTTAATTTAATGCAAGTGCTGCACCACACCTTCAACACCCTTTTTCTGCGACGCCAATCATTCCTTTTAAATAAAAGTCAACTGTGTTAACTCAATTCACAGTTATGTTATGGCCCAGAGGATCTCACGGATGCTACATATTGCTTCATGCCAAAAATCTTAGGTCCTGTTATGGCTTTGGTCATTATGCTTCGCTCAACATTGCACACACATTAATCTAAAGCTTGCCCAACCAAATTTCTATTTTCGTCAGTTCAATAATAACACATTTGGCCTAAAGATGTTACTTAAGGAATCACTCAAAGATATACATAATTAAAAAAATCCATTCTTCAAGCGAAAGTAGGCTTTTAATTTTCATGCATTAAGAATAATGAATTTTGTACCAATTTAGTTATAATTATGATGATTTGCATATATAACTTTAACAAAAGAAGCATGATAATGATCAATAATCATGACGAATCTAAAAAGGGCAAAAAGTAAGATGGGTTCGTCTTCCGCATGCAATCAGCTATTTGTGTTGCCAATGCCTTACAGCAATAAGTAAATACGTACGATAATGTTGAGTGCTACTCAAAAACAAAACAAACAAAAAAGGAATGCATTTAATGCACGTTAAAATGAACCAATAAATTTTTTCTCGTTTGATTTTAAGATAGGAATGTGTTAAGCTTCGTCTTAATTACGGAGTTTAAGCTACTATTAGAAATAACAATGTAATTAATTGATTATAAGCGCAAAAATATAATAAATATATTTATTCATAATAAAAAATCACTGCCTTTAATGATTTAAAGAATTAGGTTAACCAAACCATTTTTTAAGTGTATATGAATATAAAATAATAGGAAATAAAAATAACTACAAGTAAATAACAGATTTATTTAGAATACTTTGTGAGTGTAATTATCATCCAATATCAAACCATGTAAGTAAAAATCATTCACTTACATAATAATTCCACTAAAAATTATGTCTATGATAATAGTACGAAAAATTAAAGCTTTACGGTGAAAACGCGTTATAGTTAGACTCATATTATAGCATGAAATTTATTTTATGCCGTAGCTGTAAATATAACTAATTAGAAACTACTGTAGGAACATGATTATTAATGTAATCATTACTTTAATAAATTATTTTACTTCCAGGGAGATGATGGCGGGATGGTGGTTATAATGGTGGTGATGAAGGTGACAATAACAGTAGTGACACTAACTATGACAATGATGGTGACAAAAGTGGTTTAGAACGTAGGGTTATACTGGTAGTGAGACGGTGACAGAGGTGATGGTAATGAAGAGGGTAATAATGATGATGGTTATGGTGCAACCAACAATGACAGTAATGATGGTAGTATTATGATGGTGGTGGTGAATTTAAGCTTAGAGCTTAAGGTCGTAGATTTATACAATTGTAAATCAAAATAAATAAATAAATTTATATTTTTAAATTTGATTACAAATCATTTTAAAACTTGATTAAAAGTCAAAATTCAAGTTAACACTTTTTTTTATTAAACATGTTTTGTTTTTAAACATATTTTTAAAATAAAAAAATCATTTTAAAACTTGGCTCTAAATTTCTCCCCACTAAATCGACCCAAGTAGGTTAGTTGTGGCAAAATTGCTTTCACAATTTCAACCAGGTGTTAGGATTATAGAATAACTAAGGTTGTATTAAGAATTAATCTTGTTTTTTCATGCCTTATAAGGGGAGGGATACAATTTATTTATACTACTTTAAGGATGACTAAAACTTCCAAGAGATAAATCTTTCTTAAAGATAACTAAATATAAGATTAAGATATCTATAATTTATTTTAACTGATTAGATAAAATTCTATAACCGTTTAGGCTTTTTAGTATTTCTTTTGGGCCTTTTTGGTCTATCATTGCCTTCCCTGTCAAAAACGATCTTGTCCTCAAGGCTGGTTTACGATGTTGAATATTCAGGAAGCTGTGCGGGCCTGTATTCATCTGACGGATGCTCTTTGTCAGTGTGTGTGGACGACTAAGATGAGAGTGTCATTTCATGTGTGCCAGGTTGGAACGCATGTTGTTGGACTTTGTGTAAGTGGGTATCAGCTATAGTTTGAATGGATGACGTGGATTACTTGGGTTGCTGGTTGTTGAGATCGTGTTGTGGAGAATTAAAATTCCGATCCTCGGGCTTCGTATTTTCTTCGGAATGTGGGTTATTGGAAGCAGTAGCAACATAATTACTAGGGGAAATAGTTTGTGAGGGATATGGGCAGAAATGGGCATCGGGGTTACCTCCTTGGTATTTCTTTAAGAGTGATACATGAAAGACGAGGTAAAGATGCGCGTGGGCGGGGAGGTCCAGTTCGTAGGCGGTAGCGCCTATTTTGTTGATAACCATGTAAGGTTCAAAAACTTTTCTTGCTAATTTCTGGTTTAGGCGCCTTACAAGAGTTTGTGGTCTATATAGTTGTAGGCATAGGAGTACCAAATCCCCGACTTCGAAGGAGCAATCGTGATGGTGACAATTTACTTGTGAGACCATTCTCTGTCGGGTTTGAGTTAATGTCTGTCTGATGAAGGTTAATACCTGTTGGCATTGTTCAAGTCGTTCTTCCATTGTAGTGAGAGGTGTTGTGTGAGGAAGAAAATCTGGTAAGGACGCACCACTGAAAAAACCCTAAATAGCTACAACAATTTAGCGACCACACGAACCCCGTCGCTAAATAGCGACCGTATTAGCGACCGCTAGAAAAATCCAGAGAAAAAAACCTTAGCGACTCCATTAGCGACCATGGAAACGTGGTCGCTAACAATTACAACATTCCTCCGTCACTACTGCCGTCGCTCACTCACACGTGTCGCTGTGGCGGTCGCTAGATTTTTCCCTCCAAGGTTTTTCGTTGGCGCCAAACCTTAGCGACGTCTAGTGTCCATCGCTATGTTTTAACTAGTGACGGTGGGGTTAAGCCGTCGCTACTACTCAAGAGATTAGGGATGACATTACTTTGCCGTCGTTAAGATGCGGTGGGTTAGGGACGGAATTGGGTGGTCGTCACTATAATTTTGGGTCTTCCCTCCATACCTTTACTTTTAAGAAGGGAAGGTAGTGATGGTGGGGTTACACCGTCACTAATCTCCTGAGATTAGCGATGGCATTACCTTGTCGTCGCTAATATTCAGTGGATTAGGGACGGAATTGGGTGGTCGTCGCTATGATTTTGGGTCTTCCCTCCATACTTTTACTTTTAAGAAGGAAAGGTAGTGACGGTGGGTTTACTCCGTCGCTAATACTCAGGAGATTAGTGACGGCATTATTGTGCCGTCGCTAATATTCAGTGGATTAGGGACGGAATTGGGTGATCGTCGCTATGTGTTTTAATTGTAGTGACGTTATTAGTGACGGTGGTTGGTCGTCGCTAAGGGTTTATAACACTCAACCAGAGCCTCTCCCCTAATCATTTGCCCTAAATCTCCCTCTCTCCCCCTCTGTCTCTGAGCTGCTCTCTCCCCCTCCTGTCTCTGCCCTCCCGCGCCCTCCGTCGCCCTGTCTCCGCCCTCCGTCGCCCTATCTCCGAGGAGCTCTCTCCCCCTCCTGTCTCCTTCTCGAAGCCATTCACCTTACGAAGCTCTTTCGAAGCCCTACCTTCTCAAAGTCGTACCTCTCGAAGCTCTCATTTTGGAACCTCTCGAAGCTCTCATTCTGGAACCTCTTGAAAGCTCAACCTCTCAAAAGGTCTCTCTGTCTGTGTAGCCCTACCGTCTCTATTTATTAAAGCTCGAAGGTCTCTCCCTCTGGAAGGTCTCCCTTTCAAAACCCGTTCACTACTCGATCTCTCACTTCGATCAAACCACAGATACCCTTTTTCTCCTTGTTTTTATGCTCGTGGACTTTGAGAAATAGGTTTCTCTTTTATGTTTGATTGTTTGAGAAATAGGATGCAGAGGACTCGGTATCATCATATTTTGTTATGTTGTCCAGATCATTCATAGTTATGATCATATCTGCTCCAAAAGAGTTAAAAGTTTTATTTTACTTTTACTCTGATCCTGTTAGCAAGGCTTGGTCACGTTCTGTTCCTGGATTATAGTTTTTATGATCTATCTATTTATGTTCTCTTTTAATACATTCTTCATAAAAAATGGTTTTTGGTTTTTAATGATAAGTTTTGAAATTATTCTTTTGATTATACCAAGGTTTTATTGTTTTGAGGCTTACTATTTAGGAATGAATGAACTTGGAATTTTAAAATTTTCAAACCTCGTGCAAATTTTTAAAAATATGCACTTCTTATTTGCTCTCATGGTGAAGAGCTAGCACGTTGCAGTCTTGTGAGAATATTGGATGTTGTTTTATAATTTAACTAAGCTTTTATTTTACTCTTTTGTTATTTAAATTTTAAAATATTGTTGGAATTTCCAAATTTCAATTAAGTATGTTTTTTAATTTTTGGAACAGTTCTACTCACGATATTCTTGAATTTTTTTTAAAAAACTTAATACTATTTCTTGTAACATGCTCCACTAAGTGGGAGTTTTTTTTAAAAAAAAGTCAAAGTTTTTAGCTGTGTAACAAAAAAATTAGACAAATCTTAAAAATGAAAAATTCTTTTGGCGTGCCTAATTGCGAGACCTAGTTATATGGATTTCGTTTGATTTGAGTCTTAAAACTACCATTATGAAATATAATTTGAGGGTTTTATATGGTATTTATAAATATGACAAAAAAATATAGTATTTATAAATATAAAGGACTAGGGCGGTAATTTTATGTTGATCCATTATTTATCAATTTTAAGAATGTTTATTAGAAATTAAAAATTATTCCTTTCCTATTTTTCTCTAAATTCCAAGCACTGTAAATTGCATAACAATTTTATGGTGAATGTTTGGTTTTTAATGTCAGATATCGAAGTACATAGTATGAACTGGTCACTTGATCTCGTATGAACAATAGGTTAATACATAAAGGTCATGGAGATAATTCTCAATATAAATATTTATGAATTGGCACAACTCTGTTATGGCGGAATATTAATGATTTATTTGATATTTTAAATATGCTCTTGTAAAATTGGTACACTTTAAAACTAACGTTAAAATTGGTACACTTTAAAACTAACGTTAAATGTGCTCTTATAAAATTGGTACACTTTAAAACTAACGTTAAAACTAAAGATAGTTAGGATTCAGTTTTTTTGTTTTTCCTTTTTTAGTAAGTTGTAAAGCTAAACGTTATTACATTATTAGCTATTACATCTTTAGAAACGTCATTATGGAAACCAGTTGAATGTTGGGAACTTTGATTAACACTGTTAACAATCAACTTTGTCATGCAGACCAACACACTTTACGCGTGGTCTGTGTTCGGCTCTCATCAGCTTCGTCTCCACCGTTATCTCTCTTTCAACGGTAATCCCCTAACGCTAACTTTCTGGTTATGTGTGTTGTATGTTTTGAAGTGTATGTATGTTGATTGTTGTTTGTTAGTGGACAGAAGAGCTCATTAGGCAATGGTTTTGTGTACTGATAACATGATTTTTTATGCATGTGTAATGTTGTTTGTTAGTGGAGAGCAGAGCTCATTAGGAATTGGTTTTGTGTGCTGATAACATATTTTTTATGCATGTGTAATGTTGTTTGTTAGTGGAGAGCAGAGCTCATTAGGCATTGATTTTGTGTGCTGATAACATCATTTGGGACTTAATACCTCTCAATATCATATACAATGCGTAGCATATATAATTATCTATACTGGGAAGTTTTCTGTATGTAACAGGCCATTTCTAAATTTGGGAAATGTCTAGTTTACAGGGGAGACTCTGCCAAAAGTTTGGCAGGCTCCCTTTCTTAGGGAACTTAAAAAATGAAATTCAACTTTAATAATGTAGGGTTTAGTCGTGTGTGTACCCATTAGATTCCCGTTCAAGTTTCAAAACAACCGGCGATTATACCGTGTTGTCTTGGATCTTGAATTGTCCCGATTGGACAGTTTGGTATGAATTTGTAACCAGTAGGGCGTAACCCATCAATGTTGTATGTGGTCTATGTTGAGACGTTGAATGTTCATTTGAAATTTTGGTTTTGGTGTTTCATATTGTCCTTAGGGTGCATGACTGTGTGCGGTGTTTCATACTGTACGTATCTCTGTGTACTTGGGGACCAATGCAAAATGTTGCCAAAATTTCAAATGAACATCAACGACACAAGATAGACCACATACAACATCGATGGGTTATGAATGGTTGCATATTCATCCCGAATGGGATAGGGCCCCACCAATTTGCAACATCAAAGAGATAGAGTGATTCACAACCGATAGTCAACTAAAATTTTAAAAATGTAAAGTAACAGAAATCGTGCTTGTTAGATATTGTAAATGGAGGTACCGGAAAATCGGCGATGGATGTACAACCGACTAGATCGGAGTCGGCGAGTGACTGAGGAGTTTATGATGGGGCTATTGGAGTTCATTCCGTTCGCCACGGCAAACACGCCTGGATTTAAAGCGACTCAAAAGATTCGTTGTCCGTGCTTAAGGTACAAATGCATGAGTTTTGAATACGCGGATGATGTCATGTGCCACCTAACTGAGAAAGGGTTCATGGAAACATACCACTGCTGGTACAACCATGGTGAGCAGTTACCACCTAGACCATTAGACGTAACCGTGCAACAGTCTTACTACGAGGTTGGAGGAAACAGGGATACATACAACAACATAGAACAAATGGTGATGGATCATGTTGGAACCTCCACCGGGCGTATGCTAGAACATGGTGACCAAGCAGGTCATAGAGACTCTGACAATGTAGAGGAGGATCCTAATCCAGAGGTAAAGAGATTTTATGATTTGTTAGCGGTGGCTCAGACTCCATTGTAGGACGGGTGTAACAGTCACACTGAGTTATCCGCCTCCCTAGCTGCTTTAAGCCTAAAGGCAGATTATAATCTTTCTGGAGGTTGTTTTAATAGAATGGTCAATCTAATGGGTTCCACTATGCCTAGTAATCATCGAATGCCAACAAGCCTGTACCATGCTAAGAAACAAGTGGCAAACTTGGGGTTGGGTTGTGTGTAGATAAAGTGTTGTGTTGGCGGATGTATGCTATTTAGAAATGAGTTTGCAGATAAGAGTGTCATAAAATGTCTACATTGTAATGAGGAATGCTACAAAACCGTTAAAAGGAGAGAGAAGGTAACCCGGACGGCCAGGAAGAAAATGTGGTACTTCCCTATAACACCGCGTCTTCAACGCCTGTATGCCTCATTGTCCACGGCAAAACACATGTGTTGACATGCTCTGAACCAAACACAAGAGGGGTTTCTTTGTCATCCTTCCGACGGGAAAGCATGGAAGTGTTTGGATGAGCTATATCCGGACTTTTCTGGCGAGCTGCACAATGTAAGACTTGGCTTATGTACTGATGGGTTTAACCCGTTCGGTCAATACGGAAGAGCTTACTCTTGTTGGCCAGTTATACTGACCCCATACAATCTGCCTCCTGATATGTATATGAAGAGGGAGGTCATGTTTCTATCTATACTGGTTCCAGGACCCAAAAATCCAAAGGCGAACATAGACGTGTTTTTGCAACCGTTGGTTAAAGAGTTATCATAATTATGGGATGTCGGGGTAATGACATATGATGCGTCTTTGAAGAACAATTTTATGATGCGTGCTGTTTTGATGTGGACTATTAACGACTTCCCGGCCTACGATATGCTTTCTGGATGGTCAACGTCTGAGAAGCTTGCTTTCCCTGTATGCATGGAACATACCGGGGGGAATCACTCCCTGTTAGTGGCAAGACAAGTTTCTTTGACTGTCATAGAAAGTTTCTACCGTTGGATCACCTGTTTAGGAGAAACAAAACCGCTTTTAAGAAGAACATAGTTGTTAATAAACCTCCACCCCGTAGGTTATCCGGTGCACAGGTTTGGCAGAGGGTCGATGAGTATCCCTACATATGGGACAACAGTGTTAAGGAGTTTGCGGGTTATGGTAAGGAACACCACTGGGTGAAGCAGAGCATCTTGTGGGATTTGCCATATTGGAAAGACTTGTTGTTAAGACACAACATTGATGTCATGCACACTGAACGTAATGTTTTCATGAATATTTTTGACACTGTTATGGACATCAAGGGGAGAACAAAGGACAACGAGAAGAGTCGTCTAGACCTTCCGATTTGGTGTTCTAGGAAGGAGTTGGAATTGAGGGATGTGGGACGTGGAAGAATGTTTAAACCCCATGCAAAATATGTTTTAACTAGACCGCAACAGATTGCTGTGTGTATTTGGATGAGTGGGTTGACCCTGCCTGACGGATTCGCTTCTAACTTGAGTAGATGTGTTGACGTGAAGGAGGGCAGGGTGTTTGGCATGAAAAGTCATGATTGTCATGTCTTTATGCAATAACTACTCCCGTACGCGTTTCATGCCTTACCGAAGCCTATTTGGAAATCGTTGGTTGAGTTGAGTCACTTCTTTAAGGAGTTGACGGCAACTTCGTTGACTGTGGAGAAACTTGTGAAGATGGAAGAAACCATCCTGGTATTGATTTGTAAGTTGGAGCAGATTTTCCCACCAAGTTTTTTTGACTCGATGAAGCATTTGCCTATCCATCTACCATACGAGGCCTTGGTTGGTGGCCCCGTGCAGTATCGTTGGATGTATCCATTCGAAAGGTGAACGCCAGAACTCTTTAATTTCCTTGCAAACACTTCTTATAATAGTTTTTTCTAACTTAACATTTGTTTATGATTTGAAGATTCTTACGCTCTTTAAAAGACAAAGTGTCAAACAAAGCTTGCGTTGAAGCATCAATTTGTGAGGCATACTTAGTCGAAGAAATGATAACTTTTGCTTCTTTCTATTTTCTGACGGAGATAGAAACTAGAATGAGTAGAATTCCCCGCAATCTTGGGGTAGCCACCCGCACAGGGTTTGATGAACAAATATCAATTTTTAACTATCCTGGTCATCCGGGGGGCAAGCTCACAAAATGTTACATTGATGAGAAAGATCGAAAGACGGCTCACTTGTACATTCTTCTAAATTGCCCAGAAGTGGAACCGTTTCTTGAGTAAGTATAAAAGTTATATGTTACATTCTAAACCTAGCTTTTATAGTATCTAAATTTGTTTCCTTTAAATAGTTTATATACAGATATGCTAAAACGTGAGCAAAATGATTTAACTGATGACCAAATTCATAGTGAGGTGTCATCCAAGTTCGTTGGTTGGTTTGCACAACACGTAAGACCCGTATACCGAGTGTTTTTAATCTATGCTTCTAACTTTTATAGTATCTAACTATGACCTACTTGTTATGTTGTACATAGATACAAGACCCTAACAACCATATTGAAGATTCTTTACTCCAAGCCCTTTCTTGGGGCCGGTGAAAACTGTTAAAAAATGGCCTATTTACTACGTAAATGGCTACAAGTTTAATATTCTTCAATGGAGTGAAGGGATGCGTACCCATAACTACGGGGTTTGTGTTTGAGGCACCGTCAGACAGTTGGAACAAGACTTTTATGGAGTGTTGACGGAGATTGTTGATGTTTCGTTCTCTGGACGACTAAGAAGAGATATTGTTCTATTCAAATGTGACCTATACTGGGGGTAGCATTTCAACCCTCAAGCACAAGAAAAGATTTGTAAGTATATTTATGTTAAACATTTCTATTATGATTCGTCTGACATGTTTACAAATAATAATCTCAATGTTTTTTGTCCACCACAGGAGCTGAGGGAGCACCGGGAGCCTTCTTTGTTTGAGGTCATGCAAATGACCAAGAAGAACAAAGCCGGTGCATGGGTAAACCAGAAGACTACAGATCTAACGGTATTTACTTTTAACTCACACATGCTTATAATTTACAAATCAACTTACTAATCCTTTCAGTGTTTTCTAATTTACGGGAGACGTATCAGGCCAGGAGGGCCGAGAAGGAGGCGGACCTGGTGGCTTCGACTCCTGAAGGGGAGGTCCTCCCACCCTGTCTTGTTCCGACGACAACGCCATCTATATGGAGGTTGTTGGCGGTGTGAACAAGAAAGGGAGGGTCTTTGGATTGGGTGGCGTCCGCACGCAGCTGGCGAAAAGGGGAAGACCCCTTCCTCTTCCTCTTCGTCTGGTCTTCTGACTGAGGTTGTTCAGGTAATTCAAAACCTGAACGACAAGCTACAGGAGGAGCGACGTCAGAGGCAGCTTTTGGAGGAGCGGGCCGAGGCAGAACGACGGCAGGCCGAGGCGGACCGACAGCGGGCCGAGGAGTAGCACGCCGAGACTCGTCGGCAACTTGCTCAGCAGCAGGAGCTACTGATGTAGTTGATGGCGAGACTACTTCCCCCCACTTCCCAGGCGCCCCCACCACCACCATAGGATCCCCCACCACCATGATTGTATTTTTATTATGTATACACATTGTATATTTCATTTACAGTTTTTATATTATATTTTATTCAGTATTTATTTTGTCATTCTTCATTTATTATGTCAATATTTATTGGTCATTAAATTCAAAGAAAAACGCCTTATTTTGATTATCATTAATAATTCAACCTATTTGATAAATAAATTTAATCTATTATTTTGTTTTTAATAATAATTTAATATTTTAAAAATATTATTCAAGTTTAATTATAAAATTTTATCACCGAATACAAAATATTAATCAACATTTTTAAAGTTAAATTAACAAAATCTTTAAATATTTAAATAATTTTTTTAAAAAATAAAAAAAATCCCATTAGCGACAGAATAATATGGTCGCTAAATAATTTTTTAAAAAAATAAAAAATCCCATTAGCGACGGCGGCCAGTGGTCGTTGTATGGCTACCCATAGCGACGGGAAGAGGTGGTCGCTGTATGGCTACCATAGCGACGGTAATAGGTGGTCGCTGTAGGGCTACCATAGCAACGGGAATAGGTGGTCGTTGTATGGATACCCATAGCGACGGGCATAAGTGGTCGCTGTCTGGTACTCTTAGCGACGGCCATAGGTGGTTGCTGCCTGGTACCCTTAGCGACGGGCATAAGTGGTCGCTGTATGGCTACACTTAGCGACGATATGTGTTGGTCGCTAACCGTAGCGACGGGATCTTCGTCGTCGCTGAACGTGCAAAGTTAGCGACGGCTAAAGTAAGTGAAGCAGAGACCATGTTAGCGACGGTGTTATGCCGTCGGTAATGTAGCGACGGCGTTTTTATGGTCGCTGATCTATCTTCGACGAAGGTTTTAGCGACGGTCGTTTGGCCGTCAGAAATACTGTCGCTAGTCCTCTTAGCGACGGCTTTGGCATCGATTAGCGACCAATTGTTTCCGTCGCTAATAGCTATTTTTTTAGTTATGACGGGGGTGGTCGACCATATAATGCTTGTAACAGTCCTTGTTTCTTTGCAGGTGTATATTTGGAAGTCTGACACTGGTGGCATGAATGGATGAAATTTTTCATGTATTTGGCTAACCCCGACCAAGAGAAGGAAGTGGCTATGCGAGCAATGGATAGTCTAGGTCCACTATGGCCTGCTGTTGGGGTAGAATGATATTCTTGTAAAAGATCAGATCTCCATGTTAAGTTATTAGGGACGAAAATTCTTCCTTTGTAGAATAAAAGTTTATTTTGATCTTTTAATGGTAGTTGTTGGAAGAGTTCTTGGCCTTTATCAGTTGTTGTGTAATAATGTTGGAAGGATTTAATGATCTCAGGTATGGGGGAGGAGATGGCTAATAGAAAAATAGGATCTTCTTCAATTTTTCTTGATAAGGCATTTGTGACTCTGTTAGAGGTTCCAGGTCTATAAAATATTTTGAAACTAAAACCCAGCAATTTGGTAGCCCACTTGTATTGTTATGGTGTTTGAAATGTTTATGTAAGGAGATATTTTAGACTTTGTTGATATGTGATGATGTGGAAATGTTGTCCAATTAAATATTGATGCCATTTTTTACAGCTTCTGTAACAGCGCACATTTCACGAACATAAGTGGAAGTCACACGTATTCTAGGGCCAAGCTTTTTACTAAAGAAGGTTATTAGGTGACCAAGCTGTGTGAGGACAGCTCCGACGGCAAAGGTTGAAGCATCAATTTTTACTACAAAAGTCTTAGAAAAATCAGGTAGAGTCAATATAGGAGTTATTATTGGGTGTTGTTTTAATTGTATAAATGCCTTAGAGGCCTCTGAATTCCAAACTAATTTAGTTGAACAAAGCAAATCGGTGAGTGGAGAGGCGAGAGATGCGTATTGTTGTACAAAACGACCGTAAAATCCTGTAAGACTAAGAAATCCTCGAAGTTACGTGAGAGAACGTGGCTCTGGCCATTCTATAATTGCTTGAATTTTTTCTTGCTCAGGGGAAACACCTTTAGCACTAATAACATGGCCTAGATAATGAACCATAGATATAGCAAAGACACACTTAGAGAGTTTGGCGAAAAATTAATGATTGGTCAACAGTTCTAGAATTAATTGTAGGTGGTCAATATGTGTAGATAGGGAAGGGCTATTAATTAAAATGTCATAAAAAACCAATACAAACTTTCTCAGATAAGGTCTTAACAAATCATTCATGGCTGATTGAAATGTAGCTGGTGCATTAGAGAGGCCGAATGGCATGACTAAAAATTTGTAATGACCATCACATGTTTTGAATGTTGTTTTATGGGTATCGGGGGGGGGGGGATGCGGATCTGGTGGTAACCTGAGCGTAGATCAATTTTTGTAAAAAATTTGGCTGATTTTAACTTAGCCAATAACTCATTAATTGTAGGTATAGGAAACCTATTGTGTATGGTAATTGCATTTAAGGCCCTATAGTCAACGTAAAATCTCCAAGATCCGTCTCTTTTTTTAACCAGTAAAATTGGGGAGGAAAATGGACTAGTGCTAGGTTTGATTATACCATATTGTAACATTTCTTGAATAAGGTTAGTCATTGCTATTTTTTAGGAGTGAGGGTATCTGTATGGTTTGGTGTTTACAGGTATACTATTAGATAGTAAAGTAATATGGTGATCATGGGGTCTGGAGGGAGGAAGGCTTTAGGGTAATGTTTCCAATGTGTTTTGGGGTTTTCCTAAATTTGTCTCAGGTTCCATAGAGGAAAAAGTAAAGGAGAGTAAATAGAAATATGCAACCAAGTCAGATTGGAATAAACGAAGGAGTTTTGTGAAAGTAGTTAGTGATTGTTTGGGCTTAGCTTTTCCTGAGAGGGTTATTTGAGAGTTATGGTGGGTGAAGGTCATACTAGATATTGCAAAGTCTGCTATAATGGATCCTAAGGTTTGTAACCATTCCACACTCAGGACTACATCCGCTCCTTCAATAAGAAGTAATAGAATGGAATAGTGAACTGATGACCTTGAATGGTAACTGGAACCAAAGGACAAAAGCCAACGCAGAAGATATGGGCGTCATTTCCAACCATCACTGGAAATACTAGTGTAGGTTGGGTGTTTAAGTTCAGATGTTTTGCAATTCATGATTGTAGGATATTATGTGAGCTTCTTGAATCAATCAATACCTTTACTTGAAGACCATTGATTACGCCATGGAATTGTAGTGTTTGCGGAGTTGGTTGTCTAGTGAGAGCGTGAGATGATAGTTGGAAATTTATTGCTTGGTCAGGTTCACTGCCAGGTGTATTTGGTTCAGTATAGGTAGAATTGTCTGGTGGTTCATCATCAGTCATGAGAAGTAAGAATTTGCTGTGAGTATATTTGTTTCCATCAAAAAAAATTTTGTCACACTAATAGCAGAGTCTTTGGGCTCTCCTTTCCTGCATTTGGGTTTGGGTGAGACGCTTAATGAGTAAAGGTGCGGAAGTAGGGGGTTGGGCAAATGAGGGCGGCTTGTAATAGGATTGGTTTGATTTTGGAAACTTGGTTGCTTGTGGGTTTTAGGTCTAATGTCTTTTAGTTTGGACAATGAGTTTGGCTAAGCCCATGGCTTGGGTGATGTGTTGAGGTTGTAGGATTGCTAATTCCTTTCAGATTTCAGGGTATAGGCTTGATATGAAATATTTAAGAAACAACTTTGGGGGAATTCCATATAATCTATTAGAGAGTTTTTCAAATGTGGCTTGGTCATCAGTCACAGACCATTATTGGCGAAGCTTGAATAGTTCTGCCTGGTGGTTTCCATAGGTCGATGGGCCAAAACGAAGTTCAATGGTACATACGAATATCCATAAATCTGTTAGTTGACGGTTATGGAAAATCCATTTAAACCAATCAAGAGCCTCACCTTGCATGTAAAATGCGATCATTGGTAACCGTAAATCTAGAGGTATCTGGTAAAATATAAAAAGTTGATCGGCTTGGAAGAGCCAATCTAATGGGTCATTTCCATCAAAAAGTGCTAAGTCAAATTTTGGGGGTTGTAATGTGTTATTATGGCCAGGGAATTAATTATGAATAACTTAGGGATATGTTGGAAAAGTTGGCGTAGGTTAGATGGTGGGATTTGTGGAATAGATGGATTGTGTTGTGATATGAGGAATTGTTGGAATAATTGGGTTTTGGGTGGTGTTTGTAGTGGAATGTGGATATGGAGGTGTTGTGCTAAGGGATGATCCTATAGGGGTAGTGGTGGTGTAGAAAGGGGTCGTTGGAAGACCGATTAAATTTGCTTGAAATCTAGGGGGGCAGTGGGTATGGAAGGAATTTGGGTGTGTAATGTCACCGTATTGATTTGTTCATGTAACCTCCAATGTAGGTTATGAAATTGTCGTGACAAGTGTCTTGGTTTTGGCGAAGGTTGTCAAATTGAGTTTGAAGATTACCTAATTGTTCCGTGATGGTGTGGAGGAGAGCATCCACATCTTTTGGTTTAGGAGGCATGAGAGCAATATGAAAGCACCAATTGTTAGGATTGTAGAATAACTAAGGTTGTATTAAGAATTAATCTTGTTTTTCCATGCCCTATAAGGGGAGCGATACAATTTATTTATACTACTTTAAGGATGACTAAAACTTCTAAGAGATAAATCTTTCTTAAAGATAACTAAATATAAGATTAAGATATCTATAATTTATTTTAACTGATTAGATAAAATTCTATAACCATTTAGGCTTTTTAGTATTTCTTTTGGGCCTTTTTAGTCTATCACCAGGTGCACGTGGTAAAGGAAAAAAGGGCTCTTGAAAAATATAGCTTCTATGGATTGAAAACTGAAAATCACTCCTGGTCACTACTCTAAAGGCGTGTTTGTTTGATCGTTTCCTTCTCCCAAACGGAGGTTATGAAAAGGGGTTTTTTAATTCTATGGTCAAATGTAGTTTTAATTATCTCGAACGACGTAAAGAATCAATATTAATCATTAAATTTCTCTTTTTTCTAAACCTCATTTCCCAATTACATACCAAATTAACACTAAATCACTATTAATGATGAACTGTTTGGTGGCTACGGTTAAAAGAGAATTTTATACTAATAAGTAATTAGCATCCATTCAGTTAAAAAAAACTAGGTAACTTGACTTCAATTCTCTTAATTATATTTTCCCTATTTTACCCTTATACTAATTTTAAGTCAGGGTAATAAATGTTTCACTATCATCCTTATACCCTTATACTAATAAATGAGGATAAACAGTAATTAGGAGTATTATTATAAAGAGTTAAAAAATTATTTTGAAGGAAACAAGTGTAATAATTACATTCATGAATATATAAGTTCTAGTCGATCTCAAGTGCACAGGTAAAAAATAAATATTACATTATCCATTTTTGTAAAACACTATTCTTTTAGGTTGTGTCACGTGAACTAAAAAATATATTTGACTGTTTTGATTTTACAAAAAAATTATGAGACTTTTATTATATTATTTATATATTTTTCTAATTAAATTTATAAAGTTACTATTATTTCAAGATAAATAAAACTGATTAAGGGTCTGTTTAATTTAAAGTTGGAGAAAGATTTTTTTAATGGAGTTAGGAAAAGTGAGGTTTTAAAAATGTAGCTGTGAAAATTGAGGTTTTGAAAATAGTTGTATTTGGATGTTTTCTTATAAAAGTCGGTTAGAAAGTAGTGGTTGTGTTTGGTTAGAAAATGTTTAGTAAACATAGTTAAGGAGAATGAAATTTGGGTAGAAAATTACCAAAATAGGTATTAGTTAAAAGAAGTGATAAAGTAGTGTATTTATTGTAATTAATATATAAATCCTATATTAAAATTTATATGAACAGAATATATTTATTAATAATAATTATTAATATAGGATATATTAAAATACTTTATTAAAATTATAATGAAAAAACGTTAAATTAGTTTTTAATGTTATAATATTATGAATAAAACATATGTAATTTCTTTTTCCCTAAATGCTAAACATCTATCAAGTTATGTTCCACGTCATTCTAAGTTTATTTTTTAATATATGTATATTATTTTTCCCTAAACGCTAAACATTAATCAAGTTATGTGTCACACTCTCAAACTCATTTTATTTTCTTCTATATTTTTATTACAACTAAACATGAATATGCTCTATTTGTATATAATTATAATTTTCATCTATTTTTTAATTAATTTTATATTTACATATTTAATCACAATAAAAGTTTGTGTATACTCATATTTTTCATCTAGATTTTGCTAATTAATTTTATATTTACATATTTAAATACAATAAAAATTTGTATAGCAATAATAATTTCTACTATTACTACCAAAATCGTAATTTCTAAATACTCATAATATCCGTTATTTACCAATGTAATGCAATCTTAACAAGGTCGCGTAAAAGATTAAAAATGTTATTCAATGCCTTATTCAAATTTTTATAACTGTAAGCCCTAAACCAAATTTATACGACATACAAACAATTGTCATAATATAGTCCAAGTTCATATACAAAATTTTAAAACAAGAAAAAAATCCTAACAACATCATACCCAAAAATAAACCTTCCTATAAGTTAATAGATTTTATATATAAAATCACATGTTCCATAAAACGTCCTAACCCTTAATATAATTATCCCAATATAATTAATTAGAATAATAAAATTAAAGGTAAATTTTTTGCGATTTAGTAAATTGAATAAAATATAGAAAGATCATGAAATAAATATTTACAACTACCCCTGGACCAATTAAATAAATCTTTCCCATATATGGCGATATGAGAAGGTATAAAAATTAAATTAAAATGTATCTTGGATAATCAAAATGGTGATTATCACAATAATCAACGGAAAGCGTATTTTAAATCATTAAATACAAGAAAATATGATTTTATAATTGAACTAGTCTATAACGGGGTTTGAGATCCGGTGTGGGAACCAGCCACAAAAGTTGATGATTTTAAATATTTATGCACCGGTACAGTGGGTATTTGGTATTATAATCCGACCTCTCAGTGGGAGAGACCGGTCTTGTTGTCCTGGAGATCCTTTACACCAGAGTTTCGCGTTGATAGGGGGCAAAAAGTGGTGCCACCTACGAGGATTCTCTGATGCTCAAGTTAGAAGAGTGAATGAGAACTCAGAGAACACTTAAGCAATGTAATAGTAAAGTCAGAGTAAGAACAATGTAACCTTGCATACGTTGGAGAATATGCTATTTATAGTTGAATGTGGAAAATGAATCATTGGGTGTAAGTGGGCCCAGAAGTTCTGATGCCGTGTGTAGCGTATCAATCAGAGTAGTTTAATACTTAGTGTGTGACAGAGGGTAAGTCAATGATCAGTGTACTTTCCACCTTTCAGTGAATGATATAGACATATTCCGCTATGCAGGGTATCTATCCTGATAAGTAATGACTCCACTTATCTTATCGGGGCACTGAGGCAAACGGTTATATATGACGGAAGAACGAGAACGGATCAAGTATCCGGTATCTCAGATGCAACCTCAGATGACCGGTGAGGGAAGGACTCCTAACATGGTGTCTTTACAGTACGAATATTGACCTGTGATACCGGTTGTTCTTCTAGTGCAGCCAAGATGACGTCTCATCATAGGGGCCGGTATCCAGACCAGATCATTTGTCCCCTAGCTTGTGTGAGGGACTGTTAAGTTGCTCATATAAGCTATGCTGTTTGCAAGAGATGTGGATGCCGGCATCGGGTGCAAAAGTTCTTGTTAAAATACGTATAAGTTTCGTGCTCAACCTCTCTGCCTGACGGGCCGTTCTATGGGTGAAATGGCCGTTCTTATGACATTCCTACAACGGGTTTGGACAAAGATTTGTAAGAAAGGGAATCCCAAGAGTTTTTGGAAATCGTAACTCTTGGTATTCGAGTGGTTGCTGGAGCACAATTAATGCGTCTGAATGATTAGACAATAAATGCCTTTTAACATGTGAGTCATCATTGTTCCAAAAATATAACTGTCGTTAGGGCTATCTTAGGCCTGGACTTTGGATATTAGGGCCCATTTCACTCGAAACTTTTCGCGAAGCATCGCCATTTTACGCCTTTGACTATGAAACGATGGGGTCATTTAAATTCAAAAAGTTGCATTTTGGGGCATGCGACATAATCCCCAGTCGATTATTGCACTCCTTCGTTACCTATAAAAGGGTGACTTAGTGAGTTTCACAATTCACTTTTGCCTTCAAGCTTAGTGAAACTCTGTAAAAATTCTGAAGACCCTGTTGCTGTCAATTTTGTGAAGCTCTCATCGCCTTTAACTCCTTTCTTAGGTAACCTCCTTCATCCCTAAACTCATATTTCTTTAATTTCTTTGCCCCACCACCATGCGTCCTAGGCAAAATAGCGCTGGTACCTCGAACAGGGGGAAACATAATTCTCGTGCCCCCTTAGGCCACCGTGGTGGGAGAATTCCTGTAAATCTTCCTGTTGCTGGGTCTCATCGCTCAGAGAGGGTTAGAACTTCCTCTTTGCGGTTGCCAGTGGTTCGATACCACCCTGAGGATTCCTTCAGCTCGAGGGCTATCAGTCTCTCTGACAGTGGATCAAGTGCAGAAGGGTACCTCTCTGATGATGTTTCCTTTTATCACAGTACCGAAGCATTTTAACACGCATCAGACAAAATGGAGGTTCCAGGGTCTGGAAAAACGCTGATCCTCCGTACTTCTGAGGGGTGTGTCAACGTGGTTGCACACCAGCTAAATTGGGAGAGGCTGAATAGGGAGCACCCATATTGCTGGGTCAAGGAGGAATTTAAAGAAATAGCCTCACGTCACGCCAAGGAAGATGAGGGCCCAGTGGAGCCGCGCTTCCAAGTCTACTCCGAGGAAAAATACAAGGGGCGTTTCCTCATTCTAGCACTCCGTCCGATGGAAGGAGTATACCACCTGGTCCCAAATGAGAGGTCGTTGTATATGTATGACTTCATCTTTTAGAATCTGGGGGTACGTTTCCCCTTAACGGAGTTCCAGATGGCCGTCCTCCGCTCCCTGGACTGTGCCCCCATGCAGCTACATCCGAACGGTTGGGGTTTGGTGCGTGCCCTAGAAGTTCTTGGGGAGCACTTCAACTTTAAAGCCACTGTGGCAAAACTCTTTTATTATTGCCAAGTGGTCCGTCGTGCAAATAAGAAGGACGGCCTCAGGTTCATTACACTTCGAGGTGATTCGAAAAAAATAAATTTCAAGTTCCTTACCGAGTATGCGAAGATTGACGGTCATTCGTTCAAGCAATACTACATGCGAATTCGGGTGAAAAGCAATAAGTCAGTCTTCTGGCTTAACAAAGAGGGGATTTTGAAGTTCCCCACCAGATGACGCACGAGCATTTACTGCTAATAAGCCGTGCTTATTATACTAAAGAGGGTGAACTCTCTTCTCACTCTGTAGAGGTGTTGAGCGTTATGAGGTCCTGCTCAGTGGCCCTTAAGGGGTTTTCCTGCAAGCGCCTCCTTTGGAGCGCCAATGTCAGGGATTCATATCTTAGTAAATATCCATTCTCTTGCTTTTATGTCTGTTTGATATTATATTTCCCATTCCGACCTCTATGTCTGCCTTTCTTTTTTTTTGCAGAACAAATCGAAAAAGCCTCTGCCGATATGTTTTCCTTGAAGTCTAGGTTGGCAGATGATAACTCCTCTTCAGATGAGAATAACATTCAAGCCAAGAGGAATTCCTTCAAGGCTGAAGCTCCACTAATTCCATTAACATCCGTTGTGGGAGATGAAGTGCCCCTCCTCGAGGAGAAGAGCGGTGAGGAGCAGGCCCAGGAGTAAGGGCAAGATCCAGAACAACCCACCCCTGAAAAGAAAAGGAGAAGGGTGCTGGTGAAGGCTGGGGACAAGAAAAAGTCTTTCGCTGAAGGGTCCCCTAATAAGCGGCAGAGGACCTTAGAAGAGACCGGTATAAAGAAGGACAAAGGGGAGAAACCAGTCGAATGTCCTGTCACTCTTCCATCCAACACCGATTCAGGGGCAAGGTTGGAAGATGAAGTTCCCCACATCCACTCTCCTCCAAAGGAGTCTTTCCTTACTCTCTTCCTCTGGTACCAAGGCTTCATGCCACCAACACTCCCCAAACTAAGATACTGCCTCCGACCCTCGCTCAAAGCCGCTGAGTTGAGGAGTGATTGCAAGGCCAGTCGCTGGCAGCTAGATGAGCTCTCGGGCCTGCTGGATTCCCTGGGTGACACAGTAGATTATATGGAGAAAATTGAAAAACTCAAAGCCGACATCGCTATGAAGGAGGCCTAGGCGGCTAAAGAAAGAGAAGCTGCAAGGGGAGTTGAAACAGAACTGAAAAAAGTTAAGGAGTCAGAGCAGAAACACGTTGCTGAAATAAGTCGTCTTCACATGGTGAACAAGTCTTTGGAGCGACAAGTTTTTGATTTTCAACAGTAGAATAAGTCAATTCCCCTCCTGAAAGAAGAGCTCCAGCTTTAGAAGAAGAAATCTGCCAACCTGAGTGAAGACCTTGCAGCAGTAGAGGCCGGCCACAGCAAAAGCGTGGGAGTATGGGAGGCCAGGGAGAAGGAGTTACTGGCCCAAATTGAAGAACTGAAGAAGGGGAGTGCGTCCACTGGCTCAATGGAAGAGAAGAACACCAAGCTTCGGAAAAAGCTGGCTGTTTCTAAGGCTAAGGCGACCAAGGCTATGGAAATATACAAAAATATAGCCTTTGAGTCTTTTGGCCTAGCTCTTCGCCAGGTCTTTTATCGCAACCCCGACGTGAAACTTGACTTATATGGGCTCCATCCGTTCTACGAGTTTCATGGAGGGAAACTAGTTGCGGTAAAGAGTGATGGTTCACACGAGGATCCTCTCAATTCCCTTTATGAATTGCCTCCTCTCCCTGAAGGTCAGAGCATGAAGCCTTCACCAGTCACTCCGAGTCCTGAAAGTGTTGCTCAAGAAAACGTTCCCAAATATGGGAGCCCGGAGGTGAAGGGGTCCGAGAGCAGAGGAATATAGGGGGAGAGGGGAAAGTACCCACAGTGGAGCACCAGACGCCTGCCCCTTAATTTTGGATTTTTCTTTTACTGCTGTGTACTGGGATCAGCTTTAGCTTTATTACAACCTGTGTAAAATTTTCTTATGAATGAATGAACTTTTCTTCCATCCTCTATCTTTTGATATCTACAAAACATGTACTGTTATAACATAATTTAGGCATGTACGTTATGCTATTTCCTTCACAGTAGTCGCTAAGCCGTTCTGTATAATTAGTCTGAGGTCAGATTTGTAATAAATAGATGATAGAATCAGAGAGTCAGACGTGCAAATACTGTCCCCAAGTATGAGTGTATTGGGAGATAAATATCCGTTGTAGGATGATGCCCTTAACTTCTTTAGGGATGATGGATTAAATCTACTTCTGATAGTAGATGAAGCTATTGATTCATTCATAGTGTGATACTATTTCAGATAGGAATATCGATCTTAAGAAAATGCCTCAACCATAAGGATGATGATTGGGCCTTCAATCACAAGAGTGGTGATTGGAATTGTCCGCGCCAGGAGTTACATCGTCAATTCACAGAATAGGTGATTGAGATCATCCATCCTGGGGAAATTACCTAGGATGATGATTGAATTTTCACCGACGTTCGGCCAAACCTACTTGTCGTACTTGGAGTTCAATTTATGCCTTCAGTCCAAGCCTTCGAATGGGGTTCGGTACAACCTTGAAAAAGGTTTGATCCTATAACCCATTTCTTAAGGTTCGGTTTAATCCTACAACTCAAGTCTTCCCCGGCGTTTGGCCAAACCTACTAACTGTACTCGGAGTTTGGTTCAATCCTACAATCTGAGCCTTCAAATGGGGTTCGGTACAATCTTGAAAAAGGTTTGATCCTACAACCCATTTCTTGAGGTTCGGTTTAATCCTACAACTCACTTCACCACTCAAGGAGTTACATCGCCAATCACAGAATAGGTGATGGGGATCATCCGTCCTGAGGGTCTTCATATACAGCGGCGTAAAGCTATAAATCATAACACAGAAAAAGAGTGAAGACAACAAGTGCATGAATTGCATTCTCATTAAATTGCATAAGGATTACAAAGAGTGCATAGTTGGGGTCATGCCTCGTTAAAACCTTCTTGAGAAAAAGCTCAAGTAAGGAAAAGAGTACATGCCGTCTTACCAACTAGCTGTAAGAAATACGTAAATTTTGAGTATTCCACTTGTTACGGATTGGTGTGCCGTCGAGCTCTTCTAAGCGGTATGATCCCTTGCCAGTCACCTCGGATACTCTGTTTGGGCCTTCCCATGTTGGTGCTAACTTTCCTTGGTGTGCAAACTTGTTTCCTACACTTGCCTTCCTCAAAACGAGCTCTCCTGTGTTGAATGCCCGGTGTTGAATGCGTTTGTTGTACCGGAGGGCAGCCTTTGCTTTTATCGCTTGATCCTTGACAAAAGCTTCTTCTCTTAACTCTTGGAGAACATCTAACTCCGACGCCAGATTAGCATTATTATTTTCCTTAGAAAAGTATTCAACCCTTGTCGATCTGGTTTGGAGTTCCACTGGTATCATCGCCTCGACCCCGTAGGTAAGGCGATATGGAGACTCATTGGTAGAAGAATAGGGTGTAGTGTGATATGCCCACAGAATGTGGCATAACTGATCAGTCCATCCGTCCTTTGCTTCATCAAGGCGCTTTTTAAGTCCCTTCAGCACTTCTCTATTGGCTACTTCTGCTTGGCCATTCGTCTGTGGGTGTTCAACAGATGAGAAAATTTGGACTATCCTCAGCCCTTCAAGCAACTTTGTGAACTTCTTGTCATTAAATTAAGTGCCGTTATCTGTGACTACCCGTGCTGGTACCCCGAATCATGTTATGATGTTTTCATACATAAAGCGGCAAGTTCAGACTGATGTGATGTGGACCACTGGTTCTGCCTCAATCCATTTGGTGAAATAATCAACTCCCATAATGAGGTATTTAATGCCCCCAGGCGCAGTTGGAAAAGGCCCTAGGATATCCAAACTCCATTGGTAGAACGGCCATGGCACAGCCGATATAAAGAGCTCTTCAGCCGGTGTGTGGTGAAGGTTAGAAAATCTTTGACAAGCATCCACCTCTTGACAAAGTCAATGGAATTCTGCTTCATCGTGGGCCACCAATACCCTTCCCTGAGGATTTTTCTCATTAAGCTTCTTCCTCTGGCATGGTGTCCACATTGCCCCTCGTGCACCTCTTCCATTACTACTTGTATCTCGTTCTCTTTTAAACAAAGGAGGTAAGGCACTGAGAATCCTCTTCTATAGAAAACATCATCAACCATGGTGAAATATGGCAATTCCCTTTTTATTCTTCTTCTCTCCTTCTCATTGGTGGGCAGCTGCCCATCAGCCAGGTAACGAATGTAAGGGGTAACCCATAAATGTTCGCAGGAAGAACTGACCATTATGGCATTCAGAGAAGGGAACAAAGGAATGCTAGGCGATGTCAGTGTACTCTGGACCACTGTAGTTGTACTGCCAGGCTTTTTCGTGCTTGCGAGTGTGACGTCCTTATTAATTTTCCGAATAAAGTTTTCACGTTTTAAAAATCATTTTTGAAATTTGTAATAAGTCATGTAAAAGTTGATAAACGCGGATTATTATCATACATACTAGTCGTGGATAATCAAAGTCATGAAATATTTATATAGCGGAAACGATTTAGAAAAATACAGTACATGAAACATTATATTATTACAACCCATCAAGATTAAAATAAAGTCAAATTCCAAGCAATAATTCACGTAAACTCCATTCATGGCATCACTCTTCATTCTGTGTAGCATTCACTGTAAAAATTAATGTAAGAGTGAGACAGAATATAGAATAAATATAAAATAAATAAAATTGCACAAACACAACCAACAAGGCATAATGATATGATGAATATGCCAAACAAGTTCATTTATAAATCTTTAATTAGTCACATGATGTCATGCTGGATCCATTTGGTTTGGTGGGAATACTGCAGTAAAAAGTCTCATAGAGACTCTAGTAGGAATTAGCAAAACCATGAATCCCTACACTTTCATGGCTCCTGTGAAATTAAGTGCACAAGTAGGAATTAGCATAACCATGAATCCCTACACTTTCATGGATCCTGCAGAAATAAGTATACCAGTAGGAATTTGCACAACCATGGATCCCTACACTTCCATGGTTCTTGTGAAAATAGGGCTTAAACTCATCATAGAGTAACCCCCCACCAGGGTAGGCAATCATGGAACCCCTAAATTCCATGGTGCGTCCAAATGCTTATGATGCATGAATGCCTTTAATTCTCTTTATCATTTAACATACCATGATATACCAATTTCCAAAACCACTTGGAAAACCATAAGTCCTCAAAGGACACATCACATATAATAATTTTCAGAATCATGGATTTACTGTTTCAACCACATATATCAATAACCGCAAGGCATTCATGTATATATATTAATTTATTCATTCATAATTATTCACCACCAAAATACACAAATTGAATGATGCTCATTAGACACTCATCAATATTCATAATACTTCATAATCACTCAAGAATTCAATAATAAATTGTTACCCATAGGGAAAATATCATTTTTATCCATAATAACCATTATAAGCAAATTTCAGCATTTCCAACAGCAACATACGTTAGTAAAACAGTCATAACATGAGCAAATCAAATCCTTTTCATGTGATTCCACTTTCTATAGGTCAATAACATAAATATCTACAACTTTCATGAAGACCATAAATTCAAATTCTAAACAGAAACATCACTTATTCACAGAATACAAAACTGCCTCAAAGGGGATTTTTAAAACGTACACAGGTTAGTATTTTCAACATTTCTGGAGCTACAAAAACAATCTTGGCATGAAACCAGTTCTAAATTATTCTTAAAACAAATATATACAACTTTTATAAAGGCACCAACCACTAATTCTCACCACAAAATTCCCAGTTTTAAAAATAAGATTCGGATTTCATAGTTAACAGATTTTCATCATGAACATACTTCTGTATTTTGAGAATATCTAGAGCTACAAGCATCTTTTTAACTCAAAACCACTAGATCCATAACATAAATGTCTACAACTTTCATGAAGACATCAAAGTCTAAAAACGTATGTATAATTCCCAGAATATTCATATATGCACAAAACACAAGATAAGTATTTCAATCGGACATGCTGTAGTATTTTGATCATAACACATGCTATACATATCCAATTCAGTTAGTTCAGGTCTCAAAATTCACATAACAAGAAGATCTACAACTTTGATGAAGACACCAATCACTAATTCTCACCATAAAGTTCCCAGTTTTAAAAATAAAATACGTATCTCAAGTTAACAGATTTACAGCTTGGAAATACTTCAGTATTTTAGGCATAACTCGAGCTACAAAAATCATTTTGACTTGAAACCACTTATTAAAGATCTATAACACAAATATCTACAACTTTCATAGAGACATAAAAGGCTGATTATGCAGGTATAAGTCCCAGAATTTTAATATATACACAAAACATAGGATAATATTCCACTCGCACATACTGTAGTATTTTGGCTATAACCTTTGCTATACATATTCAAATTAATTGATTCAGGTCTAAAAATTCAGATAACAAAAAGATCTACAACTTTCATGAAGAAGTCAGAATCAAATTCACACTTTTTCAATTTCAAAACTGAGCAACAATATACGAAATTAAAACTGGAATCCTAGAATAGCATACAATTCTACCCATTTCATAGTTATTCACAACCCTGTCCCCTCTTACCTTAATGGAGGTTCCTAAAGTAGTTGAAAGTGTTGTCTTATTTTCCTAGCTTCAGATCAAGAGTGAACTTGATGGAGAAAGTGAAAGAAAATAAGAGAGAGACTTCACTAACTTTAGCTTGTTCTAAGAATTCAGACTTGGGAACAAGATGTAGTGTTGATTTAATGATGCAAATGACAAGTGGGGGACAAGATTTTCATAATGGGATTGTAGTGGGATGTTAGGTGCATGAATTATGGTGATAATGGAGGTTTTAGGTGAGAAAAATGAGCTGGATTATTGACCATTTCCGCAGCCTACATAATGTAGCTTGTATGATTGAAGTAAATATCAACTTTGACACCATTTCGGTATTTTAGGCATATCGCTCTCATATCGTAATGGATTTTAACAAATTTAGTCTTGTTGGAAAGCTAAGACAACGAGGAATAACTTTGTAGTTTACCACTTTTTCAAATTCGGACTCTAACAAGGTATTACAATATGTACAAGATGATATGATTGAAGTAAAATATCAATTCTAACACTGTTTCGGTATTTTGGGAATATCTCTCTCATATCTTAATGGATTTTAACAAATTTGGTCTTGTTGGAAAGATAAGAAAAAGAGAAAAAACTTTGTAGTTGATTACATTTCCAAATTCGGACTCTAACTAACAATTAAAATGTTTACAAGATGATGAATTTTGAGTGGAGTATGTGGCAATTTGATGAGAGTAATTGGAAAAGCCAAGGAAATTAATAACTAAGGAAATAGGTAATAAATTATTTGATTAACTTTTACCGAAGGTATAAAGTTAAAATTATTTACCATGGTAAAAGGTTAAATTGAAGATGTTGTCCTAACCAAAAATTTATGTAGAAAGTTGAGATAAAATGGATAATATCATTGATGGTCTAAATCAAAATGATTATACTTGAGAATAAAATTTTTAGGATGTTACAATTCTCCCACCCTAATAAAAATTTCGTCCTCGAAATTTATCATAACGCACTCCTCAGTGAAACAAATCTGGGTATTGCGTCTTCATAGCATCCTCACGCTCCCAAGTCAGAGTTACATCATTCCCTTGTTTCCATGCAACCTTCACTAATGGTACGTTCTTGTTTCTCAGGTGTTTAATCGACCTTTCTATGATCTGTGTGGGTTCTATAGGGATGGTCAGATTTTCTCTAACTTTAACATCATCATTAGCAATCACATGAGTGGGGTCTTGTACATACTTCCTCAATTGTGATACATGAAACACATTGTGT
Organism: Clitoria ternatea; assembly: GCA_037962975.1. Taxonomy (NCBI): domain Eukaryota; kingdom Viridiplantae; phylum Streptophyta; class Magnoliopsida; order Fabales; family Fabaceae; genus Clitoria; species Clitoria ternatea. Next base: position 54,859,343 of record CM075676.1, read on the forward strand.
AAATTTGCAAGATGAGGAGGAAGTGCAATCTGATACGCCACTGTACCAATCCTCTTTAGAATTTCATATGGTCCAATAAACCTTGGACTCAACTTCTTACTCTTCAATGCTTGGCCAATCCCCTTGTGAGGTGAAACGTTCAAAAATACATGATCACCAACTTGGAATTCAAGTGGTTTCCTCCTTTTATCATAATAGTGCTTCTGTCTATCTTGGGATGCCTTCATCTTTTCTCTGATTACTTCTATTTGTTCAGTAGTCTGCTGTACAATTTCAGGTCCTAACGCCAAACTTTCACCAGTTTCTAACCAACAAAGGGGCGTTCGACACTTTCTACCCTACAATGCTTCAAATGGAGCCATACCAATACTGCTATGGTAACTGTTGTTATACGTGAATTCAATCAGTGGAAGAAATTGCTCCCAACTACCACCATGCTCAAGTACACAAGATCGCAGTAAGTCTTCCAAACTTTGTATGGTACGCTCTAACTGTCCATCTGTTTGAGGATGATAAGCTGAACTTAATCGGAGTCTTGAACCCAACTCCTGATGCAAGCTTCCCCAGAATCGGGAAGTGAACCTCGGATCTCTATCTGACACAATACTGGATGGTACACCATGAAGTCTCACGATCTCTTTCACATATAATTGTGCCAACTTTTTTAGAGAATTCTTCATATTCATCGGAAGGAAGTGAGCAGACTTAGTCAATCTGTCTACAATAACCCAGATTGCATCATTTCCTGAACGTGTTCTTGGTAATCCTGACACAAAGTCCATTGAAATGTCATCCCATTTCCAGATAGGAATCTCCAATGGTTGTAGTTCACCAGATGGCTTCTGATGTTCCACTTTGGCTTTTTGACACACCAGACATGAAGACACATATTCAGCTATTTCTTTCTTCATCCTTGGCCACCAAAAGCTTTTCTTCAGATCTTGATACATCTTAGCTGATCCAGGATGAATGCTCAACATACTTTTATGCGCTTCTTCTAGGATTGTCCTTCTCAGATCAACATCATCTGGTACACAAATTCTGCTTTTGATTCTCCAAATTCCATCTGATCCTTCTTGTAATCCCATATCCTTTCCATTCGCTTGCAACTCTCTCAACTCCTGTAGTTGCAAGTCCTCTGTCTGCATTTCACCTATCAGCTTCAGAAAATCATTGGTTATTTTCAAAGTTCCCAAAAGTCATACTTTTTGAAGATTTCAACTCCACACCCAAGTTCATATCTCTGAACTGTTCTATCATCTTCATCTCTTTTACCATTAAGGATGCCATATGAATGGATTTCCTGCTAAGTGCATCTGCTACCACATTTGCTTTTCCTGGATGGTACTTCAAATCAAAATCATAATCTTTAAGAAACTCCATCCACCTACGCTGTCTCATGTTCAATTCCTTCTGATCGAACAAATACTTTAAGCTCTTGTGGTCACTGAACACTTCAAACTTGACTCCATACAAATGGTGTCTCCAGATTTTCAAAGCAAATACCACCGCTGCTAATTCTAGATCATGTGTCGGGTAGTTCATCTCATATGGTCTCAACTGTCTAGAAGCATAGGCAACCACCTTCTGTTGTTGCATCAAAACACAACCTAAGCCCATCTTAGAAGCATCGCAATAAACCATAAAGTCTTCTTGTGGATTAGGCAAAGTTAAAATTGGAGCAGATGTAAGCTTCAATTTTAGTTCTTGGAAACTTTCTTCACATTCTGGCGTCCAAGAAAAGGGTTGATTCTTCCGGGTCAGACGAGTCATTGGTAGGGAAATTTGAGAAAACCCCTCAATGAATATCTGATCTAGGAAGCTTTGTATCTCAGTGACTGAAGTAGGTCTCTCCCAGTTTATTACAGTTTTTATTTTAGAAGGATCCACAGACACTCCTTTGCTTGAGATTACATGGCCTAGGAACTTTACCTCTTCCAACCAGAATTCATATTTAGACAACTTAGCATACAACTGCTTCTCTTTTAGGATCTGCAATACCACTCGAAGATGTTTTTCATGCTCCTCCCATGTCTTGGAATAAATCAGAATGTCATCAATGAAGATAATAACAAACTGATCCAAGTATGAATGAAACACTCGATTCATGTAATCCATGAATACAGTTGGGGCATTGGTTACTCCGAAGGGCATCACAAGATACTCATAATGACCATAGCGTGTTCTAAATGCCGTCTTTGGAATATCCTCAGACTTGACATGAATCTGATGATAACTTGATCGTAGATCAATTTTAGAAAATACTGCAGCACCTCTCAATTGATCTATCAAATCATCAATTCTGGGCAAAGGATATCTATTCTTCACCGTCAATTTGTTCAATTGACGATAATCTACACATAATCTCATGCTTCCATCTTTCTTCTTGACAAGTAATACTGGCGCCCCCCATGGTGACACACTAGGCCTGATGAAATGTTTCTCCAACAACTCCTCAATTTGCTTCTTCAGTTCTACCAGTTCAACAGGTGACATACGATATGGAGCCTTAGATACTGGTTCTGCTCCTGGAATTAAATCAATTGAGAATTCTATCTCGCGTTCTGGAGGTAAACTTAAGACATCCTCGGGAAATACTTCAGGGAATTCAGAAACAACTGGCATCTCGATTACTTTAGATTCATCATCTCCTTTGGAAAGAGTAAACAAGGCAAATAATTGAATTTCACCTTGTAAGGCAAAGATCTTGAGATTGTCAGAAATAAGATTTTCTTCTGATGGAAATATCACGGTCTTGTTATGACAATCCACCAAGACTCAATTCGCTGATAACCAGTTCATCCCTAGAATTACTTCCAGATCCTTCAAAGGTAAACAAACAAGACCTACAAGAAAGTTTCTACCTTCTATGAGCATAAAACAATCGCTACACACCTTAGTAGTCCTAAGCTGTGTACCGGTGGGAGTGGAAACAGTCAGATCATATATCATAGACTTCACAGGTAATTGAAGACGTCTGACACACTCCTCAGAAATAAAAGAATGAGTAGCACCAGAATCAAACAACACAGATAAAATAGTACCATTGATCTTACACTTACTTTGCACAAGATCGTCTGCTTGGTCTGCCTCTGAACCACTGATGGCAAAGACTCTTCCTGTTGTCGGTTGTAATCTTTGGTCTGTTGACCCCCTATTCTGTCTTGGAGGTTGATCAGCACGTGTGTTTCCTCCATGACCTCCCTGATAATCGGAACCTCTTTGATGATTCATAGTGTTCTTGTTGTTGTTTTAGCGGTTCTGGGGGCAATTTGGACTAATGTGACCTTTCTGATTACAACGATAGCAAGTGACATCTTCAAGACATCTGTTACAATCACGTATGTGATGGTTACCTCCACACTTTAGACATCTCATATTGTTACGTCTTTCAGAAGATAATAATGATGATCCTCCCTTGAAACGACTTGGATAGAACGATCCTCTCCTTTTGAAAGCAACGGGTTGAGGTCTTAGTTGTCTATTGGCCTTTTCTTGTGCCAACCTGGCTTGATGATTTTCTTCAAAAATTCGGCATTTATTAATCAATATGGGGAAACTCCGAATTTCTTGATATCCGATAGCCTCTTTGATTTCAAGATTTAGCCCGTTCTCGAATTTGACACATTTTGAGGCTTCAGCACCAGCCTGTTGAAAAGGAGGGTAAAAGAGAGATAATTCTTCAAATTTTGCAGCATACTCACCAACAAACATTGAGCCTTGTTTCAGCTCCATAAATTCCAGCTCTTTTCGGCTTTTCACACTCGTTGGAAAATATTTCTCCAGGAAACAGTCTTTGAAGTTGATCCAGTCCAAAGGTCTGTCGGTTTCAATCATACAAGTTCTGGCCTATATCCATCAGTTTTCTGCTTCCTCAACCATCATATAAGTGGCATACTCCACCTTTTCGAATTCTGTACAGGGCAAGGCTCGGAAGATGTGCTCCATTTCCTTAACCCATAGGTATGCTACCTCCAGATTATAACCTCCTTTGAATTGTGATGGCTTCCTTTTTAGGAAGTGATCTAACCCGTGAAGCCCTCCAGTACTTTTCGGTTGATTTTGTCTTTCTATGGCTTCCGCCAAGCGGTTGAAAGCAGCTGCTATATCGTTGTTGTTGTTGTTGTTGTTTCTTGCCATCCTACATTCGTAGTTTGGTTTATACTAATTCTAAGAGAAAATATATTGTATTATAACATAACTATAAGTATTCTACAGTTTATCAGTTAAGCAATAAATTGTATAACACATTTATCATATAATCAAGCAGTAATCAAACAAATCATTTTATCAGTTAGGCACAAGTCATATAGCACATACTTATCATATTTTTAAACAAATAATCAAACAATTCACATAGTATATGAAGAATCAATACATGTCATAGCAATTGTTCCTGAATTTTTAAAAATGCTCTGATTCCACCAATGTGACGTCCTTATTAATTTTCTGAATAAATTTTTCACGTTTTAAAAATCATTTTTGAAATTTGTAATAAGTCATGTAAAAGTTGATAAACGCGGATTATTATCATACATACTAGTCGTGGATAATCAAAGTCATGAAATATTTATATAGCGGAAACGATTTAGAAAAATACAGTACATGAAACATTATATTATTACAACCCATCAAGATTAAAATAAAGTCAAATTCCAAGCAATAATTCACGTAAACTCCATTCATGGCATCACTCTTCATTCTGTGTAGCATTCACTGTAAAAATTAATGTAAGAGTGAGACAGAATATAGAATAAATATAAAATAAATAAAATTGCACAAACACAACCAACAAGGCATAATGATATGATGAATATGCCAAACAAGTTCATTTATAAATCTTTAATTAGTCACATGATGTCATGTTGGATCCATTTGGTTTGGTGGGAATACTGCAGTAAAAAGTCTCATAGAGACTCTAGTAGGAATTAGCAAAACCATGAATCCCTACACTTTCATGGCTCCTGCGAAATTAAGTGCACAAGTAGGAATTAGCATAACCATGAATCCCTACACTTTCATGGCTCCTGCAGAAATAAGTATACCAGTAGGAATTTGCACAACCATGGATCCCTACACTTCCATGGTTCTTGTGAAAATAGGGCTTAAACTCATCATAGAGTAACCCCCCACCAGGGTAGGCAATCATGGAACCCCTAAATTCCATGGTGCGTCCAAATGCTTATGATGCATGAATGCCTTTAATTCTCTTTATCATTTAACATACCATGATATACCAATTTCCAAAACCACTTGGAAAACCACAAGTCCTTAAAGGACACATCACATATAATAATTTTCAGAATCATGGATTTACTGTTTCAACCACATATATCAATAACCGCAAGGCATTCATGTATATATATTAATTTATTCATTCATAATTATTCACCACCAAAATACACAAATTGAATGATGCTCATTAGACACTCATCAATATTCATAATACTTCATAATCACTCAAGAATTCAATAATAAATTGTTACCCATAGGGAAAATATCATTTTTATCCATAATAACCATTATAAGCAAATTTCAGCATTTCCAACAGCAACATACGTTAGTAAAACAGTCATAAAATGAGCAAATCAAATCCTTTTCATGTGATTCCACTTTCACAGGTTAATAACATAAATATCTATAACTTTCATGAAGAACATAAATATCTACAACTTTTATGAAGACCATAAATTCAAATTCTAAACAGAAACATCACTTATTCACAGAATACAAAACTGCCTCAAAGAGGATTTTTAAAACGTACACAGGTTAGTATTTTTAACATTTCTGGAGCTACAAAAACAATTTTGGCATGAAACCAGTTCTAAATTATTCTTAACACAAATATATACAACTTTTATGAAGGCACCAACCACTAATTCTCACCACAAAATTTCCAGTTTTAAAAATAAGATTTGGATTTCATAGTTAAAAGATTTTTATCATGAACATACTTATGTATTTTGAGCATATCTAGAGATACAAGCATCTTTTTAACTCAAAACCACTTTCTATAGATCGCTAACATAAATATCTACAACTTTTATGAAGACATCAAAGTCTAAAATGTATAATTCCCAGAATATTCATATATGCACAAAACACAAGATAAGTATTTCAATCGGACATGTTGTAGTATTTTGATCATAACACATGCTATACATATCCAATTCAGTTAGTTCAGGTCTCAAAATGCACATAACAAGAAGATCTACAACTTTAATGAAGACACCAATCACTAATTCTCACCACAAAGTTCCCAGTTTTAAAAATAATATACGTATCTCAAGTTAACAGATTTACAGCTTGGAAATACTTCAGTATTTTATGCATAACTCGAGCTACAAAAATCATTTTGACTTGAAACCACTTCTTACAGATCTATAACACAAATATCTACAACTTTCATAGAGACATAAAAGGCTGATTATGCAGGTATAAGTCCCAGAATTTTAATATATACACAAAACATAGGATAAATATTCCACTCGTACATGTTGTAGTATTTTGGCTATAACCTTTGCTATACATATTCAAATTAATTGATTCAGGTCTAAAAATTCAGATAACAAAAAGATATACAACTTTCATGAAGAAGTCAGAATCAAATTCACAATTTTTCAATTTCAAAACTGAGCAACAATATACGAAATTAAAACTGGAATCCTAGAACAGCATACAATTCTACCCATTTCATAGTTATTCACAACCCTGTCCCCTCTTACCTTAATGGAGGTTCCTAAAGTAGTTGAAAGTGTTGTATTATTATCCTAGCTTCAGATCAAGAGTGAACTTGATGGAGAAAGTGAAAGAAAATAAGAGAGAGACTTCACTAACTTTAGCTTGTTCTAAGAATTCAAACTTGGGAACAAGATGTAGTGTTGATTTAATGATGCAAATGACAAGTGGGGGACAAGATTTTCATAATGGGATTGTAGTGGGATGTTAGGTGCATGAATTATGGTGATAATGGAGGTTTTAGGTGAGAAAAATGAGCTGGATTGTTGACTTTTTCCGCAGCCTACATAATGTAGCTTGTATGATTGAAGTAAATATCAACTTTGACACTATTTCAGTATTTTAGGCATATCTCTCTCATATCTTAATGGATTTTAACGAATTTGGTATTGTTGGAAAGATAAGACAACGAGGAACAACTTTGTAGTTTACCACGTTTTCAAATTCAGACTCTAACAAGGTATTAAAATATGTACAAGATGATATGATTGAAGTAAAATATCAATTCTGACACTGTTTTGGTATTTTGGGCATATCTCTCTCATATCTTAATGGATTTTAACAAATTTGGTCTTGTTGGAAAGATAAGAAAAATAGGCACAACTTTGTAGTTGATCATATTTCCAAATTCGGACTCTAAATAAAAATTAAAATGTGTACAAGATGATGAATTTTGAGTGGAGTGTGTGGCAATTTGATGAGAGTAATTGGAAAAGCCAAGGAAATTAATAACTAAGGAAATAGGTAATAAATTATTTGATTAACTTTTACCGAAGGTATAAAGTTAAAATTATTTACCATGGTAAAAGGTTAAATTGAAGATGTTGTCCTAACCAAAAATTTATGTAGAAAGTTGAGATAAAATGGATAATATCATTGATGGTCTAAATCAAAATGATTATACATGAAAATAAAATTTTTAGGATGTTACAGCGAGCCTCGATAGAATATCCGCCCTAGTGTTTTCTTCTCTCGGCACATGCTTAAACTCCAGCATATCGAATCTTCCTTTCAACTCATTCACACAGTTCAAATATAGCTGAAGTTGGGGCTCACGGACCTGGTATTCACCTTGAATCTGTGATATCATGAGCTGTGAATCGCTGCACAATGTCACCTCTGTTGCCCCGATATCAATTGCTGCTTAGAGTCTGGCAAGACATGCCTCACATTCAGCCTGGTTGTTGGAGGTTTTAAAGTTAAATTGAAGAAAGATCTCCAGGTGCACACCGTCATCACTCTCCACAACAACACCAGCTCCACACCCTTTACTATTCGATGACACATCCACGTAAATGGTCCAATGAGCACGAGGTGTGGCTGGATCTGCCCCTGTCATCCCTACGACAAAATCAGCTAAAACTTGGGCTTTAATCCTCGTGGTTCATAGGAGATTTCAAATTCAGAAAGTTCGATAGACCATTTGATCATCCTCCCCGTGAGGTCTGGCTTGCTTAGAACAGAACGGAGTGGCAAATCCGTTCTTACCAATATTGGGTGTGCATGAAAATACGACCTCAACCGTCGTGAAGCCTAGATAACTATGAGAACGGCCTTCTCAATCTTCTGGTACCGGCCCTCTGCTCCTTGCAATATCTTGCTAGTGAAATACACTGGCCTCTGCCCCTCTGGGGTTTCCTTGACCAATGCTACTCCCAAGGCTTCGTCAGAAATCGCCAAATATAAAATGAGGGATTCACCGGGGTCTGGCCTTACCAAGATCGGAAGGCTCAACAACACCTCCTTAAGCTCTCGAAAAGCTTGTTCCTGCTCCTTTCCCCACTCAAACTTCTTGGACTTCTTTAACACCTTGTACAGGGGAAGGGATTTATGCGCCATCTTGGGCATAAACCGAGCCAGAGCTGCCAGTTTTTTGTTTAAGGATTGTACCTCCCTTAAATTCTTTAGACTCTGCATGTCCAATATTGCTTGGCACTTTCCTGGATTAGCTTCAATGCCACATTGAGTTAACATGAAACCCAAAAACTTCCCAGCTGGGACAGTGAAAGTACACTTTAACGGGTTCAATCTCATGTTATATTGCCTTAAGCGTGTGAATACCTGGCGCAAATCTTCAACATGATCACCCCCAGCCAGGGTCTTGGCTATGATATCGTCAATGTATACCTCCACCAGTTTAGTGTGCATGCCTTTAAACACCTTGTTAATCATTCGCTGGTAAGTGATCCCAATATTCTTCAAAACGAAAGGCATGACGGTGTAGCAGAAGACACCGCGGTCATTGACGAAAGCTGTCTTTTCTTGATCCTCCTCCCACATCGGAATCTGGTTGTACCCCGAATATGCATCCATGAAACTTAGGTATTGATAACCAGATGAATCATCTACCATACAATCGATGTTTGGGAGAGGATACGGGTCCTTTGGGCAGCAGCGATTGAGGTCGACATAATCAGTACACATTCTCCATTTGCCATTAGCTTTCTGAACCATCACCACATTAGAAAGCCAAGAGGAATAATGGACCTCTCTGATAAATCCTGCCTTCAACAATTCCTCTGTCTGCTCGTAAGCTGCTTTCTGCTTCTCCGGTACCAATCTTCTTTTCTTCTGGGCAACCGGCCTCGTCTTTGGATAGACAGATAGTTTGTGGCAGTAGAAATCAGGGTCCATCCTAGGCATGTCTATAGCAGTCCATGCAAAAAGGTCTTTGAATTCCTGGAGGAGTGCAAGCAAACGATGCTCCATGACTGACTCCAGCTTGTCATTGATGTGAGTGACCTTCTCTGGGGAATCTCCTAAGACGACGTCCCTAGAACCTCCGTCCGGCGTAGGCTTTGAGGGGTTGAGCAGATCGATCTTCAACTACGCTTTGGGGTTAAGATCGATCAAACTGACAGACCCAGCCGTTGTTCCTCCGTTATTCAACTTTCTTTTCTTGTTAAACGCCTCCAGCTTCACCATATTCAGGCTCAGGTTGTAGCAATACCTGGCCATCTCTTGATCACCTCGGAGGGAAGATACACAATTCTCCTTATCAATGAACTTGATAAGGAGGTGCGGGGTAGACACAATTGCTTCCATCGCATTCAGAGTTTGACAACCTATGATACCGTTGTAAGGTGATTCCACATCAATCACCAAAATTTTGGACTTCACCGTTCTTACACCAGGATCACCTTTGAAAGACACAAGGGTATCAAGATACCCATTAGTGGGTTGCTTTGCTCCATTAAAGGTTGTGAGTTCCTGTGTATAAGGCTGCAAATCTGCATTAGTAAAACCCATTCTTTTGAAGCAACTGTAAAAGATAACGTCACAGGAACTTCCCTGGTCAACGAGGATTCTCTTTACATCTTTGTTAGCTATCACAGCAATAATGACCACTGCATCGTCGCCTCCTGGGATGGTTGGGCCGAAATCATCATCTGTAAATGAGACCACCGGTGCTGTCATACCGTCCCTGAAAGGGCGGTTATCTCTGGGCTTTCCTTGTACAGATAAAATCATCCGATGGTGATTCTTGCGAGCAGTAATTGACGCTCCTCCTCTAGCAAATCCTCCAGCGATCATATCGATCACCTCACGTCGACCTTGCATTTGCTGCTGGGGCATACCGTCATTCTGAGCGCCTTCACTGATTACCACTCCCTTTTGTTTCTCAGCGGCTGTGAATCTCCTAACCGGATTACGGTTGTTATCACCCTCGTCATCATGATCTCTTCCTCTCTTCTCCATCCTGTCTGGTTCATCTAAGAAATTCTCCTTAAATAAGTATTGCTTTAACTTTCCCTCCCTTATGAGGGTCTCCACCGCGTTCTTCAATGCCTTGCATTCATCATGGTATAGCTGACCTGTTCATGGAAAGCGTAATATTTTTTAGAGTTACCAGGTCTTTTCATTAGAGGAGGCTTCTGTGTTTGAATATGTATACAGGTTCAAGGATGTTCAAAGATTTTGATAATGACAAAACACTCTTGAAGAAACCTATGCAAAAACAAAGATATGGAATCAGGTGCTAAGTAACAGCGAAGATAATCGATTATGTCACTTATGCTAATCGATTAGGAGCTTTCTGTTTTGGAAGAAACTGCATCAGGATTGAAGCTAATCGATTATGGGAATGAAGATAATCGATTATGAAGTCACTGGAATTAAGATAATCGATTACACACTTGAAATAATCGATTATGAACTCACTGGAATTAACATAATCGATTATACATTTGAAGCTAATCGATTACAATTATCAAAACTGGGATTAAATGTATCAGGTATAATATCTAATCGATTAAGGAAGCTATACAATCGATTAGGAAGCCACTGGAATTGAGGTAATCGACTACAAGACATGCTAATCGATTAGGAAGCTGCGAAATCAAATTAAATGCATCAGGTATTGATGCTAATCGATTACAGGAATTGAAATAATCGATTAGTGACTCTCTGACTTGAAGCTAATCGATTACAACGCGAGGGTGTAATCGATTACGCTAGTGGAAAAACACATTTAAGTGGGAAACCAGCTCATGTCTCCACCATTCTTCAAATTTCCACTAAGTGCAACGGCTATGAAGAACGAAGGGCACACCTCAACAGCTATTTTGGCTCTATAAATTGAAGAGGAACACAAGCACAAAGACATAACAAGAAGCTACAAATCCTTTACTCTATTTTGTGCCTTGTAAGCCCTATTTCTTGTATCTTGAAATACATTTGTATATCCTCTCATCTTGAGAGTTAGAATTGGTTAGAGCTTTCATTTGTGTATCTACTCTATTAAGAGAGTGTATTGATTGTAAACACATCACCAAACACAAGGGATTCACTCTAGGTTGAGTGGTTGTTCACTCTAGGTTGAGTGGTCACAAAGGTTGGGGTTCAACCTTTGGGTATTGAGAGATTGTGAGATTGGGTGGGTTACCCTCTGCTTGTGAGAATTGAGTTCTTGAGTGTGGGACACTAGGAAGCTGCAATTGCTCAAAGCTTGTATCTCAAATCTTCAATAGTGAAATCCTCTAAGTGGGTTGCTTAGAGGCGAGACGTACACCGGATTGGGTGGAACTCGTTATATCGGTTTGCAAGCTTCTCTTCCTTACTCCTTACTTTCATATACTGCTTGCTAATTGATTGTCATTGATTGTTTGTGAAGAGCATACTTGAACTTGCTTAATTTGTTACTCTTCAAATACTGCCCACCAGGTGTTTGGGAAATTGCTTCAGCAATACTTCTCATTATTGTGCTTTGCATATTATCCTCTTCTTAACTTCATTTGCATATTCTCATTAACTTGGTTATAAAAAATCAATTTCAAAGGCATTCCAACCAAAAGTTTTAAAACTCAATTCACCCCCCCCTCTTGAGTATTGAGGCCACTTGAACAACAGCTTCCTTATCCCATAAACACTGAGCGTGGGCCAGCCAACTTCCCTCAAAATTTAAGAATGCCTGGAGTTCAGCGGGGCGTAGTTGCTGAAAGAGGCTACACGCCTGTCCAGCTGTTAAGGTCGGGTGCTGATGAAATCGTCTCTCGGGGCATGCTTCTCTGGCCTCACCCTCTCCTTATCTCTCCACGGTTGATGTGAAGGCACTGAGGGTTTCAATCTAGCTGCTGTTGCCTCCAAATGCATCTCTATGCCCACATACTTTGAAGCTTTCCTCTGAAACTCCTCAAACGTCGTCGGAGGACTCTTCGCCAGAGACAAGGCAAAGGCTGATCCAGGTTGTAAAGCTTCAAGAACAATATGAAGTTGAATGGTCTCCGTGAGGTTAAGCACCAAAGCAGCCTCCTTATAAAACCTCCTCAAAAACTCCTTAAGAGTTTTGTTCTCTCCTTGCCTGATCTGGGCCAAGGTATGAGAAGTCCTGGGAACATCTCTAGAAATAACGAAATAGCTCTCAAACGCAGCTGCCATTTCCTCCCAGGAATTTATCGAACCTGAGGGTAAACTCTTGAACCAGCTAAGAGTTTCCTTCGTCAAGGTTCTTGGGAACATTTTACACATTACATCTTCATCTGCTCCCAAATACATGGCCTCATACATGTTACATCCCTGATATTTTAATGAAAATTATGAAATGGGAAATGTTAGCAAATATTTTAGAAGTTTTATTTAATAATTGTTTTGTGCGAGCCAAAGGTGGGAAAAGCCGGTGTCGAGGTCGGTATCTGAAACGCGAGCAGGCGGAGTTAAAGAGCGGAAGTGTGAAGGAAGAGCGGGCTGAATTAGGCGGTCTGGTCCTACCGTTGTGGGGAGAGCGCCTCACACGGGGTGGGGTCACATCCCGGATCAACTGCACACTAATTGAAACAACGGACGTGTGTGGCAACGGATGATATATCCGATCTCTAAAGTTGTAGCTCGGATTTCCGAGGTATGAACATTAAGTTAGGACGGCGGGGTCGATATGTATATCGGACCTATACTCTAGCGAATTATTAGAGGACTATGACTACGTGGACGTTGAAGGGATAAACACGTGTAATTGATATGATGACTAAGCAATAGTTTAAAATAGTAAGAATACAAATAAAATCAAGGAAAAGACGATCTTGCCCATGAACCATATATATATAAAGATTCCCTTCCTTTCCTCTTCATTTTACACAAGTTACCTTTACTATCAGTTTGTTCCTTCTCTTCCGTTTGCCTCCTCTCTCTTACCGCTGATCTGCATGCACTGGAGTGAGACTCCATTTGTGTTTGAACTACAATTTGACCTCATTCCTGTGATCGAGACTTCCAGGTGAGTCTACTGATCCAATCCAATTGTAATTCCCTTATTTCTTTCATTCTTTGGCTGTTAAGAGCCATGCATGGCTATATTCGTGGCTGTTCTCCACTCCCCTGGTGAGTGTGAGTTCAAATGTTGTCCATGAACTAAGGACGTTGGAGTGATAAAGCTGTACTTCATGATCCGTAGGTAGTAGGCTCAGCAACGAAAGACTGAGTGAAGGAATTGAGATTGCGGAACCGGTGCTCAGAGAAAGAAATAGGCACAGAGAGCAGATCACCAAAGCGTGGAACCAGAGTAAGGGGGTGTTCGGGTTATAATTAATTAGAATAGGACTTACTTTTTATTTCGATCTTTGAAGTAACGTAAACAGACTAAAGGATAATGTTGTTAAACGTAATTGTGTGTTTATACTTGTGCATGTGTGATAGTGTACATTGATGAGTTGACAATTGTGTTTGTGGTTGAGTTATCATGCATGATCTTGAAATATTTAATATTGACGTAATCAGTGTTATGCGACTCCGGGTTAGCAAGCAGGCTACCCGAGGGATGAGAAAATTGATATTTAATGTGAAAAGATCAGTGTTATGTGACGTTGGGTTAGCAAGCAGGCCACCCGATTGATGAGAAATTGATATTATTGTGAGAAAGGTAAGCTGCTGAATGATTATGTGGTATGGGATGGCCGACGGTATATGATAGCCCCTTATTTCCGGCTCCCGTGGTTTTTGTGCCCAGTTGAGCTACCCAGTGGTCAAGTAGGACCCAGTGGTCGAGGTGGAGAGTCAAGCAGGACTCGGTGAACCAAGCAGGGTTCACGGGGTGTCAAGTAGGACCCTCAGCTGAAGGCCAATCCTTTAGTATCCGGATACTAGGAGTCAGATTGCATGAGAGTCAGTTGTGATCATGATGTATGTAATGTGATGTATGTAATGAATGTGATGCATGTAATGAATGCGATGAATGTGAGGAAATAGATGGAACTGTGTGTTTGGTTTAATACAGTTATTACTTGAAATATTCTATGTTTCGGTTTGTTTATTTAGAAGTAGTGATGGATGTGTAAGTATAGATATGCATGCGTATTTGTTAAGATCCGTTCTAGATTAATTATTATGCCAAACACTCACCCTTGCATATTTTTTTTAGTAACCAGAGGCAGGGAGGGGGAAGGAGCCGTGGAGCTGGGCCAAGGGGGAGAACGGTGCCAAGGTCCGGATGAATTTGAGTGACTCTTTATAGAGTCTTATGTGTGTATAGAAACTCCATAGTGTAATTATCAGTTGTGTTAGTTGAGACCGGATTGAAGGAAAAATATATTTCAAAAATACATTACTGTTATACGCATATGTTTTTATGGTAACCTCGTGGGTTCACTAGACTATTTGCTAGAGCGAAGATTTGAGAGACCGGTTGTATATTTCGTATAATCCGATGTGCGAAAGGTGTTCGTTCACGAATAGCACCTCGTCTAAGTGAGAGTCCGGAATCTCGCTTAGACGAGTAGGGACCCCGCTCAAGCGAGACGCCCTGATTCGCCTTTTTCTCATCCGTTGTACTCAAATTAAATTGTTTTCTCTAAATACTGATAAATTTTCAAGGAAAAGGATAAATTTATTGTAAAATGTAATCGTTTGAATAAAGATAAATGTAAAAATAGTCTAGGACATTACACTTGGTATCAGAGCGGTTCTTTCTAGAGCCAGTGTGTGGGCCGATCTAGTGGATGTGATAGTTTTATGAAAATTAATTGTATTTTGTTGTGTTGAGATTGTGTGTGGTCTGGCACCGTTCCCTTGGCACTCCACTGGCGTAGTATTTTATGAATATAAGGTAAGTTTACAATCCCCTGACTAATGTTGGTTATTAATGGTGATGTGTTTACTCATTGTAGAATTACAATGGCCGGAGAGAATAGTTCTGGGGGAGGGGATGATTTCTTCTCTAGATTTACTCAGCTGATGAGTAGGACCGAGTCCGGTCCCACTCTAGATAAATTCCTAAAAAGGAATCCTCCGACTTACAAGGGGGGACACGACTACGATGGGGCACACATCTGGATTAGGGATATTGAACAGTTTTTTGAATATTTTGAGTGCTCTGAAGAGCAAAAGGTTTTATTTGCTACATATCAATTGAAAGATGAGGCTAGAGTATGGTGGTCTCGCGTGAAGGTGCAAATGAACGTAGCCAATGAGCCGTTAGTATGGGTGAATTTTCAAAGGAGGTTCCTTGTTAAATACTTCCCCGACAACTACAAAATCCGGAAAGAAATGGAATTCCTGAAGTTAGAGCAAGACCGGATGTCTGTGGCTGAGTACACCAGCAAGTTCGACGAGCTGTGTGATTTTTACCACCCTTTCTCGTTAGAAGGGACTGAAGGCAGCAAGTGTGCTAAATATGAAGCCGGACTACGGATTGAGCTCCGTAGTGTAATAGTACCGATGGAGATCAGGGATTATCCGACTTTGGTGAACAAAGCAAGGCTGACAGAAGAAGTGCAGTTGCAAAGGATGTCTCAGCCTAGAGATAAAAAGCCATTGAAGGCAAAAGGTTTCAGCTTCAAGAGGATGGGTCAATTCTTCCGAGGTGGCAAATCCTCTGCTACCTCTTCATCCTCCTCTGGTCGAGGTTCCACTGGTCGAACGGGTAATCCCCCTGGGAATCGTACATGCTACAATTGTGGCCAGGATGGACACATTGCCAAACATTGCCAAGCTAATCAGATTGTGTGCTTCCAGTGCGGACAACCAGGGCATCTCAGGCCCGATTGCCCTTAAAGGCAGCAGCAGGGCAGGACGGATAACCGAACTAACTCTTCTGGGAACCGGGGTTCCAACTTCATGAGAAGAGGTCGGAATGGAGCTGGTAGAGGGAATCCACAAGCGGGGAGGTATGACGCCCAATCTAGTGATGCCCAGAACGCCATGACTGGGCGTGTATTCGCATTTGATGCTTCAGAGGCTACGAGGAATGACAATCTGGTACAGGGTAAGTGCTTCATCTATGGTTATCTGGTTGATGTGATTTATGATTCTGGTGCCACCCATTCCTTTATTTCGGAAAGCTGTGTGCGACGGCTTGGTCTGCCAATCAGTTTGATGGAGAACGCTCTTATTGTTTCCACTCCAACTGGTTCTACTTTCCGTGCAACTACGATGTGTAGGGAACTACCGATGCAAATTGAAAACCGTACTTTTCGGGTGAATCTTATCTGTATGCCCTTAAAGGACTTAGACATTATTCTAGGTCTTGATTGGCTTGCTGCTAATCATGTGTTGGTCGACTGCTATCGGAAGAATATTGTGTTCTCACAGGAACTTGACGTGAAGGACGGGGTGAGCGATGTCCTAGCCACGTATGTTGTTTTATTCACTTCGGAGGGTCGACATGACCTTCTGCTAAATGATATTCCGATTGTTTGTGAATTTCCTGACGTTTTTCCGGAAGAAATTCCGGAGCTACCTCCTAGTCGAGAAATTGATTTCTCTATTGACTTGATTCCGGGAGCAGAACCGGTGTTCCGAGCACCATATAGAATGTCTTCGGTGGAATTAACCGAAGTGAAGAAACAAGTAAACGAATTACTAGAAAAGGGCTTTATCCGACCTAGTGCCTCACCCTGGGGCGCTCCGGTGTTATTAGTAAAGAAGAAGGACGATAGCATGCGCATGTGTATTGATTATCGACAGCTGAACAAACTGACGATCAAAAATAAGTATCCACTACCCCGGATTGATGATTTACTGGACCAGTTGTGAGGCGCCGCTGTGTTCTCTAAGATTGACTTGAGATCGGGATACCACCAAATCCGAGTGAGGTCGGAGGATATCCCAAAGACAGCATTCCGGACTCGTTATGGGCACTTCGAGTACGTAGTAATGCCCTTTGGAGTAACAAACGCTCCTGCCATTTTTATGGATTATATGAATCGGACATTTCAACCGTACTTGGACCAGTTTGTGGTGGTCTTCATTGATGATATTCTGGTATATTCGAGGTCGGACGAGGAGCATGCTCAACATCTTCGACTTGTTTTACAAGCACTCCGCGAGAAGAAGTTGTACGCTAAATTATCTAAGTGTGAGTTCTGGAAGAGTAGTGTATAATTCTTAGGGCATGTAATTTCCCAGGAAGGAGTCTCAGTTGATCCGACAAAAATTGAGGTGGTTATGACTTGGGAGACACCGAAGTCAGTAACTAAAATCCGGAGTTTCCTTGGACTAGCTGGGTACTACCGACGTTTCATTGAGGGGTTCTCTCGGATATCCCTCCCTCTGACTCGATTGACTAGGAAAGGAAACCCTTTCGTGTGGTCGGAGAAATGTGAATTAAGTTTCCAAACTCTGAAGCGGTGTTTAACTACTGCGCCCGTGCTTGCACTGCCCGATGTGACCAAAGAATTTGAAGTATATTGCGATGCGTCCAAATTTGGAGTGGGGTGTGTGTTGATGCAAGCGGATCGAGCAATTGCCTATGCTTCAAGGCAATTGAGGCCACATGAGGAGAATTACCCGACCCATGATCTGGAACTCGCAGCAGTAGTGTACGCACTGAAGATTTGGCGCCATTACTTGTATGGAGCTCGCTTTGTAGTATTTAGTGACCACAAGAGTTTAAAGTATTTATTTGATCAAAAGGAACTAAATATGAGACAAAGGAGGTGGATGGAGTATTTGAAAGATTATGACTTCGATTTGAAGTATCATCCGGGTAAAGAAAATGTTGTGGCAGATGCACTGAGCAGGAAGGTATTACACGTGGCTTACTTAATGGGCAGAGAACAAGAATTGCTAGAAAGCTTTAGAGATTTGAATATTGGAGTGGTCATGAGTGCGCCAAATCGAATGACGATTGGAATGTTAAAAATCTCCAATGAATTTCTGGAGTCTATGATGGCGGCGCAAAAAGACGATGAAGAGTTACTGAAGTTAATCGACACTCAGACCCGAGGTAAAAATAAGGAGATAACTCGAGGTGAGGATGGCGTATGGAGATTCAGGAATCGAGTTGTGGTGCCTGCATATGGAGGCTTCAGGCAGGCGGTGCTAACAGAAGCACACAAGAGCTCTCTAAGTATACATCCAGGAGTGACAAAAATGTATCATGACTTAAGAAAGGAATTTTGGTGGCCAAACATGAAGAAGGCAATAATCGAGTACGTGAAATCCTGCGTTATATGTCAGAAGTGCAAGGTTGAGCACCAACGACCTCCGGGTTTGCTTCAACCTCCAGAAATTCTGATCTGGAAGTGGGACGGTATCACCATGGATTTCGTGTCCGGACTACCCCGTACTCAAGCCGGATACAACGCTATTTGGGTGATTGTTGATCGACTAACCAAAGGTGCGCATTTCCTAGCAATAAATATGAAGTGGTCGTTAGAGCGATTAGCTAGGCTGTACGTCGCTGAAGTCGTACGACTGCATGGTGTGCCCTCAAGTATTATCTCCGATCGGGATCCCCGATTTACTTCCAGGTTTTGGGGGAGTTTGCAGCAACAATTGGGTACTGAGCTTAAATTGAGTTCGGCTTACCATCCCCAAACCGATGGTCAATCAGAACGGACTATACAGACTCTTGAAGATATGTTAAGAGCATGTGTACTGGAACAGGGCGGATCATGGGAGAAATACTTGCCCTTGGTGGAATTTGCATATAATAACAGTTACCATAGCAGCATTGGGATGGCTCCATACGAAGCTCTTTATGGTCGAAAGTGTCGTACTCCATTATGTTGGAATGAGGACGGCGATGCCCTTCATCTGGGGCCTGAGATGATTCAAGAGATGAACGAACAGATCGCTCTAATCCGGGAGAAGATAAAAATTGCCCAAGACCGTCAGAAGAGCTATTATGACAATAGGCATAGACCTCTTGAATTCCAAGTGGGTGATTGGGTGTTTCTAAGAATTTCACCAACTAAAGGTGTAGGTCGAATTTTGAAAAGCCAAAAGCTTAATCCGAAGTATATTGGACCATACCAAATACTAGAGCGGATTGGTGAAGTCGCATATCGGCTGGATCTTCCTCAATCATTGACTAACATCCACAACGTGTTCCACGTATCGCAACTTCGAGCCTACATTCCGTGTGATACAATGATGGTACCAAGTGACTCTATTGAAGTGAAGGAGAACTTGACGGTGGAGGCCGTACCAATTGGTATTGAAGAGCACCAAATCAAACGTTTAAGGAACAAGGAAGTACAACTGGTAAAGGTGAAGTGGCAGAATTTTCATTGGATAAACTACACTTGGGAGTTAGAATCTGATATGAGACGGATGTACCTTCATCTTTTTCAACCGGAGCACTGATTTCGGGGACGAAATCTCCTTTTAGGGGGGGTGAGTGTTACATCCCTGATATTTTAATGAAAATTATGAAATGGGAAATGTTAGCAAATATTTTAGAAGTTTTATTTAATAATTGTTCTGTGCGAGCCAAAGGTGGGAAAAGCCGGTGTCGAGGTCGGTATCTGAAACGCGAGCAGGCGGAGTTAAAGAGCGGAAGTGTGAAGGAAGAGCGGGCTGAATTAGGCGGTCTGGTCCTACCGTTGTGGGGAGAGCGCCTCACACGGGGTGGGGTCACATCCCGGATCAACTGCACACTAATTGAAACAACGGACGTGTGTGGCAACGGATGATATATCCGATCTCTAAAGTTGTAGCTCGGATTTCCGAGGTATGAACATTAAGTTAGGATGGCGGGGTCGATATGTATATCAGACCTATACTCTAGCGAATTATTAGAGGACTATGACTACGTGGACGTTGAAGGGATAAACACGTGTAATTGATATGATGACTAAGCAATAGTTTAAAATAGTAAGAATACAAATAAAATCAAGGAAAAGACGATCTTGCCCATGAACCATATATATATAAAGATTCCCTTCCTTTCCTCTTCATTTTACACAAGTTACCTTTACTATCAGTTTGTTCCTTCTCTTCCGTTTGCCTCCTCTCTCTTACCGCTGATCTGCATGCACTGGAGTGAGACTCCATTTGTGTTTAAACTACAATTTGACCTCATTCCTGTGATCGAGACTTCCAGGTGAGTCTACTGATCCAATCCAATTGTAATTCCCTTATTTCTTTCATTCTTTGGCTGTTAAGAGCCATGCATGGCTATATTCGTGGCTGTTCTCCACTCCCCTGGTGAGTGTGAGTTCAAATGTTGTCCATGAACTAAGGACGTTGGAGTGATAAAGCTGTACTTCATGATCCGTAGGTAGTAGGCTCAGCAACGAAAGACTGAGTGAAGGAATTGAGATTGCAGAACCGGTGCTCAGAGAAAGAAATAGGCACAGAGAGCAGATCACCAAAGCGTGGAACCAGAGTAAGGGGGTGTTCGGGTTATAATTAATTAGAATAGGACTTACTTCTTATTTCGATCTTTGAAGTAACGTAAACAGACTAAAGGATAATGTTGTTAAACGTAATTGTGTGTTTATACTTGTGCATGTGTGATAGTGTACATTGATGAGTTGACAATTGTGTTTGTGGTTGAGTTATCATGCATGATCTTGAAATATTTAATAGACGTAATCAGTGTTATGCGACTCCGGGTTAGCAAGCAGGCTACCCGAGGGATGAGAAAATTGATATTTAATGTGAAAAGATCAGTGTTATGTGACGTTGGGTTAGCAAGCAGGCCACCCGATTGATGAGAAATTGATATTATTGTGAGAAAGGTAAGCTGCTGAATGATTATGTGGTATGGGATGGCCGACGGTATATGATAGCCCCTTATTTCCGGCTCCCGTGGTTTTTGTGCCCAGTTGAGCTACCCAGTGGTCAAGTAGGACCCAGTGGTCGAGGTGGAGAGTCAAGCAGGACTCGGTGAACCAAGCAGGGTTCACGGGGTGTCAAGTAGGACCCCCAGCTGAAGGCCAATCCTTTAGTATCCGGATACTAGGAGTCAGATTGCATGAGAGTCAGTTGTGATCATGATGTATGTAATGTGATGTAT
The DNA here is from genome assembly GCA_037962975.1 of Clitoria ternatea. NCBI lineage: Eukaryota > Viridiplantae > Streptophyta > Magnoliopsida > Fabales > Fabaceae > Clitoria > Clitoria ternatea. Next base: position 54,880,755 of record CM075676.1, read on the forward strand.
GTAATGAATGTGATGCATGTAATGAATGCGATGAATGTGAGGAAATAGATGGAACTGTGTGTTTGGTTTAATACAGTTATTACCTGAAATATTCTATGTTTCGGTTTGTTTATTTAGAAGTAATGATGGATGTGTAAGTATAGATATGCATGCGTATTTGTTAAGATCCGTTCTAGATTAATTATTATGCCAAACACTCACCCTTGCATATTTTTTTTAGTAACCAGAGGCAGGGAGGGGGAAGGAGCCGTGGAGCTGGGCCAAGGGGGAGAACGGTGCCAAGGTCCGAATGAATTTGAGTGACTCTTTATAGAGTCTTATGTGTGTATAGAAACTCCATAGTGTAATTATCAGTTGTGTTAGTTGAGACCGGATTGAAGGAAAAATATATTTCAAAAATACATTACTGTTATACGCATATGTTTTTATGGTAACCTCGTGGGTTCACTAGACTATTTGCTAGAGCGAAGATTTGAGAGACCGGTTGTATATTTCGTATAATCCGATGTGCGAAAGGTGTTTGTTCACGAACAGCACCTCGTCTAAGTGAGAGTCCGGAATCTCGCTTAGACGAGTAGGGACCCCGCTCAAGCGAGACGCCCTGATTCGCCTTTTTCTCATCCGTTGTACTCAAATTAAATTGTTTTCTCTAAATACCGATAAATTTTCAAGGAAAAGGATAAATTTATTGTAAAATGTAATCGTTTGAATAAAGATAAATGTAAAAATAGTCTAGGACGTTACAATACACGTAAGCATCAAGGTGCTTAGTGGGATCTATCTCCCCATTATACTTTCCGATCAAGAGTGGCTGGGTGGTTTGCAAATGCTTGGGGATGAGTACGCTCATGAGCCTCCTTGAGAAAGGAACATTGAGTCTATACGTTCTAGATGTTACCACCGCCTGCTCTTTCCTTCTTCCACTGACTCTATCTCCAGAGTCCTGAGTTTGCTCCCTCTCTTCATAGGTAGGAATCTTTGAATATTGGAGAGTAGTAGACTTCTCTCTCGCTAACGTGTGGTGAGTCTCCTTAGCCTGAAACATCACTTTTTCCCCTGTCACCATTTTCTCCCTTCTCAACTCCATCAACTCCTCCCTGAGTTGCCTTATAACTTCATCTCGAGGATCGGGGGTTGCAACTAGTACCATCCTCCTCGAGTGGGTTATAGGAGATTCAAAAATAAGTCTCCTACCAGCCTGCTGATGGGTCACATCCTCCACGTGACCATCGACAAAACCACGTCCATCTCCCTCCATGGCTAACTACTGAACTTCTGCGAAAAGTGGGAATAACTCTATCGGGTACCACTGGGCGTTCCAATGAACTGGTTTGTACCGGGGTTTGAGATCCGGTATGGGAACCAGCCATAAACGTTGATGATTTTAAATATTTATACACTGGTATAGTGGGTATCCGATATTATAACCCGACCTCTCATTAGGAGAGACTGGTCTTGTTGTCCTGGAGATCCTTCACACTAGAGTTTTGCGTTGATAGGGGCTGAAAGATGGTGCCACCTGTGAGGATTCTCCGACACTCAAGTTAGAAGAGTGAATGAGAACTCAGAGAACACTTAAGCAATGTAATAGTAAAGTGAGACTAAGAACAACGTAACCTTGCATGCGTTGGAGAATATGCTATTTATAGTTGAACGTGGAAAATGAATCGTTGGGTGCAAGTGGGCCCAGAAGTTCTAATGCCGTGTGCAGCGTATCAATCAGAGTAGTTCAATGTTCAGTGTATGACAGAGGGTAGGTCAATGATCAGTGTACGATTCTGACACAGGAATGAGGATTATCCACCTTTTCCGTATATCACGCCTATAATTGTACTTTGCACCTTTTAGTGAATGATATAGACATATTCCGCTGTGCAGGGTATCTATCCTGATAAGTAATGACTCCACTTATCTTATCGGGGCACTGAGACAAACGGTTATATGTGACGGAAGAACGAGAACGGATCAAGTATCCGGTATCTCAGATGCAACCTCGGATGACCGGTGAGGGAAGGACTCCTAACATGGTGTCTTTATAGTACGGATATTGACCTGTGATACCGGTTGTCCTTCTAGTGCAACCAAGATGACGTCTCATCATAGGGGCCGGTATCCAGACCGGATCAATAATAAAATTAATAAATTATATTAAAGAAAATAAAGAATATGAAGAAAACACCATTCTGAGTGAATCTCGCTTAAGCGAATTCGGTATGGTTCACTTAGGCGAATCCATTCGCTCCCTCTTAAAGGCAATTAAACTCATACTCGCTTGAGCGAGATATACTCGCTTAAGCAAGATTGATCTATTTTGCTTGGGCTAGCTTAGCTCGCTTGGGTGAAATTCCAAATAGCATAAGACCCCTTTATCTCGCTTAAGCAAAAGACATTCGCTTGAGCGAAATCGCCACATGCATCAGACTCCTTGTTTCGCCTGGGAGAAATCCATTCGCCTCACATTCCCACTCAATCTCGCTTGAGCGAGTTTAGTTCAGAATCAAATCCTCATCCATTTCGTTTAGGCGAGATGGGCTCGCCTGAGTGAAATTACTCCAGTAACAAGCTCTGATGCTTCAATTAATTTTCGCATGGGCAAAAGCCATTTTCGCTTGAGCGAAATTGAACCCGAGACTACAACCCTGATACATCACCATTTCGCTTGAGCGAGATCCCTCCTCGCTTGAGCGAAACGCCATTCTCATTTGAGTGAACTCAATTCGCTTGAGTGAAAATGGTCCAGTATGCCAACCGCCTTAACTCTCTTGAGAAAGTTATGTAGACCAAACTTGGAAATTCGAATTACCTGTACAAGTGGCATTTCCAATAATCTAAACCAACTTCTAACCTACGTAATTTGCCCGTTTTAAATCCGAATACTATGAAACTTCATGGGCTCTATATTTTCCGCATTCCGAAGCTAATGGCGATATCCGTTTGCCAAAATTCAGACATATGACCAACTTATGTACAAAATGCACTATGGTCAATATATGGCAATCATACGTACCAAATCCTCTTAATTCCCTTCAAACACATCAAAATCTAATTGCGCAACTCATAAATGATATAGGAAATCTATCGATCCCTTCTGACAGTTCAAAAACTCATCGGATTATCATTTCTCCCTTCCACTTCCTAATTTTCACATTTTATGCATATGAATCATATCAACTATATATATATATTGATCCGGTCTGGATACCGGCCCCCAATGTTATGACGTCAGACTGATCTCATATAAGGAGAAGCGGTGTCACGGTTCATTATTGCCATACCAGATATCCGGTCTCCCCTCATCCGCTCTTGTCTCATCAGCTGTTCCATTCGTTTTCTCTACAACGGATGATCGTTCGTTCTCACCAAACGTCTATATAGCCGTTAGACCCTCAGTCACAGCGAGATAAGAGTTCCTAATAACTTATCAGCGAAGATACTCTATGTGGTAGAAAATGTCATGTCAATGGCCTCAGAGAGCAAGTGCATGTGTCAGCGAAATATGCGGAAAGGTGATTATCCTCCATCCTTATCACGGGATCGTACCCTGATAATTGACCTACCCCCCTGACACACTCTGAGTACTAAGCCACTTTGATTGACACACTTCACACGCTATCAGAACCAAGGGGCCCACTTGCACCCAACGATTCATTTCCTACGTTCAACTATAAATAGCTCATTTCAATACACATGCAAGGTTACGTTGTCCTAACTTACTCTTTGCTATTATACCGCTTGAGCATTCGCTGAGTTCATATACTCTTCTAACTTGAGCGTCGGAGAATCTTCGCAGGTGGCACCACCTTTCGCCCCCACTTCAACACGAAACGTTGGTGTGAAGGATCTCCAGGACAACAAGACCGGTTTTCTCCCACTGAGAGACCGGATCACGACACCGGATACCCGTGATATCGGTGTACAAACCTTAAAACACCTGTATTCTTGTGGCTGGTCCCACACTGGATCCTAGACCCCGGTTCAGACCAGTTCATATATATATATATATATATATATATATATATTCAAACACATATATCAAATACATGTATTCATATGTTTATACATATTTAAAATTTCAAGCTTCTAAGTGAAGCTATTCATCATCCAAAACCTCAAATCTTTCATACATCACATAAAACATTCTAAGAGCTGGCTAAGGCTTTAACATGCTACTGTACATACTATGTACAAACATATGTACATAATACTTTATCTTTGTGTTGAGTGACACTTCATAAGCCTTCACTTCTTCCTATATCCACTGAAAAAGATAACCATAAATAGGGGTGAGCATACTACATGTTCAATGACAGTTATTGAATCGGATCAAGTGTCCAATTCATAACCACATATATATCATAATCATATCATATAATCTCATTACATTTCATTTATTCACAATGATAATATAACCATGTTGTTCACAACAACATACACCAATGCAATCACATGCTCAATCAAATGGATCTATTATTAAGTTTTAATTTTGTGTTGCAACACTGGCTCTCAGCCATCACTCAGCTGATCTGGCCATTTTACTGGTACCAAATCGTTTGCCCTCTCACGTGACACAATCACTCCCAGCGACAACGGTAGTGTCACGGGCTAAACCCCGAGCCCCGCTTAAGAGGTTTGCCTTGAGTCCCACCCAAGGTCTTTTTATGGAATCCTCAAAACCATATTATATTTCATGTTTATTCATCACACAAGCATCCCATGCTTATCAAATGCATCCCAAGTATTCATATATTATGAATATCATTCATATCATCAACATCAATCATATATTCTATTGCATCTTATGCATAGAATTCATCACAAACTCATACATGACATATACAGTTCATAGCTCATATAAATTCAAGATCAAAACCACTCACATATAAACGGAAGACATCATATCTCATAATATATCACATATGTCATACATATTCAGGATTTCTCATTAAAGATAACAATATTATCCCGATTCCATTCATAAACTATACATTTAAAATGTAAACACTCCCCCTACCTGGAATAAATGATTCCAGAAGCTCCTCGAGCTATCGAATATTATCCGCTCGCTTTCGTAAGTTCCGAATCGAACTTTTAGCTCCGAAACTTTCTGAAGCTACCTAGTTTATTGAAACGCCATTCATCAAACCTCAATTCTATAGAACTAACATCAAGAAGCTATTTCTATTCTCTTTTTCTCATGAAAGCCCATAATCTAAAGACCTAAGCTCCTTCTATATCAATAACTTCCATCTTTATCAATGGCTTCCAATCTCTAGAAAGCTTAAGAAATTGAAAGTTTTATAAATCAAATCATGATTCTATATAAAAGTTCATCATCTTACCTTACTTGGAGAATTCAAAGCTTCTTCTCCCTAAAAGCCAAGCTTCCAACGAAAAAGAGAAAGGAGTATAGATTGGTTTCCACTTCAATTTTGATAATCTTGGAAGAATTGAAAAAGAAAGGATTAGAGATGATAATTTTGGATGAGAAGAGGAAGAAGATGAAGAAGAGATGTCTTTCTCTCTATCTCTCAAAAGTTTTTGAAGGAAAGAAGAGAAATTTCAGTTTTAAAACACTTAGGGATGCGTCCGTCATTACGACAATTATTGGGACGTATCCGTCATTTTGGCAATTGTTCAAATTAATTCCTCATTTTCCTTTAAATCCCTCTTTAAACCTCGATTTAATAATAAATTTTATTTTTAGGATGTTACATTCCTTAATCGTGTCTCATTTCATGTTCCACTAATTAAAATGTGTCACATTAATTAATTATATATAATGAATTTTTTACCTCATTAACTGATATATTTTAACTTGCTAAATTTCTCAAGGATCAATTTTGCCTTATACCAGTTGTTTTAATGACCAGTGTAAACAAATATTTTTTTACGTTAGTTATTGAAACAATCAGTGTATAATAATAATTTCATATTATTTATTTTAATAACCGGTCTAAAAAATATATTTTGCATCTGTTACTGAAACAATTGGTATAAAATGTTAATTTTTTATATTGATGTAAAACAATAATTTTTACATAAATTATAGAAAAAACCAATATAAAAAAAATTCACCCTAAATTTTAGATTCATAACTAATGAGATAAGAATTTATTATAATTAAATAATTAAGATAACATATTTTAAATGAGACAAGAAAAGTTTAAATAATAAATAATAAAGAGACATTAGATGATGCCACAGATTTCGCATGCGTAGCGTACTCTTGGATCGCCCAGCCACTTTTCTCTCTGTTAACTTAACTCTTTATCCAGTAAAACAATAACCTTTAACCTTATTTCCAACGGTTTTGAAAAAAAAATCATTTCGTAACATAAAAAAATTTAATAATCATTATAATAAATTTTTAGTTTATAACAAAAACTAAAGTATGACTTCGTATAATTTGAACATATAGTAATAATATATCACGTTATACTAATAGTTTTATTTGTATAAAGTTGATATTTATTAATATTATTTATAATAAATTTTATTGTTAGTAAAAGTGTAAAATATTTTTATCAACACTTAATTTTTTTTGTCGGTCAAAGTCTATACTAACAAAATATTTTCTAATAATTTTTAAATTTTGTGCGCTAGTAAATGATAATTTTGTTGTTGTGTGGGTTAATTAATTATTTAAAGTAGATTTTTAAATTATAAAAGGGTTTTTGATCCGGTCTCGATACCGGCATATGGATATGTGAGTAATTTCATTCGTTCTCACACTCACTACCGGTGTCACGGGTAAACCTCCAGACTGTAACCCATATCAGACATCCTTCTATATCGGTATGTCCAGGTCAGCGCCTAGTAAACAGAAAAACTTCCATGTCACCCGACAAAAAGTACAAGGTACAGGTACGGGGGAACGTTCGCAAGAGACGTGAAGCCACCCGCGTCATGTGTCAGAATCGTACACTGCATAATGTACTATTAGTCCCCTAACCCTAAGGACTATTCATTCTCCGCATGCACATATATAAATACCAACATTCTCACTACTCTGGTACGTTAAACTCATTCCCAAACTTACGCTTGAGAAACCTTGAATTCCATTTCTGGTTAGTGACTTGAGTGTCGGAGATTCTTCACAGGTGACACCACCTTTCACCCCTCATCAATGCGAAAGCTTGGTGTGAAGGATCATCAGGACTTCAAGACCTTTATTCTCTCACTGAGATAAATGGCACAATACCAGATACCCACTGTACCGGTGTACAAATTACTTTTAGCAGTTGACATTTGTGGCTGGTCCCACACTGGAGAGTTGACCCCAGTTCAGACCAGTTTAGTGGCACGCCCGTGGGTCGTTAGAGTTATTCCCACTTTTCACAGAAGTTTCACAGTATACCATGGAAGGCAATTGAGGGACTTTTCAGAAGGGGCACATGGAGAAAGTCACTGCCCAAGTCAACAGGCGTTTGGCCTTTGAATCCCCGTAGGGAGCTCTCAAAGGTTGATGCCTATAGGAACACCTGACCCTCGTGATGAGGTCATCAGGCAGCTTAGAAAGGAGTTGGCAGAGCTAAGAAGAGAGCACAGGTAGACGAAAGAGAAGGTGGTGTCTCAGGCGGAGAAGACCCACGAGGCTTCTGTTAAGGGGAAGTTCATAACTCTCCAATATTCCAAGATTCCAACGTACAAGGAGAGGGAACAGACCAAAGACTCAGGTGAGAGGGTATCTGGCAGGAGGAAGGAGCCAGTTACGGCTGTAGGGACTTATCGATTCCCTTTTTCTAGAAGGCTCATAAGCGTGCCTATCCCTGGGCATTTGCAAAAGACGCAGACCCTCTCCATAGAAAAATATACGGGTGAGACGGACCTGAGTAAGCATTTAGATTCTTACGCATATGAGGCCATGCGTCTGAGAGCAGAGGAGGATGTCATGTGTCTCATGTTCCCTCGCACCTTGACTAGAGAAGCCCTCAGCTGGTTTAAGGGGCTCCCATCAGGGTCGATAGACTCTTGGGAGGAGATGATAATGGCCTTTAATGATCACTTCGTCATTTCCAGGGACGTTCCCAAGATGTCCCACAACCTCACGTAGATAAGGCAGGGTGAGAATGAAACGTTGAAGGATTTTTTAAGAAGATTCTATAAGAAGGCAGCCATAATCCCCAATCTTACAGAGGCTATACATCTACACATCGTCATTGAGGCTTTACAGCCTAAGTCCACTTTTGCTCTTCGTGCTTAAGGAAGTAATGGGTCAATTCCAATCGTTGTCCTCGTGACCACACAAAAGGTGTACCTGCAAAAAGGACTTCAATGCTTAAGTCGGTACAGTTATAACGGAGAAAATTTGTATTACAGAGTTTAGAGTGAGGGGGTAAGTGGTTCAATAGTTTGCTTAGTGTGTTTATGGCTTAATGAATGAGTTCTTTATATAGTCTTTCCCTTAATTGCAAGTGGTGATTTGACTTGTGTCAGGGGACAAAATCTGTAGCTTTTGGCAGACACAAGTTGCCCACTTGCAACTTTTGACCAGGGTCATCATCATATATTCCGTACTGAAAAGTCTTGATACCGGCATTCCTGAACGTCAGTCTGGTTCTGTCCTTTGCAAGCGTACTTTTTTGGTATTTTAATAATTTTCGATATAACTAGTTGATGGGACCGGTATTCACACCGGGTTAGAATTAAATTAGGGTAATTTAGTCTATATAAACTTAAAAAACTACACATTTAATTACTTCTTCATCTATATAAAAAGGATGAAAAGATAATACCGAACGAATGCAATCCCTTCAGACCTCACAGAATGCACAACACGAGAGACTGATAGCTGTCATGGAATCCCGTCATGATGCTGTTACTGGGGTACTAGCTACCCTTCTTCACCGCCTCACCCCGGATACTTTTATTCCCATGTCACAACCATCATCCCAGAATGTAGAAGAACATAGAATCTAAGAAGCTAAAAAAATATTTGAGGTATATATTCAAAGTTTGAATTGGATCAGATTTGGAATAAAAAATATTGATTCAATTGTAAAAATAAACCGTAGTTTGATTTATTTATTTATTATGCGGAAATTGTAGTTTCATTTGAATGTATAGAGTATCGGTTCTAATTCAATTGTAGTTCAGAATATTGGATAATTTCTTTTGATTAATTTTAGAGATAAAAAAAATGTAAAATGAATTGGAACAGAATGAAAGCTGCTAAAGAATCATAAAACATACTTGTAATTAAATTGTTTATCAATTAAATTTCTGTATTTTTGTATAACTAATACATATATAATGAGAAATATAGAGTAAACTGAATTTGTAGTTAAAAAGGATCTGATGAGAAATGCAGATAAAGCATAAAGGCATGCACCTGCCCCGTAACATATTGAATGTTGTCATTGGATACTCATCATATCAGTATCACCTGGCCACCTATAATTAATTAAGACAAATATGAAATACCTAAATGTGATTTGGGCAAAAAACTCATTTCATTATCTGATGAATTAGAAAAATACAAGCAGTGAATTGGTGGGGATGGAGGATTAGCTATATTAATCCAATTCTAACCCAAGTATAGCCCATATAAGAAATTTATAGTTAGGTCGGTTTATAAACATTTGATGTGTTTGAAACTGTAATGTATTTTTTAAAATAAAATTTTGAAAATACGCAATTATGAAATTAACTAGAAGCATATATAAATTAATAAAAGATTTAATTAACATGTCTAACAACATTTCACATGATAAGAAATCAATAGTAACAAATTTTAGTATGATAATTTTGTAATTAAAAATATACCAAAATACTTCTTTTCAAAATCGTTGTTTTTTTATCATCGTTTTAATAAAATAAGTTTGAAATGATAAAACTTAAAAAGGTTATATGAATTTTCATGAGGACTATAGGTAGCGAAGAAGAAAGAATATTATGAAAAATTATATTGGGCTAACACGTTTGTTGATTGCGTGTAAATAGTAGATATGAAGTGATATTTTTTATGTGAAAAGCACAAGTTAAACGTGAAAAAAATGAAAAAAAAGAGGTTGAAATTAATATGAACAACAAATCTCAATCAAAACAAATACTAATTGTCGCAACCTGGGTCGCGACGGCGCGGCGAACAAGAGAGAATAGGTGAAACAGGGAGTCGCCACCAACATTTTTATCCATAGGAAAAAACATTGGGAAAAAACTGAATTCAGTAAAGCACTGGTTTTAAAAATTGAAATCCAAGTTCGGGAGTCGGTTACGAGTAGGGAAGGTATTAGCACCCTACATCGCCTGTCAAAGACAGTACCAAGACTGAAAGCACGACATAAATAGCCTTAAATAAAACATGGTTTCTTCCCTTTTATTTTGAAAATGATAGAATGGAGTAAAGGACTGTACAGACATAAAAGGCCGAAGCGAGGTTAATGGGACGTTCTTGTCCGAATTAAGCTCGACTTCGATATGGGACTGAGGGGGTGAGAGAATGTCAACAAGACGTCACGTCTAAATTGGACATCCTCGGATAAAAGGATAGGGATAGGAAAGGGATAAGCGGGACGTCTTGTCCTAAGTACCCCTTCCCTATGAAATTATGGCGAGGCTTGGGCAAAAAAACCATGGGGAAACCAACAAGACGTCACGTCTAGATTGATTTTCACGGAAGTGACCGAAAAAGGAAGTTTATGAAGGAAATATAAAAAGTAAAGCAATAAATCAGCAAAAAAGGAAATAAGAAAGACGGGCCCGACAGGGGGTTAAAGTCCTGCTCCTACGTATTCTTGAATTATCAAGAAATCAGGGTTACGTAGTTCTGAATGTAGCTATTTTTAGGAAGGAATCTGAAAGATATTGGTGGATATCATTAAAGAGGAGGATCCATGCAAAGCGAAGTTCTTCGCACGTGTACGAGTCTTAAGAGGGTTGTGTAGACAGGAGTACTCCCGTACGACACTATTTTTTTTTACAAAATCGCCCTTTTTATTATGTCAACTTATTATGGAAAAGAATAAAGACATTAACAGCGCAAACTAATGGAACGCAGGCAACTACAATCAACACACAGCAAACTCACAGGAAAGTAAAAAAAAGGGAACTGGAAGCAAAGAAATAAGGAAAGGAATGGAACCGGTGTGCCGAGCTGAGAACCGATGTGGGAGGTTGAGCACGGTGATGGTGTCAGACTGATTTCGAACTCGTACGCTGGCAGGGACAATGGACCGGAGTTGGACCTGAGCTGGAAATCCGAAGGTCACGACCGGTGTTGTAGGGAGTTGGTCCGGGGTGAACGCTGTTGAGCAGTAACGAAGATTGACAATGTATGGGAGTTGGAACGGAGTCAGTTCTGTGATGACAAGGTACGTTCGGGATATGGACGGTGTGAGAGCAGTGGCTTTGTATTAGTGAAAAAGAGAAACTTCAAACCCTCTTTCGAACTAAGGGGTCCTTTGTGGTGACTAAGGCAAGTCACTGGTTTCAGGTGGGGAAGTCAATTAAGGACCTTGAGGAATCAGAGAGAATTTCCAAAGTTTTCTCGCGTAGAGGGAGAATCTGAAAACCAACCCCTTGAGCTTCCTTGGTTGGGGCATTTATAGGGCCTTCGAGTCATGGGCTGAGGGTTTTGGGACAACCAGAAACCCCACTCACCCATCTGGGTAGTGGTGTGCAGCTCTGGCCATTATCATTGGTGGGGAGCAGGGTTTTCAGTGGGATTTTTTTAATTGCCCACTTCCGCCTCCCTGTCTGCCATTTTCTAGGGAGTGCGATTCCAGGTCACCGCGCATAATCTTCCGACCTCGTCCCCCGTTGTCAAATTTGAGACACCGGTTAGCAAAGCCATTGGTTGGACCGAGTCTCCACTGATCCGATGTGGGGCCTTAAGAATCATTACCTGTGTCCTCACACCGACTGAATCTTTCAATGTAATCACAGGGGCCGGTGTTCTCCTTCTTGGTCCGGATTTACTACCAGCCGGTGTGTCTATTTTGACCTCGGTCGGCCCCGAGATCATCTTACTTGGACCGGACTCGCTCGTCTTTTGTTGCCAGATCCGAGACATCGGCCATTAAGGGATTCCTGAGGTGAGGACGTTGGGCTGAGTTGAGGCGAGGACGAACGTTTGGGCGGAGTTGATGTTAGCTAACACCGTCTGTGGAACGTTGTGTGAAGAGGGCGGAGTGCCACACCGTTTATGGGACGGTGTGTGGAGAGACGGAGTTCCACACCGTTTATGGGAAATATATGAGGGCGGAGTGCAAATGAGGCGGTTGGCGGAGTGTTGAGGACTCATGGGCGGAGTTGAGGTGCGGTGTTAACTTAGGCCTTGTCCGATGTTACCAACTTCAAGGATGGGTCCGGTGTCATAACAATTTGGGCCGGACCGAAAGAGGTGTTCACAGATGCCCCTCTTTACTCCCTTTCACGAGAAATGTAAATTTCCGAGGTGAAAAGGGGAGTAAAGATATGAACACCGATGTAGGGGCTGAGTAGGACCAAAATCCGGTGTGGGGGTTAATGATGTGGCATTTTAAACAGCCGACGTGTCTCAAATGTGGTCCACGTCACTGGGTGACTGAGCATCCCACGTGTCATCAGCTAACTGGCTCTTTCAAAATTTAAAATTCGCGCCATTGGGCCGGAATGCCAAAAGTCGGCCCTTTTTTAATGGGCCATGGGCCGGAATGTGGAAGGTTCTGGATTTCAGCTCCTCCCTCTATAAAAGCAACTTCGGGGATCCATCATTTTCACTCCTTTCTTGATATTGAAGTGCTGTCTCTCCGACCTTCAACCTCTCCGGTGTTATAAGTTCCCCTCCGGCGTTAAAGCTTTGCCTCCGGTGTTACGTCCTGGCTCGCACCAAAGAAACTGCACGCATCGTCTCAGCAGGTAGCCATCCCACCCTTCACTTTAATTTCATAGATAGGTTATGGGGGACACCGGTTCGAGTAATGACTCCATTGAGGTCCTGTCTGGTCCTCCTTCAATTACATCTCGGCGTCAGCCGGGTGGAGTTTCGAGCCGAGGTCCGAGTCACCAAAGTGGGGCAACTTCAGGAGCTTCACATCGGTTCGTCTCATCAGGGTACCGTTTCTCCGCATTGCCTTTGTGGGAAACAGAGGGGTTTGACACATCGTCAGGCTCCTCGTTTAACTTTGGCACTGCTAGTGAAGGGGGAAGCAGTGCCGATTTATATCTTACTGACGATGTGGCCTTTTACAGTTGTATCCCCTTTCTTCGCCATACCGTACAAATGGCTTCTGAAAATTCCTCCACCGGTGTTGCTGTGATTACTGACCCTATTGAGACAAATGTCTTGGCACACCGGATCAACTGGCTAGCTGAGAAGGCCAGAGATCCTTACTTCTGGGTTCATGAAGACCCAAAGACGATTGTCTCCCGGTATGCTGAAGATGCTGCCGATGTCACCATTGAAGACGTCGTTGTCCATGCCGATGTGGAGCATGAAAACGACTTTACCGTATTTTGCCCCCAAACCTCGGACAGGATCTGCCATCAACCGGGGTCAAGGAACCTCTTCATGTATGAGATGGTATTCTCCAAGATCGGCGTCCGCTTTCCATTGACGGAGTTTGAGATGGGGGTACTCCGGTTTCTTGACTGCGCCCCTAGCCAACTTCATCCCAATGGCTAGGGCTTGGTAAGGTCCTTGGAAGTGCTTGGGGAGTACTTCCACTTCGTCCCCACAGTGGCCCTCTTTTTTACTTATTGCAGGGTGATGCGCCGGGGTAACTCTGGAGGGGGTCTAGGCTTCATCAACCTCCGCTGCGACTCAAAGGTGGTTAACTTTGAAAGTTACACCGAATCGGCCAAGACGGACGGGGTCAGTTTCAAACACTCCTATGTCAAAGTCGAGGTCAATGCTGGCAGGCCGGTGTTCTGGGAGAATTCTGATTTTTCCAGAAAGTTTTACACCGGTTGGACTCATGAACACTTTCTCCTAAAAAGCAATGCCTACATCGTCAGCGAGAGTAACTTGTCAACTGAGTCCAAGAAAGTCCTGGACGCTCTGAAGGGCTATTCGGCCATTGCCAAGTTCTCCTGCAAGAGGCTTTTGGGGACGGAGGCAGGCCGGGATACCTACCTTGGTAGTCATTGTTCACTTTCCTCCTTTTATTATCTATTTATTTCTGATACATTCACACCGGTACTAACACCGTTTTTTTCTTTGAAGGTGAGATGGCTCGGATAGACATCCTCAGGAAACTGAGAGAGGCTGCTGAAGCCCGGAACGCCGCCGTTGCAGCACAGGAGAACAGGGTGACTCCTCGACGCACGCCGGCCAAGGTGGTGAGCATACCGGCAGAAAATATTGAGGCAATGACTCTGGGACCGGCTGAAAGGGCCCCAGCTAAAAGGAAGTCCAACATCGGCTCAACCTCCAAGCCGAAAAAGCAGAAGGCTCGAAAGGTTGTGGCCGAAGTAGAGGTGCCAACGGAGGAGGAGGTCGGTCCTGTAAATGTTTCTCCAGCCCGGTCTCAACCCGAGGACATCGTCGTCAACTCCCGCCTCTCGGACTTTCTAGAGTATGTTGGAGGGACACCGGCTCGGGTCCATATCCCCTTCAAGCTCAAAGCCGATCTCCCTGCTTCTGAAGCTCAGTCTGCTGCCGAAGCAGCTATTTTTAATTTGGTCGAGGCAGCCGGGGTTCTCAGCTCTTTAGGCCGTTCTTACTACTCCGGAGTCGAGGCTAAGGAATGCCTAGACCGGATGAAGAAAGCTGAGGCCTTGAGAGTCGAGGCTCAGACTGCTTTGACCCAGAAGGAGCAGGAGCTGACCAAGAGCAAGGAGGACCTGTCCGAACTCGCTGCTGCTTACACATCGGCTGCCAAGAGGGCAGATGCTGCTGAGGCTAAGGCTAAGGCTTCAGAGGACGCTCTCAAAGCTCTCCGGACCGAACTAGATGAAGCCAAGGCTGCGAAGGCCGAGGTGGAAGAGAAAAACAAAGAACTATCCGGGAAGCTTGCCGATGTGCAGGAGGAGCAAGCGAAGGAGCGGATGGAAGCCGAGGAGCAGATGGCTGAATTTTCGGTATTGGCCGATGTCGCCTTCAGTTCTGCCGTTCGCCAGGTTGTACATCGGAATTCCGCTGTTCAACTTAACCTAAACGGTATAGGTGTCTACTATGAATTTCATGGTGGTCACCTATATGCTATGGACCGGGGTCAGGCTTCGGAACCTGAGGATATTCCTTATGAACTGATGCCCCTCCCCGAAGGCCAGAGCATGGAACTGAGGACGGTGTCGGAGGAATCCGAGAGGACAGCCTCTGCTAGACCGGACTCTCCAGCACCCAACTCTTAGGGTTTTTTTTCTTAGCCTTGTTCCGGGATGGGCTCCGGAGTTTTACCTTTGTAATGGCCTCAGTGCCCTCTATTAATACAATGCAATTTTCATCCATCTGCTTGTCTTCTTTTTCTTTCAAAATGTTTCCAAGTATCTCTCTCTTGTGACCGGTATGACTTGAAGTAACACCGTCTAATCATCAACTTAGGACTTCATCATGAATATTCTTTTGCGAAGCAAGAACCTCGGATTAGTGTATCACGGCCACCCCGTCCACAACTTTGATTAACCTTCAAACCTCCGGTGTAATTGGCCTGACATCGGTCTCGGCAACAACCCAATTCTATCCGAGGTGGGTTTCATGACACCGTTTGTTATGCCTCGAAGTAGTAAGAGGTGAAACCATTGGGACACCGTCTCTCGCAACTTGACAGGGTCTACTTCCTTTGACCTTGAGGGTCCTGACACCGTCCTTTGGATCATGTCTTAGAATAAAGTGGACCTCCTCTACTTAGTATTCATATCGGATCAACATCGTTCTCCCTTTTTTTTTTTTTTTTGAAGAATCAAGAGAGCTGTTTTCTTCTTTAACATACGACGGGTGATAGGAAGGTAACAGTGGGGAATTGCCCCTTGATTGAAGATAAAATATGGGGTGTGGCCCTTGATTTATGGAAGAGTAAAGAAATGGGGTTGTCTTTCGACTGACTGAAAAATAAATGTGGGGTGTGGCCCTTGGTTTGCAGAAAGGTAAAGGTGGGGGATTGCCCCTTGATTGACAGGAAAATAAATGTGGGGTGTGGCCCTTGGTTTGCAGAAAGGTAAAGGTGGGGGATTGCCCCTTGACTGGCAGGAAAATAGATGTGGGGTGTGGCCCTTGGTTCGCAGAAAAGTAGAGGTGGGGAATTGCCCCTTGGCTGACAGGAAAATAGACGTGGGGTGTAGCCCTTGGTTCGCAGAAAAGTAAAGGTGGGGGATTGCCCCTTGGCTGACAGGAAAATAGATGTGGGGTGTGGCCCTTGGTTTGTAGAAAGGTAAAGGTGGGGGATTGCCCCTTGGCTGACATGAAAAATAAATGTGGGGTGTGGCCCTTGGTTTGCAGAAAGGTAAAGGTGGGGGATTGCCCCTTGACTGGCAGGAAAATAGATATGGGATGTGGCCCTTGGTTCGCAGAAAAGTAAAGGTGGGGGATTGCCCCTTGGCTGACAGGAAAATAGATGTGGGGTGTGGCCCTTGGTTTGCAGAAAGGTAAAGGTGGGGGATTGCCCCTTGACTGGCAGGAAAATAGATATAGGATGTGGCCCTTGGTTCGTAGAAAAGTAAAGGTGGGGGATTGCCCCTTGGCTGACAGGAAAATAGATGTGGGGTGTGGCCCTTGGTTTGCAGAAAGGTAAAGGTGGGGGATTGCCCCTTGGCTGACAGGAAAATAAATGTGGGGTGTGGCCCTTGGTTTGCAGAAAAGTAAAGGTGGGGGATTGCCCCTTGGCTGACAGGAAAATAGATGTGGGGTGTGGCCCTTGGTTTGTCATGACTACGAGTCTTTGGGAAACTGCCTGGGGTGGTGCCCCTGTTGGAATTGTTTAGGAAGTGTAGTTCCACTAGGGCAGGATAACTCCTCCTGGTGACCTTCATGGTACCACTGGGAAAGTGTTAGGTGAGTTGGGACAGACAATCTGGGGGGTGTCAAGGAACTGTCCTTCTAAGGAAAGAGAATGAAATCTGGGGAGATGCCCCAGTTTGATAATGGCTGCATGTTGTTAGGGGACTGCCCTTTGAAAGAAATCTGGGGAGATTCCCCAGTTTGGGTTGACTGGGAAGTGCAGTCCGACTGGGGATGGGTTTGGAAAGTGTAGTTTTTTGGTGATTATGGTTCCGCTGGGGAATGAGAAACTTGGGAAGTGCTAGTTTTGGCGATTGTGATTTCACTGGGGATGCCAATCTACTGATTTCTCTTGGGGAAAACTTCTGATCCAGATTTTGTGTCAGGTTCTTCATTGCAGTGTGACGTAGTTCCATCACCCTTCAAAACAGATGGTTAGAAGCACGAGTAACAAAGAATTAACATTTCGAGCGACCTTTCCTGAGAGATAGGCTTTCAAGATAACTCATGGATGAGATAGAGACAAATTCTGTCTTCCAGGAACATAATTAACAGAATTGGTTATGCTTTCTCACGGGCCGGGTCTGACGCCAGGATACATTTCGTTTCACCACGACTTTTCATTTCATCACTTTTCATTTCAAAAATTTCCTCTTAAGAAAAACTTGTTCGTTTATAAGATTCAGCCGTAGACTCAGGAGAAGGAAAGGGAAAGCTTATTTTATTATTGAATATAAGTATGTACATTGGTAATAAAGGTAAAGGTAACAAAAACATATGTATAAACAATTAAAAGGTGGGAGAGAAAGAAGGCCTTTTAAACCTTCCAGCGACTCCTTGCGAGTGATAAGAATCCGGATCTTTTCCTCACGACTTCGAGACCATCCTCTGATTTTACTTCTGGGAAATGATTTTGACAAAGATGCGCGTGCCTGACCAATTTTCCTTCTCTGAAGAGTTCACGTCCTTACGCCTGAACTTGTGGCTTTTTATTCTACCTGAGCCGCCCTTCCGGGTTTTCGACTCATCAAGTAGCTCTAATTTTTGCCTAGGCTGCCCCATGGGTTTTCAGCCTAGCGAGCACCCTTTTTTTTGTTTTTGTTTTTGTTTTTGTTTTTTTTTTTTTTTGTTTTTTTTTTTAGGCAAAATATTTCTTCACCGCGTCGGCGTTCACAGGCATTGGTAGATCCTCTCCATCCACGTTGGTGAGGATTAGAGCTCCTCCAGAGAAAGCCTTCTTCACGACGTATGGTCCTTCGTAATTAGGTGTCCATTTCCCTCGGATGTCCTTTTGGATTGGCAAGATTTTCTTGAGGACTAGGTCTCCTTCTCGGAATTGTCGAGGTCGTACCTTCTTTTCAAACGCTCGTTTCATACGCTTTTGATACAGCTGACCATGACAAAGGGCCGCTAATCTCTTCCCATCAATCAGATTTAACTGGTCATGTCGAGTTTGGGTCCATTCAGCTTCCTTTAATTCCGCCTCCATTATCACTCGAAGAGAAGGGATCTCTACTTCGAAAGGCAGGACTGCCTCCATACCATAAACCAGGGAGAATGGAGTTGCCCCAGTTGAAGTTCGGACCGAGGTACGATACCCATGTAAAGCAAAGGGGAGCATTTCGCTCCAATCTCTGTAGGTCACAACCATTTTTTGTACGATCTTCTTGATGTTTTTATTGGCTGCCTCGACTGCCCCATTCATTTTAGGGCGATACGGGGAGGAATTATGATGGTGGATTTTGAAGTCTTCACAAAGTTCCTTCATCATTTTGTTATTCAAATTCATGCCATTATCAGTGATGATCTGACTCGGCAGACCGTACCGGCATATCAGTTCACGCTTGACAAATTTAACCACAACACTCCTTGTCACATTGGCGTACGAAGCAGCTTCTACCCATTTTGTGAAATAGTCGATAGCGACTAAAATGAAACGATGACCGTTAGAGGCTTTTGGCTCGATGGGTCCAATGACGTCCATACCCCACATTGAAAAGGGCCAGGGAGCTGACAAGACATTCAGGGAAGACGGGGAAGCATGAATATGGTCCGCGTATATCTGACATTTGTGACACTTACGAACATAGGCAAAACAGTCTGACTCCATGGTCATCCAGTAGTAACCAGCCCTCAAGATCGTTCTCGACATGGCGTGCCCGTTGGTGTGAGTTCCAAAACATCCCTCGTGGACATCCCTCATGATTTTACTTGCCTCGTCGGTGTCGATGCAACGAAGAAGGACAGAGTCGTAGTTTCTCTTATAAAGCACATCACCGTTTAAGAAGAAACCCATGGCGAGCCGTCGCAGGGTTCTCTTATCATTCTCTGTAGCACCTTCGGGATATTCTTGATTTCGGGCATACCTCTTGATATCGTAATACCAAGGCTTCCCATCTGACTCCCTTTCAATCATCTGGCAATATGCGGGTTCGTGGTGCCGCACTATTTCAATGAGAGGCATGTCGTAATCATTGCTCACCTTGAACATAGATGCTAGGGTAGCCAAAGCATCAGCCATTTGGTTGTCCTCCCGGGGAACATGGTGAAAAGAAACATCATCAAATTCCTTAATCAACTCCTTGATGCGAGTTTGATAGGGAATTAATTTGCTGTCTCTAGTCTCCCACTCTCTTTTTAGTTGGTGAATGACCAGGGCAGAATCCCCATATACTTCTAATTTCTTCACTTTGGCATCCAATGCTGCTTGGATTCCCAGAGAACACGCCTCGTACTCAGCGATGTTATTGGTACAATCAAAACATAATCGAGCACAAACGGGGATAAGTTCTCTGTCAGGTGAAATGAGGATTGCTCCGATTCCGTGTCCTAATGCGTTAGAAGCACCATCCAACCTTAGGGTCCATTTATCCTTTTGGGCTCCTTCTTCATCAATCAGGACCATGATATCTTCATCCGGGAAGTCAAACTGCATGGGCTGATAATCTCTTATGGGTTGATGAGCTAGGTAGTCAGCCAGAACACTTCCTTTTATAGCCTTCTGAGTGACATAGACTATATCATACTCAGTTAGCAGGACCTGCCATCGAGCAATCCTTCCGATCAAGGCAGGTTTTTCAAAGATATATTTGACAGGGTCCATTTTGGAAACTAGCCAAGTAGTGTGGTTTATCATGTATTGTCTCAAACGTCGGGCTGCCCATGCTAACGCACAACAGGTCCTTTCCAGAGCAGAATACCTCATCTCGCAGTCAGTGAACTTCTTGCTTAGATAATAAATAGCTTGCTCTTTCTTCCCAGCCTCATCATGTTGCCCCAACACACAACCCATGGATTCATCTAACACTGTAAGGTATAAAATGAGTGGTCTTCCCGGGGTAGGTGGGATCAAAACTGGCGGGTTCTGCAAGTACTGCTTTATTTTTTCAAAAGCCTTTTGACAATCCTCGTTCCATTGAACTGGTTGGTTCTTACGGAGCAATTTGAAAATTGGCTCGTATGTTGCCGTCAACTGTGAGATGAAGCGAGCGATGTAATTTAATCTCCCTAGGAAACCTCTAACTTCCTTTTCTGTACGGGGAGGAGGCATTTCAAGAATGGCTTTAACTTTGTCAGGGTCGACCTCTATGCCTCTCTTGCTTACTATGAATCCCAGCAATTTCCCGGATCTTGCGCCGAAGGTGCACTTGGCTGGGTTTAGCCTAAGCTTGAATTTCCTCAGCCTTTCGAAGAGTTTCCTTAGGTCTTCCATATGCCCTTCATCCGTTTTAGACTTGGCAATAATATCATCGACGTAAACCTCCACCTCCTTGTGCATCATGTCATGGAAAAGGGTTACCATGGCCCTCTGGTAAGTTGCTCCGGCATTCTTTAGACCAAAAGACATCACCTTATAACAGAAGGTTCCCCACAAGGTGACAAATGTGGTTTTTTCCATATCCCGGGCGCCATCTTAATTTGATTGTATCCGGAGAAACCGTCCATGAATGAAAAGATCGTATGTTGCGCGGTATTGTCGACCAGAACATCAATCTGAGGCAGGGGAAAATCATCCTTGGGGCTAGCCCTGTTCAAATCGCGATAGTCCACGCACATTCGTACTTTGCCATCCTTTTTCGGGACCGGGACGATATTTGCCACCCACTGTGGGTATTTTGCCACGGCTAAGAACCCGGCATCAAATTGCTTCTTGACTTCTTCCTTGATTTTCAAAAGCATCTCAGGTTTCATACGTCGCAGCTTCTGCTTTACCGGCAGACATTCGGGTTTTAATGGTAACCTATGTTCGACAATGCTATTGTCCAGTCCCGGCATATCTTGGTAAGACCAGGCGAAAACATCGCTGAACTCTCTCAACAACCCAATCAGTTCCTGCCTCTGTTCTTTACTTAACGAGGTACCAATTTTGACTTCCTTTTTAACTCCTCCAATTCCCAAATCGATAACCTCGGCTATCTCTAAGTAGGGCAGAATTTCCCTATCCTCTTGTTCCAATAACCGGGTTATCTCAGGCGAGGGATCGCAGTCTTCATCATATTCCTCATTGGCGCAATCAGTTAGACAGTCAAAATCGTGAAATAAGACCGAATTCTCACTATTCTCAGATGAATCGCTTTTGGATCTGCATTTTCAGTGTATCATAGCAAATGAAAAGGAAAACAAGCAAGAGAAAGGTTTAAATAATAGGTTACTAAACAGATCAAGCTATTTGGAAACTGACGGCATTTATTATTCAAACAAACGAACAAGTTTTTATTGTTACAAAATGAGATCCCGAAGCATAGCTAGAGGATCGAACAGAAAACATGATTACTTTGATGAAATGGTACAAATCGTGGGGAATTCTATGACCTCCCAGTTGTTCAGTTCCTGACCAGGTGAGCCAGCATACACAAATCCGGGGCCTTCATCAAGATCACTTTGGATCACGGCCACTTGATCTGGAAACATTACTCCGGCGCTCCTGAAGCTCTGGTAGAGGTCACAGATGGGGATTTTCGCAGTGTTGAATGCATGCCCGGTATGACGAGTAATTCTCTTCCCTCTCCTCTCTTCTTCTACCCTTTTTTGGTCTTCAGTGGTAGGTTGGTATCCCAGGCCGTACCTATTTTTGTTCTCAGGGATACAGACAGGTTGAATTCTTCCTTCCAGTTCTCTTCCGAGTCCTTTTCCCGGCTTATATCCTCCTCGTAGCATGGTCTTTGCTACTGCTAGCGGTACCTTTGGGAAAGGCATGCTTGTGGCGTTGGCTATCTCCAAAGTCTGGAAAGATGTCTCGAGGGCTTCCTCGGCTGCCTCTACATAGGGGGTAGTAACTGGCTTACTGACCAGAAGATCCTCCTCTCCAGAAACGATTACCAGTCTGTTATCAACGATGAACTTTAGTTTCTGGTGTAAAGTGGATGGAACTACCCCTGCTGAATGGATCCATGGCCTCCCTAACAAGCAACTATAGGCGGGCATGATATCCATTACTTGGAAGAGAACTTGAAAGATATGGGGTCCAACTTGTATGGGTAGCTCAACTTCGCCTATGACCTTCCGTCGGGTCCCATCAAAAGCTCTTACTATCATGGAGCTCGGTCTCATGCATGCCCCATCTATGGGTAGTTTAGCTAATGTATACTTGGGCATCACATTCAAGGATGATCCATTATCGACGAGCACTTTCGCCATAATATGGTCTTGACACTTCACAGAGATGTGGAGGGCTTTGTTGTGTCCTTTCCCTTCCACCGGCACCTCGTCATCCGTGAAAGTCAGATAGTTACTGGCCACTATATGTCTGACAATACCTTGGAACTTATCAACAGGCAAGTCATGTTTCACGTGTGCCTCACTTAGCACCTTCATCAGCGCGTTCCGATGTGATTCAGAACTTGTCAGCAGAGATAATAAGGAGATCTTGGCGGGGGTATAGTTCAACTGATCCAATACCTGGTAATCGCTGTGGCGGATAAATTTTAAGAACTCCTTAGTCTCCTCTTCTGGCACAACCTTCTTTGCTTCGCCAGCGATCCCAACCTTCCCGGTTTTGCCTTCCGCAGCAGTCTTGTCTTGCTTTGGCTCTGAAGGTGCATACACTCTCCCACTTCGGGTCATTCCGCCTACACCGGCGATGTTGGTAACCAACAAAGCAGGCGTCGGATCAATTATTACGGGGTTGGAAACGACTATGTCCGTGTTATACTTCCAAGGCACGGCGTGGGAGTTGTCATACGGGAATGGAGCAGGTGGCCGTGCCGTAATAGTAGTTCTGGCAGGGGTCTGCGTTAGCGACGCGTTTTTAGTATAAAATATGACCAGGGGTTTTGGGGCCCGAGGTCCAGTCTGTCCCTGTATCATATTTACCTCATCGCCATGGCGCTTGCAGACTCGTATAGTGTGACTGTCCATAAACCTTTGGAGAGTTTTTCGAAACTCTTGCTGCTTTGTCGATTGGGCATCATCGAAGTCTTCATCCCATTTGTCCTTCACTAACCCTACCTCAAACATAAGGGAGTGAATTCCTTTTAGAGGCATCTGAATGTCCTCAACACTGGACGTATACTCCACATCTTCCCCGATAGCATTGACCCCGGGCCCTTCATGATTAGGCAGAGGGTTTGTTGTCACATTTGGACTTCCTTCTCGGAAGCTTATCCAATCTGCCTGAATCAGGTCCCTTACTTTATATTTCAAAGCCAGACAATTTTCAGTAGAATGGCCTGGTGCACCCGCATGATAATCGCATCGGGCATTAGGGTCATACCCCCTAGGATAAGGTGGCTGTAGTGGCCTCAAGGGACAGGGTACTACTAGAGTTTTTTCAATGAGGTGAGGCAAGAGTTCGGTATAGGACATTGGGATGGGATCGAACTGGGGTGGAGCACGGTCATTGTTCCTTCTTTGGATATTTGGCGGTGGATTGGCTTGTGGTGCTTGGTGTGGTATCTGTGGTGGCGCAGGCGGCCGTACAATGGTTGGTCTGAATTGTGGTGGATTAAGGTTTGGAATGGCTGCCACATACGGGTGCGACACGCCGGGATATACTGGTGAAAGGCTAACTGGGGTAGGTGGCCCTGCCAGGTTCCTTCTCTGGTTGTGAGAGACCAAGTTGGTCTCCCCTTCTCTTCTCCTGTTTTCGCCAAGTGTAGGTCTCCTTGCAGCTCCCATCCCAGATGGACTTCGGACTATCCTGCCGGTCCTTAGCCCATTTTCTATCCTTTCTCCAATAGTGACAATATCAGAGAAATGGGACGAGACACTTCCAATCATCTTCTCATAGAAAGGAGTTTGAAGTGTATCTATGAACATAGTGATCACCTCCTTTTCAGATAGAGGTGGGTCAACCTGTGCCGCCACTTCGCGCCACCTTTGGGCGTACTCCTTGAACGTCTCATTATCTTTCTTAGTCATGTTCTGCAATTGTCCCCTATCCGGGGCCATGTCCAGGTTATATTTGTATTGTTGCATGAACGAGTCTGCTAGGTCTTTCCAGCAGCGTATACGAGAACGCTCTAGATGATTGTACCACGTCAGGGGAGCCCCAACCAGGCTATCCTGAAAACAATGAATCAGCAGAGGGTCATTTGACGCATGCGAAGCCATCTTACGGCAGTACATGGTTAGATGATTCTTTGGGCATGTCAACCCTCTGTATTTTTCAAAATCGGGCGTCTTGAATTTAGGAGGTATGACGACATCAGGGATTAGGCAAAGTTCAGCAGTAGTGCCTGTCCCAAATTTACTTGTTCCTTCCATCTCCCTTAAACGCCTTTCCAAGAATTCCAACCTCTCTTCCTGGGTGGTAGCCACAGCACTCGGACCGGCAGTAGTGTGTTGACCAAACTTCCCATATTGCTGGTAGGAATGAAACAGGTCAGTGTTTGGTATGAAGGTATCCGGTTTGGCAGTGGTTCGGGGTATATGAATGGTATGAGCAGGCTGCGCTTGGGCGGCTTGTGTTTGGGCGGCTTGAGTATGAGTGAGTGGGACCTGGGTGGCTTGTGCTTGGGTAAGTGGGTCGTTTGGTTGATTAGTGTTAAGCTGGGCAGTGATGGGAACTTGGTCTTGGTGGCAAGGTTCTTCCTGGAGTGGTGGGAAATATCCGTGCGGTAAACCATACGGGGGAAAGGGAATAACATTGCCTTCCTCATCCACAAAGGTATGTTGTTGTGTGTTTGCAGGATTTGGTCTCCTTATACGAACAACGAGGGGAGGTGCGGTGGTCCTGGGGTCAGATCCTGTAGCCGGATCTTGACCGTGATGAGAGGTGGGTGGTTGTTGCCGGGCGTCTTCAACCCCTGCAGAAGATCCCCCTTCTGTGACTCTCCTCTCCAGGAGCTTGGCCATCTCGGCCATCTGTTCCTTGACCTGGGCGAGCTCAGCCTTCAAATTCTCATTTTCTTGTTCTATGTCAGCCATGAGTTTCTTCCTGAGCCTGGTCCCGTAAGAATGTTTACCCGTAATGTCTTTAGAAAGAAACACAAAAGAAAATTTAGAAAAGATAAGCGAATTAAAGAAAAAATTAAGTGAAACGAGATTACGCGGGAAGCAATGTTGGAACTTGACGGATCCTTCGACTGTTCCTCAGAACGTCACGTTCAAAAGTACTAAGTAAAGCATTGAATGGAAATTAACATGAGATAGTTGTGAAGACAAAAGAATCCATTATCTCGAAAAGAGTACATTATTGCCATAAAGTGCCGAGTTACAAAGCGGAAAAATAAATCATCCATCCCTAGCTCGGGCAATCATTTCCCTCATTTTACAAATTCGTCCTCTGCAGTAATCTAAGAACGTTGCAATTTCCCTAGGAGTGTTGACAGGGTTAGCAATTCCTTCCGCTTGTTTGAGTAAAAACGGGAGATCTTCTAGAGCTCCGTTGGCCAGGTACGCCAGCTTAGCAAAGCGATCTATCCATAAGTGAATAGTTTCATTTTGTTCATCTTCTAAGAGGCGTATGGTCTCTTGACAATCTTGCTCAATGTTTATGGCGCGTTGTCGTTCCCTACTTATCTCTTGTTCGCAAGCCTTTTTCATTTCATTGAGTTGTTGTTCCAATTTGTGGACTTGTGTCTGTAGGAGCTCTTTTTGTACCATGATATTCTGCTCATTTTCTTTCGATTATGCCAGCATATCCTTCAGAAGACGTTTCTCAGCTAGGATGGTATCACTTTGCTTGTTCTTCATTTTTAGTTGAGAATTGGCCGCTTGAAGACATTGGTCTTGTTTTATCATGTAGCTCTCATCAATCTTTCGTTTCTTCCTGATCTCTTCAACAGCTTGCTTGTTCTCCAGGTTCTCCCTTTTCTGAAGGGTGTATTCTTGCTGACATCTCAATAAGTCTTGCTCTAGCTTCTTGTTCCTGGCAGCTAACTCTTCTATTTTGGTCTTTAGCGCCTTGGTTGCTTCATCCTCCACAACAAGTGATGGAGCAGGAGGATTTTCCTGGAGACGAGGGGGACTCCTGAAGGGTAATTTAACAATAGAGACCCTATTCAAGATCCACTCATAATATTCTCCTCTGACATCATGGCTTCGGGCCCCCAGTTCTCTTCCCTTCCGGTGGACTTTCTTCCATGCATTCGCTATATCCCGAACGACAAGGACACAGCTTCCTTTCGAGTAATATGAGACGAAAGGAATGAGAGACTCTTCATCAGGTGGTCCAAGCAAAGGATAAGCTAGCTGACGCTTGGCTATGATGGGATTATAGTTGATACACCCTTGCGTACCAATAAGGGGAACATTTGGGTAATTTCCACAGTGATGAACAATTGATTCAATTTCCAACCATTGGGGATACCACCTAACCTTCTCAGCTGTAAGCCCTATAAAGTGATTGGCCCACTCACGCCCACTTTTCACTGCTAATTGACATAGCTTCAGATCAAAAACCGGGCATTCGGCCTTACAGACTTGGTGGAAAACATGCGATGTGAGCCATACATACAAAACAGGTAGACAACAAACAACCCTTTTTCCACCTTGTGTGTGACAGAAATCCATGGTGCAGTACACATTTGCCAACACAGCCGTGACAGGATTCTCAAGCCTGTGCTTGCGAGCTAGGAATACGGCAATAGCATCATAATCCACATAGTTATCAATGTTGGGGAACAAGACAACGCCATAGATGGTAATAGCTAGAGCATCCATAAAGGCTTCCCAATTTTCCTTTTCTGCTAGGACCTGCATATGTTTCTCGAGAAATTCCCGAGTGAATCCAGGGATCTGATTTCTATTCAGCTGTGCATCCCTTAAGGTGTCGGGACGGATCTTCAGGACACGGGCGATGGAAGCAATAGTTGCGTGATGGTCAAGATGACGATAAGGTATCTGTCCTTCCAAAGGCATCCCCAAGATTTGTTCAAATTCTTCAATGGATGGGGCCAACTGAAAGTCTCTAAATGTGAAACACCTGAGAGGTGGGTCATAGAATTGTGCTAAGGCAGTGATCGCCTCAATTTGCACTTCCACTTCTAACAACTTCAGAATCCTTCCATACTTTCTTGTAAAAGCCATTTTCTGTGTCAGGCTTAATTTTCTCCCCATTGTTTGCAGACTACCCATGTCAATCTTCTTGGCCTTAAGGTGCAATACTTTCCTCAACTCGGTCACATTTGTGTCACAACTATCAGATCTCATGTTAATTTCCATATTGCTCAAAGGTACCCGCTAA
Source organism: Clitoria ternatea (assembly GCA_037962975.1). Taxonomy (NCBI): domain Eukaryota; kingdom Viridiplantae; phylum Streptophyta; class Magnoliopsida; order Fabales; family Fabaceae; genus Clitoria; species Clitoria ternatea. The sequence continues at coordinate 54,908,240 of CM075676.1, forward strand.
ATTCCAGACAGCTTCCTGTAAGAGCAAAGAGAGAAAAAGAAATCAGTTACTGCTATGTTTTGTGAACCATTACTTCTTCATTAATTTATTGGAAAATACTTTCAGTTTGAGAAGTAGCGGTCGGCAAAACTCATGTGAAACTAAAGTCGCACGGGTTATGGATCTTCCCAACGTCATCAATATTTGCTTGAATAGAATTTTGTTTTCATTTTGACGATTGGGAAGATCTGTAACCCAGGACTCATAAGCACACAAAAAGTGAGGGAACTGCTTATTTGTTAAAGGATTACTATTTTTTAGAAAGAAAAAAAAACGATTCACCCTTTGTTTGGAATAAAGTATCCCTTTGAACACGTAAGCAGTTCATCAATTTTGGATTTAAAGGGAAAGCGAGAATGAGATAAGGTATAGTAAAGCCTGCCCTTTTGTGCCTTAAGCCAGGTTTTTTTCTGAAAGCCTTTTCTGGGACCTATAGCTTATTTAACAGTGGATTTCTCACGTTGGGTGGCTTCCGCTAGACATCTAGAAGGTCACCAGAGCCAAGATCCTAATCATGACAGGGACGCAAACAGTGAGGAATTCACTAAGTGCGTATATCATGAGAGGTCGAACTCTGGTTGAGGTTCTCATGAATACCGGATAGGAAGTACATCCCATACGATTCCGTTACCAACCCCTCCTAACTTAAGCTTCATTTGGGGCCCGGGTATAGGGCGCCACTCATAAGTGTGTGCAAATAATTGTGAGTGTAGTGTGTGGAAGGGCAGTCCATACCTTATACCTTACCCATTCTGCACAAAGAACAAACACAGAGCAAATATACAATGTCGTCTACCCTAGGGTTCAATGTTTGCGGAAAAGTAACATGGTCTCCTGCCCTAGGGTTCAATAGACAAGCAAAATATAGACAAAGAAACAAATAACAAGACGATTAAAACAAGAACAAACATTCACAACAATCAATAGAAAATAAGACAATGGAAAAAAAATCCAAGCTAACAAAGGCTATATAAAAAAGAACATGCGCTTTCAATCAAACTGGCCTGACTCTCTTGAGTGCATCCCCAGTGGAGTCGCCATCTGTCGCAACCTGGGTCGCGACGGCGCGGCGAACAAGAGAGAATAGGTGAAACAGGGAGTCGCCACCAACATTTTTATCCATAGGAAAAAACATTGGGAAAAAACTGAATTCAGTAAAGCACTGGTTTTAAAAATTGAAATCCAAGTTCGGGAGTCGGTTACGAGTAGGGAAGGTATTAGCACCCTACATCGCCTGTCAAAGACAGTACCAAGACTGAAAGCACGACATAAATAGCCTTAAATAAAACATGGTTTCTTCCCTTTTATTTTGAAAATGATAGAATGGAGTAAAGGACTGTACAGACATAAAAGGCCGAAGCGAGGTTAATGGGACGTTCTTGTCCGAATTAAGCTCGACTTCGATATGGGACTGAGGGGGTGAGAGAATGTCAACAAGACGTCACGTCTAAATTGGACATCCTCGGATAAAAGGATAGGGATAGGAAAGGGATAAGCGGGACGTCTTGTCCTAAGTACCCCTTCCCTATGAAATTATGGCGAGGCTTGGGCAAAAAAACCATGGGGAAACCAACAAGACGTCACGTCTAGATTGATTTTCACGGAAGTGACCGAAAAAGAAAGTTTATGAAGGAAATATAAAAAGTAAAGCAATAAATCAGCAAAAAAGGAAATAAGAAAGACGGGCCCGACAGGGGGTTAAAGTCCTGCTCCTACGTATTCTTGAATTATCAAGAAATCAGGGTTACGTAGTTCTGAATGTAGCTATTTTTAGGAAGGAATCTGAAAGATATTGGTGGATATCATTAAAGAGGAGGATCCATGCAAAGCGAAGTTCTTCGCACGTGCACGAGTCTTAAGAGGGTTGTGTAGACAGGAGTGCTCCCGTACGACACTATTTTTTTTTACAAAATCGCCCTTTTTATTATGTCAACTTATTATGGAAAAGAATAAAGACATTAACAGCGCAAACTAATGGAACGCAGGCAACTACAATCAACACACAGCAAACTCACAGGAAAGTAAAAAAAAGGGAACTGGAAGCAAAGAAATAAGGAAAGGAATGGAACCGGTGTGCCGAGCTGAGAACCGATGTGGGAGGTTGAGCACGGTGACGGTGTCAGACTGATTTCGAACTCGTACACTGGCAGGGACAATGGACCGGAGTTGGACCTGAGCTGGAAATCCGAAGGTCACGACCGGTGTTGTAGGGAGTTGGTCCGGGGTGAACGCTGTTGAGCAGTAACGAAGATTGACAATGTATGGGAGTTGGAACGGAGTCAGTTCTGTGATGACGAGGTACGTTCGGGATATGGACGGTGTGAGAGCAGTGGCTTTGTATTAGTGAAAAAGAGAAACTTCAAACCCTCTTTCGAACTAAGGGGTCCTTTGTGGTGACTAAGGCAAGTCACTGGTTTCAGGTGGGGAAGTCAATTAAGGACCTTGAGGAATCAGAGAGAATTTCCAAAGTTTTCTCGCGTAGAGGGAGAATCTGAAAACCAACCCCTTGAGCTTCCTTGGTTGGGGCATTTATAGGGCCTTCGAGTCATGGGCTGAGGGTTTTGGGACAACCAGAAACCCCACTCACCCATCTGGGTAGTGGTGTGCAGCTCTGGCCATTATCATTGGTGGGGAGCAGGGTTTTCAGTGGGATTTTTTTAATTGCCCACTTCCGCCTCCCTGTCTGCCATTTTCTAGGGAGTGCGATTCCAGGTCACCGCGCATAATCTTCCGACCTCGTCCCCCGTTGTCAAATTTGAGACACCGGTTAGCAAAGCCATTGGTTGGACCGAGTCTCCACTGATCCGATGTGGGGCCTTAAGAATCATTACCTGTGTCCTCACACCGACTGAATCTTTCAATGTAATCACAGGGGCCGGTGTTCTCCTTCTTGGTCCGGATTTACTACCAGCCGGTGTGTCTATTTTGACCTCGGTCGGCCCCGAGATCATCTTACTTGGACCGGACTCGCTCGTCTTTTGTTGCCAGATCCGAGACATCGGCCATTAAGGGATTCCTGAGGTGAGGACGTTGGGCTGAGTTGAGGCGAGGACGAACGTTTGGGCGGAGTTGATGTTAGCTAACACCGTCTGTGGAACGTTGTGTGAAGAGGGCGGAGTGCCACACCGTTTATGGGACGGTGTGTGGAGAGACGGAGTTCCACACCGTTTATGGGAAATATATGAGGGCAGAGTGCAAATGAGGGCGGTTGGCGGAGTGTTGAGGACTCATGGGCGGAGTTGAGGTGCGGTGTTAACTTAGGCCTTGTCCGATGTTACCAACTTCAAGGATGGGTCCGGTGTCATAACAATTTGGGCCGGACCGAAAGAGGTGTTCACACTAATTTTATAAGATTTTTTAAAAAAAATATCCTGATACATTTCTAATTACAAAATTATTGTAGAAAATATCATACCTTCTATTTAAAAAGAAAATAAATATTACTCTTGCACAGGTTAGGTATAACTATAAATTTGATCCGCACTTGATACATTGTGTACTCGCATCGACCTCACATGCCTACTCCGAATAATGGCCTACAGAAGAAACAAGGGCACAAGTATAAGAACCATCCTACTTCAGAGAATTTGGGGTGTTTACCATTTGATCTTTGACACTATACACTAGGCCGGCGGGGCATATCATTGATACCTCCTACCAACATTAAAAAAGTTAGCGACAAGATCATGATTATTTCGGACAACCCACAAAACTATAAATATCTCTTACATTTATTAAACAGTTACTTTGTTTTTAACCATAGTTACAATTATTAATTGTTTCGATATTACTCATTAATATATTAACTTAGGTATTAAAAAGCCTTAAGAGACACCCTTGTTGGGGCTGGATGAAAATCCATTAATAAAATAGGTTATACTAGATAGATATAGATGATTGGAATTAGCACCTGAAGTACAAGAGGAAGCATTGAGGAATGAATGCCCCACTAGCATTACGTGATTGGATTAAATATGAAATAGAAGGAAGTGATGAGTAGCCTGGATGGATTTGTGAGTGTAGTTGGAAGGGGAGAGAGAAATACATCTCTAGTTCATTCTCAATAAATGACTTCATATGTATAGATAAAACTGGTCATGTTTTTCTTCAATTAGCATAAATGCAATAATGAGAGGATTCAAATTTGGGTTTGAGTAGTTTATGTATGGTCCCCCAATCAACTGAATCAAAATCGTCACCCCTCATGCTCCTCTCCACCTTATCATTAAATCTAGATAAGATAATTCTATCCACTTTTTCGTCCATTCAAAATCCATCTTCTAATTTAATCTTTGATGCCACGAGTATTATTACTTCCTAAAATTAGCATTAATTGGTTTGTCTAATTTGAAGAAAACTTTATGCGAAAGTATCATACATAAAAATGGAACAAAAAATAAAGTAGTAATGACATGGATTCGAAGCCTTTCTTTTTTTTGTTCTTCAATTACACTTGTACGTTAGCTGGAAGATGGTGGTTGGATAAGAAATTAAAGTGGAAGGGATATAAATTAAAGAGGCGTGTACAAGGAAAAGTATTGGCTTTTTGGCTTATAATTTTGATTTGTTACTTTGAATCTCATGCCTTGGCCACGTAGAAAGTGTGTGTGTTGCCTTTGGGTCTTACTTGAGACAAAAATTAAAAGCAGTGGGAATGTTCCCAACGGCTAGTCCTTGCTTTTCACTTGTTAAAAAAAACACTTACAGATTCTATCATAAGCAGTGAGGTCCCAAACGACAGAAAGCAGAGTCCAAATCAATGTGTTATATGGACATGACAGAGACTTGCCTCGCCTTGAAAATAACTAGCCACTCTTAATTAATTCAAGCTTTTGGTGTTTATTTTGTCCAATTAAATCTTCGTATCTACCATTCTGAAGAGAAAGAGTAGTATGAAAGAAGAATGTATGAGGGTGAGCTAAGATTAGAAGGAAAGGAATTGGTTATATTGTGAAGATTTGAAAGTTAAGGAAGTTGAAGTGTGCATATGCTTTTGAAAGAGTGTGAAATGATCCTTTCCTGAAAGAGAAAAGTTGTGAATGAGTAGGAAAATAGCAAGAATGATACCAACATATATATTTGGTGGTGGTCACCCAGCAGAGAGTGTAGACATGCACATTGTTGAGTGTTTCAGTTTGCAAACTCCACACACACACAAGTAAAAGGAAAAGAAGAAAAAACTGCAAATGAGCAAACACCAGTCCATGATTTAAAATGCATGTGTTTGTAGCTTTAAAGGGAAAGAAATTATTATTATTTGTCTTCATCATTACAAGCATGTCCAAAGCAAATGATCCAAATGAGAACGGGAAAAACGAAGCCAATTTAAGTAATTTGATTCGTTAATGGATAATGATTGGCTTAACAAAAGGTACCACTTGTTTCCTAAGACAAGGCATAGAGTAGGATGATTAGAAGAAAATCTTTGGAAATTATTATATCAAGAGGATCAAATCTAGTTGACCAAGAATTGAATAATTTGCTTTTTAATGTAAAGAGAAAAAAGTTTTAACTTTTCATTGGGAACATCCGGTAATATTCCTTTCATGTTATATTGCTTTACCCATTTTAACTCACAGAGGGCTGGATCTAAAACTATTTAATGTTATGTTTTTGCATAGGTCATGATATGAAATGACGCCTTTGTTGCATCGGACATATGATATCATTTCAGATCTTGTAGCAGATACATACTATGAAGGGCCAAGATCTAAATTTATTTAGCGTATTGCTTTTGTGGAGTTATACTTGGTTACTATTAGATTTCATGTCGGGGATCCCTATATAGATTCATTATACTAGGTTCAATATAAACTTAAAACTTCATAAATTTAATTTTAGAAAAGTAGAAACGTTGAAATTTAAAATATATAGATTTATAAATCTAATTTAAATATAAGATTTTATGATAGAAATTTAGTGGTGTGTTAATAATACAGATTTTATAATAGAATGTTTATGGATGTATGATACAATTTGTCCTCCCTAGAGAGGTTTAAAGGACCATATAACAACCTTGTTATTCTTTAGGTGGTGAGAAGGTTTTACGTAACAGTGATGTTAAATTTACTTGTATAAAGTTTGTTTCAAATTCAACTATAGGGTTTTGATTACCATAGAGAGGTGAAATTTAGGAAATTGAAACATGTTGTGGTTGATGAGACACCTTGCATCGACGTTTCACAAATCACACATAACTTTGACTTGTTTTAGGTTAATATTGAGTAACAACTTATAAATATTGTGGAACAACATCACAAGCAAAATGAAATAGAGGTAACCTCAAAATTGATTTATAATGGTCTTTGCGTATTTGTCAATGTTTTATGTATTCTTTAAATGATTGATCATGATTGCGATCATTGGGAACAAGAGTAAAAAGGGAATGGGAAGCTTTAGGTCAATTGAGGAGGTGCCTCAAAGAGAATTCTTTGACTAGATGACTTATGTAAGTGACTTAGCTTTCTGGTTGTTATTGTTGAGACCGACCAAGCCTGAGATCTATATGGTGCTCAACCCAAGTTGGGTTCCACCTGAAGGCAAGGAGGTTTACACCGACACCTCTAACTCAGGTAAGGAAGACTTCCATTATCTCCTCTAGTTGAATGAGATTTGAGAGATGGCTCAGGATTTTATCTTGTAGATGACCAATCAGCTCCGTAGAGGACTACACATAACAAGACATTATTGCCCTCACCTCAATATACAAATGGAAAATGGATTGTTGTCCCTATCAATGATGGGAACTCTGTGTTTAATTATAATATATATATATAATGGATATTTATTTCAAATGTCTTATAAATTTTGTAATTAATGTGTACTTTTATTATTTGAGTTTAGTTCATTTATGCTCAAGGTAGAGAAGATGTATACACTTTACAAGTAGGGATGTCAACGGGGTGGGCACAGGTACCCTTTCTCCGCTACCCATGCCCGCAGATAAAAATAAAACTCATGCCCACCTGTTATCTGTACGGGTACTCATTTTATGGGTAACCATTATCTGTGGATATCTACAGATGTTCATGGGTATCTAGTTGAAACTGAAAATGGAAAATAAAAAATATAAAAAAAACATTAAACTAAATTACATAATATTCTTAACGGTTAGTGTAGAACCTTAATAATTTGAACAATACTAATTCTTAGTTTCATTATTTATACAAAATAAGAAACGTAAAAAATGTTAAGCACCAATTTCTTCATCTCTCATGAAAATGTAACATAAGCTAATTTAAATATAATTATATATTAATAATAGGTAAGGGTACCAATGTAATTTGATATATGCGGATATCTGCGGGCACGAATACCATTATGTCCGTACCCGTACCTTAACGGGTAGTATAAAACTTGTCCCCCTTCTTCTACGGGTACCCATACCCATAGGTTTTTTTACCTATAATGGGTTTTTGTCTGTGGGTATCCACGAGTCCAGATATTTTTGACCTCCCTATTTGCAAGGTGATATGCCCTCATTTTCGTGACTCCTAAAATAAGAAGGGTGTGGTTCCTTCAATGATAATTCAACTTTGATTAAAGTAAACTTGCCTTAAGCTTTCAAAGCTCACCAAAATATAAGTCGGGCCAATCATAATAAAGAAAATTATTTTTATTTTAAAAACAATTTTTTATTAAAAACTTGATTTTTTAATGAAAAAGGTTTTTTGTGTGGCTCATTTCCCTCGGAGCTTTTTAAAAAATAATGCTTTAAAGGATCATACAAAAAATTATTAAAATAATAATAATTATTTGTATAACAAGTCTAACAAGATGGATTGACACTGGCTCAATCTTGTTTTTCTGTGGGTTAAATTAGCCAAACCCAAATCGATTGATAGGCTACAAAGTTTTTTATGGTTTACCCTTTAGATGAGGTTTGATGGACTAACCTGTACTAGACCCATTTTATCATTCTTCTAAAGCTGTGTGGCTATCATCATGGTGCTTTGCATCATTGTTTTTTGTTTGACAGGATCATATTAATGGAAAATTAATGTATGATGACTTGACTTGTGACGCATCTGTACATCTATATCCATTTGGTTTTGTTCTATTTAGATATACTATTTTAAAAGATTTGGTTTTAAGAGTTCCAAAATTAAAAAACTAAAAATCACTAACTTGTTAAGAGATATAATTTTGGAAAGGAAAACTTAATGTACAAAAGTTTTGTATAAAATTAGTTTTAATAAAAAAATAAAATCAGTGTGAAAAATTTGAAGGGTGACATAAAGAGAAAATTCTTTTAAATTTGATTTTTGTTGAGTCAAATAATAAAAGTTTGTAATATTTTTATAACCTACCAAAGTACCAAACACGCACTATTGGGAAGGGATGGCCAAATGCATGTGTTTCCCCAAACGAAAAAGAAGGACAATTGGAGGGGTCTGAAGCATCTTGAAAATTGTGATGAAGGGTGTGTCATGTGTCATTTGTCATCAACCCTATTTATTCATGTGGACCCTTCTTCCCAGCAACCCAACACCATAAGCAAACTCTATTGTTTCTCCACTCTGCATATATGCAAATTATGATTGGCCCCAAGACTAGTAAATATCCATAAATACAGATTATAACTTTTACCCATTAGCTCTCTTTCCTTTCCGTAAATCTTAGTTTTTAACTTTAATTTTAAAAAAACATTGAAAGGACAATTCAAATATTCAAACTCAAAATACTATTATAGTATTACTATATATTATCTTCTTTTCTTTATTTATCTGTTTAGAAACAATTATTTTATCTCTATTAAATCTACTTAAGTTTCAAATATTTTAAGGTGGTTTTTAAAAAGCGTTTTTTTACTAGTACTTTTTTAATAAACAAATCAAAGTTGCTTTTTAAAATAAGTAGAAATCAATTTATTTCTAGTTTCTGTCTATTTTTAAAACTTTAAATAAACACATCAAAATTTAAAATAAATATTTTTTAAATTAAAAAAACGCTTATCTTTTAAAAATAAGTTTAAACAAATGATTTCATCTCTTATTTCATATACTTACTCTCTCATTTATCTGTATTAAAAAATGTAATGGTGGATGTTTTAATACTTTAAGTAAACAGTTAAATAACAATAAAATTTATCTTCTTAGTTAATTAAGAACATGGCTAGAGGAAGAGGTCGTACTTTTGTAGCTTAATGTTCTGTATAAAAATTAAAAAGACGTTCCGTTAGATTTTTACTTAGGGTGAAGGTGAAAGAAAATGACAAAATAGATAATCAATTGGATTTATTTTTTTATTACATATAAGATTTAATTTCAAATATTATTTTGAAGTTGATTTTCCACATGTTAAGTTAAAAATTATCTTTGGGTTGAAAATGTTCAGGGTTATATTTGTTATGTGAATAATATTGTTATCTATAGAGTTGAGAATATGTCGGGTTATCTATTGAAGAGTCTATGACTTAGCTAATTTGACTCAGTTTCTTTAATATGAAGATCTGGTTAAGACATTTTAAAAATTTATTTGATTAAACAGGTATGGTTTGAGTTTTTGAAGATGTCTTTTTAACTTGTCACTTGTCACATTGATTTTTTAATCTCTTATATAAATAAATATAATTTGAGAGTGAGAAAATTAATGTGTTTAAACATTAGTTAGACAGGTGAAAGAGACATAATGTTTTTTATAAAAAATTGATGATTAATTGGTGTAAAGAGGTAATGTCATGGAACTTGTTGATCAGTTGGTAGAACATTGTTTCAGTTTTAACTCATGATTTCATGTTCAAATTTAAAATATATTGTTACATTGAATTCGGTAAGAAAAGCTAGTTATAATAATTTTCTCTAACTCAAATTTGGATTATGTATATATAAAAAATGAGGTAATTAATGGATCACCGAAATGATTGCTATAATTTGACAGTATTTCGAACAACTATCCATAAAGTTAGTGTTTTTTTATCAGTTAAATATCCATAATATTTAATTTAATTAGGTTATAGTTAAATGAGGTTACTGGATGTATAAAAGGAAAAATAATGCGGTTATAAGAAATTTTTTAATAAATCTTCAACTTTTAAAATAACAATTATGTATCCAATATATGCGGCAACTGGCTTAGGTATGTATTCCATGTATATTTATATTGAGTTCGTTTGTTTAAACTTATTTTAAAAGATAAGTGTTTTTTAATTAAAAAATATTTATTTTAAATTTTGATGTGTTTATCTAAAGTTTTAAAAATAAGCAGAAACTTTTAAAAAAACTTATAAAAAGAAGTACTTTTTTAAAAGCACTTAAAAATAAGTTTAAACAAACGGGCCTATTATATGATTGATTCAATAAGGATATGGTATATTTTCTTATAGTTTAGTGGAGATCTAGAAACTTTGATATCAAATTTAGTCAAATATTTTTGACATTGTGGGACGAATTCTGCTGTGACTAGTTCTTATGCTCAAATTAGTAATGAGTATATCGAAGCTCAAAATATATAAGATTATATTAACATACCATGTGTATAATAAATATTGAGTATTTATAGAAGTGAAATGATTACCCCTCAATACCTTTTCTGCACTTTCAATACAGTAATTCTTGAAACATTAGCATGTTTAATCCAATATGTCTTGACCACCATAGGCTTAGATGGGGTCTTGCTCTCTATTACCTTGTGGGATTCACATCAGATGTTACAAGTAATACATCAATATAAGTAAGAGGATATTAATATCCGTATCATGCTTAAATCATGGTGGTTTATATTTTATGGTAAATACAATCATGTCTTGTATATTCCAAGTATATATTGTCCTTTTTGGAATTAATTGTATTTGATTTGATGATAATGTGTGTGCATATATCATCCAACGTTTGATTTTGATTAACTAGTTGTGAACAAATTGCAAAAGGAGAAAGGAAATAGAGAATAATGTTGTCTAAGACAAAAAGTAGAAAGGAAAAGTAATATCCATGCAGAATTACTAGAAGAAGAGACAACATAGATAAAAACAAATTGCAAAGATGGATAAAGCCTTAAGTGGTGTAGAGACTGGAATAAAGGCGAGGATAATAAAAGAATAAAGCGATTTCGATGATTAATTTATATACAAATATATAATGAAAAGGAGAATCCTTTTCCTACTTCCCAGTAGAATATGTAACAGCCTTTACAGACTAACCGTGACGTACTGCTCACTTTTTCATCACACTTTTTATATTATTTATTTACTCATTTACAAATTAAAACCTTTTTCGACCATTCTTTTTAATAAATTGATAAATAAAAGTTCTTAAAAATAGCAACAAATATCATTAGCATTTTTTCATATTTCTTAATGATTATTGATAATATAATAGTTGGAAATAAATTTAATGTGTGGTTGAAGAGAAGAAAGCGTGAATAAAGAAATAATTTTCGTAATTAACATGAATATTTTGAGTTACATTTAAAAATTAATAAATAAATTTAAACTTAAGGTATTACTTGAGGAAGAAGAATTATTAAAAGTTTTTACCTAATTAAAATTAATTGATGAATTATTAAAAGTTACTATATTTTTGAGATGGTGTGTGTTTCTCTCTCACATGTGAGAAATCTGAATGTAATTCAATGCTGTTTGTATTCCAAAGGAACATCATTGGCATGTTGAGCGAACTATTTATTGACATAACACCACAAGGAAGTATATAGAGAAGAAATAATAATTAGTGATAAAACACAAGTGTAAAGAACATGATAATTTATATCCAAAAGGAGTAATGCTGGCGCGTGAAGCAACAATAGCACTAAGAACCATTCTCTGCTGCATGGTATCAATATCATCACCAACTTTAATTATTTTTCAAAGACATTGATTTAATTTCGAGACACACATACAAGGTTAGGTGTTGTGATGAATGGAAGCCAGTTAACAACAGAATTAGGAGAAAACAATAGAATTTAATTGTGGTTTATATTTTCTCTCCTAATTACTCATCTCATCTAACACAAGTAGAAAGAACAAGGTTTTAGAGTAAGTTAATGGCTGCGTAACGAATTTGATGTGAATATTTATGATAATGTCTAACATTGTCTCCCATAGTGGGTTATGCTTAATGAGATCACGGTTCTGGTAGCTAGGAAAGGGGTGTGTGACGATAATTAATTAGATTATGATATATATGTGATGAGTTAGAAAAAAAGGAGAGGGTTATTTATTTATTTATTTACTTCGAAAGAAACAGAGAGAGGTTCTGCCATCTTTTGTCCTCACCACTATCTGACACACTGCTCCCCTCTATATGGCGTAAACTCGATAGCTGATAGTGCAAGCAAAGCAAAGCAAACACCCCACCTTTTGTTTTTTGGGTCTCTCATCTCTAATCTGAATCAATCTCCCTCTCTGCATTCCTCTTTGTCTCTTAATTAAAATCTGCTTTTTCCCCTTTCTTCCTTTTTTGTTTAGTGCGTCCCTCACTCTCTCCCTTATATTACCTAATTCTATTCCCTTCTAAACCAAAATCATCTTTTTTTCTTCTTTTCTTCTAATCCTCCTCCTCCTCCACCACCACCACCACCATGTATGTTCCTATGCTGTTTTTAGTTTCCTTCTTCCTCAACCTCATTTGTTCTTTTAATTAATTACTTTGTTTGTAGCTGTCTTCTATTCATTCATTTTCTTGTGGCTAGCTAAGTCAGGTGAGAGAGAGATAGACACTGTTGATTAGTTTTGTCTCTCACTTTCTCTCTCCTTTTCTAGAGAGATAGATAGAAAATACCCGGAGGGGGAAAGTGTCTTGTGTTTTCATGTCATGACCATTGTGCTTTGCCTTTCTTATTTCACCTCGACAAAACTATTAACCCATTAATTCTCTCTCCTTTCTTTCCCTTAATTAGGATTTGAAGTGGGAAAAATGGAACTTTCGAGTCAAGAAGGAGAAATCCCAATCCCAATCCCAATAAACAGCAGCAGTACTAGTTATGGTGGTAATGGGCTGATGATTCATCATGAGCATAATAACCACATTATGGGATCATCAAATGGCACATCAGGCATGCAGCAGCAGGAAGATCATGCTAGTTACAATAAGAAGGTGGTGAGGTACAGAGAATGCCTTAAGAACCATGCAGCTGCCATGGGAGGAAATGCTACAGATGGGTGTGGTGAGTTCATGCCAAGTGGAGAAGAAGGCACCATAGAGGCACTGAACTGCTCCGCATGCCACTGTCACAGAAACTTCCACAGAAAAGAAGTGGAAGGTGAACCTTCTCCTCCTGCTGCTCTTGACTACCACTACTTCAACAGCAACAGCAACAGCAAGAGGAAGTTCCTTCTAGGCCCTCCTCCTCATCCTCATCCTCATCCTCATCCTCATGGTGTTGGTGTGGGTAACATCCTACCCTCAAGGAGTGTACCACCGCATCCACTTCCACATCATCACTTGATAATGCCCTACAACATGGGACCCCTTCCAAATTCCGACCAATCTGATGATCAGCAAGAAGAGGGTGGCGGTGGAATAGTGCAGGGAAGGCCCACCCACCTTGTCAAGAAAAGGTTCAGGACAAAGTTCACACAGGAGCAGAAGGACAAAATGCTCAACTTTGCTGAGAAAGTTGGCTGGAAAATTCAGAAGCAAGAGGAGTCTGTGGTGCAACAGTTCTGCCAAGAGATTGGTGTTAAAAGAAGAGTTCTCAAGGTTTGGATGCACAACAACAAGCACAATCTCGCCAAAAAAAATATTATGATTACTCCTCATGATCCAACTGCTTAATTAATTACCTACAAACTAATTATCATTATCATTATTAGCCTCTCTAATCATAATCTCCTGTTGTTTGAGTTCTTTTAATATATATTCACCTAAAAATAAACCCAAATCTAGCTTCTAGATACTTCCCAACTATATAATTCCACCTTTATATATATATATATATATATATATATATATATATATATATCTTATGCTTAATTAGATTGTTAGGAAATTGCATTCTGCATTTGCATTGCGTGAAGTGTTAGTTTCTGAGTGATGTTTCATTCTCTAGCTCCACAACCTCAGGCTAGGGTCGACATGGAATCTATATATCTATGCAATCAATACACTCTGAGCCGCGAGGTACCCTGCTATGTATTAATAAATAGAACATAGGACTTTTCTATCCCACTTAATTTCTCTTTCACCTTACAATTCTGCTTCTCTTATATATTATGCTGCATCTTATTCATGTATACATATATATTTTAAAAATGTTTTTCTTGCTCCAAAGAGCTATTTTCTACCATTCATTTTACATAATAAACTCTAAAAGGAAGTATGAAAACGATGAAACACTCGATCAGGAAAAGGAACCAAGTTTTTTTTTGGTTGGATTTTGTCTTGACACATATGACATGAATTAGGAAATTATTTAATGTTCCGGTTTTTTGCCTTACATATCAGCTTATCAGGAGACCTTGCATAATGCTAGCTAACACCAGTAAATTTATATCACCACTCATTAGTTTTTACTCAGTAGTAATCTACCACTATAAAAAAAAATCATTAAAAATATGGTTAGGTTTACCATAAATTTCATTAATACTAACCATTAAACTTGGATCAATTTCATCCTCGCCATTTTTTCCGGCAGTATTTTTTAACACTAAATTGCGGATACTGTTTAGACCATGTAAATCTTTTCAGATTTTCACTTAGTACCTATAAAAAAAATTATTCGAATTGAGTTCTTAACTTTGTTTTTTTTAGATCTAGTTTCTATCATTAATTTTGTTAATTTAACTGTATTGGTAATTGTATTATATGGTTACAATATTGTGTATGACTGAGTTATTATTCCTTTAATTTTATTGAGATTAACAATTAATAAAGTAGTACTGATAACACTTACCAAAGCTAAGTAAAATTAAATCCAAGCAGCAAAATAAAATTATTTAATGCTAACAAATTTTTATGAAAAGTAAATATAAATCTTAAAAATTTTAAGTAGAATAAAGACGTCCTTGTTTAAGATGTAGATATACGTATGATAAAAGCATATTATTCCACGCTCGATAAATTTTGGGAAAATTTTAGTCAGACCATAAAAAAGACAAACGTTATTATGAAATCCAATCATCGATCAAAACATATTTCTAGACCTAAAGGGGATTTTATAGTCAAGACTTCTATAACTAGTTCGAAAGAAACAAATACTAATTTTAAGATATTAAAAATTATAATAAATGAACAACTTGATTTATATTAACATTAATGAGAAGAGAAAGAGTGTACTAAAATAGGACCTAATTCTATGAAAAAAAATATTTAGTTACTATTAATATTATTATTAACTAAAAAAACCAATGAGCGGTAAGA
Organism: Clitoria ternatea; assembly: GCA_037962975.1. Classification (NCBI taxonomy): domain Eukaryota; kingdom Viridiplantae; phylum Streptophyta; class Magnoliopsida; order Fabales; family Fabaceae; genus Clitoria; species Clitoria ternatea. The sequence continues at coordinate 54,923,575 of CM075676.1, forward strand.
GAGAGTTAGGGCTAGGGCAATGGCAAGTGGTGAAGTTGAGGAGGGGTCTTCGAAACAAATTGGCACAACGGACACAAATACATGGGGAGGGGGGAGAGTCTGTCGTCAACAGAATGGGTCAGCTTCATTTTATTTCACTAACTTTCTAGAAAGTTGTCATGAAGAGCAATTGTGGCAGGAGTTCTTGAAGACGGGGAGGGCATGGGATGTGTTCATACCTAGACGAAGGAATGGTCATGGACAGAGATTTGGATTTGTTCGATTCTCACAGGTGACAAACATTGGTGAGTTAGAAAGAAAGCTAAACACAATCTGGTATGATACGTACAATTTACATGTGTATCAATCGGTAGAAGGACCAGAGAGTGGTATGCGCCATGAGGCTAACTGTAAACAAAAGAAAATAGACCAAGGGCGATGGGTGGAGAAGGGTACAATGGATAACAAAGGAAGGCGGAGCTATGCTGATGTAGTGAAACCAATAATCAGAAAAGTTGTTGGTGGTCGTTCTAAGAAGAATGGGGATGATGAGCAACAGGGGGAACCTTGGTTTGATCTGGAGTATAAATCTAAGGAGATTGAAAGAGAGTGGCTGAGGGGTTGCTATGTAGGGACACTACTATATAAGAACCTGGTTTTCTCTATTCAGGAGATTATGAAGACCGAAGGAATTTGGTCAATACAAATAATTTCCCATGGAAGGTGACTGGGTATTGCTAAGGCCGATAGCAGAGAAGGATATTTCAGGATTGGTGGCAGAGCTGAAACCATTTTTTGAGACGTGGTTCTGTCATATAAAAGAGTAGAGCCCAAGAGATTTTTCCAATTCAAGATTCACATGGGTCAGATACCAAGGAATTCTGTTACATGTATGGAATGAGAGGTTCTTTCGATACATAGTGGGAATGTTTGGAGTGTTTAAGCAAATTGATTCTGAGACTGAGAAAACATCACGACTTGATTGTGCACGGATTCTCGTCCAAACACAAAATCCAAATTTGATAAATGAAATGACCAGTGTGACAATTGATGGTACAATTTTTCAAGTTAGATTGGTGGAGGAACCTTTTGTAACGACACTACCTATTTACAACGAAAATGGATGAACTACGGCAAATTGTGTGGAAGAAAGGTATGATCAGGATTATCTATCTGATTCAGATTTTTCGTAAAATATTCACGAGGATGAGGAATTGGATAATGTAATTTAGGGTGTGGTGGAAACTTTAGTGGGCGAGTGTGATATTAATGGCGAAGATGGTCAATTGATGAATTTGAAAAATAACGTGTTACGCGAGATGGGATATTCAAATTTGCATGCAAAATCGGGTTCTATGTTACACTTAGAGAATATGGGCCACGACGTAGGCCCTGGAATTGGCATGGATCAGGACGTATGTGGCCTTAGAATTGTCATGAATCAGAACATATATGGTGACACAAGTGTGGGGACTAGCATGTGGTTTGAGGCATATGCACATGGGCACATGAAGGAATCCGCGAAGAAACGGAGCGGGCTCTATGTAGACACGTCATCGTGCGACGTGCAGAATAGGGAGTCAATTACATAGAAAAATGGAGGTGGGGAAAATACTCACGAACTCGAGAGGGGATCCTCGGGTAGAAAGCGTATGGAGGCCACGGGGTGGTTAAAGGAAATAGTACTTGAAAAATCATAGGGCGGGAAGCATGAAGTAAAGGGTATGGAAGGCAGCGGGTCTCAAAATATACAAGAGAAAGAGGTGGTGGTTAAGGGTATGTTGGCTTAAATTTTTGGGTCATCAAATACAAGTGCATCCTTATCCATATCAAACACACATATGGCTGGAAAGCAAAGTCAGAATGAGAAGATGTTGTATGGGGGTTTAAAGAAGACAGGGGGTGTAGAAGAAGCCAAGGCGATTATGGCGTCTGTAAAGAAATTAGGTGTGTGGTGGAAGTGTACGATGAGATATTGATCGATAATTTTATGAATAAGGGTGGGGGACAAGGGGCATGTTGGAAGAGTAAGTCTGGTGACATATGATGGTGATGGTATGGAAGGGGAGGTTTTGAGAGATGATGGTGAGATGAATATATTGTCATTGAATTGTAAAGGTGTGGGAGGTTGTGCAAAGAAGAGGGAGATAAAAGAGCTGGTGAGATACAATAAAGTGGATGTATTATTTCTATAAGAGACAAAGTATGAAAAGATGGACCAGAACTAATTGCCCAATTATGGAATGAGGATAATTTCGGGTGGTGTTGCCAACCATCCAATGGACGTTCAGGTGGATTGGTGCATATTTGGAACAAAAAGAGCTGGGAGGTGAGTGTAATGTTTGAGGATCAGAACTATTTATACATGAGTGTAAGGTGGAAAAACCAAGACAATATGTATCATTTAGTGAACATATATGTGTCATATGATGAGCATAGGAAGAAGTTATTGTGGAAGTCTTTAGTAGAGTTAAAAATGGGGTTTGGTGGTGCCTTCTGGTGCTTTAGGGTGATTTTAATGATATATTAGTAGACGGGGAGAGGCGTAGGGGTAGGGACGAGATGAGGGAAGGTGAGACAGCATGCAGCGGTTTCCAGAAGTTTGTTAGAGAGGATGAGGTGTTTGATTTACTTATGCATGGATGGAAATTCACGTTTTATAGGCCTGACGAATCTTGTATGAGTAGGTTAGACAGATTCTTTTTGTCTGAAGGGATGATACAAGTGTGGGGAGAGGTGACATAATGGGGCTTGAGTAGAGGGCTTTCAGATCATTGTCCGGTGTTATTAAAAGAAGGGTTGGTGAATTGGGGACCTAAACCAACTCGAATTCTAAATTGTTGGAGTAGAATTGAGGGTTTTAAAGAGTTTGTTGCTCAACAATAGAAAGAAATTCAGATAGCGGGATAGGGAGGTTTTCTTTTAAAGCAGAAGCTGAAGGAATTAAAGAAAAGTATGCGAGAGTGGCATGAGTCACATAGTCAAAATTTAGTAGCCCGGATAGTTGAGGGGAAAAGATCACTTTAGGAGTTAGACTTAAAGGCAAAGGTTTCAGGTTTGTGTGATATGGAGTTGCAAGAGAAAAGGACTATGCGGGAACAAATTTGGGATTGGAGTAGGTTGAGGGCGAGTATGTTGCATCGGCAATCAAGAGTAAAATGGCTTCAGGAAGGTGATGAGAATTCTTCCTTTTTTTCATTCGTGTACAACGATACAGAAGAAGAGGAATCAGATACATAGCATTCTGATTGATGGGAAGAGATGTGAAGGGGTAAAGGAGGTTGAAAAGGGGATCAAAGAGTATTTCGCTACGTTTTTAGGGGAGGCAAAAAAGAGTAGACCGAGGATAGATGGGATTCAGTTTAGAAGGTTAGATAGGGGAGGGAGATTGACTAGACCTTTTTTAGAATAGGGGGTGAAGGAAGCGATGTGGGATTATGCAGGGAATATGTGTCCAAGGCCTGGTGGATATAATTTTAACTTTATCAAGCAATTTTAGGATGTAGTTAAACTAGAATTTTGTAGATTCATAGATGAATTTCACTCTCAGGGTCGAATTGTGAAAAAGGCCAATAACTCATTTTTAGTTTTAATTCTGAAGAATAAGAGTTCATAGGATATCGGGGAATTCTGACCGATCTAGCTGATTGGGTGCTTGTATAAAGTCCTATCAAAGTTATTATCAAACCGGCTATGGATTATGTTGGACGGTTTGTTTTCCTTTAATCAGTTTGTGTTTATCCAAGGGAGGCAAATACTTGATAGTATTTTGAATGCTAATGAGATAGAGGATGATGTAAGAAGAAGATGATCAAAATGCTTTCTATTTAAAGCAGATATTGAGAAGGCGTATGACTCGGTGAATTAGGGTTTCTTGGATTATGTGATGGAGGGAATGGATTTTCCATTGAGTAGAGAAAGTGGAATTGAGGAATGTTTGATGTCGGCTTCTATATCTATTTTGGTTAATGGAAGTCCTACTGAGGAGTTTATAACAGGAAGAGGATTAGGGTAAGGTGATCCTTTGTCTTCTTTTTTGTTTGTACTAGTGGTAGAAGGGTTGAGTTTATTGTTTCAACAAGCTATGGTGTTGGGAGTGTTTAGGGGGGTGATGGTGGGTGAGGGAGAGTGGTGTCCCATTTACAGTATACGGATGACACTTTGGTGTTTGGTATGATAAAATTAGCAAATGTGTTTCATATGTGTTCTGGTTAGAAGGTTAATTATGCCAAGAGCTCGGTGGTGGGCACTAATGTTTCATCAGAGTGGTTGCAGACAACGGCGAATATTATGCAATGTAGGATTGAAGAACTACCATTTAAATATTTGGGGTTGCCTATTAAGGATCACCAAGAAGGAAGAAATTATGGGAACCGTTGATTTTGAAGGTAAAAAGGAAGCTAGCCGGGTGGAAGTATAGGTGTTTATCTTTTAGAGCGCATATTGTATTGATTAAGTCTGTTTTGTCCTCCGTACCAATTTATTTCCTGTCCTTCTTCAAAGCTCCCATAAGTATTGTTTCTTCACTGCATTTTCTATTGTCTAATTTTTTATAGGGAACAATGAAGGGGAAGAGGAAAATTCATTGGGAGGGATGTGTGTTATTCAAAGGAGGAAGGCAGCTTGGGGTGTACAAATATGAAATTTTTTAATATTGCTCTTTTATCAAAGTGGAGGTGGCATTTATTGGAAGATAGACAAAGTTTATAGGTAAGTGTGTTGATGACTAAGTATGGGGAGATAACGGTTTTGAAGGGTGAGCATGACACAGAGTCATCCTCATGGTGAAAAGATATATGCAATATAGATTAAAAAAAATGGGTGGGTAAAGAGATCACATGGACTTGGGTTGGTGGCCAACAATGGTAGGGAGGATGGTGGGGAATGGTAAAAATACTAGTTTTTAGAATGATAATTAGTGGGGAGGGTTGTCATTACAGGACCGGTTCCCTCGATTGTATTCTCTAAATAAGATGGAATCAGTTGCTAGTGTGGTAAATAGGGAGTAGGGATTGGTTAAAGATGGGGGAGAAAATTATTTGATTAGGAGAAATACGTGGTGAGGAAGTTTGAAGAAGTGTTGAAGGGGGTAGAGATAAAAGATGGGGTAGATGACAAGTAGGTGTGGTTAGGGAACGTGGATGAAGGGTTCTCAATAAAGAGTGTATATAAGCTTTTATCAACATCTAATAGGGTTCCAAACATTTTATACAAGAATGTGTGGAACAAATTTGTACCTCTTAAAGTTGCAAGTTTTGCGTGGCAAACATTGAAGGAAAGGATACTAGTATGTGTTGAATTGCTGACGCGAGTAATGATGGTTCCTAAGATATGTCCAATGTGTCATAGCGCTAAAGAATTAATATCTCATTTGCTATTCACTTGAGATAAAGCATATGAGGTATGAGTTAAATGTTTATGATGGTGTGAGGTATCGGGTGTTTAACTAATGATGGTGAGAGTCACTTGATGAGCTTTATTAGAATATTCCCCGGTAATAAGACAAAACACGAAATGTGGAGTGTCATTTGGTTTGATGTGGTTTGGTCATTATGGTTAGAGAAAAATAAGATTATCTTTGATGAACATAATCTAGATATAGATAAGGTGTTTGATCTAGTACAGGTGAGAGCTTGGTGATGGTTAAAGGCGCGAACATATTCCTTTTGTTATGCTATGTTTTGTTAGTTAGAGAATCCGGTAATATGTATTATATTGTGCTAAGTGTTAACACAAATACTGAAAGTTGTATGTTTGTATTGAGTATGTCTTATACTCAATCATTTTAAAGTTTACATAATATTTTGTTTGATTCTTAAAAAAATTAACTAATTCTTAAATATAAAATTTTTTATCAAAAATATTTTTTATGGGATTAAAGCAAAAATTTACCCATTTTTATGGTTGGATCCTGGTCCTAACTAAGGTTAATGATTTTTTGTTAATTAAATATATATTAAATACGTGTTTCACATATAACGCTTAATAAGGTTTTTGTCCACAAATTCTTAAACAAAGCAATGTGGCTTGGCATTGTAGTTAGGTGTTTTTGTCATCTTATTCTTAAGCACGAGCGCACAATATTAAACAATGATAAGTGGAGTAATACTAGTAATAACATATTTTTTTTCTTAGAGTATACTCATCTATGTAAGCATAGTTTTAAATTATATTTTCCATTAAATAAATATTGAATTTTTTATTTATCCTTATTAATTAGTCTAAATATTTTATATGTTTGATTTGGATATATCGTCTAAGTCTACATTCTACATAGATAACTTACCCACCTCACAAACCAATACAAAACTCGTTTCCCAGGGTGGACAAGATTTCCATACTTCCTTTTATGAGACATTGTCCACAACTCTTGTCAGATCAACTATCATGTTATTGACAAGTCCTATCAAAGCATCAGACACCTCATTGTTATACTTGTACAACAACCTTACTATAAATATCATCATCGTAAATGAGAAAGGTACACATTAAATTCACATTTATTACTGATCAAGGTGACCTCGCTTTTAGCTCTGACATCACCTTAATGACTTAGGCATCGGAGGTGTCCCACACAAGACACATCCACATTTTGTCTTGTTTGATATTTGTGCAAGTATACATGGGGTCAGGTAGATTACTTGTTTTGCATGTCATACGTGACTGATTTCCTACCTCATACAAATCAATGTTATTACATATACTCATAACTATCAATGACCTTTAATTAAACTCACAAGGATAAAATTATAATGAAACACTATTTATTAAAAACTCAATACATTTAACTATATCTTAAACTATTTTTATTAATTTTAATGATTCGGTTAATCATATCATAGAAAATGTCATTTTAACAAAAACATATTAAAATAAAAAACATGTTTTGAGTTTTTTTTAATAGTTTTATTCTTCAAATACTAAATATAAAAAGCGTGTAACATATTGTTTTACAAAGAAATTATGTAGCAAATATATTAGTATTATTATTTTATACCCGTAAATTTGACGAGCCATGATCACTGTAACAGACTACAGCATGTCTTCCTTCGAAAAGGACCAAAAGATGACAACAGAAATTAGAATGACAATATAATAATTCTTACGAGCGTCTCTTGAAATATTTTTTATAATATTAACAAATTGAATGACAATATAATATTTTTTACATATAACCGCTAGCCAAAATTAGAAATAAAAAATTCTCTTCGAGAAAACTAGCTAAAGACATAGGAAAATCAACCAAAACATATCGATGAAGATAACCAAGTTATTTTGCTAGAATAGTGATAAACATAAAATAAAAATGGAAATGAATCTTGAGGAGTAAAACAAAAAAAGTACTCTTTAATCTGCATCCAATGCTCTTCCGATTACAAAACCTACGAAATCGTATTGTCGATTTTTACAATGTTATCAAATATTTGATATATTTGTCTAAAGTGCCTTTAATCATATTTATTACTTAAAGAAGGACATATTTGATATATAAGGGTTTAATAACATTAAAAATTATTTTTGTTTATATTAGATACTATAAAAATCTCTCAAAATTTGTTTATAATTAAATTGAAGAGAGATTATCTTAACATAATTTTGAAAAATTTTATTCTTTTTTATCTATCACTTTAGAAGTTCAAGAAAATATTTAGGGTAAAACATACACATGGTCCTCCATGTTTTATAACAGTCACAATATGGTCGTATAAGTTTATTTAGTATCAGTCTGGTCCTCAACGTTGTTAACTTGTGTCAACGTTTTCCCTTTTAGTAACGCCGTTAGTGTGCAAGACAGAGCAGGCCTACGTGTCACCAACATTTTGCCTACGTGTTATCAACGTGGATAGACGGTGTAGGAAGAGGGGAAAGTAAAGAGACTGCAGGAATTCCCTCTCTCTTCAAAGGTGTTTCGAAACTTGTGGTCGAAGGAAGTTGTGGAGAACGGAGGAACTATTGTGGTTGTCGGAGATATCAGAAGACATTACGTCATTGGTGATTAGCATTTCAAGTTGCGTGGACTGTCTCCATCGCAAGAGAAGGTACGTGGGACGACCCAAAAATAGGGGTAAATTTTTCACAATTTTAGTATTATTAATGTATGAAAACATAAGTGGTGAAACTGTCATTCAATGCCCTGGATCTATCAGAGACCTATCTCATATATGAAGATATGAGAAGGTATCATAGTACGCAATAAACGTCCAATAATACCATTTCGTTCTCCGAATAGTATAATCGACTATCCCTTACGAAATCAAAGCTTTGAAGGATTGGGGATAATCAATTATAATGTCCAAATCGATTACCAAGCAAAGAGTAATCGATTACAGACTTCCTGGAAATGGTACATTGAATCAGAGGCTTTACCTAATCGATTACTGAACCTTAGCTAATCGATTACAAGGTTTCTGTTGGACCCACAATCGATTACAGTGTTAATCCTAATCGATTACCAAGTTCCTGGAATCTATGCTAATCGATTAGAGAGTTAGCAGTAATCGATTACAGAGCTCCTGGAAAGGGTACAACGAACCAGGTGTTGTACCTAATCGATTACAAAATTCAGAATAATCAATTACAAGTTTTCTATTGGACCCATAATCGATTACTATTTTGCCCACAATCGATTAGCAAGCTGCTGATGCATCAGGTGTTCCTCTAATCGATTACCACCCAGAACCTAATCGATTACATTGGTCCTGGTTAACCCATAATCGATTATATCCTAATGTATAATCGATTAGCTTAAAGACAGAGGCCTCGTAATTGATTACACCTTAGAGGCTAATCGATTACGCCCTGTCATCCTGTAGAAATTATGCAGATTTTGTAGAAAAGTGAACTTCTCACATACCTAAACCTATGCAAATGATATTAGAATGCTACCAAATTTTGACACCATTTATAACACACCATTTATGACGTGTGGCCACCAGCCGCGCTAAAAAATTCCTAGAAACGAGGAATACATGTGCATAAACGCATTTGGCTCATTTCAAGGCATTTAGAGCAACATAGGGGTCCATTCTTGGTATAATCATCCCATTCCAGCTTACACAAGTCACAAATCATACGTTTGAGCTATTGGAACCACCACACACTATCCAAAACTCATAAAACTCATTTTGACCCTATTGGTTCCTCAATTATGCATGAACTCCATATGCAATCTTCACAAATTAATCAATCAATCAAACATCATGCACACTATTGTCATCAATTGGCCAAGAAACTTCATAATTAATATTCATTCCTCAATATGGTAAGCTAAATCAATATATCCATATCAACATCAACCAATATTAAAGTAACTACCCAAAAATTGGCCTCTCAAAACACATAGGGTCCAATTTTCACAAATGACCCCCAAAAGAATACATACTAATATTCATGAAATAAAATAAACATATACATATAATTGTTGTTTTACAAAAGGAACGCCGGCCAAGGCTTACAAACTTCCATTCCATATTTACCTCCTCCATGACTCAGTCCTCCAAAAGAGTAGAGTATTCAAGATACCTACATCAAGCTTTAAAAATGGAAACAAAGGAGGTGAGTAACATATACCAAATGATTCAAAATCATACATTATGATGATATCAATACATATATGCATAACATGTATTTCTCAAGAAGCAATATAAACTTCTTTCTCACATCATCTCATTCCATTCAACATCATACATGTCCAAATGAATACATTTCACAATTCACACATCACTAACATGGCATTCTCAATAAGGGTCATCACACATTCAATGTTAGTATCACCACTTCCTTCCTCTTTATTTAACAATCATCCATCGCCACCACGGGCTACTAACTAGGCATATCTCCGGCTATATGCAAATGCTCTTATGGCTAATGCATATGCACAAAGGAATCAATAACAATTACGGATCCGACTGTGGGAAACAATATCATATCAAATGTGGGTCAAGTATAGGCGTGCTATTATGCCCCTACTGCAGTAGTAAAAGTGTACACTTATATCTCAAATCATGCATACTTAACATTATATTTTACAGGTACCAAACCGCTATCGCCCATTTGTAGCACTAGTCACCCTGTGACTTGCGGATTCAATAACATGGCCTTACTTGCCATAAGTGCTACGGGGCTCTCCCAAACACACATCGAGAGAGCCGTGCCCCGTCGGGCACTGAGGTAACTTGCTCATCACAGAGCCGCCCACCCATTGGGCCTGCCACATAGGGTGCCTCGCCACCAATCTAAGGGCAGCTTCGTGATTCCCAGAATCACTAGGGAACGTCAACAATTTACCCGTGCACTGGGTCGCCCTCCCACTGGGCCTGCCTATTGGAACCCCTAACATTCCGTATAAGCAGCGAATGATATGCCATGGATGCAAATACAATGTTGATCAAATGCATTCTCACATTATGCATCATAAATGCCACTCCACCATCAATAATTCATCCTCAACACTTTAGTGGAACTCTAGGTTCTCATCATCATCAACCATCACCAACATTCATTATATTTCATATACATAATAGTTAGTGGCAATCACAAATCATTAATTTATATATCATAGGATGTTCATCAACAATGTAATTAATACAATCATGGTTCTAAACCATCACAACAACTCTCATTATTTAAGAGTCAATTCAACATCATACTCATCATCCCACAAACATAAACCACATAACACCATTCACTCTAAATGCATTTTCAATCAAGTAGTCATCAATTGATTCATCCAAGCCAAATAGCATAACACAATCATATACGTACACATCACTAATGGATGAAATCAAGCATTTAGAGAATGTTACCCCCTCCTACCTCAAGAAAAGTAGAAATCAACGCGGTCCGATGGTCCCGCCTCGTCGATGGGGTCGTTTCCTACATTATACAACATACCACACAATTATTCTCAATCTTTACTTATTCATTTAATCCACCATAACCACCATGGGTTAGGTGCCCAATCTCATTGTTATGCATTTAAGGCTAAACCCATTCATGGGCTTCCACATTAATGAACTCCACCAACCATTTACCATCATTAATGGTCACTACACATCATAAATAGCATCTACCATCAATAATAAATGCTCATCTACCCAATCTCATATTTCCCCCAATTTATAAGGTTAGGGTTTCATCAAAAACCTAATAACCACCATTTGTGTTCATCATTTTCCATCATTCTCATGTCATTTTCGTGTGCCACCCAAGGCCCTCATAAAACTCAAATTAAATACACCCCACCTTAGGGTTTCTCATCATAAATGTCTCTCCTAACATAACCTATATGCATTAACTCTCTCCCAACAACCAATACCCAAAAGCTAGGGCTTAAAGCTCATGAAAATGAAAAGAAACCCTTACCTCAAGCCAAAAAAAGTGAGCTTCTAGAATGGGTGAGAAAGAACATGAAAATGGAGAAAGAGGGAGAGTGAGAGAGAGAGCCTCCAAGTTCCAAGCTCCAAACGAAAATGGAAGAAGAAAAATGGCACACACCACACTTGTGTATTTTTGAAGAGAAAGAAGAAGAAGATGATGAGTGGGAGATGAAGAGATGAAGAAGGAGTGTTTGCCTAAGAGGGAGTAAGTCACGTGAAAATGAGAGGGAGATGAGGAGAGTTTATGTTTTATTTTAACTCTCATTCATTAAAGCTTTATCGTTTTTCCACAAACAGGCTCTTCGTTTGGGCTTAATACTTCATCTAAAAATTATTCCGAATATATATTTGGACTCCCAATAATGTTCTTAACAGCCCTAACCCACGGTACCTCAATCAGAGATACTTGGTCCGACACCCATATTCTAATCGGGTATAATTTTAGCTTATAAGGCCACAATAATTTATGAATAAACCCTAGAATTCTTAATTTAATCATTTCAACATCTTGGGAAATTTATTGATTCCATGGTTGATTATTTAATATTTATTCCTAATATTTTAATCATCTATATAAAATCAGGGATGTTACAGTACGCGTCTAAACAAAAGTTCTTCGTTGGGTTTATAAGCATGACTGGACTATGTATTGTGTACTGTGTAATGATAGGTTTAATAATTTTCCCATTGTAATCTACATTTGTGTTTTTTGAATTAGGGCATGGATTTGTTTCAAGTAGAGTTTATTCATGGGGGTAACTTTGTTAGGCATGGTTTTAAGTGTAAATACGAGGGTGGGAAGAGTTCTATTTGGGACATTAATGCTGATAGGTAGAGCTATTTTGAAGCATTAGGACTCGTTAAGGAGATGGGGTATATTGATGTTAGTGGTTTGTGGTATAAATCCCCTATGGAAGGGTGTCAACATGGTTTAAAGGAACTGAAAAATGATAATGGGGCTATGGAGATATGTAGATTATCAAAGCGAATGGGGATGGTAGAGATATATGTAGTGCATGTAATTTTAGAGGCAGTGGTTGTTGAGGGTATAGGTTATGAGGGTGCTAATTATGATGAACAAGTGTAGGGTGGAGATCAAGTGCAGGATGATAATCAAGTGCATGGTGATGATCAGGTGCAGGCCATTGATGATCAGGTCCAAGGGGGAATTGAGAAGGGTGCTGGTGATAATGTGCAGGTACAGGATGGAGGTGATAAGGTTAGTGGTTGTGATGAAATAGTGCAGGAGGGAGTTAAAGAGGGTGTTGGGGATAATGTGGAAGTGCAGAGGGAGGTGATAAGGTTGCTGGTTGTGATGAAATGGTGCAGGAAGAAGTTGAGGAGGGTGCCAGTGATGATATTCAAGTGCAAGGGGGAGTTGAAAGTGAGGATGACAGTGTGTTAGATATTACATTCGAGGACAATGATGAGGAAAGAGATGATGTTAATCTCTTTGGTAATGTGAATAAAAGTTTGGATAATGCTGATGATGGTAGGGGTAAGGCTAAAGGGAAAAATAGGAGGAGAGCAAGGAAGTCTCATGTGCATGGGCAGGTTGATAAAGCTTAATCAGAGGGAATTGAGAAAGAGGACAGTTCTGTACCTAATGTAACTTCTATGCAGGGTGGAGGTGGCTTGTCTGACTCAGTATATATCAGAGGAGTTGCATAGTGGATGTGAAAGTGATGAGGGTGGTCAGTCATTCTGTTCAATGTTTCCCTCCTTTAAAATGCCTGCAAGTATGAATAACTACAAGTGGGAGGTAGGGTTGTTATTTTCAAATAAGGAAGAGTTTAAAAATGCAATTGTTACTTTTCTGTTCATGATGGCAGTGTATTTACATGTGATAACAGGTTTTGATAATGACAATGGAAACAAGCAATGGGAAGTCTTCAAAGAATCAAAAACAATTAGTGATTTCATATGAAAGAAGAAAATGGTCTCACAAAGGTTCAAGAGATGAAGAAACCAATGAATCAAACAAAAGGAAAGCAACCATGCATCATTAGATTCAAATGGATGACCAACAGGCATGAGAAAATGTCAAAATGAAGAGCCTGAATCGATTCAAGCACGAGTGAATCGATTCACAGCCCTGGAGGTCATAAAAATGAGAAACAGAATGGGTTGAATCGATTCACCATGACCCTGAATCGATTCACAGCCCTGGAAGTCACTAAGATTGCAAACAGTATGTCCTGAATCGATTCACAAGGACCCTGAATCGATTCACACGATGCTGACAGACCAGGAACCCAAAACAGAATGCTCTGAATCGATTCAAACAAGGCTCGAATCGATTCATTCGACTCTGAAACTCCAAAATGCATAAAACAGAATACTCTGAATCGATTCAAGGATCTATGAATCGATTCACATAGTGGGAAACACCACTAAACAGACAGACTTAAGTGGAAAACATACACTCAAATCCCACTATACGCAGAGACATGACTTGCAACGGCTAGAAGCTCAAGAATGGCTATAAATGAAGTATCAATTCAAGCAAGAAGAACATAAGAGAGAAAGGCACAAAACAAGGCAAAAATATTCTTCCTCTAAGAGTCTTTCTAATTCATTTTTTTCTCTTGTATATTCTGCAACTCTAGTTTCTAAATTTGCATACATCTAAGAGTTGTTAGATTGTGAGCTCAAATTTGCATATTCTCTCTTGTTGAGAGTTAGAATTTGGGAGAGCTTTTCATTTGTATATTTGCTCTATTGAGAGAGTGTATTGATTGTAAACACAAACTCCAAACACACAAAGTTATTCACTCTAGGTTGAGTGGTTGTTCACTCTAGGATTGAGTGGTTACAAAGGTTGTGGACTCAACCTTTGGGATATTGTGAGATTGAGAGATTGGGTGGGTTGCCCTTATACTTGTGAGGATTGGGTTCTTGAGTGTGGGACACTAGGAAGCCGCAATTGCTCAAAGTTGTATCTCTAGTCTACAATAGTGGAAAATCCTCTAAGTGGGTTGCTTAGAGGCGAGACGTACACCGGATTGGGTGGAACTCGTTACATCGGTTTGCAAGCTTCTCCTCCTTACTCTTTTACTTCCATATATTGCTTATTTGCTGATTGATATTGTTTGGTTGAGAAGAACACTCTTGAACTTGCTTAACTTGCTTTACTCTAGATATTGCACACCAAGTGTTTGCTAAATTGCTTCAACAATACATACCTCTTGTAGTGCATTACATATCATTGTCACTTGCTTTCACTTGCACAATCTCATAAACTTGGTTATAGAAATCAGTTTCAAAGGCATTCCAAGCAAAAGTTTTATAACTCAATTCACCCCCCCTCTTGAGTATTGAGGCCACTTGAACAACAAGTGGTATCAGAGCTTGACTCTTGGTAGATCAAGCTTAACAGCTTCAAGAGATTAAATGGCCTCAAGTTCTCAAAATGTTCTTCCCGAGGGTGGTGCGATAAATAGACCTCCCGCTTTCAATGGGGAAGGGTATGCCTTTTGGAAAGAGAGAATGAAAATCTTCATTCAATCAATTGACTTGAGAATATGGAATGCCATTGAAAATGGTCCCTATATACCAATGCATACCATAGATAGCAAGAATGTTGAAAAACCCATAGATGAATGGACTAGCGAGGAAGAAAAGAAAGTCCAATATGGCTACAAGGCCAAAAATCTCATTACCATGGCTTTAGGACAAGACGAATTTTTTAGAATAATGACATGCCAAACCGCTAAAGAAATGTGGGATACTCTTCAAGTAACCCATGAAGGTACTAATGATGTAAAGGACTCAAAGATTAGTACCCTTACTAGCCAATATGAATGCTTTAGGATAAATTCAGGAGAATCTATTGTTGATATGCAGAAAAGGTTTACACTTATTATTAACCATCTTATTACTCTTGGCAAAGTGTACACTAACAAAGAGCTTGTGCACAAAATTTTGAAAAGTCTCAGCAGGGAATGGCAACCTCTTGTCACAGCAATAAAACAATCTCCTAGCATCAATGAAATGTCTCTTGCGACACTCTTTGGAAAATTGCAAGAACAAGAGCAAGAACTTAAAGCATTGAAGCTAGCCGAGGAAGAGGAGAAATCCACCAAGAAGAAAGGGCTAGCCCTCAAAGCCACCTCCATGCATGAGGAAGAATCATGCAGTGACTTAGATGAAGAAGAAGAGTTTGGGCTGTTCGTAAAAAGATTTGGAAGATTTATGAAGAACAAAAAGTTCCAAAAGAACTTTAAGCCCCAAGGTAAGAAATCTACCTCTAATGAAACTTCATCTTCACCAAGCTGTTTTGAATGTGGCAAGGAAGGGCACTTCAAAGCCGATTGTCCAAACCTCAAAAAGAAGGGCAAGGACAAACAAAGAAGAAGAAGAGCCTATATTGCTTGGGATGAGAATGACGTGAGCAGCTCCGACGACTCGGAAGATGAGCAAGCCAATCTTTGCTTAATGGCAAATCATCAAGAAGAGGAAAATGAGGTAAATCTTCTTGACCTAGATAAAAATGAGCTGTTAGATGCATTTGAGGAATTATATGATAAGTTTACAAAAATCTCTAGTAAACTCAAAGCATCTAGAAAAACTAGTGATACTCTTGAATTGCATCTCATGGAAGCATGTAAAGAAAATGAGAGCTTGAAAGAAGAACTAGAGAAAGTTCAAACATGCTCTAGGGATAAACCTTGTGATTTTGCAAAGAAGTGCATAGTGTTAGAAACCAAGGTTGAAGACCTAAATAGGACACTAGAGAAATTCACTAATGGAAGAGATAATTTGAATATCCTACTTGGGCAACAAAAATGCATGTTTAGTAAAACCGGTCTAGGATATGACCAAGAACATAGTAATCATAAAATGGAAAAGCACTACAAAAACTTCTTTGCACCACCAAGCAAGTCCTCCTCACCTTTTATGAAATGCAATCATTGTGGTACCAAAGGACATAGTGCATATAAGTGTAGTGTTAGGAAACTAGGACCAAAGGTCTTAAGAAAGGTGTGGGTTCCCAAAGGAACGTTCCCACAAGCTAACCTTAAAGGACCCAACATAAAATGGGTACCTAGTTCTCTAAAATGATTTTGTTTTGCAGGTATGCTTCAAGGCAAGCAACACCCATTGGTACTTGGATAGCGGGTGTTCGAAGCATATGACGGGAGATATAACCAAATTTACATCATTCACTCCCAAACGAAAAGGAAGCGTCACCTATGGAGACAACACTAAGGGAAAAATCCTAGGCATTGGAAATATTGGTAAGAACTCTTCCACATCCATAAGTGATGTATTGTATGTTGAAGGCCTCAAACATAATTTACTTAGTATAAGTCAATTATGTGACAAAGGATATAGAGTCTTATTTGAATCAAATTGTTGCATAATTGAGCATAAGACTAATAAGGAAATCAAGTTTGTAGGCCAAAGAATTGATAATATTTACATGATTGATATGGATAGTTTGTCTACAAATGATGAACAATGCTTTATTTCAAAAGAGGATGAAACATGGCTATGGCATAGAAGAATAGCTCATATACATGTAGACCACTTGAACAAACTTGTTTCTAAGGATTTAGTAATTGGTCTACCAAAGCTTAAATTTGAAAATAGATTTTGTGATGCATGTCAAAAGGGAAAACAAGTAAAGGCATCTTTTCAATCCAAAAATATTGTTTCTACTCAAAGGCCTTTACAACTTTTGCACATGGATTTATTTGGACCATCCAAAATCAAAAGCTTTGGAGGTAATTACTATGGTCTAGTAATAGTAGATGACTATTCAAGATATACATGGACACTGTTTCTTGCTCATAAAAATGAAGCTTATCATGCATTCAAGAAACTTGCAAAGATTATCCAAAATGAGCAAAACTCAAAAATTGCATCCATTAGAACCGATCATGGGGGAGAATTTGAAAATCAATCTCTTGAAAAGTTTTGCGAAAAACATGGTATTAATCACAACTTCTCAGCTCCTAGAACTCCACAACAAAATGGAGTAGTTGAAAGAAAGAATAGATCTTTAGTGGAGCTTGCTAGAACCATGCTAAATGAAAACAATATTGCAAAACATTTTTGGGCCGATGCGGTAAACACCGCATGTTATGTTATGAATAGATGTTTGATAAGGCCTATTTTAAAGAAAACCCCCTATGAGCTTTACAAGGGCAGAAAACCCAACATTGCATACTTTCATATCTTTGGATGTAAATGTTTTGTGCTCAACAATGGAAAGGATAATCTAGGGAAGTTTGATGCAAAATCTGATGAGGCAATCTTCCTAGGATACTCTCAATCAAGTAAATCTTATAGAATTTTCAACAAACAAACAAATACCATTGAGGAATCTATTCATGTCAAATTTGATGAAAATAGCCATAACCCTCCGAGAAAGGAAGATGTTGATGATCTTGTAGGTACCTTTCAAGAAATGAACTTACAAGACAAAGAAGAAGAAGTCAACCATGATGGAGGAGCAGCACAAGTTGAGAAACAACAAGATTGGGTAACTTTGAAGGATCATCCCTTGGACAAGATCATTGGAGAAATAACCAAAGGGGTAAGTACTCGCAACGCCATTAGAAATGCTTGCAATCACTTGGCTTTTGTATCCCAAATAGAACCCAAGAATATTGACGAAGCCATTATTGATGAACATTGGATGTTGGCTATGCAAGAAGAGTTAAACCAATTTGAAAGAAATGAAGTTTGGGAACTTGTGCCAAGACCCAATGATCATCTAATAATAGGCACCAAATGGGTGTTTAGAAATAAGCTAGATGAAAACGGTATAATAACTAGAAACAAAGCTAGACTAGTAGCAAAGGGATACAACCAAGAAGAAGGAATAGACTATGAAGAAACATATGCTCCTGTAGCTAGGTTAGAAGCCATTAGATTATTGCTGGCTTTTGCATGTTGTATGAATTTCAAATTGTATCAAATGGATGTCAAAAGTGCGTTCTTAAACGGCTACATTCAAGAAGAAGTTTATGTAGATCAACCTCCAGGTTTTGAAAATTATAAATTTCCAAATCATGTTTTCAAATTGAGAAAAGCCTTATATGGTTTGAAGCAAGCTCCAAGAGCTTGGTATGAGAGATTAAGCAAATTTCTTTTAGAACACAAATTTGAAAGAGGAAAGGTTGATACTACATTGTTTATAAAACGCAAACAAAATGACATCCTCTTGGTACAGATTTATGTAGATGACATAATATTTGGTGCTACTAATGAAAATCTTTGTCAAGAATTTGCCAAGATAATGCAGAATGAGTTTGAAATGTCCTTGATGGGAGAACTCACCTTCTTCCTTGGACTACAAATAAAACAAGCCATTGATGGAACGTTCATTAGCCAAACCAAATACTGTAAGGAACTACTTAAAAGGTTTGGAATGGACAAGGCAAATGAGATAGCTACACCAATGAGCACATCCTGCTATCTAGACAAAGATGAAAAGGGTAAGGACATCGAAATCACCAAATATCGAGGTATGATTGGATCCTTACTGTATTTAACTGCGAGTAGACCTGATATTATGTTTGCGGTATGCATGTGTGCTAGATATCAAGCATGTCCTAAAGAATCACATTTGACTGCCGTAAAAAGAATTTTGAAATATCTTGTGGGTACTCAAAATGTTGGTTTATGGTATCCCAAAGGCGTTGAATGTAATCTTTTAGGATATTCTGATTCCGACTTTGCGGGGTGTAAGCTTGATAGAAAAAGCACTAGTGGTACATGCCATTTGCTTGGTAGTTCCCTTGTTTCTTGGCATAGCAAGAAACAAGCAAGTGTTGCATTGTCAACAGCTGAGGCAGAATATGTAGCAGCTGGTAGTTGTTGTGCTCAAATTCTTTGGATGAGACAACAACTTCTTGATTTTGGCATTTCCTTGAACAAAGTCCCCATTAAATGTGATAACACTAGTGCCATTAATATCTCGAAAAATCCAGTAATGCACTCTAGGACCAAACACATTGAGATTAGGCATCACTTTATTAGAGATCATGTGTTAAAAGGGGATTGTGTGCTTGAACATGTTGAAACCTCTAGGCAACTAGCAGATATTTTCACAAAACCCTTGGCTAGAGAGCAATTTATTTACATTAGAAGAGAATTGGGTATTCTTGATATGACAAATTGGTATCAGGGTATTCTTTAAATTGGTATTTAAAGTGATCACTTCATCTTGTGTATTGATTGCATGACATCTTTACTAGTGATTAATGCAAAAGAACCCCATGGAAATGGAGATTCAATGATCCTATATGAAATTCCTCATGCCTTGAATATATTGGAATGAAAAGAAATGAATTTTGGAGTGAAACAGCCCTTCGAATCGATTCAGCACCCCCTCGAATCGATTCACAGACCTGTTGGTTCAAAAAAAATCCTCAAAACAGTGTCGTTCGAATCGATTCACACTCCCCTTGAATTGATTCAAACACCTGATGGTCCATATTCCCTCAAACAGAGAGGTTCGAATCGATTCACAGCATACTCGAATCGATTCACGTGTCTGATCCTTTCATTTTTTTCAAATCAGTAACGTTCGAATCGATTCACAGCATACTCGAATCGATTCACGTGTCTGATCCTTTCATTTTTCTCAAATCAGTAACGTTCGAATCGATTCACAGCATTCCTCGAATCGATTCACGCGTCAGTTACTGCATATTCACGCTGATTAATTCACACACTCCCTCATTTAACTCTTCCACTATCTCCCACTCTCTCTTCTCAAAATCCTCAACTTCTAATCTCTTCAACTTCTTCTCCAAACCTTCCACTCAAATCCTTCATCTTCCATGGCTTCCTCCTCTCAACCTCGCAAGAAACAACGTGCAAACACCGCTGCAGCCTCCATGCCTCAACACTCTGATTTATCTAGATTATTCACTACCCAAAAGGATCTTGATAGGTACCAATCTTCATTCTCTGAGAAACATCTCATTTCTCCCCATTGGCTTGATCTCCCATTCTTTGAAGCATCTGGACTTCCTCTACTCACCACCTTACATCAACAAGAGCTAGTTGGCTTCATGGCTCTTGAGGAAGTAGCAATCTACCCCGAACTCATTCGTGTATTCTACTCCACTTTACGTCTTCAAGATGCTCGCTATATTGCCCGAGTGAAAGGTAAGACTATCATTCTTGATAATGAGGTAATGAATCAAGTTGGCTTACTCCCTCTTAGCAACGCTTCCTTCCATGGCAAAGAACCTCCTCTTGCATGGAATTATAATCCGTTGGAGGCAAGAGCTTTCTTTAATCTTGCAGGTCCCTCAAGCACGGTTGGCACCTTAAGTCTCCATCACCGCCTCTTGCACTTTGTCCTTGTCAAAATTCTCCTCCCCTCCGGTGGAAATTATGCAAGGCTAAATGAGGCCCAAATCTTGCTGCTCTGGGCAATTGTCAATGAGAAAGACATAAATTGGATTGACTTGGTTAGGCATCACATGGTTGAAGCCCAAAACCTCGCCCATCTTCCATATGCCATACTCATTACCAAATTGCTCCACCATTTTAAAGTGGACTTGAAAAATGAGATCAAGGAAGTGGTCGGTCCCAAGGCCCCTATTGGCAAATCTCATCTCACTAAGATGAATATTGTGGAATACCAAGGCATGTGGCAATTTCTTAGGCGTCCCCGACATGAAGTTGAAGATGACGCTCCTCCTCCTCCTCCACCCACTGCTACTGATGATCTTTTCACAAGACTCACTGCTCACCTGGACCAGCGCCTCAACTCCATGGAAGCAAACATCCACACTCGACTGGACAGGATTGAAGCCAACATGGAAGAGCGATACACGGAGCTTGCCACCCAGATATCCAGCATTCACTTCCCGCATCCATGACTGATCTTTACTTTTCTTTATTCCTTTTATTTTTCACTTTCAGACTTGGTTGTTTTGGTTTCTGTTTTGGTTAATTATTTGCACACTATCTCGTCTTAGTTTCTTACTTTGCTATGTCGGTTGAACAATTATCTCGTTTGGTTAATTATTTTGGTTTATCTAAATTGCATTTGCCAGAGATTATTACTCGATTTACTGCTTATTCCCAACTTTTGTTTTTGATAATGACAAAGGGGGAGAGATAGAGAGATAAAGAAATACATGTGTGATAGAGAGATAGAGAGATATATGTGCGATATTATGCGATATATATTCATGTGATACATGTGCGACATTATTTCAACGCTTGAAACCATTTGATGGTTTTATTGAAAAACAAAGGGGGAGACCTATTTTCTTAAAAGAAATAATCACTTAAAACAAGAGACATTAGTTTTCATAACTTGCTATTGGCTAATAAAAACCCCAAGAGATGGCCTTTGGTTGTCATCATCAAAAAGGGGGAGAATGTATTTACATGTGATAACAGGTTTTGATAATGACAATGGAAACAAGCAATGGGAAGTCTTCAAAGAATCAAAAACAATTAGTGATTTCATATGAAAGAAGAAAATGGTCTCACAAAGGTTCAAGAGATGAAGAAACCAATGAATCAAACAAAAGGAAAGCAACCATGCATCATTAGATTCAAATGGATGACCAACAGGCATGAGAAAATGTCAAAATGAAGAGCCTGAATCGATTCAAGCACGAGTGAATCGATTCACAGCCCTGGAGGTCATAAAAATGAGAAACAGAATGGGTTGAATCGATTCACCATGACCCTGAATCGATTCACAGCCCTGGAAGTCACTAAGATTGCAAACAGTATGTCCTGAATCGATTCACAAGGACCCTGAATCGATTCACACGATGCTGACAGACCAGGAACCCAAAACAGAATGCTCTGAATCGATTCAAACAAGGCTCGAATCGATTCATTCGACTCTGAAACTCCAAAATGCATAAAACAGAATACTCTGAATCGATTCAAGGATCTATGAATCGATTCACATAGTGGGAAACACCACTAAACAGACAGACTTAAGTGGAAAACATACACTCAAATCCCACTATACGCAGAGACATGACTTGCAACGGCTAGAAGCTCAAGAATGGCTATAAATGAAGTATCAATTCAAGCAAGAAGAACATAAGAGAGAAAGGCACAAAACAAGGCAAAAATATTCTTCCTCTAAGAGTCTTTCTAATTCATTTTTTTCTCTTGTATATTCTGCAACTCTAGTTTCTAAATTTGCATACATCTAAGAGTTGTTAGATTATGAGCTCAAATTTGCATATTCTCTCTTGTTGAGAGTTAGAATTTGGGAGAGCTTTTCATTTGTATATTTGCTCTATTGAGAGAGTGTATTGATTGTAAACACAAACTCCAAACACACAAAGTTATTCACTCTAGGTTGAGTGGTTGTTCACTCTAGGATTGAGTGGTTACAAAGGTTGTGGACTCAACCTTTGGGATATTGTGAGATTGAGAGATTGGGTGGGTTGCCCTTATACTTGTGAGGATTGGGTTCTTGAGTGTGGGACACTAGGAAGCCGCAATTGCTCAAAGTTGTATCTCTAGTCTACAATAGTGGAAAATCCTCTAAGTGGGTTGCTTAGAGGCGAGACGTACACCGGATTGGGTGGAACTCGTTACATCGGTTTGCAAGCTTCTCCTCCTTACTCTTTTACTTCCATATATTGCTTATTTGCTGATTGATATTGTTTGGTTGAGAAGAACACTCTTGAACTTGCTTAACTTGCTTTACTCTAGATATTGCACACCAAGTGTTTGCTAAATTGCTTCAACAATACATACCTCTTGTAGTGCATTACATATCATTGTCACTTGCTTTCACTTGCACAATCTCATAAACTTGGTTATAGAAATCAGTTTCAAAGGCATTCCAAGCAAAAGTTTTATAACTCAATTCACCCCCCCTCTTGAGTATTGAGGCCACTTGAACAACAGGCAGGGATTTGAAGTTTATTAAGAATGATAAATTAAGACTGAGGGTGCGATGCAAGAGTGAGTGTTCTTGGATGGCTTATGCTGCTAAACTACTTCATGAAGACACATAGAAATTGAGGAAGGTGTTGGATGAACATTCATGTTGTAAGGAGTTTCAGGTGCAAATGTTGAGTACAAAGTGGTTGAGCCAAAATATAGAGAATTGTGTGAGAAAAAATCCAAATATTAAATTAGGTGACATTATGAATAGGGCTTGCAGAAAGTGGAATGCTGGTGTAAGCAAGCAGAAGGCTTCAAGAGCAAGAAAGGTTGCTAAAAATGTTGTTGAAGGTTCATTCAAGGAGCAATATAGATGACTATATGATTGGTGCCATGAGGTGGTAAGGACAAACCCAGGTTCAACTGTTCAGTTAAAAGTTGATGCATATCAAGGTCAAGTTGATGACATGGAGGACTCGAATGCAGTAACCTTTCAGAGGTTATACATGTGCCTTAAGGCGTGTAAGGAATCATTCCAGTTGTGCAGGCCCATTCTTCATTTGGATGGTTGTTTCTTGAAAGGGACTTATAGGGGACAATTGTTGGCAGCAATAGGACGTGATCCCAATGATCAGATGCTTCCAGTAGCTATTGCAGTGGTTGAGAGTGAAAATAAAGAGTCCTGGACATGGTTTCTAGACCTACTTATTACTGACCTTGGTGGGCAGAGAACATGTCAGTCTATCACATTTATTTCAAACCAACAAAAGGTGCATATGACTTATGCATTTTTTAGGTTTTTACATAACTTGTCCATTCAAACCTCCTTATTACTAACTTGCTAAATTTTGCAGGGGTTGTTACCAACAATTGAGGAGCTCATCCCAAGAGTAGATCACAGATTTTGTATGCGCCACTTGTATAGTAATTTTAGGAAGAAGTTCCCCGGCAAACAATTAAAGGAGATGATTTGGAGAGCTGCAACTGCAACATACACTAACCAATGGGAGAGACAGATGAGGGAGATTCAAGAAGTTAACAAGGAAGCATACAAGCACTTAATGAAGCTACCTCCACGATTTTGGAGCCGTTCAAGATTTTCCTTCAATAGCAAGTGTGAACACACTTATAAATAATATGTTTGAGACATTTAATGCAGTCATAGTTGTAACCAGAGAGAAACCCATCATCACTATATTGAATGACATAAAGACATACTTCATAGAGAGGCGGGCCAGTAACAGGAAAAAGGTGCTATCATGGGAAGAGGATATACTGCCCTAGGTCATGAAAAGGTTACAAAAAGAGAAAACATACACAAATAACTGGATGGCAAGGTTAGTACCATGTTTAGTAAGTCTCAATTAGTTCCCCCTTGTTTTCAATAAGTTTCTAAGTAGTCCCACATGTTCTTTAATCTGGTCCTATGTGTTCTTTTTTGTTTACAGGTGGTCAAGGGGGGATATTTATGAGGTTAGGCACACCAGCAGGGCAAGTGAGCAGTTGGTTGTGAATCTCAGAACAAAGAAGTGCTCTTGCAGGAGATGGCAACTGACTGACATACCTTGTTGTCATGCCATTGCTGGAATGAATATGGGCAATAACAGGCCCAAAACCTATATACCTCTATATTTCAGAAGAGACCTATATGCACAGGTTTATACCTCAGTCATATACCCTTGCAATGGTCAAGACTTGTGGGAGAAGACCCTATATCTAGATGTCATCCCTCCATCAATCAGAACAATGCCAGGAAGGCCAAAGAAAGCAAGAAGAAAGGGTCCTGAGGAGATAGTGAAGAATTCTTCCCAGTTGACAAAGAAGGGACTTGCTCAGAAATGTAGCAATTGTGGTCAGTTTGGCCACAATAAGAAGACATGTAAGGTTCCAAGGCCACCAACTGCTGCACCCAAAATATACCTGAGTCCATAACTCCTGCAGGCCCAACCCAGTCTCAGACCACTATTCCACCAGGCCCAACCCAGTCTCAGACCATTATTCCACTAGGCCCATCTCAGTCTCAAACCACAATAGGCCCATCTCAATCCCAGACCAGCACTCCTGCCCAGACTCAGAACAGCACCACGGACCCATCCAACGGTCATAACCTAGCAAACCTTAAAAGGAATAGGACATTTAATGCACCTTTTAAACCACCAAGACAGTGTGAGACACAACAGTTAGTAGAGGCACCATCATCCAAAAGGCCAAAAATCACAACTGTATCATGTGCTAGAGGTGTCATTTCTGAACCAGGTCGTTTCACAAGGTCACAGGCCAGGAGCTTACGAGGAATTACAACCAGGTCACAAGCAAGGGCTGTGACAGCACCACCCATCCAAGTTGCCATTAGACCGAAGCTTGTAGTTAGGAGAAAAAAATAGACAATAGAACTTATATTTAGGAGGCTTTTGTTGGAACTAATTTAGATTCATGCCATTGATGTTTTTATTTGCTTGTAATTCACAATGTTGGATTACTTGACAATTACTATTTTTGGTTCTGATTTACATTTGTTATTGTCAATTTCTTGTAATTGACAATGCTGGGTTGCTTCACATTTGCTGTTTTTGGTTCTGATTTACATTTTTGGAACTTCATTTTGCTTGACAATGTTGGAACTGATTGACATTTGCATAGGTATCATATATTGACCTCTTATTTGTTATTTTTATTCATGCTAATTGTAATGAAAAGGTTCCCCTTTATTGGCACATTTGCACAACAAATACATCAGTAAAATCAAATTTGCACAATAAATAACCACCAAAGTTACTTTCATTAATTTAACCAAGGGCAGATACATTTGCATTACAACCTCAACCCCACCAACACACTAATTACTCAGTATAATTCACTGTCCTTTTTACCCCCACCATGAAAAAACCATAAATACAAACCAATAATTCACAGCAAAGCTAACACCTAGGATCACAAGCAATAATTTATTCATCTTATTTAGCTTCTTCAATGCTCCTTGTATGGACACTAGTTTCCTCCTCAATCTTAGTATCAACAACTCTTTGTCAACCATAGCCACATCTCCAACTTCTTTCCATTCAAAAAAGCCACGACCTTCACCATCCTGAAAATCAAATGTATAATTAAACAACAACCTCCATAAAAAAAACCTTATTTTCCAACACTCTTTTTTTTTGTTTATACCTTGTATTTTTTGCAGCCCCAAAAACGTCTACCGAAATTCCCACTTGTCTTCGCAGTGCATAACACAGCTTCCTTGAGACATCCATAAATTGGAACTTCAACCCCACCCACTATCCTTCGATTGATCCAACTCGTCCCACTCGTTCCACTCCTCGAGAATGAACCTTGTGAATCCATACCAAAAGACATGGACAAGGGAAAAAAATGCCACTTGCAGGTTCAGATGGAGGATGAAGATGCACAACGAAGCTTCAGAAGCAGATGGAGAAGATGATAATGAAGCAGATGGAGAACACAATGGAGATGTAGATGGAGAAGAAGATCAACTCTAATCCAAATGCCCTAGTTCCCTTTCTCTTAAAAAGAATCCCTCCAACGGATCTATTGCACAAAAAAATGCCATGTCACCTACAACTCATGCCAGGTCAACTTTTTCTGGTGCCATGTCAATGACTAACCACACTCTTTTAACGGCGTTACTAAAAAGGGAAAACGTTGACACAAGTTAACAACGTTAAGGACCAAACTGATATTAAATAAACTTATAGGACCATATTGTGACTTTTATAAAACGTGGAGACCATG
The DNA here is from genome assembly GCA_037962975.1 of Clitoria ternatea. NCBI lineage: Eukaryota > Viridiplantae > Streptophyta > Magnoliopsida > Fabales > Fabaceae > Clitoria > Clitoria ternatea. The sequence continues at coordinate 54,950,526 of CM075676.1, forward strand.
TGTATATTTTACCCAAATATTTATTACTCATTTTTCTATCATATTCCTACTCTTTAGATAAATTGTTATAATAAATATATGGAATAAATGAGGAGAGAGAAGTACAAGGCTAAAAAAATTGTACTAGTACTATATAAAAATAAATGGATAGATATTATGAAAAAAAGATAAGAGGAGGTCTTTTTAACAGGGTACTTTTTTTGAACACGTTTAAATAGTTTTATAAAAGAAAACTTTTTAGGAACACACTCTTTTAAATAAAATTGATGTGATTATTTTAAAAAAACAACGGCAATGATCAATTTATAAGACATTTGATTTAATTTTTGAGAAGTGTTAATAAATATTTTAAAGGCACTGATTAAGAAAGCCAAAGTAAAAAAGTTTTAATCAAAAACCTCATTAAAATTTTCACTTCTAAACAATCCTCACTTGATTAATCACAAATTTGTCTGTTTTTGTTTTCTTAAACAACACATCTAGGATATTAGTTAACATACCCTTAATTTTTTAAGAAATTAAGTAAAAATATGTTGATAGCATTTATAAAAAAATTAGAAAAATAGTTAATATCTCACCAACCCACGACACATTTAAGAGACCTAATAAATTTGGAATTATGATTTTCTGTGACATATTTAATGTCCTGCAACTGTTGACAATGAAATGAAATCTCAAAAGACAAATTTGTAAAGGTGAAATTGGAATTATCAAAAACAAATGTAAAGCTCACATAAATAACATTTGCTTTTAGACAGTAAAGAAATCAAAGTGATTATTAACGTAATTATTTAACTAAAGTTGATACTACTTTGTTTAAATTTTTATGTAAATAATTATTTTTTAATCAAAATACTATTTGTATAATTTTTCTCATAATCAAGATAATAATAAATAAAATATATTAATTAGATCATTTAGTTCTCTTATCATAATTCATTAACAAGTAAAGAGATTAAGTGATTATAATAGAATAAAAAATTTTAATAACCTCACAGGCAATTTTAAAAAGCTATTATAAATTTCAAACAAATGTAATGAGTATAACTAAATAGTCCAATTAATAAGGGTCTTAAAAATGTTGTTTAAGAAAGCAAAAGTATAAATTTGTTATTGAAAATTGTATAGAAATTACCTACAAATTAAGGTAGATGGGTTTTTATCATATTTTTAAATAAAAACTTTTCACTTTTGTTTTCTTAATGAGTGCCTTAAAGGCACTTGCTAACCAACTTTCTCCATACATTAGAATTTTGTAAGACCCGTTCTTAAATTTTTATGTCATTATTACTTTTGATTTAAATAAGCATTTACTCTCTCATCTTTTACTCAATTTAGATTTTAATCCCTAATTAATTTTTTGCATGTTTTAATCCCTCAACTACATTAAATAACTATTTTACATATCTGTCATTAAGTCTTTTTTGTTATTGATGATGTGTCAAACCAAATGACACATGACATTCTTATCTATAAAAAATAAAATAAAATTTTCAATTCAACCCTAGTCATCACCGTCCTCCTCACCTTTTTTTCCTCTCCCTCTCTTCAAATTTTCTCTCTCCTCAACCTCACCCCTACTACCACCTTTCACTCCACCATTTGTTAGAGAATCCCCGATGGTTAGGCTGCGAAAATAAGTATTTCCAAAGGTCAAAACACCATGATATAAGAACTTTTAAAATAGTATCTCATAACATAGAATAAGAAGATTTCAAAGCAATCTAACCTCGCACTTAAAGAGTTCACATGAGTATTATCACCAGATTTCGCATGTATGAATGCTAGTTTGTCAAAATGCATCCTCTACAATATAGAAATTTGTGTATCACAAGTGTAACACCTCTATTTTCATCATTATTATTTCGTATATTACAAAAAATTTATATTAGAATTTTGATAGACTTTGACCATAGTCCTTTAGAACTTTTTGATCATTATATTATTTGAGAATTTCCAAAAAGAATTTTTAAAAATGAAAAAATTCTTTTGACACCCTTATATTTCTATTTGCACCAACCCTCATATTTCTATTCGCACCACCTTCATAATTTCAACCGCCTTTCTCCTGTGCATTACTATACAATCACGAAATTGTTACTGTGTGTGACACCCTCAGTTACTATACTATTAAAATATTCAATAACTCATACTAAAGCTTTTAACATTTCATAGATTATATTTAATATAAACAGAGAATATTTGAAACGAAAATTATATATATATTTTTAAACACTGATATCAAAAGCTATATATATATATATATACATACAGACAGACACATATGTAAAGAGTATACATAAGAGTGTTTTGTAATACAATAATCCAACAAAATGTGTCTGGTTAGCCTATGACTGAACATGTCAGTTCGTATCTACCGTCAAAATAGAACCCCAGAATCATGAGTAGCTGAATGATACAAAAATAAAACTACTCAACCATCATGCATTACTAGGGTTATCATCAAAATACACCATAATAAAGTCACTTCCTCCATAGTAGAGTCACTTCCAAAGGAGCCTTCCTCCATATCTTCCTTCCTCTATATCTTCCTCGTTAGCCAAAGGAGGTGGAGGTGGCTAACCGTGGAAAGGATCAGTATCACAAAGATTTAAAATTAATCTTGCTTTAAAGGAAAAAAGAAAATACCCTTAATGGATCAGGCAATCCGACAACAACTTGAGACAATCTTACAGTAACTACACCATAATATATACACACACACACACATTGCCTATATCTAACGCTCTCCATCTCCATTATCCTTCTTGTTGGGGCCTTATCCTCATGTTTATCATTAGAGGAAAATTATCCATAACGAAATTATGTTCAAATTTAAAAAATTTTACACAACATAAACAAGGAAAAGGGTGAAAAACAGAAAATACCAATATCATATAAGACATATAAAAATAATAAATTTTCATAAAATAATAAGTTTTATTGGCAAATTCTTTCATACATGTTATTCACAGCATTGAATGGGAATGTAACGTTTTATTAATTTTTTTAAACGATGAAGATGAAATGCGTATGGGCCCTTAAGTTTTCTTTTATTGGGAGTAGTTAGGAGTTGATACTATTTCGTGATAAAGTAATAACTGCCTATATGGCAACCGAACAACTCCACCGACCTTAATATGCACATAAGGCCTAGTCAGATTGGCAATAGCTTGCTGTGAATTTTACCCGACACTAGGGAGCGACCCGGGTCTCCTAGGCCTTTCTTCACACCTTTTCATCTCAAGGTTCGCTATTGAACCATCCCTAATGCATTTCTTGGATTATAATCGTATCTCCCAAAATATTCTTATTTTTCTCTTATTACATGATGCATGTCATATACTTAATTAGTTTATTTTTTAAAAAATACTTCTCATTTTCTTTCATGAGATCTATCAAAATTGATAGAATTTTCCCTGTAAATTGGATATTCAAATTTTATCTTTGACTTGTTACACAAAGAAAATTCCCAAACAGTATAATACTTAAATATTAAATGTATGTTTTTGGTTTTGGGTATCAAAACTTTCTAAAATATTATTCTTTCACTTAAAAGCATCTAAACCATTTAAAAAGATTATATATATTCTCATAATGCACCTCATAATTATAAAACCCCATTATAAAAATATAAATAATAACAACGATAATTAATTATAACTGATGGGAATAAATTCAATAAGGACATTAACTAGTACATAGTAAATAACAGGAATAAAATAACAATAATATAATTATTGAGCGGGTTATGGAGTCCCTTCTATTATTTCGCATGTCTTATACTTAGTAGTTTCCTATCTCACCCTCCATTTACCTGAGTGCTAGAATTCAAGGGATAGTATATCTGAGATTGATCTGATTAACCTATAAACATCTTATACTCTATGTATAAGCTCAAGTTTGATCTAATATGCATTCTTTAGTGATTGCATTCTTTACTTATTTTAAATGAGTTAGACACAATAATTTTAATTTTAGTCAACTAAAATAAAAAAAATCCCTGATGGACTTATTCTATGTGTGTTACTTTATAAGAAATATATTTAGTTTATATTAAATATAAGCATTTAATTTCTAATATAATATAATGAGTGACATCTGGCAATACATCATTATCTAAATATAAATATCAAATTGATATAACCAATAAGTGATAACCATGTTTATATGTTTGTTCCATTTGTCACAATATTTGATTGGGCCGAAGACATGATTGTCATTATTCTTGCATGGTCCAATTCATTTTACTTGATACCAAAGTAAACTTTACTTAAATAATTATCTAATATTATTCTCCTTAGCATGATCATGCATTTCTTTAGTCTCACTTTGTCAAATGGTCTATAGATATCACTCTCGTTACATAGGAGAGACAAATCTCATCTACATATCATTTACATCCTTCCAAATGATTTGTTCACTATCAAATTACAACATTTATAATCACCTTGTTACAATGATGTTTGATTTTATTAAAACAATAAACTCTTCATGTAAGAATCATAGTTACATAGGTCCAAGGACTACATAAACCATTATCACATTGGGAATCATTTATAATCCTCACATAACGATCCATGCAGCATTTTCATGGTGGGTCTATTTAGTACCTCATTATTTTTAATGTGTACCCTGTGAAAAGTTGATATCATTCATATCCATAATTTATGAGATCAAATTATTGGTACACTTACACCCTAGTCTAAACGTATTTATATGTACTCATATTAATACTTGACTAAGGACATTTTATGAATACTTCTCATATAGACATACTATTCCAATGACTAACAAAGTTTGTTAAACTATTTAACCAAAATGTCTTATTCAAATAAAGTGATACATTATAAATGCATAGGGTTTTAGTTCATACTTAAACACAACCATCAACAACCGCCCTTTCGTAACTAATTGCCCATTGTCGCCCTTTTCTCTCTAACCACAACAATTACCCCCTTCAAATCTTCCCATAATGATTCAAACACCCACCTTCCTCTGCATAAAGAATTCAAACCAACAAAGGCCATCATCAAAGTAGCAACGACAACAATAAGCCGCCCCAATTATCAAAACTGTAAACATCCACACCATAACCCATGATAAACCACCCCATCCTTCATCATGTGGTTACAAGTTACTATCCTCTTTTTATGATTCCCCTAAACCCTAACCTCGGTAAAAGGCAACGTTAAATTATTTTCTCTTGAACCCTACCCCCACCTACACCATAACACTTCTCCCTACCCCCACCTCAACCAAAAATTTTTCATCCTTACCGAACCAACAAAATAAGAATGACCTAATACAAATTGTGAAAACCAAGGTTATCTAGGGTGAGAAAAAAGTAACACAAGATGAAGAAGATCAATATCAATGTCACTATGATTTTGAATCTCTGAAACCACGACAGTTACAGAGAATGAAATGTTAGCCACTACGGTGACAATGAACACGCATGGGAACCAAACCACAAGGGGTTTCATTTAGAACGTCTTCAAATTAGTGTCTTATGGGTGGATCTAATTAGGGCGGTTTTTATGTGAACGTGACATTGTGTTGATGACATAGTGGGTTCAATTTTTGATCATGACCATAATATTAGCCACCCACCACTGTTGTGACCTCTTTAAGCTTCGACAATGACTTTATTTGACACACCACTACCTACCTTAGCCATTGTCATTTTCAATACAAACCCAAACCCTAAAAGACCCACTTTTCACATTCCTTAAATCTTGCCCTTTAATTTTTTTTATTAATTTATCACAAATTTGAGAAGGCCTAAAAATAGGGTTTATTATTTAGTTTTGGATGTGATGATTCAAATTTGTAAAGTGAAAATATTGTACAACATGTTTATGGAACATTAGTTTAAAAGGTCTAGGTAAAGTATCAATTCAGATTAGAGAAAAGGTAGGTGTAGGTATGGTTGTGTTAATGGTTGTTGTTTGGGTAGGAATATAGGGCAATGAAAAGATGGTTTGTTGTTAGGGTTGTTTTTATGTTGAAGAGGGTGGTGGTGAAGGATGGATGAGGGTTGAGGTGAGGTTGTGGAGAGAGAAAGGGATGATGGGGGAACTCAAAGTGGTTTAGGGTTGATTTGAAAGTTTAGAAAAAAAATACCATGTTCGATGTTAAATATAATTTGTCTCTTAATATAAGATCTTATTTCAAATTTTTATGTCATTAATTATTCTTTTTACCAAAATATCCTTAATGTATAACTTTTTCTTAGAATCAATATAACAATAAATGAAATACATCAATTACATTATTTATCTGTCATATGATAATTGGGTAGCAAGTAGAAAGATTATGTGGAAAGAGAATAAGTTGAAAAAATTGAATGATGAGTCATAATCATCATAAGGGTAATTGTGAAAACTACAATATATTTCAAACAAATTTAATGATTTTAATTAAATTAACAAACTTAATAGTGTGAATTAGGTAAAATAATCTTATATTTAAGGATTAAAGTATATATTTTATTTTTTACATATCAGAATCTAGGTGTATTTCTCATTTGACACATCGTTATTTAACAAAAATCAGTTAATAATAGGGACCAAAATCAATTATTTCATGTAGTTTAGGGATTAAAACCTAAATTGGGTAAAAGATCAAAGACCAAATGCTTATTAAAGCCATTTTCCCTCGTAATACTCTTATATTAATGTATAACTTTTTTTTGAAATCAGGAATACAATAAATGAGATAACTCAAATAGATCATTTAGCTATATCTCATAATAATTGGATAATAGGTAAAGAGAAAATAAATAAAGACAATGGAATGAAGAGTCTTATGTTGCGTTTAGTTCATAAGTTTTCTTAGAAAAATAGAAAACTGATTTTCTATTTTTTAAGAAAATTAGAAAACTCTTTTAAAAGGTTTTCTAAGAAAAATAAAAAAATAGAAAAGACGGTAACTGAATTACAAGATAAAGTAATTGAATTACAATAAGGACTGTTGTAACCAAATAAGAACATGAAACAACCAGCTACTAATTTAAAAAGTTCTACTGCTACTATTTTAAAATATATTTAAACACAAACTCATTTGCTCTTCTACTATACAACATTGTCATAAATAATATATATATATATATATATATATATATATATGACATCTCAATTAATTTGAATGAAAGAATGTTTGAAAAAAATTTGAAAAACTAAGTGCACTTAAACAATTTTTTAGTTTTCTGGTTTCCAAATTAAAAAACTATCACATTATCTAACTGAGTTTTCAAAATTTTTCTAGCTATTCTAGAAAATAAAAATTTTAGTAGAAAAATTTTAGAAAACAAGTGGAAAACTTTTCCCAGAAAATAATTTATTGTAACTAAACGCAGCCTTAATATGCGTAAATTCAAAAAATCACTACAAATAACTTTCACTAAATTTACCAAGTTTAATATACGTAAATTAAGTTAAAATGTCTTATATAAAAAGGGAAAAATGTAGTATTTAAGGGTCCTATTACCTAATTCCTAGGTACTAAAAAAGTACTTAAAAAAATTTGATTAACCTATTAATCAGTACCCCAAAAGTATTATTTGAGAAAGTAAAAATAAATTTTTTTAATTAAAAATCCTTAATGTCCTTATTAGCATTTTCCTTAATGTTGCAAGTATAACTACTTGTTGGATTTTTCGTAGCTATAGTTGAGTAACCTAGGCTGTTAATGCTCTATACTTAATATTTAATTGGAAACTTATGTATTAATGTTATGTGTGAAAACACGGTTTAACTGTAGTAATATAAAATAGCATAAAAATATTATCTTATTGATAATAAATAATATTAAATAAAGGCCATACATACAATATTACAGTATTTTTTATCATTTATACATACATGTACAGGTACAAGTTTACGAACTCAACTGCAAAATTGAAAGTGAAAAAGTTACAAAACAAAGTAACCCCCGCTGGAAAAAAAAAACTAAAATAATATAAAGAATAAAAACAAGACGAAAAATAGGAAGAACAGAACCACGCGAGCAGCGGGCGAGGGGTTAAAGCAAAACCTTAAAAAACAATTGTAAATTTTTACTCCAAAAAGAAAAATGGTATCTAAGTGGTGATGCTAACAACTCATTCCTATAACTAAATCCACCTGTGGAAAAGTTCAGTTGGCTTTTCTGAGGTGAGGATTGCGTGTTCTTTTAGTTGCTTTCATGACTCATTTCACATTCATAGCAGAGAGCTTCAGCAGCTGAGAATGAGAATGAGAATATCATCTATCGTCAACTTGACACAGCCTAGCTCGACCAGGATTTAGGAGTGATTCTGACATCGTCCAACCCTGCACCAAGTAAACAGAAATATATGTACTCATACATTAAACTGACTTCCAAGCAACCTATATACTGTACGTGAAAAAATGCTAATCAAATCTCGACACCATAGTAATAAGCCCCTCAAACGTCAATTATTTACCTTACAAAATGATTTGTATTGTAACTGTACATCCCTAATTCACTATGTAGGAATCAACTATCAAAGTAGCCAACTCCCCCAACCAAAAAAGGAGAGAATCTTTCAGGATGCAATTTCTAATATAACTACATAGCAACTACAGTAATAAAATCCCTGGTGAAATTGGGAACAATATAATCTAAAGATTTGCCTTTCCAGTTTTCGACATATTAGATAATTTTTTTTATCAAACCTTGGGTTACCTAAATCAATGCAATCTCAAGGCATAATCACTCGACAAGGCATTGTGCAATAGATCAAGGGCACAGAAGTTTCAGCACAATTTTTGGGATAGAGACAAAAAAACAAGTGTTCTAGTTAAGAACCTCTTCCTCCAAAAGTCAAAATTCAACACCTCAACAGAACCAATGATGACATTTCAAAGATAGCATATTCAAAGCCAGGCCTACAATTACTGCAGAGCAAACAACAGGATTCAATGCACCAATGCAGAAGAAAGAAATATAATTTTTCGCTCTATTACCTGCTCCTTAGCTTTATTCTTGAAAAGCCCATAAGAGATTGCCACAATCTTGCAAGAATCAGCAATAGAAGCCTCAAGATCAGCAATTGTGTGCATTGCATCTGAGTTAAGAGCCTCCCTTTGCTTAAAAGATGAGGCCTTTCTTTCATTTGATGATTTTATGAAACTCAAGAGCACATGAGCCTGTAAAAAGTGGTTATTTAAATTTTAAGTACTTCTTAAATTAAGAATCCCAGTTCTGACAAATGTGTGAGAAGCCATATATCTCACATGGAATGCTGCTTTCAAAATGTCATCTGGCTTTGCCTGATCCTTGAGCACAGCATAAACCTTGTTTTTCAAGGGGTTATATGTTACCATGTACCTCTCCTTCTGTTATCAATTTAAGAGAACATAAGAATTTATCATATAACAATGTCAATAAAGATATATATATATATATATATATATATATATATATATATGAAAGAGCTGAAAAACTTTTAAGCTCGCAAAAAAATGGCCATACGTCAAACAGTGGCTCTACAGCAACATATGCACTAGGGTCTTGGAATGCTTCCTTGATTCTTGATCCTAAAAAGACAATTAAAAAGAAACTTCACTTTCAATTTCCCAGACAAATGGCTGTACACTTGTACTACACAAGTAAAAATCTTTCAATCCATTGATATACCAAGGACAACTGGCCTATCTCTCCATGGAAAACTGAATATGTTCTCATTCATGTTGCCCTCTTGCAAGGTGGGAACTCGTCCTGAAATGGATTAACTTGGTTAAAATACGAATGGGACATACAGGGGAATAGTATCTAGTACTTGAATATATGAAAAATGAAATTGACCATCCTGATCAGTAAGAGTAGCATGGATTGCCCATTTGATAGTTTAAAAAAACATACACGGTCAATTCTCTCTCCCTCTCCCTCTCTCTCTCTCTTTATACCTGTCTTAAGGAAGGACTCTACGGCCACACTGAATCTTGCATAGTTAAGCGTGTGCAAAACCACAGATTTTACCTATTAATGCATTAAGCATTAGATACACAATCACCAGATTGGAAGTTCAGCTAGATAAGCATCATAATTTCAATTACAGAAACAAACCTCTCTATAAGAGCTAAGGATATATCCACATGAAAGGAGGGAAAATGTGGTGACAAGTGACGGATTCCTTTTGGCAAGCAATATGCTAAAACCTGTTCCTAGCTGCAAATTGTATAAAGAGATTCAGCATTTGATTAAGAAGAAAAAATAGATGGTAAAGTTACTAACGTAGATAAGATTCTAAAAGTAAATATAATCTAAAGCTTCGGGCAAGGTTGTCAAACTCAAGCTGCTTAAGTAAACTCGTTGAGCTTCCGTGAACTCGACCTTGTGCTAAAATACTTTAAAAATACTATGTATATTATAATGAAATATTGTAAAAATTTACTAATAAAGAGACATAAACACGGACGGAAGCTTGTACACATAAGTTTTCATTTGAATAGACTCCAAAGTAAAATCCATCCACAATGTCACTAATTAATGTGTATAATACTTACATATAATATTTTTTGCATAAGCAAAGCAATCATGCAAATGACAAACACTAGTAATAGCTTGATTGATTTATTGTTCATTTAAGGCTAACTAAAATGTTGAAGTTATGTTGGCCTTAAAAACGAAGCATGGTTTGCATAAAATGCTGGTTTTGGGGTCAATTGATGGTAAAATTCACCAACTCACTTAATGACCAGAGAGTTTCTGCGAGTTTACCGAGTCTATCAGAGTTTGAAACCCTAGTTTAAACTATCTAATGATCCCACACACATGCAGTTGATTAACTGGATGAAAAAGTGAAGGATCAACCTAATTAACTAGGTTTGCTGAGTTAGTTAGTCTTTAGCCAGAACAAATCTTGGATGTCCAAAGTGCAAAGTTGTTGCAAACAATGTTCCACAAAAATCATGCCAACATTAGAATTAGCAAGTGTTGAGGTCGAAAAAGATACCAGGTCTGCAATATTTCCAACACATTCTCCTTTAGCAGTGACATCCCCAATGTTTTCTCCTTTAGCAAAGGCTTTGTAAATTGGTGTCCGGGTTGATGTTGATGTTACAGCAGCCACATTCTAAGAGGAGAAATTAAGAAATATAAGTGTGCAGAAGTGATACATGAGATTGAATGAGTGAGCAAGTAGAAAGCAGCACCTTGACTACATTAGCAGCACAAGCCAAAGGAAGAAAAAGATGAGGGACAGCAGCAGTTGCGAGTTCGACCCCAGCACCCAACTCCATGAGAAGATCACCAGCAAATCGGAGCTGTTTAAGATCATAATCAAATTTTTTTCCTTGGCGAGCAAAGAGCATCTTACCAACACGACCAGCGCCATCCTTGAGAATCCAATTGATAGCAACAGCGCCAGGAGTGGCTCTGTTTCTAGAGACGCCAACAGAACTCAAAAGGGTTTGAGTAGTGAAAACGCCCATTGCTCCACCAAAGAAGTGTTTAAGAGCCCTCCATGTCATGTACGGTACATAGGAAGGGGTAACGCTGTCGGGGAAACCTTCCGGGACAACATAGGATCTAACGAAGGACATGAGTTCCTGAATCAACCAATAAACAAAAAACAATTGAATTGAGATATTGGATATGGAAATGAAAGTGTAGGTATGAGTAGACAAGATACATCGAGAGGGAGAGGGATGTGAAGCTGAGAGGATTGCAAGCTTAGAGGGCGAAAGGAGTTGTTCTTGAATCGGCCGCAGCCATCGGTCTCGGCGACGTACTTCCATCGACGGCCATCGATTTCCTCGCAGCAAATGATTCGGTCGGTTTGGAGAAGAGGAGCAGAGGCCAAATTGGCACTGATACGCAGCGTTTCGCGGACCAGAATATCTTGAGACGAGGAACCTATGCTGCTGCTCGCAGATTTCATTGGATTCGGAGCCATGGATTCGATAAACCTTTCCCTTAAATTCAATTTGAATTTATAGAGAGAAATGACCTATCATTGTTATCATCGAAAGCAAAACGTGGAATAAGGTGACAACAACCTCAACGCCGCATCCCCTAGAATCCATTATCACCATCCTTCTCCCCTCTTCTCATATTACCCTTATTTTTATTACGCTAGTCTCCATCGTTTCAACTTTTTTATAAATAAAAAGGAGGAATTATTAAATTATTTCTGAGAATATCATTATAAGCTTTTTAAAATAAAAATTGAAATGTAATTAATTAAGGGCAAAGGTGAGAGATATCCATATTAGTGGTAGTTGGCTGGCACCACCGGTAATTAAGGGCCGCACTTTCCCTTTGGTGGGTCACCTTCCTCTTCCCCTCCCATCAATTTCAATAGCCCGACCTATTTCTCTATAACAAAATTTCATTTCATACAAGTTGATAGAATTAGATTTGATAAGATTCACTTAGATTTCTGTAATTTTTTAAAATTTTCATATTATTCCATCTTTACAATTAATTATAACTTATTATATAAAACTTAAAATATCATAAAATTTATATTAAACATTTTACTGAATTATTTTTAATTTCAGAAATTATAAGTTAGAAATATTACATTATTTTATGTTTGGCGTAATATTATCAATAAGGAATTTTATTTTATTTTATGTATAATTCTCACTAAAACATTCTAATAAAAAAATCAATCCTATTGGTCTAGAAATTTTTTTATAATATAAAAATATAATTACGTAATAGATATAAACTTGTTAAAGGATATCTTGCATATTGAATTAGAAATATGGGACTGGTCGAAATTAAAAAGATACATGTCATTTCTCAGAAATATTTTAATTATACCAAATATAGCATACCATACATATTTATAATATTCCTAAGAAATATAATTCTGATGGTTTAGAGTCTGACTTAGAAGAGGGTTGAATAAGTCACTGACTCTTATTGCGGAAATTCGAACCAAATAAAACTTGTAATCAAACGATGCAAAAGGGCAAAGGAAGGAGATTAACACAAAGTTTATACTGGTTCACTTCTAACTTATAAGTTAGTTCAATCACTTCTAACTTAAAGGATTTCCACTAAAATCTCTTTTACAATAACAGCACCAGACAAGTGGCACAAGTATTCTTGACTACAGTTACTTCTGGCTTGAACCTAAGTATTCTTTCAATAAACTACTCCTAGCTCAAACTCAAGTATTGTTTCAAAAGGCCTCTTCAGGCCAACAGTGTTTCCCACACTAACAAATTATGGCAACACACTAGACTTTACAGTTTGTTTGTGAAAGAAAGAGTAACTCACAAACCTTAATGTATGACAGATATACAAATGAAATTGTACACTAAGTTATGACACGAGACAAAGATCTGTTAGAGGCTGAACAAGAAAAAGTCACTGGCTACAAGAGAAGAATGAATACAAGGAGAATTTGACTCAAGAAAATTTTTTATGAAAGCTCATGAGTGTTCTATATCTTGTAATTCAATATTCCTTGTTATAAATAAGTACTAAAAAAATGACCGTTGCTGCTTCTTGAAAGAAGATATAGTCTTTGGAAATCCTGTGAAGGTTTTTGCCTTAAACTTTCAGGTACCAGACCTTTAGTGATCAAACAAACTCAGGGGTCTGGTAGCAGGCTTCTTCAGCTTTTTCATGGAATTAGTTTTGTATGTATTTCCAATGCATAAAGTCATTCTTGCTTCATATCTTGATAGAGCAGAAGATCAAAAGTTAGTGTTGAGAAACTTGCTAACATTTCTTCTAAATTATTTCAGCTTTTTTTGAATAAGCACATATATAAGTATGATAACTTTGGCTACTGAGCTTGATTTTGTTCCCTGTGCTCTTTGATGATAAGTACATATATTTGATAAGTGCATGAGTCCCAATGCATCACCTAAATAGAATTAGGAACGTTGTAAAAAGATTACATTTTTTTGTTTGTGCACGAAGTTTGAAATCTGATTAAGTGTTTTTACCAAACTTTTGGTTATCCTACCAGACTTTTAAATGCAAGGACTCCCCCTTTGTTTTATAGCTCAAGCCTTGTCCTGAAATGCTTAGGTATACATATACAGACTTCATTTACTAACGAAAGTTCCTGATGTATGTTATTGACAAATTTGAGGGCGTAAACACTAAGGTCTGGTCCAATATTTCTTTATAAAATCTTTTCCAGACCTTTCTTCAACAATATTAAATTTAATTTTTAGGAAACATAGTTCCTAGTCAAAAAAAAATATCTCTCACAATTACAAAACTATGAAAATAAAAAACATGACCACTCAACATAATCACAAGTAAGGCATAAACGTTATTATGTAAAACTACCAAATCAAAATCACATCGCGACATATACTTTAAGTCTTTAACACACATAAACACATATCAAAGTCAATAAATTGAACTTTGGGATTTAACTTGTTTGGGTTGGGTTCCTTTCTATTTTTTCATAGCATAAATGTTAATATTGTGTTAAATAGTATCAAACAAAAACAGAAAATAATAATTGTCGTGACCGGGCTCCCGGATCATGACGCGGACTGAAAGAATGCAACAAAAAGAAAAAGAAAACCGAATTGGAACAAGACCCTTAGGAGGCCTAAAAAACTAAAGAGGTCCAGGGAATCGCTATTAATATTTATTAAGGAAGATATCAGGAAAACCTTTAATTGGCACTGGTTTTTAAAATGAGATTCTGTTTGGTTCGGGAGTCGAATTACAGGTGGGGAAGGTATTAGTACCCCACACTGTCCGTCCTAAAACAGTTACTCAAATTGATCATGTATATTTTTTTTAAAAATAATATTAAATATTTCATCCTTCATAAAAAATACAACCATGATAGATGTTATTTACAGACAATATACACATGAACAAAATAATAATAAGGATATTTAAAAAAATATAAATAGACATAAAATACAATTAAATAATAGGACACATCACCTAAGTTTCGTTCTTTGAGTTCAAAGGAAGTTAAACAAACCAATGATTAAAAGACAATAAAATAAAAAAAGTAAGACTTCTCGTCTAAATTATCTTTCTAGTAATTAAAAGATAATCCATTAATTGTACCGAAAAAATACATGGTTTAAAAAAATGAAAAAATAAACAAATAAATAAATAAAAAGGTAAAAATAGATAGGCATAAGAATTAAATACATCAATGTGAAAATAAAAAAATATATATACACTTAATTAATTAAAACTAACAAAAAAATTTATTCAATCATTTTCAGATAATAAGATTAATAAGATGTCTCATCTAAATCAATTTCATTTCATTTTTTTTTCTAATTTGATTTTTTTGGGCTTTTTATTTTTTTATTTTTTATATTTCGAATACAAATGAGTAATCACTTACTCTTATGGAAACATAAACTATTTTAGAATCATAAAATTATTTATCACACATGTGGCCATAAATAAAATACCCAATAAAGATAAACTACTATCCATGCTACAAGGAGCAAGAAAGTAGTCACCAAACATCGGTTTTCCTCCTTTATTCTTTCCTCTTGGCTTCGACACCTATTGGCCATTGCTTGGGGAAAATTATGAAAGAAAGTTGATGAAAGGAAAAGTGTGGTAGGGAATGAGGAGAGATTGAGTATTTATAGAAATGGAGAAAATACTATTCCCAACAGTCACTATGTAATTTTTTATTTTTTTTAAATTTTATTTATCCGGACAAAAATAGGTGTTCATAGCTGTGAAATTTTTTATTGATGTGAAAAGGAAGTAAAGACGTGAACACAGTTAAGAATTCAAGGAAAATTTAAAGGCCTTTCACAGAAAATAAATAAACTGAGTCCCCTTTAAGTTGAGGGAACTTTGACAATAAACAATTTAAAGATGGTACTGGAAGCTTTTGACAAGAAGTAAACAACCAAAAGGTGTTGTCGCAGGCTTTGATAGGACATTTAATGTGATACTTCAGACTTTTCTTTGGGGACAGAATGATATTTGGGGTTTTACCAGGTATAAAAATTCAAGAATATGTTTGATGTTTTCATTAGGAATTAAGTTGCCTAGGGCGTGTACCCAAGGCTTCTGACAGAAAGTGACAATTTAGAGGACTTGCCCTAATATTTACCCTTGAAAATAAACAGCCAAGGGGTGGGTACTTGAAGCTTTGAAAGAACATAAATAACACAGGGAATTGCTCTGACGTGTTTTGGATCAGACAACATAGCCTAGGAATGGGTACCTGAAGCTTTGAAGAAAAATTAATGACGTATGGGGTTGCCTCAACATGTTTTGATCAGATGACATAGCCTAGGAATGGGTACCTGAAGCTTTTGAAAGAAAATAAATGACATGGGGATTGCCCTAGCGTGTTTTGACTAGACAACATAGCCTAGGAATGGGTACCTGAAGCTTTTGAAAGAAAAATTAATGACGCATGGGGGTTGCCCTAACATGTTTTGATCAGACGACATAGCCTAGGAATGGGTACCTGAAGCTTTAAAATAAATGATACAAGGGATGTCTTGATATATACTTTTTGAGTAGCCTAGGAATGGATGCCTGAGGCTTGGACATGAAGCAAGACCTAGGGGGAAATATCTCTGACACTATGACTTATGGTGAAGGATATGTTTTTAAATTTTGCAAGAGGAAATTGAATGGTATGAAATTAAAAATTTGTATTCAAGAAGAATGTGTTCTCGAGGTTGAAACTTTTGAAGGACTGAGATTTAAAAGAGACTAACTTTTTAGTCATATGACTCACTGGGGATTTCGAGTGAATACAAGGATTCTTATCTTGAACTTTTTTATCCCAGTAAATCACCTTTATCGGGGTTAGGTGATGGACTGGAACTGTTGATTTTGACTCTTCATGGGGGACATTTGTTCTTGTTATAGCCTTTCATTGGAGAAAATATGAGAATAATCTTTGACTGACTTTCTTGTAGTAGGTTTGACCACATATTTAATCCTTTGAGAACTATGGGAAAAGAAATTGGAGGGCATGCCTTAATCCTGCATGGAAAATAATCAAGTGGAAAACCAAAGGTTAATGATCTTGTTTCCCCAGGTGACACCCATAATCCTTGTGGGACTCGATATTACTCATGGCAGAGCGGAATATCTTTGATTACCAAGGTCTGCGTAATTGGGAAGTATCAAGCTGTTTGATACTAAAAATATGCTTTTCATGGTTTTTAAAAAATATTTTCACAAAATGTATGCTAATGAAACCTAACAAAACAAAGATTGGAACTAAAATCGAGAATTCCACTTATTTACCTGGAAAATTACAGGTTTACATCATAATTTCAATCCAAACTTTTGGAGGACATAAAGACTACCCTATCCTTTTAGAGTATTCTCAAGCATAATACTTCTTGACTGCATCTGAATTGATTGGGAAAGAAAACTCCTCACCATCCATGTTCATCAAAATCAAAGCTCCTCCAAAAAAGGCTTTCTTTACGACGAATGGTCCTTCATAATTTGGCCTCCATTTGTCTCAGTGATCATTTTGATTTGGCAAGATCTTCTTTAGTACCAAATCAACTTCATGAAATTGACGAGGTCGCACTTTCTTTTCATATGCCTTCTTCATACGCTTTTGGTATAATTGCCCATGATAGAGAGCAGTTAACTTTTTCCCGTCAATTAAATTTAGTTGATCATACCAGGACCAAACCTATTCAGCTTCTTCTAATTTGGCATCTATGATTACTTTTAAAGACAGAATTTCCACTTCTATTGGTAAAACAGCTTCCATACCATATACCAATGAGAAAGGTGTTGCCCCTGTCGAAGTTCGTAAAGAGGTACGATACCCATGTAAAGTAAAAGAAAGCAACTCACTCTAGTCTTTGTAGGTTTCGACCATCATTTGTATGATTTTCTTTATGTTTTTGTTAGCAGCTTCTGTAACATCTCATTTTCTACTCAAATAGAAAATATATATTAATATATCTATAATAAGAAATACTTACTATTAGTTAGTTTATTATTATCATTTTTTTATGAAATTTTGGTATTTATATTTAATTATTTGTTTTTTTTAAATAAAATTAAATAATAAAAATAAAAATATTTATGTATTTTGAATGAGAATTTTAAAATGACTTAATTAGTATTTATTGATTAATGAAATTATATTGAGAATTTTAAATATATTTATCATTCACAACTTTTCTTTTATGTTTTTATATTTATGTTTTTACATATTTATGATTTAACTCTTATTAGAATTTCAAAATAAAATTTTGAAGGAATTAGACTATGGTTCTTTAGAACTTTTTGATCTACGTATTATTTATGATTTTATAGAATTTTTTGAAAATTTGAAAATATTTTAATAAAATAATATATTTTAAATAATTTTAAATTCATATAAAGTGACTTAAAATTAAAAATATTTATAAGAAAGTGAATTTAAATTATAAGAAAATTTTCTAAGATCCATTTCAAATAGACTTATCTAAAAATTATCGGTTTTAGTAAAATCTTAATTTTTACCAATGGTAAAAAAATCGAAAACGTATCAATAAATTTTTATTAACCAAAATTTTAGATTTTTAAAATTTAAACTTTATATTACTTATCATAAAATTAGTGAGAATTGATATAATTTCGCTAAATTTCAAAAAGGACTAATTTTGAATATTTAAAATATACCGAGTGAAAGGTTACTATTTGGCTTAATAATTCAGCCGACATTTACTATACAAAACGCTGTGCATGTACGAAATTTTCAAAAGGTGCACAGTAACCAGGATTTAAATTTCAAAAAATGCACAGTATTTTTATATTAAAATAATGGAATGCATAGTAATTTTTTTCCTATAAATACCGAAGGAATTCTTCTTTAGAATTCACAATTTCAGATTAAGTTTTCTTAATATAGTAGTGCTAGTGAGATAGTGGTAGAAGTAAGAGAGAGAAATAAAATTTTTGGAAGAAGGTTCTGCTAAAATTCTAAGGTAAGAATACATCTCTTTTATATTTTTTAGGGTTATTTTCATATCAGTTTTAGAAATCTATTATTATACTGGAAATAATATTATTTTAAGTTACTATTCTGAATAGTAAAATACTATTTCAATAGTAAATTACTATTTTAATAGTAAATTACTATTTAAATAGTAAATTACTATTTACTGTTACTATTTATCTTTACTATTCACGATTTACTTTTTATCATTACTATTCACGTTTTACTATTCATGTTTTACTATTTATTGTTACTATTCATGCTTTACTATTTACTGTTACTATTTACGTTTACTATTTACTGTTACTATTTACTATTTACTATTCACTATTCAAAATTTACCATTTCTGTTTTAAGTAGAAATCTTAATTTTCATCTTATAATTATATTAAAGTGAAATTGGTATATTTTAGAACTCTGAGACGAGACGCGCACGGACTTTCCATAACGAACCAAGATACAAGAGGTAAGGGGGAGTGAGATAAGAATATAATATGAAAAGACATAAGAATAATGGGAGGAGTCCCCTACTCCTTTAAAATTTAATAAGATTATTATTTTAAAATAATAACTATTTAACTTAAAAATTTATAATAAATTTTAAATTGAGTGTCTTGTATAACTTGATCTGAATACCTATGCAAATACCTGGATAACCTATGCGAACTGGACTGAACCTATACAAGAACTTGGACTATTATGACCTGTATGGACTGAACTATACCTATGCGAGGATTGGACTATATGGACCTACATAGACCTATGCGAGGAATGGACTATAAAGACTTAAAATTAATCTTATTAATCTAAATAACTATTAAAATTTGAATTATATTTATGACTGATATTTAGTTGATTTGATTTGATTATAATTAATAATATTTGATTTTGATTAATGATATTGTGATTTATAATACTAGACTGTGATTAATAATATTTGTGATTTGATAATATTTGATTGTGATTGATGATATTACAATACTTGATTATGATTAATGAATGATTGATGACCTTGTGATATGGAGTTTGAGCATATAGCAAGCATGACGAAAAGTTAAAACTCAGTAAGAATTTTCTTACCTTACTCTTTAAATTTTTATTCTAAGAGAAAATATTTTGTCATTATTTTAGTCTTTTATTTCTTCTTAGAAATAATTTTCATTAACTTTATTTTTAATCTCTAGAATAAAATCTAGTATTAGAAAGAAGATATTTTATGAAAATCAGAGGTTGAGATAATTAATTCTTGAATTAAAAGAAAATTTTTATAGTTTTAAGTATTCTTAGTTAATGATTTTAATATATATATATATATATATATATATATTTTCTCTTAGAAATCAGAAATTTAAATTGGTTTTCCCTAATGAAATAACTAAAGGATATTTTGTTATAGTCGAGATTTCTAAACTCAATCTAGTTAAGATTCAAATTTGGAAAGATTATGTAAATATGTGAAGTTTTTTAAGAGAAAGTTTTGAGATATTTAAGGTTTGAAAACTCAATTTTGGTGAGATCTGAATTCGAAGACTGTACTAAATTGATTCTGTATAATAGAAGTTCAAAGAAGAACTTATGGGAATGTACAGTTTATTGAGATGATTTGTGAACCTTTATGGTATTTAATAATTGAGTTTCTAAAAGTCTTAACCAACTAAATATGCGAGTAGTTCATGCATCATGAATCATTAAAGAGAAATGAGATGTGATGTTGCCTGGGGATGGATTATAGAAACCGAGGATACATTAGAGGAGGTTCAAATGCGAACCTTGGGTTGAGAGGGTGTGGAAGGATGCTTCAGGGGACCTGGGGTCGCTCCCTAGTGTCGGGTACTTTCACAATAAAAATCTTCTCAGTCTCACTAGTCTCTAAGTGTTTCCACACCAGTTGAGCTGTTCATATGCTACAAAGGCATTTATGTTATTATCCAGAATTATGGAACAGTGTAAACTCCTGGTTGGCCCAGTGCAAATTAAAACTTTAAGGGCCCACATGCATAAACTGAACGAGGCAGTATTAAAAGCATTACATGTCATACATGTGATTGTGATATTCTGTTTGGATGATTGTGAATGAAAGTATGATTGCTATGTGTGTGAGAACCCTATATTTGTTAGCCAAGGCCTCAACGCTCAAGAGGGAGGGTGAATTGAGTGTTTCAAATTTTCGCGCGGAATCCCCTTGGAAATGGTTAGTAATATACAAATGATGCAATGATGAAGAGACAACAACTTTTATGCACATATCACACTATGACACACTTGATATGCAATGACAATATTTAGCTTTAAGTGTGATAAACAAGGCAAGTTATTGGTTTAAACAATTTATCAATCAGTTAGAGTGCATAGATTTATTTCACAAATAATGTGATGTTTCCTATAAGAGTTCAGCTCATTCAATATATCAAACAGCTTGTGTGCATGAAATAGGTGAAGGCAATTAAGTAAGTATCACACAAGAGTTGATAGGAAACAATGATCTAGATACTTGGCAAGTTAAAACAAATTTCAGTTTTTAAGAACTTTACCAAATATTGATTCAAGCAAATTATCAAACACTTGGCATGCAGAGTTAGTCTTCTACTTGAACAACAACTTTGATTCACACATTCAGCTTAAGCATTTCAACAAACAGTTTATATGCGCAGTTGTATAAAGAGTTCAAGGTAGAGAGAAATGCAAACCAATTTAACGAGTTCCACCAACCCAGTGTACGTCTCGCCTTCAAGCAACCCACTTGAAGGATTCCACTATTGAAGATTTGAGATACAAGCTTTGAGCAATTGCAGCTTCCTAGTGTCCCACACTCAAGAACTCAATTCTCACAAGCAAAGGGCAACCCACCCAATCTCACAATCTCTCAATACCCAAAGGTTGAACCCCAACCTTTGTGACCACTCAACCTAGAGTGAAAAACCTTGGTGTTTTGGTGTTTGGTTTACAAGCAATTAACTCTCTCAATAGAGTAGATACACAAATGAAAGCTCTCACAAATTCTAACTCTCAACAAGAGAGGATATGCAAATTGAAACTCACAATCTAACAACTCTTAAGCAATATGCAAGTTAAGAAACAAGAGTTGCAGAATATACAAGAGAAATCTAGTAAGAAGACCTTAAGAAGAGAAATGTTTATTGCCTTGTGTTGTGCCTTGGTCTCCCCTCTTGTGTTGTTTCTTTCTTGCTTGAATCCATGCTTCATTTATAGCCATTTTTAGGGTTTCCAGCCATTGCACATTGTCTCCAACGGATACCTTAGCATGGTCATAAAGTGGGAGTGAAGAAATGAGCTGGAGTTCCACTTAAAAGCATTTTCCCACATTCTGACACTATGGTAATCGATTAGCCTTCGAGCTGTAATCGATTAGCTTTTGAAATCTTCAGTATTATGCAGCAGATAATCGATTAGCATTTCTACTGTAATCGATTAGCTATGAAACAGAACCCTTCTAATCGATTATGCCTTTCCTTGTAATCGATTATGAATGATACCTGATGCTCTTAATTATGTCTCGCAGCATGGTAATCGATTAGGTACTAATGTAATTGGTTAGGGACAAAACAGAAGCTCTGTAATCGATTAGATTCTTCTTTGTAATCGATTATTCCAAATACCTGATGCTCAGTCTTCAACCTTTTCAATTGGTAATCGATTAGCCTTTTATCTGTAATCGATTATGTTCATTCCAGAACCTATATAATCGATTATGGCAATGGTTTAATCGATTAGCACATGTACTTCTTCAAGGTCTTTGATATGTTCTTGATATGTATTGACCCATGGCTTATTCCTTTGATCCTCATGCTTGTTTCCTTGATTCTTCTTCAACTTATGAGCTTGTTCTTCATGATTTAGTTCATGTCATCAACCTTGTCTTCCATAGCTCATGTTTCTTTAACTCTTTGTGAGGCATCTTCATCTTTTTATTCTTGGCCATTGTCTTTGTGCTTGAACCCTCTTGTTTCTGAACCTTTGCCATTCTATCATCATCATGAATACTTTGTCATTCATCAAAACTACTTTGCATACTTACATATGCAACTTCATTCTCCCCCTTTTTGATGATGACAATTAATGTTCCATATGGCTTGTATTCATGTGTTGTAAATTCATCATATTGGCTTCATGGTAATATCCTTTCTTCCTTTAGGGGTCTTTGCCTTAGTCTTGATGTTTGTCATTATCAAAACCTGTTTCAACATTTAAACACATTCTCCCCCTTTTTGATGATGACAACCAATGTTCATCTCGTGGGGTGTTAGTTTCACAGAATAATGACAATCAATGTTGATATGTATTCTCCCCCTATATGATGTAATGAATGCTAGTTAAGGGTTATCCTCCCCCTTAATCTTGTAACTTATGCCAATTGTTTTAAACGTATCAAATGATGAAAACATGATATCTCTCCCTTTTTTAGCATAAATGGCATCCTATTCTTTTTACTGATCCTTCTACTAATCTCTCCCCCTTTGGCATCATCAAAAAGATTATCACCTTAATATATTCTATGCCATCAACATATAAACTCATGTATTTGAATAAGAGAGATTAAGCATTTCATAAGAGAGATTTCAAATCAAATCTCATAACATGATCAAAGATAAATACCATTTTAGTGCATCTAGAGTCAATAAGCAATCACATAATTTATTCATCAAGTAAGCATATGATTGATTGCTAACTTATTCTAATCATGTAGTGAGTATCATTTTCAAAAATGTCACATGATTCTTTCACATATCATTTCAAGTAAGCACATAGTTTTCTCCTATTTTGGCATCATCAAATGCACAAGAATAATTTTCCAAGTAAGCATATAGTTGAGTAAGAGCATGAGTGCCATAAACATAATCATAGAGAAGTGAAATGAAGGATAATCATTCATGTGTATGCTCCCCCTTACTACTGTAATTGATACCACTTGTAAAAAGTATACCACTTATTAACATGTGAAATTGATTATACCAATTTGATCAAGTTTGATATCACTTGTAGGTCAATTTAATCAAGTCTGATACCATTTGTTTATTATTTTTTTTAAAGCATATGATCTCCTCCTTTTAATAGATACCACTGTTGAAATAATAGATACCATAATATGAGTAAATACCACTCAAAGATTAGATACCATTGCACATAACAATTCACTTGTTAATCATTTCATTAATATTGCTTGATGCATTTCTAGGTATCAGAGCAGTAACATAGAAGACTTTTCAAGAATGTATACTTATATCTAGGTATCAGAGCAGGGATGAAGTGATATATTCAGCTTGTGAGATTTGTTATTCATACCATTTGTTAATATGATTTGTATAATTCACAAAGCATAATGGTAGAGTAACAATTCGATCATACCTTGGTATTTTGCAAGTTTTATGCCCCTTTTCATATCCTTGTATGGCATTTTGCTTCATCCATGTTGCATTCCTTGATCAATTCTTTGTTCGCCCAGTTTAGTAGTTTGATTTGCCATTTTGAGTCATCCTACATAACCTTAACAAACTCTTTGCAAAGCATATTGTTAGTGGCATTGAGTTCACAAGAGTTTGTACTAATTTTGGGTCCTTGATGCAGTATTGTTTTGGAAAGAGAGTTTTCTAAAAATGATTTGCTCAATTTTTCACGCCACTTGATAAGGAGATAACATATCATCAATAGATATCACATATTAGAGAGAAATGTTATGAAACTCCCCCTTAATCATGCAATTTAACAAGGATAAATATAGATGTTGATACCACTTTATTAATGCAATTTCACTTATGTCTAGGTATCAAAGCAAAGATGGAATGATTAATACAACTTGTTGGCTTACTCATGCAAACATATGCCAATATATATATATTCTTTTGTTATATATAAGTCTAGTCAATCATTCACATGTGGCATTTGTCAAAAATGTAGGAGAAAGCATTTTGCATAGATAATTAGTAACGCATATAGATAAGTCACAAAAGCATATCATGGTCATCGTGTGTAATGCAAGTCATACACTCATCTATGTCATACCATTTGTTATCCAGATGTTATGCATGATACCACTTGATGGATTTGCTAATTTAAGCTCTTGATATCAATTACTAACATTTAAGCATTCAACACAAGATTTTTAGCATTCAAGTATTCATCATTGTTCATAATGTTGTTCAAAAAATTCTTTTTAATCTCAATGATACATATTTTCAAACTTCTTTTCACAGTCAAGATCATGCATCATCCAACATACGACATAGATAAGAATTATAGAGTCAATCAAGATAGATACCACTTGCACATACATGGTGTTTGATCATGGCATGCATTATCACTTATCATATCATGCATTGTTTCTTAACATATTCTCATGATCATACATTTTCACTTAACATATTCTCATGTTCATGCCTATGATGTTACAATCATGAAGTTAAAATCTAGGCAATCACATACATGCTTTATCTCTAGGAACATAATTACATAGATTTTCAAAGCAAAGACACCACTTGTACATGTAATATATATATTTATTATCAAGGCATAGTGATAAGCACATAATCAAGATTATGTCCTCATGATCTCTTCCTCTTACTAATTCAATTCATATCATTGTTACAGGAAGATGTTTGTTATTTAGATGCCACTAGTTAAACAACATATAAATGATACATCATCAAGAATTCATATTTAATCATTCATGCATCATTTAAGAATTCATGCAATAACCAAGAATTCATGATATATCATCAAGAGTTCATGTATCATCAAGGGTTTAAACATTATCAAAGATTCATGTATGTTTGTGCATAATCATCTTAAATCTCAAGATTTTCATGTTCCATGTTATTCAAACAATCATTCATCAAACTCATCATCAATCATTGCTAATCATCAATTACTATATATATATATGCATCATTGATTCTAAGGATTTCATGAGTTTAAGGGGTCCTAAGATTATTTGTTCATCCATCTCAAGATTTCATATCATTCATCTCAAAACATAACACCTTTCATGCTTAAACTTGCATATCAAATCAAGGTTAGATATTCACATATCAAGATTCATGAAGAATGGGTGTTAACATTGATTATATGATAATTACTTGCACCTTTTGTTGTACCACCTTTAGTGTTGTCCATTGGATTTTGTCGGTGCAATCCATCTTGTGTGAGTCATATTGAAGCTTCTTGTCCATTTCCTTGTTTTGAATGGTTCCCTTTTAGATGTATGATGAGTCATCATAATCTTGGCTTGCTCTATTCTTCTTCTTTGTCTTTTGGAGTGGAGATTGAAATACTTGGTATCTCCTTTGGCCATGAGTTTTGGTCATTCGTCAATGAGAAGTTGTTGCTTTGAAGTTTTCCTACAAGATTTCAAAAAATTTAAGGTACCCTTTGAGAGTTGGGTCCTTCCTTGTTAGTTTGGGATTTCAAAGTTATTTTTGGAATCCATACCTTTCTCATTCTCTTTTGACGAGATTTCTTTACAAAGCAATTTGAAGATATATGACCATATATTCCACAATAGAAACATGTTGCATCCAATGAATAAGTCATGGTATGATGGTAATGGTTCCTATTATGTTCTATGTGTTTTCTTTTAAAACAATTTGACAATGAGTTCCCTTTTCTTTCATGATTTGTACATCTTAGAGAGGATTTGGATTTTTCCTTATAGAGCATAAAGGGATTCTTGTAATGGCTTATTTTCCTTCTATCAAGTGTATGCCTTCGATTTTCAATAGGTGCACTTAGAGGTATTTGACTATGTGTGAGCTTGCTAAGTGCTTCTTTTAGTTCTTTATTCCCTTTTTCAAGAAGCATACATTTATCAATAAGCACACAATCATTATTATCATTACAAGTTCTAAGAGATACATTTGAAGCTACTAATTCATCATTTTGAACTCTAAGATATTCTTTTTCTATGTGAACATCATGCAATTCTTTTTCAAGAGTCAAAATGGTTTGTTTAGAGCATGCATATTTATTTGATAACAAGACAAATTTTTCATGCAATTCTTCAAATGCTTCTAATAATTCATCCTTATCAATTTCATCATCATTATCATCATTAAAAGAATTTAAAGAGCATACCTCATCATCTTGGGAGTGCTTTGTCATTAGGCATGCAAGTTCTTCTTCCGATTCATTGATCTCTTCTTCCGGACTTGTTTTGAATTCTTCATGTTTGCTAGAAAGAGTACTAATTCTTGCATCTTGATCATCATTAGTATTTCCATATATTGTTTCAAGAGTTTTCCATATTTCTTTAGCAGTGTTACAAGCAATAACTCTAGAAACATCATTAGGTTCTAATGCTAATGTGATAAGAATTTTAGCTCTAAGATTAAATTGTACCTTCCTTTCTTCTTCCATAGTCCACAAGTTCATGGGCTTCATACATTCTATATTATTGACAATATGCATAGGAATGAAAGGACCAAATTGAATAGCATTCCATACCTTGAGGTCATAGGATTGGATAAAGATTTTCATCCTTTCTTTCCAAATAGCATAGTCTTTGCCATTGAAGATTGGAGGTCTACTTATTGTGCCATTTTGTGGAAATGCATCATAAGAGGTAGAGGCCATCTTGATCTCCTGCAGCTGTTAAGCCTTGTGGCAAGAGTCAAGCTCTGATACCACTTGTTAGCCAAGGCCTCAACGCTCAAGAGGGGGGGGGGGTGAATTGAGTGTTTCAAATTTTCGCGCGGAATCCCCTTGGAAATGGTTAGTAATATACAAATGATGCAATGATGAAGAGACAACAACTTTTATGCACATATCACACTATGACACACTTGATATGCAATGACAATATTTAGCTTTAAGTGTGATAAACAAGGCAAGTTATTGGTTTAAACAATTTATCAATCAGTTAAAGTGCATAGATTTATTTCACAAATAATGTGATGTTTCCTATAAGGGTTCAGCTCATTCAATATATCAAACAGCTTGTGTGCATGAAATAGGTGAAGGCAATTAAGTAAGTATCACACAAGATTTGATAGGAAACAATGATCTAGATACTTGGCAAGTTAAAACAAATTTCAGTTTTTAAGAACTTTACCAAATATTGATTCAAGCAAATTATCAAACACTTGGCATGCAGAGTTAGTCTTCTACTTGAACAACAACTTTGATTCACACATTCAGCTTAAGCATTTCAACAAACAGTTTATATGCGCAGTTGTATAAAGAGTTCAAGGTAGAGAGAAATGCAAACCAATTTAACGAGTTCCACCAACCCAGTATACGTCTCGCCTTCAAGTAACCCACTTGAAGGATTCCACTATTGAAGATTTGAGATACAAGCTTTGAGCAATTGCAGCTTCCTAGTGTCCCACACTCAAGAACTCAATTCTCACAAGCAAAGGGCAACCCACCCAATCTCACAATCTCTCAATACCCAAAGGTTGAACCCCAACCTTTGTGACCACTCAACCTAGAGTGAAAAACCTTGGTGTTTTGGTGTTTGGTTTACAAGCAATTAACTCTCTCAATAGAGTAGATACACAAATGAAAGCTCTCACAAATTCTAACTCTCAACAAGAGAGGATATGCAAATTGAAACTCACAATCTAACAACTCTTAAGAAATATGCAAGTTAAGAAACAAGAGTTGCAGAATATACAAGAGAAATCTAGTAAGAAGACCTTAAGAAGAGAAATGTTTGTTGCCTTGTGTTGTGCCTTGGTCTCCCCTCTTGTGTTGTTTCTTTCTTGCTTGAATCCATGCTTCATTTATAGCCATTTTTAGGGTTTCCAGCCGTTGCACATTGTCTCCAACGGATACCTTAGCATGGTCATAAAGTGGGAGTAAAGAAATGAGCTGGAGTTCCACTTAAAAGCATTTTCCCACGTTCTGACACTATGGTAATCGATTAGCCTTCGAGCTGTAATCGATTAGCTTTTGAAATCTTCAGCATTATGCAGCAGATAATCGATTAGCATTTCTACTGTAATCGATTAGCTATGAAACAGAACCCTTCTAATCGATTATGCCTTTCCTTGTAATCGATTATGAATGATACCTGATGCTCTTAATTATGTCTCGCAGCATGGTAATCGATTAGGTACTAATGTAATTGGTTAGGGACAAAACAGAAGCTCTGTAATCGATTAGATTCTTCCTTGTAATCGATTATTCCAAATACCTGATGCTCAGTCTTCAACCTTTTCAATTGGTAATCGATTAGCCTTTTATCTGTAATCGATTATGTTCATTCCAGAACCTATATAATCGATTATGGCAATGGTTTAATCGATTAGCACATGTACTTCTTCAAGGTCTTTGATATGTTCTTGATATGTATTGACCCATGGCTTATTCCTTTGATCCTCATGCTTGTTTCCTTGATTCTTCTTCAACTTATGAGCTTGTTCTTCATGATTTAGTTCATGTCATCAACCTTGTCTTCCATAGCTCATGTTTCTTTAACTCTTTATGAGGCATCTTCATCTTTTTATTCTTGGCCATTGTCTTTGTGCTTGAACCCTCTTGTTTCTGAACCTTTGCCATTCCATCATCATCATGAATACTTTGTCATTCATCAAAACTACTTTGCATACTTACATATGCAACTTCAATATTGATAATTAATTATGTACAAGATTTTGAATGATATTAATTTATTAGTTTGTGAAAACCCTTATGCTTATGTCTTGTCTGTAAAGTATTATATTCTATTTCTCACTCCTTCTTGTTTGAATTTCTATGTCCAAAATATATGTTATATGATATATAGCTAGTAGTTCAAGATGAAAGGATGAAATTACAAGAGGGTAAATTGGTCTCATCCTCAATCGGATAGGAGAAGAGATGTGACAAGAGTAGGATTCAAAATCACATGGTTTGAAGATAAGGAAATGATTAGTTACAGTCGAAGTAGAGGTATTAAATCTTTAGTTTTAGTTTATCTTAATACAATATTAAGTTGGATGATTGTAATTCAAGGTAAAGGTTAAACTTTAATAAACCTTATTCTTTGGATATGATACTGTAATCTTTGATCACTTATGATTTTCTAAAAGTTCATTTTATCATTCTGAATAATTTGAAACTTTTTACTTTAAAAATTCAAAGAAAATCAGATGTATATACGTCCTTATATACGCAAGATAGGAAGTGATAAATATGTATATCTTTCTAAAAGTTTTTTTAAGGCAAGAAGAATACATATATGTCTCGTGTATATAAGGGGGTGTAACAGCTTCCACCACTCCATTCATCTTGGGTCTGTATGGAGATGAATTGAGATGTTTGATTTTAAACTCTTCATATAGTTCATCCCTCATTTTATTATTCAGGTTTGTGCCATTATCAGTGATGATCTGACTTAGAAAACCATATCGGTAAATCAATTCTCTCTTGATGAATTTGACCATAACGTTTTTTGTCACGTTAGTATAAGAAGCTGCTTCAACCCACTTAGTGAAGTAATCAATGGCCATAAGAATAAAACGATGCCCATTCGATGCTTTTGGTTCAATGGGACCAATAACATCTATGCCCCACATAGCAAAAGATCAAGGTACAGTTAGAATGTGCAGAGAAGATGGTGGTGCATGAATGTTGTCTGTATAGGTTTGACACTTGTGACATTTCTTGGCATAGTTATGACAATTATTTTCCATCATCATCCAATAATATCCAACTCTGAGAATTTTTCTTGCCATTGAATGCCCACTTGCATGTGTTCAGAAAGGTCCTTCATGAATATTTTTCATGACTTTGTTAGCTTTCGTCGCATCAACGCAACGAAGGAGAACAGAATCATGATTCCTCTTGTAAAGTGTATCCCCAGTCACAAAGAAATTCATGGCTAAGCTCCTGAGGGTTCTTTTATCATTTTCTGAAACACAAGGGGGATATTCCTGATTTTGAATGTAATTTTTGATGTCATGAAATCATGATTTCCCATCGGGTTCTTCTTCTATCACATGACAATATGCAGGTTTGAGACGTCTTTCAATCTCGATGAGGGGCATGTCACATTCCCTACTTACGTTGAACATGGAAGCCAACGTGGCCAAAGCATCGGCTAACTGGTTATTATCCCGAGGAATATGATGGAAAGAGACTTCATCAAACCCTTTGATTAGTTCCATGATGTGAGCTTGATAAGGAATCAATTTGCCATCTCTAGTACCCCATTCTTCTTTCAATTGATGAATCACCAAGGCAGAATCTCTATATATTTGTAGAGATTTCACCCTTGCTTCAAGTGCTGCCTGAATTCCCAAAACATAAGCTTCATATTCTGCAATATTATTAGTGCAATCAAAGCAAAGTCTAGCAGTGAATGGGAAAGCTTGTCATCTGGTAAAATTAGAATGGCTCCAATACCATGCCCCAATGCATTTGATGCTCCATCAAACTTCAAAGTCCAAGTTTTGTCAGGACAATTTTTCTCTTCTGATAGCATCATAATATTTTCATCAGGAAATCCGAATGACATTGGTTGGTAGCCTTTCAGGGGATGATGGGCTAAGTAATCTGCCTAGGCACTTCCTTTTATAGCCTTCTAAGTGACATGAATAATATCATATTCAGTCAAAAGAACTTGCCACCGGGCTATTCTCCCAATTAGAGCTGGTTTTTCAAAGATGTATTTGATAGGATCTGTAACACCCCTAATTTCATTATTTCTTATTTAAAATAAAATTTTAAAGGAATTTAATTATAGTTCTTTAGAACTTTTTGATTGTTATATAATTTATAATTTTTTGGAATTTTTATATTTTTTATTTTTTGAGAATGACAAAAATACCCTTAACCTTTTTATCTAATAACCAAAATGCCACTGCCGACATCATCGCTTACATCACCGGTGGGTAAATACTTACATCATAAATAGTGATCGGTGGGTAAATACTTACATCATGAATAGTGACCGGTGGGTGAATACTTACATCATGAATAGTAAAATAAATAATTAAGTAATCTTAAATAGTAAAATTCTCTTCCTATAAATAGATGGCTCATTTACAATATTTCCACACCAAAAATTAGAGAGAGAATCTAGAGAGATAGTGCGTAAGAAATTAGTGGGGAGTAAGTTCTTCTGGTAAAAAGAAATTCTGCCGAAGGTGTAAGGTAATAATATTTTTTTTCTAAATTCTTTTATGATTATTTAGTTTATTCTTTTTAGCACTCTTAAACTATTAATATACTATTACTATTATGAATAAGTTACTATAGTAAAAATAAATTACCACTATACGTTATTTTATGATTTACTGTTATTATTCATTATTTACTGTTACTATTCACTATTTACCATTTACTGTTATTACTCAAAATTTATTATTTACCATTATTATTCAAAATTTATTAGTTACTGTTACTATTTAAAATTTACTATTTACCGTTACTATTCAAAATTTACTATTTACTGTTACTATTTAAAATTTACTATTTACCGTTACTATTTAAAATTTACTATTTACTGTTATTGTTCACGATTTACCATTTACCACTATTATTCAAAATTTACTATTCATGATTTACTATTTACAGTTACTATTCAAAAATTACTATTTACCATTACTATTGATGATTTACTATTTACTATTACTATTTACTATTACTATGCATATTTACTATTTATCATTCTGATAGCAATCTTAATTTTCATCTTATGCTTATACTAAAATAAATTACTATTAATATTTTGTTAGAACTTGGAGGTGCAGAGCGAATTCACTTTTGGTAGCAAATCAAGGTAAGGGGGGGTGAGATAAGGATATAATATGAAAATACATAAGAATATTGGGAGGAGTCCCCTACTCCTTTTAAAGATAACAATATTATTATTTTAAAATAATAACTTTTAACTTAAAATTTATAATAATTGTTATTAATAAATTAAGCATCTTGTGTAACTTAATATCTGAAATATTTATTCAAGAACTTGAATTATTATGACCTATACGGACTGGACTAAACCTATGCAAAGACTTAAACTATTATGGACTTGACTGAACCTATGCAAGGACTTGGACTATTATGACCTATATGGACTCAATGAGACCTATGCAAGGACTGGGATATTTTGGATTTACATAAACCTGTGCGAGGAATTGACCATAGAACTTAAAACAAACTTTATTAATTTAAATAATCATTGAATTTTAAATTATCATATTTATAACTGATGTTTAATTATTTGATTTGATTATGATTGTTAATATTTATTTGTGTTTTATGATGTTTGATTGCGATTGACAATGTTTGATTTTGATTGATAATCTTGTACTGTGGAGTTTGAGCATATAGCAAGCATGACGGAAAGCTAAAATTCAGTAAGAATTTACTTATCTCCTGCTTCTTTATTTACTTTTTCATCTTTATTCAAATTACTTTTAAGAAATTTCTTAGATTTTAATAAAACTACATAAGTTTTTAGAAATCTCTTTTTATCTTTTAATATATATGTATATATCTTTACTAAAATTTAGATTTTTAGTTAGTTTATCAGAAAGAAAAAGAAAGAGAAATTATTTTATAAAAATAAATTTTTACTAATATTTTAATATATATACATATTATTTTCAAAATGTATAAAAATATTATACAAAATTTTCAAGTACTAAGGTTTTAAAGATTGATAGTTCTGAATTCGAGTTTTTAGTAATTGATTTTGAATTAACCTATATACTTTCTAAAGAAGGTTGTGAAATATATTTAAGGCTTTGAAACTCAAATTATAAGAAGATTTGATTTGTAATTTGAAAAGGAACTGTACTAAAATTCTATGTGTGTATTTGAGAAGTTGAAAAAGTACAGTTTACTTGGGTGGCTATGTCGCGATTTGTAGGCCCCGATAATATAATTGAGTTTCTAAAAGCCTTAACCAACTAAATACGCGAGTAGTTCATGCATCATGAATCATCTAAGAGAAACAAAATGATATTGTCTGGGGATAAATTATAGAAACCGAGGATACATTAGAGGAGGCCTAATTGTGAGCCTTGGGATGAGAGAGTGTGAAAGGGTGCTTTAGGGGACCTGGGGTAGCTCCCTAGTGTCGGGTACTTTCACAATAAAAACCTTCTCAATCTGACTAGTCTCTAAGTGTTTCCATGCCAGTTGAGCTGTTCATGTTATTATTATCCGGAATTATGGAACAGTGTAAACTCCTGGTTGGCCCAGTGTAAATTAAAATTTAAAGGGCCCGCATATATAGGTAAGTTATGATGAAGATATTGCATAACATTCATACATTCATAATTGATTGTGTATGTGATTGTGATTGATATTATTATACTAGTTTGTGAAAACCCTTTATTGCTTATGTCCCATTTGGGAATATTATATTCTGTTTCTCACTCCTTTCTCTATGTTTTTGTTTCATATGTTTTAAATTAATGGTTCGTATAGAGGGAAGGATCGAAGAACATCGACAGTATATATAGCACGTTCTAGAAAGGGAGCTCGGTATGAATACCGTGGTCCAATGAATAAATAATGTCATTAGGCAACTGCTCTTGGGCCATGGAGTTTCCTCTCTTTCTAATAATGTTTAATATCTATTTTATTTGGATGAATGTAAAACTACTTTATAAATTTTAATGATATTTATAAGGTATTTCAGAAATATTGTATGTAATTTTATTTTGATAGTTTTCCTTTTAACAATTATATTTTTTTTAATTTTTTTTTTGAATTTTTTAGAAATTATTGAGATGTAAAAGAGTGTGTTATAAAATGGTATCAGAGCAGTTAATCCCATAGGCCTGGGGAAAGGTCTATCTTGTTTTTTTTGTAAACTCTGTGTAGGTGATAGAAAATAGAATATCTGACTTGGTAGTAACTGTGATTGATATGACAAGTCTCAGTTATTGTGAAACAGGAAAAGAATGGCTGGAAACGATCTTGCTGGAGTTGTAGAACGCTTAATCAATGCAATGGGAGCACGCGAAGGTCAAGGTAATGATGCCTTGAGAAGGTTAGACCTGTTTGAAAAACATAATCTGTAACACCCTCGGTTAGATAAGACAAACCCTTCTGTAAGTTCATCCTATTTAACTGAGAGGTTACAAGTTTTTAGAAAAAGTGATTTTTTTTAAATAAAGAGATGGCAGATCAGGGGAAGCAAATAGTAGATAATCACATAGTCATTCACAAACTGTAAGTAATTGTACTCTTAACAGAATGGGGCACGCAGGCACCCTTAAATATTATACAGTCATCCATAAATATTCAACTACTTATATTCTATTTAAGGAGCGCTTTCATTTGGTTCAACATATTGCTGTTCTTCATACTCGGGTTCTTGATTTCCTAATTCCTCTGAAAATATTCAACAGTAAGGGTGAGTATAACCCAAGACCTTGATGGTTAATCCGGTGCGGACATAATCCAGTTAACAGATAATATCACATAAATCATACAATTAGCATATTCACAATTATAATAATCAAACATGTTGTCATGGAATGCATGAGTAGGGTTTATTATGATTTATCTTAATTAAGTTTCATGATGCATATGGGCCCAATAAATCAATCCACCATCATCATTCTTTCATTCTTTGGAATTCATCCTGCTCAAGTTGTCTCTTGGGCACAACGTTTCCATTCTAGAGCGATCGGAGCTCACCAAGTCCTCCATTCATTATCATAGGGTACG
This sequence comes from Clitoria ternatea, assembly GCA_037962975.1. Taxonomy (NCBI): domain Eukaryota; kingdom Viridiplantae; phylum Streptophyta; class Magnoliopsida; order Fabales; family Fabaceae; genus Clitoria; species Clitoria ternatea. Next base: position 54,986,050 of record CM075676.1, read on the forward strand.
AATGAACTCACAGGTTCTTATCAATATATATTATTTCATCTTGGGACTTGGCTCTACACGATCATAGATACATCCCGTCATTTAGTCGAAGTACACCAGAATTGCATCGTCTCACCCGGCTATCAGGCGCGATTCTAATGCCATTGGGTTGTCGTTCCAGTCGTACTCCCAAGATTCTTCTACTGAGATCGAACGTGAATGTCCTCCAGCGTACCAGGTGTATGCTCTAGTTTTTCTTCTTCAAAAAAATATTTTCATGATGCGAATGCATTATTTTCATCATTTGATCCTTGAGTATTTATGTGTTTCCAGTCTCATATACTTGTTCATAAGCTCTTGAATCTCATAAATTGTTTAGACGTTGCAAGTCGTTTTATTGTCGTATTAGAGAAAATATATCGGTTATTTCCTAGTTGAAATTTATACTTTGTAAAGAGTAAAATAATATATTCCTTATTTAATTACTCATAATTAAAACAATATTAATATCAATAATAATAATAATATTAGTTAATAATAGTAAGAATAACAATGATAATAAGAATCATAATAATAATAACAATAATAATAATAATAATAGAAATAAGAACAATAATGATTATTGTAACCTTCCAATATTTCAAAAAGGAGTAAAGTAGAGTCTGGTAAATAAAAATCCGAGTGAAAATGTCAAAAACCAAGTTTTCCGAGTGGAATAAGCTAAATACCGAGTGAAAATAAATTATTCAAGTAAAAATAAATCTGTTTCCGAGTGAAAAATGAATTTTCTGAGTAAAAGAGTTTGATACCGAGTGGAAATGAGTTTTCCGAGTAAAATAAGTTATTTCCGAGTGAAAATGTTGATAACTAAGCTTTCTGAGTAAAATAAGTTTAATACCGAGTGCAATCAATAGGATTCCGAGTGGAATGAGTAGGATTCCAAGTAAAATCAGACTGAGATGAGTTTCTGGGTAAAATGAACATGAATCCGAGTGAAATCAGACTAAAAGAGTTTTCTGTGAAGTTAAAAATGTTTTCCGTGTGAAATATGATTGTGGAAGAGTTTTTCTGAGTGAAAATAATATGTTTTTCGAGTGAAATTACTGAAAAGAGTTTTCTGAGTAAAAATGTTTGTGAGTCCGAGTGAAAATAAGTCTCTGAGTGAAATAACTATGTTTTCCGAGTGAAACAGATACTGAAAAGGATTTTCTGAGTGAAATAACTTAAATTCTGAGTGAAATCCGACTCTGAGAGAATTTTTCTGAGTGAAAATGTTTATGAATCCGAGTGAAAATAAGTGTCTGAGTGGAATAAAATATGATTCCGAGTGGAATTAGTCTGAAAGATGCTTTCTGAGTGAAAATAAGATATTTTCCGAGTATAATGTTCTGTCTGAATGATCTGGTCGGTTTATTGTAAAACAACTGAGTGAGATTATGTATTTTTAGGTGATCCGGTCGGTTTTCACAAAATCTAAGCTTATTACTCACTGAATCCGACTTCTGTTTTATAATTCCTCGCTGGAATTCACATGAACACTCAGGATCCTTAATATTTTCACAATCCAACAACCAGCATATCTTTTTATTAAATAATCATGCATAATAATAATCATTCCAATCAATTTAATTATATATATATATATATTCAAATAAAATGCATAAAAAAATAATAAAACATTAAAACATTTAATCAAACAATTCTGAACTGCCCTGGAAAGGTGAGGAACAAGGTTCCTTAACCCTTTCCTTTCACTCGAATTTTCCCAGAATACCCGAGAATATACCCCCTTACCTTAATGGAGTTCTTGGATGAGAAAAAGAGGTTCCCTTCACTGTCCTTGCTTCTGTTCCGAGTGGGAGAGGAAAGGAATTGAGAGAGAGGAAACTTGTTCGTAGAAGGAGGAAGAAGAGAGAGCTGGTGTTAATTTCAGCAGGTTCTGAACTTGGAAATGAATGGTGGCATTGATTAATAAGGAGGAGACAAGTGGGAGACAGCTTTTCCCGTGACTCAAGGTTAGGTGGAAATAATGGAAACTTTTGACTCTTCCCATTGTCAGCTTGCATTGATTGGAAAGGGAATATATATTAATATATATAAAAGGTGCTTGATTGATGCAACTTTCCCTGCAGTTGACTCGCTTGTGACAATCCCCTTTGGATTTATGTGGAAAAGTGGACCAGTCAGCAACAAGTACGAAAATAAAGTGGCTGCAGGAGTCATCTCGCTCAAGCGAATTCCGACTCGCTTGAGCGAGGCATAATGCTGGCTTGAGCGAAGTGAAGAAAAGAGGGTCAGCAAGGCAAAATTCCTCCTCGCTCAAGTGAATTCCGACTCGCTTGAGCGAGTCATGCATACTCGCTCGGAATTCATCTGAAACCGACTCAAGTACTTGGTTTCTCACTCGGTAGAATCTGTCCAGACCGAGTTCTCTCTCACTCATACTTCCACTCGGTAATTTGTTCTGAATCCGAGTCTTCATTCACTCGGGTTTCACTCGGTAAAGCCTTCCAAAACCGACTCCCACCTAATTGGACACTCACTCGGAACTGTCCTCTTGAAACACTCGGTCAGATCTTTATTTCCGAATGGAACCACTTGGATTTTGTTACTCAGAAATAAGTTTTTCTCCAATTAAACGTGCATCTCTTTGATTCTCACACTCAGGGGAGTTTCACTCGGAAAAGGAAGTACTTGGCAAGTTTTCACTCGGAAACGAGTCATTCGAGGTTGTTTGACTCGGAAATTTCACCCAGAAGTGGTTCTCTTGAACACACTTCTCTCCACACAAAAATTTCACTCAGTAGTATCCCTTTTGATCATGTTTTACTCAAAAAACATAACCTTACACTCGGAATTTCATTCCTTCACTCGGAATTTCTCTCTGTCACTCGGAACAGAGCCCTTTTTCACTCGGAATTTGCATAATACCACTAATGGTCCATATAAATTCCATTATTATGCACAAAAATGACATTTTTGAGATACCACAGACCATCAACAGGGTATATATTGACTTATTCTTACTTACAAACCTTCCATAATTCAAAAATTACAAGGGTAAAAATGTTTCTAAAAAAAATAGGGATGTTACATTCTCCTCCCCTTTTAGGAATTTCGTCCCGAAATTCAAAGTTAAAACAATTGAGGGTACAATTCTCTCATTTTCTCCTCAATTTCCCAAGTTGCGTCCCATCATCTGTCTGACTCCAAACTACCTTGACCAAAGGGATTTCCTTGCCTCTTAGCTGTTTGAGACGTCGGTCAACAATCTTTACTTGCGATGCTTCAAAGGTGAGGTTTTCTTTTAGAATAAACTGATTAGGACTCAGAACATGATCAGGGCTTGGTACATATTTACGAAGCTGAGAGACATGAAAGACATTATGAAGGTTGGTTAGCTCGGGTGGCAGAGCAATACGGTATCTTTTGCAGAATCTGATAGGGTCCTATGTATCTGGGGCTTAACTTCTTGGCCTTCAAAGCTCTTCCTACTCCAGTGGTAGGGGTAACTTTGAGAAATACATGATCTCCCTCCTCAAATTCCAATGGCTTCCGACGTTTGTCGTAGTAACTCTTTTGTCTATCTTGTGAAGCCTTCATTGCCATTTGGATCTTTTGGACTTGTTCTGTAGTCTTCTGAACAATCTCAGGTCCAATTATCGTCTTCTCACCCGTCTCATACTGTAACATCCCTATTTTTAGAAACAGTTTTACCCTTGTAATTTTTGAATTATGGAAGGTTTGTAAGTAAGAATAAGTCAATATATACCCTATGGATGGTCTGTGGTATCTCAGAAATGTCACTTTTATGCATAATAATGGAATTTATATGGACCATTAGTGAAACTATGCAAAAACCAAGTGAAAAAGGGCTCTGTTCCGAGTAACAGAGAGAAATTTCGAGTGAACAATTAGCTATTCCGAGTGAAGGATAGAACTCCGAGTCAGTGTCATGTTTTTCCGAGTAAAACATGACTGAGAGGGCTACCACCGAGTGGAGTCCTGACCTGAGAGGCAATTCTGAGTGAAGTGTGTTCAAGAGAACCACTTCTGGGTGAAATTCCGAGTCAAAACACCCTAGAAAGGCTCTTTTCCGAGTCAAACATTGCCAAATGCTTCCTTTTCCGAAGGAAATTCCTCTGATTGAAGCATTTCAAGTGAAAGAATGCATATATACTTATGTTTATGTTGATTTGATGCTTCCTACCGACTGGAATGTGTTGTGGAATCAATTGGGAAGGATTCTGAATGGTTTCGTATGTGTTTGCTTAGGAAACCGAGTGGAAAATGGTAGAGGGAGCCCATTCCGAGAGAAATGTAAAAGGCTGAACCATTTCCGAGTGAGTCTATGAGTATGACCCCTCTTCCGAGTGAGATATACTCTACTGGACCAAAACCGAGTGAGACTCATATGTGTAGGTCTTGTTCCGAGAGGTAATGGCTTAAATAAGCCTTAATTTGGAAAGATAGTTGAAGAAGTTGGTCTAAACCGAGTGAACCAAGTGAATGAAGACTCGGATTTCCGAGTAAAAGCTCTGAGAAAGAGAGAACTCGGTCTGGACAGATATTACCGAGTGAGAAACCGAGTACCTAAGTCGGTTTTAAAGGAATTCCGAGCGAGGACTTGAAGACTCGCTCAAGCGAGTCGGATTCCGCTTGAGCGAGAAGGACCCCTGATGCATATTTCTCTACTTCGCTCAAGCGAGCAAGCCACGCTCAAGCGAGCCTTGTATTTGTTGGCTCGGAAGAAGAATTCCAGTCGGCATAGTGGTTAACCGAGTGGAATTTTCACTCGGTATTCAGTGTCAGTTTTGCGTGTTGACTTTAATTTTGTCTTTTAATGCTTATTTTAATTCAATCATGCACACTATAGCTAGTAGGCGGCCAGAAATGGGCACTGACATAGGCTACCTCCTTATTTAAATCTCCACTGACACTCCATTAACACTCCACTAAAAATCCACTAACAGCCCACTCACAAAAGCTGTTCCCCATTTAGTTTTCCACTTACTCTCTCATTATTTAAACCAGTGCGATGACTCTTAGAGAACACACACACACGAAACAGACACACCTCTATTATCATTCTTCTTCCTACAAGTTCCTTTCTCTCTCTTTTCTTTTCTCTTTCACTCGGATTTGAAGCAGGACAGTGGAAGGAACCTTTTTCTTTCCATCCAAGAACTTTATTAAGGTAAGGGGGTATATTCTTGGGTGCTCTGTGGGAAAACCGAGTGAAGGAAAGGGTTAAGGAATCATGTTCCTCACCTTTCCAGGACAGATTCAGTGATGGGTGAATTAAATGCTTAATTGTTACTATTTTGTATATATATATATATGTTGGTAAATGATATACTTTGTGTGAATTGTGAGAAAAATATGAACTGTATTGACTGTGAAAATACTAAATCATGGGTACCTATGTGCGTTCCAGCGAAGAATTGCAATTAAATGTTGGAATAAATGACAAACAACTCGGTTTTATATGAATTCAATCGGTTTTTACACAATATCACTCGGTAAATCATTATATATATCAGACAGAACCCTTTTCTTACTTGAAGAACCTCCTTTCAATCATTTTTACTCGGAATTATAGTTATTCCACTCGGAAATCTCTTTCTTAATTATATTTCACTCGGATTTGCAAACAATTCTACTCAGGGAACCATTTTCATACTAATTTCACACGGAATCATGTTTTAATTCACTTAGAAACTTATTTCACGCAGAATTTAAGTTATTTCACTTAGAAAATCCTTTTCAGTATCTGTTTCACTCGGAAAACATATTAATTTCATTTAAAAAAACTCTGCTCAGTTTTATTTCACTCGGATTCATAGTTAATTCATGCGGAAAACCCATTTTCACTTGGAATCAAACTTGTTTCAGTCGGAAAACAGCCTTCCAGTTTATTTTCACTCGGATTTATAGTACTCGATTGTATTCTATTCAAACAGAATGATTTTTCACTTGGAAATACATCTTTCCAGTCGGATTTCACCCGGAATTATAAGTAAATTATTCAGAGAACTCTTAATTATATTTCACTCGGAAAACAACTTAATTCCTCTCAGAAAATTTCATTCAGTTTGATATCACTCGGAATCATGGTTATTCCACCCGGATTCATATTTAATCTACTCAGAAACTTCTCTGAACCATATTTTCACTCGGATCCTTACTTATTTCACTCGGAAATTCTATTTATTACACTTAGAATCAATCTCTTTTACTCGGAAACTCTGTTTTTAACATATATCACCCGGATTTTTCATTCAAAGACTTTTCTTTAATTCTTTTAAATTATTTTGGAAATGTTACAACTAAAATTACTATTATTCTTATTATTATAATTCTTATTGTGAATCTTATCATTATTAATAACTAGTATTATTGATATTATCTTGTTATGAAAAATTAAATAAGGAATATATTATTTTACTCTTGATACAAGTATAATTCTAATCAAGATATAATCGATATATTTTCTTACAACGTTTGAATAATGGAATCCTAGAACTTGAGAATAATATAATGAGACTGGAAACACATAGATATCCAAGGAATCAATTGATAAAATAAATGCATTTTGCATCATGAAAATATTTTTGAAGAAGAAAAACCTCTAGAGCATACACTTGGTACAGTGGAGGACACTTACGTTCGATCTCCATGAAGAATCTTGGGAGTACAACTGGAATGGCAACCCAATGGCATCAGAGTCACGCCTGATAGCCGGGTGAGATGATGCAATTCTAGTGTACTTTGACTAAATGACGGAGTGTAACTATGATCGTAGGGATCCAAGTTTCAAAAATATTTAAATCAATGATAAGAACCAATGAGTTCATTTGTACCATATGGAACTTGGGCGGACCCTGATCGCTCTAGATGATTGGAATGGAGTTATTCCAAAGAATGAGAAGAAGATGAAACGATTTATTGGGCCCACATGCATCATGAGATAGAACCAAAGATAAATCATAATAAATCCAACTCATGCATTCCATGACAACATGCTTGATTGTTATAATTGTGAATATGCTAATTGTATGATGTATGTGATATTGTATGTTAACTGTATTATGTCCGCACCGGATTAACCAATCAGGGTCTTGGGTTATACTCACCCTTACTGTTGACAATTTTCAGAGGAATTAGAAAATCAAGAACCCGAGTGTGAAGAACAGCACTATGCTGAACCCACTGAGAACGATCATTAAAGATAAAGTTTATATAGTTTGAATACTTATTAATGACAAAGACACCAGATGACTGTATAATGTTTAAGGGTGCCTGCGTGCCCCATTCTGTTATGAGTACAATTATTTTTAAGTTGTGAATGACTATGTGATATATCTACTATTTGCTTCCACTGATCTGCCATCTCTTTATATATAAAAAAAATATTCACTTTTTACAAAAATTGTTAACACTCTTAGTTAAATATGATGATCCTATAGAATGGGTTGTCTTATCTAACCGAGGGTGTTACACATACCAACACAAAGGTGTACGACATTTCCTTCCATATAAAGCCTCATAAGGGGCCATTCCGATGCTAGCATGATAGCTGTTGTTGTAAGTGAACTCAACTAGTGGAAGATATTCTTGCCAACTACCCCCATGTTCTAAGACACAAAGACGTAACAAATCTTCAAGAGTTTTGATTGTTCTTTCTGATTGTCCGTCTGTCTGTGGATGATATGCGGAACTTAACTTTAGGCGAGTTCCTAGAGCTTGTTGCAGGCTCTTCCAAAACTGTGATGTGAAACGAGGATTTCGGTCGGACACAATTGCAGTGGGTGTTCCATGTAATCGTACGATTTCCTTGATATAGATCTGGGTGAGTTTCTCTAGAGAATACTTCATATTGACAGGAATGAAGTGAGCAGTCTTTGTTAATCGATCCGCGATTACCCAAATGGCATCATATCCAGCAGATGTTCTGGGAAGTCCGGTCACAAAGTCCATAGCAATCTCATCCCATTTCCATTCTGGAATTTCTAAAGGTCAAAGGGTCCCACTTGGTCGCTGTTGTTCTGCCTTTACCTTCTGACACATCAGGCAAGCTGTTACATACTCAGCGATATCTTTTTTCATTCCTTGCCACCAGAATATTTTCTTCAAGTTCTGATACATCTTGGTTGATCCTGGGTGGATACTGTATTTACTTTTGTGTGCTTCATCCAGGATGGATCTTTTAAGATCTGTGTTGACTGGAATACAGAGTCTCTGTTGATACCTGATCACCCCATGTTCATCTTTGCTAAATTCTGAGCCTTCTTCTCTTGTCTTTTCTGCTAGATCTTGTAATTCCTAGTCATTAGCTTGAGCTTCTTTGACTTGTTCCAGGAAATCATTGGAAATTCTTAACATTCCAACCATGAGGCTTCCCTTTTTTGGTGTTACTGCCAGATTCAAATCGCGAAACTGTTCAATCAATTCCAACTCTTTTGTCATCATATATGATAGGCGTAAAGCCTTTCTGCTGAGTGCATCAGCCACAACATTTGCCTTCCCAGGATGATATCGGAGTTCAAAATCATAATCCTTGATGAATTCCATCCACCTACGTTGTCGCATATTCAACTCTTTCTGGTCGAACAGGTATTTCAAGCTCTTATGGTCACTGAAGACTTCAAAATATGTGCCATATAAGTAGTGCCTCCAAATTTTCAAGGCAAACACAACTGCAGCTAATTCCAAATCATGTGTAGGATAATTAACTTCATGTGGTCTTAGTTGTTGTGAGGCATAAGCAACAACCTTTCTTTCTTGCATTAGAACACATCCCAGTCCTTGTCTTGACGTATCACAACATACTTCATATGGCTTCGCAGGAAATCAAGACAGGTGCACTAGTGAGTCATTGGCGTAACTCCGTAAAACTGCTTTCACATTTATCGGTCCATTCAAATGGTTGATCTTTACGGGTCAGCTTAGTTTAAGGTGCTGCAATTCGAGAGAAATTCTCGATGAATCGACGATAATATCCAGCAAGTCCAAGGAAACTGCGAATTTCCGTCACATTCTTGGGTTGTTCCCACTTTAGTACAGCTTCAACTTTTGTAGGATCCACGGCAATTCCCTCTTTAGAGATGACATGTCCTAAAAATTTTACTTCAGTCAGCCAGAATTCACACTTTGACAACTTGGCGTATAATTGTCTTGCTCGTAGGGTATTTAGAACAATTCAAAGATGCTCTTCATGTTCTTTATGGCTCTTGGAGTAGACAAAAATGTTGTCAATGAATACCACCACGAATTTGTCCAAGTACTCATGGAAGATCCGATTCATGTATCCCATGAAGACTGCAGGTGCATTGGTAACTCCAAAGGGCATGACCAGATACTCATAGTGCCCATATCGCGTCCTGAATGCTGTTTTGGGTATATCATCTTCCTTCACCCTTATTTGATGGTAGCCTGATCGTAGATCAATCTTTGAGAAGACAGTGGCTCCTCGTAGTTGGTCCATCAAATCATCAATCCTTGGAAGAAGGTATCGATTCTTGATCGTAACTTTATTTAACTGACGATAATCAACACACAACCGCATACTGCCATCCTTCTTTTTGACTAGAAGAACTGGTGCTCCCCAAGGTGAGACACTGGGTCTGATCATTCCTTTCTCTAGAAGTTCTTCTATTTGCTTTTTGAGCTCACTGAGTTCCTTGGGTGACATTCGGTAAGGAGCAATAGAGATTGGTCCCACGCCTGGTATAATGTCAATACTGAATTTAACTTCTCGCTCTGGAGGTAGCTCTCGTATATCCTCAGGGAATACTTCCAGAAATTCTTGAACAATAAGAATCTGATCAATTTGAGAAGTGTCCCTGTTTTCAGTATCAGTAATAATCATGTATAGTTGGACTTCCTCTACTGGGATTACTTTTTCTGAGCTAACAAGACAAGAATCAATGACTTGATCACACTCAGATGTAGTAGACCCGAGAGATATGGATCTATTATGACAGTCAATAAGAATATGGTTGGCAGCAAGCCAATTCATCCCTAGAACAATATCTAGATCAATCAAAGGCAAACATATCAGATCTACTTGATAAATTTTCCCTTCAATGTTGAGAGGACATTCCAAACACATGAAGGAAGGGCAAATAGGCTTATTGGCAGCAGTTGTGACAATCATCTTATTGGGCAGAGAGGTTGTAGGAAGCTTTAAATGTTTCGTACAGTTCTCAGATATGAAAGAGTGAGTGGCTCCAGAATCATATAGTACATTTAATAGAGTGCTTCCTATAAAACATGTACCTTGCACAAGGTCGTTCCCTTGTGATATCTCCGTACCATTCATGGTAAAAACTCTGGCATTCCCACCCCCTCTTCCAGTTGAACCATTTCCAGGCCTTCTAGGATTATTGTTCTGATTGAAGTTGTTGCCGCGGTGAACATTTTGCATCCTTGGGGCATTGTTCGTAGAGGTGTTTGTAGCAGATCCTCCACTTCCTTGACCTGTTGGTCGTACTGCCTGCCTTTGAGTCATCTGTCGCTGGTTATTCGTATCCTTGTACCAACATTCAGCATCACGATGTCCAGTCCATCCACAAATTATGCAGGTTCTATAATTTACTGCCATATGTGGTCCTCCGCAGATATAGCATCTCAAGCTCCGGCTGTTCCCTTGATCCCTAGGAGGAATTCGGGTAGCTGAGTTGGAAGGTCAAAAATATGGTCGATCTGTTCAGAAATCCCTTCTTTGTTGTCGATCTGGCATACGTCGTTCTGGACCATGATTAGACGTTCCAGGTCGTCGAAGATTAGAGGTATTCTCAAATATGCGGCATCGGTCAACCAAAGTAGAGAATTGAGTGATTTGTTGGCAACATATGGCTTGACGGATCTCCTGTCGTAGCCCTGCTTCAAACTTTGCACATCTCGATGCTTCTCCCATTTGAGTGTAATAGGGACAACATTTGGCTAATTCATCAAATTTGGAAGCGTACTCCCCAACTATCATATTACCTTGTTTCATATTGAAGAATTCCTGCTCCTTCTGCCTCCTTATGTCTTCAGGGAAGTATTTGGCGAGAAATTCTGTCTTGAATTGTCCCCAAGTGAGGAAGTGTCCATCAGTTGTTAATCTGATTCTAGCTTGAGTCCACCAGTGTTCTGCTTCCCCAACTAGCATGAAGACGACAAAAGTTATCCTGTCCTCATCAGGGCATCGCATAGCAGCAAAAATCTTTTCAAGGTGTTCGATCCATAATTGTGCTCCTTCTGGATCGAAGCCTCCCTTGAACTGTGTAGGATTGTTCCTCTGAAAATCAGCTAATCCTTGGCTCTGCCTAGTAGAAGCTTAAGGTAACTTCTGTCGTTCTATTACCTCCACAATTCGGGTAAGAAGTTCCTCCATGACATGGTCATTGTTTCGACGAGCCATTAGGAATTTGCTGTAAGAATATCAACAAAAATGTTCAGGGTATAAGTTATGTGGAGACTTCCATATAGAAAATTTAGTCCTAGATATTTTATGGATTATGTAATAATTCTATCAGAGTACGTGGAAACCTAATGGTCCACTCCCCAAACTTAATGAATCGACTATGCTCTGATACCACCAATGTAACACCCTCGGTTAGATAAGACAAACCCTTCTGTAAGTTCATCCTATTTAACTGAGAGGTCACAAGTTTTTAGAAAAAGTGAATTTTTTTTTTAAAATAAAGAGATGGCAGATCAGTGGAAGCAAATAGTAGATAATCACATAGTCATTCACAAACTGTAAGTAATTGTACTCTTAACAGAATGGGGCACGCAGACACCCTTAAATATTATACAGTCATCCATAAATATTCAACTACTTATATTCTATTTAAGAAGCGCTTTCATTTGGTTCAGCTTATTGTTGTTCTTCATACTCGGGTTCTTGATTTCCTAATTCCTCTGAAAATATTCAACAGTAAGGGTGAGTATAACCCAAGACCCTGATGGTTAATTCGGTGCGGACATAATCCAGTCAACAGATAATATCACATAAATCATACAATTAGCATATTCACAATTATAATAATCAAACATGTTGTCATGGAATGCATGAGTAGGGTTTATTATGATTTATCTTAATTAAGTTTCATGATGCATGTGGGCCCAATAAATCAATCCACCATCATCATTCTTTCATTCTTTGGAATTCATCCTGCTCAAGTTGTCTCTTGGGCACAACGTTTCCATTCTAGAGCGATCGGAGCTCACCAAGTCCTCCATTCATTATCATAGGGTACGAATGAACTCACAGGTTCTTATCAATATATATTATTTCATCTTGGGACTTGGCTCTACACGATCATAGATACATCCCGTCATTTAGTCGAAGTACACCAGAATTGCATCGTCTCACCCGGCTATCAGGCGCGACTCTGATGCCATTGGGTTGCCGTTCCAGTCGTACTCCCAAGATTCTTCTACTGAGATCGAACGTGAATGTCCTCCAGCATACCAGGTGTATGCTCTAGTTTTTCTTCTTCAAAAAAATATTTTCATGATGCGAATGCATTATTTTCATCATTTGATCCTTGAGTATTTATGTGTTTCCAGTCTCATATACTTGTTCATAAGCTCTTGAATCTCATAAATTGTTTAGACGTTGCAAGTTGTTTTATTGTTGTATTAGAGAAAATATATCGGTTATTTCCTAGTTGAAATTTATACTTTGTAAAGAGTAAAATAATATATTCCTTATTTAATTACTCATAATTAAAACAATATTAATATCAATAATAATAATAATATTAGTTAATAATAGTAAGAATAACAATGATAATAAGAATCATAATAATAATAACAATAATAATAATAATAATAGAAATAAGAACAATAATGATTATTGTAACCTTCCAATATTTCAAAAAGGAGTAAAGTAGAGTCTGGTAAATAAAAATCCGAGTGAAAATGTCAAAAACCAAGTTTTCCGAGTGGAATAAGCTAAATACCGAGTGAAAATGAATTATTCAAGTAAAAATAAATCTGTTTCCTAGTTAAAAATGAATTTTCTGAGTAAAAGAGTTTGATACCGAGTGGAAATGAGTTTTCCGAGTAAAATAAGTTATTTTCGAGTGAAAATGTTGATAACTAAGCTTTCTGAGTAAAATAAGTTTAATACCGAGTGCAATCAATAGGATTCCGAGTGGAATGAGTAGGATTCCAAGTAAAATCAGGCTGAGATGAGTTTCTGGGTAAAATGAACATGAATCCGAGTGAAATCAGACTAAGAGAGTTTTTTGTGAAGTTAAAAATGTTTTCCGTGTGAAATATGATTGTGGAAGAGTTTTTCTGAGTGAAAATAATATGTTTTCCGAGTGAAATTACTGAAAAGAGTTTCTTGAGTAAAAATGTTTGTGAGTCCGAGTGAAAATAAGTCTCTGAGTGAAATAACTATGTTTTCCGAGTAAAACAGATACTGAAAAGGATTTTCTGAGTGAAATAACTTAAATTCTGAGTGAAATCCGACTGAGAGAATTTTTCTGAGTGAAAATGTTTATGAATCCGAGTGAAAATAAGTGTCTGAGTGGAATAAAATATGATTCCGAGTGGAATTAGTCTGAAAGGTGCTTTCTGAGTGAAAATAAGATATTTTCCGAGTAAAATATTCTGTCTGAATGATCTGGTCGGTTTATTGTAAAACAACTGAGTGAGATTATGTATTTTTAGGTGATCCGGTCGATTGTCATAAAATCCGAGCTTATTACTCACTGAATCCGACTTCTGTTTTATAATTCCTCGCTGGAATTCACATGAACACTCAGGATCCTTAATATTTTCACAATCCAACAACCAGCATATCTTTTTATTAAATAATCATGCATAATAATAATCATTCCAATCAATTTAATTATATATATATATTCAAATAAAATGCATAAAACAATAATAAAACATTAAAACATTTAATCAAACAATTCTGAACTGCCCTGGAAAGGTGAGGAACAAGGTTCCTTAACCCTTTCCTTTCACTCGAATTTTCCCAGAATACCCGAGAATATACCCCCTTACCTTAATGGAGTTCTTGGATGAGAAAAAGAGGTTCCCTTCACTGTCCTTAATTCTGTTCCGAGTGGGAGAGGAAAGGAATTGAGAGAGAGGAAGCTTGTTCGTAGAAGGAGGAAGAAGAGAGAGCTGGTATTAATTTCAGCAGGTTCTGAACTTGGAAATGAATGGTGGCATTGATTAATAAGGAGGAGACAAGTGGGAGACAGCTTTTCCCGTGACTCAAGGTTAGGTGGAAATAATGGAAACTTTTGACTCTTCCCATTGTCAGCTTGCATTGATTGGAAAGGGAATATATATTAATATATATAAAAGGTGCTTGATTGATGCAACTTTCCCTGCAATTGACTCGCTTGTGACAATCCCCTTTGGATTTATGTGGAAAAGTGGACCAGTCAGCAACAGGTACGAAAATAAAGTGGCTGCAGGAGTCATCTCACTCAAGCGAATTCTGACTCGCTTGAGCGAGGCACAATGCTGGCTTGAGCGAAGTGAATAAAAGAGGGTCAGCAAGGCAAAATTCCTCCTCGCTCAAGCGAATTCCGACTCGCTTGAGCGAGTCATGCATACTCGCTCGAAATTCATCTGAAACCGACTCAAGTACTTGGTTTCTCACTCGGTAGAATCTGTCCAGACCGAGTTCTCTCTCACTCAGACTTCCACTCGGTAATTTGTTCTGAATCTGAGTCTTCATTCACTCGGGTTCCACTCGGTAAAGCCTTCCAATACCGACTCCCACCTAATTGGACACTCACTCAGAACTGTCCTCTTGAAACACTCGGTCAGATCTTTATTTCCGAATGGAACCACTCAGATTTTGTGACTCAGAAATGAGTTTTTCTCCAATTGAACGCGCATCTCTCTGATTCTCACACTCAGGGGAGTTTCACTCGGAAAAGGAAGTACTTGGCAAGTTTTGACTCGGAAACGAGTCATTCGAGGTTGTTTGACTCGGAAATTTCACCCAGAAGTGGTTCTCTTGAACACACTTCTCTCCACACTAAGATTTCACTCGGTAGTATCCCTTTTGATCATGTTTTACTCAAAAAAGTAACCTTACACTCGGAATTTCATTCCTTCACTCAGAATTTCATTCCTTCACTCGGAATTTCTCTCTGTCACTCGGAACAGAGCCCTTTTTCACTCGGAATTTGCATAATACCACTAATGGTCCATATAAATTCCATTATTATGCATAAAAATGACATTTTTGAGATACCACAGACCATCAACAGGGTATATATTGACTTATTCTTACTTACAAACCTTCCATAATTCAAAAATTACAAGGGTAAAACTGTTTCTAAAAAAAACAGGGATGTTACATAATCCACCTTGTTTCAAGGGAGGATACAATCCTGATGGAGCACAAATCTGGATCCGAGAGATAGAGAAGATCTTTCGAGCATTGTAATGTACTGAGGCTGATAAAGTAGTCTTCGCTACTTATGCCTTATCTGAGGATGTCGAACAATGGTGGGATAGCATGCGTAAACAATTCGAAGTTAACCACGTTGAAATCACCTGGAATCATTTCAAGGATATGTTTCTGGAAAAATACTTTCCAACTGATGTTAAGGAGAAAAGACAATTCGAATTTCTATCGCTGACCCAAGGAAATATGACCGTAGGGGAGTATGCATCTAGGTCTGAAGAGCTATCTCATTTTCATTCTCATTACAACGATGCTACTAATGAAGGTGATCGGTGCGCAAAGTTTGAAAACAGATTGCGACCAGAAATCAAAGAAGCTATACGAATGCAGGAAATCCATGAATTTTCTGTATTGGTAAATCGTTGCAGGATCTTTGAAGAGGATCACAAGGACAGGATGACCAAAAGCCGTGAATCCATTCACAAGGCGGGAGAAATGAGAAGTAGAGGACCTCACCATCACCAAAGAAGAGACTTCAGGAGGAAAAAGCCTTACCAAGCACCATTTCGTAGGTTTGGAGCAGCACCTGTTCCTAACAAACCCCAAGCTTCATCTGGAAGCTATTATCCAACACCTGCACTAGAATTTAAATGCTTTATTTGTGGAAGACCCCATTTGAAAAGGGATTATCCCAAAAACACTTATATTTGCTTTAAGTGTAACAAACCGAGTCATCACATCAAGGATTGCCCAGAGATAAAGAGGGAGAACCCTGAAGGTGCAAGTACATCCATAAATACTCAGGGAGGCATACACAGTGCAGTCGGAAGGCCAAAGGCGAAAGGAAAGGTTTTTACAATTAATGGGGAAGAAGCATCCTATTCTAACTCCATGGTGGAAGGTAAATGTATCATTAATAAGATTCCTTTAACTGTTATGTATGACTCAGGTGCATCACATTCCTTTATTTCCAATGATTGTGTAGAAAAACTAAAATTACCCGTGATAGAATTGCCATTTGATTTATCTATTCATACTCCTGGGAATAATCCTATTGTCACTTCTAAATCCTGTTGGGAGTGCCCTATTGTCATAGATGGTAGGGACTTTAAGGCTAATCTCTTTTGCTTACCCCTTTCTGGCTTAGAAGTTATTATTGGGCTAGATTGGTTGTCTGACAATCATGTTCTAATAGATTGTCATAACAAAACTATAATATTTAAAGAACCTGTAAATTTGAATCCAAAGGATTCGAGATTTCTAACCGCCAACCAAGTGAGTGCCTCTTTAAAAGGAGGGGCTCAAGGATTCATGTTATTACTTTCAATGAAAGGAGAGCAAGAACAAAAAATCAAAAATCTGCCAGTCGTGTGTGAATTTCTTGACGTTTTTTCAAAAGATATCCCTGGTTTACCCCCAGAAAGAGATGCGGAATTTGTCATTGATCTAGTACCTGGAGTTGGACCAATTTCAATTGTACCATACCGAATGTCACTTCTAGAATTAGCAGAGTTGAAGAAACAACTTGAAGAGATGATAGAGAAGCAGTTCATATGACCCAGTGTATCCCCCTGGGGTGCACCAGTGTTATTGGTTAAGAAAAAGGATGGTAGCATGAGGTTGTGTATAGATTATCGGCAACTGAACAAGGTGAAGATCAAGAACAGATATCCTCTGCCAAGGATTGACGACCTGATGGATCAACTGCGTGGTGCCATGGTGTTCTCGAAGATTGATTTGAGGTCTGGATACCATCAAATAAGGGTAAAGAAAGAAGATGTACCGAAAACTGCTTTTAGAACACGCTATGGCCATTACGAATATCTAATGATGCCTTTTGGTGTAACTAATGCACCAACCGTATTCATGGATTACATGAATCGAACTTTTCATCCATATCTAGATAAATTTGTAGTGGTTTTCATTGATGATATACTAGTGTATCTAAAAGTAGAGAAGAACATGTTGAACACTTGAAGATTGTGTTGGAAATCCTGAAAAAGAAACAATTGTATGCAAAGTTGTCGAAGTGTGAATTCTGGTTGGAAGAGGTGAACTTTTTAGGACATATAATTAGTTAAGGAGGAATAGCTGTAGACCCTTCTAAAGTGGAAGCAGTTTTGAAATGGGAGAGACCAACCACAATCACTGGGATCAGAAGTTTCTTGGGCTTGGCTGGATACTATAGGAGATTCATTGAAGGGTTTTCAAAGTTAGCATACCCACTGACCAAGCTAACACGGAAAGGACAACCTTTTGTATGGACGACACAATACGAGAATAGTTTCCAAGAACTAAAAGATCGACTTACTTCTTCGTCAGTGTTAGTACTCCCTGATCCACATTGAAGTTTTGAAGTTTACTGTGATGCATCTAAACAAGGACTAGGAAGTGTACTCATGCAAGACAAGAAGGTTGTAGCCTATGCGTCGCGCCAATTAAGGTAACATGAGATTAACTATCCTACCCATGACTTAGAATTAGCTGATGTAGTTTTTGCCTTAAAGATTTGGAGGCATTATCTATACGGTGCAACATTCGATGTGTTTAGCGATCATAAGAGTCTCAATTATTTATTCGACCAAAAGGAGTTGAACATGAGGCAACGAAGATGGATGGAGTTCTTAAAGGACTACGACTTTGAGTTGCAATACCATTCTGGAAAAGCGAATGTAGTAGCTGATGCTTTGAGTCGAAAGTCTCTGTATGCGTCCACGATGATGATTAAAGAGCTGAAATTGATAGAGAACTTCAGAGATCTTAACCTAGCAATAAAGGTTAATACTAACAGCTACAGATTAGGAGCTTTGCAAGTGACAAGTGAATTCTTGAGGCAAGTTTTAGAGGCTCAACGAGAGGATGAATTCCTACAAGAGAAGAAAGAACTCTTAAAACAAGGAAAAGAAGTTGAGTTCAATGTGGGAAACAACCAATTGCTGAGGTATAAGGATCAAGTGTGTATCCCTGACCAAGAGGAGTTGAGGAAAACAATTCTGGAAGAAGGCCACAAAAGTTATATGAACATTCATCCCGGAGCTACTAAAATGTATCAAGATTTGAAGAAGTTATTTTGGTGGCCTGGAATGAAGAAAGCGGTGGTGGAGTACGTGGCTGCATGTTTAATTTGCCAGAAGGTTAAAGTAGAACATCAAAAACCCCCTGGAATGCTACAATCAATGGAAATACCAGAATGGAAATGGGATAGCATTACCATGGATTTTGTGACTTCTTTACCTAAAACTGCATTAGGACATGATTCAATATGGGTAATAGTTGATAGATTAACCAAGTCTGCCCACTTTATTCCCATTAATATTCATTACCCTATGGATAAGCTGGCAAAATTATACATCGAGGAGATTGTGAGATTACATGGAATTCCTTCCAGTATCTTTTTTGATCGGGACCCTCGTTTTACATCACAATTCTGGAAGAGCTTACACAAGGCTTTGGGAACAAGACTACGTCTGAGTTTGGCATATCATCCTCAAACAGATGGACAATCAGAAAGAACGATCCAATCTCTAGAAGACTTGTTACGAGCTTGTGTGTTAGAGCACAAAGGAAGTTGGAATCAATTCTTACCATATGTGGAGTTCACCTACAACAACAGTTTCCATGCTAGCATTGGCATGGCACCTTTTGAGGCATTATATGGAAGAAAATGTAGGACTCCGCTATGTTGGTTTGAGACTGGTGAAAACTTGATGCTAGGTCCAGAGTTAGTACAACAAACCACGGATAAAATCAAAATGGTTCAGGAAAAGATGAAGGCAGTACAAAGCAGACAGAAAAGTTACTATGACAAAAGAAGAAAGCCGCTCGAATTTCAAGAAGGTGATCATGTATTCTTGAAAGTCACACCTACGACTGGGGTCGGTCGGGCAATGAAATCTTGAAAACTAACTCCTAGATTTATTGGTCCATATCAAATAGTTCAGAAAGTTAGTCCTCTTGCTTACCAAATAGCATTACCACCTTTTCTTTCTAATATCCATAATGTTTTTCATGTGTCAAATTTACAAAAGTATATATCTGACCCTACACACGTTATTGAACCTGATGTCATACAAGTTAAAGATAATCTTACATATGATGCACCACCTGTCAGAATAGCTGATAGAAGAATAAAAAAGCTAAGGGACAAAGAAATTCCACTGGTGAAGGTCATTTGGAGTGAAACGAGGGAGAAGATGCTACATGGGAACTAGAAAATGAGATGAAAGAGTCTCATCCCCATTTATTTTACTGAAAAGTGTAAATTTCGAGGACAAAATTTTTTTAGGGGAGTAGAGTTGTAACACCCCTAATTTCATTATTTCTTATTTAAAATAAAATTTCAAAGGAATTTAATTATAGTTCTTTAGAACTTTTTGATTGTTATATAATTTATAATTTTTTGAAATTTTTATATTTTTCATTTTTTTGAGAACGACAAAAATACCCTTAACCTTTTATCTAATAACCAAAATGCCACTGCCGACATCATCGCTTACATCACCGGTGGGTAAATACTTACATCATGAATAGTGACCGGTGGGTAAATACTTATATCATGAATAGTGACCGGTGGGTGAATACTTACATCATGAATAGTAAAATAAATAACTAAGTAATCTTAAATAGTAAAATTCTCTTCTTATAAATAGATGACTCATTTACAATATTTCCACACCAAAAATTAGAGAGAGAATCTAGAGAGATAGTGCGTAAGAAATTAGTGGGGAGTAAGTTCTTCTGGTAAAAAGAAATTCTGCCGAAGGTGCAAGGTAATAATATTTTTCTTCTAAATTCTTTTATGACTATTTAGTTTATTCTTTTTAGCACTCTTAAACTATTAATATACTATTACTATTATGAATAAGTTACTATGGTAAAAATAAATTACCACTATGCGTTATTTTATGATTTACTGTTACTATTCATTATTTACTGTTACTATTTACTATTTACCATTTACTGTTATTACTCAAAATTTATTATTTACCGTTATTATTCAAAATTTATTAGTTACTGTTACTATTTAAAATTTACTATTTTCCGTTACTATTCAAAATTTACTATTTACTGTTACTATTTAAAATTTACTATTTACTATTACTATTCAAAATTTACTATTTACTGTTATTGTTCATGATTTACCATTTACCACTATTATTCTAAATTTACTATTCATGATTTACTATTTACAGGTACTATTCAAAAATTACTATTTACCATTACTATTGATGATTTACCATTTACCATTACTATTTACTATTACTATGCATATTTACTATTTATCATTCTGATAGTAATCTTAATTTTCATCTTATGCTTATACTAAAATAAATTAGTATTAATATTTTGTTAGAACTTGGAGGCGCAAAGCGAATTCACTTTTGGTAGGAAATCAAGGCAAGGGGGGTGAGATAAGGATATAATATGAAAATACATAAGAATATTGGGAATAGTCCCCTACTCCTTTTAAAGATAACAATATTATTATTTTAAAATAATAACTTTTAACTTAAAATTTATAATAATTGTTATTAATAAATTAAGCATCTTATGTAACTTAATATCTGAAATATTTATTCAAGAACTTGAATTATTATGACCTATACGGACTGGACTGAACCTATGTAAGGACTTAAACTATTATGGACTTGACTGAACCTATGCAAGGACTTGGACTATTATGACCTATATGGACTCAACTAGACCTATGCAAGGACTGAGATATTTTGGATTTACATAGACCTGTGCGAGGAATTGACCATAGAACTTAAAACAAACTTTATTAATTTAAATAATCATTGAATTTTAAATTATCATATTTATAACTGATGTTTAATTATTTGATTTGATTATGATTGTTAATATTTATTTGTGTTTTATGATGTTTGATTGTGATTGACAATGTTTGATTTTGATTGATAATCTTGTACTGTGGAGTTTGAGCATATAGCAAGCATGACAGAAAGCTAAAATTCAGTAAGAATTTACTTATCTCCTGCTTCTTTATTTACTTTTTCATCTTTATTCAAATTACTTTTAAGAAATTTCTTAGATTTTAATAAAACTACATAAGTTTTTAGAAATCTCTTTTTATCTTTTAATATATATGTATATATCTTTACTAAAATTTAGATTTTTAGTTAGTTTATCAGAAAGAAAAAGAAAGAGAAATTATTTTATAAAAATAAATTTTTACTAATATTTTAATATATATACATATTATTTTCAAAATGTATAAAAATATTATACAAAATTTTCAAGTACTAAGGTTTTAAAGATTGATAGTTCCGAATTTGAGTTTTTAGTAATTGATTTTGAATTAACCTATATACTTTCTAAAGAAGGTTGTGAAATATATTCAAGGCTTTGAAACTCAAATTATAAGAAGATTTGATTTGTAATTTGAAAAGGAACTGTACTAAAATTCTATGTGTGTATTTGAGAAGTTGAAAAAGTACAGTTTACTGGGGTGGCTATGTCGTGATTCGTAGGCCCCGATAATATAATTGAGTTTCTAAAAGCCTTAACCAACTAAATACGCGAGTAGTTCATGCATCATGAATCATCTAAGAGAAATAAAATGATGTTGTCTGGGGACGAATTATAGAAACCAAGGATATATTAGAGGAGGCCTAATTGTGAGCCTTGGGATGAGAGGGTGTGAAAGGGTGCTTTAGGGGACCTGGGGTAGCTCCCTGGTGTCGGGTACTTTCACAATAAAAACCTTCTCAATCTGACTAGTCTCTAAGTGTTTCCATGCCAATTAAGCTGTTCATGTTATTATTATCTAGAATTATGGAACAGTGTAAACTCCTGGTTGGCCCAGTGTAAATTAAAATTTAAGGGGCCCGCATATATAGGTAAGTTATGATGAAGATATTGCATAACATTCATACATTCATAATTGATTGTGTATGTGATTGTGATTGATATTATTATACTAGTTTGTGAAAACCCTTTATTGCTTATGTCCCATTTGGGAATATTATATTCTGTTTCTCACTCCTTTCTCTATGTTTTTGTTTCATATGTTTTAAATTAATGGTTCGTACAGAGGGAAGGATCGAAGAACATCGACAGTATATATAGCACGTTCTAGAAAGGGAGCTCGGTATGAATACCGTGGTCCAATGAATAAATAATGTCATTAGGCAACTGCTCTTGGGCCATGGAGTTTCCTCTCTTTCTAATAATGTTTAATATCTATTTTATTTGGATGAATGTAAAACTACTTTATAAATTTTAATGATATTTATAAGGTATTTCAGAAATATTGTATGTAATTTTATTTTGATAGTTTTCCTTTTAACAATTATATTTTTTTTAAATTTTTTTTGATTTTTTTAGAAATTATTGAGATGTAAAAGAGGGTGTTACAGGATCCAACTTAGATATCAACCAAGTAATATGACATAACATATGTTGTCGCAAGCGGTAGGCTGCCCATGCTAACGCACAACAAGTTCATTCCATATCTTAATATCTGGCTTCATATTCTGTAAACTTCTTGCTTAGATAGTAAATGACATGTTCTTTCTTTCCTGATTCATCATGTTGCCCCAGTAGTGATCCCATGGACTCGTTTAGCACGGTTACGTACAAAAGAATAGGTCTTCCTGGAGTTGGTGGGACCAGAATAGGTGGGTTTTGTAGGTATTGCTTTATTTTATCAAAAGCTTATTAACATTCATCATTCCACTACATTTGTTGATTCTTACATAGTAACTTAAAGATTGGTTTACATATAGCCGTTAATTGAGATATAAAACGGGCTATGTAATTCAACCTTCCTAAGAACCCACGGACTTCCTTTTCCATACTAGGAACAGGCATTTCCACTATGGCCTTTACTTTATCAGGATCCACTTCAATTCCTTTCTCACTGACAATAAACCCAACCAACTTTCCAGACCTGGCCCCAAAAGTGCATTTAGCTGGATTCAACCTGAGTTTGAATTTTCTCAGGCGTTCAAAGAGCTTTCGTAGGTCAATCAAGTGACCCTCTTCGGATTTGGCAATAATATCATCCACAGAGACCTTTATCTCTTTATGCATCATATCGTGAAACACAGTTACCATAGCTCTTTCGTAAGTGGCACCGACATTTTTCAACCCAAAAGACATTACTTTGTAACAGAAGGTTCATTACAAAGTAATAAAAGTAGTTTTTTCCATGTCTTCGGGTGCCATCTTGATTTGGTTATACCTAGAAAATCCATCCATGAATGAGAAAAGGGAACGTTGGGCTATATTATCAACAAGAACATCAATATGTGGTAATGGAAAGTCATCCTTTGGGCTAGCTCTATTCAAATCCCAGTAATCAACACATATTCATACCTTCCCATCCTTCTTCGGGATCGGAAGAATATTGGCCACCCATTCAGGGTATTTAGAGACAATCAAGAACCCAGCATCCAACTGTTTGGTTATCTTTTCTTTAATTTTCAAGAGCATTTCTGGCTTCATCCTTCTCAACTTCTGCTTTATGGGGACACAACCGGGTTTCAATGGCAACTTACGTTCAATGATGCAGTTATCTAATCCCGGCATATCCTGATACGACCAAGCAAACACATCATTGAATTCGACCAACAATTCTATTAGTTCCCTCCTATGTTTACTACTCAAATAGGTGCCGATCTTGAGTTCTTGTTTATTTTCTTCAGTCCCCAAATTTATGACTTCAACAATTTCTGGATGGGGAAAAATTTCTTTAGCTTCCTACTCAACAGCCTTAGTAATTCAGGGGAAGGTTCATCAGACTCTTCATCCTCCTCACTTGTTGGATCAAAATCATGATAGGAGAAAGCAATTTTATTATTTTAGGATTCAATTTCAGATCTGTAATTTATTTAATATAAAAAGGCAAAATAAGGAAAATGACAATTGAACTTAATATTCATTTATTTGAAATGATAAAGGAAACATGTTTTTACCCTTATTGAAAATTCGTCCTAAGGCTTTAGGCATGGCCAAAGGATTCAAACAGAAACCTACAAAGTGAACAATTACTTTGAAGTGAAATTTAGAATCTATGGAAACTCAATGACTTCCCAATTACACAGCATAGTATTTGAAGGACAAGGGTAAATCAAGTCCTCTTCACCCTTGGAATCATCATTGATGACCGCCACTTGGTCTGGAGATGTCAGGCCTACTCTCTTAAATCTTTGATAAAGGTCACAGATAGGGATCCTTGCAGTTAGGGGTTCCCGATTTTCTAACCGTGCAAGTCATTTTTCTATTTTATCTGTGAAGACCTTCGCTCTTTCCATTAGCGATAACTAATACTCTAGCCCAAAGCCATTCTTGTTCTCCTTAACTCATAACGGTTCCACTCCTCCATCAAGCATCTTCCCAAGCCCTTTCCCTGGCTGGAATCTAGATTTCATCATTACTTTAGCCACCATTATAGAAGCTTTGGAAGGACGAGCTAATTGTAACCCTTCACTCACATAAGTGGTATGAGCAATTTCTAATGACTGGAAGGAAGTCTCAAGACTCTCTTTGGCTGCTTCTATGTATGGAGTTGACATGGGCTTGCTAATGAGGAAATCCTCCTCACCAGAAACAATAATTAGCTTGTTGTCTATTACAAATTTTAGCTTTTGATGGAGGGTAGATGGAACTACACCGACAAAATGTATCCAAGGCCTCCCCAATAGGCAACTATAGGCAGTATTGATATCCATCACTTGAAACAAGATGTTGAAGGAGCATGGGCCCACTTAGATAAGGATCTCAATATCTCTAATGACCTCTCTTCGAGTGCTGTCGAAAGCTCTTACTACTATTGAGCTTGGCTTCACATGTGTCCCATCAAATGGGAGTCGATTTAAAGTGGACTTTGGCATGATATTCAGAGAGGAGCCATTGTCAACTAGGACCTTGACTAGGATATAATCATGACACTTGACAGAGATATGTAATGCTCTGTTATGACCTCTCTCGTCAGCAGGTATCTCTTCATCGGTGAAAGTTAAGTAGTCATATGAGGCAATATGCCCCACTATCCCTTCGAACTTCTCTGGTGAAATATCTTTCGCAACATGTGCTTTATTCAGGACTTTTAACAACCTTCTATGATGTGGTTCTGAATCCAATAAGAGAGACAACAAGGATATTTTTGCAGGATTGTGATTTAACTGGTCGAGGACTTGATGTTCACTTTGCTTAATGAATTTTAGGAATTCAAAAGCATCTTCTTCTGTTATTCCCTGGGGAGGGTCTTGTTCTTTTTCCTTACCACGACTTTCTTTCTCACTTACAGGAACATCCTCATTTCTCAAGTTTTTAGGAGTAAAAATCCGTCCATTCCAAGTCATTCCACTCGTCCCAGAAATATTGGTTACCGAGGATGACGATTCTTTTAGGAGTTGAGGGATTACATCTACATCATACTTCCATGGTACTACATGGGTATCTTTGTACAAAAATGGAAATGGGGTCCTAACTGTCAAGGATGGATGTTGAACAATAGGCTGAACGCCTTTGTCATAGTAGAGCACTAGAGGCTTTGGTGTACCTAGGCTGACTAAGCTAGAGTCGCATTCTTCTTGGATCATATTTACACTTTCATGAGGGTAATGGTAAATCTCTACTGAATGTGTGTCCAATAATCCTTACAATGCATCAAGAAAATTCAGATCAATGGACACTTGATCAAGATCGAGATTTGGAATTTCGGTTATCATTCCTCTTTCGGTTATCCAAGGAAAAGAGTTTCTCACTTTTGCTATTCTTTTTATACGACTAATTCCCTCGTCCTCCAAGACTACATTTACTCTTGAGGTTCCATGATCAGGTAGAGGGTGTAATTGAATAAGGTTTTAATAATGACAAGCTTGTTAACAAAGACAATGCAAAAACATGAATAATACACATGGTTAAGAATTATATGTGTTTGATGAATTGAAGAACAACAAAGGGAAACTATGATTGACAAAGAGATGACAAAAACAATGCTCAAAGAACAAGGATGTTGTACAAAGCAATTAATGAAAAATCAGAAGCATGAAGATCAAGCTAATACGGGTTAAGAAATCAAGCAATTTATCGTTCTAAATTCAAAGAAACAAGAAATGATATTGAGGATCAAAAGGATAAAGAATCAAGATCAAACATAATAATTATGGACAAATTAATTCTGTTTGATGATGCAAAAATGATGAACTCCAAAAGAATGATTCAAGCCATTTACAGAGATTTAAAACAGGTGAAAATAATCATCAAAGTGCCTAAGGATCAAAGGATTAGAGCCGTGATTGATCAAATATCAAAAAGGATAAAAACAAAGTTTCAGAATTCATGTATTAGGTACATGAATCGATTCACACAGCATAACATAGCTGCATGAATCGATTCACACATTAACAGGGCAAGAAATTTGTGATTCAAAACGAAGGAATCGATTCATTCAGCAAAGGAATCGATTCACATGATAAAATTGGCCCAGGAAATCAGTTTTAAAGCGAAGGAATCGATTCAATAGCTAGAGGAATCGATTCATGCATGTGGGAATCGATTCCTCCCCTTTGGAATCAATTCATACAAAGGAAATGGTAAAAGAATCGATTCAGCACTTGGGGAATCGATTCATGGTGCAAAACTAATGAGGGAATCGATTCACTGACTAAGGAATCAATTCATGGTGCAAAACTAACGAGGGAATCGATTCACTGGCTAAAGGAATCAATTCATGCTTCTTGAACAGTATAGGGAATCGATTCATAACATAAGGAATCGATTCATTGCCTTTGAATTACCCAAGGAATTGATTCACATACACAAGGAATCGATTCATGATATTTTTTATGCTGCAGGAGTCGATTCATATGCTGCAGGAATCGATTCCTATGTGAGTAATCGCCTGGAAAATGTGAAAAACAACGTTTCAGATTTTCAGAACCTTAAACTATGCTGATTCTCTCGAGACTCAAATTGAAATGACATTACATTAATTGAGGCAGACAATCTCCTTCTCCAAGCCAGAAAACATGCACAGCTGAAAACATGGAGGCAGACAAATTTCAAATTGATTGCATAAATTAAGGAACAAAGGAGTTAAAGCACCTGAGCCTTTGCCTATAAAAGGAGAAGAAGCTGAGACAGTGAAGGCACACCAACGAACAAAGAAGTATTTCCTCTATTTTTGTTCTTCCTTCCTCTTCGTTGTAATTTCTCTCTGTTATTTATTAATTGGCATATTTCTCTTTTAAGAATTATTTGAGAGCTAGAGAGAAAAATATTTTGAGTGCTTAAATTTACATATCCTCTCTGTGAGAGTTATTATTATTTTATAAGAGCTTCAAGTTGTATATCTACTCTATTGAGAGAGAAAAATCTTGTAAACCAAATACCAAAATTCTGAGAGTTTTAAGGTTGGGGTCCAACCTTGGTTATTAAGAGATTGTGAGATTGGGTAGGGTGCCCTTTACTTGTGAGGATTGGGTTCTTGAGTATGGGACACTAGGAGACAATTGCTGAAAGCTTGTATCTCAAATCTTCAATAGTGGAATCCTTCAAGTGAGTTGCTTGAAAGCGAGACATACACCGGGGTGGTGGAACTCGTTATATCGGTTTGTAAATTATCTCTTCCCTTAAACTCCTTTATTATTGAGAATTTAAATTGCATGCTAAAATATTTATATCTAATTGGTTTGTTAAAATTTGCTTAAATTAAATCCTTGAATTAATTGACTTAAATCTTGTTAGATTTAATTATTGCATAAGTGAGTAAAATATTATTATAACTTGGCAAATTAATTAATTAAATATTATTATTAATAACTTGGCAAATTAATTATGCTTAATTAATTTGTTAGAAATTGTTTAAGTTAAATTTGTATTAGAATTAATTATTGCATGCCAAGTATTTTAAGAATTGCCTAAACTAATAACTTGCCTTGCTTATCAAAATCAGTTCTTGAATATTGTACCTTCAACTTAAAGTATTTTAGTATGATATGTGCTTCATAATTATTATCTCTTTTATATTGCATCATTTGTATATTACTAACCGTTTTAAAAGGGATTCCATGCAAAAATTTGAAATACTCAATTCACCCTCCTCTTGAGTATTGAGGCCTTGGCTAACAAGTGGTATCAGAGTTTGACTCTTGCCACAAGGCTTAACAGTTGCAGGAGATCAAGATGGCCTCTACCTCTTATGATGCATTTCTGTAAAATGGTACAATAAATAGACCTCCAATCTTCAATGGTAAAGACTATGCTATTTGGAAAGAAAGGATGAAAATCTTTGTCCAATCCTATGACCTCAAGGTATGGAATGCTACTCAATTTGGTCCTTTCATTCCCAAATACATTGTTGATAATATAGAATGTATGAAGCCCATGAAATTAAAAACTAAGGAAGAAGAAAGTAAGGTATAATTCAATCTAAGAGCTAAAATTCTTATCACATTAACATTAGGATCTAATGATGTTTCTAGAGTTATTACTTGTAACAATGCTAAAGAAATATGGGAAACTCTTGAAACAATTTATGGAAATACTAATGATGATCAAGATACAAGAATTAGTACTCTTTCTAGCAAAAATGAAGGATTCAAAATAAATCCGAAAGAAGAGACCATGGAATCAAAAGAAGAATTTACCAACCTCTGTCTTATGACAAAGCACTCCAAAAAGTATTTTAGTATGATATGTGCTTCATAATTATTATCTCTTTTATATTGCATCATTTGTATATTACTAACCGTTTTAAAGGGGATTCCACGCAAAAAATTGAAATACTCAATTCACCCCCTCTTGAGTGTTGAGGCCTTCGCTAACAGAGGGTTGGTCGAGATATTTGAACTTTCTTCTTGAAAATTGAGCCATTTTGCCCTAATCAAGTCTCGAACCTTATATTTAAAGGCGATGCAGTTTTTCGTTGAATGACCCGGTACTCCACCATAATAATCATATTTGGCATTAGGGTCGTATCCCTTAGGATACAGTGGTTCCACTGGTTTCAACGGGCAAGGTACAACCAAAGTATTCTTGATGAGAAGTGGTAACAACTCAGTATATGACATGGGAATCGGGTCAAACTATACGGGTGCACGTTCGTTGTTTGGTTTTCTGGATGTGAGATTTTCATTGGGATTAGGTGCCCACTGTAGTGTTGAAGGTGAGAGATTTCTGAAATTTCGGTTAGGTGGTGATTGATAAGGCTGTGGATATGGAAATGGTGGGGTTCTAGAAGCGGCAACTATGTATGGATGAGGTTTATAGGATGGATGGGTGGTTGGAAAACATATGGATGTTGGTAGATGGGGGGATTTGGTGGCCTTGGGTTGCCGTATACAAAATTTGTTTCTCTGCCTCTTCTTTTTACTATCCCAGTTATGATCTTCCTTGCTGTGGATGTTCCAGATGCTCCTTGAGGAACTTTTCTAGTTCTCATCCTACTTTCAATTCTTTCTCTAATCACTACTATACCAAAGAAGTTTGATGAGACACTCCCAAGCATTTTGTCATAGAAAGGTGCCTGGAAAGTATCAATGAACATAACAACAAGCTCTTTTACGATCGAATATGGTTCTACTTGGGTAGTTAATTCTCTCCACCGCTGAGCATATTCCTTAAAGGATTCATTTCCCTTTTAGACATATTTTGCAACTGGCGTCTATCCGGTGCCATGTCCATGTTGTACTTGTATTGCTTGAGAAAAGCATCTGCCAAGTCCTTCCAACATCGGACGCGTGTCCTTTCAAGATGTGTGTACCAGCTAAGAGTCGGCCCAGCAAGACTGTCTTGGAAGAAGTGGATCAGTAGTTTCTCATTATGAGAATATATAACCATTTTCTGGTAATACATTGTCAACTGATTGTACAGACATGTGGTACCCATGTATCTGTCAAATTCGGGAAACTTGAACTTTGAAGGGTAACTACATCTGGCACCAAGCACAATTCAGCAATATTTGTTGTACCTAGACTGTTTCCTCCTTCGACAGCTCAGAGCCTCTCTTCCAACAACTCTATTTTCCCTCTTGGCAAAGAAGCTGTAACAGTATTTGGATTCATTGTATCGAGTGAAGCATTTTGGGCAGGATCTTGATGGACAGACGGCTGGTGTGTCATATGTAGGTAGGCATGTTGGAATAGGTTGAATGGCGTAGTTAGGCGTATAATTTTGGGGAATAGTTGTTGTTTTATTGGTAATTGGAGGGTTAGATATCTGGGGGTTGGGAATTTATTAGGCGGCGGAAGGATTTTCCTGAGTAGGATTAGGATTCATAGTGTAATATGCTTGAGGTAAACCGTATGGAGGCCATGCATATATTTGCTGAGCATTCCCGTCTTGGGAAACAAAATATGGAAATAGCATACCATAAGGCGGGTGCTGGACGGGTTGAGATTCCATTACTAGAGCAGGGTTATTTGCATGTATGGTCAAAGGTATAGGATTCCCTTCCTAATCTTGCATGGTAGCATCAGGATCCCCACTTGTTGTGGAGGATCCCCCTTCCGTGACCTTCTTCTTTAGAAGTTAGACCATCTTGACCATTTGCTCCTTGAGCTGATTGTCCTCATTCCTTAAATTGTCCATAGTAGATGGTTCCGTCTCTGCCATGAGCCTTGCTTGCAGTCTAGTCCTATAAGGATGCTTTGAACCCTCTGTACCCGTGATATGGGTAAGTACAAAGAAACCCCCTTACAAACAGCAAAATTTTGTTAAATAGTGTAAATAAACATAAAGTAAATGAATTTTAAACATCGATAAGCACAAATAAACTTTTCTTTTAGAATGTCTTATTCTAAAGTACTAAATGGAAATTTAACATGGGATTTATTCATTATTCAACAACAAGTTCCATCATTTGTTACAACAAATCAATTTTCTCTCGCCCTCGCAATCAAGACCTTCATTTCATATAATCGCCCCTTGTAGTATTGGATGAAATTTATAACTTTCTCTGGTGTAGAAAGTGGATTCACCATTGCTTTAGCTTTCTTCAACAAGTGAGGAATATCTCCAAGTGTTCTATTAGCAAGACTAGCTAAGTTAGAAAAATGGTTTTTCCAAAAATAGACAAGACTATCCATCTCAACCCTCTCTAGCGTCATTAAGTGTGTAATCTCTTCATATCTCTCTTTATCCTCCATGGCTTACCATTTCTCCTTATTTATCTCACACTCACAAGCATCGATGATATCCTTGATTTGTCATTCTAATTCATCAATTCGTGCTTGCATAAGGTCCTTCTGAGCTTGAGCTTCTTCCTTTGTCTTGGCTAAGATTTCCCATAATCGCCCTTTGTCAGCCAATATATCATCCTTTTACTTTTCTTTGGTTTTCAACTGAATGTTCACTGTTTGGAGGAATTGATCCAATTGCCTCATATATTCTCTATCCATTCTCTGCTTCTTACTGACATCTTCAAAGATAGTCTCTAATTCATACCTTTTTCTCTTAAGGGAAGCATTGTCTTGTTGAGCTTTGATTAATTCATCCTCTAATACTTGGTTTTTCTTCGTCATTTCAGCTAGCTTACGTTTCAGGTTTTCAATCTCCTCTCTTTCAATGGAAAGTGTATTTTTCACATGAGCACTGTGATCTTTGAAGGGTAACTTAACAATAGCTACCATATTTGAAATCCATTGGTGGTAACTTTCCTTTGCAGCATAACTTTAGATACCCAACTCTTTTCCTTTTCTATGGACCTTGGCCCAAGCATCAATGACAGTTTGGATAACAGAAGCACTATTTCCCTCTATATAGTAATGAAGGAAAGGTGCCATTGTTTCTTCTTCTGGAGGCTAGAGCATAAGATAAGCAAGCTGTCTTTTCGTAATGGCAGGAAATTAGTTGATGCATCCTTGAGTTCCCATGAGAGGCACATTGGGAATTTCCTGTAGCAGTAAATAATGGAATCCATATTCATCCACTGAGAGTACCACCGAATCATGTTTGCAGACAATTCTGCTAGATGTCCTGCCATTCCCTATTAGTCTTCTTGGTTAACCGAAGGAGCTTCAAATCAGAGATAGGGCATTCGACCTTGCCAACTTGATTGAAGACATGCGAAGTAAACCACAGATACAAGGCGGGTAGACAACAGATGATCTTCCTCTCATTCTGGTTGTGACAAGAATCCATTGTACAATTGATGTCAGCCAAGACAGTGGTAATGTAACTTTCTCCTCTAAGTTTTCGAGCCAGGAAAACATCAATTGCCTTGAAATCAATGTAATTATCAAGGTTGAGGAAAAGGACTACACCATAAATAGCCAATGCCAAAATGTCAATAAACACGTCCCATTCCTGACTAAGGAGTTGTTGCTCAAAGAAGGTTAGTACGAAACCTAAAATCTGGTTCCTGTTCAACTGAGCTCTCTTAAGTACTTCAGGATCTATCTTGAGAACATGAGCTACATTGAAAATGGAAGCATGATGCTCGGTTCATCGATAAGGTTTCAGATCCTCCAATGGCAAGCCAAATATCTACTCAAATTCCTCTAGAGTAGGAGCTAATTAGAAGTCTTTGAATGTAAAACAATGGAGAAGAGGATCATAAAACTGAGCTAGAGCAGTAAGGGCCCCTTCCTGCACTTCTACCTCTAAGAATTTTAGGATCTTTCCATACTTCCTTGTAAAGGTCATTTTCTTAGTAATATCCATCCGTTTGCCTAAGGATAACAGATTGCTAGTATTCGTTTTCATGATTTTGAGATGTAATAAAATTTTCAAACCAGGTTGCCTTCATTTCCTGATCACTTGTTCTCATGTTAAATTCCATTTTTCTGTGATATTTACCAATATTTAAATTTTACCTTTCACAAATAAAACACAAAACAAATTAATAAAGAAAGGATCTAATAATTATTGTGAAATAATATTTATCATGATCTGTGCTAAAATACATTATTTGTAAAAAAACATATTTTTTAAGAATGAAAGATAAGAGGAATGTTTGCCCCATTATGTCTTAGACTGAGGTAGCCACTTAATTGGTTCTAAGGTTTTTCAAATATGATTTCTCACAAGGTGGCAGTTCTAATTGGTTCTAAGAAGGTCACCAGAGCTTTGATATTTAGATATGAGTCTTATGCAAAAAGTAGGGAATCCTACTTAGTGCGGGCGTCATAACTAAGAAAACACTCCGGTTGAGATTTTCACGTGAGTCATGGTAGCACGTATCGTCCTAAATGACACCGCTAATAATCTCCCCAAACCTACGTCTTTTGCGAGGCCTGGGTATATGGTCCCTTTTTAACAGGGTATGCACAAATATGAATGTGATGTGTGTGGGGGCATTCATACCTGAATTTTCTTACCCATTTTGCACAATAAACAAACACAAATAACACGTGTCTTCTACCTTATGGTTCTAAATTAAAGAAATAAATAAAACAATGTAAACTTAAAATAAATAGAATATTAGACAAACAACGAAAATAACAAAATAAACAAATAAATAGGATGAAATAATTAATAATCAATAGAATACACAAGATCAATTTAACGGGCTTGACTCTCAAAGAGTCCCCAGTGGAGTCGCCAACTGTCGCGACCGGGGTCCCGGCTCGTGATGCGGACTGGGAGAATGCAACAAAAAGAAAACGAAAACTGAATTGGAACAAGACTCTTAGGAGGCCTAAAAAACTCAAGGGGTTCAGGTAATCGCCACTAATATTTATTAAGGAAAATATCAGGAAAACCTTTAAATGACATTGGTTTTTAAAATAAGATTCTGTTTAGTTCGGGAGTCGAATTACAGGTGGGGAAGGTATTAGCACCCCACACTGTCCGTCCTAAAACGGTTAACCAAATTGATTATGTATATTTTTAAAAAAATACTTATTAAATATTTCATCCTTCATAAAGAATACAACCATGATAGATGTTATTTACAGACAATATACACATGAACAAAATAATAATAAGGATATTTTGAAAAAAATATAAACAGACATAAAATACAATTAAATAATATGACACGTCACCCAAGTTTCGTTCTTTGAGTTCAAAGGAAGTTAAACAAACCAGTGATTAAAAGACAATAAAATAAAAAAGTAAGACGTTTAGTCTAAATTATCTTTCTAGTAATTCAAAGATAATCCATTAATTGTACCAAAAAGATACATGGTTTAAAAAAATTAAAAATGAATAAATAAACAAATAAATATATGAAAAGGTAAAACTAGATAGACATAAGAATTAAATGCATCGATGTGAAAATAAAGAAATATATATACACTTAATTAATTAAAACTATCAAATAAATTTTATTCAATCATTTTTAGATAAAGATAACTATAAAATTATTGAGAAGAAATATTAAGATAAATAAATACAGAAAGTTAAGATGTAGATAAATAAATAAACGTGTAGAAAACTAAATGAATAAATGAATAACTGTAGAAAAATAAAGTGTGAAAAAATAAAGTGTAATAAATAAATAACTAAAAATAAAAGGGCAGAAAAATAAATAAATAAATAAAAATAAAAACATGGAAAAATAAATAAAGAAAAATAAAAGTGAAAAAAAATAAATAGACAAATAACTGTAGAAAAATAAAGTGTAAAAAAATTAAGTGCAGAAAAATAAATTAATAAAAATAAAAGTGTAGAAAAGTAAATAAATAAAAATAAAAGTGTAAAAAAATAAATGAATAAATAAATAACTGTAGGAATATAAAGTGTGGAAAAATAAAATGCAAAAATAAATAAATAAAAATAAAAGTGTAGAAAAATAAATAAAGAAAAAATAAAAGCATAGAAAAATAAATAAAGAAAAATTAAAGTGTAGACAAATAAAAGAATAAATAAAGAACTACAGGAAAATAAAGTGTAGAAAAATAAATGAGGAAAATTAAAAGTGTAAAAAAATAAAATAAAAATAAATAAAGATGAATAAGTAAAGATAAATAAATATTCTTGTATTTATTAAAAATACCTTAGTATAATAACAATTAATGAAGAACGAGAACGGAACTCTGGAGATCAATTTTACGTAGATTTCTCATTTTTTTGGCTTCGTTTAGACTCAATTTAAAGGTGTTTGGACACCGATTACAAGACTTTTACAGTAATTTGAGTCACACAACTTATATACTAGAATATACTAGGGTAAAACATACATTTTCCTAACAACATTTCCATATCTCTATTTTTGAAAACAAAATCTCTAAAAAATTACACAAAAATTTATCATTCTTTTCTCTCCTTCCTCCTTTTTCTTTTTTTCCATTTGCATCATCTTTTATTTATAGAGAAAAATTGACCTTGGATCCCTCATCACATGCCATCACTTTCCTACTTGTCCAAATTTGATGTCAATTTCTGTAACACCCCGAATTTTTAAAGTAGGAAGTTAAATTAGGAAAATAAATGTTGAATAATTAAATGTGGGCTAATTAATATCCCAAAATTCTTGAAATGATTTAATCAAGACTCTTAGAAATCATAAGTGAATTATGGAGACCGAATAAGTCAAAAACTGACCCGGATAAATATGGGTGTCGGACCAAGTATCTCCGATTGAGATGCCGTTGGTCAGGGCTGTAGATAATATTATTGGGAATCTGAATATGTATTCGGAATAATTTTTAGAGTATATATTGAGCCCGAACTGAGAGCCTGTTTATTTAAAAATGAAGGAATTTAAGTGAGAAGGAAAAGATTAAAACATAATCTTACCATTTTTCACTCTTATTCCCGTGACTTCTCCTTCTCTCACGTAGACACATTTCCTTTCTTCTTGCTCTTCTTCTTCTTTTTCATTACTCATCTTCTTCTTCCCCAAAAGAAAAATCTAGATTAAGTGGTACCTTCCCCTCAAAATTTTCATTTTCTTTAGTGAACAAGGAGGAGACCATGAATGCTTGAAACTACTCCTTCCTTTCTCTTCATTTTTGTTATCCTCATCTTCCCTCTCAACTACCATTTTTGTTTTGGAGCAAGGTAAGCTCTTTGTCATTCTTTTATGCATGGAATTTAGGGAATTTGTAGTTGTGGGTTGGAAGTGCATTAAATGTTTTGTGGGTGGTGAGAGGAAAGCATCAAATGCATGAACCCTAGGGTGTGGGTGAAATGAATATGGATGTTTATAAGTAATAAATGAAGTATATGAAGATTGGGTTAAAAGATGGTGAGTGAGGAAGTGCAATTATGATATAGGTGGGTTTTTACAAAATCCTAACTTATGAAAATTGGGGGAAATGAGTAATATAAGTGGGATTAACACTTATTGATGAAGGAAATATGATAAATGATGAGGTAGAGACATTTAATGATGATGATGTTGACTTGAAGTCATAATAGGTCGGAAACTCACCAAGGTGTTGGTGGAAGCTTAATAGATGGGATAACCTAACAATTAGGTTGTAGCTCTTGGTAATAATGGATTGTGATTTAAGAGAAGGAATTCCCGATTAGGCAAATGAATGAAATTGATAAATAGTTCCCACATGATAAGAATCATGTGTATACCTATGTATATGTATATTGAATTGGTGTTTGAAAGAATATTTGATGTGGCCCTATAATTGATTGGTGTAGGGCTTGGCAATATTGGTGAAGCAGGAACATCAACCCCAGAGGTCTACTTCTCTTGAGGTAGGAGAGGGGTGTATTTTCTAAATGCATGAGAATTATGATGATAATGTATGTATTAATGTAGTATGACATGTTTGCTTGGTTAAAGGTGATATTATGTGTATGTGAAGTGAATTGTGTGTGATGATGTGAATTTAGTGTTTATATGATGAAGCCTAAGTGAGGCTATGGATGGCTTATTATGTGTGATACATGATTGAGTCATATGAAGATTGATTCTTGTGTATGATTTGGTGGAAAATTATGTGGTTGAGAATCAATGTACCCTAGATAAGAGGGTAAGATAAGCTAAATGAGCTTGAGGCATGTATGAGCATTGTTGTATACATGGCATGACATGCATATCATGATGATGTTGATAAGTGGTTGCGATCACTTGATAATGGAAATGAAAAAGGGCTTGCGAGTTCCTATGATTGTTAGACCGGTGGTTGCGATCACCTGGTATTGAAATGAAAGGCCCTACGGGACCAATGTGATTGAATGCCCATGGTTGCGATCATGAGGCGGGAGTACCCCTTGCGAGGTGGGAAACCTTATGAAATATTGAACGTGGTTGCGATCACGAGAAACACCTTGCGAGGCTGCTAGAGGGAGTACCCCTTGCGAGGCGGGAAACCATTGAGAATGAGTATATGATTATGGTGGTTGCGATCACCCGAGGAAATGAAATCGGATCCGTGCATATGCATTTTAATGACATTAGCATGTGCATTAGTCTTGAAGCATAATATAGTGTGATACGTTGATAATGCGATATGTATGGATATTCCCTTTTAATTACTAAGGTGTGATGGTGAGATTGATTGATATGATTCTAAGAGAACTAAGGAATAATTGTGTTTGAATAAGAATTGCTGATTGAATGTTGATATAAAATAAACTCCTCTTGAGGAGGAGATAGTTGTATTGCATTCATGCATATATTGTTTTATTTATTGGATTTTCATCATTGAGAAAGTATACTCACTCTCCTTGTGGTATATCTTTTTAGCTTCTGTGTTGTAGGTTTCGCTTTGGAGCTGTTTGTGGAGGAGAAGTGTGAAGGAAGCCTCTTTTTGGTAAAGAATGCCTTGGCCGGCAACATTTTGATTTTATGGTTTGTGTAGAATGTTTGTGATGAATATAGTATTCTACATATTTTGTATAACCATGAATTGGTATGAATGATGTATAATGATTATGTAGGTCACGTGTGAAAATTGGAACCCACATATAAGACCAATTTTCAGTTATGACCCTGGTGATGTAAGATGCTAATGTGTGAGTGCTTGAATTTTGCTCACTTTGATGATCAAATGATGAGAATTGTGAATGATGACTTTATGTACTGTTTAATTGATGATATTTCATGATTGTTATGCATAAGTAAGAAACTAGTGGGGTCAAAATGAGTTTTATGAGTTTTGGGCAGTGTGTGATGGTTTCAATAGCTTAAATACATGATTTGTGACTTGTAGAAACTGGAACGGGTCAATTCCGTTGAGAATAGACCCCTAAGTTACTCAAAAAGGCTCAGGAATGGACTAAACGCATTTATTTGCATAACTTTCTCATTTTTGAGAATTTTTGAGTGAGGCCGGTGGCCACACATCACAAATAGTGCATTTTAGTTGGTGTTAAAATTTGGTAGCGTTTGGAGTTGATATGAAAACGTTAGAGGGGTTAGAAGTCCAAAAATAATGCTTTTTCTGCATAAAAACAGCAACTGTGCTGTCTCGAATCGATTCGAGGATCCCTGAATCGATTCGAGAGCTGCTGTTTTCACTGTTTTTGGTTCCAGGAAGGCCTGAATCGATTCATACGATCCTGAATCGATTAAAGGACCTCTGTTTGCATAATTTTGAGTTCCAGAAGTGTCTGAATCGATTCATACGAGCTTGAATCGATTCAAGGGGTCCTGTTTTCACTGTTTTGCATTCCAGAATCATTTGAATCGATTCATAGGGTGTTTGAATCGATTCATGACCCTGTTTTTCATATTTTTCCTCTATCTTGGGATATCATTGGTATTGTTTGACTATAATATGATTGTACAACGCCCCACACGCATAATTAATGCATTTTATCAAATCGATAGACCATCCTTTGACCTTCTACCACTTCCCTTCATTTCCTTAATGTAATTGCATACTTCCGCTACTCCTTGTTGATGATCATGAGATAAATCATCCAAGGTTCACTCTTTGACTTAATTGTTCACCTTCTCATATCTTCACATATGAGATAGGTTATTAAATTAGGTCCGGGGATTACTTGCCAAAGTTTTCATCTCGTGATCTCTTCCATCCTTTAATTATTTTAAATCGCGAAAAATTTACCCCTATTTTTGGGGTGCCACAATTTCCCCAATTTTCTCTAATTATCCAACCAAACTAGGTCCTACCTCAATAAACGACCGAAACCTCTTTTCTTTTTCCTTCTTTTTTTCGGATTCTTTTGCCTTTTTTTACCTATTTTCATTTTTTTTGATTTGATTTTTTTGGGCCTTTTTATTTTTTTAAATTGTTTTTTATATTTTGAATACAAATGAGTAATCACTTACTCTTATGGAAACATAAACTATTTTAGAATTATAAAATTATTTATTACACATGTGGCTATAAATAAAATACCTAATATAGATAAACTACTACCCATGCTACAAAGAGCAAGAAGGTAGTCACCAAACATCAGTTTCCCTCCCTTATTCTTTCCTCTTGGCTTCGACACCTACTGGCCATTGTTTAAGGAAAATTATGAAAGAAAGTTGATGGAAGGAGAAGTGCGGTAGGAAATGAGGAGGGATTGAATATTTATAGAAATGAAGAAGGTACTATTCCCAACGGTCACTATGCAATTTTTTATTTTTTTATTTTAAAAAAAATTGTATTTATCTGGATAAAAATAGGTGTTCACAATAAAAATAAATAATTAATACAAAATCATGTCGAATACTAATGAAGAACTCAAATTTACAAGTCTGAATTTGTTATCCAATCCCATTATAATGTTTTTATCCAATTTTAAAAAATAAATTTAAATTAATTAGATTAAATTAAATGATGGAGTTGAACATACAAATCTAACTCATTTCCAATCCTAAATTTCAACATACAACCAAACTCTCAAAACAATTTTGTTAATTAATTACTTAAATTAATATTTTCATCAACGTCTATACTGATTAACGATTTGTATGGCTTATCACGAGAGAAGGAGGATGACTATGCTAAAACACTAAAATATTTAATGGACGGTGATATCAAAATACTACTTAACACATTTTCTTTTTTCCTAACTAGATAGATGCTGAAATGTTTCAAGATCGTATTTAACGTGTGACATCGTTTTATTAACCTTTTACTTTTCGATCGAATCAAAATATATCACTTTTGAATTTTATGTATAAAATTGGTGTTTGTTATTCTGTTTTAACTTGAACTACAAATGAAAATCAAGCTGAGATTTTGCTGAATATCATCATGAATTAACATTAAAAAATTGTAGAAAAATATAAAAGGGTTATAATTTTATAAATAATGGGAGGAAGAAATAATCCCACATGTGTGAAACCTGTGGTGCACGTCATTCCAACCTATATAATGAGTTATGTATGTTTTAAGATGGTGATGGGAGGGTTATTTCAGAGTTATTTGACATCGAAACCATTATAATTGAACAAGTTTTTCATCATTTGAAAGCTTCTGAAATTAGGAGAGGTAGGTACATGGACATTTTACTACTAAAAGTATGTTGTGGAATTGAAATAATATTCCACCTATCTTTAATTGTAGTGCGTAAATAATTGTACTAAAAATTGCACTTACTAATTCACAGGAAAGACTGGAGGGGTCATAAACGGTCCCACTTAATACCCAATCTCTTTAGACAGAATTTTCTATGCAATTAATATCATAATAACTCACAACAGCTGTAAAAAATAAAGCTATTAAATAACCAATAAAGAACACCAGGATTTAACAAGGTTCGGCTAATTTTGCCCACATCCTCAGACATCACTCAATTAATATTTCACTCTAGAAATATTACAAAAGTGAGAGAAAGAATAAACAAAAGTCTTTATAATTAACTTAGGCAATTGTGGGATGATTTAAAACTATAGGAGGTGGTTTCCTTATATAAGCTTGGAAGGTCCCCCCTCCCTTTAAAACTTTCAATGTGGGACTTCCCACAACTAACAAATCTCCATCTTGGGAAGTTTCCACATTTTACAACTTCAACATCTTCTTTCAAACAATGGTAGTGTCTTTATTTTTTGATCTTCAACTTCTAACAATATTGATCAAGTCCAAGCAGTGTTGAAACTTGACTACTGTCACCACCTTTGTCAACATATCTGCAGGATTCTCTACTTTTGGAATCTTCTGAAGTAGTACTCCACCTTCTTCTAGAATCTCCTGTACAAAGTGATGACAAACATCAATGTGCTTCGTCCTTATATGATAAACTTGGTTCTTTGCTAAATAAATGGCACTCTAACTATCCCAATGTATTTCCATCTGCCCCTGCCCAATTCCAAGTTTATCAAGTAGACCTTGAAGCCAAATTGCTTCCTTAACAGCCTCTATAACTGCCATATACTCTGCCTCTGTGGTAGACAAAGCCACTATTAACTGTAAGATGGACTTCTAACTTACTGGTGCTTTAGCAAGAGTAGAGACATAACTAGCAGTAATCGACGCTTATCCAAACCACTTGCATAGTCAGAATCACAGTATCCAACTACATATTTTTCATATTGCTAGGTCTTCTCAAACATTAATCCAACATCTATAGTGTTCAGAATATACTGTAAAATCCATTTCACAGTTTGCTAATGCTCCTTGCCAGGATCATGCATATATCTGCTGACAACTCCAACTGCTTGTGAAATGTCTGGTCTTGTGCACACCATAGCATACATCAAACTACCCATAACATTAGCATACGGTACTTTTTCAATGTATTCTCATTCCGCATCAGTCTTCGGAGACAATGATAAACTAAGCTTAAAATGAGAAACAAGTGGGGTATTTACTAGTGTTGTTTTCTCATTAAGCCCAAAACGCTTTAATACCTTTCTCAGATATTCTTTATGTCAAACAAAGCCTCCACAATTTCCTATCTCTGCTTATCTCCATGCCAAGAATCTTCTTAGCTTCTCCTGGATCCTTCATTTCAAATTCCTTCTTCATTTGAGCTTTTAAGTGCTCAATCTCCTTATGACTTTTGGATGCTATCAACATATCATCAACATATAGAAGGAGATAAATGTAGGATTCATCTTGTAGCTTGCACAAATATACACATTGATCATATTGACTTTATGTGTATTTCTGCTTTATCATAAACTTGTCAAATTATCTATACCACTGCCTTGGAGATTGCTTCAAACCATACAATGATTTTTCAAGTCTGCAAACCATTTTCTCTTTTCCAGCAACTTTAAACCCTTCAGGTTGGGTCATATAGATTTCCTCCTCCAAGTCTCCATGTAAAAATGTAGTTTTTACATCTAATTGAGCAAGTTCCAAATCCATTTGTGCTACCAAAGCAAGCAATATTCTAACCGATGAGTGTTTTACAACTGGGGAAAATACTTTATTATAATCAACTCCCTTTATTTGAGCATAACCTTTAGCCACCCATCTTGCTTTGTAGTGAATATCACTTTGCCTAGGAAATCTATCTTTCTTTGCATACACCCATTTACATCTAATTGCCTTCTTTCCCTTCAGAAGATTGACTAGTCTCCATGTTTGATTCTTATGAAGGGATTGCATTTCTTCATTCATTGCAATTTTCTATTTATCTTCTTCTGAACTTTGGACTGCTTCATGATAAGTGCCAGGAATATCTTCAATTGCAATTGGGGATGCATAAGCCATTATATTTGTATAACATAGAGGAACTTTACTACTCCTTTTTCCTTTACATTTTGTAATTGGCTCTAACAATGACGAGAGTTACTGGAGAGGTTCTTGAATCGAAACCTCTTCTTCACTAGATTCCTCTACTACCATAGGAGCATTTTCATCTATCTCTGTATGTATAGCTAGAATAATAATTTTTCTATCAAACTCCACCTACTTTGGAGTTTCCTCTACTGGCTTCACTTTCTTCAACATGGTAGACTCATCAAAAGTAACATCCCTACTATGAATTATCTTATTTGTTTCCAAGCACCAGAGACGATATCCGTTCACTTCAGATGTGATCCCCATAAATAGAGCCCTTTTAGCTCTTGGATCTAGCTTGGATTCCTTAACATGGTAAAAAATAGTGGATCCAAACACATGCAAGGAATCATAGTCTGTAACAGGTTTCCTACACCATTTTTCAAAAGGCTTCAGGCCATTAATTCCAGTTGATAGCAAACGATTCACCAGATGACGTGCATACGTCAAAGCTTCTACCACTTCCCACACGCATAATTAATGCATTTTATCAAATCGATAGACCATCCTTTGACCTTCTACCACTTCCCTTCATTTCCTTAATGTAATTGCATACTTCTGCTACTCCTTGTTGATGATCATGAGATAAATCATCCAAGGTTCACTCTTTGACTTAATTGTTCACCTTCTCATATCTTCACATATGAGATAGGTTATTGAATTAGGTCCAGGGATTACTTGCCAAAGTTTTCATCTCGCGATCTCTTCCATCCTTTAATTATTTTAAATCGC
This sequence comes from Clitoria ternatea, assembly GCA_037962975.1. NCBI lineage: Eukaryota > Viridiplantae > Streptophyta > Magnoliopsida > Fabales > Fabaceae > Clitoria > Clitoria ternatea. Next base: position 55,029,661 of record CM075676.1, read on the forward strand.
GAAAAATTTACCCCTATTTTTGGGGTGCCACAATCTGGTATCAGAGCATTATTTGCTCTGTATTACTGTTATTAGCTGTTGCTATTACCAGAACATGATATATGATTGATGAATGACTGTTATAGTTATTTAATTGGTGTATGAATTGGACATGGATTGAATGTGATTGTTATAAGTCCGGCCAAGCTTCTTCACACTATCCTCCCTCAATGATGAATCCTATATATTATGAATGCATACTATGTTATGATATGATGATGTTGCCATATGGGCTTTAATATGGATTGATTGATATTAGACTCCATGGGGGAGGGCCATAATTTAATTTTTATGATGAAGTACTATAGTGGGAGATTATAGAGAAAAGTTATGAACGAGTTTACGGATGTTAGTTGAATTTTATGTTGTGGTTTTAGATATTGTGATGGCCCGTCGTCGTCGAGATAATGATGACGCTATAGCTAGAGCCTTGAATCGTTTTGTGGATCTCCTTGAATCGCAAAACCGCGAAAGAAAAGAGGCGGAAAGACCACCTGCCCCTGTTGTTCAAGGTACTCAGTGTAACATCCCTGATATTTTAATGAGAATTATAAGAAGTGGGAAATGTTAGTAAATATTTTAGAAGTTTTATTTAATATTTGTCCTGTCCGAACCAAAGATTGGAAAAGCCGGTGTCGAGGTCGGTATCTGAAGTGCAAGCAGGCGGAGTTAAAGATCAGAAGTGTAGGAGATGAGCGGGCAGGGCTAGGCGGTCTGGTCCAACCGTTGTGAGGAGAGCGCCTCACACGAGGTTAGAGACCGGATTAACCTCACGATGACTGAAACAACGGATGTAGGTAACCATGTGATGAGCACGGATGAGATATCCGATCTATCAGGTTGTAGCTCGGATTTCCGAGGTATGAACACTAAGTTTGGACGTTGGGGGGGCCAATATTTATATCGGGCCTATATTCTTGCGAATTATTAGAGGATTGTGAATACTTAAACGTTGAGGGAATAAACACGTGTAATTGATTTGATAACTATGCAATAGTTTAAAATAGTGAAAAATTGATTAAATTTAGTAAGAATACAAATAAAATAAAGGAAAAGACGATCTTGCCCATGAGCTATATATATAAGGAAATTCTCTTCTTTCCCTCTTTATTATTTTACAAGTTACCTTGATGTTGGTCTATTTCTCCTCTTTCGTTTTTCTCTCCTCTCTTAACGCTGATTTGCATGCGCTGGAGAGGGACTCCATTTGTGTCTAAACTTCAATTTAACCCCATTCCTGTGATCGGGACTTCAAGGTGAGTCTACTGATCCAATCCAATTGTAATTCCCTTATTTCTTTTATTCTTTGACCGTTAAGAGCCATGCATGGCTATATTCGTGGCTGTTCTCCACTCCTCTGGTGAGCATGAGTCCAGATGTTGTCCATGAACTAAGGGCGTTGAGGTGATGAGCTATACTTTATGATTCGTAGGTAGTAGGCTAAGCAACGGAAGACTGAGTGAAGGAGTTGAGACTGCAGAACCGGTGCTCGGAGGAAAGAATCGACACAGAGAACAGATCAACGAAGCGTGGAACCAAAGTAAGGGGGGTGTTCGGGTTATAATTAATTAGAATAGGACTCACTTCTTATTCAGGTCTTTGAGGTAACGTAAACAGACTAAGGAAAATGTTGTTAAACGTAATTATGTGTTTATGCTCTGCATGTGTGACTGAGTTTATTAATTTGTGGATGATCGGATGTGGATGAGTTTATCATGTATGATCTTGTGAATCTAATGTGAAATGATCAGTGTTATGTGACGTCGGGTTAGCAAGCAGGCTACCCGAGTGATGAGAAATTGATATTATTGTGAGAAAGGTAAACTGTTGAATGATTATGTGGTATGGGATGGTCGACGATATATGATAGCCCCTCATTTCCGGCTCCCGTGGTTTTCGTGCCCAGTTGAGCTACCCAGTGGTCGAGGTGGAGAGTCAAGCAGGACCCGGTGAACCAAGCAGGGTTCACGGGGTGTCAAGTAGGACCCCCAGCTGAAGGCCAATCCTTTAGTATCCGGATACTAGGAGTCAGATTGTATGAGAGTCAGTTGTGATGAATGTGATGTATGTGATGAATGTGAAGGAATGTGATGGAGATTGTGTAGTTGGTCTAATACAGTTATTGTATGAAATTCATTATGTTTCGGTATGCTTACTTACAGATGATGCGTGAGGTGTATGTATTAATATGCATGTATAGTGTTAAATTCCATTCTATATTAATTATAATGCCAAACACTCACCCTTGCATATTTTTTTTTAGTAACCAGAGTCAGGGAGGGGGAAGGAGCCATGGAGCCGCGCCAAGGGGGACAACGGTGCCAGGGTCCGAGTGACTTCGAGTGACTTTCTATAGAGTCTTATGTGTATAAGAACTTTTTAGTATAATTATTAGTTGTACTTAATTAAGACCGGATCAGATGTAAAACTATATTTTAAAAATATATCACCGTTACTTGCATATGCTCCCATGGTAACTCTTTGGGTTTACCGAACCATTTTTAGAGTGAAATTTTGAGAGTCCGGTTGCATGTCTTGAATAATCCAATGTGTGAAAGGTGTTCGCTCCAGCGAATAGAACCTTGTTTAAGTGAGAGTCCGGAATCTCGCTTAGACGAGTAGGGGCCTCGCTCAAGCGAGAAGCCCTGATTCCCTTTCTCCCATCCGTTGTGTTCAAATTAAATTGTTTTTTTTTCTCTAAATATCGATTAATTTTTAAGAAAAAGAAAAATTTATTGTAAGATGTAATCGTTCGAATAAAAATAAATGTAAAAATAACCTAGGACGTTACACTTGGTATCAGAGCGGTTCTTTCTAGAGCCGGTGTGTGGGCCGATCTAGTGAATGTGACAGTTTTATGAAAGTTAATTGTATTTTGTTGTGTTGAGATTGTGTGTGGTCTGGCACCGTTCCCTTGGCACTCCATTGGCGTAGTATTCTATGAATATAAGGTAAATTTATGATCCCCTGACTGATCTTGGTTATTAATGGTGATGTGTTTGCTTATTGTAGAATTACTAAATGGCCGGAGAGACTAGTTCTGGGGGAAGAGATGATTTCTTCTCTAGATTTACTCAGCTGATGAGTAGGACCGAGTCCGGTCCCACTCTGGATAAATTCCTGAAAAGGAATCCTCCGACTTACAAAGGGGGACACGACTACAATGGGGCATATATCTGGATTAGGGATATCGAACAGGTTTTTGAATATTTTGAGTGCTCTGAAGAGCAAAAGGTTTTATTTGCTACTTACCAACTAAAAGATGAGGCTAGAGTATGGTGGTCCCGCGTGAAGGTGCAGATGAACGCAGCCAATGAGCCGTTAGTATAGGCGAATTTTTGAAGGAGGTTCCTTGTTAAATACTTCCCAGACAACTACAAAATCCGGAAAGAAATGGAATTCCTGAAGTTAGAGCAAGACCGGATGTCTGTAGCTGAGTACACCAGCAAATTTGATGAGCTGTGTGATTTTTACCACCCTTTCTCGTTAGGAGGGACTGAAGGTAGCAAGTGCGCCAAATACGAAGCTGGACTACGGATTGAGCTCCGTAGTGTAATCGTACCGATGGAAATTAGGGACTATCCGACCTTGGTGAACAAAGCAAGACTGACTGAAGAAGTGCAGTTGCAACAGATGTCTCAGCCAAGAGATAAAAAGCCATTGAAGGCAAAAGGATTCAGCTTCAAGAGGATGGATCAATTCTTTTGGGGCGGCAAGTCTTCTGCTACCTCCTCATCCTCCTCTGGCCGAGGTTCCACTGGTCGATCGGGTAATCCCCCTGGGAATCGTACATGCTACAATTGTGGTCAGGAAGGACACATTGCCAAACATTGCCAAGCTAATCAGATTGTGTGCTTCCAGTGCGGACGACCAGGGCACCTCAGGCCCGATTTCCCTCAGAGGCAGCAGCAGGGCAGGACGGATAACCGAGCTAACTCTTCTGGGAACCGGGGTTCCAACTTCACGAGAGGAGGTCGGAATGGAGCTGGTAGAGGGAACCCACAAGCGGGAAGATATGACGCCCAATCTAGCGATGCCCAGAACGCCATGACTGGGCGTGTATTTACATTTGATGCTTCAGAGGCTACGAGGAATGACAATCTGGTACAGGGTAAGTGCCTCATCTGTGGTTATCTGGTTGATGTGATTTATGATTCAGGTGCCACCCATTCCTTTATTTCGGAAAGTTGTGTGCGACGGCTTGGTCTGCTAATCAGTTTAATGGAGAATGCTCTTATTGTTTCCACTCCAACTGGTTCCATTTTCCGTGCAACTACAGTATGTAGGGAACTACCGATGCAAATCGAAACCCGTACTTTTCGAGTAAATTTTATCTGTATGCCATTGAAGGACTTAGACGTTATTCTAGGTCTTGATTGGCTTGCTGCTAATCATGTGTTGGTCGATTGTTATCGGAAGAATATTGTTTTCTCTCAGGAACTTGACATGAAGAACGGGGTGAGCGATGTCCTAACCACGTATGTTGTTTTATTTGCTTCGGAGGGTCGGCATAACCTCCTGCTAAGTGATATTCCGATTGTTTGTGAATTCTCTGACGTTTTTCCGGAAGAAATTCCGGAGCTACCTCCCAGTCGAGAGATTGATTTCTCTATTGACTTGATTCCCGGGGCAGAACCGGTGTCCCGAGCGCCATATAGAATGTCTTCGGTGGAATTAACCGAAGTGAAGAAACAAGTAAACGAATTACTAGAAAAGGGCTTTATCCGACCTAGTGCTTCACCCTGGGGCGCTCCGGTGTTACTGGTAAAGAAGAAGGACGGTAGTATGCGGATGTGCATTGATTACCGGCAGCTGAACAAACTGACAATCAAAAATAAATATCCACTACCCCGGATTGACGATTTACTGGATCAGTTGCGAGGCGCCGTTGTGTTCTCTAAGATTGACTTGAGGTCGGGATACCACCAAATCCGAGTGAGGTCGGAGGATATCCCAAAGACAGCATTTCGGACTCGTTATGGGCACTTTGAGTACGTAGTAATGCCCTTTGGAGTAACAAACGCTCCTGCCATTTTTATGGATTATATGAATCGGACTTTTCAACCGTACTTGGACCAGTTTATGGTGGTATTCATTGATGATATTTTGGTATATTTGAGGTCGGACGAGGAGCATGCTCAACATCTTCGACTTGTTTTACAAGTACTTCGTGAGAAGAAGTTGTACGTTAAACTATCTAAGTGTAATTTCTGGAGGAGTAGTGTACAATTCTTGGGGCATATAATTTCTCAAGAGGGAATCTCAGTTGATCCGATAAAAATTGAGGCGGTTATGGCTTGGGAGAGGCCGAAATCAATAACTGAAATCAGGAGGTTCCTCGGATTAGCTGGATACTATCGACGTTTCATAGAGGGGTTCTCTCGGATAGCACTCCCTCTGACTCGGTTAACAAGGAAAGGAAACCCCTTCGTGTGGTCGGAGAAGTGTGAATTAAGCTTCCAAACTCTTAAGCGATGTTTAACTACTGCCGCTGTACTTGTACTGCCCGATGTAACACAGGAATTTGAAGTATATTGTGATGCATCCAAATTTGGATTGGGGTGTGTGTTGATGCAAGCTGATCGGGCAATTGCTTATGCTTCGAGGCAATTGAGGCCACATGAGGAGAATTACCCGACTCACGATCTGGAACTTGCAGCAGTAGTGTACGCGCTGAAGATTTGGCGTCATTATTTGTATGGAGCTCGCTTTGTAGTATTCAGTGATCACAAGAGTCTAAAGTATTTATTTGATCAAAAGGAGTTAAATATGAGACAGAGGAGATGGGTAGAGTATTTAAAGGATTATGATTTTGATTTGAAGTATCACCCGGGCAAAGCGAATGTTGTGGCAGATGCGCTAAGCAGGAAGGTACTGCACGTGGCTTACCTAATGGGTAGAGAACAGGAATTGCTGGAAAGTTTTAGAGATATGAATGTTGGAGTTGTTATGAACGCACCAAACCGAAGGACAATCGGAATGTTAAAAATCTCCAACGAATTTCTGGAGTCGATGGTAGTTGCACAAAAAGACGATAAAGAGTTACTGAGGCTGATTGATACTCAGACCCAAGGCAAAAATGTGGAGATAAATAGGGGTAATGATGGTATATGGAGATTCAGGAACCGAGTGGTAGTGCCTGCACATGGAGATTTCAGGCAGGCGGTGTTATCAGAAGCACACAAGAGCTCTCTGAGTATACATCCGGGAGTAACAAAAATGTATCATGACTTAAGAAAGGAATTTTGGTGGCCAAACATGAAGAAGGCAATAATCGAGTACGTGAAATCCTGTGTGATATGTCAGAAGTGCAAGGTTGAGCACCAACGACCTCCGGGTTTGCTTCAACCTCCAGAAATTCCGATCTGGAAGTGGGAAGGTATCACCATGGACTTTGTGTCCGGACTACCCCGCACTCAAACCGGATACAACGCGATTTGGGTGATTGTTGATCGACTAACCAAAAGTGCGCATTTTCTGGCAATAAATACGAAGTGGTCGTTAGATTGATTAGCTAAGTTGTACGTTGCTGAGGTCGTACGACTGCACAGTGTGCCCTCAAGCATTATCTCCGATCGGGATCCCCGATTCACTTCAAGGTTTTGGGGAAGTTTGCAACAACAATTGGGTACTGAGCTCAAATTGAGTTCAGCTTACCATCCCCAGACCGATGGCCAATCAGAACGGACTATACAGACTCTTGAAGATATGTTAAGGGCATGTGTACTGGAACAAGGCGGATCATGGGAGAAATACTTGCCCTTGGTGGAATTTGCATATAATAACAGTTACCACAGCAGCATTGGGATGGCTCCATACGAAGCTCTTTATGGTCGGAAATGTCGTACTCCATTATGTTGGAATGAGAACGACGATGCCCTTCATCTGGGGCCTGAGATGATTCAAGAGATGAATGAGCAAATCGCTTTAATCCGAGAGAAGATAAAAATTGCTCAAGATCGGTAAAAGAGCTATTATGACAATCGGCATAGACCTCTTGAATTCCAAGTGGGTGATTGGGTGTTCCTAAGGATTTCACCAACTAAGGGTGTAGGTCGAATTTTGAAGAGCCAAAAGCTTAATCCGAAGTACATTGGACCATACCAAATACTAGAACGGATTGGCGAAGTCGCTTATCGATTGGATCTTCCCCAATCATTGACTAATATTCACAACGTGTTCCACGTATCGCAACTTCGAGCCTACATTCCGTGTGATACCATGATTGTACCAAGTGACTCCATTGAAATGAAGGAAAACTTGACGGTGGAGGCAGTACTAATTGGCATTGAAGAGCATCAAACCAAACAGTTAAGGAACAAGGAGGTACCGCTGGTGAAGGTGAAGTGGCAGAATTTACATTGGATAAACTACACTTGGGAGTTAGAATCCGATATGAGACGAATGTACCCTCATCTTTTTCAACCGGAACACTGATTTCGGGGACGAAATCTCCTTTTAGGGGGGGTGGATGTAACATCCCTGATGTTTTAATGAGAATTATAAGAAGTGGGAAATGTTAGTAAATATTTTAGAAGTTTTATTTAATATTTGTCCTGTCCGAACCAAAGATTGGAAAAGCCGGTGTCGAGGTCGGTATCTGAAGTGCGAGCAGGCGGAGTTAAAGATCAGAAGTGTAGGAGATGAGCGGGCAGGGCTAGGCGGTCTGGTCCAACCGTTGTGAGGAGAGTGCCTCACACGAGGTTAGAGACTGGATTAACCTCACGATGACTGAAACAACGTATGTAGGTAACCATGTGATGAGCACGGATGAGATATCCGATCTATCAGGTTGTAGCTCGGATTTCCGAGGTATGAACACTAAGTTTGGACGTTGGGGGGGCCGATATTTATATCGGGCCTATATTCTTGCGAATTATTAGAGGATTGTGAATACTTAAACGTTGAGGGAATAAACACATGTAATTGATTTGATAACTATGCAATAGTTTAAAATAGTGAAAAATTGATTAAATTTAGTAAGAATACAAATAAAATAAAGGAAAAGACGATCTTGCCCATGAGCTATATATATAAGGAAATTCTCTTCTTTCCCTCTTTATTATTTTACAAGTTACCTTGCTGTTGGTCTATTCCTCCTCTTTCATTTTTCTCTCCTCTCTTAACACTGATTTGCATGCGCTGGAGAGGGACTCCATTTGTGTCTAAACTTCAATTTAACCCCATTCCTATGATCGGGACTTCAAGGTGAGTCTACTGATCCAATCCAATTGTAATTCCCTTATTTCTTTTATTCTTTGACCGTTAAGAGCCATGCATGGCTATATTCGTGGCTGTTCTCCACTCCTCTGGTGAGCATGAGTCCAGATGTTGTCCATGAACTAAGGGCGTTGAGGTGATGAGCTATACTTTATGATTCGTAGGTAGTAGGCTAAGCAACAGAAGACTGAGTGAAGGAGTTGAGACTGCAGAACCGGTGCTCGGAGGAAAGAATCGACACAGAGAACAGATCAACAAAGCGTGGAACCAAAGTAAGGGGGGTGTTCGGGTTATAATTAATTAGAATAGGACTCACTTCTTATTCAGGTCTTTGAGGTAACGTAAACAGACTAAGGAAAATGTTGTTAAACGTAATTGTGTGTTTATGCTCTGCATGTGTGACTGAGTTTATTAATTTGTGGATGATCGGATGTGGATGAGTTTATCATGTATGATCTTGTGAATCTAATATGAAATGATCAGTGTTATGTGACGTCGGGTTAGCAAGCAGGCTACCCGAGTGATGAGAAATTGATATTATTGTGAGAAAGGTAAACTGTTGAATGATTATGTGGTATGGGATGGCCGACGGTATATGATAGCCCCTCATTTCCGGCTCCCGTGGTTTTCGTGCCCAGTTGAGCTACCCAGTGGTCAAGTAGGACCCAGTGGTCGAGGTGGAGAGTCAAGCAGGACTCGGTGAACCAAGCAGGGTTCACGGGGTGTCAAGTAGGACCCCCAGCTGAAGGCCAATCCTTTAGTATCCGGATACTAGGAGTCAGATTGTATGAGAGTCAGTTGTGATGAATGTGATGTATGTGATGAATGTGATGAATGTGAAGGAATGTGATGGAGATTGTGTAGTTGGTCTAATACAGTTATTGTATGAAATTCATTATGTTTCGGTATGCTTACTTACAGATGATGCGTGAGGTGTATGTATTAATATGCATGTATAGTGTTAAATTCCATTCTATATTAATTATAATGCCAAACACTCACCCTTGCATATTTTTTTTTAGTAACCAGAGTCAGGGAGGGGGAAGGAGCCATGGAGCCGCGCCAAGGGGGAGAACGGTGCCAGGGTCCGAGTGACTTTGAGTGACTTTCTATAGAGTCTTATGTGTATAAGAACTTTTTAGTATAATTATTAGTTGTACTTAATTAAGACCGGATCAGATGTAAAACTATATTTTAAAAATATATCACCGTTACTTGCATATGCTCCCATGGTAACTCTTTGGGTTTACCGAACCATTTTTAGAGTGAAATTTTGAGAGTCCGGTTGCATGTCTTGAATAATCCGATGTGTGAAAGGTGTTCGCTCCAGCGAATAGAACCTCGTTTAAGTGAGAGTCCGGAATCTCGCTTAGACGAGTAGGGGCCTCGCTCAAGCGAGAAGCCCTGATTCCCTTTCTCCCATCCGTTGTGTTCAAATTAAATTGTTTTTTTTCTTTAAATATCGATTAATTTTTAAGAAAAAGAAAAATTTATTGTAAGATGTAATCGTTCGAATAAAAATAAATGTAAAAATAACCTAGGACGTTACACTCAGGGCCTTGATATGTTTCTAAAGCAAAAACCCACTGAATTTGATGGGGGATTTAGGCCTGAGGAAGCCTATGGTTGGATCCAGAATGTTGAGAGAATCTTTGACAGTTTTGAATGCAATGAGCTCCAGAAAGTGGAGTATGCTGTTTTTATACTGAGAGATGAAGCAGAGACTTGGTGGAGACTCGCCAAGAATAGAATGAATGCTGCTGCAATTCCCTTAACTTGGGAAAACTTTAAGCGTGAACTTATGAGGAAATATGTGCCTGAAAGTTATAAGAGCAAGAAAGAACTTGAGTTCATGGAACTCAAGCAAGGCACGATGACGGTGGAGGAGTATGCTTCCAAGTTTGAGGAGCTTTGTGAATTCTACCCTCCTTTTCAACAAGAGGGAACTGAAGTGTCAAAATGTGTGAAGTTTGAAAATAGTTTATGCCCTGATATTCAAAGGGCCATATGTCATCAAGAGATCCGAAGTTTTATGGTGCTTGTGAATAAGTGTCGTATTTATGAAGAACATGCGTCTTTTCAACACTCTAAGTTTGACTCTAAGCTGAAGGGTCCAGCTTTTAGTTTCAAAAGACAAGGAGGTTTTAGAAGAGGACGTTTTCTGAGGGGTGCTCCTTCTAATGCCCAAGCTAGAGGTGGTGGACGTGGTAATACTTTTGACCGGGGCAATGCAAAAGCCAATGGGCCGAGATGCTATAGATGTGGAGGACCTCATTATGTTCGGGAATGTGTGCATCGTGAAGATGTTATATGCTTTAATTGTGATCAAGTGGGACATATCCGCCCTGCATGTCCTATGCTTGTAAGACCCGCTCCGGTACAAGCTAATATTCCCAATCGTGCTAATGCACCTGTTCATGTGAACCGTGGAGGCCATAATGGTGGTCGGGGCCGTGGTGATGGAAATAATGGTGGTCGACGTGGTGGTCGAGGTGGCTATAATGGTGGAAGGCATGGTAACGGTCGAGGAAGTGGTAATGGTGCTCGAGGTGGAAATAGGGATGGTGAAAATCTTCAACCCAATGCCGGGAGAGTTTTTGCTGTAACCGGTGAGGAAGCAGCACAAGCAGAAAATCTGGTTGAAAGTAAGTGTGAAATTCTTGGACATTCAGTTCATGTCATTTATGATTCGGGTGCGACCTACTCTTTTATATCCGAGGATTGTGTTCGGCGATTGAGATTGCCGGTATGTTTAATGAAAAATGCTCTGATGGTCACCATCCCAACCAGTACTTGTCTTAGACCGGTTAACCGGTGTGATAATGTTGATATGCTCCTAGATGGGAGAAGGTTTGTTGCATCTTTTATTTGCTTGCCTATGAAGGGACTGGAGATCATACTTGGTATGGATTGGCTCTCTGCCAACAAAGTCATGGTTGATTGTCAACAAGGGACTGTTATTTTCCCTTCTTCTGATAGGGGACAGTTTGATGTACAAGGTATAACTCAACTTTGCGTATTGCTGTCTCTTACCGATGGGACGAGTGGTCCCGGTCCGATTAATATCCCAGTGGTATCTGAATTTCTGGACGTGTTTCCTAATGAGATACCTGGCTTACCACTTCCACGGGAGGTTGAGTTTGCTATTGACCTTGTACCTGGTGCCGAACTAGTATCTATTGCTCCTTATAGGATGTCTCCTATAGAATTGATTGAATTAAAGAAGCAAGTTGAGGAGCTACTTGGGAAGGAATTTGTTTGACCTAGTGTGTCATCTTGGGGAGCTCCTGTTTTGTTAGTTAAGAAAAATGATGGAACTATGCGGTTGTGTGTAGACTACCGCCAACTGAACAAGCTGACGATAAAGAATAGATATCCTTTACCTCGTATTGATGACCTGTTGGATCAGCTGAGAGGTGTGGTGGTATTTTCAAAGATTGATTTGCGTTCCGGTTATCATCAAATTCGGGTGAGAGCCGCAGATATTCCGAAGACTGCGTTTAGGACGCGATATGGCCACTACGAGTATATCGTGATGCCCTTTGGAGTGACTAACGCTCCAGCGGTGTTCATGAGTTATATGAACCACATCTTTCACGAATACCTGGATCGTTTTGTTGTGGTGTTCATCGATGATATCCTAGTATATTCCAAGAACCGGGAGGAACATGAAGAACATTTAAGAGTGGTGTTGAACATTCTTAGAAAGAACCAGTTGTACGCCAAGCTCTCTAAATGTGAATTCTGGTTGACAAGCGTCCAGTTCCTTGGACATGTAATATCTGAGAATGGTATTTCAGTGGATCCTTCTAAGGTTGAAGCTGTTATGGTATGGTCTAGACCTACGACGGTTACTGAAATCCAAAGTTTCCTTGGACTTGCGGGTTATTATCGAAGGTTCATTGAAGGTTTCTCTCGTCTTACGAGGCCTTTGACGAACTTGACAAGGAAAAAACCAACCTTTTGTGTGGACGGTTGAATGTGAGAGATGCTTTGAAGAGTTAAAGATGAGACTGACTTCTGCTCCTATCTTGGCATTGCCTGATTTACAAGAAGAGTTTGTAGTGTATTGTGATGCTTCTAAGCACGGACTTGGATGTGTGCTAATGCAGAAGGAACGTGTAATAGCTTATGCTTCACGCCAGCTGCGACCACATGAAGTTAACTACCCGACTCATGATTTGGAGTTGGCTGCGGTTATGTTTGCTCTGAAGATTTGGCGTCATTACTTGTATGGATCAAGATTCATGGTTTTTAGTGACCACAAAAGTTTGAAATATCTTTTTGACCAAAAGGAAATGAATATGCGTCAGAGGAGATGGATGGAATTTTTGAAGGATTACGACTTTAAATTGATGTACCACCCGGGAAAAGCCAATGTTGTTGCCGATGCTCTTAGTCGGAAATCCTTGCATGTATCAGCTATGATGGTCAAAGAGTTCGAGTTAATGGAAGAATTTTGGAATTTGAATGTTGGAACCGAGGTTCAATCCTCCAAGAGACTATGTTTTGCTACCTTGAAGATATGCAATGAGTTTTTGGAGCTTGTGAAAGAGAAACAAAAAGATGATATTTACTTACAAGAGATGTGGAGATCTCAAGATAATGGGAAAAATTTATTTCTTTTGAAAGGCGTTGATGGTATATGGCGAGTAAAAGGTCGTGTGTATGTACCTTCATTCGGTGATTGGAGGCGTACGGTGCTAGAGGAAGCACATAAAAGCATTTTTAGCATCCATCCTGGTGCAACCAAGATGTATCATGATATAAAGAAGAACTTTTGGTGGCCCGGAATGAAACGTGATGTTGCTAACTTTGTAGCTTCTTGCCTTACTTGTCAGAAGGCGAAGGTGGAACACCAAAGACCTTCAGGTACTTTGAGGCCACTTGATATCCCTGTTTGGAAGTGGGACGCGATTGCCATGGATTTTGTGTCCAGATTACCAAGAACGAGGTCTAGATGTGACGGAATATGGGTAATTGTGGATCGTTTGACAAAGAGTGCACATTTTCTACCAATCAGTATGGAGAGCTCCTTGCAAGATTTAGCACAGTTGTATATTCAGGCGATTGTGAGATTACATGGCGTGCCGTCAAGCATTGTTTCTGATCGTGACCCCCGATTTACTTCCCGATTCTGGGGAAGCTTACATGAGGCGATGGGTTCAAAGCTGAAGCTAAGTTCGGCATATCATCCTCAGACCGATGGGCAGCCTGAGAGGACTATTCAGAGTCTTGAGGACTTACTACGTGCTTGTGTTCTGGAGCATGGCGGTTCGTGGTAGAAATATTTGCCTCTGATCGAATTCACCTACAACAATAGTTTTCATTCTAGTATTGGTATGGCACCATACGAGGCCTTATATGGAAGGAGGTGTCGAACTCCTTTATGTTGGTTTAAAGTTGGTGAGAACTTGGCCTTAGGGCCTGAGATTGTTGAGGAAACTACTGAACAGATCAAGATGATCCGAGAGAAGATGAAAGTCGCTCAAGACCGGCAGAAGAGCTATTATGATAAAAGGAGAAAGCCACTTGAGTTCCAAGTCGGCGATCATGTGTTATTGCGTGTCTCGCGTGATAAGGGTATAGGAAGAGCTTTGAAGAGCAGAAAACTAAGCCCTAAATTCATTGGACCCTATGAGATCTTGGAGCGGATTGGAGATGTCGCATATCGGATTGTGTAAAGCCCTCTGTTACACCTTAATAAATTCTAGAAAAATTCGTAATTTTTTTTTTTACTAAAGATATGATTGTTAAAAAGAAACTATCGGAATAAATTATATACATTATTGCTGAAATACCTCATAAATATTATTAAAACTTTATAAAGTAATTTTACATTCATCCAACGGAAATAAATATTAAACATTATAAGAAAGAGAGGAAACTCCATGGCCCAGAAGTAGTTACTTATTAACATTATTTATTCATTGGACCACGGTATTCATACCGAGCTCTCTTTCTAGAACGTGCTATATTTACTGCCGATATTCTTCGATCCTTCCCTCTGAACCATCAATTTAAAACATGTGAAACAAAAACACGGAGAAAGGAGTGAGAAACAGAATATAATATTTCCGAATAAGACATAAGCAACAAAGGGTTTTCACAAACCAATACTTAATAATATCAATCACAATCGCACACACAATCAATTATGAATGCATGAATGTTATGCAATATCTTCATCACAACTTACCTATATATGTGGGCCCTTAAATTTTAATTTGCACTGGGCCAACCAGGAGTTTACACTGTTCCATAAGTCCGGATAATAATAATATGAACAGCTCAACTGGTATGGAAACACTTAGAGACTAGTCAGATTGAGAAAGTTTTTATTGTGAAAGTACCCGACACTAGGGAGCTACCCCAGGTCCCCTGAAGCACCCTTTCACACCCTCTCATCCCAAGGCTCGTAATTAAGCCTCCTCTAATGTATCCTCGGTTTCTATAATCCGTCCCCAGACAATATTATTTCATTTCACTTTAATGATTCATGATGCATGAACTACTCGCGTATTGAGTTGGTTAAGGCTTTTAGAAACTCAATTATTAAATCCCTTAAAGGTTTACAATATCATTTCAATAAACTGTACATTTTCTCAATTCTCTGAATTTCTGTCCCACAGAAATAAATTTGGTACAGTTTTCAAATCTCACTGAAATTGAGTTTCTAAGCCTTAAATATCTAAAAACTTTATCATATAAAACTTTACATAATCTTTCTCGAATTAAATCTTAACAAAAACAAATTTAGGAATCTCAATTATTTCCAAATATCTTTAGTTATTAAGTTGGAAAGATAAAATATTTTTCTTTTAAAAAAAATTGTTTTATTAAAAGAGAATAATTATTAACCAAAAATACTTAAAATTACAAAATTTTTCTTTAACTCCAGATTTAATTAAATAAATTCTCATAAAATATTTTCTTTCTAAAATAAATACTAATTTTTTTATTCTAAATATTAAGAATAAAGTTAATTTCTAAGAAGGAATAAAAGATAATAAAATTTAAAGAGTAAGGTAAGAAATTCTTATTGAATTTTAGCTTTCCGTCATGCTCGCTATATGCTCAAACTCCACATTACAATATCATCAATCAAAATCAAACAATATCAATCATAACTAAATATCATCAATCAATCAATCATAATCAAATCATAATCAAATCAATTAAATATCATTAATACATATCATAATACAAAATTTAATGATTATTAATATAGTCAATTTTATTCCTTTTGGTCAATTCCTCGCATAGGTATATGTAAGTCCATATAGGTCATAATGGTCCAAGTTCTTGCATAGGTATAGTCCAGTCCATATAGGTCATAATGGTCCAAGTCTTTGCATAGGTATGTTAGAGTTAGTTAAACCGGATATTTAATTTAAAATTTATTATAAATTTTAAGTTAAAAAGTTAATATTTTAAAATAATAATATTATCAGATTTAAAAGGAGTAGGGGACTCCTCCCATTATTCTTATGTCTTTTTATATTATACTCTTATCTCACTCCCCCTTACCTTGAATTGTTACCCAAAATGGATTTGCTTTGCGCCTCCGATTTCTAAAAATATTAATACCAATCTTATTTCAGTATAAGCATAAGACGAAGATTAAGATTACTACTTAAAACAGAAATGGTAAATTCTGAATAGTAAATAGTGAATAGTGAATAGTGAATAGTGAATAGTAAATAGTGAATAGTAACAGTAAATAGTAAAACGTGAATAGTAATGGTAAATAGTAAATCGTGAATAGTAACAGTAAATAGTAAATCGTGAATAGTAACGGTAAATAGTAACAGTAAATAGTAATTTACTATTTGAATAGTAATTTACTATTAAAATAGTAATTTACTGTTGAAATAGTATTTTACTATGCAGAATAGTAACTTAAAATAATATTATTTCTAGTATAATAACAGATTTCTAAAAACGATATAAAAATAACCCTAAAAAATATAAAAGAGAAGTATTCTTACCTTAGGATTTTGGCAAAACCTTCTCTCCAAAAACTTTTCTTCTCTCTCTCACTTCCACCACTATCTCACTAGCACTACTGTATTAAGAAAACTTAATCTGAAATTGTGAATTCTAAGGGAGAAATCCTTCGGTATTTATAGGAAAAAAATTTACTATGCATTCCATTATTTTAATATAAAAGTACTATGCATTTTTGAATTTTTTATTCCAGGTTACTATGCATTCTTTGAAAATTTCGTACATGCACAGTGTTTTGCATAGTAACTGTCGGCAGAATTATTAAGCCAAATAGTAACCTTTCACTCGGTATATTTTAAATATTCAAAATGAGTCCTTTTTGAAATTTAGCGATATTATATCAGTCCTCACTAATTTTATAATAAGTAATATAAATTTGAAATTTTAAAAATCTAAAATTTTCTGTTAATAAAAATTTATTGATACGTTTCAAATTTTTTAACGATTGGAAAAAATCAAGATTTTTCTCAAACCGATAATTTTTAGATAAGTCTACTTGAAACGGATTTTAGAAAATTTTCTTATAATTTAAATTCACTTTCTTATAAATATTTTTAATTTAAGTCACTTATATGAATTTAAAATTATTTAAAAAATATTATTTTTATTAAAAAAATTCCAAAATTCCAAAAAATTCCAAAAA
Source organism: Clitoria ternatea (assembly GCA_037962975.1). Classification (NCBI taxonomy): domain Eukaryota; kingdom Viridiplantae; phylum Streptophyta; class Magnoliopsida; order Fabales; family Fabaceae; genus Clitoria; species Clitoria ternatea. Next base: position 55,046,573 of record CM075676.1, read on the forward strand.
ATCATAAATAATACGTAGATTAAAAAGTTCTAAAGAACCATAATTTAATTCCTTCAAAATTTTAATATAAAAATAAAAATAGGGGTGTTACAACTCTACTCCCCTTAGAAAATTTCGTCCTCGAAATTTACATTAATCAGTAAAACAAATGAGGATGAGACTCTTTCATCTCAGTTTCTAGTTCCCATGTAGCATCTTCTCCTCTCGTTTCACTCCAAATAACCTTTACAAGCGGAATTGTCTTGTCTCTTAATTGTTTTATTCTTCCATCACCTATTCTAACAGGTGGTGCATCATATGTAAGATTATCTTTAACTTGTATGACATCAGGTTCAATAACATGTGTAGGATCAGATATATACTTTCGCAAGTTTGACACATGAAAAACATTATGGATATTAGAAAGAAAAGGTGGTAATGCTATTTGGTAGGCAAAGGGACTAACTTTATGAATTATTTGGTATGGACCGATAAATCTAGGAGTTAGTTTTCGAGATTTCATTGCCCGACCGACCCCAGTCATAGGTGTGACTTTCAAGAATACATGATCGCCTTCTTGAAATTTGAGCGGCTTTCTTCTTTTGTCATAGTAACTTTTCTGCCTGCTCTGTGTTGCCTTCATCTTTTCCTGAACTATTTTGATTTTATCCGTGGTTTGTTGTACCAACTCTGGTCCTAGCATCAAGTTTTCACCAGTCTCAAACCAACATAGAGGGGTCCTACATTTTCTTCCATATAATGCTTCAAAAGGTGCCATGCCAATGCTAGCATGGAAACTGTTGTTGTAGGTAAACTCCACATATGGTAAGAATTGATTCCAACTTCCTTTATGCTCTAACACACAAGCTCGTAACAAGTCCTCTAGAGATTGGATTGTTCTTTCTGATTGTCCATCCGTCTGAGGATGATATGCTGAACTTAGATGCAGTCTTGTTCCCAAAGCCTTGTGCAAGCTCTTCCAGAATTGTGATGTAAAACGAGGGTCCCGATCAGAAATGATACTTGAAGGAATTCCATGCAATCTCACAATCTCCTCGATGTATAATTTTGCCAGCTTCTCCATAGAGTAACGAATGTTGATGGGAATAAAGTGGGCAGACTTTGTTAGTCTATCAACTATTACCCATATCGAATCATGTCCTAATGGAGTTTTGGGTAAAGAAGTTACAAAATCCATGGTAATGCTATCCCATTTCCATTCTGGTATTTCCATTGATTGTAGCATTCCAGGGGGTTTTTGGTGTTCCACTTTAACCTTCTGGCAAATTAGACATGCAGCCACGTACTCTGCCACTGCTTTCTTCATTCCAGGCCACCAAAATAACTTCTTCAAATCTTGATACATTTTAGTAGCTCCGGGATGAATGCTCATATAACTTTTATGGCCTTCTTCCAGAATTGCTTTCCTCAACTCCTCTTGATTAGGGATACACACTCGATCCTTATACCTCAGCAATTGGTCACTTCTTACATTGAACTCGACTTCTTTTCCTTGTTTCAAGAGTTCTTTCTTTTCTTGCAGGAATTCATCATCTCTTTGAGCTTCTAAAACTTGCCTCAGGAATTCACTTGTTACTTGCAACGCTCCTAATCTATAGCTGTTAGCATTAACCTTTACTGCTAGGTTAAGATCTCTGAAGTTCTCTATCAATTCCAGCTCTTTAATCATCATTGTGGACGTATGTAGAGACTTTCGACTCAAAGCATCAGCTACTACATTTGCTTTTCCAGGATGGTACTGTAACTCAAAGTCGTAATCCTTTAAGAACTCCATCCATCTCCGTTGCCTCATGTTTAACTCCTTTTGGTCGAATAAATACTTGAGACTCTTATGATCACTAAACACATCGAATGTTGCACCGTATAGATAATGCCTCCAAATCTTTAAGGCAAAAACTACAGCGGCTAACTCTAAGTCATGGGTAGGGTAGTTAATCTCATGTTGCCTTAATTGGCGCGACGCATAGGCTACAACCTTCTTGTCTTGCATGAGTACACTTCCTAGTCCTTGTCTAGACGCATCACACTAAACTTCAAAACTTCGATGTGGATCGGGGAGTACTAACACTGGCGCAGAAGTAAGTCGATCTTTCAGCTCTTGGAAACTATTCTCGCATTGTGTCGTCCACACAAAAGGTTGTCCTTTTCGTGTTAACTTGGTCAATGGGTATCCTAGCTTTGAAAATCCTTCAATGAATCTCCTATAGTATCCAGCCAAGCCCAAGAAACTTCTAATCTCAGTGATCGTGGTTGGTCTCTCCCATTTTAAAACTGCTTCCACCTTGGAAGGGTCTACAGCTATTCCTCCTTGACTAATTACATGTCCTAAAAAGTTCACTTCTTCCAACCAGAATTCACACTTTGACAGCTTTGCATACAGTTGTTTCTTTTTCAGGATTTCCAACACGACCTTCAAATGTTCAACATGTTCTTTTCTGCTTTTAGAGTACACTAATATATCATCAATGAACACCACTACAAATTTATCTAAATATGGATGAAAAATCCTATTCATGTAATCCATGAATACGGCTGGTGCATTAGTTACACCAAAAGGCATTACTAGATATTCGTAATGGCCATAGCGTGTTCTAAAAGCAGTTTTCGATACATCTTCTTTCTTCACCCTTATTTGATGGTATCCAGACCTCAAATCAATTTTGGAGAACACCGTGGCACCACGCAGCTGATCCATCAAGTCGTCAATCCTTGGTAGAGGGTATCTGTTCTTGATCGTCACCTTGTTCAGTTGCCGATAATCTACACATAATCTCATGCTACCATCCTTTTTCTTAACCAACAACACTGGTGCACCCCAGGGGGATACACTAGGTCGTATAAACTGCTTCTCTATCATCTCTTCAAGTTGTTTCTTCAACTTTGCTAATTCTAGAGGTGACATTCGGTATGGTGCAATTGAAATAGGTCCAACTCCAGGTACTAGATCAATGGAAAATTCTACATCTCTTTCTGGGGGTAAACCAGGGATATCTTCAGGAAAAACGTCAGGAAATTCACACACAACCGGCAGATTTTTGATTTTTGATTCTTGCTCTCCTTTCGTTGAAAGCAATAGCATGAATCCTTGAGCCCCTCCTTTTAAAGAGGCACTCACTTGGTTGGCGGTTAGAAATCTCGAATCCTCAGGATTCAAATTCACTGGTTCTTTAAACATTATGGTTTTATTATGACAATCTATTAGAACATGATTGTCAGACAACCAATCTAGCCCAATAATAACTTCTAAGCCAGAAAGGGGTAAACAGAAAAGATTAGCCTTAAAGTCCCTACCATCTATGACAATAAGGCATTTCCAACAAGCTTTAGAAGTGACAATGGGATTGTTTCCAGGAGTATGTACAGATAAGTCAAATGGCAGTTCTATCACAGGTAATTTTAGTTTTTCTACACAGTCATTGGCAATAAAGGAATGTGATGCACCTGAGTCATACATAACAGTTAAAGAAATCTTATTAATGATACACTTACCTTCTACCATGGAATCAGCATGAGATGCTTCTTCTCCAGTGATTGCAAAAACCTTTCCTTTTGCTTTCGGCCTTCCAATTGCACTGTGCGCGCCTCTTTGAGTATTTATGCTTGTACTTGCACCTTCAGGGTTTTCTCTCTTCATCTCTGGGCAATCCTTGATGTGATGACCTGGTTTGTTACACTTAAAGCAAACATAAGTGTTTTTAGGACAATCCCTTTTCAAATGGGGTCCTCCACAGATAAAACATTTAAAATTTGGTGCAGATGTTGGGTAATAGCTTCTAGTTGAAGCTTGGGGTCTGTTAGGAACAGATGCTGCTCCAAACCGATGAAATGGTGCTTGGTAAGGCTTATTCCTTCTGAAATCTCTTCTTTGGTGATGGTGAGGTCCTCCACTTCTTATTTCTCCTGCCTTGTGAATGGGCTCACGACTTTTGGTCATTCTATCCTTATGGTCTTCTTCAAAGATCCTGCAGCGATTTACCAATATAGAAAATTCACAGATTTCCTGCATTCGTATAGCTTCCTTAATTTCTGGCCGCAGTCCATTTACAAACTTTGCACACCGATCTCTTTCATTAGTAGCATCATTATAATGAGAATGAAAACGAGATAGCTCTTCAAACCTGGATGTACTCTCCAACGGTCATACTTCCTTGGGTCAGCGACAGGAATTCAAATTGTCTTTTCTCTTTAACATCAGCTGGAAAGTATTTCTCTAGAAACATATCCTTGAAATAATCCCAAGTGATCTCCACGTTGTTGACTTCGAATTGTCTACGCATGCTATCCCACCAATGTTCGGCATCCTCAGATAAGGCATAAGTAGCGAAGACTACCTTATCAGCTTCATTACATTGTAATGCTCGAAAGATCTTCTCTATCTCTCGAATCCAGATTTGTGCTCCATCAGGGTTATATCCTCCCTTGAAACGAGGTGGATTGCGTTTTTTGAATAGGTCCAGCCTTCTCAAGGCATCGTTACCTTGACCTTCACGTGCTCCCATTGCATTGATTAAGCGTTCTACAACTCCAGCAAGATCGTTTCCAGCCATTAGTTTCCTGTTTCACAGTAACTGAGATTTGTCACATCAATCACAGTTACTACCAAGTCAGATATTCTACCTATACAGAGTTTACAGACAAAGCAAGATAGACCTTTTCCCCAGGCCTATTGGATTAACTGCTCTGATACCACTTTGTAACACCCTCTGTTACACCTTAATAAATTTTAGAAAAATTCGTAATTTTTTTTTTACTAAAGATATGATTGTTAAAAAGAAACTATCGGAATAAATTATATACATTATTGCTGAAATACCTCATAAATATTATTAAAACTTTATAAAGTAATTTTACATTCATCCAACGGAAATAAATATTAAACATTATAAGAAAGAGAGGAAACTCCATGGCCCAGAAGCAGTTACTTATTAACATTATTTATTCATTGGACCACGGTATTCATACCGAGCTCCCTTTCTAGAACGTGCTATATTTACTGCCGATATTCTTCGATCCTTCCCTCTGAACCATCAATTTAAAACATGTGAAACAAAAACACGGAGAAAGGAGTGAGAAACAGAATATAATATTTCCGAATAAGACATAAGCAACAAAGGGTTTTCACAAACCAATACTTAATAATATCAATCACAATCGCACACACAATCAATTATGAATGCATGAATGTTATGCAATATCTTCATCACAACTTACCTATATATGTGGGCCCTTAAATTTTAATTTGCACTGGGCCAACCAGGAGTTTACACTGTTCCATAAGTCCGGATGATAATAATATGAACAGCTCAACTGGTATGGAAACACTTAGAGACTAGTCAGATTGAGAAAGTTTTTATTGTGAAAGTACCCGACACTAGGGAGCTACCCCAGGTCCCCTGAAGCACCCTTTCACACCCTCTCATCCCAAGGCTCGTAATTAAGCCTCCTCTAATGTATCCTCGGTTTCTATAATCCGTCCCCAGACAATATTATTTCATTTCACTTTAATGATTCATGATGCATGAACTACTCGCGTATTGAGTTGGTTAAGGCTTTTAGAAACTCAATTATTAAATCCCTTAAAGGTTTACAATATCATTTCAATAAACTGTACATTTTCTCAATTCTCTGAATTTCTGTCCCACAGAAATAAATTTGGTACAGTTTTCAAATCTCACTGAAATTGAGTTTCTAAGCCTTAAATATCTAAAAACTTTATCATATAAAACTTTACATAATCTTTCTCGAATTAAATCTTAACAAAATCAAATTTAGGAATCTCAATTATTTCCAAATATCTTTAGTTATTAAGTTGGAAAGATAAAATATTTTTCTTTTAAAAAAAATTGTTTTATTAAAAGAGAATAATTATTAACCAAAAATACTTAAAATTACAAAATTTTTCTTTAACTCCAGATTTAATTAAATAAATTCTCATAAAATATTTTCTTTCTAAAATAAATACTAATTTTTTTATTCTAAATATTGAGAATAAAGTTAATTTCTAAGAAGGAATAAAAGATAATAAAATTTAAAGAGTAAGGTAAGAAATTCTTACTGAATTTTAGCTTTCCGTCATGCTCGCTATATGCTCAAACTCCACATTACAATATCATCAATCAAAATCAAACAATATCAATCATAACTAAATATCATCAATCAATCAATCATAATCAAATCATAATCAAATCAATTAAATATCATTAATACATATCATAATACAAAATTTAATGATTATTAATATAGTCAATTTTAGTCCTTTTGGTCAATTCCTCGCATAGGTATATGTAAGTCCATATAGGTCATAATGGTCCAAGTTCTTGCATAGGTATAGTCCAGTCCATATAGGTCATAATGGTCCAAGTCTTTGCATAGGTATGTTAGAGTTAGTTAAACCGGATATTTAATTTAAAATTTATTATAAATTTTAAGTTAAAAAGTTAATATTTTAAAATAATAATATTATCAGATTTAAAAGGAGTAGGGGACTCCTCCTATTATTCTTATGTCTTTTTATATTATACTCTTATCTCACTCCCCCTTACCTTGAATTGTTACCCAAAATGGATTTGCTTTGCGCCTTCGATTTCTAAAAATATTAATACCAATCTTATTTCAGTATAAGCATAAGACGAAGATTAAGATTACTACTTAAAACAGAAATGGTAAATTCTGAATAGTAAATAGTGAATAGTGAATAGTAAATAGTGAATCGTAAATAGTAACAGTAAATAGTAAAACGTAAATAGTAACGGTAAATAGTAAATCGTGAATAGTAACGGTAAATAGTAACAGTAAATAGTAATTTACTATTTGAATAGTAATTTACTATTGAAATAGTAATTTACTGTTGAAATAGTATTTTACTATGCAGAATAGTAACTTAAAATAATATTATTTCTAGTATAATAACAGATTTCTAAAAACGATATAAAAATAACCCTAAAAAATATAAAAGAGAAGTATTCTTACCTTAGGATTTTGGCAGAACCTTCTTTCCAAAAACTTTTCTTCTCTCTCTCACTTCCACCACTATCTCACTAGCACTACTGTATTAAGAAAACTTAATCTGAAATTGTGAATTCTAAGGGAGAAATCCTTCGGTATTTATAGGAAAAAAATTTACTATGCATTCCATTATTTTAATATAAAAGTACTATGCATTTTTGAATTTTTTATTCCAGGTTACTATGCATTCTTTGAAAATTTCGTACATGCACAGTGTTTTGCATAGTAACTGTCGGCAGAATTATTAAGCCAAATAGTAACCTTTCACTTGGTATATTTTAAATATTCAAAATGAGTCCTTTTTGAAATTTAGCGATATTATATCAGTCCTCACTAATTTTATAATAAGTAATATGAATTTGAAATTTTAAAAATCTAAAATTTTCTGTTAATAAAAATTTATTGATACGTTTCAAATTTTTTAACGATTGGAAAAAATCAAGATTTTTCTCAAACCGATAATTTTTAGATAAGTCTACTTGAAACGGATTTTAGAAAATTTTCTCATAATTTAAATTCACTTTCTTATAAATATTTTTAATTTAAGTCACTTATATGAATTTAAAATTATTTAAAAAATATTATTTTTATTAAAAAAATTCCAAAATTCCAAAAAATTCCAAAAAATCATAAATAATACGTAGATTAAAAAGTTTTAAAGAACCATAATTTAATTCCTTCAAAATTTTAATATAAAAATAAAAATAGGGGTGTTACAGATTGCACTCCCTTCACAGCTTGCAAACCTACATGACGTATTCCACGTGTCACAGTTAAGAAAGTATATGCATGATCCTCTGCACGGGATCTCTATTGACGATGTTGAGGTGCGGGATGACTTAACCATCCTTCCCGTTTCTGTTCGTATTGTTGAATATTCTGTGAAGAGACTGCGGAATAAGATGGTACCACTAGTAAAAGTAGCATGGAAGCATGGAGACGTGGAAACACTCACTTGGGAACGTGAGGACGATATCCGTAAGCGGTACCCTCATGCATTTGAATCCGGTAAGTTGAATTTCGAGGACGAAATGTCTTTTAGGAGGGGTGGATTGTAACACCCCGAATTTTTAAAGTAGGAAGTTAAATTAGGAAAATAAATGTTGAATAATTAAATGTGGGCTAATTAATATCCCAAAATTCTTGAAATGATTTAATCAAGACTCTTAGAAATCATAAGTGAATTATGGAGACCGAATAAGTCAAAAACTGACCCGGATAAATATGGGTGTCGGACCAAGTATCTCCAATTGAGACGCCGTTGGTCAGGGCTGTAGATAATATTATTGGGAATCTGAATATGTATTCGGAATAATTTTTAGAGTATGTATTGAGCCCGAACTGAGAGCCTGTTTATTTAAAAACGAAGGAATTTAAGTGAGAAGGAAAAGATTAAAACATAATCTTACCATTTTTCACTCTCATTCCCGTGACTTCTCCTTCTCTCACGTAGACACATTTCCTTTCTTCTTGCTCTTCTTCTTCTTTTTCATTACTCATCTTCTTCTTCCCCAAAAGTAAAATCTAGATTAAGTGGTACCTTCCTCTCAAAATTTTCATTTTCTTTAGTGAACAAGGAGGAGACCATGAATGCTTGAAACTACTCCCTCCTTTCTCTTCATTTTTGTCATCCTCATCTTCCCTCTCAACTACCATTTTTGTTTTGGAGCAAGGTAAGCTCTTTGTCATTCTTTTATGCATGGAATTTAGGGAATTTGTAGTTGTGGGTTGGAAGTGCATTAAATGTTTTGTGGGTGGTGAGAGGAAAGCATCAAATGCATGAACCCTAGGGTGTGGGTGAAATGAATATGGATGTTTATAAGTAATAAATGAAGTATATGAAGATTGGGTTAAAAGATGGTGAGTGAGGAAGTGCAATTATGTTTTTACAAAATCCTAACTTATGAAAATTGGGGGAAATGAGTAATATAAGTGGGATTAACACTTATTGATGAAGGAAATATGATAAATGATGAGGTAGAGACATTTAATGATGATGATGTTGACTTGAAGTCATAATAGGTCGGAAATTCACCAAGGTGTTGGTGGAAGCTTAATAGATGGGATAACCTAACAATTAGGTTGTAGCTCTTGGTAATAATGGATTGTGATTTAAGAGAAGGAATTCCCGATTAGGCAAATGAATGAAATTGATAAATAGTTCCCACATGATAAGAATCATGTGTATACCTATGTATATGTATATTGAATTGGTGTTTGAAAGAATATTTGATGTGGCCCTATAATTGATTGGTGTAGGGCTTGGCAATATTGGTGAAGCAGGAACATCAACCCCAGAGGTCTACTTCTCTTGAGGTAGGAGAGGGGTGTATTTTTTAAATGCATGAGAATTATGATGATAATGTATGTATTAATGTAGTATGACATGTTTGCTTGGATAAAGGTGATATTATGTGTATGTGAAGTGAATTGTGTGTGATGATGTGAATTTAGTGTTTATATGATGAAGCCTAAGTGAGGCTATGGATGGCTTATTATGTGTGATACATGATTGAGTCATATGAAGATTGATTCTTGTGTATGATTTGGTGGAAAATTATGTGGTTGAGAATCAATGTACCCTAGATGAGAGGGTAAGATAAGCTAAATGAGCTTGAGGCATGTATGAGCATTGTTGTATACATGGCATGACATACATATCATGATGATGTTGATAAGTGATTGCGATCACTTGATAATGGAAATGAAAAAGGGCTTGCGAGTTCCTATGATTGTTAGACCGGTGGTTGCGATCACCTGGTATTGAAATGAAAGGCCCTGCGGGACCAATGTGATTGAATGCCCATGGTTGCGATCATGAGGCGGGAGTACCCCTTGCGAGGTGGGAAACCTTATGAAATATTGAACGTGGTTGCGATCACGAGAAACACCTTGCGAGGCTGCTAGAGGGAGTACCCCTTGCGAGGCGGGAAACCATTGAGAATGAGTATATGATTATGGTGGTTGCGATCACCCGAGGAAATGAAATCGGATCCGTGCATATGCATTTTAATGACATTAGCATGTGCATTAGTCTTGAAGCATAATATAGTGTGATACGTTGATAATGCGATATGTATGGATATTCCCTTTTAATTACTAAGGTGTGATGGTGAGATTGATTGATATGATTCTAAGAGAACTAAGGAATAATTGTGTTTGAATAAGAATTGCTGATTGAATGTTGATATAAAATAAACTCCTCTTGAGGAGGAGATAGTTGTATTGCATTCATGCATATATTGTTTTATTTATTGGATTTTCATCATTGAGAAAGTATACTCACTCTCCTTGTGGTATATCTTTTTAGCTTCTGTGTTGTAGGTTTCGCTTTGGAGCTGTTTGTGAAGGAGAAGTGTGAAGGAAGCCTCTTTTTGGTAAAGAATGCCTTGGCCGGCAACATTTTGATTTTATGGTTTGTGTAGAATGTTTGTGATGAATATAGTATTCTACATATTTTGTATAACCATGAATTGGTATGAATGATGTATAATGATTATGTAGGTCACGTGTGAAAATTGGAACCCACATATAAGACCAATTTTCAGTTATGACCCTGGTGATGTAAGATGCTAATGTGTGAGTGCTTGAATTTTGCTCACTTTGATGATCAAATGATGAGAATTGTGAATGATGACTTTATGTACTGTTTAATTGATGATATTTCATGATTGTTATGCATAAGTAAGAAACTAGTGGGGTCAAAATGAGTTTTATGAGTTTTGGGCAGTGTGTGATGGTTTCAATAGCTTAAATACATGATTTGTGACTTGTAGAAACTGGAACGGGTCAATTCCGTTGAGAATAGACCCCTAAGTTACTCAAAAAGGCTCAGGAATGGACTAAACGCATTTATTTGCATAACTTTCTCATTTTTGAGAATTTTTGAGTGAGGCCGGTGGTCACACATCACAAATAGTGCATTTTAGTTGGTGTTAAAATTTGGTAGCGTTTGGAGTTGATATGAAAACGTTAGAGGGGTTAGAAGTCCAAAAATAATGCTTTTTCTGCATAAAAACAGCAACTGTGCTGTCTCGAATCGATTCGAGGATCCCTGAATCGATTCGAGAGCTGCTGTTTTCACTGTTTTTGGTTCCAGGAAGGCCTGAATCGATTCATACGATCCTGAATCGATTAAAGGACCTCTGTTTGCATAATTTTGAGTTCCAGAAGTGTCTGAATCGATTCATACGAGCTTGAATCGATTCAAGGGGTCCTGTTTTCACTGTTTTGCATTCCAGAATCATTTGAATCGATTCATAGGGTGTTTGAATCGATTCATGACCCTGTTTTTCATATTTTTCCTCTATCTTGGGATATCATTGGTATTGTTTGACTATAATATGATTGTACAACGCCCCACACGCATAATTAATGCATTTTATCAAATCGATAGACCATCCTTTGACCTTCTACCACTTCCCTTCATTTCCTTAATGTAATTGCATACTTCCGCTACTCCTTGTTGATGATCATGAGATAAATCATCCAAGGTTCACTCTTTGACTTAATTGTTCACCTTCTCATATCTTCACATATGAGATAGGTTATTAAATTAGGTCCGGGGATTACTTGCCAAAGTTTTCATCTCGCGATCTCTTCCATCCTTTAATTATTTTAAATCGCGAAAAATTTACCCCTATTTTTGGGGTTCCACAATTTCCCCAATTTTCTCTAATTATCCAACCAAACTAGGTCCTACCTCAATAAACGACCGAAACCTCTTTTCTTTTTCCTTCTTTTTTTCGGATTCTTTTGCCTTTTTTTACCTATTTTCATTTTTTTTGATTTGATTTTTTTGGGCCTTTTTATTTTTTTAAATTGTTTTTTATATTTTGAATACAAATGAGTAATCACTTACTCTTATGGAAACATAAACTATTTTAGAATTATAAAATTATTTATTACACATGTGGCTATAAATAAAATACCTAATATAGATAAACTACTACCCATGCTACAAAGAGCAAGAAGGTAGTCACCAAACATCAGTTTCCCTCCCTTATTCTTTCCTCTTGGCTTCGACACCTATTGGCCATTGTTTAAGGAAAATTATGAAAGAAAGTTGATGGAAGGAGAAGTGCGGTAAGAAATGAGGAGGGATTGAATATTTATAGAAATGAAGAAGGTACTATTCCCAACGGTCACTATGCAATTTTTTATTTTTTTATTTTAAAAAAAATTGTATTTATCCGGATAAAAATAGGTGTTCACAATAAAAATAAATAATTAATACAAAATCATGTCGAATACTAATGAAGAACTCAAATTTACAAGTCTGAATTTGTTATCCAATCCCATTATAATGTTTTTATCCAATTTTAAAAAATAAATTTAAATTAATTAGATTAAATTAAATGATGGAGTTGAACATACAAATCTAACTCATTTCCAATCCTAAATTTCAACATACAACCAAACTCTCAAAACAATTTTGTTAATTAATTACTTAAATTAATATTTTCATCAACGTCTATACTGATTAACGATTTGTATGGCTTATCACGAGAGAAGGAGGATGACTATGCTAAAACACTAAAATATTTAATGGACGGTGATATCAAAATACTACTTAACACATTTTCTTTTTTCCTAACTAGATAGATGCTGAAATGTTTCAAGATCGTATTTAACGTGTGACATCGTTTTATTAACCTTTTACTTTTCGATCGAATCAAAATATATCACTTTTGAATTTTATGTATAAAATTGGTGTTTGTTATTCTGTTTTAACTTGAACTACAAACGAAAATCAAGCTGAGATTTTGCTGAATATCATCATGAATTAACATTAAAAAATTGTAGAAAAATATAAAAGGGTTATAATTTTATAAATAATGGGAGGAAGAAATAATCCCACATGTGTGAAACCTGTGGTGCACGTCATTCCAACCTATATAATGAGTTGTGTATGTTTTAAGATGGTGATGGGAGGGTTATTTCAGAGTTATTTGACATCGAAACCATTATAATTGAACAAGTTTTTCATCATTTGAAAGCTTCTGAAATTAGGAGAGGTAGGTACATGGACATTTTACTACTAAAAGTATGTTGTGGAATTGAAATAATATTCCACCTATCTTTAATTGTAGTGCGTAAATAATTGTACTAAAAATTGCACTTACTAATTCACAGGAAAGACTGGAGGGGTCATAAACGGTCCCACTTAATACCCAATCTCTTTAGACAGAATTTTCTATGCAATTAATATCATAATAACTCACAACAGCTACAAAAAATAAAGCTATTAAATAACCAATAAAGAACACCAGGATTTAACAAGGTTCGGCTAATTTTGCCCACATCCTCAGACATCACTCAATTAATATTTCACTCTAGAAATATTACAAAAGTGAGAGAAAGAATAAACAAAAGTCTTTATAATTAACTTAGGCAATTGTGGGATGATTTAAAACTATAGGAGGTGGTTTCCTTATATAAGCTTGGAAGGTCCCCCCTCCCTTTAAAACTTTCAATGTGGGACTTCCCACAACTAACAAATCTCCATCTTGGGAAGTTTCCACATTTTACAACTTCAACATCTTCTTTTAAACAATGGTAGTGTCTTTATTTTTTAATCTTCAACTTCTAACAATATTGATCAAGTCCAAGCAGTGTTGAAACTTGACTACTGTCACCACCTTTGTCAACATATCTGCAGGATTCTCTACTTTTGGAATCTTCTGAAGTAGTACTCCACCTTCTTCTAGAATCTCCTATACAAAGTGATGACAAACATCAATGTGCTTCGTCCTTATATGATAAACTTGGTTCTTTGCTAAATAAATGGCACTCTAACTATCCCAATGTATTTCCATCTGCCGCTGCCCAATTCCAAGTTTATCAAGTAGACCTTGAAGCCAAATTGCTTCCTTAACAGCCTCTATAACTGCCATATACTCTGCCTCTGTGGTAGACAAAGCCACTATTAACTGTAAGATGGACTTCTAACTTACTGGTGCTTTAGCAAGAGTAGAGACATAACTAGCAGTAATCGACGCTTATCCAAACCACTTGCATAGTCAGAATCACAGTATCCAACTACATATTTTTCATATTGCTAGGTCTTCTCAAACATTAATCCAACATCTATAGTGTTCAGAATATACTGTAAAATCCATTTCACAGTTTGCTAATGCTTCTTGCCAGGATCATGCATATATCTGCTGACAACTCCAACTGCTTGTGAAATGTCTGGTCTTGTGCACACCATAGCATACATCAAACTACCCATAACATTAGCATACGGTACTTTTTCAATGTATTCTCATTCCGCATCAGTCTTCGGAGACAATGATAAACTGAGCTTAAAATGAGAAACAAGTGGGGTATTTACTAGTGTTGTTTTCTCATTAAGCCCAAAACGCTTTAATACCTTTCTCAGATATTCTTTATGTCAAACAAAGCCTCCACAATTTCCTATCTCTGCTTATCTCCATGCCAAGAATCTTCTTAGCTTCTCCTGGATCCTTCATTTCAAATTCCTTCTTCATTTGAGCTTTTAAGTGCTCAATCTCCTTATGACTTTTGGATGCTATCAACATATCATCAACATATAGAAGGAGATAAATGTAGGATTCATCTTGTAGCTTGCACAAATATACACATTGATCATATTGACTTTATGTGTATTTCTGCTTTATCATAAACTTGTCAAATTATCTATACCACTGCCTTGGAGATTGCTTCAAACCATACAACGATTTTTCAAGTCTGCAAACCATTTTCTCTTTTCCAGCAACTTTAAACCCTTCAGGTTGGGTCATATAGATTTCCTCCTCCAAGTCTCCATGTAAAAATGTAGTTTTTACATCTAATTGAGCAAGTTCCAAATCCATTTGTGCTACCAAAGCAAGCAATATTCTAATCGATGAGTGTTTTACAACTGGGGAAAATACTTTATTATAATCAACTCCCTTTATTTGAGCATAGCCTTTAGCCACCCATCTTGCTTTGTAGTGAATATCACTTTGCCTAGGAAATCTATCTTTCTTTGCATACACCCATTTACATCTAATTGCCTTCTTTCCCTTCAGAAGATTGACTAGTCTCCATGTTTGATTCTTATGAAGGGATTGCATTTCTTCATTCATTGCAATTTTCTATTTATCTTCTTCTGAACTTTGGACTGCTTCATGATAAGTGCCAGGAATATCTTCAATTGCAATTGGGGATGTATAAGCCATTATATTTGTATAACATAGAGGAACTTTACTACTCTTTTTTCCTTTACATTTTGCAATTGGCTCTAACAATGACGAGAGTTACTGGAGAGGTTCTTGAATCGAAACCTCTTCTTCACTAGATTCCTCTACTACCATAGGAGCATTTTCATCTATCTCTGTATGTATAGCTAGAATAATAATTTTTCTATCAAACTCCACCTACTTTGGAGTTTCCTCTACTGGCTTCACTTTCTTCAACATGGTAGACTCATCAAAAGTAACATCCCTGCTATGAATTATCTTATTTGTTTCCAAGCACCAGAGACGATATCCGTTCACTTCAGATGTGATCCCCATAAATAGAGCCCTTTTAGCTCTTGGATCTAGCTTGGATTCCTTAACATGGTAAAAAATAGTGGATCCAAACACATGCAAGGAATCATAGTCTGTAACAGGTTTCCTACACCATTTTTCAAAAGGCTTCAGGCCATTAATTCCAGTTGATAGCAAACGATTCACCAGATGACGTGCATACGTCAAAGCTTCAGCCCAAAATTGTTTGCCCAAACCAGCATTGGATAACATGCATCAAATTTTCTCTAGTAGTGTTCAATTCATGTGTTCTACCACTTCATTTTGCTGCGATGTTTCCTTGACTGTGAAGTGTCGAACAATACCTTCATCATCACAGACCTTCTGGAAAGGATTATTCTTGTATTCTCCACCATTATTTGTACGAAGTCATTTGATCTTCCTGCCTGTTTGAGTTTTAATCATCTTTTTCCATGTAAGGAAAATTTTCAACACTTCATATTTAGTCTTCATAGTATATACCCACACCTTCCGAGAGAAATCATCCACAAAAGTAACAACGTAATGTTTTCCTCCCAAAGAAGCTGTTTTGGAAGGTCCCCATAGATCAGAGTAAACATAACCCAAAATCCCCTGTGTATTATGGATCGCAGTCCTAAATTTCACTCTTGTCTGCTTCCCCATGACACAGTGCTCATAAAAGTCTAATTTATAAGCATGTACTCCTTTCAACAATCCTTGCTTTGCAAGCAAGTTCAAGGATTTCTCTCCAGCATGCCTTAAATGTCTATGCCATAATCTGGTTGCTTATCCTCACTAAAAGTTGTTGCAGCAATCCCAGTAATTGTACTACCATGATAGTAATACAAATTATTGTTCTTTCAAATTGTTTTCATCACCACCAATGCACTAGAGACGACCTTCATTACTCCTTTTCTTGCAATAATTGTGAAACCCTTTTATTCAAGAGTTCCCATAGAAATGAGATTTTTTGTCAAGCTCGGTACATATCAAACTTCAATTATTGAACCAATTCCAGTGGTGGCACATGGTTCATTATTTGCCATATAGACATCTCCACCTTCTAGTTCTTTAAAATCAATAAACCAATCACAATTAGGACACATATGATGGATACAAGCAGAATCTAATAGCCATGCACTAGAAGGATTATCAGACGGCGCAATAACCAATGAGAAGTCTGAATCTTCATCACATTTTACAACATTTGAATCGAAGATAACTTTCCCCTTTTCTAACTGTCGTGATCGGGGTCCCGGTATACGACACGGACTGGTTAAAGACAATAAAAATGAAACTACATTGGAATGAGGCCCTTAGACGTCCAAAAAATAAAGGGTTTAGTGAGTCGCCACTAATATTTATCAAAGAAAATATCAGAAAAAACCTTTAAATAGCACTGATTTTTAAAATGAGATTCTGTTTAGTCCGGGAGTCGAATTACAGAAGGGGAAGGTATTAGCACCCCACATTGTCCGTCATAAAACGGTTACCCAAATTGATCATATGTAATTTTTCAGAAAAATAATTATCAAATATTTCACCCTTCATAAAAAAACAATAATGATAAATGTTATTTATAGACAATATACATAATAACAAGGATATTTTAAAAAATATAAAAAAAATTAAATAATAAAACACATCACCTAAATTTTCATCATTTTTAGTTCAAAGAAAAAAAAATAAACAAACAAGTAATTAAAAGACAGCAAAATAAATAAAAATGCTATAAGACGTCTCGTCTCCATTATTTTCTAGTAAATAAAAAAACTATCCATTGATTTTATTGGGAAATATATGGTTCATAAAAAAACAAATAAATAAATGAAAGGGTAAAAAAACATAAAAAGGAAAAGAAATGAAATTAAATATATCAATATGAAAATAAAAAATATATACACTTAATTAATTCAAATTAACAAATGAATCTTATTCAATTATTTTTTTTAAAAAAGATTAATAAGATGTCTCATCTAAATTAATCTCATTTTAAATTTAAAATAAAGATAGATGAATAAATAACATACTATTTATTTATCTTGCTCTTAAACATTTTTTATGATAATAATTTTTCTTAATTAATAAAAAGTTGTTAAGAGAAAATAATAGGAAATTAGGGCAATAAATAAAATGGATAATTACGTGTATATATATATATAAACTACTCAAAAATTATCAAAAAATAATAATAAAAGATAAAAATAATATAATACAATTTAATATAATATAATATGAAATAATATGGGTAAATAAAGAGAAATGAAAGGATAAATAATAATAAGTAAATAATCTTTTAAAACTAAACACAAGAAATTATATATATATATATAATATAAAATTAAATGGTTATCGTAAAAGATAATTTCGAAATTATTATAGAGTAAATAAATAAGGTAAAAAAAATAAAGGATGAAAGAATGAAGTATAGAAAAATAAAATAAAAGTGTAAAAAAATAAAATAAAATAAAAATGAAAATAGAAGCATAAGAAAATAAATGAACAAATGAATAACTATAGGAAAATAAAATATAGAAAAAAATAAAAGTATAAAAAAATAAATAAATGAAAATAAAAGTGCAAAAAAATAAAGGACAGAAACATAAATACATAAAATAAAAGGCAAAAAAATAAATAAATAAAAGGGCAGAAAAATAAATACATAAAAAATAAAAGACAGAAGACTAAATAAATAAAAATAAAAGGGGTAGAAAAATAAATAAATAAAAATAAAGGGTAGAATAATAAATAAATAGAAGCAAAAGGATAGAAATATAAAGGGTAGAATAATAAATAAATAAAAATAAAAGTATAGAAAAATAAATAAATAAAATTAAAAATGTAGAAAATAAATAAATAAACTAATAATTGTAGAAATATAAAGTGTGGATAAATAAAGTGCAGAAAAATAAATTAACAAAAATAAAAGTACAGAAAAGTAAATAAAGAAAAATAAAAGTGCAGAAAAGTAAATAGAGAAAATAAAAGTACAAATAAATAAATAAAGATAAAAATACAAAAAAATAAATAAAGAGATAAATAACTGTAGAAAAATAAAGTGCGGGAAAATAAAGTACATGAATATAAATAAAGAAAAATAAAAGTGCAGAAAAATAAATAACAATTAAATAAAGATAAATAAACATCATTGTATTAGTAAAAAATACCTTAGTACAAAAACAATTAAATAGGAACCAGAATGGAAGTCGGGAAATCAATTTCGTGTAGATTTCCTTTGTTTTTGGCTTTATTTGGACTCAATTCAAGAGTGTTTGGACACTGGTTACAACACTTAGACAATATTTTGGCTCAAAAACTCACATACGAAGATATACTAGAATGATGCACTCATTTTCCTAACAATAGTTACATAACATAATTTTAGGAAATAAAATCTTCTAAGAAATCTCTCAAAAATTTAGCACTCTTTCACCTTTTTTTTCTTCTTCCTCCTCAAATACCTTAACATCACCTTCTATTTATAGAAGAAAATTGGCCTTGGATTCCCCCATAAAATGACATCACTTTCCTACTTTTCTAATTTATCTAAATTTGATATCAATTTCCCTAATTTTTTCCAATTATCCAACCAAACTGGGTCCCACCTCAATAAACTACCAAAAACTTCCTTTTTTTTCTTTTTTTTATTTTCATTTTTTTGGATTTTTTTGGATTTTTTGTCCATTTTTTAACCTTATTTGGGCCTATTTTTGTTTTTTTTAGATCTGTTTTTTTGGTTCTTTTTAAAAAAAAATTAAATTTTGAATACAAATGAGTAATCACTTACTCTTATGGAAACATAAATTATTTATTACATATGTGGCCATAAATAAAATATCCAATAAAGATAAATTACTACCCATGCTACAAGGAGCAAGAATGTATTCAACAAACATCGGTTTCCCTCCCTTATTCTTTCCTCTTGGCTTCGGCATCCATTGACCATTGCTTGAGAAAAATTATGGAAGAAGGTTGATGAAAGGAGAGGTGTGGTAGGAAATGAAAAGAGATTGAGTATTTATAGAAATGGAGAATGGGTATTATTCCAACGGTCACTATGCATACGGTCACTATGTAATTTTTATTTTTTTCTTTTTTAAATAAAAATAAAAATAAAAATACTTTTTTTCAATATATATATTTTTGCTCTCTTTTTTCTCTTTTTTTTCTTTTCCTTTTTTTTAATATATATATATATATTTTTCCAGACAAAAATAGGTGTTCATAGCTGCCCCTTTTTACTTCTTTTCATGAAAGAATATGAGATTTATTCATATTATTGATGTAAAAAGAAAGTAAAGATGTGAACACCGTTAAGAATTCAAGGAAAATTTGGAGGCTTCTCACAGAAAATAAACCGAGTCTCCCTTAAGTTGAAGGAACTTTGACAATTTAAAGGCGGTATTGGAAGCTTTTTACAAGGAGTAAACAACCAAACAGTGTTGCAGCAGGACATTTGAGGTGATACTTCAGACTTTCCTTTGGGGACAGAATGATATTTGAGGTTCTAAAAATTCAGGAATATGTCTGATGTTTTTTATTGGGAATTAAGTTGCCTAAGGTATATACTCAAGGATTTCGACAGAAAATGACAATTTAGTGGTGTTGGCCTAATATTTTCCCTTGAAAATGAACAACAAAGGGATGGGTGCTTGAAGTTTTAAAAGAAAATATATGACAGAGGGTTGGTCCGGCGTGTTTTGGATCAGACGACATAGCTTAGGAATGGGTACCTGAAGCTCTGAAGAAAAATTAATGACGCAGGGGGTTTCCTCGACATGTTTTGACTGGACAACATAGCTTAGGAATGGGTACCTGAAGTTTTTGAATAAAAATAAATGACATGAGGATTGCCCCGATATGTTTTGATTGGACAACATAGCTTAGGAGTTGGTACCTGAGGCTTTGACATAAAATAAATGACCGGGGGATGCCCCGACGTGTTTTGATTGAAATAGCCTAGGAAAGGATACATGAGGCTTTGAAATAAATGATTGGAGGGATGCCCCTGACTGATTTTGATTGAAATAGCCTAGGAAAGGATACCTGAGGCTTTGACATGAAATAAATAACCGGGGGATGCCTCTGACTGATTTTGATTGAAAATAGCCTAAGAAGGATACCTAAGGCTTTGACATGAAATAAATGACTAGGGGATGCCCTTGACTGATTTGAGTAGCCTAGGAATGGATACCTGAGGCTTTGACATGAAATAAATGATCGGGGGGATGCCCCTGACTAATTTGAGTAGCCTAGGAATGGATACCTGAGGCTTTAACATGAAATAAATGACTAGGGGATGCCCCTGACTGATTTTGATTAAAAATAGCCTAGGAAGGATACCTGAGGCTTTGACATGAAATGAATGACTGGGGGATGCCCCTGACTGGTTTGAGTAGCCTAGGAATGGATACCTGAGGCTTGGACATGAAGTAAGACTTAGGGGAAATATCTCTGCCACTGTGACTTACGGTGAAGGATAGATTTTTTTGACATTCGCCAGAGGAAATTAAATTATATGAAACATGATATTTATACTCAAGAAGAATGTGTTTGAGGTTGGGACTTTTGAAGGACTGAGAAATTGACTTTTTGGTTATATAACTCACTGAGGGTTCTAAGTGAATACAAGGATTCCCTTTTTATATCCTAGTAAATCACCTTTACTGGAGTTAGGTGATGGACTGAAACTGTTGATCTTGACTTTTCATGGAGAATATTTGTCCTTGTTATAACCTCAATCCTGCATGGAAGAAATAGTCAAGTGGAAAACCAAAGGTTAAAGATCTTGTTTCCCCCAGGTGATAACCATAATTCTTGTGAGACTTGTTATTACTCATGGCAGAGTAGAATATCTTTGATTACCAAGGTCTGTGTAATTGGGAAGTATCAAGCTTATTTGAGACTGAAAATATGCTTTTCATTATTTTTTTAAAATATATTTTCAAAAAATGCATGCTAATGAAACCTAACAAAACAAGGATTGGAATTGAAATTGAGAATTCCATATATTTACTTGGGAAATTTCAGGTTTACATCATAATTTCAATCCAAACTTTTGGAGGACATAAAGACTACCCTATCCCTTTAGAGTATTCTCAAGCATAATACTTCTTGACTGCATCTGAATTGACTAGGAAAGATAACTCCTCACCATCCATGTTCGTCAAAATCAAAGCTCCTCCAGAAAAGGCTTTCTTTACAATGAATGGTCCTTCATAATTTGGCTTCCATTTCCCTCGGTGATCATTTTGATTTGGCAAGATCTTTTTTAGTGCTAAATCACCTTCATGAAATTGACAAGGTCGTACTTTGTTTTTGTATGCCTTCTTCATAAGCTTTTGGTATAACTACCCATGACAGAGAGCAGTTAACCTTTTCCCGTCAATTAAATTTAGTTGATCATACCGGGACTAAATCCATTCAGCTTCTTCTAATTTGGCATCTATGATTACTTTTAAAGATGGAATTTCCACTTCTATTGGTAAAACAACTTCTGTACCATACACCAATGAGAAGGGTGTTGCCCCTATCAAAGTTCGTACTGAGGTACGATACCCGTGTAAAGAAAAAGGAAGCAACTCACTCCAGTCTTTGTGGGTTACAACCATCTTTTGTATGATTTTCTTTATATTTTTGTTAGTAGCTTCCACCGCTCTATTCATCTTGGGTCTATATGGAGATGAATTGAGGTGTTTGATTTTGAATTCCTCACAGAGTTCATCCATCATTTTATTATTCAGGTTTGTGCCATTATCAGTGATGATCTGACTTGGCAAACCATATCTGCAAATCAATTCTCTCTTGATAAATTTGACCACAACATTTTTAGTCACGTTGGTATAAGAAGCTGCTTCAACCCACTTAGTGAAGTAATCAATTACCACAAGAATAAAACAATGCCCATTCGATGCTTTTGGTTCAATGGGACCAATAACATATATGCCCCATATAGCAAAAGGCCAAGGCATAGTTAGAACGTACAGAGAAGATGGTGGTGCATGAATGTTATTTGCATAGGTTTGACACTTGTGACATTTCATGGCATAATTATGACAATCATTTTCCATCGTCATCCAATAATATCCAGATCTGAGAATTTTTCTTGTCATTGAATGCCCACTTACATGTGTTCCAAAAGGTCCTTCATGAACATCCTTCATAATTTTGTTAGCTTCCGTCACATCTACGCAATGAAGGAGAACAGAATCATAATTCCTCTTGTAAAGTGTATCCCCAGTCATAAAGAAATTCATGGCTAGGTGCCTGAGGGTTCTTTTATTATTTTCTGAAACACCAGGGGGATATTCTTGATTTTGAATGTAATTTTTGATGTCATGAAACCATGGTTTCCCATCGGGCTCTTCTTCTATCACATGATAATATACAGGTTCAAGACGTCTTTCAATCTCGATGAAGGGCATGTCACATTCCTTACTTACTTTGAACATGGAAGCCAACATGGCTAAAGCATCAGCTAATTGGTTATCATCCCGAGGAATATGATGGAAAGAGACTTCATCAAACCCTTTGATTAGTTCCATGATGTGAGCTTGATAAGGAATCAATTTGCCATCTCTAGTACCCCATTCTTCTTTTAATTGATGAAACACCAAGGCAGAGTCTCTATATATTTGTAGAGATTTCACCCTTGCTTCAAGTGCTGCCTGAATTCCCAAAGCACAAGCTTCATATACTACAATATTATTGGTGTAATCAAAGCAAAGTCTAGCAGTGAATGGGAAAAACTTGTCATCTGGTGAGATTAGAATGGCTCTAATACCATGCCCCAATGCATTTGATGCTCCATCAAACATCAAAGTCCATGTTTTGTTAGGACAATCCTTCTCTTCTGACAGCATCATAATATTTTCCTCAGGAAATTCGAATGACATTGGTTGGTAGCCTTTCAGGGGATGATGGGCTAAGTAATCTGCCAAGAAACTTCCTTTTATAGCCTTCTGAGTGACATGAACAATATCATATTCAGTCAAAAGAACTTGCCATCGGGCTATTCTCCCAGTTAGGGCTAGTTTTTCAAAAATGTATTTGATGGGATCCATCTTAGATATCAGCCAAGTAGTGTGACAGCATATATTGCCGTAAGCGATGGGCTGCCTATGCTAGCGTACAACAAGTTCGTTTTATATCTGAATATCTAACTTCACATTTTGTAAACTTCTTGCTTAGATAGTAAATGATATGTTCTTTCTTTCTTGATTCATCATGTTGCCCCAGTACTGATCCCATGGACTCGTTTAGCACGGTTAAGTACAAAAGAAGAGGTCTTCCTAGAGTTGGTGGGACCAGGATAGGTGGGTTTTACAGGTATTGCTTTATCTTATCAAAAGCCTCTTGACATTTATCATTCCACTGCATCGGTTGATTCTTATGTAGTAACCTAAAGATTGGTTTACATATGGCCTTTAATTGAGATATGAAACGGGCTATGTAATTCAACCTTCCTAAGAACCCACAGACTTCTTTTTCTATACTAGGAACAGGAATCTCCACTATGACCTTTACTCTATCGGGATCCACTTCGATTCCTTTCTCACTGATAATGAACCCAAGCAACTTTCTAGAGCTGGTCCCAAAAGTGCATTTAGCCAGATTCAACCTGAGTTTGAATTTTCTCAGGCATTCAAAGAGCTTTCGTAGGTTAATCAAGTGACCCTCTTCGAATTTGGATTTGGCAATAATATCATCCACATATACCTCTATCTCTTTATACATCATGTCGTGAAATAGAGTTACCATCGCTCTTTGGTAAGTGGCACTGACATTTTTCAACCCAAAAGACATCACTTTGTAACAGAAGGTTCCCCACAAAGTAATGAAAGTGGTTTTTTCCATGTCTTCGGGTGCCATCTTGATTTGGTTATACCCAGAAAATCTATCCATGAATGAAAAAATGAAATGTTAGGCCGT
This sequence comes from Clitoria ternatea, assembly GCA_037962975.1. Lineage (NCBI taxonomy): Eukaryota > Viridiplantae > Streptophyta > Magnoliopsida > Fabales > Fabaceae > Clitoria > Clitoria ternatea. The sequence continues at coordinate 55,071,007 of CM075676.1, forward strand.
ATTATCAACAAGAACATCAATATGTGGTAATGGAAAGTCATTCTTTAGGCTAGCTCTATTCAAATCCCAGTAATCAACACTTATTCATACCTTCCCATCCTTCTTCGGGACCTAAACAATGTTGGCTACCTATTCAGGGCATTTAAAGACAGTTAAGAACCCAGCATCCAATTGCTTGGTTATCTCTTCTTTAATTTTCAAGAGCATTTCTAGCTTCATTCTTCTCAACTTTTGCTTTATGGGGACACAACCAGGTTTTAATGGCAACTTGTGTTCAACGATGCAGTTATCTAATCCCGGCATATCTTGATACCACCAAGAAAATACATCACTGAATTCGACCAACAATTCTATTAATTTCCTCCTATGTTTACTACTCAAAGAGGTGTCGATCTTGATTTCTTGTTTGTTTTTTTCACTCCCCAAATTTATGACTTCAATGATTTCTAGATGGGGAGAAATTTCTTTAGCTTCTTGATCTAGCAGCCTTAGTAATTCAAGGGAAGGTTTATCAGACTCTTCGTCCTCCTGACTTGTTGGATCAAAATCATGATGGGAGAAAGTAATTTTATTATTTTGGGATTTGATTTTAGATTTGTAATTTATTTAATAAAAAGGCAAAATCAGGAAAACAACAATTGAACTTAATATTCATTTATTTGAAATGATAAAGGGAACATGCTTTGCCTTTATCAAAATTCTTCCTAAGGCTTTAGGCATAGCCAAAGGATTTAAACAGAAACCTACAAAGTGAACAATTACTTTGAAGTGAAATTTATGATCTCTGGAAACTCAATGGCTTCCAAATTACACAGCTCGGTATCTAAAGAATAAAGGTAAATCAAGTCCTCTTCACTCTTGGAATCTTCATCGACAACCGCCACTTGTCTGGAGATGTCAAGCCTGTGCTCCTAAAGTTTTGATAAAGGTCATAGATAGGGATCCTTGCAATTAGGGGTTCTCGATTTTCTAACCGTGTAAGTTGTTTTTCTCTTTTATCTATGAAGACCTTTGCTTTTTCCATTGGCGATGGCTGATATCCTAGCCCAAAACCGTTCTTGTTCTCCTTAACCCATAACGGTTCTACTTCTCCATCAAGCATCTTCCCAAGCCCTTTCCCTGGCTAGAATCCTGATTTCATCATTACTTTAGCCACTATCATAGAAGCTTTGGAAGGGCGAGCTAGTTATAATCCTTCACTCACATAAGTGGTATAAGCAATTTCCAATGATTGGAAGGAAGTCTTAAGACTCTCTTCGGACGCTTCTATGTATGGAGTTGACATAGGCTTGCTAATAAGGAAATCTCCCTCACCAGAAATAATGATTAGCTTGTTGTCTATCATAAATTTTAGCTTTTGATGGAGGGTAGATGGAACCACACTGACAGAATGTATCCAAGGCCTTCCCAATAAGCAGCTATAAGCAGGATTGATATCCATCACTTGAAACAATACATTGAAGGTGAATAGGCCCACTTGGATGGGGATCTCAATATCTCCAATGACCTCTCTTCAAGTGCCGCCGGAAGCTCTTACTACCATTGAGCTTGGCTTTAAATGTGTCCCATCAAAAGGTAGTTGATTTAAAGTGGACTTTGGCATGATATTCAGAGAGGAGCCACTGTCAACTAGGACCTTGGCTAAGATATGATCCCGACACTTGACAGAGATGTGTAATGCCCTATTATGACCTTTCCCTTCGGCGGGTATCTCTTCATTAGTGAAAGTCAAGTAGTCATTTGAGGCAATATGCCCCACTATCCCTTCGAACTTCTCTGGCGAAATATCTTTCACAACATGTGCTTTATTCAGGACTTTCAATAACCTTCCACGATGTGGTTCTAAATCCAATAAGAGAGATAACAAGGATATTTTTGCAGGAGTGCGATTTAACTGGTCGAGGACTTGGTATTCGCTTTGCTTAATGAACTTCAAGAATTCACAAGCATCTTCCTCTGTTATTCCCTGGGGAGGGTCTTGTTCTTTGTCTTTACCACGAATTTATTTTCCACTTACAGGCGCATCCTCCTTTCTTAAGTTTTTAGGAGCATAAATTCGTTCGCTCCTAGTTATTCCACTTATCTCAGAAATATTGGTTACCAAGGATGACGATTCTTTTAGGAGTTGAGGGATTACATCCACCTCATACTTCCATGGTACTACATGGGTATCTTTGTATGAAAATGGAGATAGGGTCCTAACTGTCAAGGATAAATGTTGAACAACAGGCTGAACGCCTTTGTCATAGTAGAGCACTAGAGGCTTCAGTGTACCTAGGCTGACTGAGCTAGAGTCGTATTCTTCTTGGATCATATTCGCACTTTCATGAGGGCGACAGTAAATCTCTACCAAATGGGTACCCAATAATCCTTGCAAGGCATCAAGAAAATTAGGATTAGTGGACACTTCAACAAGATTAAGATTTAGAATTTCGGTTATCATTCCTCTTTCTCAAAGTTGAGTGTATATCCAAGGAAAAGAGTTTTTCACTTCCGATACTCTTTTAACACGACTAATTTCCTCATCCTCCGATACTACATTTACTCCTGAGGTCCCATGATTAGGTAGAGGGTTGGTCGAAATATTTGGACTTCCCTCTCGAAAATTAAGCCATTTTGCCCTAATCAAGTCTCGGACCTTGTATTTAAAGGCGATGTAGTTTTTCGTTGAATGACCCGATGCTCCACCATGATAATCATATTTAGCATTAGGGTCGTATCCCTTAGGATATGGTGGTTCCACTGGTTTCATTGGGCAAGGTACAACCAAAGTATTCTTGATGAGAAGTGGGAATAATTCAGTATATGACATGGGAATTTGGTCGAACTGTACGGATGCACGTTCATTGTTTGGTTTTTTGGACGTGGGATTTTCATTGGGATTAGATACCCACTGTTGCGTTGAAGGTGAGGGATTTTTGAAATTTCGGTTAGGTGGAGATTGATAAGGTTGAGGATATGAAAATGATGGGGTTCCAGAAGTAGAAGTTATGTATGGATAAGGTCTGTAGGATGGATGGGGTGATTGGAAAACAAGTGGATGTTGGTAGAGATTTGGTCGCCTTGGGTTACCATATACAAAATTTGTTTCTCCACCTCTTCTTTTACTGCCCTAGTTACGATCTTCCCTGCTGTGGAGGTTCTAGATGCCCCTTGGGGAAGTTTGCCAGTTCTCATCCCACTTCCGATTCTTTCTCCAATCATTACTATATCAGAGAAATTTGATAAGACACTCCCAAGCATTCTTTCATAGAAGGGTGCCTGGAGAGTATCAATGAACATAGCAACAAGCTCTTTTTCGATCAATGGTGGTTCCACTTGGGCTGCTAATTCTCTCCACCGCTGAGCATATTCTTTGAAGGATTCATTTTCTCTTTTGGACATATTCTGCAACTGGAGTCTATCCGGTGTTGTAACACCCTCTGTTACACCTTAATAAATTCTATAAAAATTCATAATTTTTTTAAAAGATATGATTGTTGAAAAGAAACTATCGGAATAAATTATATATATCATTTCTGAAATACCTCATAAATATTATTAAAACTTTATAAGGTAATTTTACATTCATTCGAAGAAAATAAATATTAAACATTATAAGAAAGAGAGGAAACTCCATGGCCCAGAAGCAGTTGCTTAATAACATTATTTATTCAATGGACCACGGTATTCATACCGAGCTCCCTCTCTAGAACGAGCTATATTTACTGCCGAGATTCTTCGATCCTTCCCTCTGAACCATCAATTTAAAACATATGAAACAAAAACACGGAGAAAGGAATGAGAAATAGAATATAATATTCCCAAATGGGGCATAAGCAATAAAGGGTTTTCACAAACTAATATATAATAATATCAATCACAATCACATACACAATCAATTATGAATGCATGAGTGTTATGCAATATCCTTATCATAACTTACCTATATATGTGGGCCTTTAAATTTTAAATTGCATTAGGCCAACCAGGAGTTTACACTGTTCTATTAGTCTATATAATAATAATATGAACAGCTCAACTGGCATGGAAACACTTAGAGACTAGTCAGATTGAGAAAGTTTTTATTGTGAAAGTACCCGACACTAGGGAGCTACCCCAGGTCCCCTGAAGCACCCTTTCACACCCTCTCATCCCAAGGCTCGTAATTAAGCCTCCTCTAATGTATCCTCGGTTTCTATAATCCGTTCCCAAACAATATCATTTTGTTTCACTTTAATGATTTATGATGCATGAACTACTCGCATCTTTAGTTGGTTAAGTTTAGAAACTCAATTATTAAATACCTTAAAAGTTTACAACATCATTTCAATAAACTGTATATTTTCTCAATTCTCTAAATTTCTGTCCCACAAAAATAAATTTGGTACAGTTTTCAAGTCTTACTAAAATTGAGTTTCTAAGCCTTAAATATCTCAAAATTTTCTCATATAAAACTTCACATAATCTTTCTCAATTTGAATCTTAACAAGATCGAATTTAGAAATCTCAATTATTTCCAAATATCTTTAGTTATTAAATTGGAAAAAAATAATTTTCTTTTGAAAATTTTATTTTATTAAAAGAGAATAATCTTTAAATCATTAACCAAAAGTACTTAAAATTTTAAAATTTTTCTTTAATTCAAGATTTAATTATCTTAACCTTTTTATAAATTAATTTTCATAAAATGACTTCTTTTTAAATAAATACTAAAATTTTTTATTCTAAATATTAAAAGTAAAATTAATAAAAATAATCTCTAAGAAGAAATAAAAGATAATAAAAATTTAAAAAGTATGGTAAAAAAATTCTTACTGAGTTTTAACTTTTTGTCATGCTTGCTATATGCTCAACTTCATATCACAAGATCATCAATCATAATCAAATATTATCAATCACAATATCATCAATCACAATAAAAAATGTCAATCACAATTAAATAATATCGATCAAAATTAAATATTATCAATAATAATCAAATACTAATAATTATAATCAAATCAATTAAATATAATTCAAATTTTAATGGTTATTTAAATTATCAAAATTAATTTTGAGTCCTTATACTCCATTCCTTGCATAGGTCTATGTAAGTCCATATAATCCAGTCCTTGCATAGGTATAGTTTAGCCCATATAGGTCAAACTAGTCTAAGTCTTTACATAAGTTCAGTCCAGGTCGTATAGGTTATGAAAGTCTAGGTCCTTGTATAGGTATGTCAGAGTTAGTTACATCAGATATTTAATTTAAAATTTATTATAAATTTTAAGTTAAGAAGTTAATATTTTAAAATAATAATATTATTAAATTTAAAAGGAGTAGGGGACTTCTTCCATTATTCTTATGTCTTTTCATATTATATTCTTATCTCACTCTCCTTTACCTCTTGTATCCTGATTCGTTAATGAAGATTCGTACGCGTCTCGTCTCTGAGTTCTAAAACATACAAATTTCATTTTAATATAGTTATAAGATGAAAATTAAGATTTCTACTTAAAATAGAAATGGTAAATTTTGAATAGTGAATAGTGAATAGTAAATAGTGAATAGTAAATAGTAAATCATGAATAGTAACAGTAAATAGTAAAATGTGAATAGTAATAGTAAATAGTAAAACCTGAATAGTAATAGTAAATAGTAAAATGTGAATAGTAAAGGTAAATAGTAACAGCAATTAGTAATTTACTATTGAAATAGTATTTTACTATTTAGAATAGTAACTTAAAATAATATTATATCCAGTATAATAATAGATTTCTAAAACGATATAAAAATAACCCTAAAAATATAAAAGAGATGTATTCTTACCTTAAAATTTTAGCAGAATCTCATTCCAAAAAAATTATTTCTCTCTCTTACTTCCACCACTATCTCTCTAGCACTACTATATCAAGAAAACTTAATAAGAAAACTGTGATTTCCTTCGTTCCTTCGCTCGGTATTTATAGAAAAGAAATTTACTATGCATTCTATTATTTTATTATAAAAGTACTGTACAAAAATTAAAATTTTCATATAGATTACTGTGCAAAGTTTGAAAATTTTAGAAATGTACAGTGTTTTTCACATGAAGGAATCTAATGAAGTATGAGGGGAGGTGCAAATAGTAATTTAGGAGGTGCAAATAGTAATTTAGGGGTGGTACAAATAGTAATTTAAGGGTGATGCAAATAGTAATTTAAGGGGTACAAATAGTAATTTTTCATTTTTTAATAATTATATTTTAAATTTTTTTAAATAAATTCTGAAAAATATACTGATCAAAAACTTCTAAAGGTCTATGGTCAAATTCCATTAGGATTTTAATATAAAATTTTCTATAATAAATTAAAATAAAAATAGGGGTGTTACAAGTGTTATGTCCATATTGTACTTGTATTGCTTAAGAAAAGCATCTGCCATGTCTTTCCAACATCGGATGTGTGTCCTTTCAAGATGTTTGTACCAACTAAGAGCTGGCCCAACAAGACTATCCTGGAAGAAGTGAATCAGTAGCTTCTTATCATGAGAATATGCAGCCATCTTCCGACAATACATTGTCAAATGATTGTGCAGACATGTGGTACCCACGTATCTGTCAAATTTAGGCAGCTTGAACTTTGAAGGGATAACTACATCTGGTACCAGGCATAATTCAACAACATTTATTGTACCTAGACTGTTTCCTCATTCAACAGCCCGGAGCCTTTCTTCCAACAGATCTATTTTCCCTCTTGGCAAAGAAACAGTGACAGTATTTGGGTTCATTGTACCGAGGACAGCATTTTGAACAATATCTTGATGAACAGAAGGCTGGTGTGTCATTGGTATGTAAGCATGGTAGGATGGGTTGAATGACATAGTTGGGCGTATGATATTGGGTTGTGGGGTGGCTTGTAGTTGGGTTTGAGCATTTTGGGGAATGGTTGTTATTTGGTTGGCAATAGGAGGGTTGGGAGTTTGTTGGGTGGCGGAAGGATTTTCCTGAGTTGGATTAGGATTCATAGGGTAATATCCTTGGGGTAAACCATATGACGGCCATGCATATGTTTGTTGAGCATTCCTGTCTTGGGAAACAAAGTATAGAAATAGCATACCATAAGGTTGGTGTTGAACGGGTTGAGATTCTACTACTGGAGTAGGGTTATTTGTATGTATAGTCAAGGGTATAAGATTCCCTTCCTGATCTTGCAAGGTAGCACCAGGATCTTCACTTGTTACAGAGGATCCCCCTTCTATGACCTTTTTCTCTAGGAGCTGGACCATTTTTACCATTTGCTTCTTGAGCTGATTGACCTCATTCCTTAAATCATCTACAGTAGATGGTTCCGTCTCTGCCATGAGTCTTGGTTGCAGTCTAGTCCTATAAGGATGCCTTGAGCCTTTCGTACCCGTGATGTGGTTAAGTATAAAGAAACCCCTTTAGCACAGAAATAAATAATGTTAAATGACATAAAGAGACTTAAAGTAAATACGTGATGAATTTTAAACATCGGTAAGCAAAGATAAACCTTTCTTTTAGAATGTCTTTTTCCAAAGTACTAAGTTAGGGAAAAATGGAAATTCAACATGAGATTTATTCATTGTTCAACAGGTTCTAATATATTATTTGTTACAACAAATCAAAATCAATTCTCTCTCGCTCTAGCAATCAAGACCTTCATTTCATCCAATCGCCCCTTGCAGTATTGAATGAATGTTATAATTTCTTTCGGTGTAGAAAATGGATTCATCATTGCTTCGGCCTTCTCCAACAGGTAAGGAATATCTCCAAGTGTTCTATTAGCAAGACCGACTAAGTTAGAAAAATGGTTTCTCCAAGAATAGACAAGACTTTCCAACTCAACCCTCTCTAGGGTCATTAAAAGTATAATTTCTTTATATCTATCTTTATCTTCCATGGCTTGCCATTTTTCCTCATTTATCTCACGCTCGCAAGCACTGACGGCATCTCTGACTTGTCGTTCCAGTTCATTAATTCGTGCTTGCATAAGGTTCTTTTGAACTTGAGCTTCTTCTTTTGTCTTGGCTAAAATTTCTCGTAACCGCCCTTTGTCAGCCAATATATCATCCTTTTGCTTCTCTTTGGTTTTCAATTGGTTGTTCGCTGTTTGGAGGCATTGATCCAATTGCCTTGTATGTTCTCTTTCAATCCGTTGCTTCTTACTGACATCTTTAAAGGCAGTTTCTAATTCATACCTTTTTCTCTTAAGGGAAGCATTGTCTTGTTGAATCTTGATTAATTCATCCTCTAATGCTTGATTTTTCTTCATCATTTCAGCTAGCTTATTTTTCAGGTTTTCAATCTCTTCTCTTTTAGTAGGAAGTGTGTTTTTTACATGAGGACTATGATCTTTGAAGGGTAACTTGATAATAGCTACCCTATTTAAAATCCATTGGTGGTAACTTTCCTTTGCAGCATAACTTCAGACACCCAACTCTTTTCCCTTCCTATGAACCTTGGACCAAGCCTCAATGACAGTTTGGATAACAAAGCATTGTTCCCCTCTATATAGTAATGAAGGAAAGGTGTTACCGTTTCTTCTTCCAGAGGTTGAAACATAGGATAAGCAAGCTGTCTTTTTGTAATGATAGGATTGTAGTTGATGTATCCTTGAGTTCCCATGAGAGGTACATTAGGAAATTTCCCGTAACAGTAAATAATGGAATCCACATTCATCCACTGAGGGTACCACCGAATCATGTTTATAGACAAACTTGCTAGATGTCCTGCCCATTCCCTATTAGTCTTCTTAGTTAGCCGAAGGAGCTTCAAATCAGAGAGAGAACATTTGATCTTGCCAACTTGATTGAATACATAAGAAGTAAGCCACAGATACAACGCAGGTAGACAACAGACGATCTTTTTCATATTTCGGTTGTGACAAGAATCCATTCTACAATAGATGTCAGCTAAGACAGCGGTAATGGAACTTTCTCCTCTGATCTTTCAAGCCAAGAAAACATCAATTGCCTTGAAATCAATGTAATTATCAAGACTGAGGAAAAGGACCACACCATAAATGGATAATGCCAAAGTGTCAATAAAGACATCCCATTCTCCGTTCCCTGCCTGACTAAGGAGTTGCTGCTCAAAGAAGGTTAGCGCAAAGCCTGAAATCTGATTCCTGTTTAATTGAGCCTTTTCAAGAATATCAGGATCTATCTTGATAACACGAGCTACACTGAAAATAGAAGCATTATGTTTGGTCCATCGATAAGCTTTCAAATCTTCCAATGGCAAGCCAAATATCTGCTCAAATTCTTCTAGAGTGGGAGCTAATTGGAAGTCTTTGAATGTAAAACAGTGGAGAGGGGAATCAAAATATTGGGCTAAAGCAGTAAGGGCCCTTTCTTACTTCAACCTCCAAGAACTTCAGGATCTTTCCATACTTCCTTACAAAGGTCACTTTCTGAGTAATATCCATCCGTTTGCCCAAGGATAACAGATTGCTAGTATTTGATTTCATGATTTTGAGGTGTAACAAAATTTTCAAACTAGTTGCCTTCACTTCCTCATCACTTGATCTCATGTTAAATTCCATTTTTTTGTGATACTTACTAATATTTAAATTTCACCTTTAACAAAAGAAATGAATGAATCAGATTAACAAAAAAAAGGTTTGATAAATATCATCCTCACATAACAGTGTGATAATATTTATCATGACTTAAGTTTAGAAAATGTACATTTATTGATGATTTTTTTAAAAAAAAGAAAACTTTGTGCGAATGAATAGAAGATAAAAGGAATGTCTACCCAATTGTGTCTTAGACAAGGTAACCACCTAATTGGCTCTAAGGCTCTTTAATCGCGTTTCCTTAAAAGGTGGTTGTTGTAACTCATTCTAAGAAGGCCACTAGAGCTCTGATCTTTAGCTATGAGTCTTATGCCAAAAGTAGGGAATCCTACTTAGTGCGGACATCATAACTAAGATAACACCCTAGTTGAGATTTTCACACGAATCATGATAGGACGTATCGTCCTAAATGACACCGCTAATAATCTCTCCTAACCTATGTCTTTTGCAGGGCCCATGAATAGGGTCCCTTAGTGTGTGCATTATGGTGAATGTGAAGTGTGTGGGGCATTCATACCTGAATTTTTACCCATTCTTCACAATGAAAAAATATAAGACAAAACAAATATCACATGTCTTCTACCCTATGATTCTAAATTAAAGTAATAAAGAAGTAAAAAAAAATGTAAAATCTAAGATAAATAGAAGATTAGATGAACGGCGAGAATAACATAATAAATAAATATGAAGGATGAAATAATTAACAATCAATAAAATACACAAGATCAATTTAACGGGCTTGACTCTCAAAAATGTCCCCAGTGGAGTCGCCATCTGTCACGACTGGGGTCTCGGCATACGACGCAGACTGGTTAAAGAAAATAAAAATGAAACTACATTGGAATGAGGCCCTTAGACGTCTAAAAAATAAAGGGTTCAGTGAGTCGCCACTAATATTTATCAAGGAAAATATCAGAAAAAACCTTTAAATAGCACTGGTTTTTAAAATGAGATTCTGTTTAGTCCGGGAGTCGAATTACAGGAGGGGAAGGTATTAGCATCCCACACTGTTCATCCTAAAACGGTTACCCAAATTGATCATGTTTAATTTTTCAGAAAAATAATTATCAAATATTTCACCTTTCATAAAAAAATAATAATGATAAATGCTATTTACAGACAATATACATAATAATAAGGATATTTTGAAAATATAAAATAAAATTAAATAATAAAACACATCACCTAAATTTTCATCATTTTTAGTTCAAAGAAAAAAAATAAACAAACAAGTGATTAAAAGACAATAAAGTAAGTAAAAATGCTATAAGACCTCTCGTCTCCATTATTTTCTAGTAAATAAAAAAACAATCCATTGATTTTATTGGGAAATATATGGTTCATAAAAAAATGAAAGGGTAAAAAAATAAACATAAAAAGGAAAAAAATGAAACTAAATATATCAATATGAAAATAAAAAAATATATGCATTTAATTAATTAAAATTAACAAATGAATCTTATTCAATTATTTTTTTTTAAAAAGATTAATAAGATGTCTCATCTAAATTAATCTCATTTTGAATTTAAAAGAAAGATAGATGAATAAATAACATACTATTTATTTGTCTTTCTCTTTATCATTTTTTATGATAATAATTTTTCTTAATTAATAAAAAGTTGTTAAGAGAAAATAATAGGAAATCATGGCAATAAATAAAATGGATAATTACATATATATATATATATAAACTACTCAAAAATTATCAATAAAATAAAATAAAATAAAATAAAATGAAATGAAATAATATGGGTAAATAAAGAGAAATGAAAGGATAAATAATAATAAGTAAATAATCATTTAAAACTAAACATAAGAAATTGTATATATATGAAATATAAAATTAAATGGTTATTGTAAAAGATAATTTCAAAATTATTATAGAGTAAATAAATAAGGTAAAAAAACTAAAGAATGGAAGAATGAAGTATAGAAAAATAAAATAAAAGTGTAAAAAATAAAACAAAATAAAAATAAAAATAGAAGCATAAGAAAATAAATGAACAAATAAGTAACTGTAGGAAAATAAAATATAGAAAAAATAAAAGTACATAAAAGTAAAAGTACAAAAAAAATAAAGGGTGGAAAAATAAATACATAAAATAAATGGAGAAAAATAAATAAATAAAAGGGAAAAAAATAAATACATAAAAAATAAAAGACATAAGACTAAATAAATAAAAATAAAAGGGGCAGAAAAATAAATAAATAAAAATAAAGGGTAGAAAAATAAATAAATAGAAATAAAAGGACAGAAAATACATAAAAATAAAGGGTAGAAGAATAAATAAATAAAAATAAAAGGATAGAAAAATAAATAAATAAAAATAAAAATGTAGAAAATAAATAAATAAACTAATAATTGCAGAAATATAAAGTATGGATAAATAAAGTACAGAAAAATAAATTAACAAAAATAAAAGTGCAGAAAAGTAAATAATGAAAAATAAAAGTGCAGAAAAGTAAATAAAGAAAATAAAAGTACAAATAAATAAATAAAGATAAAAATACTGAAAAATAAATAAATAGATAAATAATTGCAGAAAAATAAAGTGTAGGAAAATAAAGTACAGGAATATAAATAAAAAAATAAAAGTGCAGAAAAAAATAACAATTAAATAAAGACAAATGAATAAAGATAAATAAACATCATTGTATTAATAAAAAATACCTTAGTACAAAAACAATTAAATAGGAACCAGAACGGAAGTCGGGATATCAATTTCGTGTAAATTTCCTTTGTTTTTGGCTTCGTTTGGACTTGATTTAAGGGTGTTTAGACACCGGTTACAACACTTAGACAATATTTTGGCTCACAAAACTCACATACTAAGACATACTAGAATGATGCACTCATTTTGCTAACAATAATTACATAACATAATTTTAGGAAACAAAAACTTCTAAGAAATCTTTCAAAAATTTAGCACTCTTTCACCTCTTTTTTCTTCTTCCTCCTCAAATACCTTAACATCACCTGCTATTTATAGAAGAAAATTGGCCTTGGATTTCCCATAAAATGACATCACTTTCCTACTTTTCCAATTTGTCTAAATTTGATGTCAATTTCCCCAATTTTCTCCAATTATCCAACCAAACTGGGTCCCACCTCAATAAACCACCAAAAACTTCCTTTCTTTTTTTTATTTTCATTTTTTAGTTTTATTGGGCCTATTTTTGATTTTTTAGACCTTTTTTTGGGCCTATTTTTTGTTTTTTCAGATCTATTTTTGCCCTTTTTTAATTTTTTTAAAATTATTTTTTTTATTTTTTAAATTCTGAATACAAATGAGTAATCACTTACTCTTATGAAAACATAAATTATTTATTACACATGTGGCCATAAATAAAATATCCAATAAAGATAAATTACTACCCATGCTACAAGGAGTAAGAAAGTAGTCACCAAACATCGGTTTCCCTCCCTTATTCTTTCCTCTTAGCTTTGGTATTCATTGGCCATTGCTTGAGAAAAATTATGGAAGATGGTTGATGAAAGGAGAGGTGTGGTAGGAAATGAAGAGAGATTGAGTATTTATAGAAATGGAGAAGGTATACTATTCCAACGGTTACTATACACACAGTCACTATGCAATTTTTATTTTTTTATTTTTTAAAATAAAAATAAATATACTTTTTTCAATATATATTTTTGCTCTCTTTTTTTCTCTTTTTTTTCTTTTTTTAATATATATATATTAATATTATATATATATATATATATATATATATATATATTGTCGGACAAAAATAGGAGTTCACACTGACTTACTTTTGTTTTTTAACTTCGGGCAATCTTTCTTTCAATGTCCCTTCTCTCGGCAAAATGCATATTCATCTTTTGCTAGCTTGGACGGTGACTTAGATCTCCCTTTCTTCCCTCTAGTATAGGATTGTGTTCTTCCCCTAACAACCAGAGCTTCTGTTGTTTCATTTGTACTGCTTCTTTTGTCCTTCCTCCTTAGTTCATAACTATATAAAGCAACACAAACCTCACTTGGGGAGATAGCAACTTTCCTATTGAGTAGAGTAGTTTCAAGAAACTCAAACTTCTCAAGAAGAGACCTCAACAACATCAGGGCCAAATCTTCATCCTTGAATGTCTCATCCATATTCACAAAATCAAACACAAGCTTATTAAAACAGGTGATGTGATCATTTAAAGTGGTACCAGCAGTATATGTGAATTGAAACAACTTTTTCTTCATATATATAGCTTATTCTGATTGCTTTTCTTCAAGAATTTCTCCTCTAGTTCCTTCCACAATTTATTTGCAGAAGTCTCCTTGCAAAACACATACTTCTACTATCTTGAAAGGCATGAACAAATAGTACCACATGCTAATCGATTGGCCGTCTTTCATTTTTTCTCTTCAAAATATCTAGCCTTGTTGAAAAAGGGCATCGAACACCTCACACTGCCACATGCCAAAATGGTCAGTACTATCAAAAAGTTCAACGGACAATTTTGTGTTCCCCACTCTCGTCAGAATAGATAAGGAAGACTCTGTTTTTTGAGGTGGATGTTCCCTCTTCATTGGTTTTCTTTTGCTCACTCATTTTGGTAATTATTAGCTATCAAAATCTGGAACGCCTAGGCCTAATGGAATCTTTTCTGATGTGAAAGATCAGTCTATACTGTAATCATAGAGCATACTTCAAAACCAATTAGCTCTGATACCAATTGTTGTGGAATTGAAATAGTATTCCACCCATCTTCAATTGTAGTCCGTAAATAATTGTACTAAAAATTACGCTTACTAATTCCCAGGAAGGACTGGGGGGGTCACAAACGGTCCCACTTAATACCCATTCTCCTTAGATAGAATTTTCTATGCAATTAATAGCACAATAACTCACAACAGCTACAACAAATAAAGCTATTAAATAACCAATAAAGAAAACCAAAATTTAAAGAGGTTCGACTAATTTTGCCTAAGTTCTTAGACACCACTCAATTAATATTTCACTCTAGAAATATTACAAAAGGGAGAGAAAGAATAAACAAAAGCCTTTATAATTAATTTAGACAATTGTGGGATGGTTTCAAACTATACAAGGGGGTTTCCTTATATAAGCTTGGAAGGTCTCCCCTCCCTTTAAAACTTTCAATGTGAGACTTCACACAACTAACAAAGTATATATGATTTTGTTAAGTAAAAAATATTTTAAATATGCATTCTTATATGAAATGTTTTGTTGTTTTAATGTTGGGTGGTTAGGTCCAAGTGGGATAGGTTTTTATTTAGCTTTCAGGTGAGCTTTTAAGGTTGTTAAATATTAGTATGTAGAGCTGGTAATAGTTGTAACATACTTTTTATTCTAAAAAGTAAAAAAAAAATCCCTTCTATTATGAATACTTTATGGATGTCCAATTGCCTATAAAAGGACTCCAAGGCAAGGTAAGCAAATACACACATAACTTCAATTCTTCAATTCTCTTCTCTATTCTCTTCTATTCTCCTTTCCCATTCTTCTTCCACCATAATTTTAGTTTATTTTATAACATGTTATCAGCACGAGGTTCTGATCAACTGAGATCTAGTCAAGACTACGAAAGATAATACATGATTTTATTATTATTCTTGATAATTTTAATTTATATACCTTATATCTTATGTTATAAAAGGTTCCTAAAGAACTTATATTTTAAACATCCCAGAAGGATGTATAAGATTATATCTATATCATAAAAAAATATAGGTTCTTGAAGAACTTATTTAAAAACATTCTTGCAGGATGTATACAATTGATAGTTAAATAACTCGGAATTCTTGAAGAATTCTTGAAAATATTTATTGATAGTTCCTGAAGAACTACAATCTAAGAAATTTATAAAAAAATAAAATCATACATTTAACTGTATGCGTATAATGTATTATTACCTGTGTTGCTCTTTACTTGATTATTAAATTTTACACCTGATAGATGTCCAATTCATATATATTTTGCATGGTTAATCAAGCATAAATTGGATATAATATGCAATGTTTGTCAATTTTGTAAGCTAAATAGAACATAAATTGTAATATGAACATTGTACAAGTGGTTGGTTAATTTTGTTGCAATCTCAGGAAAATTGAAGAAGAAAGCAAGAAAGATCCTTTCAAAGAAGAAAGAAGAAGAGAAAAGAGAAGAAGAAAATTCACCAAGTGTTGAGCAAGGAAGTGACTTTCGCTCAAGCGGAGGTTATCTCGCTTAGGCGGCATGGAAAAACAAGGAATTAAAGTATCAGGTGAAGATTCGCTTGAGCGAGGCGTTATTCGCCCAAGCGAAATCGAGCCAGTAAAGAATGATGAAGCCTTCGCCCGAGCGAATCCATTGCGCTTAAGCGATAATTGTACAGAATAGAATTACACATGAATCGCTCAAGCGTTTGGGATAAAACATTGAGCGAAATTTCTCTAGAATGCAAAAATGAAGAATTCGCTCAGGCGAAAGAATTAATGAAGCCGGCGAAATTCTTCCAGTATGTCACAATGTAAAGGTCGCTTGAGCGACATTATTTCGCTCAAGCGAAATTGGTCCAGAGCCTAAAATCAAAGGATTCGCTGGAGCGGATAAAAGAACAGCTTAAGCGAAAAAGAATAAAGTATCAGATATGAAGATTCTCTTAAGCGAATCTGAATCGCTTGAGTGAATAAACATGTAGGTGAAGCAGGACCAACAGCTTTCTTGACGTTGAAGTTTTCTAGTCGCTTGAGCGAAACTTAAACTCGCTTGAGCGAGTATTCCTTTATATAAGCAATCAAGAGGGTTATACTTCAAGGGGGCTGGATAGTTTTGAAAGAAACACTTGGTACTCTTTCTTTCCTTCATCTTTTCTAAGCTTGTAATGACCACCATGAGTGGCTAAACCTCTCCTTGGGATTGGATGTAGCCTTTCTTACTTGAAGATCATAAATGATATATTCATGAATCGGGTAAATTTGTTCTATGATTCTTGGTATTTCGTTTCATGTTTATTGCATGGAGTTGTTTGATCAACAATTTCTCGATTTAAGTTACCGTTTGTTGTTGGAAAATAACTTTCGAAAACATATCTAAATTAAATGCTCATTGTGAGTAAATAACCAGGGATGGTATTTAACGCAGTGAACGTCCAAACAATCGGCCGTAATGCTGGAATGGATTTGAAACGATCAAGGGATTGACGTTATCAAATCTATTCTTATGAATTTCGTAGTCAAGGAATTGATACGAATGACATTGATTGTGACGTAAAGTATTATAGTTCAAACCCCGTTTTCATGAATATACGTTGTGCATCGGAAGGTAAGATCGGTGAATCCTAATCCCAGTTTTTATAACTTGACAAACTCCTTTTATTTCATTGCATCTCGTTCATATATTGCATTTTATATTTTGAACTCAAAAACCATGAAAATAATCGTTTTAATCCGCCGTAATATTTTAAGTTTCAATTACTGATGATCCTTAGTGGGAACGATATCTTTTATAACTACAACTACCGTGTTTAAAACTTGGCACGTTCCTTTGAGTGTATTATACAAACTTGATTCTTTTAAAATACACTACCAAGTTTTTGGTGCCGTCCGCCGGGGATCGAAGTAATTGAATTAAGTTATTACGGTGTGTGAGTACTGTACGTATTGCATTTTTGTGTTGTTTTGTATCATTTTCTTGGTTAACCTCTCTTTTGCTAGCTTTGCTTATGATATTAAGAAGTCAGGGATTCAAAGAACAGGCTGAAATAGATCCTGAAATTGAGAAGACTTTGAAGAAAATCAAAGCCAAAGCTATAGCACAACAAGAGGAGGACCAATCTTCTTCTTCTTCCTCTCTAATCTCAACACCAACAACCACTCCGAAATCTGAAGCAAATATGGAAGGACGTCAACCACCAAGGCGTACCTTGGGAGACTATGCCAACCAACAAGGACCCAGATATTTTTCAAGCATAGCAATCCCACAAACCAGAGCTTTGGAAATGAAACCAGCATTTCTTAGCTTGATTAGTGCTTACCAATTTACTGGGATGTCACATGAAGACCCATATACTCACTTAGCTACATTTTATGAATTGGTAGGTACTATAGGCTTTGAGCAAGGAGATCTTGAATCAGCATATCTCCGCTTGTTCCCATTTTCTCTAGCTGGAAAGGCCAAAGGATGGTTGCAATCGCATCCAAACCAAAGCTTGAATAATTGGTCTAATGTGGAGGAGAAATTCATGTTTCGTTTCTTTCCACCGTCAAGGTTCATAAAAGAAAAGTCTGACATTTCAACTTTCCTTCAAGGAATGGAAGAACCTTTTTGTGAAGCATGTGACAGATTCAAGTCCTTATTGCGCAAATGTCCAAATCATGGATTTGAAGATATAGCACAGCTGAACATTTTCTACAATGGGCTAAGGCCTGACACAAAGATGATTTTAGACGCTGCTACTGGCAGAACAATGATGACAGTAGATGCTGACCAAGCTACCAGAATCATAGAAGCTTTGTCATCCACAGACTATCAAGCACAGCATGATAGACATCAAGTACAAAAGAAAGGAATCCTTGACCTGAATACTTCTGATGCTATTTTAGCTCAAAACAAAATTCTGACCCAACAGATTGAAGCCTTAACTCAACAGATGGCCAAACTTCCTCAACAATTGCACTCAGTTCAATCTGCACAACCTCAGCAACAAATGAATGCAAGATGTGATTTTTGTGGAGGTGACCATCCAAATGGACATTGTGGGTCGCAGGAAGAAGCTGTCCATTACATGAACAATCAAGGTAGACAAAATAATTTTAATTCCAATTTTACTAATCAACCATTTCAGGGATGGAGGAACAATGCAAATCAAGGCCAAGGTTGGAGGCAAGAGGCTAGCACATTCAACAGACCACAGGCCAACCAACAAGGACCGTCTCTGATGGAAAAGACAACAAGATTGGAAGATACATTGGACAAGTTCATGCAGGCTTCTCTAACAAATCAGAAGAACACAGAAGCTTCCATTAGGAATCTAGAACTCAGGTTGGACAGCTCGCCCGTCAAATGGCAGAACAAAAAAGACCTCAATATAGAGCCAACACTGAAGCGAATCCTAAGGAGCAATGTCAGGCAGTGATGACCAGAAGTGGAAAAATCACAGGTGTAGAGTTAGGTGAAAAAGAAAAGGAAGAAGAAAGATATTTGAAAGAAAAATAAAAAGAAAAAAATAGAGAAAAAGATGAGAATAAAAAGAGTGAGACTGTAAATAAAGAAAAAGAAAAGGAGAAAGATAAAAAGAGTGATGTAGAGAAAGGAAAGGTGAAGGTGGATGAAGGTATACCACAGCTGAAAAGCATGCCTTATCCCAAAAATCCTTTAAAGCGGGATAAAGAGAGGCAGTTTGCTAGGTTTATGGACATATTCAAAAGATTACAGATTAATGTGCCATTCATGGAGGCCATGGAGCAGATGCCTACTTATGCAAAATTTATGAAGGATTTACTGACCAAGAAAAGAAGATTTTTTGAGGAGACAGTAGAATTAGAGGCCGGGTGTAGTGCTATAATTCAAAAAGCATTACCGCAGAAGACCAAAGATCCGGGAAGCTTTACAATTCCTGTCACCATTGGTAGTCTGCCAGTAGGAAAAGCATTACTCGACCTAGGAGCAAGCATTAATCTGATGCCATTATCTATGTTGAAGAGAATTGGTGATCTGGAAATTCGACCAACTAGAATTAGCTGATAGATCAATGAAATTCCCATATGGAGTTACAGAAGATGTTCTAGTGAAAGTAGACAAATTCGTGTTTCCAGTAGATTTTGTGATCATGGATATGGAAGAAGATTCTGAAGTATCGTTGATCTTGGGACGACCATTTATGAAAACTGCAAAAGTTATCATAGATGTTGATGACGGGAAATTAAAAGTAAAAGTCCAAGATGAGGAAGTCAATTTTGATGTTTTTGAAGCCATGAAATATCCTGCAGACAAGTAGAGTTGCTTCAAAATTGATGCGGAAGAGGAGACAATTTCAAAACAGCTTCACAAGATGAATAATTCAAGTCCTCTTGAAAAGGCTCTAGTGAATGCTGTTGAGAGTTTTAATAATATGGAGATGAATGAAGTGCAAGAGATTTTGCAAAGTCTTGAAGCCGGTAAGGTGATAACAAGCGAGAAAAGCAAAGTGGAAGAATTGGATGAAAAACAAAGTCCTCAGGTTCATAAGATAGAATTGAAAGAATTACCTCCAAATCTGAAATATGTCTTTTTAGATGACCAAGGTAATAAACCAGTAATAATCAGCAGTACTTTGTTGAAATATGAAGAAGAAAAGCTGATTGAAATTCTGAAAAAGAATGAGCAAGCTATTGGTTGGAAACTAAGTGATTTGAAAGGCATCAGTCCATCATATTGTATGCATCATATTTTTATGGAGCAGGAATATAAACCAGTGGCTCAACCTCAAAGACGGTTAAATCCAATCATGAAAGAGGTCGTGAAGAAAGAGGTGCTGAAGTTGCTTGAAGCCGGAATGATCTACCCTATTTCAGATAGTATATGGGTGAGCCCAGTTCAAGTGGTACCAAAGAAGGGTGGCATGACGGTGGTGAGGAATGAAAATAATGAGTTAATTCTAACCAAAACAGTAACGGGATGGAGAATGTGCATAGACTATCGAAAGCTCAACCAAGCAACAAGGAAAGATCATTTTCCATTGCCATTCATAGACCAAATGCTGGAAAGATTGGCGGGACAAGATTATTATTGTTTTCTGGATGGATACTCAGGCTATAATCAAATAGCAGTGGCTCCAGAAGACCAGGAGAAAACAACATTTACTTGCCCTTTTTTTGCATATCGAAAGATGCCTTTTGGACTATGCAATGCTCCAGCCACTTTTCAACAGTGCATGCTGGCAATTTTTTCAGACCTTGTGGAAAAATGCATAGAAGTCTTCATGGATGACTTCTCCGTCTTTGGTAAATCATTCCATTCTTGTTTAGAAAACCTTGATACCGTGTTGAAAAGGTGTGTGGAAACCAATTTAATGCTCAATTGGGAAAAATGTCACTTTATGGTAACTGAAGGCATAGTGTTGGGTCACACCATTTCAAACAAAGGCATTGAGGTGGACAGGGCAAAAGTTGAAGTTATTGAAAAATTACCCCCACCAATAAATGTCAAAGGTGTCAGGAGTTTTCTAGGTCATGCAGGATTTTACCGAAGATTTATAAAAGATTTTTCGAAAATTGCTAAACCTTTGAGTAATCTGCTGCAAAAAGATAATTCTTTTCAATTTGATAAATCATGTCTGCTTGCTTTTCAAATGTTGAAGGAAAAACTAACTACTGCACCTGTCATAGTTGCACCCGATTGGAATCTTGATTTTGAAATCATGTGTGATGCAAGTGATTATGCAATAGGTGCAGTGTTAGGATAAAGAAAATCCCGAATTTTTCATCCAATACATTACGCTAGTAAAGTTTTGAATGAAGCTTAAATTAATTATGCCACAACTGAAAAAGAATTACTAGCTGTTGTGTATGGGCTTGAAAAATTCAGATCATACTTAATTGGTGCACGAGTTATAGTTTTTACAGATCATGCAGCAATCAAGTACTTGATGAATAAATCTTATTCCAAGCCAAGATTAATTAGGTGGATTTTGCTGCTACAAGAGTTTGACTTAACCATTCTTGACAAAAAAGGCAGTGAAAATCACATTGCAGATCATTTGTCCAGACTAATTAATGATGAAGTTACAAAGATACAGCCTGAAGTTCCAGAACAATTTCTAGATGAAAGGCTGTTGTTGATTCAAGAGAGGCCATGGTTTGCCGACATGGCTAATTTCAAGGCTGCCGGAGTGATTCCTGAAGATTTTACATGGCAGCAAAAGAAGAAACTTCTGAAGGATGCACAACAATTTATTTGGGATGATCCTTACTTATTTAAGCTTGGATCAGATAATATTTTGAGAAGATGTGTATCTGAACAAGAAGCCAAGAGTATTCTGTGGCACTACCATAGTTTAGCATATGGAGGACATTTCAATGGGGAAAGGACCGCTGCCAAGATCCTACAATCAGGTTTTTTCTGGCCCTCTTTATTTAAAGATGCTAACTCTTTTGTGCAGAGCTGTGAGACATGTCAGAGAAGTGGAAGTATTTCAAGGAGGAATGAAATGCCACTAACAACCATCTTAGAAGTAGAGGTTTTTGATTGTTGGGGCATAGATTTTGTTGGACCATTACCATCATCACTTTCCAATGAATACATCCTGGTAGCTGTTGATTATGTTTCGAAATGGGTCGAAGCAATGGCTTGTGCAAAGGCAGATGCCAAAACTGTAATCAAATTTTTGAAGAAAAATATTTTCAGCAGATTTGGTACTCCCCGAGTTCTGATAAGTGATGGAGGATCTCACTTTTGCAACACACAACTTCAAAATTGTTTAGAACATTATGGTGTTAGGCATAAGGTGACTTCTCCCTACCATCCACAAGCCAATGGCCAAGTAGAAGTGTCTAACAGGGAAATCAAAAGAATTCTGGAAAAGACAGTTTCCCAAAGCAGAAAAGATTGGTCTTTAAAGTTGAATGACGCTTTGTGGGCGTACAGAACAGCTTTTAAAGCTCCAACAGGGTTCTCACCCTACCAATTAGTCTACGGAAAGAGCTGTCATTTACCTGTGGAGTTAGAACACAAGGCCTATTGGGCAATGAAGTTGCTCAATTTTGATCCTGAAGCATCAACAAAGAAAAGAAAGATTCAGTTTGAAAAACTGGGAGAATGGAGGCGAGAGGCTTATGAATCATCAAGAATTTATAAAGACAGAATGAAAGCCTACCGTGATAAAAAGATTTTAGCAAAAAGCTTCTACCTAGGACAAT
Source organism: Clitoria ternatea (assembly GCA_037962975.1). Classification (NCBI taxonomy): domain Eukaryota; kingdom Viridiplantae; phylum Streptophyta; class Magnoliopsida; order Fabales; family Fabaceae; genus Clitoria; species Clitoria ternatea. The sequence continues at coordinate 55,093,397 of CM075676.1, forward strand.
CAGTTCTTTTATTCAATTCAAGGCTAAAACTTTTTCCAGGAAAGCTGAAATCAAAATGGTCTGGACCTTTCCTTGTTAAAGAAGTCAAATCATATGGTACTGTTGAGTTGCAAGATCCTAAATCTGATAGACCCTGGACAGTTAATGGACAAAGACTCAAACCATATATGGGTGGCGGAGTGGAAAAGCTAGATATGCTGATCCACTTTATTGAAGAATAAAAATCAATCAGGCATCGAGCTAACGACGTTAAACAAGTGCTAACTGGGAGGCAACCCAGTGTGTTTGATTTGTTGTTGTTTCGTTTTGTTATAACTTGTAGTTGTGTAGTTGTGTGAATACTTTTGTATGATGTGCTTTATAAGTGAGTGAGAAGATCAAAGAAACCAAAGGATGGAATGATGAGATGAGTTTTGAAGAAAATGCCAGTGGAAGATTAAAATCTTTCAGTATGGAGCAATTCGCCCAAGCGAATGCTACTTCGCTTAAGCGAATAAGCCAAATACCCACATTCGCTCAAAGTCGCTTAAACGAAAAACTTCAATTTTGATACTGGACAGAATTCGCTTAAGCGACTCACTTTTGGCTTAAGCGAATATCACTTTCGCTTCAAAAATATTACTTTTCGCTCAGGCCAAGACTAAAGGAATAGCCACTGGACAATATTCGCTTAAGCTAATTGTATCCCGCCCAAGCGAATTTTGCAGAATTTTCATAACTTTGAAAAAATTCCATTTTCTGCAATTCTCGCTCAGGCGAATTAAGTCCTGCTCAAGCGAGTTATCTTCTATTAAACACTGGAACAAAATCGCCCAAGCGAGTACCTATCACTGAAGCAAGTTTTGTCCAGAAAGAAAACATTGCAAACTCGCTCAAGCGCCACTTATTTCGCCCTAGCGAATTTTATCCAGTGTCTAAAAGATATAGATTAGCCTAAGCGAAACTTATTTAATTCAAGCGTGAGGATTTTTGGGAGCATCAGGTATCTTTTCACTTAGATTTCTCTACAGCGAACCAGAATCGCTTGAGCGAAAGTTGAGATTGAAACTTAAAATTCGCTGCAGCGAATGGTTCTAGCCTGAGCGAATTTAAGCAGTTGCAGTTTTTAAAAGATGAATTAATCATTTGTCTTCAGTTACAATATTTCCTCTCTTTTAAAACCTCTCAGCCCACGAACTCCTCTCATCTCCGTCTTCGATTTCGAAGAATTTTCACTGGTTTCCTCCTCATTAGTTTTCATCAAGTTCTCATTTTTCTTTTATTTCCACAACTCTCAAGTAAGTTCTCTCACTTTTCACTCATCCCTTCATCTTCTCCAAGTTTCTCATGTTATGTATGCTCTTAAAACTTGAATGTTGCTTAGGATGAGGATCGTATGTTAGTTAGGGTTTGATTTTCACCTCTGTAATGTTGTTTTGCATAATGGTATCAAAATGTAAATCATGCCCTAGGATAAAGTAATGAGACCATTGGCAAGAAGCATGCTCTGTTTTTGATTATGGTGTGGCTGCTGGGATATAATGCATGCAACTACATGAAGTTTCTGATTAGGTTCTGTGTTGGCAAGAACAAATGACCATGTTCTGTTTTTGATTAATGACATCAATAGAACAGTGTTTTTTGTAACTGTTGAAACCTTTCGTCATGCTCTGTTTTTGGTTATGCTATATTCCATTGTTAGGAATAGTTGCAACTATTGTTAAATCTTTGCTTATCCATAATACACATGTCTGGTTTTGCCTACTAATAAAATGGTGTGTTTCAATGTATTTTTAGGCAATGGAAAGAACCAAAAACGCACAGGAAATTCAAAGAGAGCAATAACGGGCCGCTGCACACAGGGACAAAGGCAAACGAAAGCGCACATCCAACTCTTCTCCTTCCTTGAATCAGAAGTTCAGGACTAAAGAAACTCAAAAGCGGTTCCAAGATATTCACCACTGGACTATACTTCCAGAACGCTAAGTTGACTTGAGAGAAGGTGAATGTGATGAGTTTATGAATATGCTCAGGGAACGGAAGTGGTTGCGAGTTGCAAACCCTCGGGCTAAATATGACCCAAAACTGGTGAAGGAATTCTATGCTAACGCTTGGTGGACCGAAGGTGCCATAGACCGACGAGCTTGGGTTAGGGGTCACTGGATTTCCTACGATAGGGACACTATCAACGAGCACCTGGGAGATGTATTGCATTTGGAGGAAGGTGAACTGTGCACATATGGAAGATTGAAGAAAGACCGCCATGTGTTTTCCACGCAAGAGTTGGAATCAGCTCTCTGCCTCCCTATCCACCATTTTCAAAGGGGAGCCAACCAACATCGTACCCGACTCTTGAGGAAGGATATGAAGATGTTGACAAGGGTATGGACTACGTTTCTCTTAGCAAACGTGGTTCCAAATGCCTATGTCTCCGACCTTCCAGTACCTAAATGTGAACTTCTTCTCTGTATCTTGAATTCACGCATCACTGTAGACATTGCTCAGATTATATCAGATGAGATTTTCTATTTTGCTCAGCAAAACCCGAAGACTACGATCGCAGATGCAAAACCAAAAGGTACTTTGGGTTTTCCCACTTTTATTACAGGTCTTTGTGCATCACAGGGAGTCCATGTCGATCCGACCATCCCGATTCGACCTTCTATCGACAGAAAGTTTATTGATCAGAACTGTCGAATTGAGACACAATCCTCAACAGGACCTTCATCATCTACACAGCACGTTATATCACAGCAACAACCATCCTCACCTCTAGTTCCACCACCTCTCCAGCCACCGCCACCACCTACATGTGATCCAATCCTCCTCGTTCATCTTCTTCACATTGAGCGACAGCAGGCTGCTCTTCACAGAGGTATGCTGTACCATTACCGAGCTAGTTTGTGGAACGTGTCGCTTGGCCTGGGGACAGTCCCATTCTACCGGAGGAGGAGAGGCCAGCAGCTGACGCTGAGCAAGAGGCACCACCACCACCATCCACATCATCAGGACCAGCAGTTGTACCTGTCACAGCACCAGAGTCACAGGTAGCTAATACACAGACTCAGCAGCAGCAGGAGGCTGAGGACCGGGAGTTTGAAGAGCAACTGGATCAAGTGGTCATTGATATTGTGATGTCGCATGATTGAGCATGCTGCTGTGGTTCCTTTTTATTTTGTCAAGTTTATTTAAGCTTATGTTACTTTAAATTCAGTACTTATTGTTCAGTACTTCTATTTTATGTTAATTTCACATGATTTATAGTTACATTTTCATGTTTACGCCTAAATGACTTTTGTTACATACGTTAGTTGTAATGTTTAGGCACGGAAATTTTGTTTTAATGACATAGAAGAGTGAAGAAAGATGTGAATTAATCTTAGGCTTGCATAAAAGGAAGGATAACTAGTTTTGGAAAATCTGATAATTCTTATGAATGTTGAATGAATCTTTCTAATTCTTGAGTTAGGAATTAGTTCACAATGCTTGAACTCTTTTCTGTGGAAATAAAGAAATCAAGACAATTAAACCAGTGAGATAGTGCAACTTGAAACACCGAGAGTTCATTGATCTTTGTGTAATCTTTCATTGCATGAATTTCCGGCAAGGATTATTGCTTAGTCAAACATGGACAGGATAGAGGCAAACTTTGTGTAGAATAGGTTTAAACAAGAGCCAAAAAGCCAACCTTCAATAGTAAACAATCCAATTTTTGTGTTTAACCCCAATTGAGCCAAAAAGTTTCTTTTCTTAACCTTAGATCATGCTTGAAAAAAATACTAATCCAACCTTAATGCATGCTAAGGACAAGAACAATCTTTCAAGAAGGGTATGTGAAGAGTTTGGCTGTGATTGTCAAAAAGAAAAAATTTTTTGGAAAATAAAATAAGATCCTCCTACCAATGTCAAAGAACAAACAAAATAAAGGAGGAATATAAAGAAAAATTTAATGGCTTAAATGAAGAAAAAAAAAGCCAAGGCCAAGAAATCTAAGTGTCCTTAGTATGTCTTTGCATCCAAAGAAAAACCAATAAATTTCTTGTAAGCCTGGCCAAGTTACAACCTATTAAAGACCTCTTGATCCATGTTTGTTTGAGTGGTTATCTTATGCAGTGAAATGAAATGCAATGATTGAATAATACTTGACCAATGATAAAGAGAGCAAACACTCACCTGGAAGGTATAAACAGAGAGGATTTCTTGTTTTTACAGCAGAGTGGTTACTTGCAATTGTGTATCATGTTTTCAAACTTAGAATTTGGTTAGATGAATTGAAGCATGATTAAGGATTTATCATTTGTAAATAGTGAGAAGTTGTCCTTTATTTTATTTACAGCTGTGATTAATGAGGATCTTTGTTTCACTAAACTTTCTCTTGACCATTTGCTTGAGGACAAGCAAAGTTCTAGGTTGGGGAGAGTTGATAGATGTCCAATTTATATATATTTTGCATGTTAATGAAGCATAAATTGGATATAATATGCAATGTTTGTCAATTTTGTAAGCTAAATAGAACATAAATTGTAATATGAACATTGTACAAGTGGTTGGTTAATTTGTTGCAATCTCAGGAAAATTGAAGAAGAAAGCAAGAAAAATCCTTTCAAAGAAGAAAGAAGAAGAGAAAAGAGAAGAAGAAAATTCACCAAGTGTTGAGCAAGGAAGTGACTTTCGCTCAAGCGGAGGTTATCTCGCTTAGGCGAGCATGGAAAAACAAGGAATTAAAGTATCAGGTGAAGATTCGCTTGAGCGAGGCGTTATTTGCCCAAGCGAAATCGAGCCAGTAAAGAATGATGAAGCCTTCGCCCGAGCGAATCCATTGCGCTTAAGCGATAATTGTACAGAATGGAATTACACATGAATCGCTCAAGCGTTTGGGATAAAACATTGAGCGAAATTTCTCCAGAATACAAAAATGAAGAATTCGATCAGGCGAAAGAATTAATGAAGCTGGCAAAATTCTTCCAGTATGTCACAATGTAAAGGTCGCTTGAGCGACATTATTTCGCTCAAGCAAAATTGGTCCAGAGCCTAAAATCAAAGGATTCGCTGGAGTGGATAAAAGAACAGCTTAAGCGAAAAGGAATAAAGTATCAGATATGAAGATTCTCTTAAGCGAATCTGAATCGCTTGAGTGAATAAACATGCAGGTGAAGCAGGACCAACAGCTTTCTTCATGTTGAAGTTTTCTAGTCGCTTGAGCGAAACTTAAACTCGCTTGAGCGAGTATTCCTTTATATAAGCAATCAAGAGGGTTACTTCAAGGGGGCTGGATAGTTTTGAAAGAAACACTTGGTACTCTTTCTTTCCTTCATCTTTTCTAAGCTTGTAATGACCACCATGAGTGGCTAAACCTCTCCTTGGGATTGGATGTAGCCTTTCTTACTTGAAGATCATAAATGATATATTCATGAATCGGGTAAATTTGTTCTATGATTCTTGGTATTTCGTTTCATGTTTATTGCGTGGAGTTGTTTGATCAACAATTTCTCGATTTAAGTTACCGTTTGTTGTTGGAAAATAACTTTCGAAAATATATCTAAATGAAATGCTCATTGTGAGTAAATAACCAAGGATGGTATTTAACGCAGTGAACGTCCAAACAATCGGCCGTAATGCTGGAATGGATTTGAAACGATCAAGGGATTGACGTTATCAAATCTATTCTTATGAATTTCATAGTCAAAGAATTGATACGAATGACATTGATTGTGACGTAAAGTATTATAGTTCAAACCCCGTTTTCATGAATATACGTTGTGCATCGGAAGGTAAGATCGGTGAATCCTAATCCCAGTTTTTACAACTTGACAAACTCCTTTTATTTCATTGCATACTCGTTCATATATTGCATTTTATATTTTGAACTCAAAAACCATGAAAACAATCGTTTTAATCCGCCGTAATATTTTAAGTTTTAATTGCTGATGATCCTTAGTGTGAACGATATCTTTTATAACTATAACTACCGTGTTTAAAACTTGGCATGTTCCTTTGAGTGTATTATACAAACTTGATTCTTTTAAAATACACTAGCAACACCTACTGCATGGCTTTTGCTTGCTTTATACCTACTATGATTATTAAATTAGTAAATTGGATTCCATGTAATGTAACTTCACGGACAGGATGCTAATTCAATTGCAATAATTCACACAAAGCACTATTACCTAATTGCAATTCACTGAACTGATTGCTTTGCCTTTTTATATTGAATATCATGATTAATAGTATTAAATATTAAATAGCATTACTTTGCTTATTTACTATTAAATTCCATAGCAATTACCTACTGCGTTCATAATTGCTACATACTACGTCTTCCATTTCAATTGCTATACTTTTTGTTGATTGCTGCACTGATTGCTGCACTCATGGGTCTTATTAAATTAAATATGCTTCACGGGATGCTAGCTAACTTTATTGATTTTATTAGACTTTATATTACCATTAGCATATTGATTATTGATTCTTAATGCAAATTGTTATGTGTGTCTTGAATTTTATATTATTAAATTTCCATTCAGAGAATTTTATATTATTATTTATATTACTTAATTATAATGCATTATGGTGAAATAGGAGCTGATCCGTGTAACATCCTAGGTTATTTTTTCATTTATTTTTATTTAAACAATTACCTCTTACGATAAATTTTTCCTTTTCTTGAAAATTAATCGATATTTAGTGAAAAAGCATTTATTTTTAGTGACTTATTCAAGTGACAGCAGTCACAGTTAGATTAATTAAATGAGGCCATGAAAAGAAAAACAAGTTAATTTAAACACAACGGATGGGAGAAAGGGTGTCAGGGCTTCTTACTTGAGTGAGGCCCCTACTCGTCTAAGCGAGATTCTGGACTCTCACTTAAACGAGGTTTCTATTCGCTTGAGCGAATACCTTTCACACACCGGATTAGACAAGACATGCAACCAGACTCCTAAAATTTTACTCTAAAAATGGTTCTGTGAACCCAAAGAGTTATCATAACTACCATGAAAGCATATGAAAATAACAGTGATATATTTTAAAATATAGGTTTACATCTGATCCGGTCTTAATTAAACACAACTAATAATTATACTAAGAAGTTTTTATACACACATATGACTTTATAAAGAGTCACTCGAAGTCACTCGGACCCTGGCACCGTTCTCCCCCTTGGCGCGGCTCCATGGCTCCTTCCCCCTCCCTGTCTCTGGTTACTAAAAAAAAATGCAAGGGTGAGTGTTTGGCATTATAATTAATATAGAACGGAATTTAACACTATACATGTATATTGATACATACACATCAAACATCACTTGTAAGTAAGCATACCGAAACATAGTATATTACATACAGTAACTATATTAAACCATCTACACAATTCCATCACATTCATCACGATCACAACTGACTCTCATACAATCTGACTCCTAGTATCCGGATACTAAAGGATTGGCCTTCAGCTGGGGGTCCTACTTGACACCCCGTGAACCCTGCTTGGTTCACCGAGTCCTGCTTGACTCTCCACCTCGACCACTAGGTCCTACTTGACCACTGGGTAGCTCAACTGGGCACGAAAACCACGGGAGCCGGAAATGAGGGGCTATCATATACCGTCGGCCATCCCATACCACATAATCATTCAACAGTTTACCTTTCACATAATAATATCAATTCCTCATCACTCGGGTAGCCTGCTTGCTAACCCGACATCACATAATACTGATCATTTCACATTAGATATCACAAGATCATACATGATAAACTCATCCACACCCGATCCTCCACCAATTAATGTACTCAGTCACACATGCACAAGCATAAACACACAACTACGTTTAGCAACATTTTCCTTAACTGGTTTACGTTACTTTAATGACCTATTTAAGAAGCGAGTCCTATTCTAATTAATTATAACCCGAACACCCCCTTACTTTGGTTCCACGCTTCGATGATCTGTTCTCTGTGTCGATTCCTTCCTCTGAGCACTGGTTTCGCAGTCTCAACTCCGTCACTCAGTCTTCCATTGCTTAGCCTACTACCTACGGATCATAAAGTACAGCTCATCACTTCAGCGCCCTTAGTTCATGGACAACATCTGGACTCACGCTCACCAGAGGAGTGGAGAACAGCCACGAATATAGTCATGCATGGCTCTTAACAGCCAAAGAATAAAAGGAATAAGGAAATCACAATTGGAACGGATCAGTAGACTCACCTTGAAGCCTCGATCACAGGAATAGGGTTCAATTGAAGTTTAGACACAAATGGAGTCCCTCTCCAGCGCATGCAATCAGCGATAAGAGAGGAGGAAAACGAAAGTGAAGGAACATGCCAACAGCAAAGGTAACTTGTAAATAATGAAGAGGGAAGGAAGAGAATTTCCTTATATATATAGCTCATGGGCAAGATCGTCTTTTCCTTTATTTTATTTGTATTCTTACTAAATTTAATCAATTTCACTATATTAAACTATTGCATAGTTATCAAATCAATTATACTTATTTATTCCCTCAACGTTTAATTATTCACAATTCTCTAATACTTCGCAAGAGTATAGGCCCAATATGAATATCGGCCCCCCGGTGTCTTAGCTTAGTGTTCATACCTCGGAAATCCGAGCTACAACCTGAGAGGTCGGATATATCATCCGTGCTCACCTCTTGGTTACTTATATCCGTTGTTTCAGTCATTATGAGGTTAATCCGGGCTATGACCCCGTGTGAGGCGCTCTCCTCACAACGGTTGGACCAGACCGCCTAGCCCTGCCCGCTCTTCTCCTACACTTCCGATCTTTAACTCCGCCTGCTCGCGCTTCAGATACCGACCTCGACATCGGCTTTCTTATCTTTGGCTAAGACAGAACAAATATTAAATAAAACTTCTAAAACATTTACTAACATTTCTCATTTCTTATAATTCTCATTAAAACATCAGGGATGTTACAATCCGGTTTGGATACTGGCCCCATAAGTTGTGAAGACAGTATGACTGTTCAGAGGGACAACCGGTATCGCAGGGTAGAATTTCACACCGGTTATCCGTTCTCATACTTTTCCGCTCTCACTTATCTGGATACTTCATCCGTCCTCACTCCCCCGTCACATATAAATGTTTGCCTTAGTGTTACAATGAGATAAGGGGGGTTATAACTTATCAAGTGCGGATACCCTGCACAGTGGAATGTGTCAATATCACTTGTAGAAAGGAGTAGGTACGATCATAGGCGTGACGTACGGAAAAGGTGATTATTCTCCATCCCTGTGTCAAAATCGTACACTGATAATTGACCTACCCACTGTCACTCTCTGAATACTGAGCCACTGTGATTGACACTCTATACACAGTATCAGAACCTATGGGCCTACCTGCATCCAACGATTCATTTTCCATGTCCGATTATAAATAGCACATTCCAATACACATGCAAGGTTACGTTGTTCTATCTCACATCTTACTATTGCATCACTTGAGTTTTCATTGAGTTCATATACACTCTTCTAACTTGAGCATCGGAGAATCTTCACAGGTTACATCACCTTTCGCCCACTCCAAAGCGAAACCCTGGTGCGAAGGATCTCCGGGACAACGAGACCGGTTTCTCCCACTAAGAGATCGGATTACAACACTGGATACCCACTGTACAGCTGTATAAACACTAAAATATATATATATATATATATATATATATACTTTTGTGGCTGGTCCCACACCGGATCGTAGACCCCAATTAAGACCAGTTCGTTGGCACGCCCAGTGGGACCCGATAGAGTTATTCCCACTTTTTCCAGAAGTTTGGTAGTTCAGGATGGAAGGAGATGGACGCGATTTTGTTGATGATCACGTGGAGGATGTGACCCATCAGCAAGCTGGAAGGAGACTCGTTTTTGAATCTCCTGTAACCAACACGAGGAGGATGGCACCTGTGGCAACCCCTGATCCTCGAGACAAAGTTATAAGGCAGCTCAGGGAGGAGTTGATGGAGTTGAGAAGGGAGAAAAGAGGAGCTAGGGACAGAGTGACATCTCAGGCTAAAGATGCTCATCATGTATCCGCGAGGGAAAAGTCCACGACCCTCCAATATTCGAAGATCCCTACTTACGAGGAGAGGAAGCAGACTCAGGACTCTGGTGATAGAGTCAGTATAAGGAGGAAGGAGCAGGCGATGGTAATTTCTGGGGCATATAAACTCAGTGTTCCTTTCTCAAGGAGACTCTAAGCGTCGTTATCCCCAAACACCTGCAAACAACCCAGCCACTTTCAATCGGAAAGTATAATGGGGAGACTGATCCCACTAAGCACCTTAGTGCTTATGTGTATGAGGCCATGTATCTGGGAGCCGATGAGGATGTCATGTGTAGGATGTTCCCAAGAACATTGACGGAGCAGGCTCTGAGTTGGTTTAAGAGCTTACCCTCAGGATCTATAGATTCCTGGGAAGAGATGGCAGCTGCATTTGAAAGCCATTTTGTTATCTCTAGAGATATTTCAAGGACTTCTCACACCTTGGCCCAGATAAGGCAAGGAGAGAATGAAACTCTTAAAGAGTTTTTGAAGAGATTATATAAGGAAGCTGTGTTGGTCCCTAACCTCACGGAGGCTATACAGCTCCATATTGTGGTTGAGGCCTTGCAACCTGGTTCTGCTTTTACCTTATCTTTGGCAAAAAGTCCTCTAACAACCTTCGAGGAGTTCCGAAGGAAAGCTTCAAAGTACGTTGGCATAGAGATGCACTTGGAAGCTACGACAGCTAGAATGAAGTCACCAGCATCCTCACAGCAACCGCGGAGAGATAAGGAGAGGGTAAGGCCAGAGAAGCATGCCCCGAGTGTAACATCCCTGATGTTTTAATGAGAATTATAAGAAATGGGAAATGTTAGTAAATGTTTTAGAAGTTTTATTTAATATTTGTTCTGTCTTAGCCAAAGATAAGAAAGCCGGTGTCGAGGTCGGTATCTGAAGCGCGAGCAGGCGGAGTTAAAGATCGGAAGTGTAGGAGAAGAGCGGGCAGGGCTAGGCGGTCTGGTCCAACCGTTGTGAGGAGAGCGCCTCACACGGGGTCATAGCCCGGATTAACCTCATAATGACTGAAACAACGGATATAAGTAACCAAGAGGTGAGCACGGATGATATATCCGACCTCTCAGGTTGTAGCTCGGATTTCCGAGGTATGAACACTAAGTTAGGACGTCGGGGGCCGATATTCATATTGGGCCTATACTCTTGCGAAGTATTAGAGAATTGTGAATAATTAAACGTTGAGGGAATAAATAAGTATAATTGATTTGATAACTATGCAATAGTTTAATATAGTGAAATTGATTAAATTTAGTAAGAATACAAATAAAATAAAGGAAAAGACGATCTTGCCCATAAGCTATATATATATATATGGAGATTCTCTTCCTTCCCTCTTCATTATGTACAAGTTAACTTTGCTATTGGTCTATTCCTTCTCTTTCGTTTTTCTCTCCTCTCTTAACGCTGATTTGCATGCGCTGAAGAGGGACTCCATTTGTGTCTAAACTTCAATTGAACCCCATTCCTGTGATCGAGGCTTCAACGTGAGTCTACTGATCCGTTCTAATTTCATTCCCTTATTCCTTTTATTCTTTGGCTGTTAAGAGCCATGCATGGCTATATTCGTGGCTATTCTCCACTCCTCTGGTGAGTTTGAGCTCAAATGCTGTCCATGAACTAAGGACGTTAAAGTGACGAGCTGTACTTTATGATCCGTAGGTAGTAGGCTAAGCAACGGAAGACTGAGTGACGGAGTTGAGACTGCGAACCCAGTGCTTAGAGGAAGGAATCGACATAGAGAACAGATCATCGAAGCGTGGAACCAATGTAAGGGGGGTGTTCGGGTTATAATTAATTAGAATAGGACTCGCTTCTTAAATAGGTCATTGAAGTAACGTAAACCAGTTAAGGAAAATGTTGCTAAACGTAGTTGTGTGTTTATGCTTGTGCATGTGTGACTGAGTACATTAATTGGTGGAGGATCGGGTGTGGATGAGTTTATCATGTGTGATCTTGTGATATCTAATGTGAAATGATCAGTATTATGTGACGTCGGGTTAGCAAGCAGGCTACCCGAGTGATGAGGAATTGATATTATTATGTGAAAGGTAAATTGTTGAATGATTATGTGGTATGGGATGGCCGACGGTATATGATAGCCCCTGATTTCCAGCTCCCGTGGTTTTCGTGCCCAATTGAGCTACCCAATGGTCAAGTAGGACCCAGTGGTCGAGGTGGAGAGTCAAGCAGGACTCAGTGAACCAAGCAGGGTTCACGGGGTGTCAAGTAGGACCCCCAGCTGAAGGCCAATCCTTTAGTATCCGGATACTAGGAGTCAGATTGTATGAGAGTCAGTTGTGATCGTGATGAATGTGATGGAATTGTGTAGATGGTTTAATATAGTTACTGTATGTAATACACTATGTTTCGGTATGCTTACTTACAAGTGATGTTTGATGTGTATGTATCAATATGCATGTATAGTGTTAAATTCCGTTCTATATTAATTATAATGCCAAACACTCACCCTTGCATTTTTTTTTAGTAACCAGAGACAGGGAGGGGGAAGGAGCCATGGAGTCGCGCCAAGGGGGAGAACGGTGCCAGGGTCCGAGTGACTTCGAGTGACTCTTTATAGAGTCATATGTGTGTATAAAAACTTCTTAGTATAATTATTAGTTGTGTTTAATTAAGACCGAATCAGATGTAAACCTATATTTTAAAATATATCACTGTTATTTGCATATGCTTTCATGGTAGTTATGATAACTCTTTGGGTTCACAGAACCATTTTTAGAGTGAAATTTTGGGAGTCCGGTTGCATGTCTTGTCTAATCCGGTGTGTGAAAGGTATTCGCTCAAGCGAATAGAAACCTCGTTTAAGTGAGAGTCCGGAATCTCGCTTAGACGAGTAGGGGCCTCACTCAAGTAAGAAGCCCTGACACCCTTTCTCCCATCCGTTGTGTTTAAATTAACTTGTTTTTCTTTTCATGACCTCATTTAATTAATCTAACTATGACTGTTGTCACTTGAATAAGTCAGTAAAAATAAATGCTTTTTCACTAAATATCGATTAATTTTCAAGAAAAGGAAAAATTTATCGTAAGAGGTAATTGTTTAAATAAAAATAAATGCAAAAATAACCTAGGATGTTACACTTGGTATCAGAGCGGTTCTTTCTAGAGTCGGTGTGTGGGCCAATCTAGTGATTGTGATAGTTTTATGAAAGTTGATTGTATTTTGTTGTGTTGAGATTGTGTGTGGTCTGGCATCGTTCCCTTGGCACTCCACTGGCGTAGTATTCTATGAATATGAGGTAAGTTTACGATCCCCTGACTGATCTTGGTTATTAATGGTGATGTGTTTACTCATTGTAGAATCACTAAATGGCCGGAGAGACTAGTTCTGGGGGAAGAGATGATTTCTTCTCTAGATTTACTCAGCTGATGAGTAGGACCGAGTCCGGTCCCACTCTGGATAAATTCCTGAAAAGGAATCCTCCGACTTACAAAGGGGACACGATTATGACGGGGCATATATCTGGATCAGGGATATCGAGCAGGTTTTTGAATATTTTGAGTGCTCTGAAGAGCAAAAGGTTTTATTTGCTACTTACCAACTAAAAGATGAGGCTAGAGTATGGTGGTCCCGAGTGAAGGTGCAGATGAACGCAGCCAATGAGCTGTTGGTATGGGCGAATTTTCGAAGGAGGTTCCTTGTTAAATACTTCCCGGACAACTACAAAATCCGGAAAGAAATGGAATTCCTGAAGTTAGAGCAAGACCGGATGTCTGTAGCTGAGTACACCAGCAAGTTTGACGAGCTGTGTGATTTTTACCACCCTTTCTCGTTAGAAGGGACTGAAGGTAGCAAGTGCGCCAAATACGAAGCTGGACTACGGATTGAGCTCCGTAGTGTAATCGTACCGATGGAGATTAGGGACTACCCAACCCTGGTGAACAAGGCAAGACTGACTGAAGAGGTGCAGTTACAACGGATGTCCCAGCCGAGAGATAAAAAGCCACTGAAGGCAAAAGGATTCAACTTCAAGAGGATGAGTCAATTCTTCCGGGGTGGCAAGTCTTCTGCTACCTCCTCATCCTCTTCCGGTCGGGTTTCCACCGGTCGATCGGGTAATCCCCCTAGGAATCGTACATGCTACAATTGTGGTCAGGAAGGACACATTGCCAAACATTGCCAAGCTAATCAGATTGTGTGCTTCCAGTGCGGGCAACCAGGGCACCTCAGGCCCGATTTCCCTCAGAGGCAACAGCAGGGTAGGACGGATAACCGAACTAACTTTTCTGGGACCCGGGGTTCTAACTTCTCGAGGAGAGGTCGGAATGGAGCTGGTAGAGGGAACCAACAAGCGGGAAGATATGATGCCCAATCTAGCGATGCCCAGAATGCCATGACCGGACGTGTATTTGCGTTTGATGCTTCAGAAGCTATGAGGAATGACAATCTGGTACAGGGTAAGTGCCTCATCTGTGGTTATCTGGTTGATGTGATTTATGATTCAGGTGCCACCCATTCCTTTATTTCGGAAAGTTGTGTACGACGGCTTGGTCTGCCAATCAGTTTAATGGAGAACGTTCTTATTGTTTCCACTCCAACTGGTTCCACTTTCCGTGCAACTACAGTGTGTAGGGAACTACCGATGCAAATCGAAGCCCGTACTTTTCGAGTAAATTTTATCTGTATGCCATTGAAGGACTTAGACGTTATTCTAGGTCTTGATTGGCTTGCTGCTAATCATGTGTTGGTCGATTGTTATCGGAAGAATATTGTTTTCTCTCAGGAACTTGACATGAAGAACGGGGTGAGTGATGTCCTAACCACGTATGTTGTTTTATTTGCTTCAGAGGGTCGGCATAACCTCCTGCTAAGTGATATTCCGATTGTTTGTGAATTTCCTGACGTTTTTCCGCAAGAAATTCCGGAGCTACCTCACAGTCGGGAGATTGATTTCTCTATTGACTTGATTCCCGGGGCAGAACCTGTGTCCCGAGCGCCATATAGAATGTCTTCGGTGGAATTAACCGAAGTGAAGAAACAAGTAAACGAATTACTAGAAAAGGGCTTTATCCGACCCAGTGCCTCACCCTGGGGCGCTCCGGTGTTACTAGTAAAGAAGAAGGACGGTAGTATGCGGATGTGCATTGATTACAGGCAGTTGAACAAACTGACAATCAAAAATAAATATCCACTACCTCGGATTGATGATTTACTGGACCAGTTGCGAGGCGCCGTTGTGTTCTCTAAGATCGACTTGAGGTCGGGGTACCACCAAATCCGAGTGAGGTCGGAGGATATCCCAAAGATAGCATTTCGGACTCGTTATGGGCACTTCGAGTACGTAGTAATGCCTTTTGGAGTAACGAACGCTCCTGCCATTTTTATAGATTATATGAATCAGACTTTTCAACCGTACTTGGACCAGTTTGTGGTAGTATTCATTGATGATATTTTGGTATATTCGAGGTCGGACGAGGAGCATGCTCAACATCTTCGACTTGTTTTACAAGTACTTCGGGAGAAGAAGTTGTACGCTAAACTACCTAAGTGTGATTTCTGGGGGAGTAGTGTACAATTCTTGGGGCATATAATTTCCCAAGAGGGAATCTCAGTTGATCCGACAAAAATTGAGGCGGTTATGGCTTGGGAGAGGCCAAAGTCAATAACTGAAATCAGGAGTTTCCTCGGATTAGCTGGAT
The DNA here is from genome assembly GCA_037962975.1 of Clitoria ternatea. Classification (NCBI taxonomy): domain Eukaryota; kingdom Viridiplantae; phylum Streptophyta; class Magnoliopsida; order Fabales; family Fabaceae; genus Clitoria; species Clitoria ternatea. Next base: position 55,109,101 of record CM075676.1, read on the forward strand.
ACTATCGACGCTTCATTGAGGGGTTCTCTCGGATAGCACTTCCTCTAACTCGGTTAACAAGGAAAGGAAACCCCTTCGTGTGGTCGGAAAAGTGTGAATTAAGCTTCCAAACTCTTAAGCGATGTTTAACGACTGCCCCTGTGCTTGCACTGCCCGATGTAACACAGGAATTTGAAGTATATTGTGATGCATCCAAATTTGGATTGGGGTGTGTGTTGATGCAAGCAGATCGGGCAATTGCTTATGCTTCGAGGCAATTGAGGCCACATGAGGAGAATTACCCGACTCATGATCTGGAACTTGCAGCAGTGGTGTACGCACTGAAGATTTGGTGTCATTATCTGTATGGGGCTCGCTTTGTAGTATTCAGTGATCACAAAAGTCTAAAGTACTTATTTGATCAAAAGGAGTTAAATATGAGACAGAGGAGATGGGTAGAGTATTTGAAGGATTATGACTTCGATTTGAAGTATCACCCTGGCAAAGCGAATGTTGTGGCAGATGCGCTAAGCAGGAAGGTACTGCATGTGGCTTACCTAATGGGTAGAGAACAGGAATTGCTGGAAAGCTTTAGAGATATGAATGTTGGAGTTGTTATGAACGCACCAAACCGAATGACAATCGGAATGTTAAAAATCTCCAACGAATTTCTGGAGTCGATGGTAGCTGCACAGAAAGACGATAAAGAGTTACTGAGGCTGATTGATACTCAGACCCAAGGCAAAAATGTGGAGATAACTAGGGGTGACGATGGTATATGGAGATTCAGGAACCGAGTGGTAGTGCCTGCACATAGAGGCTTCAGGCAGGCAGTGCTATCAGAAGCACACAAGAGCTCTTTGAGTATACACCCGGGAGTGACTAAAATGTATCATGACTTAAAAAAGGAATTTTGGTGGCCAAACATGAAGAAGGCAATAATCGAGTATGTGAAATCCTGTGTGATATGCCAGAAGTGCAAGGTTGAGCACCAACGACCTCCAGGTTTGCTTCGACCTCCAAAAATTCCGATCTGGAAGTGGGAAGGTATCACCATGGACTTCGTGTCCGGACTACCCCGCACTCAAACCGGATACAACGCGATTTGGGTGATTGTTGATCGACTAACCAAAAGTGCGCATTTCCTGGTAATAAATATGAAGTGGTCGCTAGATCGATTAGCTAAGTTGTACATTACTGAGGTTGTACGACTGCATGGTGTGCCCTCAAGCATTATCTCCGATCGGGATCCCCGATTCACTTCAAGGTTTTGGGGGAGTTTGCAACAACAACTGGGTACTGAGCTCAAATTGAGCTCAGCCTACCATCCCTAGACCGATGGCCAATCAGAACGGACTATACAGACTCTTGAAGATATGTTAAGGGCATGTGTACTGGAACAGGGCGGATCATGGGAGAAATACTTGCCCTTGGTAGAGTTTGCATATAATAACAGTTACCATAGCAGCATTGGGATGGCTCCATATAAAGCTCTTTATGGTCGGAAATGTCGTACTCCATTATGTTGGAATGAGAACAGTGATGCCCTTCATCTAGGGCCTGAGATGATTCAAGAGATGAACGAACAAATCGTCTTAATCCGAGAGAAGATAAAAATTTCCCAAGACCGTCAAAAGAGCTATTATGACAATCGCCACAGACCCCTTGAATTCCAAGTGGGTGATTGGGTGTTCCTAAGGATTTCACCGACTAAGGGTGTAGGTCAAATTTTGAAAAGCCAAAAGCTTAATCCGAAGTATATTGGACCATACCAAATACTAGAACGGATTGGTGAAGTCGCATATCGACGGGATCTTCCCCAATCATTGACTAACATTCACAACGTGTTCCACGTATCGCAACTTCGAGCCTACATTCCGTGTGATACCATGATGGTACCAAGTGACTCTATTGAAGTGAAGGAGAACTTGACGGTGGAGGCGGTACCAATCGGCATTGAAGAGCATCAAACCAAACGGTTAAGGAACAAGGAGGTACCGCTGGTGAAGGTGAAGTGGCAGAATTTACATTGGATAAATTACACTTGGGAGTTAGAATCCGATATGAGACGAATGTACCCTCATCTTTTTCAACCGAAACACTGATTTCGGGGACGAAATCTCCTTTTAGGGGGGGTGGATGTAACATCCCTGATGTTTTAATAAGAATTATAAGAAATGGAAAATGTTAGTAAATGTTTTAGAAGTTTTATTTAATATTTGTTCTGTCTTAGCCAAAGATAAGAAAGCCGGTGTCGAGGTCAGTATCTGAAGCGCGAGCAGGCGGAGTTAAAGATCGGAAGTGTAGGAGAAGAGTGGGCAGGGCTAGGCGGTCTGGTCCAACCGTTGTGAGGAGAGCGCCTCACACGGGGTCATAGCCCGGATTAACCTCATAATGACTGAAACAACGGATATAAGTAACCAAGAGGTGAGCACGGATGATATATCCGACCTCTCAGGTTGTAGCTTGGATTTCCGAGGTATGAACACTAAGTTAGGACGTCGGGGGCCGATATTCATATTGGGCCTATACTCTTGCGAAGTATTAGAGAATTGTGAATAATTAAACGTTGAGGGAATAAATAAGTATAATTGATTTGATAACTATGCAATAGTTTAATATAGTGAAATTGATTAAATTTAGTAAGAATACAAATAAAATAAAGGAAAAGACGATCTTGCCCATAAGCTATATATATATATATGTGGAGATTCTCTTCCTTCCCTCTTCATTATGTACAAGTTAACTTTGCTATTGGTCTATTCCTTCTCTTTCGTTTTTCTCTCCTCTCTTAACGCTGATTTGCATGCGCTGAAGAGGGACTCCATTTGTGTCTAAACTTCAATTGAACCCCATTCCTGTGATCGAGGCTTCAACGTGAGTCTACTGATCCGTTCCAATTATGATTCCCTTATTCCTTTTATTCTTTGGCTGTTAAGAGCCATGAATGGCTATATTCGTGGCTGTTCTCCACTCCTCTGGTGAGTTTGAGCTCAAATGCTGTCCATGAACTAAGGACGTTGAAGTGACGAGCTGTACTATATGATCCGTAGGTAGTAGGCTAAGCAACGGAAGACTGAGTGACGGAGTTGAGACTGCGAACCCAGTGCTTAGAGGAAGGAATCGACACAGAGAACAGATCATCGAAGCGTGGAACCAATGTAAGGGGGGTGTTCGGGTTATAATTAATTAGAATAGGACTCGCTTCTTAAATAGGTCATTGAAGTAACATAAACCAGTTAAGGAAAATGTTGCTAAACGTAGTTGTGTGTTTATGCTTGTGCATGTGTGACTGAGTACATTAATTGGTGGAGGATCGGGTGTGGATGAGTTTATCATGTGTGATCTTGTGATATCTAATGTGAAATGATCAGTATTATGTGACGTCGGGTTAGCAAGCAGGCTACCCGAGTGATGAAGAATTGATATTATTATGTGAAAGGTAAATTGTTGAATGATTATGTTGTATGGGATGGCCGACGGTATATGATAGCCCCTCATTTCCGGCTCCCGTGGTTTTCGTGCCCAATTGAGCTACCCAGTGGTCAAGTAGGACCCAGTGGTCGAGGTGGAGAGTCAAGCAGGACTCAGTGAACCAAGCAGGGTTCACGGGGTGTCAAGTAGGACCCCCAGCTGAAGGCCAATCCTTTAGTATCCGGATACTAGGAGTCAGATTGTATGAGAGTCAGTTGTGATCGTGATGAATGTGATGAAATTGTGTAGATGGTTTAATATAGTTACTGTATGTAATACACTATGTTTCGGTATGCTTACTTACAAGTGATGTTTGATGTGTATGTATCAATATGCATGTATAGTGTTAAATTCCGTTCTATATTAATTATAATGCCAAACACTCACCCTTGCATTTCTTTTTTAGTAACCAGAGACAGGGAGGGGGAAGGAGCCATGGAGTCGCGCCAAGGGGGAGAACGGTGCCAGGGTCCGAGTGACTTCGAGTGACTCTTTATAGAGTCATATGTGTGTATAAAAACTTCTTAGTATAATTATTAGTTGTGTTTAATTAAGACCGGATCAGATGTAAACCTATATTTTAAAATATATCACTGTTATTTGCATATGCTTTCATGGTAGTTATGATAACTCTTTGGGTTCATAGAACCATTTTTAGAGTGAAATTTTGGGAGTCTGGTTGCATGTCTTGTCTAATCCGGTGTGTGAAAGGTATTCGCTCAAGCGAATAGAAACCTCGTTTAAGTGAGAGTCCGGAATCTCGCTTAGACGAGTAGGGGCCTCACTCAAGTAAGAAGCCCTGACACCCTTTCTCCCATCCGTTGTGTTTAAATTAACTTGTTTTTCTTTTCATGACCTCATTTAATTAATCTAACTGTGACTGCTGTCACTTGAATAAGTCAGTAAAAATAAATGCTTTTTCACTAAATATCGATTAATTTTCAAGAAAAGGAAAAATTTATCGTAAGAGGTAATTGTTTAAATAAAAATAAATGCAAAAATAACCTAGGATGTTACACCGAGGGATAACTTTATGAACACTCGACCTCACCAGCGAGACAGACACGTTTTCTCTTTCAGCAACTACGCCCCGTTGAACTCCAGGCATTCCTAAATCCTGAGGGAAGTTGGCTGGCCCACGCTCAGTGTCTATGGGGTAAGGAAACCTCCTCCAATGAAAAGACCGGGAACTCACGTAAATAATGTGCCTTTCACGAGCAGGTTGGCCATCACACAGATGAGTGTAAGGCGTTGAAGAATGCAGTGGAAACTCTCATTAGAGAGGGAAAACTGAAACAGTATTTGTTCAAGGAAAAGTCCTTAGATGAGCCAGACAGGATGGATAAGAGAGAGAGAGAGAGAGATCCAGATGATGAAGGTGATAACGATCGTAATCCAGTCAAGAGGTTCACAGCCGCAGAGAAACAGAAGGGAGTAGTAATTGCTGGAGGAGTTCAGCAGGACGGTATGCCTCAGCAACAAAGGCAAGGTCGGCGTGAGGTGATAGAGATGATAGCCGGAGGATTTGCTGGAGGAGGAGCGTCAATCACAGCTAGGAAGAATCACCACCGAATGATCCTGTCGGTTCAGGGGAAGCCCAGAGATAACCGCCCTTTCAGGGACGGTGTGGCAGCACCGGTGGTATCATTTACAAACGACGATTTTGGCCTAACGATCCCAGGAGGTGACGATGCAGTGGTTATCATCGCTGTCATAGCCAACAAGGATGTTAAGAGAATTCTCGTCGATCAGGGAAGTTCTTGCGATGTAATTTTTATAATTGTTTCAAAAGAATGAGTTTTAATGATGCAGATTTGCAACCATATACGCAAGAGCTCACAGCATTTAATGGAGCGAAGCAACCCACCAAAGGGTATCTTGATACCCTCATTTCTTTTGAAGGCGAGCCTGGAGCGAGAACAGTGAAGTCTAGAATCCTGGTGATTGATGTGGAGTCCCCCTACAACGGGATCATAGGCCGCCCTACCCTGAACGCGATGGAAGTAATCGTGTCTACTCCATACCTCCTTATCAAGTTCATTGACAAGGATAACTGTGTATCTTCCCTCCGCGCCGATCAAGAGATGGCCAGGTATTTTTACAACCTGAGCCTCAATATGGTTAAGTTGGAAGCATTTAACAAGAAGAGAGAAGCTGAATAATGGAGGAACAGCGGCTGGGTCTGTCAGTTTGATTAATTTGGACCCCAGAGCGGAATTAAAGATTGACCCTCTCAACCCCTCAAAGCCCACACCGGATGGTGGTTCCAGGGATATCATCTTAGGGGATTCCCCAAATAAGGTCACACATATTAATGACAAGCTGGAGTTGGTCATGAAGCAACGCTTGGTGGCACTCCTTCAAGAGTTTAAAGACCTTTTCGCATGGACCGCTACGGACATGCCTGGGATGGACCCTAATTTCTGCTGCCATAAGTTGGCTGTCTATCTAGAGACAAGACTGGTTGCCCAGAAGAAGAGGAGATTGGGGCTGGAGAAACAGAAAGCAGCGTGTGAGCAAACAGAAGAATTGTTGAAGGCTAGTTTTATTAGAGAGATCCGTTATTCGTCTTGGCTCTCCAATGTAGTAATGGTGCAGAAGGCCAATGGCAAGTGGAGGATGTGTACAGATTACATGGATCTCAATCGGTGTTGCCCGAAGGACCCTTATCCACTCCCAAATATTGATCGAATGGTTGATGATTTGTCTGGTTATCAATACCTTAGTTTTATGGATGCTTATTCGGGGTATAATCAAATTCCGATGTGGGAGGAAGATCAAGAAAAGACGACTTTTGTCAATGACCGTGGTGTCTTTTGCTACACCGTCATGCCATTTGGACTGAAGAACATTGGCGCTACTTACCAGCACATGATCAATAAAGTATTCAAAGGCATACACACCAAGTTGGTGGAGGTATATATTGACGATATCATAGCTAAGACTCCCGCTGGAGGTGACCACATTGAAGATTTATGCCAAGTGTTCACTCAGTTGCGACTATACAACATGAGGTTGAACCCATTAAAGTGCACATTTGCAGTCCCAGCCGAGAATTTTTTGGGCTTCATGTTAACCCAGCTCGGCATCGAGGCCAATCCTGGTAAATGTCAGGCGATACTGGATATGTAAAGCCCCAAGAGCTTAAGGGAGGTACAGTTGTTAAATGGAAAGGTGGCCGCTTTGGCTCGGTTCATGTCCAAAATGGCGCATAGGTCCCTTTCTTTGTACAAGGCATTGAAGAAGCACAAGAAGTTTGAATGGGGAGAGGAGCAAGAGCAGGCATTCCAACAGCTCAAGGCCGTGTTATCAAGTCCACCAATATTGGTAAAGCCAGACCCTGGTGAAACTCTCATTCTGTACTTGGTAATTTCTGATGAAGCCTTGGGCGTAGCTTTGGTCAAGGAAACTCCAGAAGGACAGAGGCCAGTCTACTTCACTAGCAAGACATTCCAGGGAGCAGAAGGCAGATACCAGAAGATAGAAAAGGCCGCTCTTGCGGTTATATGAGCTTCACGTCAGTTGAGACCGTATTTCTATGCACATCCAGTTTTGGTAAGAACGGATCTGCCACTCCGTTTCGTGCTTAGTAAACCGGACCTCGCTGGAGGGATGATCAAGTAGTCTATCGAACTTTCTGAGTTCAAAATTTCTTATGAGCCACGAGGAGCCATTAAAGCCCAAGTCTTGGCGGATTTCATTGTAGAAATGACAGGGTCGGATCCAGCTACACCTCGCGCACATTGGACCGTTTATGTTGATGGGTCATCGAACAATAAAGGTTGTGGAGCTGGTGTTGTTGTGGAGAGCGACGAAGGTGTGCATTTGGAGATTTCCCTCCGATTCAATTTCAAAACTTCTAACAATCAGGTTGAATATGAGGCATGCTTGGCCGGCCTCCGTGCGGCAATAGATATCGGGGCAACAAAAGTGACTTTGTGTAGCGACTCACAGCTGGTGATTTCGCAAATTCAAGTAGAATATCAAGTCCGCGAGCCCCAACTTCAGTTGTATTTGAATTGTGTGAATGAGTTGAAGGGGAGATTCGATGTACTGGAGTTTAAGCATGTGCCAAGAGAAGAGAATACCATAGTGGACATCTTATCGAGACTTGCAAGCATAAAACAGCCCGGTAGCACAATGACGGTGGTTCAGAGCACGCTGACATCACCTAGTATTCCTTTGTTCCCTTCTCTTAACGCTATAATGGTTAATTACCCCTATGAGAATTCCTGGGTTATCCCTTATATCCGTTATCTGGCTGACAGACAACTCCCTACTGATAAGAAGGAGAGAAGAATAGTGAAAAGGGAATTGCCATATTTCACTATGATTGATGGTGTCTTGTACATAAGAGGATTCTCAGTGCCTTATCTCGTCTGTTTAAAAGAAAACAAGATACAAGATGTAATGAAGGAGGTACACGAGGGGCAATGCGGGCACCATGCCGGAGGAAGAAGCTTGATGAAAAAAATCCTAAGGGCTGGATATTGGTGGCCCATAATGAAGCAGGACTCAATTGACTTTGTGAGGAAATGTGACGCCTACCACAGGTTTTCTAATCTTCATCACACACCGGCCCAAGAACTCTCTTCATCTGCTGTGCCATGGCCTTTCTATCAATGGGGCCTCGATATTTTGGGTCCATTCCCTACTGCTCCAGGAGGCATTAAGTATCTGATCATGGGAGTTGATTACTTCACCAAGTGGATTGAGGCGGAACTGGTAGTGCATATCACATCAGCGTGGACGCCACATTTTGTATACGAAAATATCATAGCCTGATTTGGCGTTCTAGGGCGGATTGTAACTAACAACGGCACCCAGTTCACAGATAGGAAGTTCATAGATTTACTTAAAGGACTGGGAATAGTCCAGATCTTTTCATCTGTTGAACATCCTCAAACTAATGGCCAAGCAGAGGTAGCCAATAGAGAGGTGTTGAAGGGGTTAAAGAAGTGCCTTGGTGAAGCAAAAGAAGGATGGACTGATCAATTATGCCATGTTCTGTTGGTGTACCATACTACGCTACACTCTTCCACTAATGAATCCCCATATCGGTTGACTTACGGGGTCGAAGCGATGATTCCGGTGGAGCTTCAGACCAGATAGCTCGAGTGGAATACTTTTCAGCTGGGGACAATGACGCCAATCTGGCATTAGAGCTAGACGTCCTCCATGAGTTAAGGGAAGAAGCTTTCATTAGAGACCAGGCGATAAAGGCGAAGGCAGCCCTCCGGTACAATAAGCATGTGCAATACAGAGCTTTTAATACGGGAGATCTTGTTTTGCGCAAGGCGAGTGTGGGAAATAAGTTTGCTCATCAAGGAACATTGTGCCAACATGGGAAGGCCCTTACCGAGTCTCTGAGGTAACTGGAAGGGGGTCATACCGGCTTGAGGAGCTTGATGGAACACCGATTCGCAATAAGTGGAACACCCAGAATTTACGTATTTATTACAGCTAGTTGGTAAGAAGGCATGTACTCTTTTTCCTCACTTGAGTTTTTTCCCATTAGGTTTTCTTAAGAAGGTTTTAATGAGGCATGACCCCAACTACGCTCCCTTTGTAATATACATTCAATTTAATGAGAATACAGTTCCTATTACTTTCACCTTTTCCTTTCTATGTTGTGATTCGTTGCTATAGGCCGATGCACATAAGGACCCCAGGACGGATGATCTCAATCACATATTCTGTGAATTGACGATGCGGCTCCTTGAGGGGTGAAATGGGTTGTAGGATCAAACCGAACCCCATTTGAAGGCTCGAATTATAGGATTAAACTGAATTCCGAGTACGGTTAGTAGGATTAAACCGAACGCCATTGAAGACATGGGTTGTAGGATCAAACTGAACCCCATTCGAAGGCTCAGATGGTAGGATTAAACTGAATTCCGAGTATGGATAGTAGAATTAAACCGAATGACTGTCAAAGGCTTGGATTGTAGGGTTAAATCGAACTCCAAGTATGACTAGTAGGTTTGGCCGAACGTCATGGAAGAATCAATCATCATCCTCATTATTGAATTCACTCAGAAATACTTTCCCTAAGAATTCTTCACTCAGAAATATCTCACCTTGAAGTCACATTCAGGAAATATTCACTCGGGAATATCTCTACCCAAAACATATTCATTTAAGGTTGAAGCTTTTCTCTGTCAGAAGTACTTCCCTTGGAAATGACCCACTCAGAAATGCTTCGTTTGGTGCCATACCACGCGGGGATCGGAAATGCTTCGTTCGGTGTCATACCACGCGGGGATTGGAAATGCTTTACTCGATACCATGCCACGTGGGAATTGGAAATGCTTCATTCAGCGTCCTACCACGCCGGAATCGAAAATGTCTCACTCAGTGTCATCTCACTCAAAAAATGTCGCACTCAGAGACATTCCTCTTGGGGACATTCCACTCGGAAACATTGTACTCAGAGACATTCCCACCCGAGTGAAGGCTCAGAATATAGGGCAACCGCTTATTCTGCTTATTATTGGCCATTACTATTGACCACATGACTTTGCGAGCAATCTAACAAGCATATTCATTATCAAAGCGGACTAAATCCCTCATCCCTAAAGAGTTAAAGGCAGCATAAAATCTCACTCAGAAATCTTCCACCCGGAGGGATCACTCGGTATTTTTTAAGACAAGCCCGGGCACGAGCCCTCGGCACCAAAGATATAGAAGACTCGAATAACACACACATACTTTTACCAAATAACACGAGGAGGCTCTAGGTAATGGAACTTCCCAGGTGACAAGGCCAGAACCTACCTCACTCGGAATCGCTCATTCAGAGTCAAATGTCTACTCGGAGTCACTCACTCAGAACCGCTCACTCAATAATGCTTGGGGACAATATTCAATAGTTAACAAGTACTTCAAAGGTAAAAGCATAGCATGTGTGTCTAAGTTATTTGATAACCATACACTTGTCACAAATGATAAAAGCAAGGTGAAGGAAGATTTTATTTACTCGAAGAAAAGTTGTATACATGTGAGCTTATGGAAACTGGAGCTGATCCCAGTACACAGCTATAAAATAAAGGTGCAAAAACTAAGGAGTAGGTATTTGATTCTCCACTGAGGGCACATCCGTTCCTCCCTCCTTGGCTCCTTCAACTCTGGTCTCCTGGCCAGATTGGACATTCTCTTGAATAACATTTTCAGGGCCAGGAGTAACCGGTGGTGGTTCCATACTTTGGCCCTCCGGAAGAGGGAACAGTTCATAAAGTGCCTCCGGAGGATCCACGTGCGAGCCATCACTCTTCACCATAACAAGTCTCCCTCTGTGGAACTCGTAGAACGGATTTAGCCCGTACAAGTTGAGTTTCACATCAGGATTGCGATAATAGACCTGACGAAGAGCTAGGCCGAAGGACTCGAAGGCCACCTTTTTGCATATTTCCAAAGCTTTGGCAGCCCTAGCCTTGGAGGCAGCTAGCGTTTTCTGAAGTTTGGTGACCTCTTCCTCTAACGGCCCAATGGCCGCATTCCCCTTCTTCAGCTCTTCAATCTGAGCCTGCAACTCCTTCCTGAGGACCTCCCACTCTCCCAAGCTTTTGTTGTGACCGGCCTCCATTGTTGAGAGATCTTCACTCAGTTTAGCGGTCTTCTTCTTCTCAAGTTAGATATCTACCTCTAGGAGAGGAATGGACTTGTTTTGTTACTGAAGTTTAGACACCTACCGCTCCAATGATTTGTTGGTAAAGTGGAGCTGGCTTATTTCTTCGGTCTTCTTCTCCAGCAGCTCCTTAGCATTTTTCAGCTCCGATTCAACCCCCCTGGCAGTTTCAGCTTGCTTGGCCGCCCAGGCCTCCTTCACGGTGATGTCGGCCTCAAGTTTTTCAACTTGCTCCATATAATCCGCCTTGTCGCTGAGGGAGTCTAGCAAACCGGAAAGTTCATCCAGTTGCCAATGGCTGGCCTTACATGCTCCTTGAACTTCTGCAGCCTCGAGAGAAGGGCAGAGGCAGTACCTTGCCTTAGGAAGTGTGGGAGGCATGGACCCTTGGAACCAAAGGTAGGGAGAGAGGAAAGACTCCTTCGGAGGAGAGCTAACAGGGGGAGGTAAACTCTCCGACCCCGTCTCTGAGCCAGTGTGTGAAGGAGGGGCAGAGGAAGAGAGAACGGGTTTCTTCCCTTTGTCTTTCTTTATGCCAGACTCTCTAGAGTTTTTTGGCGTTTCCTTGGAGAGTCAGCAGTAGAATACTTCTCCTTGTCTGCGGCTTTGATCAGGATCCTCTTTTTCTTCTTCTTCTTCTCAGGCGCAGGCTCTTCTTGATCTTCCCCTTCAGCCTGAGGTTGCTCCTCATGCTCCTTCTCTTTAAGGAGAGAGACGTCGTCCCCCACAGTGAATGTAAGGGGGATAGTGGGAGCTGTAGCTTTGAAGGAGTTCTTCTTGGCCTGGATCTCATTTTCCTCAGAAGAGGAATCGCCATTCGCTAGAATTGACTTTAAAGACAGCATTTCGGGGGAAACCTTTTCGATTTGCTCTGCAAGACAAAGAAAATTGAGTTAAAATATTGAAGGAAAAGCAGTAAATACAAAATGAATACGCAACACAACATAGTTAAAGTACGGTTATTTACAGAGGTAGGTATCTCGGACTTTGGTACTCCCTAGGAGAAGCCTGCAAGAGAACCCCTTGAGGGCCTTTGAGGCCGACTGCATGGCACTTAACACCTCCACAGAGTGGGAGGAAAGTTCGCCCTCTTCAGTATAGTAAGCACGGCTTAGCAACAGGAAATGCTCGTGTGTCCAGCTGGTGGGGAATTTTGTGAATCCCTCCTTGTTGAGCCAGAAGACCGGCTTGTTTATTTGCACTCGAATCCACGTATAGTAATGCTTGAAAGAGCGCCCATCGATCTTCACGGATTCGGTGTAGGATTTGAAGTTTACTATCCTTGAGTCATAACAGAGCGTTATGAACCCAAGGCCGCCCTTCTTGTTTGCACAGCGGACCACTTGGCAGTAGTAAAAAAGTTTTGCCACAGTGGCTGTAAAGTGAAAATGCTCCCCAAGCATTTCGAGAGCACGCACCAGGCCCCAACCATTAGGATGCAGTTGCGTAGGGGCATAGTCGAGGAAACGGAGGACGGCCATTTGAAATTCCGTCATAGGAAAACGAACCCCCAAGTTCTGGAAGACAAAGTCATATATGTAGACCAACCTCTCGTCTGGGACTCGATGGCAGACTCGCTCCACAGGTCGAGGTGCAAGGATGAGAAAACGGCCCTTGTACTTCTCTTGGGAGTAGACTCTGTATTGAAGCTTAACAGGATTTCCGTCCTCCCTTGCGTGATGCGAAGGAATGTCCAAGAATTCCTCTTCGACCCAGCAATACAGTTTTTCCTTATTCAACCTTTCCCAGTTCAGCCGGTGTGCCACAACGTTGACACACCCTTCTGTAGTCCTCAGGATTAATGTTTTACCGGACCCAGGAATCTCCATCACGCTTGATGCGTGTTGAAACGCCTCTGTACTATGATAAAAGGTAACGTCGTCAAAGAGGTAGCCTTCAGCATTTGACCCACTGTCAGAGCGGCTGGTAGCCCTCGAGTCAAAGGAACCCTCAGTGCGGCGCCTAACCACTAGCGCTCACGAGGAAGAAGTTTCAACCCTCTCCGAGCGACGAGGCCCAGCCACAGGAAGATTCACAGGAATCCTCCCACCATGGTGGCTAGAGGGGGCACGTGAACTCCAATTCCCCCTATTCGAGGTACCATCGCTGCTTGGCATAGGGCGCTTGGTTGAAGTTGAAGCAACCAAAAATAATATGAAGGTAAGAGTTCAGGAGGTTACCTAAAGAAGGGATAATGGAAGGAAGAACTTCACGAAAAGAAAGAACAGCAACAGTATCTTCAAAATTTCAGCAGAGGTTCACTAAGCTTGAGGGCGGAAGTAAGTTTCGAAACTTGCTAAGTTCCCCTTTTATAGGTAACGAAGGGACACAGTGATCAGCCAAGAGTCATGTCGTGTGCCCCAAAACGTAACTTTTTGGATTTGAACGACTCCGTCATTTCATGGTCCAAGGCGTGAAATGGTGATGCTTCATGAAAAGTTTCTAACAAAACAGGCCCGCGGAAGCCAAAGTCCAGGCCCAATAAGCCCAACCGACGGTTACTGTTAAGGAAATGATGACTTGTGTTTTAAAAGGGCATTAATTGTCCAATCATTTCAGACGCATTAAATGCCCCTAACAACTATTCAAATACCAAGAGTCACGACTTCCGAAAAACTCTTAGGATTACCCTCGCTGCAAATCTTTGTCTAAATCCGTTGTAAGGGCATCAAGAGAACGGATACGCTGGCAGAACACCGATTCACAGTTGATAAGAGTTCTGAGTAAGCATTCTTAGGGTACTTTACCGGCATCTGGATTTTTTGAAGACAGTGTAGCTCGTATAAGCAACTTAACAGTCCCTCATACAAGCTAGGGGACAAATGATCCGGTCTGGATACCAGCCCCATAAGTTGTGATGACAGCATGATGTTTAGAGGGACAACCGGTATCGCAGGGTAGAATTTCACACCGGTTATCCGTTCTCATACTTTTCCGCTCTCACTTATCCAGATACTTCATCCGTCATCACTCCCTCTTCACATATAACCGTTTGCCTCAGTGTTATAATAAGATAAGGGGGTTATAACTTATCAAATGTGGATACCCTGTACAGCAGAATGTGTCAATATCATTTGCAGAAAGGAGTAGGTACGATCGCAGGCGTGATGTACGAAAAAGGTGATTATCCTCCATCCGTGTGTCAGAATTGTACACTGATAATTGACCTACCCACTGTCACTCTCTGAATACTGAGCCATTGTGATTGACACTCTATACACGGTATCAGAACCTATGGGCCCACCTGCATCCAAGGATTCATTTTCCACGTCCGACTATAAATAGCACATTCCAATACACATGCAAGGTTACGTTGTTCTATCTCATATCTTACTATTGCATCGCTTGAGTTTTCATTGAGTTCATATACACTCTTCTAACTTGAGCGTCGGAGAATCTTCATAGGTGACATCACCTTTCGCCCACTCCAAAGCGAAACCTTGGTGTGAAAGATCTCCGGGACAATGAGACCAGTTTCTCCCACTGAGAGACCGGATTACAACACCGGATACCCACTATACCGGTGTATAAACACTAAAATATATATATATATATACTTTTGTGGCTGGTCCTACACCAGATCGTAGACCCCGGTTAAGACCAGTTCAGGAGCATTCTAGTGTTGCATTATTTCTTGCTTGCTGATGGTGACATTTCATGTCCCATTACGGTATACCTTCGCCAATTGCCACTAAGAAACCATCAGATAAGAAACAATATAAACTAAGAGCATGATGCATGTTGGACAACTCGCCAATCTTTCTAAATTCGCAATTTACATTTGTATAATTTTGTGGATATGGGTGTGGATTTTATATTATTAAATAATTAATTCCTAGACTCATATTTGGAATTTATAATTGATATAATATATTAAAGGAATCGAACACATGTTTATACCATTGATAAATTATCACTCTACCAGTAGGCCACTCGTACTTGAATAATATTTTATGAAAACTTTTAAATTTTTACTAACAGGTTACTTATGTGGAATTTTATTTATACTTGTCTCCTTGTGGCTAAAAAAATTAATGAATTACTTATACAAAATCATGAGTCCTCCAACTGGAACTGCTCCAATCCCAGAAGTAAATGTAGCAACACATGACCATTATACTCATGGCCATGGTCATGGTCATGGTCGAAATGATAACAAATCATCATTTGTATGAAAAAATAAAAAATGTATGAAAAAAGGAAAAGATATTCAAAGTGGCGAACAAACTAAAATTTTTTTTTTGCTATCGTTGTGCTAGCCAAGGCCACTAATCTCGGGTTTGTCACACACCAAAACATCTAATTGATCTATACCATAAATCCCTTAAAATATAAAGGCAAAACAAAATAATCAAATTACACTCACTTTGATGTTGATGATTTCCTTACTCTTCCTGAAGAAGACATCGACCACTCGATTAGAGAAGGGAGTGCCCCTAAATAAATTATTCATATAATTTATTTTGTTATGAATTTAGTCTTTATCAATAAAATTTTATGTTAAATATTTATTGTTGTTAATTATATTTTTCACTTATGATTTTTATTATTATTATTATTTAATGAAGAATGAATGCTCATGTGAATGACGAAGATATACATCTCGCAGACAGTGCAATAACTTATACTATTCTCAAGAATGAGAAATATTTCTATCATATAGTAAAACAAGAAGCCAATGTTAATACTATATCTGGTAGTATAAATATAATTGAAGGCTCCAACAGAGCCAGTATTTTGTTACTGGAGGAACAAAATTACACATTGATAGTGCATTATATTCTACCAAGTCTCAAAGAAATTTGTTGAGTTGTAAGGATATTCGCAGAAATGGATACCATATTTAGACCATAAATGAAGGAAAGGATGAATATCTTCACATCACAAAGTTAATTTAAGAAATGTATATTGGAAAAATTGCCTTTATTTTCCTCCGGTTTGTACTACACCTATATTAGTACAGTTGAAACAAATGTTATTGTAAACCAGAAGTTTACAAATAAGAATAACTTTGTTATTTGGCATGAATGGTTAGGTCATCCTGGACCAATAATGATGCAAAAAATAGTTGAGAATTCAAATGGTCATTGCTTGTCCAGTAGACAAATTCTCAAAACTAATAATTTCTCATATGCTGCTTGTTCACAAGGAAAATTAATTATGCGGCCATCACCAATGAAAATTATTAGTGAATCACTCACATTTTAGAGCGTATACAAGGTGATATTTGTGGACTAATACACCTTTAATGTAGACCATTTAGATATTTTATGGTTTTTGATTGATGCATCAACTAGATGGTCACATGTTTGCTTATTGTCAACTCGTAACCAGGCGTTTGTAAGATTACTAGCTCAATTAATTCATTTAAGAGCTCATTTTCCTGATTATCCAATTAAGAAAATACACGTTGATAACACTGGTGAGTTCATATCTCAATCTTTTAATGATTATTGTATGTCCATTGAAATTGATGTTGAATATCCTGTAGCATATGTTCATACACTAAATGGACTTACTGAACCATTAATTAAACATTTAAAATTGATAGCAAGACCATTGTTAATGATGTCAAAACTCCCAATTTTAACTTGGGGACATGCAGTCTTGCATGCAACAACACTTATTTGCATCAGGCCTACAAATTATCATGAGTATTCCCCTTTACAATTAGTTCATGGTGAAGAACCAAATATTTCCCATCTAAGAATCTTTAGAAGTGTGGTATATGTTCCTATCTCTCCTCCACAACACACTAAGATAGGACCTCTAAGAAGGTTGGGAATATATATTGGATATGAAAGTCCATCCATAATAAAGTATCTTGAACCCTTAACAGGTGATTTGCTTACAACTCGTTTTGCTTATTGTCATTTTGGTGAATCTGTTTTCCTACTATTAGGGGGAGAAAGTAAACAGTTGGATAAAAAGATTAGTTGGAATGAGATATCTCTATCTTATCTTGATCCTTGAACAAAGTAATCTGAATTAGAAGTTCAGAAAATAATTAGTTTGCAAAATTTAGCAAACCAATTACCAAATGCATTTGCTAATCCAAAAAGAGTGACTAAGTCACATATACTAGCTGTTAATACTCCAATAAAGATTGAGGTCCCTATAGGACAATCTAAAATTGTAAATGAGTCTGAAGCCAAAATAAAATGTGGCAGACCTATTGGTTCTAAAGATAAAAATCCTCAGTAAATAAAGAGGGTGGTCGAATCGAGGATATAAAGACTTCAGAAGAGTCTCCTGGCATAATCAAGGTTTCAAATCCAGAAGAAACCAAGGTACCTGAAATTAATAAAAATAAAGAGATCTTTATAAGTTATATCATGGATGAAATACAATAGAATCAACATGAAGTCAATGTTGATGAAATCTTTGCCTCCAAAGTAGCTCTTGATATTATAAATGATGATAAGAATCATGAGCCAAAATCTATTAAGGAATGTGCACAAAGAAATAATTGGCCAAAGTGGAAAGATACAATACAGGAAAAGTTAAACTCACTTGCAAAATGAAAAGTTTTTAGACGTGTAGTACAAACACCTAAAGGTGTAAAACTAGTTGGGTACAAATGGGTCTTTATGAGAAAAAGAAATAAAAATGGTAAAATTATGCAATATAAAGCAAGGCTTATTGCACAAGGTTTCTTACAAAGACCTGGTATTGATTTCGAGGAAATATATTCACTAGTGATGGATGCAAGTACTTTTCGATACTTGATTATTTTGAGAATTCGTGAAAAACTTGATTTACACCTTATGGATGTTGTTACATTATATTTATATGACTCATTTGACAATGACATCTATATGAAACTCCCCAAAGGATTTAGTTTGCCTGAAGCATACAAGAAAAATTCTTTAGAAAATTATTCAATTAAATTGAATAAATCCCTTTACGGACTAAAGCAATCTGGACACATGTGGTACAATTGTCTCAGTGAATATTTGTTGAAAGAAAGGGTATAAAAATGACCCGATTTTTCCATGCGTTTTTATGAAAAGATTCAGAAAAGAGTTCGTTATAATTGCTATCTATGTAGATAATTTAAACATCACCAGAACTCCTGAAAAGCTTTCAAAGGCTGTAAATTGTGACATCCCTAGTCAATTTAATCATTTTTCGCAATAAATTTTTCACGTTTAATAAAAATCCACTCGGTCTTAATATAAAATAATATTTACTTTTCTTAAATACTTTCAAAATAATAAAATCATACTTAAAATAGCAATTTCCGACTGGAACCGGTCCAAAATACATCCGTTAATAAAAGTTATTAGAAACAGTGAAAGAAAGAAAAACAGTCGGGTTTCACTCAGAAATGAATCCACTCGGTTACATATCACTCGGAAAACACACGAACTTCACTCGTTAAAGGCTCGCTCGGCCAATAGTTCACTCGGGAACATCCCACCCTTCCTTCACTCGGAAGAGCTCTCAATCCTTCATCACACAAAAAACATTCTAACCACTCAGAATCACTTTAATCTTCACTCGGAAACACTCTTATCTTTCTTCACTCGAAGTCTTAGCCATTGTTCACTCAGAGACACCCTAATCTTCCACTCGAAAATAGGTCTCTCGGTTATTCTTCTCTCGGATAAGGGATCCACTCGGCTAGATTTACCAGATGGTCAACCCTGCTACAGCAATGCAAATACACTCATAAAATAAACACCGATTCAATTTTAATTCAAACCAGAACACATTGTAGCATCAAACACTCAGAAAACTTATTATATACATATGTTACACAAATCATTCAAATTCACTCGGTGCCTTGGCATCAATTCTCCGCTTGGCGCACCTCCATAGCCCCGACCTCTTCCCTGTCACTGGTTACTAAAAATGTAAACCACAGCAAGGGTGAATGTTTAGCATCATAATTAATCTAGAACGGAATTTAAATAACATACGAGTATAAACTCCGTCCGATTGCTTTATCCTCAAATTACACATTACACTCGGCATTTAACTCACACTCGGCAATATACTTACACTCGGCAATTATAGCAATCAACACTCGGTAATCATAGTAAACCACACTCAGCAAATTTAGCCATTCACACTCGGAAAATGTAGCCAATCACACGGTAAATACAACAATTCACACTCGGCAAATATAACAATTCACTCGGCAAATATAACAATTCACTCGGTAAATACAACCACAGCAATTATTTCAACTTTCATTCGATAACTAAAACTGATCCGGTCTTGTTACTGGTATCCGATCTATAAGACATATTTCAACGTCTTTGTCAATTCGCCAACGTGCAACCGGTGTCATCAGTATACATCCGGACTCTAATTCCGTATCAGGCGCTCTCCCTATACCGGTTGTCCAGGATAACACCATGACACCAGATAACACACACGTCACTATACAGAAGACAAAAGGCATTGCTACAGGGACCGATCAATAATTCCCTGCACTACGAGCTAAAATCTGCTCACGGGAATGGTCAATTTGTCCCTTAATTCCAGCCTATACTCCCTACGCTTAATATAAAATGGCCGCTTGACCCAATCATACTGGTAAGTGCGTAATAAAATAATAATTTAAAGTGTTATTGGAGGTTAGTGGTTCCCCACTAACGAATCCTCGAATATCGAGCCAATCAGGTATATAAACTCTCTTCATCAATGAAGGGGGGATCTTCGACTATTCGATTAACTTACAATTACTCTCTGAATACATTCCTGACTTGGAATATTATCACTGACTTGAGTGTCGGAGAATCTTCATAGGTGACACCACCTTTCGCCCACATCAACGCGTTAGGCCGATGTGAAGGACCTCCACGACGTCCAATCCACTCTCTTCTCATACAGTGATATCGGATATACAAACCGGATACTCATATAATCGGTCTTCAGAGACGTAATCTCCCTACTATTTATGATTGACCCGACACCGGAACTCTTGACCCCGGTTCAGGACAGATCATTGGCACGCCCAGTGGGACTCGATAAAGTCATTCCCATATCCTGAGAAAGAACAAGTGATCATCAATGGAAGGCGAAGCACATGATTTCATGGAGAATCAACCTGAAGGCAGGACCAACCCCAATGCCTTCAGGAAGCTTAACTTCGATTCTTATGGGGGCAGCTCAAAGAAGGTAGTACCAGTGTCTAGCCCTGATCCTCGTGATGAGTTGATCAGTCAACTCCAGAAAGAACTCGCAGAATTGCGAAGAGAGAGAAGGCAGAGTGAGGACAAGGAGTCATCTCGCACAAGAGACACTCCCCATACAACCGATAGAGAAAAATCCATAACTTTCCAATACTCAAACATCCCCATGTTTGAGGGGAGGGAACAGACCCATGATTCTGATGATAGAGCTGCTCACGAGAAGAGGGAGCTAATTACAGTACCCCCGGTGACTTACAAGCTCAAAGTTCCTTTTTCAAGGAGACTTATGAGTATCCACATCCCCAAACATCTGCAAACCACTCAGCCTCTTTCCATTAGAAAGTATAATGGCGAAACTGATCCTACTAAGCATCTTGATGCTTACGTATTTGAAGCCATGTACTTGGGGGCTGATGAAGACGTGATGTGTCGGATGTTCCCGCGAACATTGTCAGAAAAGGCCCTCGGCTGGTTCAAAGGTTTACCTTCTGGATCCATAGATTCCTGGGCTGAAATGGTAGCTATTTTTGAAACTCACTTTGTCATCTCTAGATATGTTCCCAGGACATCTCATACTTTGGCCCAAATTAAGCAGGGTGAAAATGAAACCTTAAAGGATTTCCTGAAGAGGTTCTACAAGGAAGCATCCCTGGTTCCTAACCTTACAGAATCCATTAAGCTACATATCGTTATCGAGGCACTGCAGCCAGGATCAGCCTTTGCTCTCTCACTAGCAAAAAGCCCGCCAATAACATTTGAGGAGTTCAGGAAAAAAGCCTCAAAGTATATGGGTATTGAGATGCACCTAGAAGCTGTGGCTGCAAAGAAAAAGCCACCAACACCACCTTTACAGCCGCGGAGAAATAAGGAGAAAACGAGGCCAGAACGCATGGAGAGGCCATTCAACAACCCCAAAGTTAATAACTCCTCTCCTCGACCTTGAGAAAGTTGTGTTAATTCCTTCAGCCATTATGCACCACTGTCAGCCAGGCCATCTCAAATTTTGAGAGAGGTTGGATGGCTAGCTTTTAGCATCTATGGCATTAGAAGGCCAGCTCCTGTGAAGAGACCAGGGAATCCCCGTAAGTACTATGATTTTTATGAACAGACAGGTCATTCCACTGATGAATGCCAAGCTCTAAAGAACGCAGTTGAAACGTTAATTAGAGAAGGAAAACTAAAGCAATGCCTGTTCAAAGAAAAATCCTTTGACAGGGTGGATCGGAATGAAAAGAGAGAAAGAGATCCAGACGATGAGGACGACAATAGCCGTAATCCGGTTAGAAAGTTCTCTGCTATGGAGAAACAGAAAGGTGCAATGACTGATATGATCGCTGGAGGGTTCGCTGGGGGAGGAACTTCAATTACAGCCCGTAAGAATCATCATAGAATGATTCTGTCTATATAAGGAAAAGTTAAAGACAATCGTCCTTACAGAGGAGGGGTTGAAGCTCCAATAATTTCATTCTCTGATGAGGATTTTGGTCCTACCATTCCTGGTGGAGACGATGCTGTAGTCATCGTTGCAGTGATAGCCAACAAGGACGTCTGAAGAATCCTTGTTGACCAGGGAAGTTCCTGTGATGTTGTTTTTTATAATTGCTTTAAAAGAATGGGTTTTAATGACTCAGACTTACAGCCTTACACACAGGAACTAACAGCTTTCAATAATGCAAAGCAACCAACAAAGGGGTACCTTGACACCCTTATCTCCTTTGAAGGTGAGCCAGGGGCTAGAACGGTTAAATCCAGAGTGTTGGTGATTGATGTTGAGTCACCATTTAACGACATCATAGGCCGCCCCACCTTGAATGCTATGGAGGCAGTCGTGTCAACTCCACACCTCCTTATCAAGTTTATCGATAAGGACAATGTTGTTTTGTCCATCCGAGGTGACCAAGAGATGGCTAGGTACTGCTACAACCTGAGCCTAAATATGACAAAGTTGGAAGCCTCCAATAAAAAAAGGAAACTCAACGATTCTGGAACAGCTGCCGGTTTTGTGAGCCTTGTTGACCTAGACCCTAGGGCGGATTTACACATTGATCCATCCAACCCATCAAAGCCCACACCGGATAGAAGTTCCAAAGACATCGTATTAGGAGATTCTCCAGAAAAGGTCACCCATATTAATGACAAGCTGGATACAGAAATAGAGCAGCGACTGTTGTTGCTCCTACAAGAGTTCAAAGACCTCTTTGCATGGACTACAGCCGATATGCCTGGCATAGATCCTGCTTTCTGCTGTCATAAATTATCTGTCTACCCGGAGACGAGACCGGTTGCCCAAAAGAAGAGAAGATTAGGACCAGAGAAACAAAAAGCAGCTTGCCAACAAATCGAGGAATTGCTGAAGGCCAGATTTATCAAGGAAATCTGTTATTCCTCTTGGCTATCAAATATAGTGATGGTCCGGAAAGCTAACGGCAAATGGAGGATGTGCATTGATTATGTGGACCTCAACCATTGCTGTCCAAAGGATCCTTATCCTCTTCCTAACATAGATCAGATGGTGGATGATTCCTCTGGTTACCAGTACTTGAGCTTCATGGATGCATACTCAGGTTACAACCAAATTCCAATGTGCGAGGAAGATCAGGAAAGGACAGCTTTCATCAATGATCGTGGTGTCTTTTGCTACACCGTTATGCCCTTCGGCCTAAAAAATGTTGGGGCCACATACTAGCACATGATCAATAAGGTGTTTGAGGGCATGCACACCAAACTTGTTGAGGTGTACATTGACGAAATCATAGCCAAGACATCGGTTGGGGGTGATCATATTGAAGACCTACGCCAAGTGTTTATCTGCTTGAGAGAATTTAACATGAGGCTAAACCCATTGAAATGCACTTTCGCTGTCCCAGCTGGGAAGTTTTTGGGTTTCATGTTAACTCAACACGGTATCGAAGCCAATCCAGGGAAATGCTAAACGATTCTCAACATGCAGAGTCCAAAAAATCTGAGAGAAGTCTAATCCCTGAATGGCAAAGTAGCAGCCTTGGTACATTTTATGCCAAAGATGGCTCACAGGTCACTTCCTCTGTATAAAGTGCTGAAAAAGTCCAAGAAATTCGAGCAGGGACAGGAACAAGAACAAGCATTCTAAGAGCTTAAGGAGGTGTTGTCCAAACCTCCTATTCTTTCGAAGCCTGACCCCGAGGACACGCTCATCCTATACTTGGCTATTTCAGATGAAGCTTTGAGTGTAGCCTTAGTAAAGGAAACTCCTGATGGACAGAGACCGGTCTACTTCACTAGCAAAACATTACAAGGTGCTGAGATCCGGTATTAAAAAATTGAAAAGGCCGCCCTCGCTGTTGTTTTGGCCTCTCGACGGTTACGTCCTTATTTCCATGCCCATCCCATCATGGTAAGAATGGATCTACCACTCCGCTCTGTGTTAATCAAGCCTGACCTCGCTGGTAGGATGATCAAATAGTCCATTGAACTCTCAGAGTTTGATATATCCTATGAACCTCGAGGCGCTATTAAAGCTCAGGTCCTGGCCGATTTCATCGTGGAAATGACAGGGATAGATCCAGATACACCTCGTGTTCATTGGACCATCTATGTTGATGGTTCATCGAATCAAAAGGGCTCTGGAGCAGGTATAGTTCTTGAAAGTGATGATGGAGTACACTTGGAGATCTCCCTTCATTTTAATTTCAAAACTTCCAACAACCAAGCTGAGTACGAAGCTTGTTTGGCCGGACTACGAGCTGCGATTGACATTGGAGCTTCTGAGGCAACGCTCTGCAGTGATTCACAACTCGTGATTTCACAGATCCTGGGAGATTATCAAGGTCGTGAGCCTCAACTCCAATTGTACTTAAACTATGTCAAGGAGTTGAGAGAGAAATTCTCAAAAATGGAATTTAAACATGTTCCACGCGAAGAGAATACAAGAGCGGATATACTCTCTAGATTGGCAAGCACCAAAAGGCCAGGCAGCACCATAACATTAGTCCAAAGCACACTGACGTCGCCCAGCATTCCTCTTTTTCCTTCTTTAAATGCCATAATGACCAATTCTCTTTATGGTGACACATGGATGGCCCCCTACATCCGTTATTTGGCCGATGGGGAGTTGCCTACTGATGAGAAGGAAAAGAAAAGAATAAGAAGAGAACTGCCATACTTCACTATGATAGATGGTAACCTCTATAGAAGGGCACTCTCAGTACCTTACTTAATCTGTCTGAGACAGAATGAAGTACATGGAGTAATGGAGGAAGTGCACGAAGGACAATATGGACACCACGCCGGAGGAAGAAGTCTGATGAGAAAAATCCTCAGAGCAGGATATTGGTGGCCCACAATGAAGCAGGACTCCATTGACTTTGTCAAGAAATGTGATGCCTGCCAAAAATTTTCTAATCTTCACCACACACCGGCAGAAGAACTCTTCACATCCGCTGTTCCATGGCCGTTCAACCAATGGGGATTGGATATTTTGGGCCCTTTCCCACTGCTCCTGGGGGCATCAAATATCTCATTGTAGGGGTCGATTATTTCACTAAGTGGATTGAAGCAGAGCCGGTGGTGCATATTACTTCAGCCCGAACTCGTCGTTTTATGTATGAAAACATTATAACACGATTCGGAGTCCCAGCACGGGTTGTCACAGACAATGGCACCCAATTCATGGACAGGAAATTTACAGATTTACTTGAAGGGTTAGGAATAACCCAGATATTTTCCTCCGTCGAACATCCCCAAACTAACGGCCAGGCTGAGATGGCCAACAGGGAGGTGCTGAAAGGACTGAAGAAACGTCTTGGTGAAGCCAAGGGCAGATGGACAGACCAGTTGTGTCACGTCCTTTGGGCATATCGCACAACGCCTCATTCTTCCACCAATGAATCCCCATATCGCCTGACCTTGGGGTAGAGGCAATGATACCTATGGAACTGCAAATTGCTTCTACTAGAGTTAAATACTTCTCTGAAGAAAGTAATAACACTAATTTGGCATCAGAAATAGATGTCATACAAGAACTCAGAGAGGATGCATTCATCAGAGATCAGGCCATCAAAGCCAAAGTCACCCTCCGATACAACAAACGAGTCCAATCAAGGACTTTCAACGTTGGAGATTTGGTTTTGAGGAAAGCAAGTGTGGGAAACAAATTCGCTCTTCAAGGCAAACTAGCCCCAAACTAGGAAGGCCCATACAGGGTATCCGAGATTGCTGGTAAAGGCTCTTACCGCCTTGAAAACCTTGATGGCACTCTAATCTGAAACAAATGGAATACCCAGAACTTACGCATTTATTACAGCTAGCTGATGGAATGAATACAAACTCTTCTCTCCTCACTTGAGATTGTTCAATGGACAAATCTTTATATCATGATCCCAGCTACGCTTTTATTGTAATTCTTATTTTTGTTCAATAAGAATTTCATACGCCAACTTAACTCTTTTGAGTTTTTCCTTATGCTGTGATTTTCAGTTTATCCGGCGTGCACAAACATATTCAGGACAGATGATCTCAACTACCCATTCTGTAGTTGACGATGTAACTCCTTGAATGTGTGCAAATAAAGGAAGACCTGGGTACAGTAGGATCAGACCTTTATATAAGGTTGTACCGAACCCTATTCGAAGGCCCAGATTGTAGAATTAAACCGAACTCTGGGTACGGTTAGTAAGTTTGGCTGAACACCGTTGAAGGCTTGGATTGTAGGATTAAACCGAACTCCAAGTACGGTTAGTAGGTATGGCCGAACACCGGAGAAGGCTTGGGCGCAGTAAGCTGGTTCTTCTTCAAGACCACGCTGAACCCCGAGTAACAGGCATGGTAGGTTCAGGATTAGCCCTGATCTGAACCCCGTGTTGAAGACTCGGATTGTAGGATTAAACCGAACTCCGAGTACGACTAGTAGGCTTGGCCGAACGTCAGTGAAGAATGGTTAGTAGAATTAAACCGAACGCCAAGAAAGACATGGGTTGTAGGATCAAAACCGAACCCCATTGAAATACTTGGACTGTAGGATCAAACCGAACTCCAAATACAACAAGTAAGTTACACCGAACTCTAAATTTCCCAGAAGCACTTCTCCTGGAAATTATTCAATCGGTAATACTTTTTCTTGAAATACTTTATTTGAAAACATTTTAACTTCAAAGTTCGGGTCATATTTCATCGAAATCCGACTCATGATTTCCGACCCAGGAATAATTCACTCGAGTATGTCTTTACCCGAGGCGTATTCACCCGAAGCATTTCATTCGGAAATTCTCTATTCGATACCGCGCCATGCAGGAGTCGGAGATATTTCACTCGGTGATATCCTATTCACTCGGGGTTCTTTCTATTCAGAAATTCTCCACTCGGTGCCATGCCACGCGGGAATCGGAGATATTTCGCTCTGTCATATCCCACTCAAAAACACTTCACTTGGTGAAGTCCTACGTTAAAGTATCACACTCAGGATTATTCAAAAATCGTTGAGAAGTACTTCCCCTAGGAATTCCCTACTCGGAAATACTTTTCCTTGGAATTCCTTACTCGGAAACGCTTCAAGTTCGAATCTAGACGTTGAAAATTCTTCAGTCGACAATACTTCATTGAAATCTGACTACGAAGAATCAATCATCACTCTTATTAACTTTCCTCAGAAATACTTTTCCTTAGAATTCCTTACTCGGAAACACTTCAAATCTAGTGTTCGACTCATGAATTCTTTAAGTCAAAAATATTTCACTTTGGAGTTCCAATCAGCAATTATTCACTCGGAATATTTCCATCCGAAACGTATTTATGCAAACTCAGAACCTTTCTCTGACCAAAGGTATTTCCACTAAAATAGCCCACTCAGAAATTTTTCACTCGATGCTATACCATTAAGAGTCGAAAATGTCTCACTCGGTGCGATCCCAATTAGTAGTGTTGCACTCAGAAATACTCCACTCGGGAGAATTTGCACTCAGAAAACTCGAGCCCAAATGAAAACTCAGATTGTAAGGCTAAAACTGAACTCCGAGTGTAGTAAGCACAATCAAACCGAGTGCGGCTGAAGAATCACTTAGAACCTTCCACTCAGGAAAGTTCAATCAGAACTCTTTACTCAGAAAGATTTACTTTGAAAGCTTCCACTCGGAGCTCTCACCCAAAACATTTCCACTCGAAAATCTCACTCAGAAGAACTCCCACTCGGAATTCTCAATCGAAATAACTTTCACTCGGAAGTATCACTCGAAATTGTCCTTGACGAAAAATAAGACTCAGTTAAAACGTATATGCTTTTACTGAGCAACTCGAGGGGTAATGGAATTTCCCGGGTGACATGACCAGAACCAGCCTCACTCGGAGTCACTCATTCAGAGTCAGTTGCTCACCCGGAACTGATCACCCAATAATGCTTGGGGACAGTATCCAATGACTAACGAGTATTCCGAAGGATGAACACTTAGTAAAACATCCTCACGATTACTTCCCCTCAAGGCTAACACTGCAAGTCATTCTCATGATGACAACGTGTCTCACCACAACAGCAAACCTTATTATGGTACTTATAAACAAAAACCTAATCATTAAAGATTAAGGTACACCTTTTATCGGGCTCATATATGCCAAACGTGTGATTTAAATAAACAATTTCGTCACACTACAATATCAATGCAACAAAAGATATTCTATCTTTTCTATCAAACCGAGCCTTTGGTTATTAAAGTACCTATACATAAGAACTAAACTTGTTTGCTGCTATACGGTGTAGTATTTACATGTTTAAATCCGGATTGGATCATTACACATACAATGATTCTATTAAAATTATTTTCAACGGACAAACGTATAAAGCAAGTTATCTTTTTATTGATCAGATCTTGAATTACATAAGAATTGATTAACTAATTCGGAGCTGATCCCGGAACACAGCAGATTTGAATCAATAAAAACTAAAGACAACGAAGGCACTATTTATGTTAGCTTGTCTCTCCGCCCTTTCCTTTGCCTTTATCTCCGGCCTCGCCTCCCCCATCACCAGCTGCTCTACCTACATCAGCACTAGCACTTGTTCCTTCGCTTCTAGGTTGCTTGGTGATAGGGGTCAGGAGAGAAGGTCCCATTGACTGGCCTTTGGGGAGAGGAGCCAGCTTATACTTGGTGTTTGGCGGTTCCTCCTGACGATCGTCAACCAGAGCTACGAGTTTCCCTCCATGAAACTCATAGAACGGATCAATACCGTTCAAATTAAGTTCCACTTTGGGATTCCCATATTGAATCTGACGTACTGCCAACCCCAAAGATTCCTCGACTGCTTGGACACAGATGTCCATAGCCTCTTCCGCTCGGGTATTTGCAGCAGTCAAATCCGCTTTCAGAACTTTGACCTTGTTATTCGAACTCGCTAACTTTAGTAACAACTCCTTCTCCTTACGAGCCCAGTCTTCAACTCCTTGGGAGTAAACGACCTTGGTTTCCTTCAGCTCCTCTCCCAACTTGGCCGAATACTCCTTCTCTGTACAGAGGCTGGCATGGAGGTCGGAATTGATTTTCTTCTGATCAAGTGCTTGGGCCTCCAGCTCGTTAATAAGATACTTCAGCCTGGAGATTTCTTCGTCTTTTTTATCCCCTTCCTCTTTGGATGCCTTCAACTGATTCTCCAAATGCAGAATGTTCGCCCTGTCCTTAGCTGCGGCAACATTAAGGTCGTTAACCTTGCCCGTTAACTGGCCAAGTTTTTCGTTATCTGCCGACAGCCTACGAACCGATTTTAGAAGACCGGACAATTCTGCCAATTGCCACTGTCCGGCATCACAAGCTTGTGTTATTTCTTCACTTTCCAATGAAGTCTTTAGCTTGTAGGGAAAATCAGGGATGCATTGAGGCACTGGACCCTCATACACTAGGTATGGGGCAAGATTAGAGTTGCCTGGAGGGGGACAGGAAACCTTGGGCGCAAAGTAGGAACTTATTGGTCTGGCGCCAAAGGTAATCACATTGCTGGGGGCAGCCGTTGTCGTCCTTTCTACTCCCTTTCCTTTAGAGGCCCCAAGATCAACTGCCCCTTCGGAAGTCTTTTGTTTTTTGGGGGAAGGCTGAGATTCCATTTTCTTTGAGGAGTTAATTTTTACTTTCTTCCTTCTCTCCCCGGCCTTTTTTCCCTCAACATTAGAGGTCGGTATGTCAGATCCGCCCTCCAATAAAGGAATATCGTCACCAGCGGACGAAGTGAGTATGATGGTCTCAACGGTAGCCTTCTTGGAATTCCGCTTTACCTGAATATTGTTTTCAGCCACAACGGATTTCCCTCCAGCTTTGAGGCCCTTCAACTTCTCCATCTCTGGTGACTCAGCTTCAATTTCAACTGCATAATCAGATAAAAAGACCATCAGTAACAAAAGATTTCAAGACATAAAAAGAAAGAACACGAAAAATGACAGGAAATTACACAAGTATTCTTCGCGGGTAGTTTTTGACCCTAGCAAACGCCTGCAAGAGAAAAACTTGTGCGAGGCGGTGTATGATTGAAGAGCAGAAAGAACGGAAACCGATGTTGGGGTTAACTCGTCCTCATCGGTGTAATAAGCCTGGGACGTCAACAAAAAGTGTTCATGAGTCCAGGCCACGGGAAATTCTTGAATCCCATCTTTATTCAGCCAAAAAATTGGATCATCGGGCTTCACACGAATCCTGGTGAAATAAGATTTGAATGAACGCCCATATACTTTGGCGGAGTCAGTGTATGACTCGAAGTTGATGACTTTGGAGTTAGTCCGGAGGGTTATCAAACTTACTCCTCCCTTCTCCTTATTTGCACGACGGATGACTTGTGTGAAATAAAAAAGCATAGCGACCGTCGACGTGAAGTTGAAGTGCTCACCAAGCACTTCAAGAGAACGAATCAACCCCTATCCGTTGGGGTGAAGCTGAGAGGGGGAACAGTCTAAAAACCTCAAGACCCCCATCTGAAATTTTGTTAAGGGAAGGCACACACCTAAATTCAGGAAGAGGAAGTCACACATTTATATTGACCTTTCATCCGGTGTATGACATATCCGTTCTGATGGAAGTGGAGCCAACACCATAAAACGCTCCTTATACTTTTCCTTTTTGAAGACTGTAAAGCGAGGCTCCAACCTCGCTCCGTCCTCCCTAGCGTGGATGGATGGTGTGTTACGAAATTCATCAGCAACCTAGCTATATGGACGTTCCTGTTGAAACTTCACCCAGTTAATCCGGTGTACAACTACATTGCACAGTCTAGAAGTTGTCTTCACAATATATTGCTGAGAGGGTGCTCCCCTACCAGAGGTGCTCTCTCCAGTCATCTTCTTTACAGCTAATTTAAACGCCTTTACGCTACGATAAAAACTCACATCATCAGAGAGGTATAAATCAGCGCTCTCCTCACTCTCACTAGAAGAGGATTCTGAAGAGGGTATTATCACCCTTCGCCTTGAATAGGGCGACACCTCCCTCTCTGAATGAAGTGGGTTTGAATGGAAGATCACGGGGATCCTCCCACCATGACTAGAGGAAATTCGAGACAACACTCTTCCTCCTCTTCCCCTAGGGCCAACGCGGCTCGAGCCAGCGAAACCTCTCCCAGACATTTAGAAAAACTAGAAGAAAATACAAGAAGACGAAGGAAAGGTTACCTAAGGATGAAGAAGGGTGGTGAATCAAGTATCATACAAGCAAACAATGTCTTCTCGAAATT
Source organism: Clitoria ternatea (assembly GCA_037962975.1). Lineage (NCBI taxonomy): Eukaryota > Viridiplantae > Streptophyta > Magnoliopsida > Fabales > Fabaceae > Clitoria > Clitoria ternatea. The sequence goes on from CM075676.1 coordinate 55,139,999, forward strand.
TTTGTAGAGTTTCGTCAGGGAAGCAAGACTGAGTGATTTTTGAATTCACTAAGTATTCCATTTATAAGGGGTCAACAGACTCAATTACGGATCAAAGGTTATGTCGTTTGCCACTAAACGATGCCTTTTTGGTAAATCCAAGGCTGTCGTTTCAAACCTTAAGGCGCGAAATCAGTGTCGATTCGTCAAAAGGGCCTCTCAAATGGGCCTCAGAATTTAAATTTTAGGCCCATGAAGCTCCCTAGTGACGGTTATAAAGACGTGCACATTTAAGGCAATAATGGCTCGCCCACGTGATTAAAGGCATTAAATTTCCAATCATGAGAAACGTTGCAACTGTTACTCGAATACCAAGGGTTGCAAGTTTCAAAAACTTTTGGGATTCTCGTACAAAGAATCTTTGTCCATATCCATCCTCACGAGTGCCATGACGAAGGAACCTTCGTTCCAAGAACGGATATCTACGTGACAACGTATATCATCTGGCATCTAGACTTCTTCTAAACGACGTAGCTTATATGAGCCACTTTACTAGTCCCTCACACAAGCTAGGGGACAAGAAGAATGATGATCTCATCTCGATACTGGATTTGATAACGAAATTGAAAACTCAACCCGTACCCTGACGATTGAAACGTACTTACCCAGGACGGATGATCTCAATCACCTATTCTGTGATTTGACGATGTAACTCCTGGCGTGGTGTACTCCCCAGGACGGACGATCTCAATCACCTATCCTGTGATTTGATGATGTAACTCCTGGCATGGACAATTCCCATCATCATCCTTATGATGGAAGCTTCTGAAGTCTCAATCTGTATCCTGACGATTGAAAAGTGTTTCCCCAGGACAGACGATCTCAATCACCTATCCTGAGGTTTGACGATGCAACTCCTATGATTTTGAAGGCTCAATCCGTACTCTTACGATTGAGATATATTTCCCCAGGACGGATGATCTCAATCACCTAATCTGTGATTTAATGATGTAACTCCTGGCGTGAACAAATTCCCATCATCATCTTTATGAAGGAAGATCCAACTATCATCTTTATGTATCTTTGCAGTTCCCTGAGCTCAAAACAATACTCTCACATTAAACAACGGATCGACTCTGTGAACCTCCTGTGAGAATAACATAAATTACTGCTAGTCATTCGTCCTGAGACACCACTTCTATGAACAACGGATCGACTCCTTTTCTCCCCAAAAGAATTAAGGATGATGCCCTATGACAGGTACCTATTCCTTAACATACCTGTACTTAGGGACAGTATTCATGTATGTACCTTTCCATTCCAAAATTATCTGATTTTCTGAGGTGATTATTTCAATCCAACCTCAACGTTAGCCCTACAGAGCAGATAATCAATTACTGAAATGGTATATACATCTAAGTCATACTATTTTTCATGAAGTATTGAAGACAAATTTCTGAAGGGAATTTTATTCACTCATGAAAATCGAGATTACATGTAATACAGGAGTTGATCCCGGAACACAACTTTACATATAAAAAATAATAACAGAACTATGGAGGGGGAACTTGCTCTTCAGTCTCTTTCTGTCCTTCCCCTTCTCCAAGTTCTTGTGTCCCTTCCTTTGGGATTTCCTCTGGAATCTTCTCCTCCAGAGCCTTCGCACCTCCTGTAGATGAGGCGACCTCAGGCATAGGAATAACAAAATTCGGGCCCATACTTTGACCCTTAGGAAGAGGGGGCAAACCGTATAAGGACTCCGGAGGATCCTCATGTCGACCATCAACCACTGCGACTAACCTTCCTCCATGGAATTCATAGAACGGATCCATACCATAGAGGTTAAGCGGCACAGTGGGGTTACGGTAGAAAACTTGGCGTATAGCTAGGCCGAAGGATTCTTCAACTGCTTGAGTGCATATATCAATAGCTTCCTTCACCTCAGCTTTAGCCACAGCTAATTCTTCCCGCAACCTCAGAAGTTCTTCATCTGATCCCTGAGGTTCCGTACTCCTAGCCTTTAGTCTCTCAATCTCAAGGAGGAACTTCTTCTCCTTTTGGGACCATTCCTCTGCTTGTTTAAAATAATCCTCCGCAACAGCTTTGCTTTTATCTTCAAGATCAGCTTGTTTAGCTTGACTGCTACAGAGTTCTTCTTGAGATTTACCAAGCATCCCCTCCTTTTCTGCCAGTTTACCCTCCAAGTCTTTAAGCATGGTTTTGAGCTTGAGGTTTTCCTTGTTCATAAAATCTTTGAACTCTTTAGACTTGGTGAGGCGATCTTCAGCTAACTCTAGGGCAGCTTTATGCTTCCCTGTCGAGAGGTTGAGCTGTTCTACTTTATCACTCAGCTTATCAACCTTGTCAGCATCATCAGCTAACAAACTGAGCGAGTGAAGCATCCCAGTAAGCTCTGTTAACTGCCATTTTCCAGCCTCACATGCCTCTTTGATTTCTTTAGGTTTAAGTGTGGGCCAGAGCTCGTATAATGGCTGAGGAAGAATCGCCGGGGTTGTCCCTCGGTATGAGAGGAAGGGAGTAAGGAACGAAGCAGTTGGGTAGAAGATCGGACTTGAAGATCCAAAGACCCCGGAAAGAATACCCTTATGGATTCCGGCGAAAACTTCAGCTGCATCCGAGGTCTCTACAGCTTTACCTTTTGAGGCCCTTGCTCTTTCCGGACTCCTTGAAGGTTTATGTTTCTTCGTTGATCTTCCTGAAGGGTCATTCTTGATCTTCCTCCTCCTCTCTGTTATTTTAGGTTGACTTCTAGTTGCATCAACACTAGTCGAATCACCCTCCACCAGCGGAATTTCCCCTTCGACATCCGAGGTCAGAATGATCAACTCAGAACAACCCTTCACAGAATCCTTTTTAGGTTGAATTTCATTCTCACCAGCTACGGATTTACCTCTTGCTTTCAAGGATTTCAGCTTGTCCATGTCTGGTGTAACACCCCTATTTTTATTTTTATATTAAAATTTTGAAGGAATTAGATTATGGTTCTTTAGAACTTTTTAATCTACGTATTATTTATGATTTTTTTGGAATTTTTTGGAATTTTGGAATTTTTTTAATAAAAATAATATTTTTTAAATAATTTTAAATTCATATAAGTGACTTAAATTAGAAATATTTATAAGAAAGTGAATTGAAATTATAAGAAAATTTTCTAAAATCCGTTTCAAGTAGACTTATCTAAAAATTATCGGTTTGAGAAAAATCTTGATTTTTTCCAATCGTTAAAAAATTTGAAACGTATCAATAAATTTTTATTAACAGAAAATTTTAGATTTTTAAAATTTTAGCTTTATATTACTTATTATAAAATTAGTGAGGACTGATATAATATCGCTAAATTTCAAAAAGAACTCATTTTGAATATTTAAAATATACCGAGTGAAAGGTTACTATTTGGCTTAATAATTCTGCCGACAGTTACTATGCAAAACACTGTGCATGTACGAAATTTTCAAAGAATGCATAGTAACCTGGAATAAAAAATTCAAAAATGCATAGTACTTTTATATTAAAATAATGGAATGCATAGTAAATTTTTTTCCTATAAATACCGAAGGATTTCTTCTTTAGAATTCACAATCTCAGATTAAGTTTTCTTAATACAGTAGTGCTAGTGAGATAGTGGTGGAAGTGAGAGAGAGAAGAAAAGTTTTTGGAGAGAAGGTTCTGCCAAAATCCTAAGGTAAGAATACTTCTCTTTTATATTTTTTAGGGTTATTTTTATATCGTTTTTAGAAATCTGTTATTATACTAGAAATAATATTATTTTAAGTTACTATTCTGCATAGTAAAATACTATTTCAACAGTAAATTACTATTCAAATAGTAAATTACTATTTACTGTTACTATTTACCGTTACTATTCACGATTTACTATTTACTGTTACTATTCACGTTTTACTATTTACTGTTACTATTCACGTTTTACTATTTACTGTTACTATTCATGATTTACTATTCACTATTCACTATTTAAAATTTACCATTTCTGTTTTAAGTAGTAATCTTAATCTTCGTCTTATGCTTATATTGAAATAAGATTGATATTAATATTTCTAGAAATCGGAGGCGCAAAGCAAATCTCTTTTTGGTAACGACTCAAGGTAAGGGGGAGTGAGATAAGAAGTATAATACGAAAAGACATAAGAATAATGGGAGGAGTCCCCTACTCCTTTTAAATTTAATAATATTATTATTTTAAAATATTAACTTTTTAACTTAAAATTTATAATAAATTTTAAATTAAATATCCGGTTAACTAACTCTAACATACCTATGCAAAGACTTGGACCATTATGACCTATATGGACTAGACTATACCTATGCAAGGACTTGGACCATTATGACCCATATGGACTAAACTATACCTATGCAAGGACTGGATTATATGGACTTACATATACCTATGCGAGGAATTGACCAAAATGACTAAAATTGACTATATTAATAATCATTAAATTTTGTATTATGATATGTATTAATGATATTTAATTGATTTGATTATGATTTGATTATGATTGATTGATTGATGATATTTAGTTATGATTGATATTGTTTGATTTTGATTGATAATATTGTAATGTGGAGTTTGAGCATATAGCGAGCATGACGGAAAGCTAAAATTCAGTAAGAATTTCTTACCTTACTCTTTAAATTTTATTATCTTTTATTTCTTCTTAGAAATTATTTTTATTAACTTTATTTTCAATATTTAGAATAAAAAATTAGTATTTATTTTAGAAAGAAAATATTTTATGAGAATTTATTTAATTAAATCTTGAGTTAAAGAAAAATTTTGTAATTTTAAGTATTTTTGGTTAATAATTATTCTCTTTTAATAAAACAAAATTTTTTGAAAGAAAATTATTTTATTTTTTTCCAACTTAATAACTAAATATATTTGGAAATAATTGAGATTCCTAAATTTGATTTTGTTAAGATTTAATTTGAGAAAGATTATGTAAAGTTTTATATGATAAAGTTTTTAGATGTTTAAGCTTAGAAACTCAATTTCAGTGAGATTCGAAAACTGTACCAAATTTATTTCTGTGGGACAGAAATTCAGAGAAAATGTACAGTTTATTGAAATGATGTTGTAAACCTTTAAGGGATTTAATAATTGAGTTTCTAAAAGCCTTAACCAACTCAATACGCGAGTAGTTCATGCATCATCAATCATTAAAGTGAAATAAAATGATATTGTCTGGGGACGGATTATAGAAACCGAGGATACATTAGAGGAGGCTTAATTACGAGCCTTGGGATGAGAGGGTGTGAAAGGGTGCTTCAGGGGACCTGGGGTAGCTCCCTAGTGTCGGGTACTTTCACAATAAAAACTTTCTCAATCTGACTAGTCTCTAAGTGTTTCCATGCCAGTTGAGCTGTTCATATTATTATTATCCAGACTTATGGAACAGTGTAAACTCCTGGTTGGCCCAGTGCAAATTAAAATTTAAGGGCCCACATATATAGGTAAGTTATAATGAAGATATTGCATAACATTCATGCATTCATAATTGATTGTGTATGTGATTGTGATTGATATTATTATGTATTAGTTGTGAAAACCCTTTGTTGCTTATGTCTTATTCGGAAATATTATATTCTGTTTCTCACTCCTTTCTCCGTGTTTTTGTTTCACATGTTTTAAATTGATGGTTCAGAGGGAAGGATCGAAGAATATCGGCAGTAAATATAGCACGTTCTAGAAAGGGAGCTCGGTATGAATACCGTGGTCCAATGAATAAATAATGTTAATAAGTAACTGCTTCTGGGCCATGGAGTTTCCTCTCTTTCTTATAATGTTTAATATTTATTTACGTTGGATGAATGTAAAATTACTTTATAAAGTTTTAATAATATTTATGAGGTATTTCAAAAATAATGTATATAATTTATTCCGATAGTTTCTTTTTAACAATCATATCTTTAGAAAAAAAAAATTATGAATTTTTCTAGAATTTATTAAGGTGTAACAGAGGGTGTTACAAAGTGGTATCAGAGCAGTTAATCCAATAGGCCTGGGGAAAAGGTCTATCTTGCTTTGTCTGTAAACTCTGTATAGGTAGAATATCTGACTTGGTAGTAACTGTGATTGATGTGACAAATCTCAGTTACTGTGAAACAGGAAACTAATGGCTGGAAACGATCTTGCTGGAGTTGTAGAACGCTTAATTAATGCAATGGGAGCACGTGAAGGTCAAGGTAACGATGCTTTGAGAAGGCTGGACCTATTCGAAAAGCGCAATCCACCTCGTTTCAAGGGAGGATATAACCCTGATGGAGCACAAATCTGGATTCGAGAGATAGAGAAGATCTTTCGAGCATTGCAATGTAATGAAGCTGATAAGGTAGTCTTCGCTACTTATGCCTTATCTGAGGATGCCGAACATTGGTGGGATAGCATGCGTAAATAATTCAAAGTCAACGACATGGAGATCACTTGGGACTATTTCAAGGATATGTTTCTGGAGAAATACTTTCCAGCTGATGTTAAAGAGAAAAGACAATTCGAATTCCTGTCGCTGACCCAAGGAAATATAACCGTTGGAGAATACGCATCCAGGTTTGAAGAGCTATCTCGTTTTCATTCTCATTATAATGATGCTACTAATGAAAGAGATCGGTGTGCAAAGTTTGTAAATGGACTGCGACCAGAAATTAAAGAAGCTATACGAATACAGGAAATCCGTGAATTTTCTGTATTGGTAAATCGCTGCAGGATCTTTGAAGAAGACCATAAGGATAGAATGACCAAAAGTCGTGAGCCCATTCACAAGGCAGGAGAAATAAGAAGTGGAGGACCTCACCATCACCAAAGAAGAGACTTCAGGAGAAATAAGCCTTACCAAGCACCATTTCGTCGGTTTGGAGCAGCATCTGTTCCTAACAGACCCCAAGCTTCAACTGGAAGCTATTACCTAACATCTACACCAAATTTTAAATGTTTTATCTATGGAGGACCCCATTTAAAAGGGATTGTCCTAAAAACACTTATGTTTGTTTTAAGTGTAACAAACCAGGTCATCACATCAAGGATTATCCAGAAATGAAGAGGGAAAACCCTGAAGGTGCAAGTACAAGCATAAATACTCAAGGAGGCGCGCACAGTGCAGTAGGAAGGCCGAAGGCAAAAGGAAAGGTTTTTGCAATCACTGGAGAAGAAGCATCTCATTCTGATTCCTTGGTGGAAGGTAAGTGTATCATTAATAAGATTCCTTTAACTGTTATGTATGACTCAGGTGCATCACATTCCTTTATTGCCAATGACTGTGTAGAAAAACTAAAATTACCTATGATAGAACTGCCATTTGACTTATCTGTACATACTCCTGGAAATAATCCCATTGTCACTTCTAAAGCCTGTTGGAAATGCCCTATTGTCATAAATGGTAGGGACTTTAAAGCTAATCTATTCTGTTTACCCCTTTCTGACTTAGAAGTTATTATTGGGCTAGATTGGTTGTCTGACAATCATGTTCTAATAGATTGTCATAATAAAACCATAATGTTTAAAGAACCAATGAATTTGAATCCTGAGGATTCGAGATTTCTAACCGCCAACCAAGTGAGTGCCTCTTTAAAAGGAGGGGCTCAAGGATTCATGCTATTGCTTTCAACGAAAGGAGAGCAAGAATCAAAAATCAAAAATCTGCCAGTTGTGTGTGAATTTCCTGACATTTTTCCTGAAGATATCCCTGGTTTACCCCCAGAAAGAGATATGGAATTTGCCATTGATCTAGTACCTGGAGTTGGACCCATTTCAATTGCACCATACCGAATGTCACCTTTAGAATTAGCAGAATTGAAGAAACAACTTGAAGAGATGATAGAGAAGCAGTTTATACGACCCAGTGTATCCCCCTGGGGTGCACCAGTATTGTTGGTTAAGAAGAAGGATGGTAGCATGAGGTTGTGTGTAGATTATCGACAACTGAACAAGGTGACAATCAAGAACAGATATCCTCTACCAAGGATTGACGACTTGATGGATCAGCTGCGTGGTGCCACGGTGTTCTCCAAAATTGATTTGAGGTCTGGATACCATCAGATAAGAGTGAAGAAAGAAGATGTACAAAAAACTACTTTTAGAACACGCTATGGCCATTACGAATATCTAGTAATGCCTTTTGGTGTAACTAATGCACCAGCCGTATTCATGGATTACATGAATAGGATTTTTCATCCATATCTAGATATATTTGTAGTGGTGTTCATTGATGATATATTAGTGTACTCTAAAAGCAGAGAAGAACATGTTGAACACTTGAAGGTTGTGTTGGAAATCCTGAAAAAGAAACAACTGTATGCAAAGTTGTCGAAGTGTGAATTCTGGTTGGAAGAAGTAAACTTTTTAGGACATGTAATTAGTCAAGGAGGAATAGCTGTAGACCCTTCCAAGGTGGAAGCAGTTTTAAAATGGGAGAGACCAACCACGATCACTGAGATTAGAAGTTTCTTGGGCTTGGCTGGATACTATAGGAGATTCATTGAAGGATTTTCAAAGCTAGGATACCCATTGACCAAGCTAACACGGAAAGGACAACCTTTTGTGTGGACGACACAATGCGAGAATAGTTTTCAAGAGCTGAAAGATCGACTTACTTCTGCGCCGGTGTTAGTACTCCCCGATCCACATCGAAGTTTTGAAGTTTACTGTGATGCGTCTAAACAAGGACTAGGAAGTGTACTCATACAAGACAAGAAGGTTGTAGCCTATGCGTCACGACAATTAAGGCAACATGAGGTCAACTACCCTACCCATGACTTAGAGTTAGCCGCTGTAGTTTTTGCCTTAAAGATTTGGAGGCATTATCTATACGGTGCAACATTCGATGTGTTTAGCGATCATAAAAGTCTCAAGTATTTATTCGACCAAAAGGAGTTAAACATGAGGCAACGGAGATGGATGGAGTTCTTAAAGGACTACGATTTTGAGTTACAATACCATCCTGGAAAAGCGAACGTAGTAGCTGATGCTTTAAGTCGAAAGTCTCTACATGCGTCCACGATGATGATAAAAAAGCTGGAATTGATAGAGAACTTCAGAGATCTTAACCTAGCAGTAAAGGTTAATGCTAACAGCTACAGATTAGGAGCGTTGCAAGTGACAAATGAATTACTGAGGTAAGTTTTAGAGGCTCAACGAGAGGATGAATTCCTGCAAGAGAAGAAAGAACTCTTGAAACAAGGAAAAGAAGTTGAGTTCAATGTGGGAAACGACCAATTATTGAGATATAAGGATCGAGTGTGTATCCCTGACAAAGAGGAGTTGAGGAAAGCAATTCTAGAAGAAGGCCATAAAAGTTATATGAGCATTCATCCCGGAGCTACTAAAATGTATCAAGATTTGAAGAAGTTATTTTGGTGGCCTGGAATGAAGAAAGCGGTGGCAGAGTATGTGGCTGCATGTCTAATTTGCCAGAAGGTTAAAGTGGAACATCAAAAACCCCCTGGAATCCTACAATCAATGGAAATACCAGAATGGAAATGGGATAGCATTACCATGGATTTTATGACTTCTCTACCTAAAACTCCATTAGGACATGATTCAATATGGGTAATAGTTGATAGATTAACCAAATCTGCCCACTTTATTCCCATCAACATTCGTTACTCTATGGAGAAGCTGGCAAAATTATACATCGAGGAGATTGTGAGATTGCATGGAATTCCTTCAAGTATCATTTCTGATCGGGACCCTCGTTTTACATCACAATTCTGGAAGAGCTTGCACAAGGCTTTGGGAACAAGACTGCGTCTGAGTTCAGCATATCATCCTCAGACAGATGGACAATCAGAAAGAACAATCCAATCTCTAAAGGACTTGTTACGAGCTTGTGTGTTAGAGCATAAAGGAAGTTGGAATCAATTCTTACCATATGTGGAGTTTACCTACAACAACAGTTTCCATGCTAGCATTGGCATGGCACCTTTTGAAGCATTATATGGAAGAAAATGTAGGACCCCGCTATGTTGGTTTGAGACTGGTGAAAACTTGATGCTAGGACCAGAGTTGGTACAACAAACCACGGATAAAATCAAAATAGTTCAGGAAAAGATGAAGGCAACACAGAGCAGGCAGAAAAGTTACTATGACAAAAGAAGAAAGCCGCTCGAATTTCAAGAAGGCGATCATGTATTCTTGAAAGTCACACCTATGACTGGGGTCGATCGGGCAATGAAATCTCAAAAACTAACTCCTAGATTTATTGGTCCATACCAAATAATTCATAAAGTTAGTCCCCTTGCCTACCAAATAGCATTACCACCTTTTCTTTCTAATATCCATAATGTTTTTCATGTGTCAAACTTGTGAAAGTATATATCTGATCCTACACATGTTATTGAACCTGATGTCATACAAGTTAAAGATAATCTTACATATGATGCACCACCTGTTAGAATAAGTGACAGAAGAATAAAACAACTAAGAGACAAGACAATTCCGCTTGTAAAGGTTATTTGGAGTGAAACGAGAGGAGAAGATGCTACATGGGAACTAGAAACTGAGATGAAAGAGTCTCATCCTCATTTGTTTTACTGATTAATGTAAATTTCGAGGACGAAATTTTCTAAGGGGAGTATAGTTGTAACACCCCTATTTTTATTTTTATATTAAAATTTTGAAGGAATTAAATTATGGTTCTTTAGAACTTTTTAATCTACGTATTATTTATGATTTTTTTGGAATTTTTTGGAATTTTGGAATTTTTTTAATAAAAATAATATTTTTTAAATAATTTTAAATTCATATAAGTGACTTAAATTAAAAATATTTATAAGAAAGTGAATTGAAATTATAAGAAAATTTTCTAAAATCCGTTTCAAGTAGACTTATCTAAAAATTATCGGTTTGAGAAAAATCTTGATTTTTTCCAATCGTTAAAAAATTTGAAACGTATCAATAAATTTTTATTAACAGAAAATTTTAGATTTTTAAAATTTCAGCTTTATATTACTTATTATAAAATTAGTGAGGACTGATATAATATCGCTAAATTTCAAAAAGAACTCATTTTGAATATTTAAAATATACCGAGTGAAAGGTTACTATTTGGCTTAATAATTCTGCCGACAGTTACTATGCAAAACACTGTGCATGTACGAAATTTTCAAAGAATGCATAGTAACCTGGAATAAAAAATTCAAAAATGCATAGTACTTTTATATTAAAATAATGGAATGCATAGTAAATTTTTTTCCTATAAATACCGAAGGATTTCTTCTTTAGAATTCACAATCTCAGATTAAGTTTTCTTAATACAGTAGTGCTAGTGAGATAGTGGTGGAAGTGAGAGAGAGAAGAAAAGTTTTTGGAGAGAAGGTTCTGCCAAAATCCTAAGGTAAGAATACTTCTCTTTTATATTTTTTAGGGTTATTTTTATATCGTTTTTAGAAATCTGTTATTATACTAGAAATAATATTATTTTAAGTTACTATTCTGCATAGTAAAATACTATTTCAATAGTAAATTACTATTTCAATAGTAAATTACTATTCAAATAGTAAATTACTATTTACTGTTACTATTTACTGTTACTATTCACGATTTACTATTTACTGTTACTATTCACGTTTTACTATTTACTGTTACTATTCACGTTTTACTATTTACTGTTACTATTCACGATTTACTATTCACTATTCACTATTCACTATTCACTATTTAAAATTTACCATTTCTGTTTTAAGTAGTAATCTTAATCTTCGTCTTATGCTTATACTGAAATAAGATTGATATTAATATTTCTAGAAATCGAAGGCGCAAAGCAAATCTCTTTTTGGTAACGACTCAAGGTAAGGGGGAGTGAGATAAGAAGTATAATACGAAAAGACATAAGAATAATGGGAGGAGTCCCCTACTCCTTTTAAATTTAATAATATTATTATTTTAAAATATTAACTTTTTAACTTAAAATTTATAATAAATTTTAAATTAAATATCCGGTTAACTAACTCTAACATACCTATGCAAAGACTTGGACCATTATGACCTATATAGACTGGACTATACCTATGCAAGGACTTGGACCATTATGACCCATATGGACTGAACTATACCTATGCAAGGACTGGATTATATGGACTTACATATACCTATGTGAGGAATTGACCAAAATGACTAAAATTGACTATATTAATAATCATTAAATTTTGTATTATGATATGTATTAATGATATTTAATTGATTTGATTATGATTTGATTATGATTGATTGATTGATGATATTTAGTTATGATTGATATTGTTTGATTTTGATTGATAATATTGTAATGTGGAGTTTGAGCATATAGTGAGCATGACGGAAAGCTAAAATTCAGTAAGAATTTCTTACCTTACTCTTTAAATTTTATTATCTTTTATTTCTTCTTAGAAATTATTTTTATTAACTTTATTTTCAATATTTAGAATAAAAAATTAGTATTTATTTTAGAAAGAAAATATTTTATGAGAATTTATTTAATTAAATCTTGAGTTAAAGAAAAATTTTGTAATTTTAAGTATTTTTGGTTAATAATTATTCTCTTTTAATAAAACAAAATTTTTTGAAAGAAAATTATTTTATTTTTTTCCAACTTAATAACTAAATATATTTGGAAATAATTGAGATTCCTAAATTTGATTTTGTTAAGATTTAATTTGAGAAAGATTATGTAAAGTTTTATATGATAAAGTTTTTAGATGTTTAAGGCTTAGAAACTCAATTTCAGTGAGATTCGAAAACTGTACCAAATTTATTTCTGTGGGACAGAAATTCAGAGAAAATGTACAGTTTATTGAAATGATGTTGTAAACCTTTAAGGGATTTAATAATTGAGTTTCTAAAAGCCTTAACCAACTCAATACGCGAGTAGTTCATGCATCATGAATCATTAAAGTGAAATAAAATGATATTGTCTGGGGACGGATTATAGAAACCGAGGATACATTAGAGGAGGTTTAATTACGAGCCTTGGGATGAGAGGGTGTGAAAGGGTGCTTCAGGGGACCTGGGGTAGCTCCCTAGTGTCGGGTACTTTCACAATAAAAACTTTCTCAATCTGACTAGTCTCTAAGTGTTTCCATGCCAGTTGAGCTGTTCATATTATTATTATCCAGACTTATGGAACAGTGTAAACTCCTGGTTGGCCCAGTGCAAATTAAAATTTAAGGGCCCACATATATAGGTAAGTTATGATGAAGATATTGCATAACATTCATGCATTCATAATTGATTGTGTATGTGATTGTGATTGATATTATTATGTATTGGTTGTGAAAACCCTTTGTTGCTTATGTCTTATTCGGAAATATTATATTCTGTTTCTCACTCCTTTCTCCGTGTTTTTGTTTCACATGTTTTAAATTGATGGTTCAGAGGGAAGGATCGAAGAATATCGGCAGTAAATATAGCACGTTCTAGAAAGGGAGCTCGGTATGAATACCGTGGTCCAATGAATAAATAATGTTAATAAGTAACTGCTTCTGGGCCATGGAGTTTCCTCTCTTTCTTATAATGTTTAATATTTATTTACGTTGGATGAATGTAAAATTACTTTGTAAAGTTTTAATAATATTTATGAGGTATTTCAGAAATAATGTATATAATTTATTCCGATAGTTTCTTTTTAACAATCATATCTTTAGAAAAAAAAAATTACGAATTTTTCTAGAATTTATTAAGGTGTAACAGAGGGTGTTACATCTGGAGATTTTTGCTCTATTTGACCTACATGCATAAATAAAACGTATTAGCAACAAAGAAATGGTCAATACAATCAACAAAGGAGGAAAAAAGGAATAAAACAGGAATTACAGAAATATTCGTCCCGGACTGCACTTGAACTACTTAAAAAACGTCTACACAAAAATGCTTTAAAGCGTGTAGAATATGCTTCAAGGGCGAATAACACCGTCGCCATTTCAGTAGACAGCTCGGACTGATGAGTGTAGTATGCTGAAGAGTTCAGAAGAAAGTGCTCATGAGTCCAGCTCAGAGGAAATTTATTAAGACCCTCTTCGTTCTTCCAGAAGACGGGCTTATTCTTTTTAATTGATATCCGGGTAAAGAAAGACTTAAATGACTTCCCGTCAACTTTAGCCGAATCGGTGTAGGATTCGAAGTTCACAAAGGAACATAGAGTCCGGAGTGTGATTAGACCTACACCGCCTTGCTTGTTAGCCCTCCGAACTACCTGAGTGTAGTAGAACAGCATCGCTACAGTGGGCGTAAAGTTGAAGTAGTCACCCAATACTTCTAGAGCATGGACGAGTCCCCAACCGTTTGGATGAAGTTGAGAAGGTGCACAATTTAGGAACCTTAATACACCCATTTGAAACTCGGATAAGGGGAAACGAACTCCGAGGTGATGAAATACAAAATCATGCATATATACCGAACGCTCATCTGGGACAACGTGGTATATCCGTTCTGTAGGGAGCGGTGCAAATACCCTGAACCATTTTTTCATTTCCTCCTCGGCGCAAACTATAAACCTTGGCTGAATCCGAGCTCCATCCTCATTCGCGTGATAGGAAGCTAAGTTTTTAAACTCGTCAGCTATCCAGCAGAAGGGCCACTTAGCCTGGAGTTCTTCCCAGTTTAGCCGAGAGGCAACTACGCTGTACAGACCTTCTACTGTTTTCAGAACAGTTTGGTCTTCAGAGGTTCCTTTTCCAGTCATCCTTTGAGTAGCGTGAACAAAAATCTCTGCTCTACGATAAAAAGTCACATCGTCAGAAGGGTAACAATCATTACTCACCTCACTTTTCAAAGAGCGACTACAATAAGAGGACGACTCTGAGAAGGGAAAAGTCACTGTCCACCGTGAGTAAGATCCCCTTTCTGAGTGACATGACTTAGCCCTCGGAAGAATCACAGGGATTCTTCCCCCACGATAATTAGGGTTGCGAGAAGTTAATCTCCCCCTCGTAAGATACATTCTTTTCAAGCAAAAACAGCAGAGCAAAAGAAGACGGAAATAACAGGGGGAAGAAAGTGGTTACCTCAGATGATAAGGAAGATGAAGACAGAGAAAGCTTCACAAAACAAGCAGCAAGCGTCCTTATGAAATTTTTGCAGAGTTTTGTTAAGAAATCAGAAGTGAGCGGTTCCCAGAATCCACTAAGTATTTCTTTTATAGGAAACGAAAGGGTTCGGTTACTAACTCTTGAGGTTATGTCGTTCACGACTAAACGCGTCGGTTTACAAGTCAAACGACACAATCGTTTTAAATTCATGGGCGCCAAAACAATATCAATTCATCAAAGGGCCTCTCCGCTGGGCCCAGAAGTTTTAAAAATTGTAGGCCCATTAAGCCCCAAACGACGGTTACTGAGATTTACGTCTCAGACGCAATAACTGCTCGCACACGTGATTAAAGGCATTTAATGTCTAATCATGCGACGCAATTTATGCTTTACAGACGTTACTCGAATTTCAAGAGTCCTCAGTTTTCAAAAAACTTTTGGCATTCTCCTGCTGAGAATCTTTGTCTGAAACCGTTATAACAACATCATGACAACGGAATGTTCATCCCTAGGACGATTCCTCATGATATAATGATGCTGAACAGCACACATGCATAAAAACGTTTCCTACATAGCTATACCGGCATCTAGACCTTTCACAGGTTGAGTAGCTCATGTGAACAACTACACAGTCCCTCACACAAGCTAGGGGACATATGATCTGGTCTTGTTACCTGTATCCGATCTATAAGACATATTTCAACGTCTTTGTCAATTCGCCAATGTGCAACTAGTGTCATCGGTATACATCCGGACTCTAATTCTGTATCAGGCGCTCTTCCTATACCGGTTGTCCAGGATAACACCATGACATCGGATAACACACACGTCACTATGCAGAAGACAAAAGGCATTGCTACAGGGACCGATCAATAATTCCCTGCACTACGAGCCAAAATCTGCTCACGGGAATGGTCAATTTGCCACTTAATTCCAGCTTATACTCCCTACGCTCAATATAAAATGGCCATTTGACCCAATCATACTCGTAAGTACGCAATAAAATAATAATTTAAAGTGTTATTGGAGGTTAGTGGTTCCTGTGACACCCCGAAATTGGGGGTAAATTTTTCACGATTTTAAAGATATTAATCAATAAGGGAAATTAAGTGGTGAAGCATTAAATCGCCACCCCGGATCTATAAAACCTATCCCATATGTGAAGATATGAGAAGGTGAGTTTTGAAAATAATATAAGAGATATTCTCATTTAAAATTAGTGGAAGAATTTAAATAAATTTATGTTGTATGTTTGCATTTCAAAGAGAGTGGATTAAAAGAGAATTTAAGTCAAATCAGAGTTACACAACTCCAATCAAGATGAATATGGTTTGTAAAGAATGGTAACTCAAATATCTACAATTTTTATGAAGAAGTTGAGAGCTAATTATACCCCAAAGATTGCTTAATTTGTTAATTTATGAAATCAGCCCTGCTGAAATTTTCAGCCTGAACACCCTTTAGTATTTTGGGCATAACTCGGGCTACCGAACTCCGATTGATGCAAATTGGGTATCAAAACGACGGCGACAAAATTATCTACAACTTTGATGAATGCAAAAACTGATTCTTCACGCTTGAGCGTGAATTTCCACGCTTAAGCGCGATCGGGTTTGAAAAGTTACGCTTAAGTGAAAACGAAGAAAATTGAAAGAAGGAAAATTAGCATCAGGGGTCTTCACGCTTAAGCGTGGCCCCCTTTCGCTTGAGCGTGAGCATGCTATCATGCTTGAGCGTGAGAAACAATCAGCCTCTCCCCACACAATCACGCTTGAGCGCGCCCCTTTTACACATGACTCACGCTGCTTGAGCGTGAGAAGAAAAGGGAATCAGGACTCATGCGCGCTTGAGCGCAAAACGCTCGCTTGAGCGTGGGATCCTTCACGCTTGATCACGCTTGAGCTTGACACCCTTGCACTCTCAATTTTCTCTTTAATTTGCTTGAGCGAGAGTTTCTCGCTTAAGTGAAAACACTCCAGTAGCTCACCTGATACTTCTCGCTTAAGCGATCCTTTCTTCGCTTGAGCGAGATTAACACAGAATGGTTTCTTCTAACAAGCGCTTAAGCGAAATCAATTCTCGCTTGAGCGAAGGATGGACAGTGAGCAAATTTTAGATGCAGAGCATTCACGCTTGAGTGAGGAATCTTCTCGCTTGAGCGTGTTTGACAAATTATGTAGAAAACTTAGAAACTTATGCACTCTTACATACCCAAATCAATCCTTCACAAAATAATTCAAGCCAATAATATACCTGTGCAATATATATACATTCATAATTGAATCAATTAAACACACATCCAAATTTTCATTCCAATTTATCCACACAAGTAATTATGCCAATTCAAAGCTAAACAAAATAAATAAAGTTATACATACAAACATTCCATACAATCCAAAATCCAAAATACTGCCGGCCAAGGCATTCTTTACCATAATAGGCTATCTTCATACCTCTTCTTCACTCAACACCTCCATGTGCAGCCCTACAACACAGGTGCTAAAAAAAATATACCACAGGGAGAGTGAGTATACTTTCTCAATGATGAAAATCTAAAATTTATGATAATATATACATGAATGCAATATAAACATCATCTATAAAAACTTCAATCCACACTAAATCATCAAATATCAATTTACTAAACATAATCATATATGTATCCTTTTTAATTCACAAGAAACAAATCGTCCACTAACCTATTCACAGTTGGTTTCAAAAGTAAGTTCCATTTATCCTTCACACAATTCACTCAACAGGATATCATTCTATGCCATGTTCTTATGGCTAACACACATGCTAGTGTTTAAAATGCATATGCACAGATCTGATTATTATTTCAACAGAGATCTCATTCACTTAAATTAACATCATCACTCCGGGATATACCCTTCGTGGCATCCCGCAAGGTGATATATTCATAATCATATCATCATCATCACTTCGGGATAAATACCCTTTGTGGCACCCCGCAAGGTGATATATTCATCAATCATATCATTACATTATAACTTTTCACAAAATATTATTTTATCCAAGAGGTACCTTTCCAATTATTTTAATCAATAATTTCACACCTCTTGAAGGCATTTCCTCTCCTATAAATAGGAAGGCATTTCATTTGCAAAAGACACACCAAGATATACCAAATACTTCCAATTCTCTTAATAGAGTTATTACTCTTTCTTGTTCCTTAATTTGTTTATCATACTCTTGAAGAGAGTTTTCTTGTAAGAGATCTTTATCTCTAAAGTGAGATTGATACTCAGAGTGGTGTATCTCTGAGGGTGTTCTTCTTGGATGTGGTGTAGCATCCAAGGGTGATGTTATTGGATGTGGTGAAGCATCCAATGGTGATGTGCTTGGGTGTGGTGTAGCATCCAAGGCATTTGTGATCGGGGTGTGAGTCCCCATTGTAGTGTAATCAAAGGAATTGATTATAGTGAATTTCCTCAAGGGTGTCTTGAGAAGACTGGACGTAGGTAGTGGTTGGCCGAACCAGTATAAATCTCTGTTTGCACTTCTCTAACCCTTAAACTCTTTATGTTTTAAGCATTATTATTCAAATCACATATCATTGCATATTGAGTTTTTAGAGGAGAAATTTATTAGTGAAAAAGTTCCTAACTACTCAATTCACCCCCCTCTTGAGTTTCCTAGAGGCCACCTGGGCTAACAAGTGGTATCAAAGCTCGTATCTTGGAAAAGGTTTAACAACCTCAAGAAGATCCATGGCCTCTTTCAATCCTATCTTTCCTGAGGGAAACTCCATACATAGACCTCCTGTATTTAACGGAGTAGGATATCAATATTGGAAAACCCGTATGCAAATATTCATAGAAGCTATTGATATAGACATATGGGACTCCATTGAAAATGGTCCATTCATACCAACCAAAGTAGTTGGAGAAGTGACCATGATAAAACCAAGAAGTGAATGGACTGGTGCGGATAAAACAAAAGTCCAATATAACCTCAAGGCCAAAAATATAATAACCTCAGCCTTAGGAATGGATGAATACTTTAGAATATCCAATTGCAAAACTGCAAAAGAAATGTGGGATACCTTGGAAGTAACTCACGAAGGAACAACCGAAGTTAAGAGATCAAGAATAAACACTCTAACTAGGGAATATAAATCATTTAGGATGAATAATAATGAAAATATACAGGATATGCAAAAGAGATTTACACACATAATCAATCATCTTGCATGCTTAGGAAAAACCTTCTCTAACGAAGATTTAATTGACAAAGTTCTAAGATGTTTAAACAGGGAGTGGCAACCAAAAGTAACAGCCATATCAGAATCACGAGACTTGGCAACCATGTCACTTGCTACTCTGTTTGGTAAATTACAAGAGCATGAACTCGAGCTTGAAAGATTGAATCAACATGAGGAAAGCAACAAAAAGAAGAAAAGTATTGCTCTAAAAGCATCATCATCAACCATTAAAGAAAGTAATGAAGAAGATGATGAAGAAGATGATGAAGAAGGTATAAATGATTATAATGACCTTAAATTATTTGTTAAACAATTTAACAGGTTTCTAAAGAAAGAGGAAGGGCAAAGGAAGACGAACTTCAAGAATTCCTTCAAAAATGATGAATCTAACCAAGGTCCAAAATGCTTTGAATGCGGAAAATATGGACATATGAAAATGAAGTGTCCGAAACTAAATAAGAAGTCTGACAAGCAAGAGAAAAAGCATCCCAAAAATAAAAGAATAGCTTATATTACCTGGGATGAAAATGGTTTAAGCTCGTCCAAGGAATCAGACCATGAAGACGCAAATCTGTGCCTAATGACTAACACCGAAGAGGTAAATGACTCAAATCCTACATTTGATGAATTGCAAGAAGCTTTTGAAGATCTTCATAATGAATATCAAAAACTAGCTAAGAAATTCTTAAATATGAAAAATTCTAACCTAATCTTAGAAGAAAGCCTATCAAAGGTCAATCATGAACTAGGACAAGTTAAAGAAGAAAAGGAAGACTTAGAAACTAAGCTTAAAAATGAAACTATCATTAAACATACATGTTCAACATGTCAAAAGCATATTCAAGAGATTGATGATTTGAAAAATGCATTAGTTAAATTTACTATAGGAAGAGATAACCTAGATATTCTTCTTGGAAAACAAAAATGTCATTTAGAAGTAGAACTAGGATTTGATCCTTCCAAAAAGCAAAAGTTGCAGAAAAATCTCTTTATTTCACAAAAGACCTCAACTAGCCCATTTGTTAAATTCTCTCATTATGTGAGAAAAGGTCACAGTGCATCAACATGTCATATAAGGAACAAAGGCTATACTGAGACAAAAATGATTTGGGTTCCTAAGAATATAGTATCCACGTCTAACCCACAAGAACCCAAGAAAATTTGGGTACCAAGATCAAATATTTATAATAGTGCAGGAATTATCATTGATGGGAGGCACTTAAGGATTAACTCTTACCCACAAGAAAAGTCAACACATTTCTTGAAGCATCTATCAATCAACAAGTAACAAAGAGCAATATCAAAATAACGAGTGACATCAAACAACAAGGTGCATCACTCTCTGCTAAAACTTTATGCTCTTATATTCTTTTTGCCATTGACAAAGGGGGAGTAATATATGAGAAGCAAAATAAGAGAAAAATCAATCAAACCTGGTTAATATATGAGAAGAAAAATAAGAGAAAAATCAATCAAACCTTGTCAACTAAACCAAAATTAAGGGGGAGAAAATCTTGTATCTTGCATGCTGTTTATTTTTCTTCTCAGGAATTGTTGTCAATATCAAAAAGGGGGAGAATGAAGAACTAAGGTTTTGATATCAATAACATATATGCAAGACATGATTAACAACATGGACGCAAGACTTGAAGATTTAGTATACCATGTCAAGCATAAAAAGAGTCATGAAATCAATGAAATATTGTCATCATCAAAAAGGGGGAGAATGAAGACCATGAAGGATTTTGATAATGACAAGGCCAATGCCAGAGATCAAGAATGAAGATCCAAGACCAAGGCATAATTAAAGTAAGACTCTATAAAAAGAAAGTACAGCCATTAATATAAAAAGGTTTTAAAATAAGAATACATTCTGATGGAATGTAATTGATTACCTCATTAGTGTAATCAATTACATCGTGTAATTGATTACCTCATTAGTGTAATCAATTACCTCAGCAATGTAATCGATTACCATGTTTAAGTAATCGATTACAATATGAACGTTATATTTTAAAACTGATTTTAAAAGGCTGTAATCGATTACCTATTTTATGTAATCGATTACAATGTGATCAGAAAGCAAAAAATCATGTTGAAACATTATAACTTTTCACAAAATATTATTTTATCCAAGAGGTACCTTTCCAATTATTTTAATCAATAATTTCACACCTCTTGAAGGCATTTCCTCTCCTATAAATAGGAAGGCATTTCATTTGCAAAAGACACACCAAGATATACCAAATACTTCCAATCTTTTCTTATGAGCAATAATGGCCATATTCTCTTAATAGAGTTATTACTCTTTCTTGTTCCTTAATTTGTTTATCATACTCTTGAAGAGAGTTTTCTTGTAAGAGATCTTTATCTCTAAAGTGAGATTGATACTCAGAGTGGTGTATCTCTGAGGGTGTTCTTCTTGGATGTGGTGTAGCATCCAAGGGTGATGTTATTGGATGTGGTGAAGCATCCAATGGTGATGTGCTTGGGTGTGGTGTAGCATCCAAGGCATTTGTGATCGGGGTGTGAGTCCCCATTGTAGTGTAATCAAAGGAATTGATTATAGTGAATTTCCTCAAGGGTGTCTTGAGAAGACTGGACGTACGCAGTGGTTGGCCGAACCAGTATAAATCTCTGTTTGCACTTCTCTAACCCTTAAACTCTTTATGTTTTAAGCATTATTATTCAAATCACATATCATTGCATATTGAGTTTTTAGAGGAGAAATTTATTAGTGAAAAAGTTCCTAACTACTCAATTCACCCCCCTCTTGAGTTTCCTAGAGGCCACCTGGGCTAACAAAATGCATATGCACAGATCTGATTATTATTTCAACAGAGATCTCATTCACTTAAATTAACATCATCACTCCGGGATATACCCTTCGTGGCATCCCGCAAGGTGATATATTCATAATCATATCATCATCATCACTTCGGGATAAATACCCTTTGTGGCACCCCGCAAGGTGATATATTCATCAATCATATCATTATCATCACTCTGGGATATATATACCCTTTGTGGCACCCCGCAAGGTGATATATTTATCAATCATACCATCATCATCACTCAGGGATATACCCTTCGTGGCACCCCGCAAGGTGATATATTTATCAACCATACCATCATCATCACTCCAGAATATACCCTTCGTGGCACCCCGCAAGGTGATATATTTATCAATTATACCATCATCATCACTTTGGGATATACCCTTCGTGGCACCCCGCAAGGTGATATATTTATTAATATCATAACATAATCATCACATGATATACCATTCTTAGCCTCAAAAGGTCTCAATCCACAATCAATCATTTTAGGCACCAAGTTCAAATCCACATCACAAACACATGATATTACTTTCATTCAAGTAGACATGCCACATTACATCATCATATACATTATCAACATACATGTTCTCATACATTTAGAAAATATACCCCCTCTCCTACCTCAAGTGAAGTAGTGATCAACGCGGTCCGAAGGTTCCGCCTCGTCGATGGGGTTATTCCCACACCCAAACGAAATGGGTTCCAGGAAAAGAGAAGAGGAGCTGTAAAAATAGAGGAAGAAAGAAGAGAAATCCAAACTCCAATAGTTTCCTTCTAAGCTCCAGTGAATGAAATTTGAGAAGAGTGAAATAGAACCACCTTTTCTTAGGGTTTAGAAGAAAGAAGAGAAAATGGGAAAATAGAAGAAGAAGAAGAAATATGTCTCTGCCAAATGGTCTTAGGAAGTCACGAAAAATGAGAGAAGGAAAATGGGCCTTTAGCATTTAACTTTAACTCCTTCATTAAAATTTCATCGTTTTTCCATAAACAGGTTCTCTGTTTGGGCTTAATACTTATCCAAAAATTATTCTGAATATATATCCAGACTCCCAATAATATTCTCAATAGCCTTGACCAATATCATCTCAAACAGAGATACTTGGTCCGACACCCATATTTTATCCGGGTCAGTTTTCAACTTGTCCAGTCATAATAATTCACTAACAGTCTCTGAAAATCTTAATTAAATTATTTCTAGCATTTTGGGATATTAATCAACCCCCATCTAATTATTCAATATTCATTTCTTAATATAACTTCTATTTTTTGCAAAATTCAGGGTGTTACAATCCATCCCACCTAAAAAAAATTTCGTCCTCGAAATTTGACATACCAGATTCGAATGCGTGAGGATACCATTCACGGATATCATCCTCGCGTTCCCAAGTGAGTGACTCCATGTTTCCATGCTTCCATGCTACCTTCACCAAAGGTACCATTTTATTCCATAATTTCTTCACGGAATACTCGACAATACGAACCGAAACGGGAGGGACAGACAAATCATCCCGCACTTCAACATCGTCAGTAGGGATCACATGCAAAGGATCATAAATGTACTTTCTCAACTACGATACATGGAATAGGTTATGCAGGTTTGCAAGTTGTGGAGGGAGTGCAATCCGGTAAGCAACATCCCCAATCCGCTCTAAGATTTCATAAGGTCCGATGAACTTAGGGCTTAACTTTTTGCTCTTCAAAGCTCTACCAATGCCCTTATCACGCTAGACTCGTAAGAACACATGATCACCAACTTGAAATTCAAGTGGCTTCCTCCTTTTGTCATAATAGCTCTTCTGTCGGTCTTGAGCGATTTTCATCTTCTCCCGGATCATCTTGATCTGTTTTGTGGTTTCCTCAATAATCTCAGGCCCTAAAGCCAAGTTCTCACCAACTTTTAGCCAACATAAAGGGGTTCGACACCTCCTTCCATATAATGCCTCATATGGTGCCATACCAATACTAGAATGGAAGCTGTTATTGTAGGTGAATTCAATCAGAGGCAAATATTTTTCCCACGAACCACTGTGCTCTAAAACATAAGCACGCAGCAAGTCCTCAAGACTCTGAATAGTCCGCTCAGATTGTTCGTCAGTTTGAGGATAGTACGCCGAACTTAGCTTCAATTTTGAACCCATAGCTTCATGTAAGCTTCCCCAAAACCGGGAAGTGAATCGGGGGTCACGATCAGACACTATACTCAAGGGCACTCCATGTAACCTCACAATCTCTTTGACGTATAATTGTGCCAAATCCTGCAAGGAACTCTTCATACTGATTGGTAGAAAATGTGTACTCTTTGTCAAACGGTCTATAATCACCCAAATTCCATCACATTTGGTCCTCGTTCTTGGCAATCCAGACACAAAGTCCATGGTAATTGCATCCCACTTCCAAACGGGAATATCAAGCGGTCTCAAAGTACCAGAAGGTCTCTGATGTTCTACCTTCGCTTTCTGACAAATAAGGCACGAAGCTACAAAATTGGCAACGTCACGCTTCATTCCAGGCCACCAAAAATTCTTCTTTACATCTTGGTACATCTTGGTCGCACCAGGGTGAATACTAAAAATGCTTTTATGTGCTTCTTCAAGCACCGTATGTCTTAGATCTCCAAATGGAGGCACATACACACGACCTTTTACTCGCCATAAGCCATCAACATCTTCCATAAGAAATAAATTCTTCCCATTATCTTGAGATCTTCTCATATCTTGTAAATAATCATCATCCCCTTGTTTCTCCTTTACAAGCTCCAAAAACTCATTACATATTCAAGGTAGCAAAGCATAGCTTCTTGGAAGATTGAACCTTGGTCCCAACATTCAAGTTCCGAAATTCCTCAATCAATTCGAACTCTTTGACCATCATGGCCGACATATGCAAAGACTTTCGACTAAGAGCATCGGCAACAACATTAGCTTTTCCCGGATGATACTTTAATTCAAAATCATAGTCCTTTAGGAATTCCATCCATCTCCTTTGACGCATATTCAATTCTTTTTGATCAAAGAGGTATTTCAAGCTTTTGTGGTCACTAAAAACCATAAACCTCGAACCATATAGATAATGACGCCAAATCTTTAAAGCAAACACAACCGCCGCCAACTCCAAGTCATGAGTTGGGTAGTTAACTTCATGAGGTCGCAACTGGCGTGAAGCATAAGCTATAACACGTTCACTCTGCATTAGCACACATCCCAGTCCATGTTGCGAAGCATCACAATACACCACAAAATCTTCTTGTAAATCAGGCAATGCCAAGATAGGCGCAGAAGTCAACCTCATCTTCAACTCCTCAAAGCATTTCTCACATTCAGCTGTCCATACAAAAGGTTGGTTCTTCCTTGTCAAGTTCGTCAAAGGTTTTGCAAGACGAGAAAAACCTTCGATGAACCTCCGATAATATCTGGCAAGTCCAAGGAAACTCCTAATTTCCGTAACCGACGTAGGTCTAGACCATGCCATAATGGCTTCAACCTTAGAGGGATCCACTGAAACACCGTCTTCGGATATCACATGTCCAAGAAACTGGACGCTCGTCAACCAGAATTCACATTTAGAGAGCTTAGCGTACAACTGGTTCTCTCTAAGGATATTTAACACAATCCTCAAATGTTCCTCGTGCTCTTCTCGGCTCTTGGAATATACTAGAATATCATCGATGAATACCACCACAAAATGATCCAGGTATTCATGAAAGAGGCGGTTCATATAACTCATGAACACCGCTGGAACATTAGTCACTCCAAATGGCATTACGACGTACTCGTAATGGCCATATCGCATCCTAAACGCAGTCTTTGGAATGTCTTCGGTTCTCACCCGAATTTGATGATAACCAGAACGTAAGTCGATCTTCGAGAACACCACCACACCTCTTAATTGGTCCAACAGATCATTAATACGAGGCAAGGGATATCTATTCTTTATTGTCAGCTTATTCAATTGGTGGTAATCAACACATAACCGCATGGATCCATCCTTCTTTTTGACCAATAAAACAGGAGCCCCCCAAGGTGATACACTGGGTCGAACAAACTCCTTCTCAAGTAGCTCCTCAACTTGCTTCTTGAGTTCAGCCAACTCCATAGGAGACATCCTATACGGAGCTATAGACACTGGTTCTACACCAGGTACAAGATCGATAGTAAACTCAACCTCTCTCAGAGGTGGTAAACCGGGTATCTCTTCGGGAAAGACATCTAAGAATTCTGACACCACAGGGACACTAAGGGGATCGGGACCACTCGTCCCATCAGCAAGAGATAGTAACATGCAAAGTTGATCTATACCTTGCACATCAAATTGTCCCGCATGAGAAGAAGGGAAAATAACTGTTCGTTGTCGACAATCAACTAAAACTTTATTGAAGGAGAGCCAATCCATACCAAGAATGATCTCCAATCCCTTCAGAGGTAGGCAAATAAAAGACACAACAAATCTTCTCCCATCTAGGAGCATATTGACATTATTACACCGGTTAACCGATCTGAGATAAGTACCGGTTGGAGTGGTAACCACTAGAGCATTTTTCATTAAACACACCGGCAATCTCAATCGCCGAACACAATCCTCGGATATAAAAGAGTGGGTTGCACCCGAATCATAAATAACATGAACAGAATGCCCAAGTATTTCACATTTACCTTCAACTAAGTTTTCAGCTTGTGCTGCTTCCTCACCGGTCACAGCAAACACACTTCCGGCATTTGGTTGAACATTTCCACCATCCCTATTTCCTTCACGAGCACCATTGCCATTACCTCGGCCATTAACACGCCTTCCACCATTATAACCACCTCGGCCACCATTTTGGCCACCATTGTTTACATTACCACGGCCCCGACCACCATTGTGGCCTCCGCGGTTCACGTGATCGGGTGTATTTGCACGGTTGGGAGTATTAGCTTGCATATGAGCTCGCCTCGCAAGTAAAGGACATGCGGGGCGAATATGTCCTATCTGATCATAATTATAACATATCACATCATCCCGTTGTGCACACTTGTGAATATAATGAGGTCCTCCATACCTATAACATCTCGGTCCATTGGCATTTGCATTGCCCCGGCCAAAAGTGTTACTGTGTCCACCACCTCTAGCTTGGACATTAGAATGAGCACCCCTCTGAAAATGTCCCTTTCTAAAATTTCCTTGCCTTTTAAAACTGGAAGACTGACCCTTCAACTTTGAGTCAAATTTGGATTGAGGATGGGGAACGTGTTCTTCATAAATACGACACTTATTTACAAGTACCGTAAAGCTTCGGATTTCCTGGTGACATATAGCCCTCTGAATATCAGGGCGTAAGCCATTCTCAAATTTTATGCACTTAGAGGCTTCAGTCCCCTCTTGTTGATAGGGAGGGTAAAATTCGCAAAGTTCCTCAAATTTGGAAGCATATTCTTCCACTGTCATTGTACCTTGTTTGAGTTCCATGAACTCCAGCTCCTTCTTACCCTTATAATTCTCAGGCACATACTTTCTCATGAGTTCAAACTTAAAATTTTCCCAAGTCAAAGGAATGGCAGCAGCAATCATTCAACTTTTGGTGAGTCTCCATCAAGTCTCCACTTCATCCCTCAGCATAAAAACAGCATACTCCACTTTCTGGAGCTCATTGCATTCAAAGTTATCAAAGATCCGCTCAACATCTCGGATCCAAACATAGGCTTGCTCGGGCCGGAATCCACCATGAAACTCAGATGGTTTTCGCTTTAAGAACATATCAAGGCCTTGAGTACCTTGAGTAACAGGAGCAGGTTGTCTTTCCGCTTCTTGTCTTTCACGGTTTTATAACTCAAGGAGGTCGGCAAAGCGATTCAAGGCTCTAGCGATAGCGTTATCATTATCTTGACGATGATGGGCCATCTCAATATCTATAATCATAACATGAGATTTCACTAACATTAGTAGACTAATCTATAAATTTCTCTATAGTTTTATATTATAGTACTTCATCGTAAAAATTTAAGTTATGGCCCTTCATCATGCAGTCCAACATCAACCAACTCATATTAAAGCTCATAAAAGCATATCATCATATCATGGTGTCATATGCATTCATAAAACATAGGATTCATCATTGAGGAAGAAGAGTGTGAAGAAAGCTTGGCCGGACTTATAGCATTCACATTCAATCTACAGTCAACTCATACATAGTCAAACAACAATGACAATCATTCATCAATTTCATATCCTATTCTAATAATAATAACAATTAATCACAGTAATACAGAGTGAATAATGCTCTGATACCAGGTTGTGACACCCCAAAATTGGGGGTAAATTTTTCGCAATTTTAAAGATATTAATCAATAAGGGAAATTAAGTGGTGAAGCATTAAATCGCCACCCCGGATCTATAAAACCTATCCCATATGTGAAGATATGAGAAGGTGAGTTTTGAAAATAATATAAGAGATATTCTCATTTAAAATTAGCGAAAGAATTTAAATAAATTTATGTTGTATGTTTGCATTTCAAAGAGAGTGGATTAAAAGAGAATTTAAGTTAAATCAGAGTTACACAACTCCAATCAAGATGAATATGGTTTGTAAAGAATGGTAACTCAAATATCTACAATTTTTATGAAGAAGTTGAGAGCTAATTATACCCCAAAGATTGCTTAATTTGTTAATTTATGAAATCAGCCCTATTGAAATTTTCAGCCTGAACACCCTTTAATATTTTGGGCATA
Organism: Clitoria ternatea; assembly: GCA_037962975.1. NCBI lineage: Eukaryota > Viridiplantae > Streptophyta > Magnoliopsida > Fabales > Fabaceae > Clitoria > Clitoria ternatea. The sequence continues at coordinate 55,168,778 of CM075676.1, forward strand.
ACTTGGGCTACCGAACTCCGATTGACGCAAATTGGGTATCAAAACGACGGAGAAAAAAGTATCTACAACTTTGATGAACAGTGCAAAAACTGATTCTTCACGCTTGAGCGTGAATTTCCACGCTTAAGCGCGATCGGGTTTGAAAAGTTACGCTTAAGTGAAAACGAAGAAAATTGAAAGAAGGAAAATTAGCATCAGGGGTCTTCACGCTTAAGCGTGGCCCCCTTTCGCTTGAGCGTGAGCATGTTATCATGCTTGAGCGTGAGAAACAATCAGCCTCTCCCCACACAATCACGCTTGAGCGCGCCCCTTTTACACATGCTGCTTGAGCGTGAGAAGAAAAGGGAATCAGGACTCATGCGCGCTTGAGCGCAAAACGCTCGCTTGAGCGTGGGATCCTTCACGCTTGATCACGCTTGAGCGTGACACCCTTGCACTCTCAATTTTCTCTTTAATTTGCTTGAGCGAGAGTTTCTCGCTTAAGCGAAAACACTCCAGTAGCTCACCTGATACTTCTCGCTTAAGCGATCCTTTCTTCGCTTGAGCGAGATTAACACAGAATGGTTTCTTCTAACAAGCGCTTAAGCGAAATCAATTCTCGCTTGAGCGAAGGATGGACAGTGAGCAAATTTTAGATGCAGAGCATGCACGCTTGAGCGAGGAATCTTCTCGCTTGAGCGTGTTTGACAAATTATGTAGAAAACTTAGAAACTTATGCACTCTTACATACCCAAATCAATCCTTCACAAAATAATTCAAGCCAATAATATACTTGTGCAATATATATACATTCATAATTGAATCAATTAAACACACATCCAAATTTTCATTCCAATTTATCCACACAAGTAATTATGCCAATTCAAAGCTAAACAAAATAAATAAAGTTATACATACAAACATTCCATACAATCCAAAATCCAAAATACTGCCGGCCAAGGCATTCTTTACCATAATAGGCTATCTTCACACCTCTTCTTCACTCAACACCTCCATGTGCAGCCCTACAACACAGGTGCTAAAAAAAATATACCACAGGGAGAGTGAGTATACTTTCTCAATGATGAAAATCTAAAATTTATGATAATATATACATGAATGCAATATAAACATCATCTATGAAAACTTCAATCCACACTAAATCATCAAATATCAATTTACTAAACATAATCATATATGTATCCTTTTTAATTCACAAGAAACAAATCGTCCACTAACCTATTCACAGTTGGTTTCAAAAGTAAGTTCCATTTATCCTTCACACAATTCACTCAACAGGATATCATTCTATGCCATGTTCTTATGGCTAACACACATGCTAGTGTTTAAAATGCATATGCACAGATCTGATTATTATTTCAACAGAGATCTCATTCACTTAAATTAACATCATCACTCCGGGATATACCCTTCGTGGCACCCCGCAAGGTGATATATTCATAATCATATCATCATCACTTCGGGATAAATACCCTTTGTGGCACCCCGCAAGGTGATATATTCATCAATCATATCATTATCATCACTCCGGGATATATATACCCTTTGTGGCACCCCGCAAGGTGATATATTTATCAATCATACCATCATCATCACTCAGGGATATACCCTTCGTGGCACCCCGCAAGGTGATATATTTATCAACCATACCATCATCATCACTCCGGAATATACCCTTCGTGGCACCCCGCAAGGTGATATATTTATCAATTATACCATCATCATCACTTTGGGATATACCCTTCGTGGCACACCGCAAGGTGATATATTTATTAATATCATAACATAATCATCACATGATATACCATTCTTAGCCTCAAAAGGTCTCAATCCACAATCAATCATTTTAGGCACCAAGTTCAAATCCACATCACAAACACATGATATTACTTTCATTCAAGTAGACATGCCACATTACATCATCATATACATTATCAACATACATGTTCTCATACATTTAGAAAATATACCCCCTCTCCTACCTCAAGTGAAGTAGTGATCAACGCGGTCCGAAGGTTCCGCCTCGTCGATGGGGTTATTCCCACACCCAAACGAAATGGGTTCTAAGAAAAGAGAAGAGGAGCTGTAAAAATAGAGGAAGAAAGAAGAGAAATCCAAACTCCAATAGTTTCCTTCTAAGCTCCAGTGAATGAAATTTGAGAAGAGTGAAATAGAACCACCTTTTCTTAGGGTTTAGAAGAAAGAAAAGAAAAGGGGAAAATAGAAGAAGAAGAAGAAATATGTCTCTGCCAAATGGTCTCAGGAAGTCACGAAAAATGAGAGAAGGAAAATGGGCCTTTAGCATTTAACTTTAACTCCTTCATTAAAATTTCATCGTTTTTCCATAAACAGGTTCTTTGTTTGGGCTCAATACTTATCCAAAAATTATTCTGAATATATATCCAGACTCCCAATAATATTCTCAACAGCCCTGACCAATATCATCTCAAACAGAGATACTTGGTCCGACACCCATATTTTATCCGGGTCAGTTTTCAACTTGTCCGGTCATAATAATTCACTAACAGTCTCTGAAAATCTTAATTAAATTATTTCTAGCATTTTGGGATATTAATCAACCCCCATCTAATTATTCAATATTCATTTCTTAATATAACTTCTATTTTTTGCAAAATTCAGGGTGTTACAGTTCTCCACTAACGAATCCTCGAATATCGAGCCAATCAGGTATATAAACTTTCTTCATCAATGAAGGGGGGATCTTCGACTATTCGATTAACTTACAATTACTCTCTGAATACATTCCTGACTTGGAATATTATCACTGACTTGAGCGTCGGAGAATCTTCGCAGGTGACACCACCTTTCGCCCACATCAACGTGTTAGGCCGGTGTGAAGGACCTCCAGGACGTCCAATCCGCTCTCTTCTCATACAGTGACATCAGATATACAAACCGGATACTCATATAACCGGTCTTCAGAGACGTAATCTCCCTACTATTTGTGATTGACCCGACACCGGAACTCTTGACCCTGGTTCAAGACAGATCAAAAACCAATTGCACTCAACGGAATTATCAAATCATCATTTATCACCACTGACTCAGTCAAAATTGACACAGTATCCGGATACTCAAAGGATCGACCTTCAGCTGGGGGTCCTACTTGACACCCCGTGAACCCTGCTTGGTTCACCGAGTCCTGCTTGACTCCCTCTCAACCACTGGGTCATAGACCTCTGGGTAGCTCAACTGGGTTCTGCTTGACCACTGAAGCCAAAAACGAGGGTAACATATACCGTCGGTCGTCCCCTACCACAATCACATTCACATTTCACAAGTGGCCATTAATAACATCACTCGGGTGACCTGCTTGTCAAACCCGATTGATTAATAACATCACTCGGGTGACCTGCTTGTCAAACCTGACTCCATATTGCCACAAAATACCGATTGTCACAGCATCATTTTAATTTCAATCGGATTTACACATACACACACACGATCCTCAACCGATCGGTGTCCAATACATGCACATACATTAATTTTCACAGCCTCATTTCATCACAGCATCAAATAATTGAATCTAACTCAGAATATTCCACACTCGAAATATGCCACACACACGATTAGAAACTGGTCGGTGTTCTCATTCATCCATATACATTCATAAATATTCTCACGATCCTAAACCGATCGGTGTACACATAAATACATGCATACACATTCACAACTTTCATTCAACACCTCATTTCTTGTCATACACACACACACGATCATAAACCGATCGGTGTGCACATTCACACGCATATACATTCACAACACACACGGTTTTCATTCAGCATCAACTCTCACTCGGTTCACAGTCATTACAATGACTCGGGCAGTATGTCCTATTCTAATTAATTATAACCCGAACACCCCCCTTACCTCTGTTCTACGCCTCAACAGTTTCTGAGTTCACTGTTCCTCCTCCGTTCCAGCAACAACTTCTTTAAACGTTCCACCAACGTTTGTTCCACCACCTACAGGTTTGGAACGTGAAGTTCATTAACATCACACCATCATCCACACGGTCAAGGGCCATTTACAGGCTTACTGCCAGGAGGAATGGGATCGGAACAGTACCCTCCTCCATACACATGACCATTCGGTCCAGAAAAGAAAGGAAAGAGGTTTAAACGGTTCAAAGGACTTACCTTAAAACCTCTGTCACAGCTTTGTAAAATGAACCTTCCTTCAAAGCTTATAGCTCTCAATCAATGGAGGAAGAAGAAGAAAAGTAGCAGAAGTTCTTCACGTGAAAGAGAGTGAATGATTACGCAAATGATTGAAGAAAGAGAAGGAATCCATTATTTAAACTCATGGCAACCGGTTACCTTCTCAACCGGTCATTTCCAACCAGTAACCTCTTCAACCGGTCATTTCTCCATTTTCTTTAAAGATTTTAATAAAACTTCTCTTCTTCTAATCACACCCTTTATAATTAACCAATAATTCATAAAAATAACAAATAAATTCCTAAAAACAATTTTTAATATTTCCACTTCACAAAAATTTTCTACAATTATCCGGGATGTTACATAAATTGCTTGAAAAGGGAATTTGAGAGACTTAGGAAAAGTAAAGTTTTGTCTTGGATTACAATTAGAATATTTAAAAGAATGAATTTTAATACACCAAAAGACTTATACAGAAAAGGTGCTAAAGCGGTTCTATATGGATAAGTCACACCCATTAAGCAATCCAATAGTTGTAAGCTCACTTGAAGTAAGCAAAGATCCTTTTTCGACCTCAAGAGAAAAATAAAGAACTACTTGGTCCTAAAGTACCATATCTTAGTGCAATTGGTGCACTAATGTATCTTGCTAGTCATACACGACCAGATATATTCTATCAATTTGTTAGCAAGACATAGTTCTTTACCCACAAAGAGACATTGGAATAAGATTAACACATATTTCGCTACCTTATAGGTACAATGGACATGAGTTTATTTTTCCCATCTGTATCTAAGGCAAACCTAATTGGTTATGCAGATGCGGGGTATTTGTCTGATCCTCATAATGGTCGATCACAAACAAGATATTTGTTCAATGTGGTGGTACAACAATTTCATGGAGATCCGTAAAGCAAATGATCACAGCAACATCATCTAATCATGCTGAAATTCTAGCATTACATGAAGCAAGTCGAGAATATGTTTGGTTGAGGTCTATGATTCAACATATTCAAGAAACTTATGGCTTGCATGCTGGAAAGTTACCACCAACAATCTTCTATGAAGATAATGCAACTTGCATTTCTCAGTTAAAAGGGGGTTATATTAAAGGAAATAAGACAAAGCATATTTCACCAAAATTTTTCTTTACTCATGATCTTATAAAGAATGGTGAAATAAATGTCCAGAAAGTTTGATCATGTGAGAATCTAGCAGATATCTTTACAAAATCATTACCAACCAAAGTCTTCGAGTAATTAGTACAAAAGATTGGTCTTCGACGCTTACATAAATGTTTTGATAAGGGGGAGAATTAAATACTTGTACATTTAATTATTTATTTACTTTGTAAAGAATGTTGTACTTTTTTTCCTTCACTAGGTTTTATCCCACTAGGTTTTTCCTAGTAAAGTTTTAACGAGACACATTCTTAAATATGAACATCTATTGGGGAGTGTTATGAATATTTTATGGATGTCCAATTGTCTGTAAAAGGACTACAAGAACTCCAAGGCAAGGCAAGCAAATACACACATAACTTCAATTCTTCAATTCTATTCTCCTTTCTCATTCTTCTTCCACCATAATTTTAGTTTATTTTATAACACCTTCAATGTATCATTTTTTGTTTAATTGTGAGTCATTGTTAAATTCTTTTGACTAAGTTATATTTTTTTCTTTTTTCATAAGAAATTATTATAAGGTAGCCAATGCTATAGCTAATAGAGCATATAAGTTTCAAAATCAGGTATGGACAAGTGATCCCTCAAATTTTGTCTCTGTGTATATTTCACTCAATGTTAATGCAATTGTTAAATAAAATTCTTATTTTGATATAAATTACACCAGTAAACAAGGTGTGTTTAGGTTAAAAGAGGAAGAAAATTAAAAAAATATATGGTATTTTCTTTAGTGATTTTGTGATTGGATATATCGATACATATTTTTTATAAAAGTTTGTAAAATTGATATTTTTCATTATTTTAAAACAAAATAGGCTTTAAAAGATGAAAATGATGAATTTATATGAATTCTCATAAAAACTTTATCAACATAAGCAAAGAAGAGGCAAGTGGGACAGAAGGAGAAGGAGGAAAGGAAGGATGGTTTCAATTGTAAGGAGTGGGAGTGGCAGGGTGATGAGGTGGTTGTTGGTGTACCATAATCAGTATCATACCCTGTGGTCTCTGAAGAAGAACATGGATGATTGTGTTGGTGGTAAGAGGAGAGGGTTTGAGCAGCAGAGACGACACAAGTGGGAGGGTTACGATGAGATAAGAGGAGAAGTGAACTGTCCTCGTTGCTCAAACCAAATGCCCCTCATCTTCTCCAACAGACCCTTCTTATCTTCCATTCAGGATAATGGTATGTACCAAGCCCTCAAAATTTGCCCTTTTTGCAAAACCGCATTCTACTTCAGACCTCACAAGCTCTTCCCTTTTCTCCACGGTTCCTTCATCGAGATTGCAAGGCTCAACAATCACTCTCCCACCCCCAATCCCTCACCAACTCCCAAACACATCTTCCACGTCCTCAACCAATTCGTTGTTGGTCACCACAAAGCTAAAAGGGTACCTTCCCTAACCTTCATCTTATTTCCTTTTCTACCAATTCATTTCAATTCACTCTTATTATTCTCAATTCCAAGGTCCTCTCCGTCGCTGTTTATAACCACTATAACAGGATACGTCTCAAGGATGATGACGACTCTGTTCAGCCAGAGAAAAGCAACGTCTTGCTCATCGGTCCTACAGGCTCAGGTATCAATGAACCACTCTCTGCTAATTTAAACCTAATAATCATTTCATTTCATTTCATTCTCATTATCACAGGCAAGACTTTACTCGCCAAAACACTCGCTCGCATAGTAAATGTCCCTTTTGCAATTGTCGATGCAACAACACTCACACAGGTTAGCCAACCTTCATCTCATCACTTTCTCTTTCACCGCTTCTAACATTACTGCACTCCCTCTTCACTCCTCAGGCAGGTTATGTCGGAGAAGATGTCGAGTCCATATTATACAAACTTCTTCTGGTATCTCTACTCTCACTCTATGCCCCCTCCTTTACATGATATCATACTTGTTAATGTCTAACACAAGCTAATTGTCAGAATATGAATTTCCTGCTTTTCATTCAATCAATGTGTATAGATATATATAGGTTTAGAGAGCTAATTGGCCCGCGTAATTCTCCTAATATCATGCTAACATCATATACCCACTTTCCTAAGATAACACAATCACAGATATGTACAGATTATTTCTGAAAATATCTCTCCTAATTACTGTTGGGTAATCTCGATTGACAATGAGCCGAGACGTGTGATAACAATGTCCTTAAGGATGTATTCGCCTAAGCTAGAAATAAGAATTTTGTTTTGGTAACCCAAGACCAGAGAATTGTATATGGATCTGTTATCTCTCCATCTCTAGTTGCAAATAATATCTAACTAACTTAGAGATAAGTTTTGACTAAGTATAAGGATAAGATTTGACTTAATCAAAGTTTATCTAAGTTATAAATAATATTTTATAAAAATAATTTGTTACTCCTTTTTAATTAAAATAAGATAAAACATTATTTAAAACTTTTGAAATATAACATAATTTCCAACAATTACAACCCAATCTTTGCTAACAGAAATAAATATAGTAACAGTATATACAACATATTCCCGTATTACTAATTGAACTACCAATGCATAATTGTCCCTTCCCTTTCCTTCATACTCTTAGTGCCTAGAGGTACATGCAGGGATTTTCAATTTTCATTCGCTGACACTCTACTTGCTTTGCTGGACCTTTTTTTTAGGAAGCTGATTTCAATGTCGAAGTAGCTCAACAAGGGATTGTGTATATTGATGAAGTTGATAAGATTACTAAGAAGGTTTCACATCTTGGTTTTAAAGAAAATTGACTCCGTATCACCTTTAACACTATAAAATGTTGATTTTGGCTGTCTACTTTTGCAGGCTGACAGTTTGAACACTGGAAGAGATGTATCCGGGGAGTGTGTTCAGCAGGCCTTACTGAAAATGCTCGAAAGCACTGTGGGTCAATTGTATTATTAAGATTTTGTTTTGGTGCCGTTTTTTTTTATTTCCCGTATGAAACTTACATGAAATACATGGGGCATGCGGATTACTAATTATTACAAGTATCGGTAGCAGTTATGCTAATAAAAATATACATGTTAGGAAAAGTCTGCATTACCATGCCATACCCCTAAGTTTAAAAGTTATCAAATTGTCACTTTGCCACTACAGATAAATGCATCAGATCTTGGAGCTGTAGAAAGTGTTTATCAGGAATGAAGCTGTTGTGTGCCTTTCTTGATGTATTACTCTTGACATAAGCATGGTCAAATCTGAGCAAAGTATTTAGAATTACCTTTGTATTGTTCCAAGATCTAAAAGTGTGAAGTATATTTCCAGATTCCATTTCTATATAGATTGTTTGAATGTTCTAATATTATGAAGGTTTCTTCTTTTCCTTTCTTAGGTAGTGAGTGTACCTGATAAAGGAGCTCGGAAGCTTCTCTCTGGGGATAGCATTCTGGTATGTTGGAACAAAATAATTTCTGTTAGTCTGGACTTTCTATTATTGATTTGACATACATTTGAAAGTAGCACAGTTTTGTATGGTTGAAAATTTAAAACTGAACACATTCTTCTTACTATTAGTCTCTTAGAGGAAATAATAAAGTTGATTTTAAAGGATAATGGAACTTTTACTTTTATGAACAATGTTACCATATATGTATGTCTAAGGCCTTTTTCTTGTCTTATGTAATAATGAAGTCTTATGTAATGCATCAAGTCCCTTAAGGCCTTTTTGTTGTCTACCTCCTCCATTTCTTCCAATTTGTTCCCTACATTGAATCTCTCGTTGATGCATAATTCTCCCACAATTTAGGTGTAGCTCATTGACTAATGCCCTTCCCCACTCTAAGTTTAACATTTTCAATTGTATCATTTGTATGTCTTCTTTTGGTTTTTCATCTCATAATCCTACACAATTCTTGACAGATAGATACAAAAAACATTCTTTTTATATGTGGAGGGGCCTTTGTTAATTTGGAGAAGACCATCTCTGAAAGGTGGGGCCATCTTCTAAGATTATGTGTTGTGCTTTCCTTGTATTTGGAAATTGCAATTGAAGTACTTTCCTTTTCCAGACGGCAAGATTCATCCATTGGATTTGGAGTGCCAGTTCGTGCAAATATGAAGGATTGTGGATTCACTGATTCTGTAGTTACATCATCACTTCTAGAGAATGTGAGAATTAAAGGCTCAAAATAATTGTTGCCTTTGCTTAGTTTGGCTACTTTCTGGGAGAAGGGGCTCATTATGGATCTTTTGTTGGGTTGGATTTGCTTTTTCATTTTGCTTTGATTTGTTTAGGAACCTCATTCCTTTTCATTTTTTGTTGGATTTCTTAAGTAAAGCCCTTTTTTCATCACATTTTTTCTTGGCTGTGCTGTAGAATAAATTCTTCAAGTAGCTAATGTGTGGTTTAAAGGATTTGCAGGTAGAAAGTGCTGATCTAATTGCATATGGCCTTATACCTGAATTTGTGGGGCGCTTTCCAATTTTAGCTGGTGTGTCTGCTTTAAATGAGGAGCAACTGTTTCAGGTATCAAATGTAAATCTTATATTTTAGGCTAACATGCACATGCCATTTTGTATTTTACAGATTAGATAGCAGATGTGGCTTTACAACATCGTGATGTTTCTAAAAAATGAGATGAAATTCATTGTTGTTTATCCTTCTCTTAGCTCTATCAACTTCACTGTTTCTTACAATAGCATTTATGATGAGACACAGGTCCTTGTTGAGCCTAAAAATGCCCTTATTAAACAGTACAAGAAGATGTTTAAAATGAACAATGTAAGCCTTTAATCTTTAACCTTATTGTGCTTAATATTCTTCTGCTTCCTCTAACCATTTTTAGGGGTTAAGCATTGAATTTTAATGCCAGCATAGTAACCGCTATGCAGTGACTTTTTTTCAATCTGGTTTAATTTTTCAGGTCAATTTACATTTCACTGATGATTCTTTAAGATTGATTGCAAAGAAAGCTATGGCAAAGAATACTGGTGCCCGTGGCTTAAGAGCCTTGCTAGAAGATGTTCTTACTGAAGCCATGTTTGAGGTACCTCTTACATATGAAAAAGATTAGATACTTCTCGTCCATATTTCCATGAATATGAACGTGGTTTTGGGTTTCTTTATACACAGATTCCAGACAAGGCTCATATGGATAAAATTAAAGGGGTATTGGTTGATGAAGAGGCTGTTGGGTCAGTGAATGGTCCTGGCTGTGGAGCAAAAATCTTGTACAGAGATGATGATGAATTGGAGGGCCCAGCAAGGGCCACATGTTTGTAAATAGTGAATAGATGGGTGTAGTAAGAAGAGAAATAGAAAGAGCATGTGAGATGTAATTAGTGATGTGATTAGAAATAAAGAGATGATGGAAGTAGGGTGCAAGGAGGAGTTGCATTTGAATCAAAGGGTTAATTATGTACAACCAATGAACGTTGTATATTGTTAAATTTAATGTTTGTTATGACAGGAATGAAATAGTTTTTTTTTTCTTTTGGATATGTTAGGGGTTTTAGCTCATTTATTACAATTAAACAGATGCAACAGATACAATTCTGGGACTGTTATAAAATAATTGAAATTAAAATAACCTGAGGAAGGAATAAGAATGTAGAACAGAGAACAAATGCAAGAGAAAAGAAAATTTCTTCTGTGCCAATCTCATCTTCATATTGAGGGATATGTCCCCTTTTATAGGCATGGACATCCACTTTATGTTAAAATATTCATAATAGGGACTAGAATTTCCCACAACATCATCAGAAAGCAGCTTGCTAATCTCATTAAGAGGAGCATCATGAATTCTCAAACCAAACTAAAAGTTCACATATTAAACTTGCCATACAATCAGCAACTTGCCAACTTGGTTTCCCTCTTTAACAACCTGCTTAATTCTCACCTGACCTAAAGAGCTAATAATCAGCTTAATGCACAACCTTGGAATTTCCACTTTGTCAAAAAGCAATTGTTTAGCAAGCTTCACCCCCTTCACAACTCCACAAAAGCACCAATCATGTATGTATTTATACGAATCATTTCGGAATTTGGTAACTTTATTTTTCAAGTTAGAACCAACTTCAATCACCTGACAAGCTTGAAGAGATGGAAATGAATTTGATGAGATGAACAGGTTCACTTAAACACTTTCTTAAGAAATGAAATAATTGATAGACATGGACGTCTGAGTTGGATTTGGATCCCATCGAATCGAAGGAACGAAGCTGCAGTGCAGTGGAATCGGGGCTGAAGAAGCCTCAAGCTCGTTATTGTACTTGCTCCTCTCTATTTTGGGCCTAGTCCTCCTTTACCACCCTTTTATTTATTTCAACCCTTTACCAAAAAAAAAAATTTAACCCTCTTTTTTGTTTTTTAAAAATCCTTACTTTTTTTATAGCATTTATGTCCCCTGTAGTAAACAAAAAATAGACACTCCATTTCCCCTATTTTCTATTTATAAAAGCACACATCCCTTACCAAAAAATAAAACGCACACATCCCTTTCACTTTTTTATTTCCTTTAAACTCATTTCTATTTATAAAAGCAACACTTCCTTCTTAATTTTCATCTCCATTTTGATTTGCATTTCTATTTTTCAAGCCTTTATACATGGTCTCATCTACTTATTGCTTCTTCTCCACCTTTATACAATCCTTTAAATGTATCAAAATCCATCACTTAATTACGTTGATTTACAATTGTTTTAAAATTTAATTATATAAAATGATAATGATATTGACTTTAATCCTCAACAATAATATAATAATAAAAATTATCAACTAATAATTTACTTTTTAAGATAAAAGTTTCATAACATTTTGTAAGGAAATATTTTAATTCACTTTTTTCTATATATTAATTAATTTGATCATAATTTACAAATATGCTTAAAATAGCTTGTTCAAAAAAACATATTTCATTATTTTATATCATCAGAATCCATCATGTTCAGGCTGAACATAACGTTTCTGTTCTAGAGCGATCAGAGCCCACCAAGTTCCTCACACCATAAGGTACTTAGGACTCTCGGGTCCTGCTCATTATCAAGGATCCATCTTATATTATAAAAGGGGACTTGGCTCTCCACGGTCATAGATACATCCTGTCATTTAGTCAAAATACATCAGGCTTGCACCGTCTCACCCGGCTTAGGCGCGACTCTAATGCCATTAGGTTTCCGTCCTGGTTGTACTCCCAAGGTTCTTCTTGGAGACCGAACGTGAATGTCCTCCAGCGTACACACAGTGTATGCTCTAGTTTCCACACAGTCAAATGCACATGATGCATGTATTGTACTTCTCCTGTTTCTTACTCATTGTATTGAAACTCTTTACCGTGACGTATACCTCGTTTTTATCAACTTTTTTATCTCTTTATGGATTAACAATGCATCATACTAAACCTATTCATAAACATCTCATCATGATCATTTAAATCATCGTACTTATAATTTCTCACAGACATGTATATCATAACCAATAATTAATTCACATAAGTCAATCGAGCTCATTTAATTTCAATCGAACAACTTAAGCATCCACAAACAAGGATTAACTATCTAATCAATTATTATGTTACATTCGAATCCTATAAGGTTATCTTAGTAGGATCGATTATAAATACTATTATTTGTTACTAATATATATAGATATCCCTTTATAATTACTAATTGTTACCAAGTACTAAGAGTTATCCCTATTACGACACTACATTCCCCCTATAATCGTTGTGGGGTTTTAGACATCTCAATATATTAATTTATTATATATATATATATATATATATATATATATATGCTAGTTAAATTCCTCATTTATATCTAGTGGTTTTTGTTTTTAGATTACCCTTCCCGTTAACTAAGTACTTTATCCCTTTTGGTGTACTAATTATTATTTATCTATTGTCTGTTCTTTCACTATATTTATTACCCCTCTAAACTTGCCTATTATTTCTAGTGTTATTCTAATTTCCATTCTTACTTAATTAATACTTGGTTATAAATGTAGATCTTGGCTACCAATTGTAACACCCCTATTTTTATTTTTATATTAAAATTTTGAAGTAATTAGATTATGGCTCTTTAGAACTTTTTAATCTACGTATTATTTATGATTTTTTGGAATTTTTTGAAATTTTGGAATTTTTTATATAAAATAATATTTTTTAAATAATTTTAAATTCATATAAGTGACTTAAATTAAAAATATTTATAAGAAAGTGAATGTAAATTATAAGAAAATTTTCTAAAATCCGTTTCAAGTAGACTTATCTAAAAATTATCAGTTTGAGAAAAATCTTGATTTTTTCCAATCGCTAAAAAATTGGAAACGTATTAATAAATTTTTATTAACAGAAAATTTTAGATTTTTAAAATTTCAACTTTATATTACATGTTATAAAATTAGTAAGGACTGATATAATATCGCTAAATTTTAAAAAGGACTCATTTTGAATATTTAAAATATACCGAGTGAAAGGTTACTATTTGGCTTAATAATTCTGCCGACAGTTACTATGCAAAACATTGTGCATGTACGAAATTTTCAAAAGATACACAGTAACCTGGAATAAAAAATTTAAAAATGTATAGTACTTTTATATTAAAATAATAGAATGCATATTAAATTTTTTTCCTATAAATACCGAAGGATTTCTTCTTTAGAATTCACAATTTCAGATTAAATTTTCTTAATATAGTAGTGCTAGAGAGATAGTGGTGGAAGTGAGGAGAAGAAAAGTTTTTGGAGAGAAGGTTCTGCCAAAATCCTAAGGTAAGAATACTTCTCTTTTATATTTTTTGGGTTATTTTCATATCGTTTTTAGAAATCTGTTATTATACTGAAAATAATATTATTTTAAGTTACTATTCTGCATAGTAAACACTATTTCAATAGTAAATTACTATTTCAATAGTAAATTACTATTCAAATAGTAAATTACTATTTACTGTTACTATTTACCGTTACTATTCACGATTTACTATTTACCGTTACTATTCACGATTTACTATTTACTGTTACTATTTACGTTTTACTATTTATTGTTACTATTCACGATTTACTATTCACTATTCACTATTCACTATTCAAAATTTACTATTTCTGTTTTAAGTATTAATCTTAATCTTCGTCTTATGCTTATACTGAAATAAGATTGGTATTAATATTTCTAGAAATCGGAGGCGCAAAACAAATCTCTTTTTGGTAACAACTCAAGGTAAGGGGGAGTGAGATAAGAGTATAATATGAAAAGACATAAGAATAATGGGAGGAGTCCCCTACTCCTTTTAAATTTAATAATATTATTATTTTAAAATATTAACTTTTTAACTTAACATTTTTAATAAATTTTAAATTAAATATCCAGTTTAACTAACTCTAACATACCTATGCAAGGACTTGGACCATTATGACCTATATGGACTGGACTATACCTATGCAAGGATTTGGACCATTATGACCCATATGGACTGAACTATACCTATGCAAGGACTGGATTATATGGACTTATATAGACCTATATGAGGAATTGACCAAAAGGACTCAAATTGACTATATTAATAACCATTAAACTTTGAATTATAATATTTATAAATAATGCTTTGTTGACTTGATTTTGATTGATATTTAATTGTGATTAATAATATTTGATGTGATTGATGATATTTAGTTATAATTGATAATGCTTGATTTTGATTGATGATTTTGTGACGTGGAGTTTGAGCATATAGCGAGCATGATGGAAAGCTAAATTCAGTAAGAATTTTCTTACCTTACTCTTTAAATTTTTACTTTAAATCTTCTCTTCTTAGAAATTATTTTTATTAACTTTATTTTCAATATTTAGAATAAAAAAAATTAGTATTTATTTTAGAAAGAAAACATTTTATGAGAATTAATTAATTAAATCTTGAGTTAAAGAAAAATTTTGTAATTTTAAGTATTTTTGGTTAATAATTATTCTCTTTTAATAAAACAAAATTTTTTAAAAAGAAAATTATTTTATTTTTTTCCAACTTAATAACTAAAGATATTTGGAAATAATTGAGATTCCTAAATTTGATTTTGTTAAAGATTTAATTTGAGAAAGATTATGTAAAGTTTTATATGAGAAAGTTTTTAGATATTTAAGGCTTAGAAACTCAATTTCAGTGAGATTTGAAAACTATACCAAATTTATTTCTGTGGGACAGATATTCAGAGAATTGAGAAAATGTACAGTTTATTGAAATGATATTGTAAACCTTTAAGGGATTTAATAATTGAGTTTCTAAAAGCCTTAACCAACTAAATACGTGAGTAGTTCATGCATCATGAATCATTAAAGTGAAATAAAATGATATTGTCTGGGGACGGATTATAGAAACCGAGGATACATTAGAGGAGGCTTAATTACGAGCCTTGGGATGAGAAGGTGGAAAGGGTGCTTCAGGGGACCTGGGGTAGCTCCCTAGTGTCGGGTACTTTCACAATAAAAACTTTCTCAATCTGACTAGTCTCTAAGTGTTTCCATGCCAGTTGAGCTGTTCATATTATTATTATCCGGACTTATGGAACAGTGTAAACTCCTGGTTGGCCCAGTGCAAATTAAAATTTAAGGGCCCACATATATAGGTAAGTTATGATGAAGATATTGCATACATTCATGCATTCATAATTGATTGTGTATGTGATTGTGATTGATATTATTATGTATTGGTTTGTGAAAACCCTTTGTTGCTTATGTCTTAATCAATAATATTATATTCTGTTTCTCACTCCTTTCTCCGTGTCTTTGTTTCATATATTCTAAATTGATGGTTCAGAGGGAAGGATCGAAGAATTTTGGCAGTAGATATAGCACGTTCTAGAAAGGGAGCTTGGTATGAATACCGTGGTCCAATGAATAAATAATGTTAATAAGTAACTGCTTCTGGGCCATGGAGTTTCCTCTCTTTCTTATAATGTTTAATGTTTATTTTCTTCGGATGAATGTATAAATACTTTATAAAGTTTTAATAATATTTGTGAGGTATTTCAGAAATAATGTATATAATTTATTCTGATAGTTTCTTTTTAACAATCATATCTTTAAAAAAAAATTATGAATTTTTCTAGAATTTATTAAGGTGTAACAGAGAGTGTTACACCAATCTTTTTATTTACTGTCTTATGTAGTCTAGTTCTTTATTTAAAGGACCAGTTTGTTTACTTAACTTAAGTATACTAGAATCTTATTTTGTCAAGCTCTATTACTATTATAAGTAATTAATTGTTCATAGTCTAAGTCCAATTTCCTTTTTACTTAACTAGTACTTGGTTATTAACAATGTATATATCTCTAATAACCACTTTTAAACTATCCCCTAATTTAACTAACTCTATGTTATTTAATTATAACTCAAATTTTCCCTCTTTTTTTTATTATAATCTAGTGATTATTTAAAAACCTCGTTATCATCCTAGCCAACTAAATCTTAAACTTAGCTTAAAAAGCACTACATTTCATTTTTAAATTCTTTTTATCGAGCCTATCAATTACCTTAGTTCCTTTTAGTCATTAATACCATTACTTTCTATCTAAACTACCAAGATTTGCATGTTCTCAATTAAACACTTGGTGTTTATACCATTATTATTATCAAACCACTTTTCTTTTCATTTATTTCATCACAACCACTATGGATTTGATGTTCACATTTATTATTACGCATTTAAAGTTATACCCATTAATGGGTTCTCTTATTAATGGCTATCCACCACCATTAATGACCATCTTTCATCATTAACAACATCTCCCAACATATTTAATAACACCCATACTCTAAATATCATACCTTTCCACTTAAAATCAACTCTCTAAATAACATTATATGTTTTATCCAATTCTTAAGGTTAGAGTTTCATTAAAAACCCGATAACCATCATTAAGATTCATCCTTTCACATGTCATTTGACACCATTTTTGCATACCATCACCAACCCTCATAAATCTTACATTTATGACACCCCACCTTAGGGTTTTTCATATTAATGGCTCTTACAACAACCCATATGCATTTAATACTCTCCCAAACCATAGTAACTCATAACCTAGGGTCCAAGCTCAGGGGAAATGGTGAGGAACTTACCTAGAGCCACCAAACAAAAATGAGTTCCAAGAGAAAGAGAGAGAGCATGAAAATGAGGGGAGGAAGAGAGCTTCCAATCACACTACTTCCTTCAAGCTTGTAGAAGGAAAACAAAAATGAGTATGAAAGGAAGCAATAGACACACACACCATTTGCTAGGTTTTTGAAAAAAAGAAGAATAATAAAGGAGAAATGAGGAAAAGAGATAGCAAATGTCGCTTGCCTTTAGAAATGAGAGAGAAGAAAGGGATTTTTGGCATTTTAATTTGACCCTTCATTAAAGTTTCTTCGTTTTATAATAGAAAAGATCACGGTTAAGGCTTAATACTTATCCAAAAATTATTCCGAAGACATATTCAGATTCACATCAATATTCTTAAAAGCCTTGACCAACAATACTTCGACCGGAGATACTTGGTCCGACACCCACATTTTAGTCGGATATTAATTTCAGCTCTTTAAGCCACAATAAATTATGAATAATCATAATAAATCTCAATTTAATTATTTCTAAGTTTTTGGGACATTAATTAACTCATGCAATTATTTACTATTTATTCCTTCTTAATTAAGTATTTATATAAATTTTGGGATGTCACACCTCATACAGACGGACAAAAGGGTCTTCAAACAAAGGTTAGAACAGAGGTTCTATAGATGGAACAGGGCCCTTAAGCTAGCCAAACACTCCTCTGTCGGTGGTAACGAAGGTTTTCGCTGTCTCCGTTAACGTAACACTGTTAGAAGTCAAACTAAACACACGCTTAGTAATAATTTCCAACAAAAAATAGTCCCCTTACTAACATAGGTTGATTTGGTTTTTAAGTAAAAATATATTAGTATCTATATTTATCTATACACAAGCTAATGTTCTTCCAATAAAAATTGTATATAATATTTTTTATTTTACCAAAATTATCTATTTATTGTTATCTAAGATTAATTTTCACTAACTTCTTATTTACTCAACATAGTTATTAATATTTTATTTCATCTATTCTAATATTTTATAGACACATAACTTATTATATATATTGAAAATAAATCAAATAATTTAATACCACACCATTATTGTAACATCCCTAGTAAATTAATAATTTGGAAAGTAAAATAAGTATTTAATTAAGTTTAAATTATGGGAAATAAGGACTTTGAAGTGAATATATGATTTAAAATAATTTTAGATGAATAATGTAGTTTAAAAATGGATTTGTAAGGAAACGGGAAATAGAGACCTGACGCGTAGCGTGGGGCGCATAGCATCAGGGCAAATTGAGTGAGCTGGCGCGTAGTGTCAGCATCACGGAGTTTGATTAAAAATTGAGAAACAGAAACATAACTGCATGCATGGAAAACATATTTCTCTCTTCTCTTTCTCCTCTTGCTACTTGGGAACCCAAATTCAAGACTAATTCATGGAGTGATCTTGGAATTAATCACATTTTAGCTTTAAGGAAGCAAGGTAAGCATTTGGGCACCTTCAATTTCATGTTTTCTTCTTCCCCTCTACTCCTTTCCTCTTGAACCATGAATGCATGCTAATGGGAGGTCATGATTGTGTGTTTTGTGGTGATAGGGAGTTTAATTATTATTCCTAGGTTGATGGGTATGAAGAAAAGCTAATGTTTTTTATATTTTGACGCTTGTAGATTCAAATTTAAGGATTGAAAGGCCGTTTGATATGGTGGGTCTTGAAAACAAGGATCGGAATTGGAAATGAAAGGACCCGATAATCGATTAAAAGATTTGGAAAGCTTGGAATCAAGGTAAGGGGGTGTGTTGGGTTAAGGTTAATATAAAAATGTAATTGTGCTAGTATGATATAGGAGGAAGGCGTATGATAGTCATTTTAATTATTTTAAGTCGAATTGAATAAGTTAGGATGAATTATGTGGTATATGGAATAAAAGTAAGTGAGAGTATTAAATTAACAGAGGCAGAATAATTTATAAGATTAACAACTGACTAAGTGGTGGCATAGTGTCATATTATTAAGGAAATTAAGCGCATATGTATATATAAATACATGATAGAGTATACTATAAAATAAAAAGCGAGTCTAAGTGGAATAGGTGTATTCATACAAATATATAAATGTAAAATAGAAGAGTGTGATAATGAGAAGTAGGACGATTAGTAATTAATAATGCATAAATGACATTAGTGTAGAAGTGAAATCATGTAAGCAAACGTAGTCTTGTAACTTATAATGAATAGTTGGATGAGAAAATAAGGTAGGTGGAATTCATATTAAAATAATGTAGTTATAGATTATATCGAATGCCATGTACTAATATTAAATCTAAAGTGGTGATAGGTTGAGTTAATGAATTGTGAGAGAAAGCAAATGACATGTTGATAATGATAATAATAAGGAAATTATATGTATATATAGATAGTAGCGACATGACTGGAATTTATGTACGTTAATGATTGCAATGGCGTGATATTGGTAATGATATTGTTATTTACTGATGAATTGATGTTTATATTGATGTAGTGCATTGACGATGTGACATGTGTATGTATGATGTGGTGTAATAATTGATTATGCCAGTAAATAGATATCTGGATGATGTAAGTACGTGTTATGTTAATTGTGCGTACTTGATGAGAATGATGAAATAACGGTTATAGAATGTTGGCACATGGCTTGTGAAGGCTGGATCTGTGTGACCGCTCTGTGTGGTGAGTATATATCAGCTTCTGATATTTATACATGAGATTGATGATGTTTCAACCATGTTTAATGTGATTTGATATCTGATTTATGTGGTAGAGGATAACCGACGGTATGTGTTACCCTTGTTTTCTGGCTTCCATGTTTTTGTGCCTAGTTGAGCTACCCAGTAGTCAAGTAGGACCCAGTGGTTGAGGGGGAGTCAAGTAGGACTCGATGAACCAAGCAGGGTTCACGGGGTGTCAAGTAAGACCCCTAGTTGAAGGTCGATCCTTTTAGTATCTGGATACTAGAGCGTCACATTATTTGAGGATCAGTTCTGTTTATATGCTTTAATATGTAATGATATGGATATGAGTGATAATGTGATATCATGGACACTGTTGAGGGTGGGGAGTGATCGCCGGTGTATTGGCATGGTCAAGGAGCGGCTCCTGACAGGCTTTCGGTGGAGGGAACATATGACAACATTTATATTTATTTACCTGGTGTGTATGTGAAATGAAATAAATGATTTGTAATGGTTTGAGTTAGTGATTTTAATAGGGTCAATATGATTTAACTTAATGGTGATGAACTAGTAATAATAACTAAAAGGTAATAATGAATATTGCTGTTAAAATAGAAATATAGCTAGATTATGCCTTCTCATAGTAATTGTATATTTATTTCTATATTAATGCTTAATTCCAATCACTCACCCCCTGTATTGTGGTTTTAGTGACTGTGGCAGGTTATGGATGCAAACCGCGGACGCGAGCGCTAAATGAGACCAGGACAGAGAGAAAATTAATGTAATAATGGTTGTGTGTAGGCATATTTAGTTAAAGATGGTAAATGTATATTTATGTCAAGCTGTGGATCCTATGTATGTGATTTTAATGATACTCTTAGGCGTGGTAGTACCCAATGGCACCGAGCCATTTGGTAGTTGATTTATTATGATGCATGAGTATGTTTGTATGTGTGTGATGCCCAGGTATTGAATTGCGAGGTATGATGATATAGAATGGTAGTGTGTTATGCATGAGTAGAGGCAGGGCACAGAGCCATTGCGTGATTGCATGAAATTGGCAGGTACTACAGTGTGTGAATGATATGCTTGACGAATGTGACTGTGTATTGATTGGTTGACATAAGGATGATTAGTATTGACAATGTGTAATTAGATTGTGATTTTAGCGATAATTATGGTGTATGAACTTGATGTGTGGGCGTGGAGCCATGAATTGTGTGGTTGATAATTGTTATAGGCAGGTCTTGTGTGTGCGTATGTTGGTAGAATAATGAACTTGTGGATGATTGATGCATGTGTTAGGCTTAAGTGTAACGCCCTGGCCGCTTTTCAGGAATGAACGACTCGCCCCACAGACCAACACGAGACCTTTCTAGTGTGCTTTGTCCTCAATCACACACTTCCTGAGAACTTCCCAGGAGGCCATCTATCCCAGAATTACTTCAAGTTAAGCACGCTTAACTTTGGAGTCCTTATGTGATAGGCCACCGAAAAGGCTAATGCATTTGTTGGTATAGGTAGTACGAATTCATTTCTTTAAGCTATCCTCGACTGTATAGTCCTATACCTATACAATCTTTGGATCCCTCTCATTCTGGTATGTATTCGGTTCGTTCATGTGTCCCTCCCACTGGAAGCCTGCCAGGAGCCGCTCCTTGTCCGTGCCCATGCACTGACGATCACTCCCCACCCTCAACAGCGCCGGGATGTCACATTAAGCATTTATAGGAAACTAATGGAGTGGGTTTCAGGACCTTTGGGAGGACCAGTAGGTTCCCTAGGACATTTAGAAACTGTGCATATAGGCCTTGGACAATCTGGAGTGCATTTAGGTGGTTTGGTGCAATGGTGTTGCACATAATTGGTTGAAATTTCATTTTATGCACAACTCACGCATATGATGGAATTTTGACGAACAGACAACGCCAACAGTTTTGGAATGGGACAAACAGGTGGCCTGTGGAGTTTTGTGGCAACCGAACCAGAAACGGGTCAATGGGGTAGGTCAAGCGTGTGGCTGACACTCAGCGTCGGGTGCGCAGCTTCGACCTAACGCTACGCGTGGTAGTGTCAGACCCTGTTTCAATTTTTGTGTTCCTTTCATTTTGAAGGGTTTTTGGGGGTTTCAAACTATAATATACTTTACATTTTAGTACCTTTTACTAAAAATGATCATTTTATAAATATCGAATTATTTATTGAATTATTTTGCAAAAAATTTATTATGAATTTTAATTAAACAAATAAAAATAAATGTAAAATGACCCACGATGTAACATCCTAAATTTAAAAATTTTAGAAAATAATTCATTAAGGCTCGGTGGTTTATTATTTTCTTGCATGCCTTTAGCATTTTGGGTCTAATTTTCTCAAATGATGCTTGATTGGAATGATTCTGGTCTCGTTCACTTTGTTTCGAAGAGATCTTTAATCTCTACTTCTGGGCTCTATCCCAAATTCTCACTCTGTCATGCTCAAACTCAAGGATTAAGTAAATCTATATTAGAACTGAACTGTTCTTTACAGGGGGTGTAGAAGTGTGTTTATAGAACAACTCAAAATATACATATAAGTGTGTTTTGATACAAAGCAATATATGTATAAATGTAAATACAAAGAGTCTTCGTATGTTGAGGCGGAGTGTAATGTACTGCGGGGCGGTGTCACAGTCCGCCTGACGGGATCTGATTTGCCTTGACCCAATTGGGGGTGGTACCTGCAATCGTTCTCCGACGCTCAAGTCAGTATCTCAGAATACTTAGAGACTTAGAAAGATAATCAGAGAAGATTATGCAAGTAATAGAGTGTAAGGTTCAGAGAATGGGAATCTGCCCCCCTATACCTTTTCAAGAGAGGTTTATATACCTGTCACGGGTGCTGCATTATTGGTAGGACCCGCTCCTTGTCTCCAGGCATAATGCTGAAAAGGTAGTGGGTCCCTGCGCCGTTTACTAGCACCATTATTGTAGTAGGTATCACAACTTGTCTGGAAAGCGTTAGTGCTTTAATATTTTATTGTTATTTCCCTTTATGCGTGACAGCGTGATTCCCATTATTAACCTCTCAAGACAGAGTCAATCTCGTGCCGGGGTTGTGAGTATGGGCTCGCTACGCAGTGTGGGAAATTCAGTATTCCGCCTGAGTTGAGCCTATGGCTTGGCGGAGTAACAACTTTGGCGAGGTTACATTCCTTGACGGAGTAACATGCCTGGACGGAGTTACATTCCTTGGCGGGGTAACGTGCCTGGGCGGAGTCATGAACCCTGGCGGTGTTACTTGCCCTGGCGGTATGCACTCCGTATAGTATTTGTAGTGTATTTGAAGAGTACTTCTCTTTATTCCAAATGCTGATCTGGCAAGGCATTGAAGCCATGCTCTTGGGGGCCGGTGTTAGGACCGGATCATATGCCCCCTAGCTTGTTATAGTGACTGGCGGAGTCACTTTAATAAGCTACAACACTTAAGTTTAACTTTTGTAGGCATGGGTTTAGGCGATATTTGCTAGTCCGGGTTTTGTGGACAAGTGCTTTCGTGCATTTATTAGCTGTCATCACTTGTCACGCCTGTCATTAATGCGCCTCGAAACCACGTTTTTTGTTCTTCAGTCTCCTATTGCCGCGTATGCCCTCGTAACGGTTGCCATTCTAATGATGGGACATAAATGCGCGTGATGGCAATTGAGAACCGTTTTCGAGGTTATTACCGTGGGCTTTGGATTTTGAAAACGTGGCCCATGAAATATCTGCCCTTAGATATATCTATTGGTTTCAGTAAAAAAGGAACCGTCAGTGGGGTAAATCCAACGGTTGTAATCGCATGTTTCAATTTTAGAACCGTCGACGAGATTCATCTAACGGCTGCAAACACATCTTCGAAATTTCTGAGGATTCACTTATTTTCCCCCCAAGCCATGCCTATAAATAGGTAAACTCTCAGAAGGGGAATGTTTTGCTTCATCTCTCTGTTCGTATTTGTTTGCTGAAAGTGTTTTTGCTATTCTTTTGCAAGTTCACTGGTGTTTGGAGTTCTTCTATCTTTCAGAAGCTTAAGGTACTTGCTTCTTCTTCTTCTTTGCTTCTTCATTTCCTTTGGGTTAGCTTTGTTTCCCCTTATTGTGTGTTTGTAAAAAGGAAGATGAGAGGAAAGAGGGCAGGGTCACGTTCTAGGGTTTCTGTTCGTCCCATGTTCTCTGACATTGAGAGTGGAGATGATGCTTTTTATACTGGGAGGGACTCGACGTTTTATAGCAGCGTGGAGTACTTTAGTAATGCTGTACATTCATTTGTGTCAGGAGGTGTTTCCCATACACAAGTGCTGACTATGGCAGAGTGCAGAAATGTTGTATTGCATGGGTTGGATTGGGAGAAAACACTCGAAAATGACCCTTACTGTTGGGTTGAGGAAGATGTCAAGGATGCTTCCTCTCGACATGCGACGACAAGCGGAGGGGTAGTGGAGTTGTCTGTTCCTGTTTGGAAGGACGAGAAGTATGAGGATAGGTTCATCGTCCGTTCACCCAAGACGTATGAACGGGTCTGCCATCGTCCTCAGGATAATCGTACCATATATATGTACGATATTCTGTTCACCCAGTTAGGGGTGCGCTTCCCATTGAATAAATTCCAGATGGGTGTGCTCAGGTTCTTGGATTGTGCCCCCTCCCAGCTGCATCCGAATGGATGGGGAATAGTGCGCAGCTTTGAGGTAATGGCTGAACATTTGGGGTTTACGCCTACAATGGCGTTGTTTTTCTCCTTCTGCCGCATTATGAGGAGAGTAAATATGAAAACCGGCGGCATGGGTTTTGTGACTCTCCGGGCGGAGCCAAAGATTCTAAACTTTAAGGCGTTTGCTGACTCCGCCAAGGAAGGCGGACTTCACTTCAGGATGAGTTTCGTGAAGATATCCGTCAGGAAGGACAAACCTGTTTTTTGGCGGAATAAGGAGGGTGTTGATAAATTCCCAGTGGCATGGACGCATGAGCACTTTCTCTTAACCAAACAAGCATATGAAGTTGAGGAGGGTGCTCTATCGGCGGCGTCTGTGGAAGTACTCCGGATGTTGAAAGAGTACAACTCCGTCCACAAGCTGATTCTTTGTCGAAGGCTGCTTGGGCGGGATGCTCAAGGATACTTGAGTAATATTATGAACAATTGCAATGTGATTGAGTATTTCCTCTATCTTGCATTTTCTAACTGAATGCTCATTTTGTTATTTTGCAGGAGAAATCGCGGAGTTCCCTGGGATGGACCGTATTAAGCAGATGCAAATGAGCCGCAGGGAAAGGAACGCGGAGAATAATGTGCAGCCCAGGAGGAGTTTGACTGCTGCTCTCACAAAGACCCTTCCCTTCCCTGTCTCCACCAACATAGCAAATTTTGAAGGTGGTGCAGGATCTTCAGCAGCTGCTGTTGAAAGGCGTTCTAAAAAACGCCAAGAACCAGAAGCTGCTGAAGAAGAAGAGGAAATAGACCTCCAGCCTTTGCAAAGAAGGAGGACTAAGGGCAAGAAGAGGGCTGAGGCGGGGACGTCAATTGATGCCGCCATTGATTTGGAGGAGACTCCGGAAGTACCTGTTGTGGGTACTTCTGCTGCTACGGGCGGAGCTGAAGGCATTCTCGAAGAAGATGTCGAGGGGGAACAAGCGGAGGGATTGCAAGCTGCTTCTGGCCAGGATATGGGGGACGAGACTGAGGGAATTCAAATCTCCCCAGTCCGCCCGTCTGAGGATCCCGCCCTGAGTTTGACCACTCGAGGTACAGCAGTTTTCCCGATTGATATGCCAGGGGAATCATCCAGGCGGTTGGTCTCTTTGCCTGAGGCGGGGTCTCGCTTGAATCCCTTTCTGTACTTCACGAATATAGGATCCCGTCAAGCAGAGAGGCGTGATCCAGAATACATCCTCCGCCCCGACATCGACTTTGACGAGATTCCGGAGGGAGCAGCAGCTGCGAGGTGGCACCTTGCAGAGATAGATGGTTTCCTGGCCTCTGTCCCTCGGATAGCTGACGTTGCTGCCGAGGCCAACATGTTCCAGGCGTCTTACCACGAGTCTGTGGAAAAGATTCGTAGCTTGGAACATGACAATGAGCAGCTGTCGGAGGTGATCAAGGCGAAGGATAAACATCTTGACACCGCCGATGCTAACATCAAGAAGCTGGAGGAGGAGCTGGCTCGGGTGAGAGCTGATAACGCTTTGCTGGAGAAGCAGGTCTCCGGCTTAAGAGAGCAAAATAAAAAACTGGGCGAGGAGGTGAATGGCCTGACCCAGGTGAGGGCTGACAATAATCTGCTAAAACAACAGATCTCAGACTTAATTCAACAGAAACAAAAATTGGGCGAGGATGCAAGTGAGCTCCAGCAGAGGTTGATTTTTCTTGAACTTGATAAGGCCACTGCTGAAGATACCTGGGTGGCGGAGTTAGACCAAGCAGCTACTGCGTACACTAACCTTGAAAAACAGGTTGAAGTGTTGCAAGCTGAAAAAGCTACCTCTGAGGCCGTCAATGAAAAGCTTGACAAGGATTTACAATCCACGCTGGATGCGGCTGAGGCAGCGATTGATGATGCTTTCAGCATGGCTGTTCGTCAACTCCGTTACCGCAATCCAGGTGTTGCTCTGACCACCACAGGCATTCATCCTTATTATGAATTCATCAATGGAGAATTGATGGTGCCTGTTCAAGGGGGTCATGCTCCTGCGCCCAATGACGAATATGTTCTGGCGGACTTGCCTCCCTCTCAAAGTTTAAGCAAACCTGGTGAAGGTCAGGCCACCTCTGTCCAACAAGAAGGGACGCCGCCCAACCCTTAAAGACCAGCTCCTGAAACCTTTCGCCAGCTTTTATTTTTTGAATTTTGTTAATATTGCCTTGTTCCAGGATAGGCTCTGGACTTTTATCAATCCTTGACAATATTAATGAAGTATATTTCCTGCAAATGTATACTTGCTCATAGATATAGTGTTTAAGTCCGTCGTATTTATGCCTTGTATAATGATATTGAGAAGGCGGAATATTTATCTGAGGACTTAATGAAATATGACTAAGTATAACGAGGCGGAATGGCTTTTTTGAGAATTTAACTGAAGTAATTTCAATAGTGAGGCGTAGTAACCTCGTGGGAATTTCATTGAAATGATTTTAATAGTGAGGCGTAGTAGCCTCTTAGGAATTTAAAAGGAATTGGATTCCGTAAGAAGGCGATGTGGCCTCTTAGGACTTTTAAAAGGAATTGGATTCCGTAAGAAGGCGGTGTGGCCTCTTAGGAATTTCAGTGAAGTTGTATTCCGTAAGGAGGCGGAGTAGCCTCTTAGGAATTTCAATGAAGTTGTATTCCGTAAGGAGGCGGAGTAGCTTCTTAGGAATTTCAATGAAGTTGTATTCCGTAAGGAGGCGGAGTAGCCTCTTAGGAATTTCAATGAAGTTGTATTCCGTAAGGAGGCGGAGTAGCCTCTTAGGAATTTCAATGAAGTTGTATTCCGTAAGGAGGCGGAGTAGCCTCTTAGGAATTTCAATGAAGTTGTATTCCGTAAGGAGGCGGAGTAGCCTCTTAGGAATTTCAATGAAGTTGTATTCCGTAAGGAGGCGGAGTAGCCTCTTAGGAATTTCAATGAAGTTGTATTCCGTAAGGAGGCGGAGTAGCCTCTTAGGAATTTCAATGAAGTTGTATTCCGTAAGGAGGCGGAGTAGCCTCTTAGGAATTTCAATGAAGTTGTATTCCGTAAGGAGGCGGAGTAGCCTCTTAGGAATTTCAATGAAGTTGTATTCCGTAAGGAGGCGGAGTAGCCTCTTAGGAATTTCAATGAAGTTGTATTCCGTAAGGAGGCGGAGTAGCCTCTTAGGAATTTCAATGAAGTTGTATTCCGTAAGGAGGCGGAGTAGCCTCTTAGGAATTTCAATGAAGTTGTATTCCGTAAGGAGGCGGAGTAGCCTCTTAGGAATTTCAATGGAGTTGTATTCCGTAAGGAGGCGGAGTAGCCTCTTAGGAATTTCAATGAAGTTGTATTCCGTAAGGAGGCGGAGTAGCCTCTTAGGAATTTCAATGAAGTTGTATTCCGTAAGGAGGCGGAGTAGCCTCTTAGGAATTTCAATGAAGTTGTATTCCGTAAGGAGGCGGAGTAGCCTCTTAAGAATTTCAATGAAGTTGTATTCCGTAAGGAGGCGGAGTAGCCTCTTAGGAATTTCAATGAAGCACAATTTTACAAGTATTGAACTTACTTGAACTTGTTGGGTAGTGCTTGAATTTGTTTCTCATGTACTCCGTAAACATTGGGAGTTAGGCAGAGTCAAGTTTTGGATGGAATGTTCATCCTTTTGCATTTTGATTGGAGTGCAACTCCTGATTGAATGAAAATCATCGAAGTGAGGATTGCTATGGTGCAGCATATAGCTGCGACACCAATTTATCCTGCAAGAAATTGGTTAAACCTTCGAGGCGGTATGGTGCAGCGTATAGCTGTGACACCAATTCGTCCTGCAAGAATTTGGTTAAACCTTCGAGGCGGTATGGTGCAGCATATAGCTGTGACACCAGTTCATCCTGCAAGAAATTGGTTGGGGTTAGCGTGGTGCAGCATATAGCTGAGACACCAGCTCTTCCCACAAGAAGTCTGCAGGACCTTGGGGGCGAATTAGTGCAGCATATAGCTGTGACACTAGTTCTTTCCATAGGCGGCCTGCGGGACCTTGGAGTCGGTATGGTGCAGCATATAGCTGAGACACCAATCCTTTCCCCCCAAGGAGTTTTCTGTACCTTAGGGTCGGTATGGTGCAGCATATAGCTGAGACACCAATCCTTTCCCCCCAAGGAGTTTTCTGTACCTTAGGGTCGGTATGGTGCAGCATATAGCTGAGACACCAATCCTTTCCCCCCAAGGAGTTTTCTGTACCTTAGGGTCGGTATGGTGCAGCATATAGCTGAGACACCAATCCCCCAAGGAGTTTTTGTTGACTCCGTTTGTGAAGCGGCGTTGCATGTTGGTTGATCTTTATGGAATAAAGAGTTATGCGTTTGTGCTTCAATTTTAGAGTCGTTTTATCTGCATGGGAATAAATTCTGCCATGGATAATCAATTCAGAGTTAGAGTGAAGATTAAATGCAGGAAGGCATTTCATTGAGAATGGAATTACATAAAAGATTGAGTTGGGAGATATCTTTTCGAAACCTTTTCAAGGAAAGCATACAGAGGAGGATCCTTGAGTTAGGAAGAAAAGATCATACCGTATTACCCAACTAACTGTAATATATGCGTAAATTCAAAATATTCCATTTATTTCTGACCGGAGTGCCATCCAAGTTCTCTAGGCGGTATGTACCTTTGCCCAAGACCTCGGTGACTCGGTATGGACCTTCCCAATTTGGTGCCAACTTGCCTTGGTGCGCAAATTTGTTGCCAATGTTGGCCCTTCTCAGGACCAAATCTCCCTCTTGGAAACGGCGTTCACACATGCGTGCGTTATACCGTTTGGCGGCCTTTGCTTTGACAGCTTGATCTCTCACAAAGGCTTCCTCTCTTAACTCCGCCAAAACCTCCAATTCGTGTGCGAGGTTCTGTTGGTTGGCCTCCTCATTGAAATAGAGGACTCGAGCTGAAGGGGCTGTTAATTCAATGGGAATGACTGCCTCGACTCCATATGTCAGCCGATATGGAGATTCATTCGTAGTGGAGTGTGGGGAGGTTCTATATGCCCATAAAACGTGGCATAATTGATTTGCCCAGTCTCCCTTTGCCTCACCAAGGCGTTTTTTGAGGCCCTTCAAGATTTCTCTGTTGGCGACCTCTGCTTGTCCATTGGTTTGAGGGTGTTCCACAGAAGAGAAAATCTGCGTGATGCTGAGATTTTCTAAGAGTTCAGTGAACTTGCGATCTGTGAACTGGGTGCCATTATCAGTGACTATGCGTTCAGGGACTCCGAAACGTGCAATGATATTCTCATAGACGAATCTTCGAGTCCTGGCTGACGTTATGTGCACCACTGCCTCTGCCTCAATCCATTTGGTGAAATAATCAACACCAACTATCAAGTATTTGATACCACCGGGAGCAGTTGGGAATGGACCTAGAATATCCATACCCCATTGATAGAAAGGCCAGGGCGTTATTGATGATGACATTTCCTCAGCTGGAGTATGGTGAAAATTCGCGAATCGTTGACATTGATCGCATTTTTGAACATATGAGGCGGTGTCTTGCTTCATAGTGGGCCACCAATACCCCGCCCTGAGGATCTTTCTCACTAGACTTCGTGCCCCTGGATGATGTCCACACTGCCCTTCATGGACTTCTTCCAAAACAGCTTGCACCTCGTTTTCATTTATGCAAATTAAATATGGGACAGAAATTCCTCGGCGGTATAGCTGCCCATCTAGGAGCGTATAATAGGGTGCCTCCCTCCTTAGCTTCTTTCGCTCAAGATCATCCGTGGGTAATTGTCCATTAACAAGATAACGAACTATTGGTGTTACCCAGGAGTTATCATCAACGGGGCGGCTTTTAATCATATGAATTGAAGAGGGAAGGGATATACTTGGCTCGGCCAAAGTACTCTGTACAACCGTGGTTGTACACCCCGCCTTCTTTGTGCTGGCTAACCTGGACAGGATATCAGCTCGCGTATTTTCTTCGCGAGGTACATGCTTGAAAGTTACTTCATCGAAGCGCTGTTTCAGCTCATTGACGCAGTCCAGATATTGTTGCAGTAGAGGTTCTTTAGCCTGATACTCACCAAGAATTTGTGAGATGACTAGTTGAGAATCACTGCATAGGGTGACAGTTTTGGCCCCAATATCTTGTGCTGCCCTGAGTCCGGCTAAACAGGCTTCATACTCCGCCTGATTGTTAGACGTAGTGAAGGTAAAGTGCAATGAAATTTCAAGATGTACCCCGTCATCACTTTCTATAACGATTCCTGCCCCACATCCTTTGCTGTTTGAAGACCCATCGACGTATACTGTCCAGTGTGAATGATCTGCATCTGGGTTAGAGCCTGTTAATTCAACTACGAAATCTGCTAGGACTTGTGCCTTAATAGCAGTTCTTGGTTCGTAGGATATGTCGAATTCAGAGAGCTCTATGGCCCATTTGATCATCCTTCCTGCCAAGTCTGGCTTGAACAATATAGTACGGAGTGGCAAGTCTGTGCGAATCAGGATGGGATGTGCATGGAAATATGGTCTTAGACGTCGTGAGGCCCAAACAACTGCAAGTGCTGCCTTTTCAATCTTCTGATAACGGCACTCCGCACCATGCAATGTTTTACCAGTGAAGTATACCGGTCGTTGGCCTTCGACTGTTTCTTTGACCAGTGCCACTGCCAGCGCTTCATCTGAAACAGACAAATAAACGATGAGTTGCTCACCTGGGCTTGGTTTTACCAGGATTGGAGGGCTGGCTAAGACATTTTTCAAGCTCTGGAAGGCCGCCTCTTGCTCTGGGCCCCAATTGAATTTTTTATCCTTCTTCAGCATCTTGTACAAGGGGAGAGAGCGATGAGCCATTTTTGGCATGAATCGTGCTAGAGCAGCGATTTTGCCATTGAGGGATTGTACCTCTTTCAATGTTTTGGGGCTCTGCAACTCTTGTATCACACGACACTTGTCAGGATTAGCTTCTATGCCTCTTTGCGTTAACATGAAACCCAAAAATCTCCCCCCAGGCACAGCAAATGTACATTTTAGTGGGTTGAGTCTCATGTTGTATTGCCGTAGGCGTTGAAAAATGAGGCGTAAGTCTTCAACATGGTCTCCTCCTTCTGGGGTTTTGGCGATAATGTCATCAATATAAACCTCCACCAGCTTTGTGTGCATGCCCTCAAAGACTTTGTTGATCATGCGCTGGTAGGTGGCCCCAGCATTCTTCAGCCCAAATGGCATGACATTGTAGCAAAAGACCCCTCTGTCGTTGATAAATGCTGTTTTCTCCTGATCATCCTCGCACATTGGAATTTGGTTGTATCCGGAGTAAGCATCCATGAAGGATAGATACTTGTATCCTGATGAATCGTCAACCAGCCTGTCAATGTTGGGGAGAGGATAAGGATCTTTGGGACAACATTTATTCAAATCAACGTAGTCTATGCACATGCGCCATTTGCCATTGGCTTTCTGCACCATAACCACGTTGGACAGCCAAGAAGAGTAACGGAGTTCCCTGATG
This sequence comes from Clitoria ternatea, assembly GCA_037962975.1. NCBI lineage: Eukaryota > Viridiplantae > Streptophyta > Magnoliopsida > Fabales > Fabaceae > Clitoria > Clitoria ternatea. The sequence goes on from CM075676.1 coordinate 55,201,032, forward strand.
AACCCCGCCTTAAGGAGTTCTTCGGTTTGTTCGCAAGCAGCATTTTGCTTAGCAGGACCCATACGCCGTTTCTTTTGTGCCACTGGCTTAGTTTCAGGATACACCGCCAGGCGGTGGCAACAGAAGTTAGGATCCATACCAGGCATGTCTGCGGCTGTCCAGGCAAAAATTTCCTTATATTCATGGAGGAGTGCAATCAGTCTCGCTTCCATGTTAGGCTCCAGCTTGTCATTAATGTTAGTTATTTGCTCCGGGGTGCTACCCAAAACAATAGACTTGGAGCCACCTTCAGGAGTTGGTTTCAAAGGGTTCAGTGGGTCTATAGAAGACTCCGCCCTGGGATCAAGATCCACCAAGTTGACGGATGCCGCCGCACTGTTTCCTTCATTCAATTTCCTTTTCTTAGACATGGTTTCAAGCTTCACCATGTTAAGACTTAAATTGTAACAGTAACGAGCCATCTCCTGGTCACCCCTGACGGATGAGACTTGATTATCTTTATCAATGAACTTGATTAACAAGTGGGGGGTTGAAACGATGGCTTCCATGGCATTCAGAGTAGGCCGCCCAATGATGCCATTGTATGGGGATTTAACATCAATGACGAGGACCCTGGATTTCACAGTCCTTGCTCCAGGTTCACCATCGAAGGTAATCCTTGTGTCCAAGTAGCCTTTAGTAGGCTGTTTGGCGCCATTAAAGGCTGTGAGGTCCTGTGTGTAAGGCTGCAAATCAGCGTCAGTCAGTCCCATGCGTTTAAAACAGTCATAAAAAATAACGTCGCAGGAACTTCCCTGGTCAACTAGGATGCGTTTTACATCCATATTAGCGATCACCGCAATGATCACTACTGCATCATCTCCCTCAGGGATGGTTGGGCCAAAATCATCATCTGTGAAAGTTATAGGCGGAGTCTGAACTCCGTCCCTGAATGGGCGATATTCTTTGTTCTTGCCCTGCACAGATAAGATCATACGATGATGATTTTTCCGGGCGTTGTTTGAGGGTCCGCCTCCTGCGAAGCCTCCAGCAATCATGTCCACCACCTGCCTTTTACCTCGCGACCTAGGTTCAGGGCTCGGTTCTCGTTGGGCGGACTCCAAAACAATACCTTTTTGTTTCTCTGACACCGCCGTACGCTTTGGTTCCCGAGTACTATCAGGATCCGGAGAGCGATCACGATGTCGCTTTTCAAACTTCTCAGGCTCATCATGAGATTTGCCTTTGAACAGGTAATGTTTCAGTTTACCTTCTCGAATGAGCACCTCAATAGTATTTTTGAGTTGCTTGCATTCTTCCGTGGTGTGGCCAACTGATTCATGGAATTCACAATATTTCCTTGGGTTTCCACCGCGCCTGATTGGGGGTGGACGTTGAATTCCATAAACATTGAGGGTGGTCCATCCTATCTCACGCAAGATTTGCTCGCAGGTTGTGTTCAGTGGTGCATAGTGAGCAAAATTGAACACGCGTCTGTCTTGCTGTTTAAAAGGTTGGTTCCCTACTTTGTCTCTTTGGTTGGATTTGTCGTTCTTCAACAATTTATCTTTCCCTTTGTCTTGGGATGGAGTTGTAGGGAGTGGTTTACTGCGAGATGCAGTGGCTTCCAGATGCATCTCAATACCCACGTACTTAGATACCTTCCTGCGAAATTCCTCCATCGTAGTTGGAGGTCCCTTTGCCAAAGACAAAGCGAAAGGTGACTTTGGTTGCATAGCTTCTATGAGAATATGCAACTGGATTGCCTCAGTCAGATCAAGGACCATGGCCGCCTCTTTATAAAATCTCTTAAGGAAATCCTTCAGAGATTCTTTGTCGCCTTGTTTGATCTGAGCCAAGGTATGAGAGGTTCTGGGTGCATCCCTGGAGATCACGAAGTGGCTTCCAAAAGCTGAGGCCAGCTCCTCCCACGAATCAATGGAACCTGAAGGTAAGCTCTTGAACCAGCTAAGAGCTTCACCTGTAAGAGTTCTGGGAAACATTCTGCACATGATGTCCTCCTCAGCTCCTAGAAACATGGCCTCATAGATATAAGCATCTAAATGCTTAGAGGGATCTGTTTCCCCAGTATATTTCCCTATAGAAATGGGCTGCATGGTTTGCAAGTGTCTGGGTACATGTACATTCATGAGCCTTTTGGAAAATGGGATACTCATCTTATATCCTGAGGGGGAAGCGTTTGAGCCTGCTCTCCTTCCTTCCTGATGCTGAGCATTTACCAGTGGGAGGCTTCGTTGCTCCTCCATGTACGTAGGAATACGAGAGTAGTGAGGAGTACTTGATTCCTCCTGCATGTGTGATTCATGATGTGGTTGTCTTGCGGGACCAGCTTTCTCATGCGCTGGGTTTGCTTTTTCACGACGAAGTTCTGCAAGTTCTTCTCTCAAGATTCGAATCATGTCATCTCTCGGATCTGGAGAATCAGCCTGCGTTGCTTTTTTCTTAGCACCATCATCGAAGTTAAGGCGTCTGGGATTGCGTGGAGGAGAATCCTCGTTCTGCATCTCTGGTCCTTGTCCCTCCATTGATGATGAAGATTGATCAAGATTGTGGGATTACCTAGTTTACAGGTCCCACTGGGCGTGCCAATGAACTGTTCTTTACAGGGGGTGTAGAAGTGTGTTTATAGAACAACTCAAAATATACATATAAGTGTGTTTTGATACAAAGCAATATATGTATAAATGTAAATACAAAGAGTCTTCGTATGTTGAGGCGGAGTGTAATGTACTGCGGGGCGGTGTCACAGTCCGCCTGACGGGATCTGATTTGCCTTGACCCAATTGGGGGTGGTACCTGCAATCGTTCTCCGACGCTCAAGTCAGTATCTCAGAATACTTAGAGACTTAGAAAGATAATCAGAGAAGATTATGCAAGTAATAGAGTGTAAGGTTCAGAGAATGGGAATCTGCCCCCCTATACCTTTTCAAGAGAGGTTTATATACCTGTCACGGGTGCTGCATTATTGGTAGGACCCGCTCCTTGTCTCCAGGCATAATGCTGAAAAGGTAGTGGGTCCCTGCGCCGTTTACTAGCACCATTATTGTAGTAGGTATCACAACTTGTCTGGAAAGCGTTAGTGCTTTAATATTTTATTGTTATTTCCCTTTATGCGTGACAGCGTGATTCCCATTATTAACCTCTCAAGACAGAGTCAATCTCGTGCCGGGGTTGTGAGTATGGGCTCGCTACGCAGTGTGGGAAATTCAGTATTCCGCCTGAGTTGAGCCTATGGCTTGGCGGAGTAACAACTTTGGCGAGGTTACATTCCTTGACGGAGTAACATGCCTGGACGGAGTTACATTCCTTGGCGGGGTAACGTGCCTGGGCGGAGTCATGAACCTTGGCGGTGTTACTTGCCCTGGCGGTATGCACTCCGTATAGTATTTGTAGTGTATTTGAAGAGTACTTCTCTTTATTCCAAATGCTGATCTGGCAAGGCATTGAAGCCATGCTCTTGGGGGCCGGTGTTAGGACCGGATCAAGAACCATGATTATTCACGTTTTTATCCTGCGTATGGTTCGTTCAGAAATTCATAACTCTCTCATATTATCTCCGTTTCTTGAAAACTTGGTGTCAAAATCACCGTAACAAAATTATCTACATTTTTTGTGAAGACATCAAGAGCTATATCTTCCTAGATCAGTACAGTTTTGGAGATCTTTGAGGAACCATATTCATCACGTCACTATGGTGATAGGTCTCAGAAAAATGGCAATATCTCCCTTGTCTATTATTCAAATCACTTCATTCTTTTCTATATAGATCCGTATAAAAAATATCTATAATTGTTATGAAGGGCACGAAACCCAATTCTCAAAGGAGAATTTTTGGTGAATTTATTTCTGAGCACCTACCTGATTCAAAGACGATTAGAGCATCCTATCGTATTTCGATCATAACTCGGGCTACCAATATCGGATCATTGCAAATGATATATCAAATCGAAGGGAAAAAGAAGATATACAAGTTTTATGTTGGGAATTTGTTGAGATTCAGAACCCATGAATTGTTACATATTTATTTTTATCGTCTTTTATTTTCAGTTCCTAAAAATCCTGCACGCATAAAACCATCGGGTAACAATTTAATTTTTGGCCAATCACCACCAGCCACCTTGTGAGACAGGTGTTACTACCCTGTCCTTCCACTCCACTCACGCTGATGCTAGAAGGAAAAAAAATTGATTTGGTCAAATTAATTTCATTCAATTATAATCACATGGGCCCAAAGGCAATAAAAAAATCAACAATGGATTTCTCATTTCACTTTGTATTCACGCTGGTGGATAGTGGAAACTTGAAAAACAATTGCAATTTATTCTTTCCAATTCATGTGTAATGCAATGGGCCAAATTGCCTCTAAAATCACGCGGGCCCATATAATTGAAAATCAGAAATTGATGTTGCATTTTACTCTCTATCTCACGTCTCACTCTATACACCAATCTTTTAATTTTCTTTTCTTTCTAGCATAGGTCCCACCTCTACTTCTTAATGTCTCATACTCTCTTTTATTTTTTTAATTCTTCTTCCTTACCACATACACATACATGTGTTGGACTCTCATTTCCTTCTTCAACTTCATAATAACCGTGGCCACCTTCATGAGTTTAAATCTATGCATTAAGCAAAAATCGTGAGCAGCTTTTCCTCTTTTAACCATGCATGTCTATTTTTCTAAAGATCCGAGAGCTTAGATGGCGATCAGAGTACATTGGGAACGATCGGCAAAATTTTTGGCAAACTCTTCGAATTCCTTCTCCGGGCAGCTGCGAAATCAAGAGGTACAGAGAGTCCCTCTTTGGTTAATTAAGTCTTAAAATTTTCTCATCATGTTCGTTTAGTATTTGACGATGTTAGTTTTAAGTTTTGACACGATCCAACGGTCAGATTTTAAGTTATATAATTTTTAGGTGATTATGAATAATTTTATTATATTAAAAATAATTATTATTAAATTTTATAATTTATTAGAATTATTGAAATTATGTAGATTGGTTATTTAAATGCCACAAATATAATTTTTTTAAGTAGCGTATAAATTATTAAAATATTTATCGTTAATTTAGAAATTTCTGGCTTTGAAAATCAGAAATCAACAATTGACTCGGATCGTTCGGGGAGCGTTTTAGTTTTGAAATCAAGGATTCCAGGTAGGGGGAGCGTTTACATTTTAAATGTATAGTTTATGAACGGATTTGGGGTAATATTATCATATTTAATGAGAAATCCTGAATATATATATATATGTGATATTTGTGTGATGATATTTTCTTTTCATAGAATTATTGATATTAAAATGTTGAATTGTATGAGACATGAATGAATGAGATGCTATATTTATATATATAAATGATATTTATGAAATTTTCATGATATAAGAGTATATGCATGAGATGCAAATTGATGAATAAATATGAAATATGATTATAGTTTCGAGGATTTCACAAAAGACCTTGGGTAGGACTCAAGGCAAAACCTCTTGAGTGGGGCTCAGGGTTAGCCCGTGACACTACCGTTGTCGTTGAGAGCGATTGTGTCACGTGAGAGGGCAAATGGTTTGGTACCAGTAAAACGGCCTGATCAGCTGAGAGCTGAGTTATGGCTGAGAGCTAGTGTTGCAACACAAAAATTAAAACTTAATAATGGATCCATATAATTGAGCATATTATGCATTGATATATGTTGATGAGAACAACATGAGTGGTATGATTATATGAGAATGTGAGATTGAATGTTATATAATGAGGTTGTGTAGTATTAAATATGATTATATATGTTAATGAATTGGATACTTGATCCGATTCAATAACTGTCATTTGACATGTATATGCTCACCCCTATTTGTGGATATTTTTACAGTGGATTTAGGACGTGATGGAGATTGGTGAGAGATCACCAAGATCGAGCGTGAAGTACTGTATATATATATATATTGTATATAATGTATATAGTAGTTTTGTAGTAGCCTTGGCCGGCTCCTGTGTATACCTGTTTTGTTGTGTGTACATATATGTGTATATATATAAATGATTAGTTGAATAGGTAACTGACGACTTTAGCTGGAAGCCTAGACCTATTTTGAGCATATGCTTGTTGTTGTGGTGAATGATGATGTTGTATTGTGGTAGCCTTAGTTGGTCCCACCATATATATATATATATATATATATAAATAAATGTGTGTGATATTTGATATATCCATGTAACTGTTGCATTGCATAAATGGGTAGGTTATGTGATGATGAACTTAGAAGGTTGATGTAATGATGACAGTGTTATTGTACTATTCAAAAATCCTATTTTGAAATTGAAAGTAATTAGTGAAAAATTTATTTGGGTTTTAGAAACCTTGTTTTAAATATTAGGATATTTTATAGGACGTTACAATTATTATTTTATATGTCATTAATAAAATTATATGATGCTATAATAATAAATACTAATTACTATAAATATTATTAATTATCAGTCAAATTAATAAATATAATTATAGTTTACATAAAATTAATATCATAGTTGATTTGATGATGAAACTGTAAACATAGATAATATATAACAAAGTTTTCAAATAGTTATACATTAATATAGTGATTGAGTTAGTTTTTAATTATAAAAATTAATTAATATATATTGTTTACATAATAGTATTTAATGATCAACTAATTTATTTAATCTCATCATCAATTCATGATTACAATTAAAAAATTATAATGCAAAATTAATTCATAATAAATTCAATAATTAATGAAATCTGATTCACTCTTTATTTAGAAAAATATTTTATTTATTTAATATATATAATACATTTTCAAAATAATTTATTATCTAATTTAATAATTTATTTATTTTTATCTTTTTTATATTACAAATAATTTTATTTCATTAAATAAAAATATTTTCAAATTAATTATTAATATTATTTAAATAATAGTAGTTAATAATCAATTAATTTTTTTAATTTGGCCATCAATTTATGATTATAATTAGAAAAATTATAATTCAAAATTATTTATAATAAGTTCGGTAATTAATGAAATCTAATTCAATATATATTACTTTAGGAAGTATATTTTTAAATTATTTAATATAGATTACTTAATAAGATCAATAATCAATAAATATTATTTTTAATATAGATTAGTTAAATGGGACCGTATTTCATAAGATATTGACATGTGACAAAATTACCTAAAATAAATTTTACAAGGTTTCACAAATGTATATAATATAGATATAGATATTGATATAGATAATATAAATTATAATATATTGTAAAAAAGTTTAAGCAAAAAAATCATAATAAAAAATCAGTAAAAAATAATATGTGTATGAGACAGAAATGAAAGTAAATTATATTATATAAGGTAAAGATAATATAATCTCATTAATATTAAAAACATGTACACTGAATTTAATAGTGTGTGTGATAGAAATTACAGTATAAGGAGATAATGAGTCCGTTTGTTTAAGCTTATTAAAAAAGTAATTATAAAAAAACGCTTCTTTTATAATCACTTTTTTAATAAACAGATCAGAGTTGCTTCTTAAAATAAGCTAAAATCAGTTTATTTTCAGCTTCTACTTATTTTTAAAACTTTAAACAAACAAGTCAAAATTTAAAATAAGTACTTTTTTAATTAAAAAACACTTATCTCTTAAAACAAGTTTAAACAAACGAGCCCAATATCAATTTATCAATATCATTACGATGGAAAATAACATGAAAATTCTCAACAAATAAAACATTAAAGTTTACAGTATTTACATATTAAATATTGAAAATTATTAATAATATTTCAAAAAATATGTACATCAAATTTAATATTGTGTATGACAGAAATTAAAGTAAATTATAATACAGAGATCAGTATGATTCTATTAATATCTTTATGACATTAAAAAATAACTATTATGAAAATTATCAACAAATAAAAACTAAAAGAAATACAATATTAACATATAAAATATTGATAATATTTAAAAAATATGTACACTGTATGTAATATTCAAAATAAAATTGAAATAATTCATATAATTTAATTTAATTGGCATTAATTATTTAATTAAATAAGTAATTTAATGTGGTAATATATAAGATAGGATTACGCAATAAAGTAAGTAGAGAAAAGGAAAAGGAAAAGGAATAGGAATAGGAATAGGGTTTGAAATGAAAAGTTTATAGGCAGTGGGATAGGAGGAGGAGGAGGAGGAGTGATCGAGGCAATCGGAGAAGAGATTGGGGCGCTTGCTAGGGTTCCGTTCCGCTTATTCTACCAACCAATCAGGTTTCACAGTGCCACTCATTCTCATTTCACCGTCTCTCGCATATCTCATTCCTTCGTTACTACTTCTCAGATTGCACAAATGGCGAATTTAACTCTCACCGGGATACTGGAAAAGGTGCGCGTATACGTATACATATGCATATACATGTATGTGGTTGTTCTGAATGCTCAATGTATGCATCTGGTTCCCGATTTGTTGTTACAGATGACCGGGAAAGACAAAGATTACAGGTATATGGCGACATCTGATTTGCTAAACGAGTTGAGCAAACCCACATTCAAAGCCGATGCTGATCTAGAACTCAAATTGACAAACATCATCATTCAACAGCTTGATGATGCTGCCGGTGATGTTTCTGGTCTCGCTGTCAAATGGTACCACTACTACCCACCACTCTTTCACTTCATACCATATCTATCATCTTCAACTGCGTAATTATTGCATTTTCATTATAATATCATTTACAGTCTTGCTCCATTAGTGAGGAAGGTTACTGAGGTGAGGGTTGTGGAGATGACCGCCAAACTCTGTGACAAATTGCTAAACGGCAAGGATCAGCATCGTGACATTGCTAGCATAGCTTTGAAGACAGTTGTTGCCGAAGTTTCTACTCACTCTCTTGCACAATCAATTCTACTTACTCTCACACCACAATTGATTAAAGGAATTACCGGCCCAGTAAGTTCTTCACTTTGCTCAACAAACTCTATTCTGCTCAACTTAACAACCCACATGTGCTTGTATCAGGCTGATGCAACCATTAACTTCCATTATCCCTTCTATTTCCCTCTCCTGGCATGTAGATTATTTAATCTTAGTGGCATCTCACCTGTTGTGTACATGCTTACAAAGACAAGAATTATGTGAACAATTCAATATCTTTCATTTGCATTTCATGTATTTTAGATTTAAAATTTTTGAGACATTTGTATAACACCCTTTACATGGATATAAAAGCTTTAAGCTATTAGGTTAAAGCACATGAATGTTATTATATCATAGTTATCAATAGAGTGCTACAGCATAGTTGTCTTGAGCCACCACAAGGCACCATTGCAACGCTCAGGTTAAAATTTTCAAAAGAATATATATTTTTGCCTACATTTATTTTGGGATAACATTATTAGTTCCCTCTTTTTTTAAGAATTTAAAAATTCTCTATTTTGATGTAGTTCCCCATGTTTTGATCTCTGATGTGACACCCATGTTGTGCGACCAACAACATCTTTTGTTTGTTTCCTTGATTTTCATTGTTATAGATCCTTTATGTTTCCCTTTTGTTGAGTTTTTATACTTAACTATGAATCTCTTGCATTGAGTATGTTGTTTTTAATTTTTGAACATTTATATGCATGTCATATAAAAGATATATCTAACCTGTGCAATTTTGCTTAAGATAAGGAATCAAAAAGGGAAAGTTTTCATTTAAAAACATTATCAATGCTCACCCACCCTGATTTTTAAGTAATTCCTACACAATTTTCAACAAAAAAATTTCTACTTTTTGATTTCTTATTAAGTGCAAGGCTGCATAGGTAAAACAAACCCTAGTATAAATTATTTGATTGCTATATACATTCTAAATAGCGAACATCCTGTTATCCCACTATAGTATTTTTTGAGGTCTATTGCTACGGGTCGCTGTCTGGGATCGAGAATAATGTTGTGTATAACACGCCATGCCCCCTCATCGAAGTATTATGTGAGCCATTTGAGCTACAAGTGTGGGCATGCACAGGCCCACCTCTTTGTTCTGAAATTGAACTTTTCTTTAGAAGCATATTACAAATTAGTAATGGGGATTGAACTCAGTGAGCCAGAGGCTTTGATAACATTTAATGAACCAACTATGCAAAAAACTTTAGGCAAATTGGGTATGGTCATTTGAATGGTTTTTATGTCTACTATCGTGCATGATGGATTAGGATGATTTATAGCATTGATTTTAGTCTGTTGGTTTTGGGTCTACTTAGGCTCATTGCTTAGTTGTTAATCATGACCATTTAGTGCTTCTATAATTGAAAATGTGGCATGGATCTTCTTTTCTCAATTACAGGGAATGGGCACTGAGATTAAATGTGAATGTCTAGATATTTTGTGTGATGTCCTTCATAAATTTGGGAATCTAACGGCAGCCGACCATGAGCTGTTATTAAGTTCCCTGCTTTCTCAGTTGAGTTCTAATCAAGCTAGCGTGCGCAAGAAGACTGTGGCATGCATTGGTAAGATGAATTGAAATTGAAATACCTTGAAGCAAACAGTTTTCAACCCTGAAATTTTTGTTGAAAATTTTGTCAACCAAAGCCAAACCTACTTTTCTCATCGAATTCATTTTCATCTCTTCAGCATCTCTCTCTTCTAGCTTGTCAGATGATTTGCTGGCGAAGGCTACAGTTGAAGTTGTTTCTAACTTGAAAAATAAAGTTGCCAAGTCCGAAATGATTCGTACAAATATACAGATGATTGGTGCTTTGAGGTTGAAATTTTCTTTCTCATAGTCTATCCCTTTTGCTTTGGTTCATGCTATCAACAAACTTGAATTAATTGGTGTTTCAGTCGAGCTGTTGGCTACCGATTTGGGCCCCATCTTGGAGATACTGTTCCAGTGCTAATTAATTACTGTACGAATGCTTCAGAAAATGATGAAGAGCTTCGTGAGTACAGCTTGCAGGTGCTATTCTTGTATATTATTTGTAACCTTAGTACTAAGAAAAGTGTGTCTGTGATATTGTCATCTAAGTAATGTTGAAGTTTTACTACAGGCACTGGAAAGCTTTCTCCTAAGGTGTCCGAGGGATATTTCTGTTTATTGTGATGAAATTCTTCATCTGACGCTAGAATATCTAAGTTATGATCCAAACTTCACTGACAACATGGAGGAGGATACCGATGATGAAGGTCATGAAGAGGAGGAGGATGAGTATGTGCTTTTTGGTTCACTTGGCTGCAGCATGGGATTAATATTGCATGGTATTATTTTTGTTAACTCTCAAAAATTGCTATACTCTTATGCAGTGAGAGTGCAAATGAATACACAGATGATGAAGATGTCAGCTGGAAAGTTCGCAGAGCAGCAGCTAAATGCTTAGCGGCATTGATTGTTTCTCGTCCTGAGATCCTGTCAAAACTGTATGATGAGGTAACCATTTCCCATGCTATCAGTTTATAACTTGCGTCTTGTTAATAGTTTGTTGTTCCCGTTACTTGAGATATTACTGTTCTTGCATCATTTTATTTCTCTGGGTAGTGTGTAAATATTTGTTTACTAGATCCATTGTTTGATTGGCTATTTATTATCCATGTGTCTTATAAAATTCATCCAAAAGACACCTGTTGCATGTTTGCATATATAACTGTTCACTCCATCCTATAATATTTGGGTGCATGACTGCCTAACCTTCAATTTGCTACCTTTTAGGCCTGCCCAAAACTAATTGACAGATTTAAAGAGAGAGAAGAGAATGTCAAGGTAGGACAAAATCAGTATTTTCTTTATAGTCTTTACTACACAAGGTTACTTCTCTAATGTGGATGTGTTGCAGATGGATGTATTTAACACTTTCATTGAGCTCCTGCGCCAAACTGGAAATGTCTCAAAAGGGCAGGTTGATGCAAATGAAATGAGGCAAGTGGCTCATGTTTTTCCTGCCAATGAATCACTTCCTATCCAACTTTGTTTTTGTCTATGGTTCAGGGTTGAGTGCTTGCGGAAGTATTTCTACTTGAATTAATTTTACACTTCTAGGCGTATATGAAACATACAGTGCACAATCAAATAATATTATTGAAGATATTTGTAATGTGTGGATTGAATATTTTCTAGAAGACCCAGTGGCATCCTTAAGATTTCTACCTTGTGATAATCTGCTATCTTGGAGCACTTTTTTTATGACTAGTACCTATGGCTTCATTGCTGCTTTTACAGAGATTCCATTAACCCATTTTACATCTTAACATGGTTCTTTAGGGTAATGACATGAGGAAATATCCACTTTGAACTTCATCTCATGAATTTAGTAACAAGTTCATTTAGATGTGCATATGCATCCAAAATTCCAAATTCTAAAATATTTGATCTTCTTCACGATAAATATTTGGGTTTATGACCTTTATATGTTTATCAAGAGCAATATTATCATCATAACAGCTATTGTCTATCACTCCAGTTTTTTCTATAGTTTAAGCCCATTATTATATTGACTGTCTTGGCTTGATGCCTGCAGTCCTCCATGGTTGTTGAAGCAAGAAGTGTCAAAGATTGTCAAATCTATAAATAGGCAGTTGCGTGAGAAATCTATCAAGACAAAGGTAGTACCAAAAGTTGATGATTGATATTGGTTTAAGTATCACTAGGTTTGAAGCATTGTTGTTGATGCAGGTTGGCGCGTTTTCTGTTTTGAAAGAACTTGTGGTTGTCTTGCCCAACTGTCTTGCGGACCACATTGGGTCACTCATTCCGGGAATTGAAAAAGCATTAAATGTAGGCAATATTGTTTTCGGATGATTTTATTTGAACTTATCTAGTTTCCCAGTGCTGATTATTCTGTCTTCGCTTTGCATTTTAGGACAAATCATCCACATCAAATTTGAAGATAGAAGCCCTAATATTTACAAGATTGGTTTTATCTTCACATTCTCCTGATGTTTTCCACCCTTATATCAAGGTAACAGAATTATTATTTGTTTTATTTACAGACTGAGTTTGTGTAAAGCTTTACCTTGTGTTGTAGCAGCAATGCTGGTTGGTACCATAATTGATGCAATAACGTCTTTTCTCCATCAAATTTAATAAAGTAGGTCATATCCTCATATTATGATTTTGTGGCTGGAATGTTTTTCATGCTGTTTTACATAATTTTGATTGGAAACAATAATAAAATTAATGACTTGGAGAAGCAGATTTTTTGTTGATTGTCCAATATATGAAGTCTGTAGCCTTAATGAGTGTTGAGTTTGAAGAAGTCCCTACAAACGTTCTCCTCTGGAACTATTACAGTATTACTAGTTTACTAATTTTTAAGAAAAACTTATTTGCATTGTTTTCGCTTTCATCTTTGCCAATGTTAATGTACTCTTCTATTGTTATTAGCTTATTGTTATAGTCCTCAATTTCTGTTTTTTTCATGTGCCACTTGATTTCCATGGAGTATGTTGATCACCTTGAAAATGTTATCATTTATAAAAGCCATTACTTGGTTTGTACATAATGAAGTTCAAGCATTTGGTTCAATTGTTCCTTTGATATGATGTCATAACTCATAGCCTAGTTCTTAAATTTGGATATTCGACCTAACTCAATCCTAAAAGTTAGCTCATAGAATAAGAAATATCCCCGCCTTATATACTTTAATTGGTCATTATCTCTAGTTAATGTGCAACTTTCAATATTAGTTAACTTTGTTGCATAGGTTTCAGTCTTCTACCATTTCAGTCTTTTACCCGCTGGTTGATGAGAGGGCCTGTGGTAGTTATAAAATCCTTTCTTTGAATCTTAGCAGCATAATCCTTGTAGCAATTTCTTGACACTTTATTGGTTCAAAATTTCCTGTTGAATGCTTAGGTGCAAAGGCAGCAACATTATGTGCTATATCAATGAAAATGGGTGGCATATGGGGGCATTTCAATCTCACTTGTATTTATATTTCTGTTGGTAGGCTCTATCTGCTCCTGTTCTATCTGCTGTGGGTGAGCGTTATTACAAGGTCACTGCAGAGGCCTTGAGGGTATGTGGAGAACTTGTTCGTGTTGTGCGGCCAAACATTGAGGTATGCATAATGTATATATCATCTTTGAGCTGGGAAAAAAATGTTGACCTATTTCTAATATCAAAATGGCAAGTGTGTTGTAGGGCTCTACTTTTGATTTCAGACCATATGTTCATCCCATCTATAATGGCATTATGTCACGCTTAATAAACCAAGACCAGGATCAGGTTAGTTGGATATTTTTAGAAGAGTTCTTATATATATATATATTTATCATACATAATATTTTTTCTCTCCAGGAAGTTAAGGAGTGTGCTATCTCCTGCATGGGTCTCATTGTGTCCACATTTGGTGACCACCTAAATGCTGAATTACCTGCATGCCTTCCTGTGCTTGTTGATCGGATGGGCAATGAGATAACCAGGCTTACTGCAGTCAAGGTTGGTCAATTGAATTCTGTGCTTTAAATTCTAGAAATTGGCAGCACCTGCAACTTGGGTACTGTGTTGTAGAAAAATTGTTATAGCATAATGACACGGAAAGTTGTAAGGTTCAAGAGAATGATTTCTTGTAGTGTACCCAAAACTCATGCTAACTACTCTTCTGACATTACTATGCCCAATACGGAAATAAGCTCAGTAACAGAGCCCAGTTCAATACATAAATAAACCCAGCCTATTTGGATGTGTAACATGATATTTGTATTGTGTTTCTAGAAGTACTTGTGTAGAAAGTGAGTAGCAGTTTCTTGAATATCACTGTTTCTTATGCAGGCCTTTGCTGTCATTGCTGCATCTCCACTTCGGGTGGACCTATCATGTGTTTTGGAGCATGTTGTAGCAGAGTTGACTGCGTTCCTTCGAAAAGTTAGCATTTCTTCTCACTAGTATCTGTTCATAAATTTATGTTCTATTTTATTGAAACTTAATGTTGTAGTCAGCTTGATTTTTAAATCAAATGTTCTCATTTCTTAAGGTTGAAATATTCTGAGCTTTGTTTTACTGGCTTGCAAACAGGCTAATCGTGCTCTAAGGCAGGCTACCTTGGGAACATTAAATTCACTTATCGTTGCTTATGGTGATAAGATTGTTCTGTCTGCTTATGAAGTAATTATTGTAGAACTGTCTGGACTTATTAGGTATGTCTTATTGATCTACTCTCTTACATTGTCTAGGTGATATGGAATCATTGACTCAGCCTTTTTTCTCCTTATGTTTGTGTTTAAGTGATTCTGACTTGCATATGACGGCTCTTGCCCTGGAACTCTGCTGCACATTAATGGGTGACAAGAGGTCAAGTCAGAGTATTGGTTTAGCTGTTAGAAACAAAGTTCTTCCTCAAGCCCTTACATTAATTAAAAGCTCATTGCTGCAGGGACAAGCTCTTCTGGTAATTTTTATGCATGTGACACTGATTGATCATGTCCTGAGTTTTATGAAATAAAATATATGCATAATCAGGGTTTTCTTTTGCTGAATGCCACAGGCTTTGCAGAACTTTTTTGCTGCTTTAGTCTATTCTGCAAACACTAGTTTTGATTCTCTACTGGAGTCACTACTTGCCTGTGCTAAGCCTTCTCCACAGTCAGGTGGCATTGCTAAACAAGCATTACATTCAATAGCTCAATGTGTGGCTGTTCTATGCCTTGCTGCTGGTGATCAGAAGTGTTCATCTACAGTGAAAATGCTTACTGACATTCTCAAGGATGACAGTAGCTCTAACTCAGTAAGTTTTCTACAGTATTTCTGTTCTGCCAAGTAGTGCATCCGCATGTTTTCACGATAATCCATCTCTTCATTACTTATACAGGAGCAACCTCCTGCAATTCAATTTGGTCTTGCAGCTTATAGTTGTCGGTGTGCTATTTGTTGTCATTTTAATCTTTTTATTTTTTAATGGAATATGTTCATAGTATTTTAGGTTTTCTTTGTAATATCCTAAGAATATTTTAGCATATCTTGATTACCTTCAGAAGATCTTTAGAATATATTGTGGAATCACACATATGTCAACTAAAAAAATGAAATTTAATTCCACAGTAGTAGAATCTCTTCTGTATACTCTAATCGTTGTGCTTTTTTATTTTTTTTTTCTTTTCAATTTTCACAGGCTAAGCAGCACCTTGCCCTTTTATGTTTGGGGGAGATAGGTAGAAGGAAGGATCTAAGCACACATGCTCATATAGAAAATATTGTTATCGAGTCTTTCCAATCCCCTTTTGAAGAGATAAAGTCTGCTGCTTCATATGCTCTTGGTAATATTGCTGTTGGTAATCTTCCCAAATACTTGCCATTTATCTTGGACCAGATTGATAATCAGCAAAAGAAACAATATCTCTTACTTCATTCTTTAAAAGAGGTGTGTTGCCTTAACATATTTTGTCATGTTGGTTGTCATTTTTTTCTATTTAATATATGCATGACTTGATTACATTCTAATATTTAATGTATATATGCAATTCTCTCTCTGATACCTGGTAGGTAATTGTGAGACAATCTGTTGATAAAGCAGAGTTCCAAGAATCTAGTGTCGAGAAAATACTTAATTTACTCTTCAACCATTGTGAAAGCGAGGAGGAGGGAGTGCGCAATGTAGTGGCTGAGTGTTTGGGCAAAATTGCACTTGTTGAACCTGTAAAGCTTGTTCCTGCACTCAAGGTATCCAAATTTTCTTTTGGTACTGAGTACTCATGCTGATGACTGGCATGTTTTTGTATTTGATGATTGTGTTTGCATGTTCTGAAACCTCTGTAGGTAAGAACAACCAGCCCTACTGCATTTACTCGAGCAACTGTTGCCATTGCTGTGAAGTACTCTATAGTTGAACGTCCAGAGAAAATAGATGAGATCTTATACCCTGAAATATCATCATTTCTGATGCTTATCAAGGATAACGACAGGGTGAGTTTTTATTCACCTTACTGAATGTTGATAAAGAAATATAACATGCTATGTTTTTTTTGCTGGTTGTGCATTTCTGGCTTACACATGGATGGTTATTTTATATGAACTTTATTATTGCTGATTGTTATCATGAGCATGCAGCATGTTAGGCGAGCGGCTGTCTTGGCTCTAAGCACATTTGCACACAATAAGCCAAACCTCATCAAGGGGCTTCTTCCTGATCTATTGCCTCTTCTTTATGATCAAACAATTGTTAAGGTAACCTGAATTGTGGCATTCTGTTAATTGGAATTTCGTTGAGTATTTATCTTCATATTCCCTAGGTTCTATTAAGATTTTAACGTAATTTTAAAATATTTTTTAATGGCCGAGTCTACTGGTGGTCTGATTTTATAATGAATTTCTCATTTTTAACAGCAAGAGCTCATAAGGACAGTTGATCTCGGTCCTTTCAAGCATATTGTGGATGATGGGCTTGAATTGAGAAAGGCAGCTTTTGAATGTGTAGACACTTTGCTGGATAGTTGTCTGGATCAAGTGAACCCCTCATCATTCATTGTTCCTTATCTTAAATCTGGTTTGGATGGTGAGCATTAGTCATAATCTTTTCCTCATCTCTGCTACTTACATTTATTTCATCTGATTCTTTTATCTAAAAAGGATAGCAGTATACAATGCTCTCACCTAGGGGAGTCTTGGGAGGGTAGATGTGCCACCACAAGTGGGGAGGCTGTTTCTAGGATTTGAAACTCTGACCTTGTAGTCCCAAGGCTGCCTTGCTGTTGTGTCAAAGCAAAGCCCTTTTTTTGATCCATTTTTCTAGTAATTTTAATTTCATATTGGAAAACTGGTTTTGTACTTTTGCTACTAAATGGCAGCTTCCATTTTTTTAGAATAAATTTATTGATGCTTCAGGGATTCAGAATCCTGCATTAATTTCATTTTTATTGTTCTGTTATACTAATTTTAAGGATGAAAAATGCATTTTTTCAGATCATTATGATGTTAAAATGCCTTGCCACCTGATACTTTCAAAACTAGCTGATAAGTGTCCTTCTGCAGTCTTGGCAGGTTTGTTTGTGTCTGTTACAATAATGAGATTTTGCTGTATTGAATTCCTCTTTTCTAACATGGATTTCACCTTTCAGTGTTAGATTCATTGGTAGATCCTCTTCAGAAGACTATTAATTTTAAGCCAAAGCAAGATGCTGTCAAGCAAGAAGTAGATCGTAATGAAGACTTGATTAGAAGTGCACTCCGGGCTATTGCATCCTTGAACCGCATAAGGTTTGCATTTTGACCTGTTTGTGGATCGAGCTATTTATTTATTGCACCATTTTCTTTTGCTGAGGCATCACTAATTCAAATGAAAATTTTCAGTAAAACTAGCGCCCTTTAAAGTAAACTAATATGGTGGTATGCGGCCCGGGCTTTTTTGGAGTTTCTCTTCTTTAGAGAACCTTGGCCAAACATAATTCTAGAGAAGAGATGTTCTTGAGAATAAAAGCAACCTTTTAAAGAAAATGAAGGAAACAAAATATGATGAGCTTTTGGATATGTTTAAGCATTTTGTCCTTTAATTGTCCATTTAGAGTTTCAAAACACTAATGACGACTTATTTTTCAATAATACCCACATGAGCAAGAAAGAATACTAAATAGAGATAATGTGGTTTAATAAAGAAAGGGCAGAAAGAGATTTTGGTTTGTAATTAAGATAAAATGGTTGTATTCCTTGGTTTTTGTAATTTTTTTTCTCTGGAAAATTAAATAGGAATGGAGAGGGTACTACTTAGAATTTTTACTTGGAAAACTTGCAGGCTGAAAAGAGTATAAAACTCTCAAACAGCTGAAGCTTTAATTGTAATCAGAAATATCATTCACATAGAATGGTTTTTAACTTTAATTTTAAAGTACACCCTCTGTTTTTATGTCTCTTTGGTAGGTTATATTTGTTTATAAATATTTGTTCTTTTAAAAATCCAAGACAAAATAAAATGTTTCTTTTTAATTAAATCATTATCTTTTGTTTTAAGCAAGTGAGCTTTTATTAAGTGGAAGTTGTATTAAAGATAGAAAAAGAAAAGACATGTCAGAACAAGAGTTTAAAGACATTAATTCCATTTTTTAATCTGTCTAAAAACCTTATAGAACATAAAAAAACATAGGGAATTTTGTTCTGAAGCAGAATATTGAACAATTCATTGTATAAGGTATATTTCTTGAAAGTTGACAAATGTCATGATTACTAAGAATGCAATCAATATCAATGATGGCATAGATCATTTTCAATTGAAATAGTTTTAAAGAGTATGTTACAAAAATGTTTACAAGTTTAGTTTCAAATGGTTAAAAATATCAGTGCATAAAGATATTTTGAACATGACTAGTAAGGTTAAGGTGCATGTGAAATTCAGCTGTGTTGCCTTAGATATTTGTGTTGTTTGCCTACACCAAATTAATTTGATGTAATCACAAAAAAAAACTTGCCTTTTTTTCTTCCCACAAACATAGTCATTTTATAACTCCCTTATTTGCAAGGAGTGGATCTATTTATATTGAATAACTCTTGAGTTTGCATTCTGCAGTGGGGGAGATTGCAGTGTCAAGTTCAAGAATCTTATGAACGAAATATCAAAATCTCAAACTCTCTGGGATAAATATTATTCAATCCGCAATGAATGATTGAAACACACCTTTATTTTTTTTTTCTTGATGATAGTTCACCTGCCAGGCATCTCCGCTAGGGGGTCTGTAAAACTAGTTCTTTCCATTGTAACATAGGAATATTTTAATTCAAGCAATCGGGATACAAGTGGTGATTTCTTGTATATGATCAGCATTTTGTCCATCGTCCAGGGAAACAAGTGAAACGGAGAAAAAAAGGATTAACGATATTCAAGGTATCAATGTGACTTTTTTGTGTTATACTTTTATCTTACATATTTATATTGAAGTCTTTCCGAATCACTTTACCCTATTTTTGGTTGCCTGTCAGCTTCATTTTATATTATCAATAATGTTCAGTAAGGGTTGTTTGAAACAAGTGAGAGATATAATTATGTACGTTATTGTTTGGTTTATAGTTGGGAAACAGAGTGAGGAAATAAAAAAATTTAAGGGTTGATATTGATCTTTTACGCTGTTCGGGACAGACACTTTTGCCATGGTATACCCATATCTTTCAATGATATAAATATAAAATGTCCGAAACCAACTGGATCAAATAAATCAAGCACTGTATTATCCGAAAATGGAATTGACTAAAAAGCTGCAAAATTTGATTTTTTATTAACAAGACTGAATTTTTTAATAGCCTGGATTAGATTTTACATTTATGATTAAAAACTAATACAATTCAAAATGAATATATATATATATATATGATTTTCCCAAACAAGGTATATTTTAATAAATTAAACAGAAAGTTTCTTTTTAAGTTTTTTTTGTAATTTTTGAGACTAGTTTAATCATAATGCCCTAGAACACATTAAAAAACTGTTTTATTTATGATATAAAGTACATTTACTACCTTTTATTAAATAATAAATAATATAAAAATTGGTGTAATATTTATCAGGTTAAATAATTATATATTTTAAAATTAATCCAATTCAATTTAATTTATGAACACTTGTACACAGGCAACAATAACCAAGTGAGATAGTCGTTTGCCTTTATTCACCTTATCAATTGTAAAAGCTTGTGAGCGCGTGCTGTATTACGCTAAGTGCATGTTTGGTAACCATTTACAAAAATAAATGGGAAAATTGAGTCATGTAATGGTTAAGTGTTTATCCAGTTTTGCATGTGTTACATAAAATGGGAAACCTTAAATAACAAAAAACCGTATTAAGTTGTTTATCCAGTTTAACGTGTTGCATTCATTTTGAATAATGGCATGACATTTTCTTTGTTTAAAATTAACGGTAGGGTTTGGAATTTGGACCATGTTTTGAGGGTGAGGGTGAGCAGGCCCGAGTCAGAAAAAAGGTTAAACCAGACCAAAAAACAAAGAAAAGGAAAAAAGGTTAAACAAAACTAGAGTTTATTGGCAAAGGCGCGTGTAGAAGAGAAGGATTTTGACACTCGAAAAATTGAACCTGACAGTAACATAAAATAACAGGCGAAATTGATGATCGATTGTAGTCAAAAGCAAAACAGAAACAAGGCTAGCAAGGTGGTGTGCAAGTAGATTGAATTAACATGTACAATGATGCCAACGTTTCCAATGTGAGCAGTGAAACTGTAGTGGTTTTTGGTCACAACACAATGACATAACCGGAATACGCTTCATCCATTCCACAAAACCTAAATCGTTACAATCCTTGTCTGATCGCCCAAGATGGATGCATTCAAAATATCGACCAAAGGTTCAATCATTCCAACAACCCATTTGACAGTGCAGTGTTTACAAAGACACTAACAAACTTTACAGGTGTTGTTAATTTAATTCCAACACTGCATTAAATTTTTAAGGATAAAACACAACATTTAAACATGCAAAACACCAAAATCAATCATGGTTGAATGAAAATTTTAATATACCACACAAATCAGGTTCCAATTTTACAGAGAAATGCCAGATAAAATGCAGGGATCGATTGGGGAAAAAACCAAACATCTAATGGACATTCTTTTAAAAAAACTTAACAAATAAATGAGTTTACCACAGCCTCCATGAATCACATCAAATTAGTTTAGTTCATATTATAAAAGAATTCAACAGTTGAAATAGTTTAATTTATATTTTATTGTATGATATGCAATGCAAGTCTTTAACACATAAAGTCATAATAAAACAATTTAATATCACATGATAATATATATTACGTGAAGGAATATATATATATATATATATATATATATATATATATATATATATATATATATATGGACTAAAACCATGATCTAAAACAGTCTCAACACATTTCACTTGATAACATCGTTTGGTTTTTTATCATTGAACCTCTCTACAGAGGATGGTAGTTTCAGCATGTTACATACATTTGTAGGGCTAACAGGTGCGTAACCTACTCATCATTCTCAGCCGTACCATCTTTGAGATGAAAATGTTTTTCTCTCTTCTGGAACTCCGTCAAACCTTTCCCGCTTCCAGTCACACCAACCTTTCCATGAGGATCATCAGGAGATTTAAAAATACTCTCCCGCTTTCTTCCAGAGAAGAAACCAATCTGCAAGTGTAACAAACACCAACATTTACATGTGAATATTTTAAATGTGTAACAGACCTGAAATCAGTAGCATAACATGTGAACATCCAACATCAAAACAACCATTTGGAACAGAGGCATAAGAGAACCTAAAATAAACCATAAATACTTCTAAAAAATATTATGAGAGAATAAAAAGTGGTAAATCTTTGAAAGGTACCTTTTTTGCCTTGCCTTTAGTAGATTGAAACTGCTGCCAAGCATTTTGCCGCTTATTTTGTGTGACTTCAAGTTGTTCCATCCGCATCTTCGACTTAAAGGCATGTATTTTCTTCCGTTTGGCAGTTTTCTGCAATCATTGGGTCAGCAAACAGAAAATTCAAGCTCCTCATCAATATTGAAAATAATAATTTTCCCTTAAGAAATCAGTACAACAACTGTACAGAAAAAGAAAAGTAGAGAATGAAGATTTACAGAATCAGCTTACCACATCGTCAGGGTCATCAGGCTCAATACGAAGTTTTGCAGGTAGACTTCGAGACTGAAAATCAATAGAAGCAGCTTGCGCAATTTTACGTTTAATAGCCTGCTTTGTAGCTTCAGCAACTCGCTCAGCTTCTAACAATGCATCAACAGTACCTTCTTGAATTGGCCTTATATTAGCAGGATCTACCTGTAATAAGCAAATACCATCAGTATCTACCTTTACCTTGAGATATAAGAGACTTGAAAACTGTTAGAATATTTGTATATAACTAAAAATAATGCTTTAGATTGCAATTGCTGAATTGTGACTGATTTTTATGCCCGTACGTGTGTAGTCAACACATTTTATGAGCAAGAAACATTGTAAATAAGCTTCTATGGTTGAAACACTCGCCATTCCCTTTCCATTCAATATACTATAAAACAATTCAATCCACACATCATGACATGATGAGCACATGTTATGTTTACTTGCAAATAATCGTCCTAGTATACAAAGATCAGAAGAACACTTTAATAAAGATAGTGGCATAAAGATTACTTGATTAAAAAAACTACTCCCACCGGTCCCAAATATAAACAAATTTTAGTGGAAATTTTTGGTTTCATAATATAAACAAAAGTATATTTTTCCAGTATAATGTTTGTTTACCAAAGGTATCCCCCTAGTATATATTCCCAAGGCAACTAAGGACCCATTAGGATTGTGAAAATGTTCTGCTTTCGGTTTTTAATTTTAATTACAAAACTGCCATCATATTTCTTATTTTCAAAAATTGGTTCTGAAAAAAAGTGAAAACATGATACAAAATAAAAGTTATTTTCAGTGTTTACTATACAAAAATTTTTGAAACAAGAAACAGGATGACAGTTTTGAAATCAAAACTGAAAATGAAAACAGGACACATTTTCGCAATGCAAACAGCCCCTAATTGTTTGCCTAATAACTATTTCCAATTAAGATTCTTAATATGTGGGTGAAATTAGTTATTTTTGCTTATATTAGGACCGAAGCAAGTATATAACTTGATTCTGTAATTATAACTAGATTTTGCATCTTTGTGAACCAGCTAAATCATGCATGCATGCAGTATTATTATGCTGAAAAAGGGTGAAAGATGCAATGACACTGAATATTAGGAATACATTAAGGGTGGTTCACAATCCAGCATGACCAAACACAATCCCTTTTCTATCCATCCAAAACTACTTGTGCAAGATAATACATCATAACTGTATTATCATATAATAGCTGAGATCTTTCATTTACATCAAATATAAATAACATATTAGCAAAATTACTTCAACAATATATTAAGGATAGTTGGTGATCAAACAAGGCAAAGCTCACAATTTTCCTTGTCCAAAATCTCCCTTCAAAATGTTCACAATTTGTGATAAAAATACATTAATCAAAACTAACTGTCTTATGGCACAATAACAGCCAGGAACTTCCATACAAATGAATTATATATTAGCATGGATTACTTTATAAAAAACATTTAAGAGCGATTGATGACCAAAAGATGATAAATAATAGATGGTATAACTATGAAAAATGTTTGATATGGATTTACCAAACAAGACATAGGGCTTTCATAAAACTTAATCACTCCCCAATTTCCCTTACAGCAGAAAAATGATATTAAGACTTGTGTCATTCATTAGAACTTAATAAACCATGTACCAATATAGAGTTCTGAGTAAAATTTATGTAGAGACTATGTAAGACTCCCATTGACCAGGAATAGAGATATGGTCTGCATCAGCAGATTTAGAATACCTCTTCTTTATTACCCCAACTGTCATAGCTAACATAATAACCATTTGGTGTATAAGCCTCAATTGTTGCGTCGTACCTGGACATTCATAATACAACAAATTAAACACAATGAAAAAATGGGAAAAAGTTAAGAGAAAAATAAAAACACACTGATAGGCACACAACTATACCACTCCCCATCTTCACTCCAAACTGCCTGAACTTTAGTGCCAATAGGAAATTTGTCTTGATCAGAGATGCTATCCAGCTCCTATAAGTGAGACAACATCTGGACTAAGGAATCACTACAATCTTAAAAAAGACTACAACAGTTAATAGTAAAAATGATAAAAAAAAATATTTCAATTGTTTCCTCCATAACTACTGGCAGTTTGTAATTTGATCAATCATCAAAGACAAGAAATTAAATCAATTATGAACAAGCAGCTTTACGGTAGCACACAAGAGAATATGGTGTGTTACAACTAGATACTAACATAGATCAAGCAGTTGTTATCGTCTGCACCATTTTACCAAGACCGAAATCAGCAAATTCATGGAACATACCAATGCATAATTTGAAACATGCTTAATTACCAAAATAACCCACCAGAGGGCATAGTCTATAGCAATAGAGGCAGTAAAAATGAAGTACACTGTACATTACAAAATATATATGAGAAGAGCTGCAGAAACAAGAGGGGGCACCAGACATGATCATTCCCAATTCCAGAGACAGCAACTTGCGATAGTGAAATGAGAGAATTGAGCATGTACCAGATTGTTGTCCTTATGTTTCGGTAAAGTTGGAGATGCAGTGGCATTTGGAGCAGCAGGCGAAGCAGAGATAGAGATTTCATTTTGCTTTGCAGTTGCAAGGAGCTCTTCCGTCAAAGCAATGACCTGTGTGACAGAATTTTAGGCGATGTTCGAATTCAGTAAAACAAGGACTATTGAGAAACCTTGACATGATAAACCAAATTCAAAATTCTAACTTAGAATCTCAGTGTGAACATCTCAAATCAGGTGAGAGGGAGAAAGCATGCTGGACATCACGAGACAGAGCACACCTGCAAAGAAGCAAGATAGAAGTGATGTGCATTTTGACGAGGTTGTCTTTTTTCACTTTGCTTGTTACATATCTAATATTCATCATTTTGGTCCTCAGGTTCAGCAATTTCCAAATAAATTAGTACCCACACTCACCTTACTCCCAAAATCAACCAGGAAATGTGAAGCGACGAATTTCAAAAGAATAAAAAATGAGGTGCGTGGCCATCCATCATCTGATACAAAATGGTAGGGATCTGCTATGTTGATAAATGAACAATTACGATATTATTGAGAAAGATGAAAAAGAATACCTCACGAAGCTCCCTTTCCATGTCGACATATTCGGAATTCGAAGGCTCGTCGTTTAAAAGTTGAGTGACCTGAATGAAGATTAAGAATATGAAGATGACGATGAAGATGATAATTGGAGTGAACAAAAAGTAGTAAGGAAGAAGAACCTGGAGTAGTTGATCCTTGTAGATGGACAAATTCGAGGCAAGTTCTTGAATGCTTACTTCCTCACCACCTTGCATCTTTCAAACCCTAACTCTCTCTCTCTTTCTCTTCCGATTCCAACGACACCATCATCAACCAAACACGCTTAACATTAACTTATATCTTTTCCTGGGCTTCACCTCCCTAAGCCCAATTCTTTTCTTACCCCAATCCATTACCATGCAATAACTGGGTTTTTTTTTTAAAAAAAATTCTTCTATTGCGTATGGGACCAAAAACATAAAAAAAAAAATCTATTGCGTAAAATATCGATTGAGGCATATTTAACACACAAAAATAATTTATTTAACATCTATTTCAATTCAAATTATAATAAAATATACCATTACCCATAAATCAATAATACAATATTATTTTTATAAAAACAATCTATTATTTAGTTTTTCTATCATCTTCCATTATGTAGATGTTCATAGGAACAGAGAATACATGTGAAAGAAGAGTTTCGAAAAATAAAAGAAGAAGAAACTAAGACTTGATTTCATTAACGCAAAAATTGTAGAATGTGTACAAAGGGTATTTATAGAAAATCAGAAATTTAGAAATAACTAATTTCTAATTAATGAATTATATTCTTATCACCCCCCATCCACAAGCTGGCATCTGGGTGAAAAATGTTCACCATGCTCAGCTTGGAAAGTAGAGATTAGAACAAGCGTGGGTTAGAGGCCTTAGTAAAAATATTAGCTACTTGGTCAGTGGTGGAGACAGGAAGAAACTTGAACAGCCCAATTTGAAGATGTTCTCACAAAACATGGTAATCAATGTTAAGATGCTTAATGCGCTCATGAAAAACTAGGTTGGAGGCAATGTATATTACACTTTGGTTATCGCAAGACAAAAAAGGTGGATGAGGCAAAGGTACGCGCAAGTCACAAAGTAAGAAGAGAAGCCATTAAAGTT
The DNA here is from genome assembly GCA_037962975.1 of Clitoria ternatea. NCBI lineage: Eukaryota > Viridiplantae > Streptophyta > Magnoliopsida > Fabales > Fabaceae > Clitoria > Clitoria ternatea. The sequence goes on from CM075676.1 coordinate 55,227,824, forward strand.
CAAAGGTTGCATAAGCAAGCGCTCGGTACTCTGCTTTAGAAGAAGAACGAACAATAGTAGTTTGCTTCTTTGATCGCCAGGAGATGAGGGAATCTCCGAGAAAGAAACAATGAGTAGAAACTAAACGACGTGTGATAGTGCAAGAGCCTTAATTAGCATCACTAAAACCCTGTAAATGTACACTTGAGGAAGACAGGAAGAAAAAGCTTGAACCAGGTGAACGTTTGAGATAACGCACAACACACAGTGTAGCATGGTAATGGTGGTCTAAGGGAACACTAAAAAACTGGCTCAATTGATGGACAACGAAAGTGATATTTGGGTCTAGTAATGGTAAGGTATAGAAGACACCCAACAAGTCTGTAGAATCCTGGAATATCAGAATATGCTGGACCAGAACAGTTATTAAGCGGGTAGCAGGGTCCAAACGTATAGATGCAGCTTGCAACCAAGAAGACCAGTATCGTTGAGCAACTCAAGACACTCAGTTTTGTCATATTTTCATGGGAATTAGCCTTCAAACTTGGGAAAAATTCAATGTTGGAGAAAATCTGCCCATTTCCTTGAAGAAATCTGAAGAAACTTCAGGGATAACCGTACAATGCCTTTCTAATCTTGGCCGTAAAAAATTATGCAAAAATTAAACCGCTCGGTTTTGTTATATTTTCATGGGCATTAGCATTTTAATTTGACTAAAAATTCATCGTTAGAAAAAATTCTGGACATTCGCATAGAGAAATCTAATGAAACTTTAGGGATGACCTTACAATGCCTTTCTATGCATGGCCGTAAAAAACAATGTAAAAATTCAACAGCTCGGTTTTATCATTTTTTCATGGGTAATGCCTTCAAATTTGGCTAAAAATTCATCCTTGGAGAAAATCTGTCACATCCCTTTGATAAATCTAATGAAACTTTAGGGCAACCTTACAAAGCTTTTTTAAGCACGGCCGTAAAAAATCATGTAAAAATTTAACTCTCCGATTTTGTCATATTTTGGTAGGTATTAGCCTTCATATTTGGGAAAAACTTTATCATTGGAGAAAATCTATCTCTTCCCTTAGAGAAATCTGATGATACTTCAAGAACGACCTTGCAATTCCTTTCTATGCATGGCGGTAAAAAAATCATGTAAAAACTCAACGACTCGGTTTTGCTATTCTTTCGTGGGTATTGCCTTCAAATTTGGCTAAAAATTCATCGTTGGAGAAAATTTGCCCCTTCCCTTGGAGAAGTCTGATGAAACTTCAGGGATAACCTTTTAATACCTTTCTAAGCACGGCCGTAAAAAATCATGTAAAAATTCAACCGTTCGGTTTTGTCATATTTTCGTGGGCATTAGCCTTAAAATTTGGCTAAAAATTCATCGTTGGAGAAAATTTGCCCCTTCCCTTAGAGAAATCAGATGATACTTCAGGGATGACCTTGCAATGTGTTTCTATGCATGGCTATAAAAAATCATGTACAAGCCCAAAGGCTTGGTTTTGCCATTTTTTCGTGGGTTATCAAATTTTGCTAAAAATTCATCGTTAGAGAAATTTTACCCATTCCATTGGAGAAATCTGATGAAACTTTAGGAAAAACATTTTAATACCTTTCTAAGCACGGTTGTAAAAAATAATGCAAAAATTCAACCGTTCGGTTTTGTTATATTTTAGTGGGCATTAGCCTTTAAATTTAACTAAAAATTTATCGTTGGAGAAAATCTGCCCATTCCCTTGGAGAAATCTTATGAAACTTAAGGATAACCTTACAATGCCCTTTTAATCACAGCCGTAAAAAATCATGCAAAAATTCAACCACTCAGTTTTGTCATATTTTCGTGGGCTTCGTCAAATTTGGCTAAAAATTCATCGTTGCGTAAAATCTGCCCCTTTCATTTGTGAAATCTGATGAAATTTTAGGGACAACCTTATAATGTCATTCTAAGCAAGGTCAGAGAAAATCATGCAAAAATTCAACCGTTTGAATTTGTCATATTTTCGTGGGCGCCTTCAAATTTAGGTAAAAATTCATCGTTGGAAAATTTCTATCTCATCCCTTTGAGAAATCTGATGAAACTTTAGAAACAACTTTACAATGCCTTTCTAAGCAAGACTGTAAAAAATCACACAAAAATTTAACTCTCCGGTTTTGTTATATTTTGGTGGGCAAATGCCTTCAAATTTAGGAAAAAATTCATCGTTAGAGAAAATTTACCTCTTCCCTTAGAGAAATCTGATGATACTTCAAAGACAACCTTACAATGCCTTTCTATGCATGACCGTAAATAATCATATAAAAATTTAATGGCTCGATTTTTCCATTTTTTTCATGGGTATTAGCCTTCAAATTTGGCTAAAAGTTCATTGTTGGAGAAAATTTATGATGAATCTTCAGTGAAAACCTTATAGTACCTTTCTAAGCACGGCCATAAAAAATAATGCAAAATTCAACCATCCAGTTTTGTCATATTTTAGTGGGTATTAGCCTTTAAATTTGGGAAAAAATTCATCGTTGGAGAAAATCTGTCCCTTCCCTTAGAGAAATCAAATGATACTTCAGGGATGACCTTGCAATGGGTTTCTATGCATGGCTTTAAAAAATCATGTAAAAACTCAACAGCTAGGATTTGCCATTTTTTCGTGGGTATTAGCCTTTAAATTTGGTTACAAATTCATTGTTAGATAAAATTTACCCATTTCCTTGGAGAAATCTAATGAAACTTCAGGGAAAACCTTTTAATACCTTTCTAAGCACGGTTGTAAAAAATAATACAAAAATTTTACCGTCCGGTTTTTTTATATTTTAGTGGGAAATTAGTCTTTAAATTTGGCTAAAAATTCATCGTTGGAGAAAGTCTGCCCATTCTCTTGGAGAAATCTTATGAAACATCAGGTATAACCTTACAATGCCCTTTTAATCACAGCTATAAAAAATCATGCAAAAATTCAATGACTCGATTTTGTCATATTTTCATGGGCATTAGCCGTTAAATTTGGCTAAAAATTCATCATTAGGTAAATCTGCCCCTTTTGTTAACGAAATCTGATGAAATTTTAGGGACAACCTTATAATGTCATTCTAAGCAAAGTCAGGGAAAATCATGTAAAAATTCAACCACTCGATTTTATCATATTTTCGTGGGCTGCGGTCAAATTTGGCTAAAAATTCATCGTTGGAGAAAATGTGCCTCATCCCTTTGAGAAATCTGATGAAACTTTAGGGACAACTTTACAATGCCTTTCTAAGCACGACCGTAAAAAATATGCAAAAATTCAACTATCTGGTTTTGTCATATTTTAGTGAGCATTAGCCTTTAAATTTGGGAAAAATTCATCGTTAGAGAAAATCAGCCCCTTCCTTTAGAGAAATCTGATGATACTTCAAACACAACCTTATAATGCTGTTCTATGCATGGCCGTAAAAAATCATATAAAAATTCAGTGGCTCGATTTTTCCATTTTTTATGGGTTACTTTAAATTTTACTAAAAATTCATCGTTGGAGAAATTTTGCCCCTTCCCCTGGAGAAATCTGATGAAACTTCAGGGAAAACCTTACAGTACCTTTCTAAGCACGGCCGTAAAACATAATGCAAAAATTCAAGCGTTCGATTTTGTCATATTTTAGTGGGCATTAGCATTTAAAATTGGGAAAAAATTCATCATTGGAGAAAATCTGCCCCTTCCCTTAGAGAAATCAAATGATACTTCAGGGATGACCTTGCAATGCCTTTCTATGCATGGCTATAAAAAATCATGTAAAAATTAAACCGTTCGGTTTTGTCATATTTTCGTGGGCATTAGTCATCAAATTTGGCTAAAAATTCATTGTTAGGTAAAATCTACCCCTTCCATTGACGAAATCTGATAAAATTTTAGGGACAACCCTATAATGTCATTCTAAGCATGGTCGTAAAAAATCATACAAAAATTCAACCGCTCGATTTTTTCATATTTTTATGGGCATTAGCCTTCAAATTTGGGTAAAATTTCATCGTTGGAGAAAATCTTCCCCATCCCTTTGAGAAGTCTGATGAAATTTCAGGGATAACCTTACAATGCGTTTTTAAGTACAGTCGTAAAAAATCATACAAAAATTCAACTCTCCGATTTTCTTATATTTTGGTGGGCATTTGCCTTCAAATTTAGGAAAACATTCATCGTTTGAGAAAATCTGCCCATTCCCTTAGAGAAATCTGATGATACTTTTAAGATAACCTTACAATGCTTTTCTATGCATGGATGTAAAAAGTCATGTAAAAATTCAACGGCTCGGTTTTGTCATTTTTCGTGGGTATTAGCCTTCAAATTTGGCTAAAAATTCATCGTTGGCAAAAATCTGCCTCATACCTTTGAGAAATCTAATGAAACGTAAAGGACAACCTTACAATGCCTTACTAAGGACGACTGTAAAAAGTCATGCAAAAATTCAACTCTCTGATTTTGTCATGTTTTGGTAGGCATTAGCCTTTAAATTTAGGAAAAAATTCATCGTTGAAGAAAATCTGCCCCTTCCCTTAGAGAAATCTGATGATACTTCAGAGACAACCTTACAATGCCATGTTAAGCTTGGCCGCAAAAAATCATTCCAAAATTTAACCGCTTAATTTTATCATATTTTTGTGGCACTAGACTTTTAATATGGCTAAAAAGTCATCATTACAGAAAGTCTGGCCATTCCCTTAGAGAAATCTCATGAAACATAAGGGATGACCTTACATTCTCTTTTATTCATGGTTGTAAAAAATCATACAAAAATTCAACCACTTGGTTTTGTCATCCATTATTTGAGAAAAGTAGCCCCTTCCTTTAGAGAAATCTGCTGAAACTTCAGGGACAACCATACAATATATTTCTAAGCACAGTCATAAAAGATAATGCAAAAACTTAACTATCCGGTTTTGTTATATTTTCATGGGCATTAGCTCTTAAATTTGGCTAAAAATCCATCGTTGGAGGAAATCTACTCATTTACTTAGAGAAATCTTATGAAACATCACAGATAAACATACAATGCTTTTCTAATCACGACCACAAAACATCATGTAAAAGTTCAACTGCTCGATTTTCTCATATTTTCATGGGCATTAGCCGTTAAATTTAGCTAAAAATTCATCGTTGGAGAAAATTTTCCCATTCCCTTGGAAAAATCTTATAAAAATTCAGGGATAACCTCAAAAAGCCTTTCTAATCACGGCCACAAAAAATATGCAAAAATTCAACTGCTCGGTTTTGTCATATTTTCGTGGGCATTAGCCTTTAAATTTAGCTAAAATTTCATTGTTGGAGAGAATCTAACCATTCCCTTAAAGAGATCTTATGAAACTTCAAGGACAACCATACAATGACTTTCTAAGCACAACCGCATAAAATCATGCAAAAATTCAACTGCACAAATTTGTCAAAATTTCATGGGCATTGGTTTTCAAATTTGGCTAAAAATTCATCGTTGGGTAAAATCTATCCCTTTCCTTGATGAAATCTTATTAAATTTTAGGGAATACCTTATAATGTCATTCTAAGTATAGTCACAAAAAATAATGCAAAATTTCAACCGCTCAATTTTGTTATATTTTGGTAGGCATTAAGCCTTTAAATTTAGGTAGATATTCATCATTGGAGAAAATCTGTCTCATCCCTTGGAGAAATCTAATGAAACTTTAGGGACAACCTTACAATGTTATTCTTAGCACCACTATACAAATTTATTCAAAACTTCAACCGCCCAGTTTTGCCATATTTTTATGGGCATTATTAACCTTTAAATTTGGGAAAAAACTCATTGTTGGAGAAAATCCACCCATTCCCTTGGAGAAATCTGATGAAACGTCTGGGATAACCTTACAATGCCTTTCTCATCATGGCCACAAAAAATCATATAAAAATTCAACCGCTCGATTTTGTCCTATTTTCGTGGGCATTAGCCTTTTAATTTGGCTAAAAATTTATCGTGACTGAAAATCTGGTCATTCCCTTAGAGAAATCTGATGAAACATCAAGGTCAATCTTACAATGCCTTTCTAAGCATGGTCGTAAAAAATCATACAAAAATTTAACTGCTCAATTTTATCAAAATTTCTTGGGAATTAGTCTTCAAATTTGGCTAAAAATTCATCACTGGGTAAAATTTGTCCCATTCCTTGACGAAATCTGATTAAAGTTTAGGGACTACCTTACAATGTCATTCTAAGCATAGTCACAAAAAATAATACAAAAATTCAATCAATTTTGTCATATTTTTATGGTGCCTTTAAATTTGGGTAAATATTCATCGTTGGAGAAAATCTGCCCAATCCCTTGGAGAAAATCTAATGAAACTTCAGGGACAACCTTACAATGTTGTTCTTAGCACGACCATAAAAAATTATTCAAAATTCCAACCGCTCAGTTTTGTCATATTTTTATGGGCATTAACCTTTAAATTTAGGGAAAAAACTCATCATTAGAGAAAATCTACCCATTCCCTAGAGAAATATGACGAAACTTCAGGGATAACCTTACAATGTCTTTCTCATCTTGACCATAAAAAATATGTAAAAGCTCAACCGGTCAGTTTTGTTATATTTTCATGGGCTATTCATCGTTGGAGAGAATTTGGTCATTCCCTTAGAGAAATATGTTAAAACTCTAGGGAAAACCTTACAATGTCTTTCTAAGCATATTCGTAAAAAATATTCAAAAATTCAATTGCTCGGTTTTGTCATAATTTCGTGGGCATTTAGCCTTCAAATTTAGCTAAAAATTCATCATTGGAGAAAATCTACCCATTCCCTTGAAAAAATTTGATGAAACTTCAAAGATAACATTACAATGCCTTTCTAACCACAACCATATAAAATTATGCAAAAATTCAATCGCTCAGTTTTGTCAAAATTTCGTGGTCATTAGTCTTCAAATTTGGCTAAAAATTCATTGTTAGGTAAAATCTTCCATTTCCCTTAGTGAAATCTGATTAAATTTCGTGGGCATTAGCCTTCCTTTTTGGGTAAATATTCATCGTTAGAGAAAATTTGTCCCATCCTTTGGAGAAATCTAATGAAACTTTAGGGATAACCTTACAATGCTATTCTTAGCACGATTGTAAAAACTTATTCAAAATTCCAACTGCTTGATTTTGTCATATTTTTGTGGGCATTAACCTTCAAATTTGTGACAAAAACTCATCGTTAAAGAAAATCTACCCATTCCCTTGGATAAATTTGATAAAACTTTAGGGATAACCTTATAATGCCTTTTTCATCACGGCCACAAAAAATCTTGCAAAAATTCAACCCCTAAATTTTGTCCTATTTTGGTGGGCATTAGCCTTTTAATATGGCTAAAAATTCATTGTTACAAAAAATCTGGACATTGCCTTAGAGAAAATCTAGCCTTTTCGTAGGCATTAGCCTTCAAATTTGGGAAAAATTTCAATGTTGGAGAAAATCTACCCATTTCCGCGGAGAAATCTGAAGAAACTTCAGGGATGACCTTACAATACTTTTCTAAGCATGACCATAAAAAATAATGTAAAAATTCAACCGTTTAGTTTTGTCATATTTTCATGGGCATTATTACCCTTTAAATTTGACTAAGAATTCATTGTTGGAGGAAATTTCCCATTCCCTTAGAGAAATATTATGAAACATCAAGGATAACCTTATAATACTTTGCTAATCACGGCCACAAAAAATATGTAAAAATTCAACCGGTCGGTTTTGTCATATTTTCACGGACATTAGTCTTCAAATTTGGCTAAAAATTCATCATTGGGTAAAATCTGCCTATTTTCTTGGCGAAATCTGATGAAAATTTAGGGACAACCTTATAATGTCATTTTAAGCATGGTCACAAAAATCATACAAAAATTCAACCGCTCAATTTTGTCATATATTCATGGGCTATTATTAGCTTTCAAATTTAGGTAAAAATTCATCGTTGGAGAAAATCTACCCTATCCCTTTAAGAAATCTAATGAAACTTCAGGGAAAACCTTACAATGCTATTCTTAACACGGCCGTAAAATTTTATTGAAAGTTCTAACCGCTCAGTTTTGTCATATTTTTTTGGGCGTTAACCTTCAAATTTGGGAAAAAACTCATTGTTATAGAAAACCTACCAATTCCCTTAGAGAAATCTGATGAAACTTCAAGAAAAACCTTACAATGCCTTTCCCATCACGACCACAAAAAATCATGAAAAAATTCAACTACTCAGTTTTGTCCAATTTTCACGGGCATTTAGCCTTTTAATTTGGCTAAAAATTCATTGTTACAGAAAATCTGGCCACCCCCTTAGAGCAATCTGATGAAAGTTCAGGGTCAATCTTAGAATGCCTTTCTAAGCATGGCTGAAAAAATTCAGCCGTTTAGTTTTGTCATATTTTAATTGGCAATAGCCTTCAAATTTAGCTAAAAATTTATCGTTGGAGAAAGTCTGCCCCTTCCCTTAGAGAAATTTGATGAAACTTCAAGGATAACCTTACAATGCCTTTCTAAGCACAGCTGCATAAAATCATGCAAAAATTCAACCGCTCCATTTTTTCAAAATTTCATGCGCATTAACCTTTAAATTTGATTAAAAATTCATTGTTGAAGGAAATTTACCTGTTCCCTTAGAGAAATCTTATGAAACATCAAGGATAAGCTTACAATGCCTTTCTAATCATGGCTGTAAAAAATCATGTAAAAATTCAATCGGTCGATTTTGTCATATTTTCGTGGACATTAGTCTTCAAATTTGACTAAAACTTCATCATTGGGTAAAATCTGCCCCTTTCCTTGGTGAAATTTGATGAAATTTTAGGGAGAACCTTATAATGCCATTTTAAGCATGGTCACAAAAAATTATACAAAAATTCAACCGCTCGATTTTTTATATATTCATGGGAATTTTATTAGCCTTCAAATTTGGGTAAATATTCATCGTTGGAGAAAATTTGCCATATCCTTTGGAGAAATCTAATGAAACTTTAGGGACAACCTTACAATGCTATTCTTTACGACTGTAAAAAATTAGTCAAAATTATAACCACTCAGTTTTGTCATATTTTTGTGGGCATTAACCTTCAAATTTAGGAAAAAACTCATCGTTGGAGAAAATCTACCTATTCCCTTAGAGAAATCTGATGAAACTTCAGAGATAACCTTACAATGCCTGCCTCATCACGGCCATAAAAAATTATGTAAAAATTCAACCACTCATTTTTGTACTATTTTTACGGGTGTGAACACCTATATCGGTCCGGCCATATTCAATGCCAGACACCGTCTGTAGTTAACACCGACATATGACAAAGTGATGCCGTCCCAAGTCAATTCCGGTGTCAAGATATAAAGTAACAAGGTGGGACACCGTCCCACATCAAATCGGGCCGGTGCCATGAGAATGGACCATTCAGGGCATTGACCGGTGTTACATGATGTTGTCCGAAGTAGAGGTCTTATTATTCGGTGTCAAGGTAATGACCCTTGGAACACCGTCTCTTGAGTCTGCCTGCCAATGCCATGACCTAGACACACACTACCTGATTCGATCTTGAAATCAAGGAAATGGCAGACAGGGAATAAGAGATAAACTATAAAAAATTCTTCACCCACCACTGCTCCCCAATACTGCTAGTGGCCAGGCTATCCCTCCACTACGCGCATGGGTTGAGTGGAAACCTGAGCTGTCCAAGCACTCAACATGTAGAAGAAACTCCAGGGACCTCTATAAATACCTCAATTGAAGAGGTCTAAGGGTCCACTTCTGGAAATCTGGGAATCCTTGAGAGAAACTGGTCCAAAACTCTGAAGTCCAAGAGCCCCTAAGAGAGTTGATCCGATCCTTGAAATCTTCGGTCCCATTGAAATAGAGAATTGGCCCGACCCTCTGAATCCGATCCTTGAAGAGAGTTGGTCCTAATCCCATTCCTTGAACCTCTCGGGGAAAATCTTCTTCCGTTACCTTGACTCCGTCCAGAACCCCGAAATTCCCTCTGCATCCCACTTTCCTGAAAGGATCTTATATTTATCTATCCCACCGGATCCATACAGAGCCCCACACCGGTTCCATATTGAATGCTCACCTCGAATTCGCACTGAATTCTACACTGGTTCCCCACTAAACTCTACACCGGCTCCCTACTAAACTCCGGTCCTCACCGTTGTTTGATCCACTCTTGCCATCCCTCCGGGCGCTGCTATTCCCACTCCACACCGGCTCATACCCGCAGACCGGTTCTTTCCAGTGCCTACTCCACACAGGTTATGATTTTCTCTCCACTCCTTTACCGTTTATATATATATATATATATCAGTTTGTTTCATGTTGTTTATTCTTTTGCCAAATCTATCATTTAGTTAAATCTGTTCCCTTGCTTGAACTAGTTTTGCTGTTAAATTTTCTTTATCATGATTCATAATAAATAATAACCAAAAAACAAATATTTTCCGCATTCATTTGGACCAACGTAGAAGTTAGTTTCAGCTAGTGTCTTGCGGAAGTACTTCTGCCTACACCTCCTTTTGGGCCCATACACGTGTGACGAACGTTCGCTTTGTATGTTTCCCTTCCACCGGGTTACCTCATCACCCAATTTATAACTTTATTTTCTTTCTTAAAAGGAATATTTATTCAAGAACTACATAACCCTGATTTCTCGAAAACTCGAGAATACATAGGAGCAGGACTTAGCTCCTGTCGGGCCCACTTCCTTTCCTTTCTCGTTCCTTTTTGAAAATTAATTCCATTACTGTCACTTTTTTGGGAAGTCAATTTAGACGCGATGTCTTGTTGACTTTCTTCCACTTTTGCTTAGCCTCTATAATTTTTCGCAAAGATCGGGATAATTTGGATGAGACGTCTTGTTTATCCTCTTCGACTTCCAATCTGACACCTGGATGAGAGAATGATTAATTTGGACGGGACGTCCTGTTAGCATTCTTTCTCCCATATACCTCCACACTAAGAGGCTAGGGTTAATTCGAACGTGACATCCTGTTAGCCCCTCCTTTTTCCTTCCCGATCTAGTATCCTGATGAAAGGATGACTAATTTAGACAAAACGTCTTGTTAGTTCCCTTTCCTCTTTTTTCCCATTTCCCCCCATTAAAGCCAGGATTAATTTGGATGAGACGTCTTGTTGGTCTTACTCCGAGCTTTTTTTTTATTTCGTCTGTCTCCTTTATTTTCAAGAAAAAGAAATAGAAACAGTTTTAAGGCTATTCATGATGTGTATTTTCAACTTTGGTACTATTTTTAACAGGCGATGTGGGGTGCTGATACCTTCCCCACTCGTAACTGACTACCGAACTTGAATCTCACTTTTTTTAACCAGTGCTTTGTTAAAGTTTTTTTCAATGTTTTTCCTATGAATAAAAACGTTGGTGGTGACTCCCTGTTCTGATTTATTTCATTTTTAAGGGTCAGCTGTGCCGCCGCGATCTCGGTCGTGACAGATGGCGACTCCGCTGGGGACTACTTGAGAGTCAAGCCATTTAGGTTGAAAGTGCATGTTTTTCTTATATAGCCTTTTATTTGTTTTAATTTATTCTTTTATTTTATCTTTGTTGATAACTGTATATGCTTGCTTTTAATTCCAATTATGTTTTGTCGTTTATGTACTGTCAATATTTGTGCATGATTATTGAACCCTAGGGTAGATGACTCTGTGTTAGCTTTCTGTATAATTGTTGAACCATAGGGTAGATGACTTTATTATTGTTGTCTTGTGTTTGTTCATTGTAAAGGATGGGGTAAGGTACAGGTATTGAATACCCTGTCACACACTACACTTACATTTTTTTGCACACACTTATAAGTGGCACCCTATACCCGGGCCCCAAATGAAACTTAAGTTAGAAGGGGTTGGTAGTGGTGTCGTTTGGGATGTATTCCCATCCGGTGATCGTAAGAACCCTAACTAGAGTTCGACCTTTCATGATGTACGCACCTAGTAGATTCCTTACTGTTGTGACCACATCATGATTAGGATCTTGGCTCTAGTAACCTTTTAGAAGTCTAGTGCAGGCCACCCAATGTGAGGAGTCACTCTTAGACAAGCCCTAGGGCACAGAAAAGACTTTCAGAAAAACCTGGTCTAGGCCACAAAAGGGCAGACTTTACTTTACCTTATGCCATTCTTGCTTTCCCTTTTTATCCAAATGGATGAGCCACCTACCCGTCAAAAGATTACTTGGTTTCAAAAAATAACTCGCTTTTCTGAAAAAGACTAGAAATCTTTTAACGGGTAGGTAGTTCCCTCTTCTTTGTGTACTTCTGAAGCTTGGGTCATAGATTTTCCAGTCGTCAAGACAAAAATGAAAAGAAAAGAATAATTTTGTTTCCCTTCAAATGGGGCATTTACAACGATTGGAAAATCTAGGACCCACATGACTTTAGTTTGGCACGAGTTTTGCCGACCACTACTTCCCGAAGCGAAAATGTTTTTTAGTAAATCAGTAAGGAAGTAGCAGTTTGCCAAAACATGGCTGTAACTAATTTCTTTTCCTTTGTTTTCACAGGAAGCCATTCGGGATTTAGCACACACCTCTGAGCAAGTATGGAAATTAACATGGGACAGAAAAATTATGGTACAGATGTGACAGAATTAAGGAAAATACTACATGTTAAGGCCAAGAAGATCGATACTGGTAGCCTACAGGCGATAGGGAAGAAATTAAACCTGACCCAGAAGATGGCCTTCATAAGAAAATATGGAAAGGTTTTAAAGCACTTAGAGGTCGAAGTATAAACTGACACTATCACAGCCTTGGCGCAGTTCTATGACCCACCTCTCAGATGTTTTACATTCAGAGACTTTCAGCTGGCCCCGTCCATAGAGGAGTTTGAACAAATATTAGGGATGCCTTTGGGGGGACAAATTCCCTACTGCCATCTCGACCATCATACAACCATCACCTTAGTCGCCTGTGTTTTGAGAATCCGTCCTGAGACATTAAGGAATGTGCAGATGAATAGAAACTAAATTCCTGGGTTCACTCGAGAATTTCTTGAAAAACGTATGCAGATCTTGGCGGATAAAGAAGAATGGGAGGTTTTCATGGACACTTTAGCCCTTACTATCTACGGGGTTGTCTTGTTCCCTAATCTGGACAACTACGTGGATTATGATGCTATCGCTGTCTTCCTGGCTCACAAACACAGGCTGGGGAATCCCGTCACAGCCGTATTAGCCAATGTGTACTGCACTATGGATTTTTGCCATACGCAAGGTGGGAAAAGAATTGTCTACTGTCTACTAGTTCTGTATGTATGGTTCGCGTCTCATGCTTTCTATCAAATTTGCAAGGCCGAATGTCCAATTTCTAATTTAAAACTGTGTCAATTGGCAATAAAAAACGGATATGAATGGGCCAATCATCTTATAGGGCTCACAGCCGAGAGAGTCAGATGGTATCCCCAATGGTTAAAGGTCGAGTCGATCATCTATCATTGTGGAAGTTATCCAAATGTTCCTCTCATTGGCACACAAGGGTGTATCAACTACAATCCTGTTATAGCCAAATGTCAGTTGGCTTATCCTTTGCTTGGGCCACCGGACGAAGAGTTGCTCACTCTTCTTGTTTTGTGCTATGCAAAAGGGAACTATATATCTACTGTTCAGGATATAGCAAACGTATGGAAAAGAGTTTCCAAGATTGGTAAAGAATTAGGGGCACGAAGCCATGCTGTGGGAGAAAAATATCATGAATGGGTCCTGAATAGGGTCTCCATTGTTAAATTACCCTTCAGGAGTCCCTCATATCAATCCGCAAGCACTCCTGCTCCACCATTTATCGTGGAAGACAAAGTAACCCAGGCTTTGAAGGCCAAGATAGAAGAGTTGATAGCTAAGAATCAAATGCTAGAAGAAGACCTACTGAAATATCAACAAGAATACACACTCCAAAAGAGGGAAAATTTGGAGAATAAGCAGGCCATGGATGAGATTCGAAAAAAATGAAAGATTGAAGAAGACTATAGGGTGAAGCAAGATCAGTGTCTCCAGGTGGCCAATTCTCAACTGAAAATGAAAAGCAAGCAAAGTGACACGATTCTGGCTGAGAAGTATCTCCTAAAAGATTTGCTGATGCAATCAAAGGAAAATAAAAGGGAGGCTTTGGTGCAAAAGGAGTTGCTACAATCCCAAGTCTATAGATTGGAGCAACAGCTTGACGAGGTAATGAGAGCCTGTGAGAAGGAGATAAACGATGAACGAAGAAATTCCATAAACATAGAGCAACATTGTCAAGAGGCCACATACCTTTTAGAAACTGAATTAGCTCGACAAGATGAGATTATTCGTTCATGAATGGATCGCTTCGCCAACCTAGCCTACTTGGCCAATGGAATTCTGGAGGATCTCCCACTATTGCTGAAACAAGTTGAAGGAATGGCTAACCTTCTCACTTCTCTGAAGGAGATTTTAACATTTTTGAATTATTGTCATGAAAGATTTTGTAAAATGAGGGCTATGATTGCCTAAGCCAGGAACAACTAAAATGTTGTAATCAAACCTCTACGGTGACATTGTTTCTTTATGGAAGTATGAAATGATGAAGTATTTTGCCTCTATAATTGTCTCATGTTAATTTTTGTTTTACTGCTTTACTTAGTACTTTTGAACGTGACGTTATGAGGAACGGTCAGAGAGCACGCACTAAATCTCGAATTACATCCCGCGTAACATCTTTTTTCCTTTTATCGTTTCTATTAATCATTTATTTTCTTTTTGCTAACAAATCTCCATGTTCCTTTAGACATTACGGGTAAACATCCTTATGAGACCAGACTCAGAAAGAAACTCATGGAAGAAATAGAATAAGAAAATGAGAGTTTAAGAGCTGAGCTCAGTCAACTGAAGGAACAAATGGCCAAGATGGCCAAGCTTTTGGAGAAAAGGGTCATGGAAGGGGGTTCTTCTGCCGGTGTTAAAGACGCCAGACAGTAACCACCTACTCCACGACATTCTCCTGGTCCAGTTGGGGAACAGGGCCCTAATCCTACGACACCTCCCCTCACCGTTCATATTAGAAGGCCAAACCCCGCTGATACCCAACAGCATACCTTCATAGATGCAGATGGCAATGCTATCCCCTTCCCATTATATGGCTTGCCTCCGGGCTATTTTCCTCCTCTCTACACCAACCCATAAACAGACCCAAACCACCAAGATCCTCACTCTGTTCAACTAAACATACCACCCTGTCGTGAATTCTGTGCAACCCAAGGTCAAACACAGCCCATCCAAGCTTACGTTACACTGCCTTCCTACGCGACCCAAACCACTACCCGACCAAAGGTCTTTGTAGACCCAGTAAACCCCTCTTATATAGATACACATGTACAAAAACCTTATGGGCACACAGATGCTCGTGTCGCTGCTGGTCCCAGTGGCACTGCAGCCATCCAAGAAGGAAGGATAAAGGTCCTCGAAAAGAGATTAAGGGCAATGGAAGGATCAGAAGGTTTTGGGTTGGGAAGTGCCACAAAACTTTGCTTAATCCCGGATGTCATCATCCCTTCTAAATTCAAGGTGCTAGAATTCGACAAATACCGAGGGTTAACCTGCCCAAAGAATCATCTCACCATGTACTGTCAAAAAATGGCATCACACGCATCCAATGACCCATTGCTTATTCATTGCTTCCAAGACAGCTTGGCTGGGGCCGCCCTTACATGATACACTCACCTTGAGCGGTCATGTATACGCTGTTGGAAAGACCTGGTTGATGCTTTCATGATGTAATACAAATACAACTTGGACATGGCACCAGACAGGGTGTAATTGTAAAACATGACGTAAAAGAAGGCCGAGACATTCAAAAAATACGCGTAACATTGGCGTGAAGTGGCCGCACAAGTCGACCCTCCCTTATCAGAAAAAGAAGTAGTTTCCATGTTTATCGACACACTCCAATCTCCCTTCTATGATAGGATAATTGGAAGTGTTTCATCTTATTTCTCTGATATTGTTACTATCGGAGAAAGAATAGAGAACGGAATAAGAATTAGAAAGATTATCTGAGGCCCGTCTGGGGCAGGCACGGTAAAGAGACCAACGACAGGGGAAGGTAGAAGAAGAGATGGAGAAACTAACGCCGTCTCTTACGACCAAAAGAGAAACCAAATGAGGCCATTTACCCCTGTTACATTTCCACTGGCCCATCCACACATGTCATACCCATGTGTAGCTGTAGTTCAAAATACAAATCCACCTCACTTCCGTCCACCTATTATACGACCACTAACACCACTGCAAGCACCTTACCAACTGCCACAAGTAAACCAACCACCAAATCCAAACTCAAGAAGGCTGAACAACGACCGTACCCAGATACAGTTCGATCCCATCCCTATGACCTACACCGAGCTCCTACCTCACCTTATCAAAAATACTTTGGTAGTGCCCTGTCCTCTGAGACCAATTCAACCGCCTTACCCTAGAGGATTCGATCTGAATGCACGGTGTGATTACCATGCTAGCGCACCAGGGCATTCCACAGAGAATTTCCTGGCTTTAAAGTTTAAAGTAAGGGATCTAATTAGGGCCGACTGGATAAGCTTTCGTGAGGGGAGCCTGAATGTATCAACCAAACCTTTACCCAACTACGGAGGGGAAGAAGTCAATGCTATCGAGGAAGATGAAGACTGTATTTTGGAAGTTGGTGACATAAAAATGCCTTTGGAGATAATTCACTCCCACCTGCTTGAGAGGGGGTTGATAGAAGGCTCATGGGATGAGGAATGCAATAATGACCAATCTATAAAGCGACAAGGCTTCTGAAGAACCCTTCAAGAACTTATAGAGGTTTACAGGCGCTGTGGAGGCAGAGTAAATATGATACAAGAACAGACCAGGACACAAGCTCCAAAGCCCCTGGTCATATTTTACAACAAAAATACGCCGACAGCTCCAGCTCCTGCCAAAATTGTCATTACAGTGAAAGTACCAGCCCCGTACCCTTCAAGGATTCTCGAGCCGTACCATGGAAGTACGGTGCAGAGGCAATCGTTACCAGCTCCGAGGCGGTTGATTCTATGTCGTTATCCTTTGTTACAAATATTGCCGGGGTCAGAGGCATGACTCGAAGCGGAAGGGTATTGTCGCGACCTCGATCGCAGCGGATGGCCGACCGTAAAAAGAAAATAGAGTTTCCCGAGTTCCCTCCGGAAACCGTGGAGTCGCCACTAATGTTTTTAAGGTAAAACATCAGAAAAAACCTAACGTGAAGGTACTAGTCCTAAATTAAGATTTTAAGTTCGGGAGTCTAATTACAGGTGGGGAAGGTATTAGCACCCCACACTGTCCGTTTTAAACGGTTACCCTAAATTGTTTAAGTTTGAATAATCCTACTACTTTATAATTTAAACCTCTTAGAGATGCCTTATGGATATGTTGTTGATTTAATGATTTTTAAAATTATAAATTTTACGATTAACAGGACGTCTCGTCCAAATTAGTCCAGTTATCATTAAAAGCGTGATGATTTTATTTTTACTAGTAAAAGGGATATATATTTTATAAAATTTGGGCCCGACAGGAATAATTGTTCCCGCTCCTACGTATTCCCCAAGCGTTAGGGGAAATCAGGGTTACGTAGTTCTTTGGGTTATTTTTTTAAAAAAATGCGAAGTAAGTTATATTTTTAAAAAGAGCAAGCCTTAGGTTTTAAAATGATTTTATTATATTTTAAAAGGAGAACTTAACAGTCTAGGTTAATTTGAGAATGAAAAGTTTATTTAAAGACCTAGATTAACAGGACGTCTCGTCCAAAGAATCTATAAAGATATTTTGATTTTGTTATATTATAGATATTATTAAAGTGTTTTATGGTTTAAATTCTTTTAGGAAATTTTACATAGATTGATAAGACGTCTCGTCCAAAAAACCTATAAAGACCCTAAATTTATTATCAAAAATATTTTTTTATGGTCGAAATTAATTTTGGGACAACTAAAGACCTATTTTATTTGGAAACTTAGGCCAATAGGACGTTTCATCCAAATTGATCCCTAATGTGAATATATTAATTTTGTTACCTATTGGCATCACAAAAATACTTCATGGTCTAGAAGTTAAACATAGGTTAATGAGATATCTTGTCTAAATTAACCCTAGCATAAAGATTTTAATTTTAAGCACATACCAACATTAATTTTATTCCCTATTTTGCAAACGTAGTATTCTAAACTTAATTAGTAGCAAATATTAACAGACACTTGATGATACTAATTATGGGAATATTTCTAAAGGGAAAAAAAGATTAATAATTTAATTCTTTAAGAGACTAAAATCACATAACAATCGCACAAACAAATAGGAAAGAACAGGAGAAAATACCTTGTTGGTTAATTGTTTTTTTTTCTACGTCAATCCCCTTTCACGTTGATCCTTCAATTATTTCCTTTGTAGCTGTGTGTGAATATCCTCTTGTTCTCTATTCAATTTTCTTTTTTTCTCAACGTGCCTCCTCTTTATCTAACGTGAACGTGCTATATATATAGCCAATTGAAAAAATTTTGCTGCTGCATACCTTCTCTCCTCCCCCTTTTTTTATTATATAATATTATATAGATATAATAATCCCTGATGCCCTTTTTCCATGTTTAGCGTATTGGATATCTATATCCCCTATATGTATTATTATATTATATAAAAAAACTGATCCTTTTCCTTGCTTTTAACTGAATGCATATATAATATAAACTTAATCTCTAATGTGAATCTGCCCTTTATAATATATATTTCTCAACATGCCTTGTATATATACATAAATGTGATCCACATTCAGAGGCGTAAACATCCTTTTTTCTGTTATTTCTGTGTGAACCTTTTATATAATATCCCTTTCCTCTTTTCATTATCTCATAACATATAGATAATAGGATTAGCTTAATTAATATAATTATAAAACTTGAATTTGATTTTTTTTAGAAACCTTATCACATTTTATAATATACTCATTTATTTAAAAAAGCTTTATCTCATCCTATTTTAAAGAACTCTATCTTTTTCTTTCTCTAATCTTCTAAAATCTTATCCCTCATGAAATTCAAATTTTAAACTCCCTTCTTGAATTTTAAAATTTTCTAAGTTTTAGAAGTTAAAAAATCTACGGTTCTGGTAAGGGTTTAAAATTTTAAAAATCAAAGCCCGGATCAATAATTTGAAATTCAAACAAGCCCATAGGTTCACTTTTTCTAAAAAAGAATTTTTTTACTTTTTTGGTATTTATTATTATTTATTATTATTAAAATTTTAAATGGACCCGGACAAAATTGGGTAGCAACAGCTTGTCCCTCTTTACTTTTCCTTTACTGTGTTACAATAAAGGATAAGTAAAGACTGAGGGGAACAATTTTGTCCAGGGCGCCAGTTTTAAAGAATGTCGTGTTTGACGATGAAGAAATTAAATGGTGCCTCGCTTGGCGACTAAAGATTGAAGTGGTGCCATGCTCGGCGATAGGAAAGTAAAAAAATGCCACACTTAGTGACTGGAAATTTAAAAGATACCATGTTCGGCTTCTAGGAAAGTAAAATGATGCCTCGCTTGGCAATTGGAATGGTGCCTCGCTTGGCAACTGAAAAGTAAAATGGTGCCCCGCTCGGCGACTGAAAATTTAAATGATGCCATGTTTGGCGACAGTAAAGTGGTGCCCGCTCGGCGACTGTAAAGTAAAATTGTGCCACGTTCGGCGATTGGAAATTAAAATAAGGCCCCGCTCGGCAATTAAAATGGTGCCCCGCTTGGCAATTGAAAAGTAAAATGGTGCCCCGCTCAGCGACTAAAAATTTAAATGATGCCATGCTCGGCGACTGGAAATTAAAAGAGTGCCCCGCTCGGTGACTGTAAGTTTAAAAGATGCCATGTTCGGCTCTAGGAAAATAAAATGATGTCCCGGACGGTAATTGAAATGGTGCCCTGCTTGGCAACTGAAAAGTAAAATTATGCCCCGCTCGACGACTGAAAATTTAAATGATGTTATGTTTGGCAATTGGAAAGTAAAATGGTGCCATGTTTGGCGGTAGGAAAGTAAAATTGTGCATTGTTCGGCTACTGGAAAGTAAAATTATGCCTCGTTCGGCGATTGGAAAGTAAAATGATGCCCCGCTCGACAATTAAAATGGTGCCCCGCTTGGCAACTGAAAAGTAAAATGGTGCCATGTTTGGCGAAAGGAAAGTAAAATGGTGCCCCGCTCGGCTACTGGAAATTAAAAAAGTGCCCCGCTCGGTGACTGGAAGTTTAAAAGATGCCATATTTGGCTCTAGGAAAATAAAATGATGCCCCACTCGGCAATTGAAATGGTGCCCCGTTCGGCAACTGAAAAGTAAAATAATGCCATGTTTGGCGACAGGAAAGTAAAATGGTGCCCTGCTTGGCTACTGGAAAGTAAAATGGTGCCATGTTTGGCGAAAGGAAAGTAAAATGGTGCCCCGCTCGGTGACTGGAAGTTTAAAAGATGCCATGTTCGGCTCTAGGAATATAAAATGAAGTTTAAAATCCGGGGAGAAACCTTTAGAACTGCAATCTTTATAGATTTTAGGTTTATACTCATGGGTGAAATGGATGAACGAGGTGATTTTCTCTTCTGAGCATGTATTCAGCGCGGTCCTTGTGATGCTTGTCTGAGGTGCTAACAAATAACAAAAGCCTCTCACTCCCATGACTTTCCTTTTCTCTTTTTATGAAAATAATTGTCATTGCCTTGTTTTATTTTATTAAAACACATGTTTTGTCACATTAATGAAGCTCATATATAAATGCATATTGAAAAGGTAGCACCTTTGTATAGGTTGATCAAGTATCGGAAAAGACAAAGGGAAATCAAATGCAAAAAAGAAACAAATGTGGTTAAATAGTTTGGTAGTGAGGGATGTAATGGGGTTTGCAGATCCTCCAGTGAATCCCTGAGAACAACAAGAATCTTGATCCTGTATCATGGTGACGAGTTTATCCCTTGATTTTGCTTTCGAGAAAGTAATTCAACTATAGTCCTTGTGCCCCAGTTGGATCCTATTCTGCTTGTACAGAAAATTTTAGTTGCTTTGCCAATATCTTGACCCTAATTTTTGCTTAAGCCGCCTTTTTAGGTTTTTGACTCACCGGGTCGCTCTAATTTTTGCCTAGACCGCCTTTTCAGGTTTTCAGCCTAGCGAGCTTTTTTTTTTCTTTTTGACATTGTTAAAAAAAAATCAAGGTTGTATCCTTCACAATAAAAGGTTTAAGCTGATTATACTGAAACTGAACCCGCTTGACCTCCTTTGATTTACTTTCATCCTTTTGGGGACAGATATCACTTCAAATAGGCAACTTTACCCCAACGCCATATACCGAAGAAAATAAGATCAGCCTCTTTTTCTTGCCTTAATAAAAGGACCATTCCGAGTCTCTTTCTTTTGCTTTTGTTTTTGCTCTTTTTTTCTTCTTCTTGATTTTTCATATTTTTTTTTCTTTTTCTCTTTTTTTCTTTTTTTGACCTTTGAATGATCTCCTCGGTACTTTTGTTTCTCAGCATGGTAAACCATTTCCTTGGTTACATTAGCATGGGGAGTAGCTACATCCCCTTAAGGTTGATTACAATGGGGATGAAATATTATTTTTTTTTGTTGCGTTCTTGGCTTGATGACATCCATTCCCCATATAGAAAGGTGACGACTTACTTGGTGATCTAGATATGCCCCAATATGGTAATGCGAGAGCATCAGCTTGCCCCAGTTGGTATGTGCATAAGACACTGACCTTGACTTTTTTGTTTTTGTTTGTTTATTTGATTTTTTTTGGCAAAGCATCTCTTGATTACGTATGTATTTATGGGCATCAAAAAGCCATCTCCATCCATGTTGGTCAATACCGAAGCTTCCTTAAATGATAGATATACCTCTGTTCATTATGTCATGAAACAAGGTTACCATTGCCTTCTGATAAATTGCCCCAATGTTTTCAAACAAAGGACATCAATAACCTAATCAATTTCCCCTATTGTTCTTGACTCAGGGAAATGTCAATCTTGACCTTTTTATTTTGATGATCTTGATTACCTTTTGATAGGGCTGCATTTCTCTAGCCTTTTGTTCCCTGGTTAATTTGGGCGAGGGACCATAGTCTTCCTTACCCTCTTCGTCAGCACAATCAACTGAATACTCAAAGTCATGAAATGGGATCAGGACCTTACTATCTTCAAGTGGATCATTTTTGGCTCTGTATTTGGATGAATGGTTGAATGAGGGATAAAGGGAAGGGGAATCGGTAAAAAGGTGCAAAGAAAGAGGTATCCAAATTCAAATACGCATTTATTAATAGAAAAAATGACAAAACATGTTTTGCCCTTATTATAAAAAGAAAAAAACCCCAAAGCCTTGGGCATAGCAATGAGAATATTGAGTTATTAAGGCAATTATAAATTATTTCGAATCAAAAATTAAAATCGTAGGGAGTCAACAGCCTCTCAATTACAAAATTAAGTGCCCGGTGAACAGGGGGCACACAAAGCTTGCATTATCACAGGAATTGTCTTCAATAACAGCTACTTGATCTTCTTCCACAACATTAACCCCAGAGCCCTCATGGTTAGGCAAAGGATTTGTAGCCATATTCGGATTTCCTTCCCGGAAATTAAGCCACTTGGCTTTAATCAAGTCTTGCACTTTATGTTTCAAGGCCAAACAGTTTTCTGTTGAGTGCCCTGGTGCCCCGGCATGATAGTCACATTGAGCATTCAGATCATATCCTTTGGGATAAGGTGGTCCAAGAATTGTGGAAGGACAAGGCACCACAAGGGAGTTCTGGATAAGGTGCGGCAATAGTTCAATGTAACTCATAGGGATAGGGTCAAACTGAACATAGTTGCGATCATTGTTCGTCCTTTTTTGATTAGGGTTAGGGGGTCGAGTCCATTGCTGCGGTGGTTGTACTGGCATGTGATGATGATTGTGTAGTGGTATGGATGACTGATAACGAGGTGGTTGAGGGGAAGACAGAGAATGGTTATTGGTAGTAGCAGCTACTTGAGGATATAACGTGAATTTATAGGGGTTATTCTGGGGAAGAAATGTAGGGTTGTGTGACTTTTGAGGAAAGTTCCTTAAATCATAGGTGACAGCATTAGCCCCACCTTCCTTTCTTTTTCCAGTTTGCACATGTTTTTTCATGGAAGGTTCCCCTGATGCAGTTTGGGCAATCTTTCCTGTCCTTACCCCACTTTCCACTCTTTCTCCAATGGTAACGATGTCAGAGAAATTTGATGATACACTCCCAATCATTCTGTCATAAAAAGGAGCTTGGAGTGTATCGATGAACATTGCCACAACCTCCTTCTCTAGCAGCGGGAGGTCCACTTGTACAGCCACTTCTTGCCAACGCTGGGCATACTCTTTGAAAGACTCATTATCTTTCTTAGTCATATTTTGTAATTGCATCCTGTCTGGTGCCATGTCTAGGTTGTATTTGTATTATTTCAAGAAGGCATCTGCTAGGTCTCTCCAGCAGTGTATGTGAGCACGTTCTAGATGCATATACCAAGTCAGGGCAGCTCCCGCCAAACTATCTTGGAAACAGTAAATAAGCAGTTTATCATCGAGGGCATAAGAAGCCATCTTTCGACAATACATGGTCAGATGATTCCAAGGACAAGTCGTGCCCCGATATTTATCAAACTCGGGCATTTTAAATTTGGGGGGTATCACCACATCTGGAACTAGGCAAAGTTCAGATGCGTCTGTTGGTCCAAAACCTCCCACACCTTCCATGACGCGAAGGCGTTCCTCAAGAATTTCCATCTTTCCCTTAGGCTCAGCGTTTACAATAGCAGGATTGGTGGTTTGCACGACGACAGGGCGAGGTACCATATACCCATAAGGATAATTATGTTGTGATTGGAGGTGAGGAAATTGTTGTGTTTGATATACTAGATTTGACTGTGTCGTCCCTTGTGGGTTCGTAGTAAGTGTAGTTGCCTGAATTGTAGGCAGCTGAGTGTTTCGAAGCTTAGAGGTCTGTGGGCTCGGGACTTGATTCTGAGCCTGTGGGTTTAACGGGGGTACTACATTCCTATCTTATGGACCCGAGATTACAGGAGGAAAATAACCAGGTGGTAAACCATACAACGGAAAGGGTATGAGGTTACCATCTTGATCAGTGAAGGTTTGAGGAGGCATGCATCCATATGGCATATGCCATAAAATAGTGGTTGCATGGTGCGGGGTTTAGCAGTTTTGCCCTGGTTTCCGATATCGTTAGCAGGTGGCGTATCTTGGCCAAGAGCAAAACCAGGAGGGTACACCGGAGAAGTTGGTTGACGCTCGCTGTTTGAGGATGGGCCCTCCTCTGTGACCCTTTTTTCTAGAAGCTTGGTCAACTCAATTATCTGCTCCCTTAAATAGTTGACCTCATTCCTTAAGTTCTCAGTCTCGTTATCTGTTTCAGCCATGAGTCTTGTCTGAAGCCGGGTTCTATAAAGATGTCTCCCTGTGATTTCTTTCTTTCTGGAGTTTTTTTTAAATAATAAAAAAAATGTATCAGTGAAGAGAAAAAAAAGGAAAAGAAAGAGACCAAAAAAAAATAAAATAAAAAAATAAAATAAAAAAATAAAAAAATAAAGAAATAAATAATAAAAATAAAAATAAAAATGATTGAAGCGATCATGAGCCTTGGCGAGCATCCTTTTACCGTTCCTCAGAATGTCTCGTTCAAAAGTACTAAGTTAAGCAATGTGGAAACTAATATGGTATCATTGTGGACGTGAAGCAATCATTTTATTACTTTAATAAAAGTAGTCATTACATCCAGCAGAAATAATCAGTCTCTCCTAGCTCGGGCAATCATAGCCTTCATTTCATTAAGCCTATTTTTACAATATTCTAGGAAAACTACAATCTCCTTGGGGGTAGTAAGGGGATTTGTCATTCCATCGGCCTTTCTCAGCAGCTGTGGGATGTCTTCCAAAGTTCCATTTGCCAGATACGCTAGCTGGTGGAAGCGGCACATCCATGAGTGAATGATTTCATCCTGATTTGCTACTTCGGCTCTCATAGACTGTATCATCTCCTGACATCTGTTCTCTATCTCGTATGCACGCCATTTCTCATCATTTATTTCTTGTCGAGATGTTTCTGTCATATCTTTGATTTGTTGCTCCATGATAGTGATTTAAGATTTCAAAAAATCTTTTTCTGCCACGGCCTTCTGTTCATTTTCTCTTGCTCTCTCCATCATCTGTTTCAATAGCTGTTTGTCTGCAAGAATAACATCTCTTTCTTCATTCTTGGCTTTTAGCTGGGAGTTAGCTGCTCGGAGGCATTGATCTAACTTCTGCCTATGAATCACTTCGGCCTTTCGCTTTCTACTAATGTCCTCATAGGCTTGTTCTTTTTCATGATTTTCCCTCTTCAAAAGAGCACAATCTTGATAGGCTTTTGTCAAGTCATCTTCTAACTTCTTGTTCTTGGCTTTCAGCTACTCTATTTCTCTGGCCCTTTCATCTTCAAAAAGGGGTCCAGTAGATGACTCATACCTTGGAGGGGGATCGAATGTCCTGAATGGCAGCTTGATGATAGAGACCCGATTTAGGATCCACTGATAGTATTCTTCTTTAATACCATGACTTCTGACACCTAACTCCTTCCCTTTCTTGCAAACTTTCTGCCAGGCACCCCTTATATGCTTGAGGGTAGAAGTGTATTCCCCGTTTGTGTAGTAGAGGACAAAGGGGGTCTTTGACTCTTCACTTGGTGGTCCGAGCAAAGAGTAAGCCAATTGGCGCTTGGCTATGACTGGATTATAATTGATGCATCCACGAGTGCCTATGAGCGGGACATTCGGATAACTTCCACAATGGTGAATGATGGTGTCAACCTTTAGCCATTGCGGATACCATCTTACCTTTTCAGCAGTGAGCCCAATAAGATGGCTGGCCCATTCACGCCCGCTCTTCATAGTCAACTGGCACCACTTTAGGTCTGATATAGGGCATTCAACCTTGCCCATTTGGCTGAAGACATGTGATGTAAGCCACACATACAAAGCAGGTAAGCAACAAAGAATTCTTTTCCCCCCTTGAGTATGGCAATAGTCCATGGTACAGTAAACATCCGCCAAAAGTGCAGTAATAGGATTTTCACGATGAAGTTTAGGGCCAGGAAAACATCTATAGCATCATAGTCTACATAATTCTCGATTCGAGGAAACAAGATGATACCATAAAGGGTAAGTGCTAAGGTATCCATGAAAGTTTCCTAATCTTTATTTTCAGCCAAACTGTTCATGTGTTTTTCCAAATATGCCCTGGTAAACCCTGGTATCTGATTCCTGTATAGTCACGCTTCTTCTAGCTCGGTCGGACTAATCTTCAGTATTGAAGAAAGGGAGGTGGCGCTAGCATACTGCCCAAGTCATCTGTAAGGTACCTGCCCCTCTAATGGTAAGCCCAAAATCTGCTCGAACTCTTCCACTGATGGCGCTAACTGGAAGTCTCGAAATGTAAAGTATCGAAGAGGTGGGTTGTAAAATTGGGCTAAAGCAGTGAGTGCTTCGACCTGTACTTTAACTTCCAAAAGCTTTAGGATCCTCCTATATTTCCTTGAGAAGGTCATCCTTTGGGTCAGATTCAGTTTCTTTCCCAAAACCTACAGGCTAGCAGTGTCAATTTTCCCAACCTTGACATGTAGTAACTTCCTCAATTCGGTCTTGTTGGCCCCACATTCATCTAAATCCACATTAGTTTCCATTTTTGTTGGATACTCGCCAAGTTCCAATTACTTTCTGGAAGAGGAAAAAAAATTAACTTATGGGCTTGTTATCATTATTTCTTAAAAATATTTTCTGTGTGAATAAATTACAGACATCTCAGATCATCCACTTTTTGGAAAACTTTACATAAAAACTTACGATCCAACATTTAAAGCACAAAATTGAATGGGCTTGAACTATTCACCCCATGTCAAAGTATTGGGCTTTTTTTTAAGAAAATATTTATTGGAAAAGGAGTCTTTTAATTTAGAAAAAAAAAGGAAGGTAAAATACCATTGCCCCTTGTGTCCTCTATACAGGGTTTGTCTGAAGGCCTCTTATCGGTTCTAAGGTTCCTCTAATAGTGTCCTCTCACATTGGGTGGCTATTTTAAATCACTAAAGGCCACTAGAGCTCAGACTCTACCCATGATGTGGACCACAACGGTAGGAAGTCTACCAGCTATGGGCACCATGAGAAAGTCACACTCTAGCTGAGGCTCTCATGATGTCAGACGGAGACGAATATCCCAAATGACACCGCTACACAACCTCCCCTAAACTTAATGGTTTATTCAGACCCCTGGGTGCAGGGTCCCACTCGGAATGTGTGTGAAAAAAAAAGTGTAAGTGTAGTGTGTGAGGGGCATACATACATGTAATTTACCCTTCCTTCGTAAAAAACAAACACAGAGCAAAAAAAATCATCTACCCTAGGGTTCAATAACACAATAATATAATGTCCTCTACCCTAAGGTTCAATAACAACATATATCAACAAAACACATGGCATAAAACATAGGCAAGAAGTTATTTAGGATTATTCTAATATACTCAAACAAATTAAACGGGCTTGACTCTCTAAAGTCCCCAGTGGAGTCGCCATCTGTCGTGACCTGGATCGCGAGGAGGCCGACCGTAAAAAGAAAATTAGGTTTCCCGAGTTCCCTCCAGAAACCGTGGAGTCGCCACTAATGTTTTTAAGGTAAAACATCAGAAAAAACCTAACGTGAAGGTACTAGTCCTAAATTAAGATTTTAAGCTCGGGAGTCTAATTACAGGTGGGGAAGGTATTAGCACCCCACACTGTCCGTTTTAAATGGTTATACTAAATTGTTTAAGTTTGAATAATCCTACTACTTTATAATTTAAACCTCTTAGAGATGCTTTATGGATATGTTGTTGATTTAATGATTTTTAAAATTATAAATTTTACGATTAACAGGACGTCTCGTCTAAATTAGTCCAGTTATCATTAAAAGCGTGATGATTTTATTTTTACTAGTAAAAGGGATATATATTTTTTAAAATTTGGGCCCGACAGGAATAATTGTTCCCGCTCCTACGTATTTCCCAAGCGTTAGGGGAGATCAGAGTTACGTAGTTCTTTGGGTTATTTTTTTAAAAAAAACGCGAAGTAAGTTATATTTTTAAAAAGAGGAAGCCTTAGGTTTTAAAATGATTTTATTATATTTTAAAAGGAGAACTTAACAGTCTAGGTTAATTTGAGAATGAAAAGTTTATATAAAGACCTAGATTAACAGGACGTCTCGTCTAAAGAATCTATAAGGATATTTTGATTTTGTTATATTATAGATATTATTAAAATGTTTTATGGTTTAAATTCTTTTAGGAAATTTTACATAGATTGACAGGACGTCTCATCCAAAAAACCTATAAAGACCCTAAATTTATTATCAAAAATATTTTTTTATGGTCGAAATTAATTTTGGGACAACTAAAGACCTATTTTATTTGGAAACTTAGGCCAATAGGACGTTTCATCCAAATTGATCCCTAATGTGAATATATTAATTTTGTTACCTATTGGCATCACAAAAATACTTCATGGTCTAGAAGTTAAACATAGGTTAATGAGATATCTTGTCTAAATTAACCCTAGCATA
The DNA here is from genome assembly GCA_037962975.1 of Clitoria ternatea. Classification (NCBI taxonomy): domain Eukaryota; kingdom Viridiplantae; phylum Streptophyta; class Magnoliopsida; order Fabales; family Fabaceae; genus Clitoria; species Clitoria ternatea. Next base: position 55,256,403 of record CM075676.1, read on the forward strand.
AAGATTTTAATTTTAAGCACATACCAACATTAATTTTATTCCCTATTTTGCAAACGTAGTATTCTAAACTTAATTAGTAGCAAATATTAACAGACACTTGATGATACTAATTATGGGAATATTTCTAAAGGGAAAAAAAGATTCATAATTTAATTCTTTAAGAGACTAAAATCACATAACAATCACACAAACAAATAGGAAAGAACAGGAGAAAATACCTTGTTGGTTAATTGTTTTTTTTTCTACGTCAATCCCCTTTCACGTTGATCCTTCAATTATTTCCTTTGTAGCTGTGTGTGAATATCCTCTCTTGATCTCTATTCAATTTTCTTTTTTTCTCAACGTGCCTCCTCTTTATCTAACATGAACGTGCTATATATATAGCCAATTGAAAAATTTTTGCTGCTACATACCTTCTCTCCTCCCCCTTTTTTTTATTATATAATATTGTATAGATATAATAATCCCTGATGCCCTTTTTCCATGTTTAGCGTATTGGATATCTATATCCCCTATATGTATTATTATATTATATAAAAAAACTGATCCTTTTCCTTGCTTTTAACTGAATGCATATATAATATAAACTTAATCTCTAATGTGAATCTGCCCTTTATAATATATATTTCTCAACATGCCTTGTATATATACATAAATGTGATCCACATTCAGAGGCGTAAACATCCTTTTTTCTGTTATTTCTGTGTGAACCTTTTATATAATATCCTTTTCCTCTTTTTATTATCTCATAACATATAGATAATAGGATTAGCTTAATTAATATAATTATAAAACCTGAATTTGATTTTTTTTAGAAACCTTATCACATTTTATAATATACTCATTTATTTAAAAAAGCTTTATCTCATCCTATTTTAAAGAACTCTATCTTTTTCTTTCTCTAATCTTCTAAAATCTTATCCCTCATGAAATTCAAATTTTAAACTCCCTTCTTGAATTTTAAAATTTTCTAAGTTTTAGAAGTTAAAAAATCTACGGTTCTAGTAAGGGTTTAAAATTTTAAAAATCAAAGCCCGGATCAATAATTTGAAATTCAAACAAGCCCATAGGTTTACTTTTTCTAAAAAAGAATTTTTTTACTTTTTTGGTATTTATTATTATTTATTATTATTAAAATTTTAAATGGACCCGGAAAAAATTGGGTAGCAACAGGTATATGCTCCTCCGGAGGCGAAACTTGACAAAACTGCTGGGGAGATCAAGACAGGAAAGGAAAGGACCATCGACGAGGCAAAAAGGGCTGTAATTGAGGAAGAAGCCCAAGAGTTTTTGAAATTCATTCGCCATAGTGAGTATCAGTTGTTGGATCAATTAAACCACACCCCGACCAAAATCTCTTTGTTGCCCTTGTTGATGAGTTCCAAACCACACCGAAACACATTAATGAAAGTGTTAAGTGAGGCACACGTCAAGCATGACTTACCCGTTGATAAATTTGAAGGCATAGTGGGGGCACATAGTCGCTAATAATTATTTGACCTTTACGGATGATGAGGTACCCGCGGAAGGAAGAGGGCACAACAAAGCCCTTCATATTTCCATAAAGTGCCGCGACCATATTTTGACAAAGGTACTTATCGATAATGGCTTGTCCCTCAACGTGATGCCAAAGTCCACATTAGCAAAGTTGCCTTTCAACGGGACGTACATGAGACCAAGTTCCATGGTGGTACGGGCTTTTGACGGGACTCGCCAGGAGGTCATGGGGGAGATTGAACTGCCGATACAGATTGGACCGTGCATCTTTCAAGTTTTCTTTCAAGTCATGGATATCACACCCACCTATAGTTGTTTGCTAGGACGACCGTGGATCCATTCGGCTGGGGTGATTCCCTCCACGCTGCATCAGAAATTGAAATTTGTCATGAATAATAAATTAGTAATTATTTCCAGGGAAGAAGACCTCTTGGTCAGGAAGCCTGTCACTACCCCGTACATCGAAGCAGCTGAGGAAGCTCTTGAGACCTCATTCCAGGCTTTGGAGATAGCCAATGCAACTCACGTAAGGAAAAGCTTCACAAGGACATCCTTCCCGAATGTGCCTCTAGTGATGGCAAGAGCAATGTTACGGGAAAGATACAAGCCAGGGAAAAGGCTGGGATGAGAATTGAAAGGGAGAGTCTAACCTGTGTGCCTCCCAAAAAACAAGGACAGATATGGCCTGGGATACCAACCCATGACCGCGGACAGAAAGAGAGTAGGGGAAGCGAGAAGAGAAAGAAGAATTGCTCGTCTTACTGGTCAGGAACTCAACACCGTAGGAATCCCCATTTGTGACCTTTACCAAAGCTTCTGGAGTGTAGGGATAATGCCTCCTGATCAAGTGGCCATGATCAAAGATGATCTTAACAGTAATGCTAAGTTTGTGTATGCTTGCCTACCGAATTAGGAACTGAGTAACTGGGAGATCATGGAGTTCCCCACGAATCTAAACGTTTTGTCAAAGTAATAATATTTTTATGACTTATTGGTCCCTCTACTATGCCTAAGGTTTGGGGCCTCTTTTTGCAATAAAGGCAAAAACTTGTTTGTTTATTTAGTTAATGAACACTGTCAGATTCTAATATCTCATTTTACTTGATATCGTCTTACTTGGGCCTTTCACTTGCTTGTTTTCTTTTTCATTCACTATAATACAATAAAATGCAGATCCGAAAGCGATTCCTTTGAGAGTAACGAGAACTCGGTTTTGTTTCACGATTCTGATTATCCGAACGATTATGCCCATGAAGAAAGTAAGGAAGACGTTGAACCTTCGCCCGAGTTGACAAGGTTATTGGAGCAGGAAGATAAGAGGAGGATAAGGAAATTTAACCCCATCAGGAAAAGGTTAAAACCATTAACCTGGGGGACGAAGAAGAGGTTAAGGAGGTCAAGATTGGCACGTTTTTAATCAAAGAACGGCGAGAAGAACTGATTAAGCTGCTCAAGGAATTTTGGGACATTTTTGCATTGTCATATCAAGATATGTCGGGGTTGGATAACAGCATTGTGGAACACAGGTTACCTTTAAAGCCAGAATATCCGCTGATCAAGCAGAAGCTATGACGAATGAAACCAGAAATACTCCTTAAGATTAAAGACAAAGTTAAGAAGCAGTTTGACGCTAGCCTCAATGGGTAGCAAACATAGTTCCCGTTCCGAAGAAAGACAGGAAAGTAAGGATGTGTGTGGACTACCGAGACTTGAATCGGGCCAGCCCTAAAGATGACTTTCCCCTACCATCTTCTCATTTATGGATGGATTTTCGGGATATAATCAGATCAAGATGGCACCTGAAGATATGGAGAAAACCACATTTATTACTCTATGGGGCACCTTTTGCTATAAAGTGATGTCCTTCGGATTGAAAAATGTTGGACCAACCTATCAAAGAGCGATGATGACTCTCTTCCATGACATGATACACAAAGAGATAGAAGTCTACGTGGATGATATAATCGCTAAGTCCAAGTCAGAGAAAGAGCACATTACTGATCTGAGAAAGCTCTTCGAACGGCTAAGGAAATTCAAGCTTAGATTGAATCCGGCCAAGTGCACGTTTGGTGCAAAATCCGGCAAACTGTTAGGATTCATTGTAAGCGAAAAAGGATAGAGGTTGATCTGGCAAGGTTAAGGCAATTCTAGAAACACCTCCTCCTCGTACAGAAAAGGAAATCCGAGGGTTTTTAGGGAGGTTGAATTATATTGCCTGATTTATTTCCCAAATGACAGCAACCTGTGAGCTGATTTTCAAGTTGCTTCACAAAAACCAACCCAGGCAATGGAATGAGGATTGCCAAATAGCATTCGAAAAAATAAAACAGTACTTGTTAGGGCCGCCAATCTTAGTTCTACCCACTCCTGGGAGACCACTGGTCTTATACTTAACTGTGCTGAATGATTCCATGGGATGCGTATTAGGTCAACATGATGAAACTGGGAAGAAGGAGCGTGCCATTTATTATTTAAGCAAGAAATTCACCAAATGTGAGATGAGATATTCCTCCCTCGAAAGGACTTGCTGTGCATTAGCTTGGGCTGCACGACGTTTATGGTAATATATGCTCAGTCACACTACATGGTTAGTGTCCAAAATGGACCCCATCAAATACATCTTTGAAAAGCCTGCTTTGACCAGAAGGATCGCTCGTTGGCAAGTGCTACTAACGAAATATGACATAAGATATGTCACCCAAAAGACCATAAAAGGGAGTGTGCTAGCAGACTACTTGGCACATCAACCCGTTAACAGTTACCAACTGATGCGACATGACTTCCCAGATAAAGATATTTTAGCCCTTTTCAAAGAAGGAGGTGGTCGTGAAAGCAAGTGGACTATAAGATTTGATGGAGCTTCTAACGCACTGGGGCATGGAATTGGGGTCATCTTAATCTCACCTGACAAGGAGTTCATTCCCATTTACACTCGGCTATGTTTTGATTGTACCAACAATGTTGCTGAGTATGAGGCATGCTCCTTGGGAATACGAGCGGCTCTGAATGAAGGAATAAAATCTCTGGAAGTTTATGGGGACTCTGCTTTGGTTATCCACCAATTAAGAGGTGAGTCGGAAACTAGAGATAATAAACTAGTTCCCTATCATGCTCATATCAAAGAGATGATCGAAGAGTTCAACGAAATTACCTTCCATCACATTCTCCGGGAAGACAACCAAATGGCTGATGCCTTAGCCACTTTAGCTTCAATGTTCGAGGTCAGCAGTGAATATAAGGTGCCTCTCATTAAGGTGAAGAAACGATAAGAACTTGCGCATTTCCAAGTCATAGAAGAAGAACCAGACGGTAAGCCTTGGTATTATGACATCAAAAGATACCTCCAATACCAAGAATATCCTGAGGATGTCACAGATAATGACAAACGAACTTTGAGAAGGCTTGCTATGGGTTATCTCTTGAGTGGCAACGTACTGTACAAGAAAAACTATGATTCTGTTCTCCTCCGGTGTGTCGACGCCGTTGAGGTAAAACAAATCATTAGGGATATCCATGAAGGATCTTTCGGAACTCATGCAAATGGGCATGCCATGTCAAGAAAGATCTTAAGGGCCGAATATTATTGGATGACCATGGAAGCAGATTGTTTCGCTTATATGCGGAAGTGTCATAAATGTCAGATATATGCTGATCACATTCATACACCCCCTTCATCCCTAAACGTATTGTCGGCACCATGGCATTTTTCAATGTGGGCTGTAACATCCTGCTTTTAATAATAGCTCTATTTTGTAAATTATGAAGTATGGAAGGTCTGTAAGGGATGATCAATGAATAAAACATCCAATGGATGACTTATATTACTTCAAAAATTCCATTTTTGGGTATAATTATAGAGATTACATAGACCTGTAATGATAAGATCCATTTTCCAAGTAAAATATGCCTTAGAAAGAACTTTCCGAGTGAAAAAGGGGCTCTGTTCCGAGTGACCAAGAGAAATTCCAAGTGAAGGATGAAATTCCGAGTGAAAGATTGAAATTCCGAGTGAAAGGTTAAAATTCCGAGTGAAGGTTATGTTTTCTGAGTGGAACATGGCCGAGAGGGTTTCTTCCGAGTGGAATCCCTGTCAGAGACACTCCTGAGTGAAGTGGGACTGATAGAACCACTTCTGAGTTCAAGAATCCGAGTGAGACTCGTATGTATGGGTCTTTTTCTGAGTGATAATAACCCTGATGGACTCTGAATGAAACGTAGTTGAAGAAGTTGATCTGATCTCGGCTAAGTAATGATTAACCGAGTGAAACCCAAGTGGGAAATACTTCTATATTCATAAGTGTTGATATCCGAGTGAAAGATATTCCGAGTGAACCCATGTAACCCGTATTCTGAGTGACTATGTATGGTGTAAGTCCGAGTGGGGCTTGACTTGGTGAATTTTTCCAAGTGATGAGGAGTGGAATAATTCTGAGTGGAACCTGATTGGGGAGTTTATTCTAAAGAAGGATTAGTTAAGGCATTATCTGAGTGAAATGGAGGTATGAATACCGAGTATGGGACCAAATGGATATTGGTCGGTCTTGGAGTTGTGTACCGAGTGAAAAACCAATAGAGTGATGGGTCGATTTTAGTGTAATTGCCGAGTGGAAGGCTGAGCAAGAGATGACTCGGAATTGGAATGAAATTACCGAGTGAAAGACTAATTGAGATGACTCGGTTTCTGGAGAATATGCCAACTGAGTCACCTCCAAGGAAGAGAAATCAGACCGAATGTTTCAAGAGGAATCAATTCTGAGTGAGTAATAGGTGAAGACTCGGTTTCAGGAGGTTCTACCGAGTGAATTAAGATGTTGAAGTGGAAACCGAGTGAATAAAGGATCGGTTTTGGGAGGGAGAGTGTCTGGCTCAAGCGAGTCGGTATTCGTTTGAGCGAAACTCATACTCGCTCAAGCGAGTCAGTTTTCGCTTGAGCGAAATCCCTCTGCCAGTGTATTGTATGGAACTCGCTCAAGCGAGTCGGTATCCGCTTGAGCGAGAGGGACTCGGATTTCCCTCTTTTCACGTTACTGACCATTTCTAGTCAGTATATACATTGACCAGGTAGAATTCCAGTCGGCCAAGAGGCTGACCGAGTGAAATTTCACTCGGAATTCACTGTCAGGTTGACGTTTTGACTTCAGTTTTGTCCCTTTATGCATATTTTAATAAATCTTCTTCAATCATGCACACTCTAGTGGGTAGGCTGCAGAAGTGGAGCTTACTTTCAATCTAAACCACTCTTAATTCCCACTAATAGCCCACTAGAAACCCACTCATGGAAAGTTGTCTCCCACCTTGCATTATTAAACACACACACTGATTCTGAAACTCCTAATTACTCTTCTTCATCAATACACCTTCAATCTGAACCAGGACAGCCGAGGGGACTTCCTTTCAGTCAGCCAAAGATCATCAATCCAAGTAAGAGGGGACAGGGTTGTGAATAACTATGAAATGGGTAGAATTGTATGCTGTTCTAGGATTCCAGTTTTAATTTCGTATATTGTTTCTTAGTTTTGAAATTGAAAACGTGTGAATTTGATTCTGACTTCTCCATGCAAGTTGTATATCTTTTTGTTATCTAAATTTTGAGACCTGAATCATTTAATTTGAATATGTATAGCAAAAGTTATAGCCAAAATACTACAGCATGTTCGAGTGGAATATTTGTTCTATGTTCTATGTATATATTGATATTCTGGGAATTTTACAAGCATAATCAGCCTTTTATGTCTTCACAAAAGTTGTAGATATTTGTGTTATGGATCTGTAGAAAGTGGTTTCAAGTCAAAATGATTTTTGTAGCTCGAATTATGCCTAAAATACTGAAGTATGTCCAAGCTGAAAAGCTGTTAACTTGAGATACATATTTTGTTTTTAAAACTGGGAACTTTGTGGTGCGAATTAGTGATTGGTGTCTTCATCAAAGTTGTATATCTTCTTGTTATGTGAATTTTGAGACCTGAACCAACTGAATTGGATATTTATAGCATGAGTTATGGTCAAAATACTACAGCATGTCCGATTGAAATACTTATCTTGTGTTTTGTGCATATATGAATATTCTGAGAATTATACATACGTTTTTAGACTTTGATGTCTTCATGAAAGTTGTAGATATTTATGTTAGGGATCTATAGAAGTGGTTTTGAGTTAAAAAGATGCTTGTAACTCTAGATATGCTCAAAATACAGAAGTATGTTCATGATGAAAATCTGTTAACTATGAAATCCGAATCTTATTTTCAAAACTGGGAATTTTGTGGTGTAAATTAGTGTTTGGTGTCTTCATGAAAGTTGTAGATAATTATGTTAAGAGTAATTTAGGACTGGTCTCATGTCAAAACTATTTTTGTAACTCCAGAAACGTTGAAAATACTAATATATGTACGTTTTGAAAACTCATCTGGAGGCAGTGTTGTATTTTGTGGATAAATGGTATTTCTGCTTAGAATTTGAATTTATAATCTTCATGAAAGTTGTAGATATTTGTGTTAAGAATAATTTAGAACTGGTTTCATGCCAAAAGTGTGTTTGTAGCTCCAGAAACGTTAAAAATACTAACCTGTGTACGTTTTAAAAATCCTCTTTGAGATAGTTTTGTATTCTGTGAATAAGTGATGTTTCTGTTTAGAATTTGAATTTATGGTCTTCATGAAAGTTGTAGATATTTATGTTATTGAGCTATAGAAAGTGGAATCACATAAAAAGGTTTTGATTTGCTCATGTTATGACTGTTGTAGTAACGTATGTCGCTGTTTGGAAATGCTGAAATTTGCTTATAATGGTTATTATGGATAAAAATGATATTTTCCCTATGGGTAACAATTTATTATGGAATTCTTGAGTGATTATGAATGTTGATGAGTGTCTAATGAGCATCATTCAGTTTGTGTATTTTGGTGGTGAATAATTATGAATGACTAAATTAATATATATACATGAATGCCTTGTGGTTATTGTTACATGTGGTTGAAACAGTAAATCCATAATTCTGAAAATTATTATATGTGATGTGTCCTTAGAGGACTTGTGGTTTTCCAAGTGGTTTTGGAAATTGATATATCATGGTATGTTAAATGATAAAGAGAATTAAAGGCATTCGTGCATCATAAGCATTTGGATGCACCATGGAATTTAGTGGTTCCATGATTGCCTACCCTGGTGGGGGGTTACTCTATGATGAGTTTAAGCCCTATTTTCACAAGAACCATGGAAGTGTAGGGATCCATGGTTGTGCAAATTCCTACTGGTATACTTATTTGTGCAGGAGCCATGAAAGTGTAGGGATTCATGGTTATGCTAATTCCTACTTGTGCACTTAATTTCGCAGGAGCCATGAAAGTATAGGGATTCATGGTTATGCTAATTCCTACTGGAGTCTTTTTGAGACTTTTTACTGCAGTATTCCCACCAAACCAAATGGATCCAGCATGACATCATTGACTAATTAAAGACTCATTATATATAAATGAACTCGTCTAGCATATCCATCATATCATTATGATTTGTTGATTGTGTTTGTGCAATTTTATCTATTTTATACTTATTCTATATTCTGTCTCACTCTTACATCAATTTTTACAGTGAATGCCACGCAAAACGAAGAGTGATGCCATGATTGATGACTATATGATATATTGCTTGGACTTTGATTTTTACTTTAATTTATTGGGTTGTAATAAATATTACGTGTTATGTATTGTTACTTCTAAATTGTTTCCGCTACGCAAATATTTTCTTGAATTTTATTATATACGACTAGCATACATGATTAAAATTCCGCAAATGTCAACTTATACATGAAATCTGAATTCTAAATTATGAGTTTTCTAAATGATCTTTTAAAATGAGAAAAATTTATTCGGAAAATTATACGGGGCGTTACATGGGCCATGGATGTTATTGGGCCTATTGAGCCAAAAGCCTCAAACGGTCATCGTTTCATTTTGGTTGCCATTGATTACTTCACTAAGTGGGTAGAAGCAGCTTCATACGTTAATGTGACCAAGAATGTCGTTGTTAAATTCATTAAGAAGGAGTTGATTTATCGATATGGTTTACCAAGTCAAATCATTACCGATAATGGCATAAATCTAAACAATAAGATGATGAAGGAGCTCTGTGAAGATTTCAAAATCTCTCACCATAATTCCTCCCCGTATCGGCCAAAAATGAATGGAGCAGTCGAAGCGGCCAACAAGAACATCAAGAAGATAATACAAAAAATGGTGGTAACTTACAAAGATTGGAGTGAAATGCTCCCTTTTGCTTTGTATGGATATCAGACCTCGGTTTGAACCTCGACTGGGGCAACCCCATTCTCCTTGGTCTATGGAATGGAAGTAGTACTTTCTTTCGAAGTGGAGATCCCATCCCTCCGGGTAATAACGGAGACAAAATTGGAAGAAGCTGAATAGGTCCAAGCCAAGTACGACCAGTTGAACTTAATTAAACGAAAGAGGTTGACTGCTCTCTGCCGTCGGTAATTGTACCAAAAACGTATGAAGCGGGCATACAAAAAGAAAGTGCGACCTCGACAGTTCTGGGAAGGAGACTTGGTCCTCAAAAAGATTTTGCCAATCTAAAGAGATGATCAGGGCAAATGGACACCTAATTATGAGGGACCCTATGTTGTGAAAAAGGCTTACTCCAGAGGAGCTTTAAAACTCACCCATATGGATAGAGAGGATCTGCCAATGGCTGTAAATGCAGATACAGTGAAAAAGTACAATGCGTAAAAAAGAAAGGTGCTCGCCAGGCTGAAAACCTAAAAAGGCGGTCTAAACAAAGGTTAGAGCTACTTGGTTGGTCGCAAACCTGAAGGGGCAGCTCAGACAAAGTTAGAGTAAAATCTTGGCACAATGACTTAGGTTCCCCAAGCAGAGAATGCAAGACCCAACTATGGCATATGGATCATCGTCAAATTGGATTCTCGGAGGAAGAGTCAAAAGGTGAACATGAAATCGTGATAAGGGATCGAGATTCTCATCGCTCTCAGGAAGTCGCTAGAAGATCCTTGAGACCTTTTTTTTCACTTATCTACAATCTATTCCATTTTATCCCATTCGTTCCACCTGTTTTACATTGCTTTCATTACCGTTGTACATGCTTGATATCCATGAATAAAATTTACCCTTCTGTCTGTACGTGTTCATTACTAAGTTTTATAAATAAGCAAGTTTTCCTAAAAAAGTTTTGAAAATGAAAATGATAAAACGTAGAGTCGTAAGGAACAAAACGCTCTCAACACCTGTCCTTACTTCAGACAAGCATAACGAACCCTGCTAGATGCTTACCAAGGTTGGGAGTTGCTTCTATTTCATCCATGAGTTATCTCGGGGCCCATCTCCAAGGAGGTTCACCTGAAAATGTCAATTTGTTTACTTTTGTATTACTCCCTTTCTTTTTAGAGGTTGACAAAGATCCTCGATCCAGAAGCGGATATTCATCAAGATATCTCTACATCAAAGCTACAATTTATCACAAAAATAGCACAAATCCAGTGAACATACAATCTGGGTCAGGTCTTTTTCTCCAACGTGGTCACAGCCCTAACCAGACCTAGGATAAGCCCATTTCCCCAAGAAGTCACCTCCTTAATCAGGCATAAAATTCAGGCATAGAATGAGTCTGTTCTCCCAACGAAACCACAATTACTATTAAATCTCTCTTCCCCAGTAGAACCACAATCCAGAACCAGACTCTAATTAGCTTTCTTCCCCCAGTGTGATTACAATGGCCACAAAAATGGCGCCAAACACAAAATCCTCTACTGGCATTCACATTTTCACCGAATCCTTCCCCACTAGCGAATAGTCCAAACTTGGGGCGGCACCCCACACTCTCTCCTCCCTCAAACCTGGGGCATTAACCCCCAGTCTTTCACACTTGGGGCATTACCCCAAGTCTCCCTCTTTTTCAAACTTAGGGCAACACCTCATCTTAAACCTGGGGCATTACCCCAAGTCTTTCACGCTTGGGGCATTACCCCAAGTCTCCCACTTTTTCAAACTTGGGGTAGCACCCCACACTCTCAAACCTAGGGCAATACCCCAAGTCTTTCACACTTGGGGCATTACCTCGAGTCTTTTTTTCTCAAACTAGGGACATCACCCCAAACTCTCTACGTTCCTTCTCAAAACTAGGGGCATCACCCCTAGCCCCTCAAACCCAGGCAGCACCCCAAACGATATACATTCCTTTTCAACCAAGGGTCAACCCCAATTCTTTTATTTCCAATCAACTGAAGGTCAACCCCAATCCTTTTATTTCCAGTCAACCAAGGGTCAACCCCAATCCTTTCATTTCCAGTCAATCCTAATCCTTTTATTTCCAGTCAACCGAGGGTCAACCCCAATTCTTTTATTTCCAGTCAACCGAGGGTCAACCCCAATTCTTTATTTTAGTCGACCGAGGTTCAACCCCAATTCTTTTATTTTCAGTCGACCAAAGGTCAACCCCAATTCTTTTATTTTTAGTTAACCGAGGGTAAACCCCAATCCTTTTATTTCCAGTCAACCGAGGGTCAACCCCAATCCTTTTATTTCTAGTTAACCGAGGGTCAACCTCAATCCTTTTATTTCCAGTCAATCGAAGGTCAACCCCAATTCTTTTATTTTCAGTCGACCAAGGGTCAACCCCAATTCTTTTATTTTTAGTCAACCGAGGGTCAACCCCAATCCTTTTATTTCCAGTTAACCGAGGGTCAACCTCAATCCTTTTATTTCCAGTCAACCGAGGGTCAACCCCAATTCTTTTATTTTCAGTCGACCAAGGGTCAACCCCAATTCTTTTATTTTTAGTCAACCGAGGGTCAACCCCAATCCTTTTATTTCCAGTCAACCGAGGGTTAACCCTAATCCTTTCATTTCTAGTCAACCGAGGGTCAACCCCAATCCTTTTATTTCCAGTCAACCGAGGGTCAACCCCAATCCTTTTATTTCCAGTCAACCAAGGGTCAACCCTAATCCTTTTATTTCTAGTCAACCGAGGGTCAACCCCAATCCTTTCATTTCTAGTCAACCGAGGGTCAACCCCAATCCTTTTATTTCCAGTCAACTGAGGGTCAACCCCAATTCTTTTATTTCCAGTCAACCGAGGGTCAACCCTAATTCTTTATTTTCAGTCGACCGAGGGTCAACCCCAATTCTTTTATTTTTAATCAACCGAGGGTCAACCCCAATCCTTTACTTTCCTGTCAACCGAGAGGCAACACCCTCAACCTTTCATCTCCTGTCAAGCCAAAGGGCAATACCTAACTAATCGTTCCCTGCTCAAACCGGGGCATTACCCCGATTCTGTTTCTAGGTTTAGAGTTTTTTTTTAAAAAGAGGATTTATTGTATCTGATGTTGAGACCGGTCTAAAGAAGGATGTTGACCAATGTGAGTACTTTCTGCTGGAGTGAATTCAGTAGAAGTAATGCTGGGGTCACGAAAGAAGCAGGAAAACAAGGCCTCTCAAACACCTTCCAAATCAAACTAGGATCAAACTTCGCTTTGAAAAGTTGGAATGAGCCAAGGTTCAAAGATACAAGCCGATGTTGATACTTATTTCACATCGTCTAACAAATTCAACAGACTTCATTAGACGGTGTGAAAAGAACATAGAACGATGTTACCCTTACTACACCGGTCAAGAACTTAATTGATTTGATCTTGGAGTAAAGATGTTACAGTGGACGATGTTATTTTAAGTTGCTTCATCAATTATACATCGGTTCAGAGTTCAATTGCCAGCTTTTACAGTGGACAATGTTATTTCAAGTTGCTTCATTAATTACACATCGGTTTAGAGTTCAATTTAACTTGCATTCTTGAAAAAGGTAGAGGCATATATGCAAAAGAGTTATTTCATTCAAAAAAAGGGGCACTATGGCCTTACAAAATTTTTAAATCCGGAGCCTATCCTGGAACAAGGCGAACAAAAAGAAAACTAATCTATACACCGGTGGTAGGGGAGTTTGGTCCGGCGACAGTGGCTGTTCTCTCGGAATCTTCTGACACCGTCCTCAGCTCCATACTTTGGCCCTCAGGGAGAGGCAGAGGTTCATAAGGAACATCCTCAGGTTCCACTACCTGACCCCGGTCCATAGCATATAGATGTCCACCATGAAATTCATAGTAAACACCTATGCCATTCAAATTGAGCTGCACAACGGAGTTTCGATGTATAACTTGATGAACGGCGGTGCTGAAGGCGATGTCGGCGAGCTTTGAAAAAGCAGTCATTTCCTCCTCCTTCTCCTGCTGCTCTCGAAGTCGTACCTCCTTCACAGTTGTAACCTTGGCTGCAAGCTATTCATTTTTCTTTCTACATTGGCCCATCCAGCAAGGGCATCCTTCGCGGCCTTTTGTTTGACCTCGACCTCCTTTGCCCTACTAGCAGCCAAATTGTATACCGTTATGAGTTCGGCAAGATCCTCCTCCCTCTTGGCCAGGGCTGTCTGAGCCTCCACTTATTAGGCTTTGGCCTTTTTTAGCCGGTCTAGGCATTGCTTAGCATCAACACCAGAATAGTAAGACTGCCCCAAAGAGTGAAGGACCCTGGCAGCCTCAATTAGATTAAAGATTTCTCCCTTGGCAGCACTCTTCACCTTGAAAGCAGGAAGATCCTTCTTGAGCTTGAAGGGGAAATGGAACTGCACCGGTATATCCCCGATGTAATTTAAAAACTCTGAAATACTAGAGTTGTAGTGGGGGGCGTTGGGGCTGGCTGGCTAAGTCTGGTCAAAAACATTATTTACATCAGCAACCTCCTCCTCTTCACGCTGAGCCTCCACCCCAGCCTCTGCCTTTTGGGACTTATGTTTCTTGCCCTTGGAACTTTGGCTGGAGTGGTGACGCTTCTTGCCCTTATCCTGGGCCCTATTCTCCAGAGCCAGAGCTAAGTCACCAACTTTGTCAGCCGGTATACTGACAACTTTGGCCGCTGTCCGTTTCGGAGTGACCCTATTCTCCACATCAGCAGTAGCAACGTTCCTGGCCTCGGCTTTCTCCCGGAGCTTCTTTAAAATGTCTATCCGAGCCATTTCGCCTGAAAAGAAGAAAGAACCACTGTTAACACCGGTAAAAGACAATGTAAAAAAAAGAAAAAAAAGAAAAACCTACTTAGATAGCCATCCCGGTGAGACTTCTCCGCAGGAGGGTTTTGCAGGAAATCTTGGAGAAGTTGGAGTAAGCCTTCAGGGCGTCCAGCACCTTCTTAGACTCTGTTGATAAAACACTCTCACTGACGGAGTAGGCATTACTGATCAGGAGAAAGTGATCATGGGTCCAGCTAGTGTAGAACTTCCTGGAAAAATCAGAATTCTCCCAGAACACCGACTTTCCTGGGTTGACCTTACCTTGACATAGGAGTGTCTGAAGCTCACCCTGTCTGTCTTGGCCAATTCAGTGAAGCTTTCGAAGTTCACCACCTTGGCGTCACACCAGAGATTGATGAAACCGAGGCCACCACCTTGGTTACCCCGACGCATCACCCTGCAGTAAGTGAAGAAGAGCGCCACGGTGGGGACGAAGTGGAAGTATTCCCCCAACACCTCCAAAGCTTTCACCAAACCCCAGCCATTGGGATGAAGTTGGCTGGGAGAGTAGTCTAGGAACCAGAGTACGCCCATCTCGAACTCCATCAAGGGGAAGCGAATGCCAACCTTAGAGAACAATATCTCATGCATGAAGAGATATCTGGACCCCGGCTGATGGCAGATGCGCTTCAAAGTCAGTGGGCACAGAACGATAAAGAAATCTTCGTACTCCTCGCCGGCGTGGATGACGACATCTTCAATCATCACATCAGCGGCATCTTTGGCATAGCAGGAGACGATGTTCCTCGGCTCATCATGAACCCAAAAGTAAGGATCCTTGGCCTTTTGAGCGAGCCAGTCGATCCGGTGTGCAAGGACATTGGTTTCAATGGTATTTGTTTCAACAACGGGGATGCCGGTGGCAGAGTCTCCATCGGAAGCCATGTAGAAGGTATGGCAGAGAAAAGGAATCCAGCTGTAAAATGCCACATCGTTAGATAAATAGAGATCGGCACTGCTGCCACGCTCACTAGCAGAACCTAAGTTAAAAGATGAGGACAATGTGTGGGTGCCAGATGATGTGTCTAGCTCCCTCGTTTCCCACAAGGGCAGCGGGAGAAATAATGTCCCGAAAGTCTTGGCCGATGTGAATCCCCAGAGATGGCTTCACCTTCGTGACGCTGACTCCGGCTCATGACTCCTCCCGACTGACATCGGGATCGGACTGAAGGAGTCCGGATAGAACCTCGACGGAGTCACTACTTGAACCGTTGTCCCCCATACCCTATCTAAAAATGAAGAAAAAAGAAGAAAGCTATGGAGGTACCTGCTGAGACGATGCGGGCTATTTTGTGAGTGTGAGCCAGAATGCTTTGTGGACACCAGAGGATTCAAACGTCGGAGCAGTAGAACTTTGGAGCAAGAAAGCGAGTGAAAAAGACTGACCCTCGTGCCCGCTTTTATAGGGAGTGGAGGGACGGGGATCTAGAACATTCCACATTCCGGCCCAGGCCTATGAAAAGAGGCCCATTAGCAGCGATGGTTCGCATTCCGGCCATAAGGCACGAAAAGGCGAAAATGATATGACGAATCAGATGATGACACGTGTAAGGATCCACTAATACTTCTAAAGAAAACCGTCCATCCAGAAGATCACATCGGCCTAGAGTTATTCACACATCGTCACATCGTTGGTCTCGTATGAGCAGCACTTCACTTAACCTCGACATCCGTGTTCACGTCTTTACTTCCTTTTCACTTTAAAAACACGAAGAGACTTCATGTTTCTCTCGCGAAAAGAAAGTAAAGAGTGGCATCTGTGAACACCTATATTGGTCCGGCCATATTCAATGTGAGACACCGTCTGCAGTTAACACTAGCACAGAACAAAGTGATACCGTCCCAAGTCAATTTCGATGTCAAGATACATAGTAACAAGGTGGGATACCGTCCCACATGAAATCAGGCCGATGCCATGAGAATGGACCGTTCAGGGTATTGACCGGTGTTACATAATGTTGTCCAAAGTAGAGGTCTTATTATTCGGTGTCAAGGTAATGACCCTTGGAACATCGTCTCTTGAGTCCGGCTGCCCATGCCATGACCTAGACACATACTACCTAATTTGATCCTGAAATCCAGGAAATGGCAGACAGAGAATAAGAGATAAACTATAAAAAATTCTCCACCCGCCACTGTTCCTTACAACTGCCAGTGCCCAGGCTGTCCCTCCACTATGCGCATGGGTTGAGTGGAAACCTGAGCTGTCCAAGCACTCAGCATGTAGAAGAAACTCCAGGGACCTCTATAAATACCTTAATATAAGAGGTCCAAGGGTCCACTTCTGGAAATCTGGGAATCCTTGAGAGAAACTGGTCTAAAACTCTAAAGTCCAAGAGCCCCTAAGAGAGTTGATCCGATCCCTGAAATCTTCGATTCTATTGAAACAGAGAATTGGCCCGAACCTCTGAATCCGATCCTTGAAGAGAGCTAGTCCTAATCCCATTCCTTGAATCTCTCGGGGAAAATCTTCTTCCATTACCTTGACTCCGTCCAGAACCCAGAAATTCCCTCTACATCTCACTTTCCTGAAAGGATCTTATATTTATCTATCCCACCGGATCCACACAGAGCCCCACACTGGTTCCATACTGAATGCTCACCTCGAATTCGCACTGAATTCTACACCAGTTCCCCACTGAACTCTACACCGGTTCCCTACTGAACTCTGGTCCTCACCGTTGTTCGATCCACTCTTGCCATCACTCCAGGCGCTGCTATTCCCACTCCACACCGGCTCATACCTGTAGACTGGTTCTTTCCAGTGCCTACTCCACACCGGTTACGATTTTCTCTCCACTCCTTTACCATATATATATCAGTTTGTTTCATGTTGTTTGTTCTTTTGCCAAATCTATTATTTAGTTAAATCTGTTCCCTTGCTTGAACTAGTTTTGCTGTTAAATTTTCTTTATCATGATTCATAATAAATAATAACAAAAAAAATAATTTCTGCATTCATTTGGACCAACGTAGAAGTTATTTTCAGCTAGTGTCGTGCGAAAGTACTTCTGCCTACACCTCCTTTTGGGCCCATACACGTACGATGAACGTTCACTTTGTAAGTTTCCCTTCCACCAGGTTACCTCATCACCTAATTTAAAACTTCATTTTTTTTCTAAAAAAAGAATACTTCTTCAAGAACTATGTAACCCTGATTTCTCAAAACTCAAGAATACGTAGGAGCAGGACTTAGCTCCTGTCGGGCCCACTTCCTTTCCTTTCTCGTTCCTCTTTGAAAATTAATTCCATTACTGTCATTTTTTGGAAGTCAATTTAGACGTGATGTCTTGTTGACTTTCTTCCACTTTTGCTTAGCCGCTATCATTTTTTAACAAAGATCGGGATAATTTGGACGAGACACCTGTTTATCCCCTTCGACTTCCAATCTGACACCTGGATAAGAGAATGATTAATTTGGACGGGACGTCCTGTTAGCATTCTTTCTCCCATATACCTCCACACTAAGAGGCTAGGGTTAATTCGGACGTGACGTCCTGTTAGCCCCTCTTTTTTCCTTCCCGATCTGGTATCCTGACGAAAGGATGACTAATTTAGACGAAACGTCTTGTTAGTTCCCTTTCCTCTTTTTTTCCATTTTCCCCCATTAAAGCCAGGATTAATTTGGACGAGACGTCTTATTGGTCTTACTCCGAGCTTTTTTTTTATTTCGTCTGTCTCCTTCATTTTCAAGAAAAAGAAATAGAAATAGTTTTAAGGCTATTCATGATGCGCATTTTCAACTTTGGTACTGTTTTTAACAGGCGATGTGGGGTGCTGATACCTTCCCCACTCGTAACCGACTCCCGAACTTGTATCTCCCTTTTTTTAACCAGTGCTTTATTAAAGTTTTTCCAATGTTTTTCCTATGAATAAAAACGTTGGCGGTGACTCCTGTTCTGATTTATTTCATTTTCGAGGGTCGGCCACGCCGCCGCGATCTCGGTCGCGACAACAGGCATTAGCCTTTTAATGTGACTAAAAATTCATCGTTACAGAAATCTGGACATTTCTTAGGGAAATCTGATGAAACTTCAAGGTCAAACTTACAATGCTGTTCTAAGCATGACTGCAAAAAATATGCAAAAATTGAACCGCTCAGTTTTATCATATTTTCATGGGCATTAGCCTTCAAATTCAGCTAAAACTTCATCGTTGGAGAAACTTTGCCTCTACCTTTGGGGAAATCCGATTAAACTTCAGGGATACCTTTACAACACTATTCTAAGCACGTTCGTAAAAAAATCATTCAAAAATTCAACCGTCCAATTTTGTCATGTTTTCGTGGGCATTAG
This sequence comes from Clitoria ternatea, assembly GCA_037962975.1. Taxonomy (NCBI): domain Eukaryota; kingdom Viridiplantae; phylum Streptophyta; class Magnoliopsida; order Fabales; family Fabaceae; genus Clitoria; species Clitoria ternatea. Next base: position 55,275,280 of record CM075676.1, read on the forward strand.
CCTTCAAATTTGAAAAAAAAATTATCGTTGGAGAAAATCTACACCTTCTCTTGGAAAAATCTAATGAAACTTCAGGGACAACCTTACAATGCCCTACTATGCACGATTGAAAAAATCATTCAAAATTTCAACCATTTGGTTTTATCATATTTTCTTGGGCATTTGCCTTTAAAGTTGGGAAAAATTCATCGTTGGAGAAAATCTGCCCATTTCCTTAGAGAAATCATATGAAATTTTAGGGATAATAGTACAATGTCTTTCTAATCATGGCCGCAAAAAATCATGCAAAAATTGAACCACTTGGTTTTGTCATATTTCCATGGGCATTAGCCTTTTAAGTTGGCTTAAAACTCATCCTTGGAAAAAAATCTGGCCATTCTGTTAGTGAAATCTAATGAAACTTTAGGGACAACCTTACAATGTCTTTCTATGCATTGCCGAAAAAATCATGTAAAAATTCAACTGCCTGGTTTTGTTATATTTTCATGGGCATTGACTAAAAATTCATCGTTACAGAAAATTTGGTCATTCCCTTAGAGAAATTTGAGGAAACTTCATGGACAACCTTACAATGACTTTCTAAGCATAGCCGTAAAAATCATGCAAAAATTCAACCGCTCAATTTTGTCATATTTTCATGGGCATTAGCCTTAAAATTTGGGAAAAAATTAACGTTGTAGAAAATCTGCCCATTTCCTTGGAGAAATCTGAAGAAACTTAAGGGATAACCGTACAATGCTTTTCTAATTACGGTTGCAAAAATCATGTGAAAATTTAACCACTCCATTTTGCTATACTTTCATTGGCATTATCCTTTTAATTTGACTAAAAATGTATCATTAGAGAAAATCTGGTCTTTCCCCTAGAGAAATCTGATGAAACTTCAGGGACGACCTTACAATATCTTTCTATGCATGACTGTTAAAAATCATGCAAAAATTCAACCGCTCAGTTTTGTCATCTTTTCGTGGGAATCTTAAAATTTGGGGAAAAGTTTATCGTTAGAGAAAATTTGCCTCTTCCCTTGGAGAAATTTGATTAAACTTAGGGGACAACTTTACAATGCCTTTCTAAGCATGGCCGAAAAAATCATACAAAATTTCAACCGCTCAGTTTTGTCATATTTTCATGGGCATTAGCCTTCAAATCAGGAAAAATTCATCGTTGGAAAAATTCTACTCATTCCCTTAAAGAAATCTTTTAAATCTTTAGGGATAACCTTATAACGTCTTTCTAATCACGGTCACAAAAAATCATGTAAAAATTCAACCACTCAGTTTTGTCATATTTTTGTAGGCATTAGCCTTTAAATTTGGCTAAAAATTCATCATTGGAGAGAATCTGGCCATTCCCTTAAAGAAATCTGTTGAAACTTTAGGGACAACCTTATAATGTCTTTCTAAGCATGACCGTAAAAAATCATTCAAAAATTCAATTACTCGGTTTTGTCATACTTTGTGGGCATTAGCCTTCAAATTTAGCTAAAAATTCATCGTTGAAGAAAATCTACCCCTTCCCTTGGAGAAATCTGATCAAACTTCAGGGGCATCCTTACAATGCCTTTCTAAGCACAGCCGCATAAAATTATGCAAAAATTCAACAGCTCCGTTTTTTCAAAATTTCACGGGCATATAGTCTTCAAATTTGGCTAAAAATTCATTGTTGGGTAAAATCTGCTCCTTTCCTTAGTGAAATCTGATTAAATTTTAGGGACAACCTTATAATGTCATACTAAGCATGGTCTCAAAAAATCATGCAAAAATTCAACCGCTCAATTTTGTCGTAAATCTGCCTCATTCCTTGGAGAAATCTAATGAAACTTGAGGGACAACCTTACAATGCCCTACTATGCATGATTGAAATAATCATTCAAAATTTCAACCATTCGGTTTTATCATATTTTCATGGGCATTAGCCTTTAAAGTTGGGAAAAATTCATCGTTGGAGAAAATTTGTCCATTTCCTTGGAGAAATCATATGAAATTTAAGGGATAACGGTATTAATGCCTTTCTAATTATGGCCGCAAAAAATCATGTAAAAATTGAACCGCTTGGTTTTGTCATATTTTCGTGGGCTCTTTTAAGTTGGCTTAAAACTCATCGTTAGAAGAAATTTGGTCATTCCGTCAGTGAAATCTAATGAAACTTTAGGGACAACCTTACAATGTCTTTCTATGCATTGCCAAAAAAATCATGTAAAAGTTTAACTGCTCAATTTTGTCATATTTTCATGGGCATTGGCTAAAAATTCATCGTTGCAGAAAATTTGGTCATTCCCTTAGAGAAATTTGAGGAGACTTCATGGACAACCCTACAATGCCTTTCTAAGCATTGCTGTAAAAATCATGCAAAAATTCAACCACTCAGTTTTGTTATATTTTCATAGGCATTGGCTTTAAAATTTAGGAAAAATCAACGTCGTAGAAAATCTGCCCATTTCCTTAGAGAAATCTGAAGAAACTCAAGGGATAACCGTACAATGCTTTTTTAATTACGGCCGTAAAAATCATGTAAAAATTTAACCATTCCATTTTGTTATACTTTCGTTAGCATTATCCTTTTAATTTGACTAAAAATGTATCATTAGAGAAAATCCAGTCTTTCCCCTAGAGAAATCTGATGAAACTTCAGGGATGACCTTACAATATCTTTCTATGCATGACCATTAAAAATCATGCAAAATTCAACTGCTCGGTTTTGTCATCTTTTCATGGGAATCTTAAAATTTAGGAAAAAGTTTATTATTAGAGAAAATTTGCCCCTTCCCTTGGAGAAATCTGATTAAACTTGAGGGATAACTTTACAATGCCTTTCTAAGCATGGCCAAAAAAAAACATGCAAAAGTTCAACCGCTCGGTTTTGTCATATTTTCGTGGGCTAACCTTCAAATTTGGGAAAAATTCATCGTTGGAAAAATTCTACTCATTCCCTTGGAGAAATCTTTTAAAACTTTAGGGATAACCTTACAATGTCTTTCTAATCACGGTTACAAAAAATCATGTAATAATTCAACCACTCAGTTTTGTCATATTTTTGTGGGCATTAGCTTTTAAATTTGGCTAAAAATTCATTGATGGAGAGAATCTGGCCATTCCCTTAAAGAAATCTATTGAAATTTCAGGGACAACCTTATAATGTCTTTCTAAGCATGACCATAAAAAATCATTCAAAAATTCAATTACTCAGTTTTGTCATACTTTCATGGGCTTTAGCCTTCAAATTTAGCTAAAAATTTATCGTTCGATAAAATCTACCCCTTCCCCTGGAGTAATTTGATGAAACTTCAGGGATAACCTTACATCGTCTTTCTAAGCACAGCTGTATAAAATTATGCAAAAATTCAACCGCTCGGTTTTTTCAAAATTTCATGGGCATTAGTCTTCAAATTGGACTAAAAATTCATCGTTGGGTAAAATCTGCCCCTTCCCTTAGTGAAATCTGATTAAATTTTAGGGACAACCTTATAACGCCATACTAAGCATGGTCTTAAAAAATAATGCAAAAATTTAACTACTCAATTTTGTCGTATTCTCGTGGGTTGCCTTCAAATTTAGGTAAATATTCATCGTTGGAGAAAATCTGGCTCATTCCTTGGAGAAATCTAATGAAACTTCAGGGGAAACCTTACAATGTTATTCTTAGTACGACCGTAAAAAAATATTCCAAATTCCAACTGCTCTGTTTTGTCATATATTTGTGGGCATTAACCTTTAAATTTGGGAAAAAACTCATCGTAGGAGAAACTATGCCTATTCCCTTAGAGAAATCTGATGAAACTTCTGGGATAACCTTACATTGCCTTCGTAATCATGTTCATAAAAAATAATGAAAAAGTTTAACTACTCAGGTTTGTCATATTTTCATGGGCAGCCTTTAAACTTGGCTAAAAATTCAACTGCTCAATTTTGTCATAACTTCGTGGGCTTTAAATTTGGCTAAAAATTCATTGTTGGAGAAAATTTGCCCATTTCCTTAGAGAAATTAGATGAAACTTCAAGGACAACCTTATAATGCCATTCTAAGCATGGTTGCAAAAAATATTCAAAATTTCAACCGCTCGGCTTTGCATATTTTCGTGGACATTAGCCTTTAAATTTGGCTAAAAATTTATCTTTGGAAAAAAGATAGCCATTCAATGGGAGAAATTTGATGAAACTTCAGGGACAACCTTACAAGACTGCAAAAGATCATGTAAAAATCAACCGCTCGATTTTATCAAATTTTCTTAGGCATTAGCCTTTAATTTTGGATAAAAATTTATCGTTGGAGAAAATCTGCCCTTTCTATTAGAGAAATTTGATGAAATTGGAGGGACAACCTTATAATTCCATTCTAAGCATGGTCGCAAAAAATCAAACAAAAATTGAACCCCCCCAGTTTTGTCTTATTATCGTGGGCATTAGCCTTCATATATGGCTAAAAATTCATCGTTGGGCAAAATATGCGCAATCTCTTGGAGAAATCTGATGAAACATCAGGGACATCTTTACAATGCCTTTTGTATCATGGCTATAAAAAATTATTCATAAATTCAACCGTCCTTTTTTTTCATATTTTCGTTGGCCGTCTTCAAATTTGGGAAAAATTCATCGTTCGAGAAAATTTTCCCTTTCTCTTGGAAAAACCTGATGAAACTTCAGGGACTGCCTTACAATGCCATTCTAAGCATGACCTTAAAACACATTCAAAATTTCAACTGCTTAGTTTTGTCATAGTTTCGTGGACTAGCTTTTAAATTTGGGAAAAAACTCATTGTTGGAGAAAATATGTCAATCCCATAGAGAAATCTAATGAAACTTTAGGGACATCCTTACAATGCCTTATCACGACCGTAAAAAATGATTCATAAATTCAACCGCCTGATTTTTCCATATATTCGTTGCCATTAGCCTTTAAATTTGGGAAAAAATTCATCGATCGAGAAAATCTGCCCATTCCCTTGGAGAAATTTGATGAAAATTCAGGGATAACCTTACAATGCCTTTCTAATCACGACCGCAAAAAATCATGCAAATATTCAACCACTTGGTTTTGTCATATTTTCGTGGGCATTAGCCTTTTAATTTAGCTTAAAATTCATCTTTGTAGAAAATCTGGCCATTCCCTTAGAGAAATCTGATGAAACTTTAAGGACATCCTTACAATGGCATTTTAAGCACGGTCGCAAAAAATTAGTCAAAATTTTAACCGCTCGATTTTGTCATATATTCGTGGATATATTAGCCTTCAAATTTAGGAAAAAACTCATCTTTGAAGAAAATCTGCCCATTTCCTTAGAGAAATCTTATGAAACTTCAGCGATAACCTTACAATGCCTTTCTAATCACGGCCGCAAAAAATCATGCAAATATTCAACCACTTGATTTTGTCATATTTTCGTGGGTATTAGCCTTTTAATTTAGCTAAAAATTCATTGTTGCAGAAAATCTGGCCATTCCCTTAGAGAAATCCGATGAAACTTTAGGGACAACCTTACAATGGCATTCTAAGCACGGCCGTAAAAAATCAGTCAAAATTTTAACCGCTTGATTTTATCATATTTTCGTGGACATATTGGCCTTCAAATTTGGGAAAAAACTCATCTTTGGAGAAAATCTACCCATTCCCTTGGAGAAATCCGATCAAACTTTAGTGATAATCTTACGATGCCTTTCTAATCACGGTCGAAAAAAAAATGCAAATATTCAACCACTTGGTTATCCTATTTTCATGGCTATTAGCCTTTCAATTTAGCTAACAATTCATCGTTGCATAAAATCTGGCCATTCCCTTAAAGAAATCTAAAGAAAATTCAAGGATAACCTTACAATGTAATTCTAAGCACGAACGTAAAAAATCATTCAAAATTTCAACCGCTCGGTTTTATGATATTTTTGTGGGCATTAGTTGTCAAATTCGAGAAAAAGCTCATCGTTAGAGAAAATATGCCTATTACCTTGTGAACTGGTCTGAACCGGGGTCAACGATCTGGTGTAGGACCAGCCACAAATGTCAACCTTTTAGAATGATTTGTATAGCAGTACAGTGGGTATCCCGTATTGTGCCTTTTATCTCAGTGGGAGAATAAAGTTCTTGTAGTTCTGGAGATCCTTCACACCGAGCTTTCGTGTTAATGAGGGGTGAAAGGTGGCGTCACCTGCGAAGTTTCTCCGACGCTTAAGTTAATAACCAACAATAGAATGCAAGGTTTCTCAAGCGTAAATTTAGGAATGAGTCTAACGTACCAGAGTAGTGAGAATGTTGGTATTTATATACGTACATACGAAGAATGAAGAGTCCTTAGGGTTAGGGGACCAATAGTACACTATGCAATGTACGATTCTGACACACAACGCGGGTAGCTCTGCGTCTCTTATAAACGTTCCCCTGTATTTGTACCTTGTACTTTTAGTCGAGTGACATGGAAGTTTTCTGGTGTGCTAGGCGTTGACGTGGGCATACCAATACAGAAGGACGTTTGATATAGGTTTACAGTCCGGAGGTTCACCTGTGATATCGGTAATGAGTTTGAGAGCGGATGAAATTACCCTCGTGCCCATATGCCGGTATTGAGACTAGATCAGCTTTGAGAAATTTGATAAAACTTCAGGGATAACCTTAAAATGCCTTTGTAATCATGGGCGCAAAAAATCATGTATAAATTCAATCACTTTATTTTGTCATTTTTATGGGCATTGACCTTTACATTTGGATAAAAATTCATTGTTGGAAAAAAGATAGCCCTTCCCTTGGAGAAATCTAATGAAACTTCAGGGATAACCTTACAATGCCTCTTTAAGCATGACCGTAAAAAATCATACAAAAATCATCCGCTTGGTTTTTTCAAATTTTCATGGGCATTAGCCTTCAAATTTGACTAAAATTTATCATTGAAGAAAATCTGCCTCTTTAATAAGGACACACCAAGGGAGGACCCTCACACTACCTTAGACAAAGGACTAGAGGCTTACAAGGGTCCCCTCACAAGGGCCAAGACCAAGAAATCCAAAGAGAGCATCCACAAAGCCTTATCTTCCTTTTTCTCTTTGCTTAATAGGCCCAAGCCCAAGGGAGATACCATGATGATCTACTTGTACTCATCTTGTAAAATAAGTCGTAATTAGATTCTCTAGTCATTTAGGTTTTATTTGGGCCTTACAAGGTCAAATGGGCCACTTTAAGGCCGCGTACTCTCATTTTGGGCCATGTATAGGCCATACCTTTCTCTTTTAACATCATTGGGCCTAGGAAGCATGGAGAATCCCATTAAGAGTCTCCTTGGCTGAATTCCCTAGAGGCCTATATAAGGAGCTCTCCTTTGTAAAAACCGCACATAATATTCATTTTAAGATTTTCAATCACTTGAGTGAGAGACTCTCTTCTTTCTCTCTAGGCTAGAGTGATATTTTTCAAGCTCTTATCCAAGTAGGTCCTCTCTCTCCTTGGTGGCGAGTCAAGGGAGTTATCTCCTCTAGGAGTGGCCTCCCATTCAACCATTCCCATTCCACCTTCCATCTTCCTCATTCCATTTCATCTTTTCCCTTTTTCCTTTCTCTAATTTCCTCCAAGTCTTAGAGTCTTTGGGTCTTGTATGGTTTCAGTTCCTACCTTGAAGAAGCATTCATCCATGGTAATTGAAGGCTAGAAGAAGGAAAAGATCCTAGATCTATCCCTTCCAAAGGAGTCTTGAAGTTTCTTCTACATCATTTGGTATCACTTGAGCTTGGGAGGTTTTTTTCTACACTTCTTCTTCCTCTTTTGTTTTCATAATTCAAGTATGTTATGGCTGATTCCATTTTTGTTTTAGGTTTGTTGGTTCTTTGTTGCCATGATAAAAGTAGAAAAAGCATAAAAATAGTGAAGTTCTTTGTATGTTGTGTCATTTTCTTTCAATTTTTGCATATTGTTCTTGAGTAGTTTGGTTTAGTATTGTCATATGCTTTCAATTGTGTTTAGAATTCTGAGTTGGCACTTAGTTTGATTCAGTTTTGAGTTGTTAGAGTGGTTGTTATTAGTTTGTTACTAGTTAGAACCAAATAGGAGTTTGTTGTGCCTTTTGGAACCTTTTCCTTATTCTAGAAATTTGTTTGATTCAACTTTTTAGAAGTGCAAAAAATTGTGTGGTGGAAGTTGCTAAACATCTTTAGTGACTCCTCTAAAGGTTCCAAATCCTAGTGTAAGGAGACCTTGATTTTAGGTGCTCCAAAGTTAGCTCATCTTTAGGTTTGTTAGAAATCTACTCTTAGTTTTCATCTAGGTTTGATTTTGATTTTAATGCATTATTAGGATACCATTTTCAATTTCAGTTTGCATATTGTTAAGCATAAAAAGAAAACTTGTAAAAAATAACCATACACCTTCCATTCATCTTGGTAGGAGAAGGTTGCATCTTTCCCTAAGCAAAAGAGTGAAAATTGAGACTTGTGGACTAGCTTGTTGGTTTCGGTTTTGGAATTGTAATTTGGTGTAGTTCATTAAAAGTTCAAGAGGTAAAAAAAAAGAGAAAAGAAAAAGAGTACAAAAGAAAAACAAAAGTAAGAAAGCCCTACATCTCAAAAATTAAGAAAAGGGTGTTAAAAGAAAAGTGTGAAAGTAGACCTCTTTAGCAAAAGTTTGAGAAGTTAGGCACCAACAACAAATAGTCATTTTTGAAATTCCAAAGCCATAAAAGAAAGTTTACTAGTTGATACATTACACTTTTTCAATTACACTTGCTTGCTTAGTAGTTGCAACTCTAGAGTTTATAAGTTTAGGTTGTAGTTAGCCTTTGTTCTTGCATTTTATTTTTGTTGCTTGTCTTGTTTTGTCCATCATCTTCATTTTTGAAATTCCATTAGTGTAGCTCTTATTCATTTGAACATTTATTGCTTTTTGTGTCTTGTCAAAATAAAAAAAAATCCAAAAACATGTCATTTGAGTAACTTTCGTCAAATTAGCCTTTTTAGTTTATCATTCATTCTTTCTTAAGCTTTGTCATCTTGAGTTTTTCTTTAATTCACAACTTCTTTGATAATTTCCTTCTCTATACCATTGAGGGTAGCATCTTAAGAACACTTGAGGTAAGAGTGTTAATTGCTTAAGTGAACTTGAACCAAAGAGAAATGGTAAGAATCGCGAGGACATACTTGAGAGAAACACTTGAGAGGTTTCAAATTCTTGTTTGATTTTCCATAACAATTTTTGTTTGGAAGCTTTATTTGTGTTGCTTTTTGCTAGGTAAGGAGGAGCTTCTATATTCAAGTGAAGATTTGAAGACCATTGTAAAGGAAGTAAAAGCCTTGTACTAGTAGAAACTTAGGAAAACATTTCAATTCTTAGAAAATTATAGTAGGTTTTTGTCTTGTATTTTTGGACACCCATTGGACATTGGACTTTGGACTCTTAATATTTCCCTCTAGTAATTTCATCTAGCTTTTAGTGACATGTGCATTTGTGTGTTTGTTAATTAGTTAGTTGGTTAAAACTAGAAGTTGTTAGTTAGTTACTAGTTATAACTAATAGTTGTTAGTTTGTTGGTTGTCATAACTAATTTGGTTAATTATTTAGTGGTTGGAACTAATTCTGGTTGGCATAACTAATCATAACCGAATTACTTAGTTGTCATAACCAATCCATAACTAAAATTAGTTGTTAGTTAGTGTTGTTAGATCTAGTTACAACTACCATAACTAAATAACTAATTCTAGTTAGGGTTTGTTAGGTGTTAGTTAGTTAGTTGAACTAATTTTTTGTTAGATAACTACTTCCTAACCAAATTTGTTAATCTTCTCTAGGGTTAGTTACTTGATTAGTTACAGCCTAGGAGTTACATAAACAACATAGGTAAAGACAACCTAGGTCTTGCATAACTAATCATAGTACTACAACCTAGGATCTAACCTAGTACAAGACAACTTAGGTACTTTTTCCCTATAGGATAGTAAACTAGTACTTGTATTTTAGGATTGTTATGTGTTTTCTTATACTTGCCTTGCATCAAGTATCCTCGACTAGATTGTTTACAACTTTGTTTCCATTGTCTCTAATTTCTTTGACAACCTTAAAAGATGTCTTCTAGTGATAGGGAGAACAAATCCATGCTTCATAACATAATGGATAGTTTAAATAACATCAACAATAGGTTAACTAACCTAGAGCATAATGAGAACCCTAGAACTAGACATAGAAATCAAAGAAATCAAAGACATAACAATAGTGATAGTGAGGATGAGCCTAGACATAGAAGACACCATGAACATAAAAGAGAAGACTTAGGTTTAAGAGAGGTAAAATTACAAATTCCCCCATTTAATGGCAAGAGTGATGTTGAAGCTTATCTACAATAGGAGATGAGAGCTGAGCAATTATTCAATTCTCAACAAATAAAAGAGGAAAAGAAAGTTAGGATTACCACTATCTCATTCCAAAATTATGCCTTAGTATGGTGGACTCAAATATGTAAGGAGAGAAAGAGAGATAATTTTCCACCAATAGATGATTGGGTAGATTTAAAAACCCTCCTAAGGAAAAGATATGTTCCTAATCATTATTAAGGGGAGCTATTAGCAAAGCCAAATAGACTCACCCAAGGCTTAAAAAGTGTAGAAGATTACTACAAAGCCTTAGAAATAACCATGATTAGGGCCAATCTAGAAGAAGATGAAGAAACCTTAATGCATAGATTCTTACATGGCCTCAATAGGAACATCAAAAATAAGGTAAAACTCCTTCCTCATGTTGATATACTACACCAATGCACTAAGGTAGAGAACCAATTTAAAGAGAAAGATTCCTATAGTGGGAAGTATAAAGCCTACAAGTCTAAGTGGGTAGGTCAAGAAAACAAGGGTAGGTTTGAGAGAAACCCTAGGGACAAGAAAGTGGGCACTTCTTCTTCCAAAATAACAAGTGAGTTGTATAAAAATGGCAAAGTCTTTAGGCACCAAAAAGATAAGCATGAACCCACATCAAAACCTCAATCCTCTAGATCATCTTTCATCAAGTGTTTTAAATGTCTTGGTAAAGATCACATTCCTTCCGACTGTCCAACAAAAAGAACTATGATTTTGAAAACTAATGGAACCTACTCAAGTCAATCAGAGTCTGATTCTGATAATCATACATCAAGTAGTGATTCCTATGGCAATGAGCATATACTAGGGGATGATGATGAGCTATACATGATTAGAAGATTACTTGGTAGCCATGTTAAGCTTGATAACACTACACAAAGAGAGAACATCTTTTATACAAGATGTTACATAAATGACAAACTATGTTCTCTCATTGTGGATAGTAGGAGTTGTGCAAATGTAGCAAACCAAACATTAATGCATAAGATGGACTTAGAGCTAATAGAACATCCTCAACCTTATAAGTTGCAATAGATTAATGAAAAAATGGAAATGTTAGTTAATAAGCAAATCTTAATCAACTTCACAATAGGCACATACAAAGATGAAGTCAAATATGATGTAGTACCTATGGAGGCAACTCATATCTTATTAGGAGGACCTTGGCAATTTGATAGGAAGGTCATTCATGAGGGGTTCACCAACACCCTCACTTTAAAATTAGATGGTAAGAAGATAGTTTTACACCCTCTAACTCCACAACAAGTAGCTAAAGATCAAATCCAAATGAAGCTTAAAAGAGATAGAGAGTTAGGATCTTCTTCATCTAGTGACTTAGAAAAACAAAAGAAAAACAAAAAAGACAATAAAAGGAAAAGAGTTGTGATTTATGATGACTCCAAAGGCAATCTCTTGGCCTTTAAATATGATATGAAACATGCTATATTTTCACAAAAAAAATGCTTGATCATGTATGCTAAAGATATCCCTAGCACTTCTTTGTGCTCAATGGGCTCTTCTCCTCCTCCTTTGTCCAAAGGGATTCAAAACATCTTAAATGAATTCAAAGACCTCTTCCCTAAGGATATCCCAAAAGGCTTACCTCCTATTAGGGGCATTGAGCATCAAATAGACTTAAACCCTGGTGCTAGTCTTCCAAATAGACCTGCATATAGGTGTAACCCTAAGGAAAACCTAGAAATAGAAAACCAAGTGAATGAACTACTATCTAAAGGTTGGGTTAGAGAGAGTTTAAACCCTTGTGCTTTACCCATTTTACTAGCTCCTAAGAAAGATGGTTCAGGGAGAATATGTACGGATTGTAGAGCCATAAACAACATAACCATCAAGTATAGGCATCCAATACCTAAACTTGATGATATGCTTGATGAACTTAGTGATTCTACTATATTTTCCAAGATTGATCTTAAAAGTGGCTATGACCAAATAAGAATCAAAGAAGGATATGAATGGAAAGCCGTTTTTAAAACCAAGCTTGGATTATATAAGTTGTTAGTTATGCCTTTTGGCTTGACTAATGCACCAAGTACTTTCATGAGACTCATAAATCGTGTTTTAAGGGAATTTATTAGGCATTTTGTTGTGGTCTACTTTGATGATATTCTTGTTTATTCAAAGACCATGACCTATCATGTAAACCATCTAAAACAAGTTATGCTTGCCTTAAGAACAAATAATCTCTATGCAAATTTTGAAAAATGTTCTTTTGGCATGGATAGCATTGTATTCCTTGGATTTGTAGTAAGTTCTAAGGGTGTTGAGGTAGATCACTCCAAAGTGAAGGCAATCCAAGATTGGCCAACACCTAAAAATATGAGTAAAGTAAGAAGTTTCCATGGTCTAGCAAGTTTTTATAGGAGATTTGTGAAAAATTTCTCTACTTTAGCATCCTCTTTAAATGAGTTAGTGAAAAGAATGTTCCTTTTGTGTGGGGGCCAAGGCAAGAGAAATCCTTTCTAGATCTCAAAAAGAAGCTCACTCATGCTCCAATTTTAGCACTGCCAAATTTTTCAAAAACTTTTGAGCTTGAGTGTGATGCTTCAAATGTAGGTATAGAGGCTATTTTATTGCAAGAAGATATATTGCTTTCTTCAGTGAAAGCTTAGTGGGGAAACCCTCAATTATCCCACATATGATAAAGAGTTCTATGCATTGATTAGAGCCCTTCAAACTTGGGAACATTACTTGATCCTAAAAGAGTTTGTCATCCATGGTGATCACCAATCACTAAAATTTATTAAAGGGCAACATAAGTTGAACAAAAGACATGCTAAATGGGTTGAGTTCTTGGAACAATTTCTATATGTCATCAAGTACAAAAATGGAAAATCTAATACTGTGGTTGATGATTTATCAAGAAGGTGAGATGCCCTAAATTTACGGGTAAATTTTTCATGATTTAAGATCATTAATTAATTAGATAATTAGAGTGGTGAGGCTTTAATCAACACCTGGATCTATGAAAAGCCACTCTCATATATGAGGATATGAGAGGGTAAATTAAAATGATTTCATGAGAAATTTCCAATTAAAAACAACAGAAGAAATGATTAATTTAATTGTTGCATGATTGAATTTAAAGGGAGAAGATTTCATGAGGTTCAAAGATCCATAATATGTCCAATCTAATTTTAAGATGATGCAAGGAGAAGTTTAATGCAACGGGAAATATAATCATTCAAGACAAAATAAATATGTGCATCAGGATGCCACTCGCTCAAGCGAGTACCACATTCGCTTGAGCGAGCTCGCGTAGGTACGCTTGAGCAAAAACAAGAAAGGCTGAGCGAGGGAGAGTTTTGAGCATTAGGGGGTCCCTTCGCTTGAGCGGACCCCATCTCGCCTGAGTGAGATTCGAAGGCCACACTTGGGCGAGCCAGCGAGACGCTTGAGCGAGAGAGAAGATTTGCCTCAGGAGCCAATCTCGCTTGAGTGAGTTCCATCTTGCTTGAGCGAGTTCCATCTTGCTTGAGCAAGAATGCTCCCGTAGCACCAGGGACTCACTACCCAATTTTTGCTTGGGCGAGGCAAGGCTCGCCTGGGCAAAAATCGTCCAGTGTCTATTTCCTCTTCTCCTCACTTGAGCGAGCCAAACCACCAAGACCATTTCGCCTGAGGGAAAATGGTCCAGTAACCAAATACTGATTCCAGACCAATCTCACTTGGGTGAGAACTGCATTTACTTGGGCGAATTTCGGCCAGTGGCCACACCCCTGTTTCACAAGGGTCTCGCTCGAGCGAGACTACCACTCGCTTGAGCGAGTTCTGCAGAACTCGTGTAGAAACGTGGATTTTACACAACTTAGCATCTCAATTCTCATCTCCTACCATTTTGACCCATCCTAATGCATTAGATGTACTGCATTATATAATTATGAGTCCTCCTAATTGTCCATACACTTCAAATTGAATTTCTTTCTCTCAATGCGTAGGATTTAAGCTCATTTCTACAAAACTTCATAAAATGCTAAAAGTTATGAAATACCTCATTCATTCATGAAATTAAACACCAACAAGCATTATAATTCATCGTATTACATCATTTGTGTCATTAATGAAAATTGGCCATGCACACTTAGGTCCAATTTTCCTAGATGACCCTTAAAATCATCAAATACAATCTAGATCACAAAATAAGCATACATACACCCTATATGCTATACAAAAATCTAGATTTTGCCGGCCAAGGCACTTCCTATACAACTATTTACCTCCTTCCTCAAAATGTACTTCAAAAGAGATTCACTCCTCCCATGAGTGACCTGCATCATAAATCTAAAAAGTGGACAACATGGGAGAACGAGTCATACATTCTAAAATAATGAATATGAATACCATGTGATTATGTACATATGCATCAAACATGTATACTTTGTATACACACATCATTCACCATCTCAATCCTTATCATAATACTATCATAAGTATATCACATACGACATTATGGACCAAGCAAGGTATACAAGCATATGCATAATCAAATCCTGCAACATTTGGACTATCACATAATATATCACTATACTCAAATTATTTTTAGTATTCATATCTTTATGTTGTCTTAACATATTGTATCATCCTCAATACATCCATCATCATAACTCATCTCCTTTGGCATACTTCCTTATTATATGCAAATGCTCTTAAGCTAATGCATATGTACAATGGAATATTTCAACAATTGTTGATCTGACTGTGGGAAAATAACACCGATTGTGGGACTCAAGTATGATTATCTAACCATACCCCTACCGCAGTAGTAAAATGTGTACACTTATTCTTAATTTTCATGCATTTCACCAATTATTTTACTGGTACCAAAACCGCATCACCCGTCTTGCAACACCTGGTCACTTTCACCATGACCGCGGTATACAACATCTTCGACATATGGTGTTGTAGGCCAACCATGAGTCATATCATGGCAGCTGTGATCCCAAGGACCACTGGGGACACCTGCTCATCAAGAGCCACCCCCCACAAGGGTCAACCACATGCAACTCCCCGTAGCACAACATGGGCATCTTTTGACTTACACACCGAGTCACAGGGGAAATATAAATTGCTCGTGCACAGAGCCGCCCTCCTACAGGACCAACTGAGGGAATCCCCTAAAATTCCAACACCGACAGCTATACAGTATACCATGGATGCAAATGCCAATTATACGTATTTCTCACTCTATGCATCCTATACATGCCACTCATCAACATCATCATCAACACCATCACCAACATCACCACAAGGTTTTTAGTGGATTTATTATTGTTGGTTATTATCATTTGTTTAAGCTCTTATGTGGCATCCTCATTATTGTTTCATTCATATCATTCAATTCCATCATTATGTTTAACAACCACAAATCAACATTACCACTCAAACAAGGCTAACATGCATATTGTCACATATGACAATCAAACACTACTCAACTCATGCATTTAGAATTTATAGACTCCTCTCCTACCTCAAGAGAAGAATTCTGATGGATACGACGTACCCGCCTCATCGTTGAAATAGGTCCTACATTAACATACATGTAAAACCTCAATCAATCAACTATTTAAAACACAAATTCAATTCTAATTTAATCATCATTATATCTACCATTTCATAACATGTACAAGACATGTTATAGACATCATTTTCCATCATTTGTTAGGCTTCGGGAATTCCTTCCTTTCAAGCCACATTCATTAAATTCAAGGACTACCAACAACAATAGCCCAACATCCACAAAATACTACACCAACCAATACTCATACACCCAGTGGCTTGTATTTGCTCTTAATCACACTATCCAACCAATATTGATAACTTTCCCCAATTCTTAAAAGCTAGGGTTTCTTTAAAACCCAACAACACTCATCAAAGCATCATTAATCTTTATCACCTTCCAACCATAAATGCACCTCCATCATTAACCCCTCATAAATATTCACATTTATGGTAACCCACTCTAGGGTTCAAGCATTAAATACCCATAGTAAATACTCATTCACATGTATGGCTCCCCCAAAGCATAATAACACATATACATGGCAAAAACCTCACAAAATGGTGAGTATATCTTACTTCACACCCAAAAATGAAATGGGTTCAAGAAGGGGGGAGGCTAAAGAAAATGGAGAAGAAGAGGAAGAAGAATTCAGCTTCAATGGCCTCCCTCCAAGCTTCTTGAAAAACGAAAATGAGAGGGGAAAAAGATCACCACTTGGCTAGGGTTTTTGGAAGAAGAAGATAAGAGATGAAGAAGGAGTAGAGAAGAAGGACCAATGGGTTTGCCAAGGGGAACAAGAGACAACGAGAGTTTAAGAAGAGAAATTGGGTTTTTGCTTTATTTTTAATTCTATTCATTAAAACTTCATCGCTTTATGACCAATAGGATCTCTATTTGGGCTCAATACTTTATCTAAAAATTATTCCAAGTATATATTCGGACTCCCAATATTATTCTCAACAGCCCTGACCAATATCATCTCAATCAGAGATACTTGGTATGACACTCACATTTCAATCGGGTCAGTTTTCAGCTTATCTGGTCTCCATAAATCACCAACAGTCCCCAAGAATCTTAGTTTAATTATTTCTAATATTTTGGGACATTAATTATTCCACAAACAATTACTCAATAATTATTTTCTTAATTAATCCTCTATTTTGAAATTTTGGGATGTTACAGAAGGCACTCTTTACTTGCCTCTCTTGGAGCCAAGATTATTGGACTTGATGAGATCAGGACTTTGTATCCAAGTGATCTTGATTTTTCAACCATTTTCAACTCATCTTCCACTTCTTCATCTTATAAAGGCTTCTACATTCTAGATGGCTATCTTTTTAAAGCCAATAAGCTTTGCATTCCTAGGAGCTCTTTAAGAGATCTTCTACTTAGAGAAAGCCATGAGGGAGGCTTGATGGGCCATTTTGGAAGAGACAAAACATTAGCCATTTTACATGAACACTTCTATTGGCCTAAAATGAAAAAAAGATGTACAAAAACTTTGCGCTAGGTGTATAGTATATAGGAAAGCTAAATCTAAACTTTCACCTAGTGGTTTGTATACTTCCTTGCCTACACCTAGTGCACCTTGGATTGATATATCTATAGATTTTGTGTTAGGCTTGCCTAGGACCCAAAGGGGAATGGATTCTATCTTTGTAGTGGTGGATAGGTTTAGTAAGATGGCTCACTTTATCCCTTGTCATAAGGTAGATGATGCTAGTCATATTGCTAAACTCTTCTTGTAAGACTTCATGGTGTTCCTAAAACTATCATTTCTGATAGGGACACCAAATTCCTAAGCCATTTTTGGAAAACTCTTTGGTCAAGGCTAGGAACAAAGCTTCTTTTTTCTACCACCTGTCATCCTCAAACGGATGGGCAAACTGAGATAGTAAACAGAACCCTTTCTCAACTTCTTAGGGTCTTAGTGCATAAAAATGTTAAATCTTGGGATGAGTGTTTACCCCACATTGAATTTGCTTATAATGGGAGCTTATTAAAAAAGTGATTATAAAAAAGCGCTTCTTTTATAATCACTTTTTTAATAAGCAAATCAGAGTTGCTTCTTAAAATAAGCTAAAATTAGCTTATTTTCAGCTTCTGCTTATTTTGAAACTTTAAACAAACACGTCAAAATTTAAAATAAGTATTTTTTTTATTAAAAAAGCACTTATCTCTTAAAATAAGTTTAAACAAATGAGCCCAATAGGGTACAATACTCCATAACTAAGCATAGCCCTTTTGAAGTTGTATATGATTTTAACCCTCTCACCCTTTTGGACCTGTTGCCTATTAATGTTTTTGACTCTGTCCTTCACATGGATGGAGAGGCAAAGGCCAAATTTACCAAATATTTTCATGAGAAGGGTAAAAACCAAATACAAGCTAAAAATGAACACTATGCTCATTGTACTAATAAGAAAAGAAATGAGTCACCTTTGAGGTTGGAGATTAGGTTTGGCTACATCTAAGAAAGGAAAGATTTCCAAACTTGAGAAAATCCAAACTCGACCCTAGAGGTGATGGCCCTTTCCAAATACTTAAGAAAATAGGAAATAATGCCTATGTCCTTGATTTGCCAGGAGACTATGGTGTGAGTGCTTCATTTAATGTATCTGACTTATCTCCTTTTGACATAGATAAAGAGGATGATGCCTTAGATTTAAGGACAAATCCTTTCGAAGAGGGGGAGCATAATGAGGATACACCAAGGGAGGACCCTCACACTACCTTAGACAAAAGGACTAGAGGCTTACAAGGGTCCCCTCACAAGGGCCAAGACCAAGAAAGCCAAAGAGAGCATCCACAAAGCCTTATCTTCCTTCTTCTCTTTTCTTAGTGGGCCCAAGTCCAAGGGAGATACCATGAGGATCTACTTGTACTCATCTTGTAAAATAAGTCCTAATTAGATTCTCTAGTCATTTAGGTTTTATTTGGGCCTTACAAGGTCAAATGGGCCACTTTAGGGCCATGTACTCTCATTTTGGGTCATGTATAGGCCATACCTTTCTCTTTTAGCATAATTGGGCCTAGGAAGCATGAAGAATCCCATTAAGAGTCCACTTGGCCGAATTCCCAAGAGGCCTATATAAGGAGCTCTCCTTTGTAAAAACCACACATAATATTCATTTTGAGATTTTCAATCACTTGAGTGAGATTTTAGTGAGAGACTATCTTCCTTCGCTCTAGGCTAGAGTGATTTTTTGCAAGCTCTTATCCATGAAGGTCCTCTCCCTTCTTGGTGGCGAGTCAAGGGAGTTATCTCCTCTAGGAGTGGCCTCCCATTCAACCATTCCCATTCCACTTTCCATCTTCCTCCTTCCATTTCATCTTTTCCCTTTTTCCTTTCTCCAATTTCGTCCAAGTCTTCGAGTCTTTGGGTCTTGTATGGTTTCGGTTTCTACCTTGAAGAAGCATTCGTCCATGGCAATTGAAGGCTAGAAGAAGGAAAAGATCCTAGATCCCTCCCTTCCAAAGGAGTCTTGAAGTTTCTCCTACATCACTCTTTCTTTGGAGAAATCTGATAAAACTTCAGAGACAACCTTACAATATCTTTCTAAGCATGACTGCATAAAATATGCAAAAATTCAACCCATCTATTTTGTCATAACTTTGTGGGCAATAGCCTTCAAATTTGGCTAAATATTCATCATTGGAGAAAATATGCCCAATCCCTTGGAGAAATTTGTTGAAACTTCAGGGACATCCTTACAATACCTTTCCTATCAAGACCATAAAAAATCAATCATAAATTCAACCGCCTGATTTTTTCATATTTTCGTGTGCCTTCAAATTTGGGAAAAAAATTCATCGTTTGAGAAAATCTGCCCCTTCCCTTGGAAAAACCTAATGAAACTTCAGGAACAACCTTACAATGCCATTCTAAGCATAGTAGCAAAAAATCATTCAAAATTTCAACCACTCAATTTTGTCATACTTTCGTGGACTAGCCTTCAAATTTGGGAAAAAAACTTATCATTTGAGAAAATCTACCCATTTTGTTGGAGAAATCCGATGAAACTTTAGAGATAACCTTACAATTCCTTTTTAATGACGACCACAAAAAATTATGCAATAATTCAACCGCTCAATTTTGTCTTATTTCGCCTTTTAATTTGGCTAAACATTCATCGTTGTAGAAAATCTAGCTATTCCCTTGAGAAATCTGATGAAACTTCAGGGACAATCTTACTATGCCTTTCTAAGCATGACCGTAACAAATCATATAAAAATTCAACTACTCGGTGTTGTCATATTTTCGTGGGCATAGCCTTTAAATTTTGCTAAAAATTCATCATTGGAGAAAATTTACCCTTTCCCTTGGAGAAATCTAATAAAACTTTACGAACAACCTTACAATGCCTTTCTAAGCACGACCGTAAAAAATATACAAAAATTCAACCTTCTGATTTTTTTATATTTTCGTGGGCATAGCCTTCAAATTTGGGAAAAATTCATCGTTTGAGAAAATTTACCCCTTTCCTTAGAGAAATCTAATGAAACTTCACAGACAACCTTACAATGTCATTCTAAGCACGGCTATAAAAAAAGTCAAAATTTCAACTGCTCGATCTTGTCATGTTTTCATGGGCATTATAGCTTCAAGTTTAGGAAAAAATTCATCGTTGGAGAAAATTTGCCCATTCCCTTAGAGAAATTTGATGAAACTTCAAGGATAACCTTACAATGCCTTTGTAATCACGGCCACAAAAAATCATGCAAAAATTCAACCGCTTGGTTTTTCATAGGTTCGTGGGCATTAGCCTTCTAGTTTGGCTAAGAATTCATCCTTGGAGAAAATCTACCCCTTCCCCTGGAAAAATCTGATGAAACTTCGGGGACAACCTTACAATGCCTTTCTATGCATGGCCGCATAAAATCATGCAAAAATTCAACCGCTTAGTTTTTTCATAATTTCGTGAGCATTAAACCTTTAAATTTGTTAATAATTTATCGTTGAAGAAAATCTGCCACTTCCCTTGGAGAAAACTGATAAAATTTCAGGAACAACCTTATAATGTCATTCTAAGCATGGTCACAAAAAATCATGCAAAAATTCAATCGCTCGATTTTATCGTATTTTTGTGGGTAGCCTTCAAATTTGGCTAAAAATTCATCATTGGAGAAAAATCTGCCCCATCCTTTTGTGAAATCTGATAAAACTTCAGGGACAATCTTACAATACCTTTCTTATCACGGTCGTAAAAAATATGCAAAATTCAGTCGTACGATTTTTTTATTTTCATGGGCATTAGCCTTCAAATTTGGGAAAAAATTCATCGTTGGAGAAAATTTGCCTATTCCCTTGGAGAAATCAGATGAAACTTCAAGGTCAACCTTACAATACCATTATAAGCACGACCACAAAAAAATTATTCAAAATTTTAATCGATCAGTTTTGTATTATTTTTGTGGGCATTAGCCTTCAAATTCGGAAAAAAATTCATCGTTAGAGAAAATCTGTACATTCCCTTGGAGAAATATAATGAAACTCCATGGATAACCGTACAATGTCTCTCTAATCACGGTCGTAAAAAATATTTTAGTGACAAAATGATTTTTTCTAATTTTGATAGGCTTATATCATATAATAATTAGATTAGTATTATAGTTTAATGGTTATTAATTATATTAGCATTATAGTTTATATTTAACATTTTATATTTCAAGTGGTATATGTGGGATTCCCTAACAATATCTTATGTTTTAATCTTATGGATGAATAACATTCTCATTGAAAAAGTTAGCTTTATCATAATGTGAATATTCTGGTTCAAACAAATAGAATTACCTCTGAAAGAGGACGTCTAAGGTTAAACCAAAAAAATATTGGCCATAATGTTTAGTCTAACTTTCTATCATAAAATTATTATCTTTTACATTTGGTGAAAAATAAAAAATATCAAGTATCTTCTCTATTTGTGTTCTCTCCCCCATTCCTCCCCTTCCTAGATTCTCTTCCTTTCCCTAATAATTTAGGGTAAATATAGCCTTTGGTCCTCTATTTTGCACAAAAGTGTTAAGTGGGTCTTCTAAGTTATTTTCCACTTTGGTCCTCTATATGGATTAAAATATTCTAATTTGATCCTTCCGTCAAGTGGATAGTAACGTCGTGTGTTTTATGCACCTAATCTTCATTCTCTCTCTTTTCCCCTCCTACAATTGCCATTCTTAGATTCGAGATTTGAGAAGATGAGGCATTGCTACTGACTCTTTATCTTCTTCCTTCACTGTTAAGTAACGTATCAGGTTTTTGAACCTTCTTGGAGGGGTTCAGGTTCATTGCAATGTTTTCAAAGATGGGCACCAATCAGATACCCTTTTATATCGAATGCCTTGAGCCATGTCAATAAGGCTCTACGGGAGGGATCAAATAAGGTTTCGTAGGCCTCCTACACCTGAATAAACCTCTTTGTGTACTGCTCGACCCAACCCGGTGGAGACACATCTGGGTGGTACATTCGGGCGAGTTGCTTGTAGGCGTTCTTAATCTCCAGTAACGATGGAACACTTGCCCATGTACTTTTGTTAATATAAATATAATATTATTCTTCAATCTTGTCATCACATATCAAAGTTTCTTTCAATATTAAGTAAGATATAATATTTTACTCTTCCCAATCTTTTTGGACCATCACTGGATAAGAATTAGAAGGGTAACAATTTGTTTAGCTGGGGCTAGAGAGTTGTGAGAGGGACTTGTTAATAAGGAAATGGAATAGAGGAACTTGAGGGGAAGGAAGAGAGGAGAGAAATTTTATTTATCTTACAATAATTTAAAATTTTTTAGTTTATTTTTATTATAATTTTAAAATTTATCCATAAAAATTGTATATATAATACTCTCAACAGTCCTAGTTATAGATAATTAAAAAATTGACTAAAAGTTGTTACTTATATTAATGTTACTGAGATATATCTTATGAGAAAAGTCCTCTTATATGAGAGTGCGAGGGGTAAATCTAAGCCGTATAACCATACATGGGTGATTGACATTAAAAGTTTTTAAAAGTCACATGATCACTTAAAATGTCACATGACTTTTTAAAAACTCACATGGTTAATCTTAACCATCAATTATATGGCTGTATGGCCCAGATTCGTTCATCTCACTCTTACATAAAAGAACTTTTCTCATATAATACATCCTCTGTTATTAAATATTTGATATATAAAACATTAAAAAAAATATTTTTACTTATATTTTAAAAAAACTTTCAAAACTTATTTAGAACTAATACGGAAGACAATTTTATTTATCAATACATGTTTATATGAATATTATATACTAGCAATAATGAATAATGACATAAATTATGTAAAAAATAAATTTTTGAAAATTAAAAGACTAAATCAAATATAACTGTAATTATAGAGATAAAAAAATGTATTTTTTTTTTTAAATATTGATGCAATACATCAAAAGCTTGGAAATGATGAAAAAAAGACACAACCAGAAGAGGAGGAGATGAAAGTGGACTTTTCTTTCGAAATGAGATAATATAGCAGAGAAAACAATCATAAATGTAAGACCAAGAGGGCTCAGTGGCATGACTAGCTATTTTAATCGCAGGAAGTGGGGAATATGTTAATCTTTTAGGCAACATTTTGATGTAACTATTGTCCTAGGAGGATGCCAATATGAAATGCTTCTGTGGGGGCCTGGCCTCAACAGTAAAACATGTTTCAGACATGTCTCCACACAGAAAAAAATACATAATTGTATAAAAAATAGCAACCTCAAGTCCTCAAATGTAATTTTATTATTGTACTACTATATGTCTGTGTATGAATAATTATGTCTGCAAAGTCAAATTTAAGATAAAATCAGTAAAACAAAATGAAAGGATTCGGAGAGGTAAGTAAAAGATGTGTTAGAAATTAGAAAGGCTATTTTCTCCCTTGTCCTCCTAAGTCTATCTAATCCCTCACCATTTTTCTTTAACAGGTCTCGTTAACTAGTAATATAAAAAGTTCTTATTAAAAATACTGGTGATGGAAATGTATTAAAATCACTATGTGAGTTTATTAATAGTAATTTGTTATTATTCTTTTAATCAATGTCAAAAAAATATAGAAAGAGGAAAAAGCTTTTTAACATGTGACTTATATATGTTTCATAATTCATATGCACGAGCATTGCATCACAGTGGTAGTTTTGCAGTTGGATGATCCCTATCAGTAGGAAATCATGATTTTCTCTCCGTCTCTCCCAGTGTATATACGATCAGAGTTTAATTTTAATGTACGGTAGACATAAAGATTTTTATATGAGTTCAAAGTAATTATATGGATTAAATTACTTGACAAGATTATAATTATTTTTTCTTGCCATGGTTTAATTTATAGCTTGCAGCTACCAAATTTCAAATGGTTAACCAACCAAAACTAAGGAAAGTAATAGAGTGAGCATGTAAGATAAGATGGCTCCCATTCCCTGTACCACATTTTGATACAACTATTTACAGTAAGTGAGTGTATAAGCTGAAAATTTGATAGGTTTATATATAGAATATTAGTTATAGTAGGAGGTGGTGGTGTTATGGAATATTGTCATCTGCAGAGTATGGATTGTTTTCCTTAGGGGAAGGAGCATAGCGTGTGGACCAAAAGAGATAATTGAAGAAGTTGAGGAAACTTAAGGCAGCCAATAACCAATAGAAGAGATCAAGCCTGTCTTGGTTGAGATCGTTGTTATGAAGCCAACCACCATTTGAAGAAGAACTTGAAGTGATCTTATTGATGAGAGAAACCAGTAGAGTGCTCAAATAAAAGCCAAATGAGTAGGAGCAGTATGTGATGGCTGTGAAGAATGATTGCATCCCTTTCAAGGGCTGTTTGTAGAAGAACTCAATCAGCCCAACGGCTGTAAACATCTCTGACAACCCAAAGATTAAGTATTGTGGGGTTATCCAGAAAATTGACAATGTTTCGCTCAGGTTCACAGCTGCATCCCTTCTCTTTTTCTCCAATACAGCAGCTGATACCATAGAAAAAGTAGCTAGGAAGAGCCCAAAACCTATTCTCCTCAAAGGTTGGATTCCAGACTCATGGCCTGTGAATTTTCTGGCAAATGGGACAAAGAAGGTATCATAGAGAGGGACTAAAATGATGAGCAAAATGTAAGGAATGGACTGAAGGGATGCAGGAGGGATGTTAAAGGATTTTGTGAGATGGGTGTCCATGGCTCTCCCTTGTTGGACTGAGAATGTCTGCAGTTGTGCTAAGATTGTGTTGAAAATGATGGTGCATGAGAATATGGGAATCACTGACAGCAATATCTTCACTTCCTCAACCTGCCTTACACTGCATAATCTCCATGGGCTTTCCTTTCTGTTACTCTCCTCGTCCACTCTGATGCAAGCCTTATCCAAGAACCTGATCAAATCAAATCAAATCATATACACTTTGCATCATATTGCAACAAGAATGTTCGCATAATTAAAATCCACCAGACAAGCAATATTAGAAAGAAAGTACCTGAACTTATCAGTATGGAGAAGAGCAGTATTGTTTTGGCTTCCATAAAGCAATTGTGGATTAGAGGGACAAGTCAGCTTCCTTTTCAAGATTGCAGCCACAATAACCTAACACGCGATCAAGTTAACTCGATTAATGTTTTAGTTTAGAGTTGAAACATATTATCCACAGACATGATAAAAGTTTTTACACTTTCCCCGTACACGCACAACTCAGCAAGCACAAGCTTACCCAAGAATATACAACAGCACATGTTACAAAGATTCTGAAAATCAAAATAGCGATTTTTGTTCCATGCACTTGTATAATTTACATGATCGAACCTACTTAAGGATAAGGCTGTTATGTGCTGTCACTGTATTCTTAGATCATACCCATATAACCAAGTTAAAGAAAACATTTTCATTTCTAGATAACTGGCTCTGTCTAAAATGCAGTCAATGCGTGAAATCTAACCATTGAATTAATAGAATCAGATGATTATTAGCTCTATATATATCATAATGTTAATCATAGACACATAAATGGATGAGATGTTGTAAGGAAATTAGACGAGTAGTAAAAGTTTGAAGATTGGTACTTGGGCAATGGGGGTTAAAATGCTGCCTTGTGGGGGCTTGTTTCTGTAATATAGAGTGCCACAGATCAAGCTTAGTAATCCCATTGCCATTGCAGCTGCAGATACCCCGAAACCAACGTCCATTCCGGAATGAGTTTGAACCCAAACAAGAATTGTGAGGCCAACAAGTTCACCCATAGAGAATGCAAAATATGCTGCATTGAAATAAGTAGACAGCTTCTTTAACTGGTGGGGGTTATCTTGATCGAACTGATCTCCTCCATATGCAACCATGTTTGGCTTCACACAGCCACTCCCTAAAGCCACCAAGTAGAGCGCTACGAAGAATATCACGGCCTTGAAGCCCTTTGCTTCTATGCACTGCTGTCCATCATTGCATGCCGGTGGTTTCAACTGAGGAACATGAGCTTGGACTGATAGCAATATGAAACCCTGTGAGTAAGAACCAGAGATCAATATAAAATTACATTAGGAACAAACATTGTTATTAAAACAAACATATTATATATATATATATATATATATATATATATATATATATATGTCTTTATGGCACTCTGTCTCCCTCTCTCACACATATTATATAATGGGCCAGACAATATAGTTCCAAACTAAAAAAACACAGCTTGTTAATAGTAGAGAGGGAGAGAGAGAGAGAGAGAGAGAGAGAGAGAGAGAGAGAGAGAGAGAGAGAGAGAGAGTTTACAGAAAGTTCGACAAAACCAAAGATGAGGATGGTCCAGAAGCTGCCAAGGTAAGAGTCAGAGAGATAGCCACCAAGGAGGGCCAAGAGAAAGATGGTGCCGACAAAGTTGGTGACTACGTTGGCAGAGTTGGACAGAGAGAAGTGCATCTCATTGATGACATAAGTTATGAGATTGTTTCCCACTGCTGCTATTGCCATTATCTCAAATGCTTGAAGACCTGAAAATTTGTATTGAATAATCGAAGCATGCATTGGAGAATAAGAAATAAGAAATAAGAATAGAGACGGTACCTACCAAGAACGAAAGAAGCAGGAAGCATTCCACCGTGCTTAGAGGGGTTGGAGGGTCTGCCTCTCCAGTCAAGAGTGAGAGTGGCAGAGGAAGATTCAAGCTTATGAGGACTCTCAATCTCCATTGTTGACAGACACCACACCACACCACACTACTCCGTAACAATGTGTTTTATAGTGGTTCGGGCCAATGGAAATGTAATATACACGCACTTTGATTCTGACCCAAATATTCTTGTGGGACATATATTATTTCAACATTTTTCTCCACTGTCAAAACCAACTTCAAACATACCAAAATATTCATTCTACCAATTATTTCACCATTGATTTTATTTACACTTTATTATTTTACTACCTCGTCCTTGAATATTAGAATGCTCTTATTTGTTCCATACTTTATCAAACTTTCAATTTATAGTAAACAATATATATTTTTTAAGATAAATTCAATGAAGTTAATTATTTTATTAATATTAAGTAAATATTTAAAAAGTTAAATAGATTAGTATTTTTCAATAAAGATTGATTATATTGAACTTGTGTATTTAGATATTTGAATTTAAATTCCATTAAATAATAATTTTATTGATAAATAATTTATAAATATTTTTATAAGTCGTCATTAAATCTTTAAATATGTGCCGTAGTAGTTTTCGTTAGCCTAATCATTAAAGGGGATTCAAGTAATAAAATGACAATCACTTAATTTTTAAATGACCAAAAGGTTTTCTCAATATGTGATGATAAGACAGTATCCATCATGTACTCTTTAATTAATATTAATTCATCTGGTCTTTTTTAGACAGTATCCGTTCTTTTTTATTTTTTATAATTAATAACCATAATTTTTAACCTAAAAAATAAGTCAAAAATAACCTTAGTTGGTATAATATAAGAAATATTTTGTGGGAATATTATGTTAAAGTTAATTAATAGGGGCGAAAATATAACATACCGTTAACAAAGAATTTATATCTTGATCCATTTAAAATTATATTTGGTTTAACCTCTTTAATAAAAAGTCCGAGTTTAAGCATTTCAAAAAATCTCTTTAAATAAAAATGTTGGACTTAGACCTTTTAAAATATTTATTAGATATGATAAATCGACCTATTTATTTACATATATAAAAACAAAAGTTATAATAAGTATTAAATTAATCATATACTATTTTATTGATATATTAATATTTCTCATTAAAATAATATGGCTCTATGTAATAATTAAATATCTTATCAACTTAGCATTTATATTTATTATTTTTATTTTATATAGTAACTAACTAATTACGTTGTGTTATTATTCTATATTATTTCCTTGTCATCTACGAGTAGATTAATGTCATTTTGTCTACTAACAAAAAAAAGATATTGTTTTCTATCGTCATGTTAGTTAAAAATATGTTATAATTTGAAAGATTAAACTATACAACTAAAATGATTTAAACTTTTGAGTGTTTTTTGTCTTGACATATTTAAAAGGTTAAAATATTTTTTTCAGCCCTCTTAAAGTTTAGGATTTAGGAAAAAATCCTACAAAAATTTACCCTAAACTTTTGGCCCTTAAAAAAATTTACGGTTTATAAAATTAAGGAAATGTTAGCTTTGACGGTTAACTGATGAGGTGATGTGCCACCTCATCAGTGCCACGTAGTTGACACGTGACATTTTTAAAAAAATAAAAAATAAAAAATAAAAAATCCACATCATTATTTATAATAATTTATTTAAAAATAATTTTTTCCTTCTTTTTCTCTCTTTAAATCTCTAACCAGATCCCTAACTCAACAAGACCACCTTTCTCCTTGTTCCTCTCTCCACCCCCTCTGCAAAATCACTTTCTTCATAACTTTGAAACTCACCCTATTATTTATAAATGGTGTCTGGGTCAAGTATTTGCGCGAAGAGAGTGGTAGTGGATGCTCGGCTCCACATGCTTAGAAGGGTAGTTTCGATCGTAGCGAAGGAACTCCTCAATGGTCAGAAAGTGGCGGTGGTGAGGTGTGAGGAGATTTGCATTTCTGGCGGTCTCGTTAGGTGAAAAATGAAGTACATGTGTTTCCTGCATAAGCACATGAACACCAAACCTTCTCATGGTCCCATTCACTTCCGTGCCCTCTCTAAGCTCTTCTGGCACACCTTTCGTGGAATGATACCGCATAAGACCAAGCGTGAGGAAGCAACTCTTGCTCGATTGAAGGTTTTTGAAGGCATCCCTGCACCATATGACAAAACAAAGAGGATGGTTGTCCCTGATGCTCTCAAGGTTTTGAGGCTTCAGAAGGGACACAAATTCTGTCTTTTAGGCAAATTGTCATCTGAGGTTAGAGAAGAAGAGGAAGGAAAAAACACAATTAGTTTATGAGAGAAAGAAGCATCTTAACAAATTAAAGGTGAAAGCTGAGAAGGTTGTAGATGATAGGCTTGGTTCCCAAATTGAAATCCTTTCTACTATTAAGTATTGAGTTGTCTCTGTGTTTTGAGGTGTATACCAAATTGGACTTCATTTCAATTCTGTTGGTGCTTATGTGTTATTGGACTCTAGATGTTATAATCTTTGAAGTTATTTTATTTGTTTTGTGATTCCAAAAACTCATTACCCTTTTCTTTTTTCTTATTCAAATTAGTCTAGAATACCAAAGGCCCTATTACTAGTTATTACAAACTAGAGAATATAGATTGATGTTGCTGAGCTACGAGCTACACTTTTTGCCAAAAAAATAGAATTGTTCATGATTTTGCACTTGTCTTTCTTGGCAATTTGCACCTTGTACCCCCTTCAAAATTTACATAAATATGACCAACTTAATGTTGCTTGCTTAAAAAAAAGAAAAATAGTAATTTCATTTAACAGATTACATTCTTGTAATTATTCCTTTTTTATGTTAGGCATATGCATGGGGTTTCAACATAAGAAATTGGCATAAGCACTTAAATCAACTGACGCGGCCATAAATTTTCCAACAGCTAGCATTATCTATAGGATATTGACCACGGTTGAAGAAAAGAAGTATTGCCTGGACAAATGCAAATGATAAAGGCGAGGTGCTGTCTTCTTTAATCTTCTTGATGTCTAAAATACCCTTCTCTCCCGGCTACGAATTCTCCAATCTAGTCGTCGACGATGGGATTAAGGTTTTTGAAAGTCGTTCGCTCTCAAAACATGTTCAAGGTCAATGTTGGTGGAAAACGATAGATGTAGGAAGAGAAAGAGAAAGAGGTAAAAGAGAAGAAGAATGAGGACGTAGATTTAGAGAATGGGCAAGAATTCAATAAAGGTGTTGATTTGTAATTTAGGGATCTAGTTAGGGATTCAAAGAGACAAAGTGAGAGAAATGACGGGAAGAAGATGGAAGAGGGAAAAAATTATTTTTAAAAAAAAATTATTGTAAATAATAATGTAGATTTTTTATTTTTATATTTTAAAAAATGCCACGTGTCAACTATATGGCACTGATCAGGTGGCATAGACGTTAGCCACCTCATCAGTTAACAACCAAGGCTAACGTTTCCTTAATTTCATAAACCCTAAAATTTTTTAAGGGCCAAAAGTTTAGGGTAAATTTTTAAGGGGATTTTTCCTAAACCCTAGACTCTAAGAGGATTGAAAAGGTATTTTAACCTATTTAAAATTAGATCTATTTAAAAAATATTTTAATCTATTTAAAAGTCATATTCAAAATTAGATTTTTAAATAGATTGATAGGTCATACGGACTTTTAGAAAGGTCATGTCAAACATAAAAAGCAGCCTGTAATGCTAGACTTAAGCCTTAAATTTTTTAAATAGGTCACATTTATTTAAGTAAAGTTCGTCTGATCTGAGCTATTCTCATCCTTGATTATTGGGTTGGAATGAAGTGTGATACTTTAAAAAGTTTTTGGTGAAATGTAATATCACCCAATGGTTTCCATAATTTATCCTTTATATTATAATGGTAATTTGAAGAAGGTACAATGTGTCATGAATGATGACCAATTTTCTCATGTTTTGAAATAATTCTGTTAGATCCAAGTCTGAATGAAAGACTAAAAAGTCTGAACCCCTGGTATTTGTTAATAACACCCCTTGAGACTCTTAGTTAAATAAAGTCTATCTGTGTGTTTACTAACATGGTTCAACGAGTGTTTTAGGAAAAGTCCGAAGTGCACCTATTGAAGGAAAGATAGGGAGTCCATCGAAGACAAGTTTGTTCAACCATTAAAGAAGCTTATCAAATCATTGAGAAGAAAAGTCTGAATGCACAATCAAGCCTTGGAGTATCATCCTTCTCAAAGAATGTTCTCATAAAAGCAATTATCCCTTTCCATGAAAGTGCCAACAACAGCATGATTGTCTCAAACCTGCACCATTCACCAAAATAGAAAAGAAACAAAAAGCTAAGGATCTTATGCGTAGTAAACTAATAAGATGCCTCACATATCTCAAAGCATCAGAAAAAGATGAAACTGTGGCAGTACAAAAGCCTAAGGTCAACCTCTACAGTAGTGTACCCTTTGGCTTGAAATGGCTAAGTAGATAGGTATCTTTTAATATGGATTATCAAAGTGAACCATTTTAGTATAAGCTCTGAAGCACGCCTGATTCAGACCTTACCACTGCATACTTCTTCAAAGTCAAAAATGATCAATGGTCATATCTTCTTCAACGACTGATCAACAGCTATTTCAACATCCTTATATATATGAGAAGATCAGAAACTTTGAATTGGTTGTTGGATTCCATGAACGTGAACATAAATGAAAAGTGCTAGTCTGCAAAACTCTTAAGTTTCATTTTCTATTCTTGTCTCATAAGCAAAAGTCTTTTTTGTTGTTCTGCCCCTAACAGGCCTTGGCTTCTTGCTTATCATAACTTAGCATATTCTTTGTTTCAATCATAAATATCTATGCACGCTGAGTTATCTTTGTAATACAACACTATTTTACCACTTACTCTTTGTGTAACAAGTCTAGTGTGTTCACCAACCCTTAGATTAAGTGGGAAACACTTTGTGGCCTGAATAGGCTTTTGAAAGAATACTTGGGACTGGGACTAGAGTGGCTTGATTGAAAGAATACTTGGGTTAAGCCAGAAGTATCTGAAGTCAACAATACTTGAAGCACGAGCTGTACTTGTTGTGTAAAAGGTGTTTTTACATAGTAAAAATCCTTCAAGTCTGAAGGTACTGGACATAACTTCTGCTTTGGAAGTAAAACAATATAAATCTGTTGTGTTATATTCTCTTTACCCTTATCTCTCCAAAGTATGTTCAAAACGCTTATTTAGACCATCTTTTAAAAGACTGCGTAAAAAATAGTTAGGACTTATTGAACCCTCCCTTCTAAGTTTGACTCTGAACCATTAATTGGTATTAAAGCTTGTCCTTTTTGTAACATCCTCAAAATTCTAGACTTTTAATAAATTAATAAAGGTGAACGATCAACTGAAACAGGGAGTAAATATTAGGAACAATGTAAAGACCCCCTTTTCAATTAAATTAAAAGTTGGTGTCGAGTTCAATTAGGAATTCATTATTTAGATTAAATTAACTATACATTAAATGCTATAGCCTTCCAATTGATTTTAATTCAACTTATTTACTTGCAAGGCTTTCATTCCTCCACCTCACATGTAAATCTTCTTCTTTGTAATTCAACGACATTTCCTTCTTCCTTGTTAGCTTCCTTCTACACCTTGTGCATGTATACCCTTCTCCATCCTCCATCCATTTCACCGTGCAATGTTCCCCTCATCTAATCCCTTATTTTCGTCTTTCCCTTTTAAGGTATGTACATGCAAGCTTCATTCTTCTTCCTATTATTCTCCTTTAAAAGTCATGGGTTCTCTTGTGCATGCATCAATCTTTGGATACCCCTTCTTCCTTCTCTCTCACGGGTTTTCCCTACATGCTCTAATTTTAACTCTGCTTCTTCTTTAGCTGAACCATGAGTAGAGGCGGTTGTTGTGAGCGGAGCTAGACGTCCTTGAACCAAATCATACTAGTCCGAAAGTTTATGAGGTATGAGGCTTTGAATCCTTTAAGAAATTTGGCTTGGTGGTCTTCCCCTTTTGGTGTGGTTGCTAAACTTTCCCTTAACCATTGTTAGGTAGCATAAGTCATCTTAGAGATTTTTAGTGGGTGCCTTGTGTGTCAAAGTGTGATCAGAGTATATAGCGTAATTCCGGTAAGTCGTTCTTTGTCAAAGTTTCATCAATTTTCTTAATTAAATTTTGAAACCTTATGAGTGTACCCTCTCATGGCTAAGAATAATGATTCGGCATTTTAGGAATTTCTGGCAGTTTCCTGGAAGTGTGAATTGGAATTGAATCACTTACAGGTATATTTTATACGTATGATGGGTTTATCATTCGAATAGTAAGGAGAAATTAGGTCCCCATTTATGTTATGTGTAATTCAAATTTTATTGGCATAAGGAAGACAATTTAGATTATGTTTTGGTGTTGTGAGAACGAGATGTTTAGTAAAATTGAATATATATATATATATATATATGTGTGTGTGTGTGTGTGTGTGTCTGTGTATGTGTGCGTGTATTGTATTGTCAATTTGATAAATCTCTATTGCACATGAATTGATTATTGTTTATCTTGGACATGCTACATGGTGTTATTGAAAATGATGTACAGTTATTCTTGCTGGATTACATATAGTGGCATTGTGATTATGAGATATATTGAGATTGGTATCTGGTGTGCTTTGGTTTACATTTCCAATATAGACACAGTTCATGACATCATGTGCATTTCTAGAAATTTGTTTGCTGAGGAGACTACGCATTATAGCGTTATAGTTCACTGTGCAGTCTGTAGCATGTTGCTTTTGAGGCTACCGATTATAGTGCTATGGTTCACTGATAGTCCTTGGGTACCACCGCTTACAGTGCTTTGGTTCGTTGTATGGTTACCTAAATACCCCTTGATTATAGTGCTTTGGTTCACTGAGTAGGTTATCTTGGCACTTTCTCTATATTGATAAATTAGATCCACATTGCATAATTTCGTGCATAAGTGAAATATAAATTTTTAAAGAATATGACATACCATGTTGCATATATGAATGTGTGTATAATTGATGGATAGGTGATTAGATATATTTGTGGCTTTGTATATTTGAATGATGATATAATTGATTATAGTATGCCTGAATTGTGGATTGTGATTTCTTGCTTATTATTCAAATGGTACTCACTCTCCTAACTTGTGGACTTTCAGTAAGCACCGGAGGAGATGAGTATGCTAGTTGATTTGGTGTGGAAGTTGCATTGCAGGTCATAGTGGACGTGGTTATAGTTGTTTATATTTGTTTGTGATGTATATAGAGTATTTTTAATGTTTTGGATAACCTTGATGTGTTCTATGGTTTGTTAATGGTAACTAATTTATGATGTGGGTATATGATGTAGATCTTGAAGTTTAAACCTTATGAATGTTTAGTTGGAATGCCAATAGGTTAAATGGCTCATATGAGGTGTGATAAGGGTAACATATATATACATCATATACACCTTATGTTTTGATAGAGTTTTGGCATGGAGCCATTCAGATTATTGCTTGTAATTGATACTGGTAGAGTATTGCATGATGTTTGGTGGTGTGACCTGGTTTATGTGTATAGATGATAGGACGAATCATGTGTGCTTGGATTGTATGGTGACATTGTCATTGATTAAGAGAAAGCTTGAGCTTATGTATGTATAAGGCGTCTCATTGAATTAAATTCACCATATTTGACATGTAAGGGATTTGGACTCCCTAGATGGTCTTTACATGTTAGGATATGCTTAGTGGGTGCATGTATATGTTTATTGCATTTGTAGCATCGCATTTGACTCCTTGCATACCCTTATTTAAGCATAATATACCCAAACTTCATTGTATTGCATAACTCATGAATGAATGAATTTTGGCGAATGAAATTTGCCAATAACTCTAAAATGATGAAAAAATGGTGCTTATAAAATTTGGCGTCAACTGGAGTCCAAACGAAGAAATTAGGTACCTTATAAAATTCATAATTTGGCAATGTCATTCGGGTAAGATCGATGTACAATTTCAGGCTTGGCCTGAGACCACTATTGATTATGATAATGATCCGGTCTGGATACCGGTACCTAAAGTATGACGTCAGAGTGACCTCTTAGAGGGGGAACCGGTGTTACAGGAAGACGGTGTCACATCGGTTATCCGTTGTCACCTCATCCGTTCTCATTTTGTCGAATGCTTCATCCGTCCTTGCCACGAAGTATATAACCGTTTGCCTCAGGATCACTATGAGATAAAAGTTCATTATAGCTTATCAGTGAAGATATCCTGCACAGCGGAATGTGTCTATGTCAATTATCTCAGAGAGTAAGTAAAATAGTCAGCGAAATACATGGAAAGATGATTATCCTCCATCCCTATCACAGGATTGTACTCTGATAATTGACCTACCCCCTAACACACTCTGAGTACTGAGTCATCTTGATTGACACACTCTACACGCTATCAGAACCAAGGGGCCCACTTGCATCCAACGATTCATTTCCTACGTTCAATTATAAATAGCATATTCTAATACACATGCAAGGTTATGTTGTTCTATCTTACATCTTCACTATGGCATTACTTGAGTATTTACATCTTCACTATGGCATTACTTGAGTATTGACTGAGTTTCATACACTCTTCTAACTTGAGCGTCGGAGAATATTAACAGGTGGCACCACCTTTCGCCCCCTTTCAACGTGAAACGTTGGTGTGAAGGATCTCCAGGACAACAAGACCGGTTTCTCCCACTGAGAGGCCGGATTACAATACCGGATACCCACTGTACCGGTGTACAAACCCTAAAGCACCTATACATTTGTGGCTAGTCCCACACCGGATCCTAGACCCCGGTTCAGACCAGTTCATTGGCACGCCCAGTGGGACTCGTTAGAGTTATTCCTACTTCTCGTAGAAGTTTGGTAGTTAGAATGGAAGGCGATGGACGTGATTTTATTGATGGTCATGTGGAGGACGTGACTCACCAGCAAACTGGAAGGAGACTCATTTTTGAATCTCCTATCACCAACACCAGAAGGATGGTACCAGTGGCAACCGCTGACCCTCGGGATGAGTTCATTAGGCAACTCAGGGAGGAGTTAATGGAGCTAAAGCGGGAGAAGAGAGGAGCTGGGGACAGGGTGACATCCCATGCAGAAGAGGCTCACCATGCATCTGTGAGGGAAAGATCTACGACCCTCCAGTACTCGAAAATCCCTACATACGAGGAGAGGGAACAGACCCAAGACTCTGGTGATAGAGTCAGTACCAGGAGAAAGGAGCAAGCAGTGGTGACCTCTGGAGTTTATAGACTCAGTGTTCCTTTCTCGAGGAGGCGCGTCTCATCTTTCAGCAACTATGCTCCTTTGAACGAGACAGGCGCGTCTCATCTTTCAGTAACTTTGCTCCTTTAAACGCCAGGCATTCCCAGATTTTAAGGGAAGTTGGTTGGCCAACGCTCAGTGTCTTTGGGATAAGGAAGCCACCCCTAGTGAAAAGACCTGGGAACCCACGTAAATATTGTGCCTTTCATGAACAGGCGGGTCACCACATAGACGAGTGTAAAGCGTTAAAAAATACTGTAGAGACCCTTATTAGAGAAGGAAAGCTAAAGTAGTATTTGTTCAGAGAAAAATCCCTAGACGAGCCTGACAGGACCGACAAGAGGGGGAGAGATCCAGATGATGAGGGTGACAATAGTCGCAACCCAGTCAGAAGGTTTACTGCCACTGAAAAACAAAAAGGAGTGGTGATCGCTGAAGGAGCCCAGCAAGACAACATGCCTCAGCAGTAGAGGCAAGGCAGGTGTGAAGTGATTGAGATAATTGTAGGAGGATTTGCAGGAGGAGGAGCATCGATCACAGCCAAGAAAAATCACCACCGGATAATCCTGTCTGTACAGGGCAAACCTAGAGATAACCACCCTTTTAGAGATGGTGTGGCAGCACCGACGGTGTCATTTACTGATGATGACTTCGGCCCAACGATTCCAGGAGGAGACGACGCAGTGGTGATCATCGCTGTTATAGCTAACAAAGATGTGAAGAGGATCCTCGTCGATCAGGGAAGTTCTTGCGATGTAATTTTTTATAACTGTTTCAAAAGAATAGGTTTTAATGATGCAGATCTGCAGCCGTATACGCAAGAACTCATAGCGTTTAATGGGGCGAAGCAACCTACCAAAGGGTATCTTGATACCCTCATTTCTTTTGAAGGTGAACCTGGCGCGAGAACGGTGAAATCAAGAATTCTAGTGATCGATGTGGAGTCGCCTTACAACGGGATCATAGGCCGCCCTACCTTGAACGCGATAGAAGCGATCATGTCAACTCCATATCTCCTTATCAAGTTCATTGACAAGGATAACTGTGTATCTTCCCTCCGAGGTAATCAAGAGATGGCTCGATACTGTTATAACCTGAGCCTCAACATGGTCAAGTTGGAAACGTTCAATAAGAAGAGGAAGCTGAATGACGGAGGAACAGCGGCTGGGTCTGTCAGTCTGATTGACTTAGACCCCAGGGCAGAATTGAAGATCGACCCTCTCAACCCCTCAAAGCCCATACCGGATGGTGGTTCCAGGGATGTTATCTTAGGGGATTTTTTAGAAAAGGTCTCGCACATTAATGATAATCTGGAGTCAGGCATGGAGCAGCGCTTGTTGGCTCTCCTACAGGAGTTTAAAGACCTATTTGCATGGACTGTTGCGGACATGCCTGGGATGGACCCTGATTTCTATTGCCACAAACTAGCTGTTTACCCAAAAATAAGACCGGTGGCCCAGAAGAAGAGGAGGTTGGGACCGGAGAAGCAGAAGGCAACGTGTGAGCAAACAGAGGAGTTGTTGAAAGCTGGTTTTATAAAGGAGATTCACTATTCATCTTGGCTTTCCAACGTAGTGATGGTGCAGAAAGCCAATGGCAAGTGGAGGATGTGTACGGATTACGTGGATCTTAACTGATGTTGCCCCAAGGATCCATATCCCCTCCTAAACATTGATCGTATGGTTGACGACTCATCTGGTTATCAATACCTCAGTTTCATGGATGCTTATTCTGGGTATAATCAGATTCCGATGTAGGAGGAAGATCAAGAAAAAATGGCTTTTGTCAATGACCGTGGTGTTTTTTGCTACACCGTCATGCCGTTTGGGTTGAAGAACGCTGGTGCTACTTACCAGCGCATGATCAATAAAGTATTCGAAGGGATGCACACCAAGCTGGTAGAGGTGTATATTGATGATATCATCATGAAGACTCCCGCTGGAGGTGACCATATTGAAGATTTACGCCAAGTGTTCACTTGGCTGTGACAGTACAACATGAGGTTGAACCCATTAAAGTGTACCTTTGCCGTTCCAACAGGGAAGTTTTTGGGTTTCATGTTGACCCAGCGGGGCATCGAGGTCAACCCTAGTAAATGTCAGGCAATACTAAACATGTAAAGCCCCAAGAGTCTAAGGGAGGTACAATCGTTGAATGGGAAGGTGGCCGCTCTGGCCCGATTCATGCCTAAGATGGCACATAGATCCCTTCCTTTGTATAAGGTGTTGAAGAAGCACAAGAACTTCGAGTGGGGAGAGGAGCAACAGCAAGCTTTCCAACAGCTTAAAGCCGTACTTTTAAGTCCACCGATACTGGTAAAGCCTGACCCCGGTGAAACTCTCGTCCTGTATTTTGCAATTTCTGACGAAGCCTTGGGCGTGGCTTTGGTCAAAGAAACTTCGGAGGGACATAGGCCGGTGTACTTCACCAGCAAGACGTTCCAGGGGGCAGAAGGCAGATATCAGAAGATAGAGAAGGCTGCTCTAGCAGTCGTGTGGGCTTCACGATGGTTGAGGCCGTATTTTCACGCGCATCTAGTAC
This sequence comes from Clitoria ternatea, assembly GCA_037962975.1. Taxonomy (NCBI): domain Eukaryota; kingdom Viridiplantae; phylum Streptophyta; class Magnoliopsida; order Fabales; family Fabaceae; genus Clitoria; species Clitoria ternatea. The sequence goes on from CM075676.1 coordinate 55,314,061, forward strand.
TTGTGAGAACGGATCTACCTCTCCGTTCAGTGCTTAGTAAGCCAGACCTCGCTGGAAGGATGATTAAGTGGTCCATCGAGCTTTCTAAGTTCGAAATTTCCTATGAGCCTCGAGGAGCTATTAAAGCCCAAGTTTTGGCAGATTTCGTGGTGGAACTGACGGGGTCGGATCCAGCCACACCTCGAGCACATTGGACCGTTTATGTTGATGGGTCGTCAAACAGTAAAGGTTGTGGAGCCGGTGTTGTAGTGGAAAGCGATGACGGTGTGCACTTAGAAATCTCTCTGCGATTCAATTTCAAAACTTCCAATAATCAAGCTGAGTATGAGGCATGCTTGGCCGGCCTCCGAGCGGTGATCGACATCGGAGCATCAGAAGTTACATTGTCCAGCGATTCACAGCTGGTGATTTCATAAATCCAGGGAGAATATCAGGTCCGTGAGCCACAACTTCAACTATACTTGAATTGTGTGAATAAGTTAAAGGGGAGATTTGACGTGTTGGAATTTAAGCATGTGCCAAGAGAGGAGAATACTAGAGCGGACATTTTACCGAGGCTCGCAAGTACAAAACAGCATGGTAGCACATCGACTGTGGTTCAGAGCACGCTGGCGTCACCTAGTATCCCTCTATTCCCATCTCTAAATGCTATAATGGTCAATTACCCTTACGAGAATTCTTGGGTCATCCCTACATCTGTTATCTGGCGGACGGACAACTTCCCACTAATGAGAAAGAAAGAAGACGAGTGAAAAGGGAACTGCCATATTTCACCATGGTTGATGGTGTTTTGTACAGGAGAGGATTCTCAGTCCCATATCTCCTTTGTTTGAAAGAAAATGAAGTGCAAGGAGTAATGGAGGAAGTGCACGAGGGGCAGTGTGGACATCATGCTGGGGGCAGAAGCTTAATGAGAAAAGTCCTCAGGGCTGGATATTGGTGGCCTACGGTGAAGCAAGACTCAGCTGATTTTGTGAAGAAATGTGATGCTTGCCAGAGATTCTCTAATCTTCATCACACACCGGCCCAAGAACTCTCCTCATCTGCTGTGCCATGGCCTTTCTACCAATGGGGCCTTGATATCCTAGGTCCATTCCCTACCGCTCCAGGAGGCATTAAATATTTGATCGTGGGAGTAGACTACTTCACCAAGTGGATCGAAGTTGAGCCAGTGGTACATATTACTTCTGCGTGAATAAGGCGTTTTGTATATGAAAACATCATAGCTCGATTCGGTGTCCCAGGGTGGATTATGACTGATAATGGTACCCAGTTCCCAGATAAGAAGTTTACAGACTTGCTCGAAGGACTGGGGATAGTCCAAATATTTTCGTATGTTGAGCACCCCCAGACAAACGGCCAAGCGGAGGTAGCTAATCGGGAGGTGCTAAAGGGGTTGAAGAAGCGCCTCGGAGAAGCAAAGGGAGGTTGGACCGATCAATTATACCATATTCTGTGGGCATATCATACTACACCACACTCTTCCACTAACGAATCCCCATATCGGCTGACTTATGGGGTCGAGGCGATGATCCCAGTAGAGCTTCAGACCAGATCGGCTCGAGTGGAATATTTTTCAGCTAAAGACAATAACACCAATCTGGCTTCAGAGCTGGACGTTCTCCATGAACTAAGGGAAGGAGCTTTTATTAGAGATCAGGCAATAAAGGTGAAGGCAGCTCTCTGGTACAACAAGCGTGTCCGATACAATGCATTTAACACTGGAGACCTCGTTCTGAGGAAGGCGAGTGTGGGGAATAAATTCGCTTATCAAGGGAAGTTGGCACCGATATAGGAAGGCCCTTATAGAGTTTCTGAGGTGACTGGAAAGGGATCATACCGGCTTGAGAAGCTCGATGGAACCCTAATTCGTAACAAGTGGAACACCCAGAACTTACGTATTTATTACAACTAGTTTGTAAGATGGCATGTACTCTTTTTCCTTACTTGAGTTTTTTCCCATTGGGTTTTCTCAAGAAGGTTTTAACGAGGCATGACCCCAACTACGCTTCCTTTGTAATATACATTCAGTTTAATGAAAATGCAATTCATGACTCTATCACTCTCACCCTTTCATTTATATGTTGTGATTTATAGCTATAAACTGTCACGTTTAAAGACCCTCGGGACGGATGATGTAACATCCCAAATTTTATAAAAATGAATAATCAAGGTGAATGAATAATAAATAAATGTATATGAGTGGATTTGTGTCCTAAAAATATTAGAACGATTAAATTGGGATTTATTTTGGAAAAATCATAATTTATTGGGACTTAAAAAGTTAAAATTATACCCGGTTAGAATATGAGAGTCAGACCAAGTATCTCCGATTGAGATGCTGTTGGTCAGGGCTGTTAAGAATATTATTGGGAATCCGAATCTATACTTGGAATAATTTTTGGATTATGTTTGGAGCCCGAACTGAGAACCTGTATGTTGAAAAGCGGAAAAATTTTAATGAGGGGGGTTAGAAAATAAAACACAAAATTCTCTTTTCCTTCTCCTCATTCACGTTGCTTTTCTTCCTCTTCATTCACTCCTCTTCTCTTCATACCCTATCTCCCATTCATCTTCTTCTCCTCTCTAAAACTAGCAAAAATGATGGTGCCTCCTCCTCCCTCCATTTTTTATTTTCCATGGAGTTTGAAGAAGATGATGTTGGATGGAAGATCCCTCCCTTTTTTCCTCATTTTTGTGCTTGGTGTGGAGCTAGGAGAATGAGGTATGGTTCTCAAACACCCATGGTTTTTATTGATGGTTTTGGGCTATTGAAGTGTCAAGATGGGAGATTAGATGTTGTTTTGATGAATGGAGGTGAGTGAAATTAATCCTAGGTTAGAAAAATTATTGGAGGTTGAATGAAGCCATTAATATAGAAAATCCCAAGGTGGGGTGGCTTAAGTGTGAGCCTTTATGAGCATTTAAGAGGGTACTTGAGATTAATATTGGATGGTGATGAGAAATAGATGGGTATTAATGAGTGTTGTTGGGTTTTGGAGAAACCCTAACTCTAATCAATTGAGAAAAGTGTGAGATATGATTAGAATGTATGTTTAATGATGATAGAAAATGATATGAATGATGAATGATGGCCATTGATGGTGATTAAGGAACATTGGAGAATGTTGTTGGGTTTTAATGAAAAACCGTTGCCTTAAGAAATTGGGAAGGTGTGTATATAGTGAATTTTGGGGTGAGTGGAATGTTAATAGGTGATATTTAATGATGAATGGTTAAATAATACAAGGCTAACTTGTGTTAAGCTTTAAGTGATAATGAGGACATTTGAAGGAATTGATGTGATTTGGGATTACATTAAGTAAAAGATGAGATGATGATGTTGTTGGGTTTTGTTATCCTTTAAGATCTAGAGGATCTTGGCTTTGGGAAAGGAATTCCCGAAGCCTAACACAATTGCATAAGTTAATGTTTACCAAGTCTAGGACTTGAGGTTGAGCTTTATAATAAGCTAACAAGTGCTTGGAATTATGATGGTCATTAATCATGTGAATATACTTGCATATGGTATGTAGATCGTATTCCGGATGATGTGAAGGAGCATTCGGAGCATTGGAACCGTTCGGCTCTTCCTTTGAGGTAGGAGAGGAGTTTACATTCAAATTGCATGAGTTATATAATTGATGATTATTGTATGGCTTGATACTCATGCTTGCCTTGCCATGTTTATAGTGAAATGATATGAATGGAAAATTGTTGGCTATTGATGATAATGTATGTGTATATATGATGATGAATAACCCATGAGGGGTTGAAATATGTACATGTTAATGAACCATCCTTGAGGGGATGAAGTATATGTTTTGTGAATTGAGAATTTATGTGGATGATTGGCATTGAATGAGATGGCCATTGTGATGGTATTGGTGATAAGTTTGAGGTTTATGCATAATTGAGGAACTCATAGAGTCAAATTGAGTTTTAGGTGATTTTGATAGCTTGGGTTAGTTCCAATAGCCCGTATATGTGGTTTATGACTTGTAGGAATTAGAATGGGCCAATTCCATTGAGAATTGACCCTTGAGTTGCCCAAAAACATTTTAAATCGGGTAAAACGCAATTATGCGCATAAGTCCCTCAATTTTGAGAATTTCTGAGTGAGGCCGGTGGCCACACGTCACAAATAATATATTTTAGCTTGTGACAAATTTTGATGGTCATTGGATTTTAATTGAATGAGATTGGGTGATTGGAAGTTGAAATTTTGGTGTTGTTCTGCATAAAAACAGCAGCAGGGCTGTCTTGAATCGATTCAAGACCCTTTGAATCGATTCAAGAGGTGCTGTTTTCACTATTTTGGGCTCCAGGGGTGTTTGAATCGATTCATACGAGTTTGAATCGATTCAAGGCCCTCTGTTTGTCAAAAATTGAGATTTTGGGATGCTTGAATCGATTCATACGAACCTGAATCGATTCAGAGCCCTGTTATGGCCACTGTTGTGCTGTTTTTCCAACTGGTCTGTTTTCCTTGCTGTTTTTGGCCCGTTTGGGCATCTTAATGACACTTTTGGCCTCCGAGTTCTTCATCAAAGTTGTAGATAATTGTGTTACGAAGGTGTGAGAATTGGTTTCACATTAATTGGAGTTTTATAACTCTCATTAGGAGAAAAATACCGAACCTATTGCGTTGAAAAATTCAAGTTTAAGGGGGTTTTGAACCCAACTTTTTATGGTGGCCAAATTGGGACTAATAGGTGATATTTGTGACATGTCCCACTATTTTTAAGACTAAAAGTAAGCTTTCTTCATGTCTTAATGTTGAAATTTATCATGGGCTCATTATTGCCCAAAACCCTTTTTTAGTATGTAAAAACGAGAAAATTCACTAGGGGTACATGTGTGGTGTGTCTTAGTGGTGATTGAGGAATGGCTTAAGGCCTTGGCCAGGTATGTGTATACCTATGTTATGTTATGAATATATACATGCTACACCACTATGGATATATATTGTGTTATTTATTGTAATGAATCACCTTGCGGGGTGCCACGAAGGGTGTATCCCTGAGTGATGACAGTATTTTGATAATTATTATGAAGCGAATCACCTTACGGGGTGCCACAAAGGGTGTATCCCTGTGTGAAGATACTATTGCATGAATTATTATTGAAATGAATATATCACCTTGCGGGGTGCCACGAAGGGCGTATCCCTGAGTGAAGAGAACGTTGTCCTATTGTTATGAATAATATTGAATATATCACCTTGCGGGGTGCCACAAAGGGTGTATCCCTGAATGAAGATGCTATTGCATGAATTATTTTTGAAATGAATATATCACCTTGCGGGGTGCCACGAAGGGTAAAACCCTGAGTGAAGAGGACGTTGTCCTGTTGTTGTTGAATAATATGGAATATATCACCTTGCGGGGTGCCACGATCCAGAGTGAAGATGATGATGATCATATTGTTGAATTTAACACCTTGCGGGGTGCCACGAAGGGCATAGCCCTGAGTGATGATGATATTGTGTTATTTATCATAATGAATCACCTTGCGGGGTGCCACGAGGGGTGTGTCCCTGAGTGATGACAGTATTGTTATAATTATTATGAAATGTATCACCTTGCGGGGTGCCACTAAGGGTATATCCCAAAGTGAAGAGGACGTGATCCTACTGATATTGAATTATTACGAACTAAATCACCTTGCGGGGTGCCACGGGGGGTGTAACCCTAAGTGATGATGGTATTGAGTTATTTATTATTGAAATGAATCACCTTGCGGGGTGCCACGAAGGGTGTATCCCTGAGTGATGATGGTATTATGTTAATTATTATGAAATGAAACACCTTGCGAGGTACCACAACGGGTATGACCCGAAGTGATGATGATGGTTTGATTGACAAATAATTCACCTTGCGGGGTACCACGAAGGGTGAATCCCTGAGTGATGATATTATTATTAGAGTTATTGTGAAATGAATAGTATGATGGTTGTGATCACCAGTTGATATGAAATCGAATCCATTATATATTTGAGATAGGATGACCACGAGTGATGAGAAACCCCTTACGAGGGGGTATTTGAGTGAAACCTTAATGAACTAATGATAGTAATGATTATGGATGCCCTTATTGATAAGTGGCAAAGTGATGGTGTATGTGAATGTGTATATGTTGTGTTGGTTTATGATGTGAATTGCGAATTATGAGGCTTGTATGCCTTTTGTAATAATAAAATGATGAATAGATGATAATTAAATGATTTTGTAGTAAAGCACACATGATGTTTGTATGCATATACACATGTTCACAATATATATGTTATTCGTCATTTTGAATGTATAACTCACTCTCCCATGTGGTCTCCTTTTTAGCATTGTGATGCAGGTTGCCATGGGATGAGTTTGGATTTAAAGATCAAGCTTTGGTGAAGGTAAGTAGTGGTAGAGGAAATGCCTTGGCCGGCATCAATTATGAATTATTATGTATTGAAAATTATGAAATGTATAAATTGTTTATGATGATGTAGATGTTTTAATGAATTTGAATACGTATAGGATATCCCCTTTGGAACTGTGAATTGGGGACGCAAATATAGTATGTATTAGATGGCTAAGTGTGGATTAGAAAAATTAGAATTGATCGATGAAAGCAGATGATTGAGATAGTCGGGGGTATATCCCCGAATGTACATAAAGTTAGTTATATCTTAGGCTTTGCATGTTCGCGTAATTATGTAAAATGATGATAGATGTCTAATATGCTTTTAATATGCCGTTGCGCGCTAGCCTAGCCTTCTCTCATACCGCCATATATGGGACTAGGCATGTGCCCGGTATACATAACTCTTCCGCTGTAAAATTATTATTTTTGTATACCATTATGGGCTATTATTCTATCGATCCAGCTTAGTTTATTTTATTGTACGCTTCGGTTTTCTGTGATTCGAGTTACGGTGTGACACATGTATTATTTGAAACGTGAAAAATTTACTCGTATTTTTATTAATTATGACGATCACGTCGGGATTCGAGTCTGGAAAATCGGGGTGTTACAGATGATCTCAATCACCCATTCTGTGTATTGACGATGTAACTCCTCGAGGGGTGAAATGGGTTGTAGGATTAAACTGAACCCCATTTGAAGGCCCAGACTGTAGGATTAAACCGAACTCTGGGTACAGTTAGTAAGTTTGGCTGAACACCGTTCAAAGGCTTGGATTGTAGGAATTAAACCGAACTCCAAGTATGGTTAGTAGGATTGAACCGAACCCCATTTGAAGGCCCAGATTGTAGGATTAAACCGAACTCTGGGTACGGTCAGTAAGTTTGGCTGAACACCGTTTGAAGAAAAAATGGTGAATGGGTAAAATCTAACACCGACTGAAGGCTCGAATTGTAGGATTAAACCGAACTCCGAGTATGACTTCTAGACTTGGCCGGTTGATATTGAAGAATCAATCGTTATCCAATTCACTCAGAAGTACTCCTAGGAATTCCTCACTCGAAAATATTCTCCCTTGGAATTCCTTTCTCGGAAACACTTCAAATTCGATGCTGGATTCTTAAATTCTTCAGTCGACAATATCTCACTGAAGTCTGACTCACGAATTCTTTAAGTCAAGAATATCTCACTTCGGAGTTTCAACCAGGAATTGGTTACTCGAGAAAGTCTCTACCCAAAACATTCTCATTCGAAGTCAAATTCTATACGTCCAGAAGTGTTTCACCCAGAAAATGCTCCACTCGGTGCCATACTACCCGGGAATCAGAAATATCTCACTCGGTATTTATCCTGCTTAGAAAGGTCACACTCGGGGACACCTTCTCAGGAGAGTTGCACTTGGGAATCTCCAACCTGGATGAAGACTCAGACTGCAGGACTAAACCGAACTCCGAGTATGGTTGGAGCAATTAAACCGAGCGTCGTCAAAGCAACAGTCAAAAATCTTCACACGGGAACGGTCACTCGGAAATCTTCTTCCCGGAAGGATCAATCTAAGAGCTTCCACTCGGAAGTCTCACTTGAAACTTCCCAGGTAACACGGCCAGAACCAATTTCACTAGGAGTCGATCACTCATAGTCAAATGCTCACTCTGAATCGGTCACTCAAGAATCAAATGTTCACTCGGAGTCATTCATTTAACGTCAAACCTCCACTCAGAATCGCTTATTCAGAGCCGTTTAATTCATAACGCTAGGTGCCAATGTTTGACGATTAACGAGTATTACTAAGGTAAAAACAGAACGTGTAGTTTTGCAGGTTACACCAGCATACAGACCTCTCACAGGTTGTATAGCTCATATGAGCAACTTCATAAGTCCCTCATATAAGCCAGGGGACATATGATCCGGTATGAATACCGGCCCCATGGATATCCGGTCTGGATACCAGTTCTAAGGACAAAAGGCCAACTCGGCCTTCCTAGAAGTCAACCGGTATCCCAAGATAATGATCCAGTCGGTAAACAGTTGTAGGATTAAACCGAACCTCAAAAGACGGGCGTAGGACATAACCATTTTCAAGGTTGTACTGAATCTCACATGAAGACTTGGATTGTAGGATTGAATCGAACTCCAAGTGCCGTCCTCATCTCTGAAATAATTATCACAGGGCGGTTGAATGCGAATATTGCCATTCCATATCTGTGAGATTGAATAAACCTTTTCAATCTATGAGATGTTAAAGGTAACACTTTACAACAGATATTTCCTTCTCAAAATACTCATACTTGGGGATAGGGCATACTTTAACGTAAGTATCGTAAATCTATTACGATTTCTGTTATCTTCCTCTGGGGTGAAAACTACGCTTTAAACGACAATACAGTTAAACAAAGCGGATTTACAACGAATGAAGAAGTAAAAGTATAGCATATATGTCTAAGTTATTTGGCAATCATACACTTGTCACAAATGATAGAAGAGAATTAAAGGCGAATTTTATTGATGAGAAGAAAAGTTTTATAAGTATGGTTTATGAAAATTGGAGCTAATCCCAGTACACAGCTATGAAACAAAGATGCAAAAACTAAGGAGCAGATATTTGATCCTCCGCTGTGGGCACATCTGTTTCTCCCTCCTTGGTTCCTTCAGCTCCGGTCTCCTGGCCAGTCTAAACGTTCTCAGGAATAACATTTTCGGAGCCAGGAGTAACCATCGGAGGTTCCATGCTTTAACCCTCCGGAAGTGGAGGCAGTTCATAAAAAGTATCAGGAGGATCCTGGTGCGAGCCGTCACTCTTCACTTCAACAAGCTTCCCTCCGTGGAACTCATAGAATGGATCCATTCCGTACAAATCGAGCTTCACATCGGAGTTGTGATAGAAGACTTGACGAAGGGCCAGGCCAAAGGATTCAAAAGCTATCTTCTTGCATATCTCCAAGGCCTTGGCAGCTTTGGCCTTAGAAGCAGCATATTTCTTTTGAAGCTTGGTAAAATCCTCCTCCGACGGCCCAGTGTTCACACTCCCCTTCTTCAGCTCTTCAATCTGAGTCTACATCTCTTTCTGAAGGACCTCCCACTCTCCTAAGTTTTTATTATGGCCGGCCTCCATTGCTGCCAGATCATCAACCAACTTGGCGGATTTCTTCTTCTCCAATTGGAGCTCTTCTTCAAGGAGCGGAATGGACTTATTCTGCTGCTGAAGTTCAATAACCTGCCGCTCCAAGGATTTGTTGGAGAAGTAGAGTTGGCTTATTTCTTCAGTTTTCTTCTGTAGCGTCTCCTTGGCCTTAATCAGTTTCGATTCCACCCCTTTGTGAGTCTCCGCTTGTTTGGCCGCCCAGGCCTCCTTTATAGTGATGTCGGCTTCAAGTTTTTCAACTTGTTCCATGTAGTCTGCCTTGTCGCTTAAGGAGTCCAGAAGGCCGGAGAGTTCATCCAGCTGCCAGCGACCGGCCTTGCATGCTCCTCGAACTTCGGCAGCATCGAGAGAGGGGCGGAGACAGTACCTTGCCTTCGGAAGAGTGGGGGGCATGGACCCCTGGAACCAGAGGTAGGGAGAGAAAAGATTCACTTGGGGGATCAATTACTGGCGGAGGTCCGCTCTCAGATTCCGGTTCAGAGCCGGTGTATGAAGGAGGGGCAGAGGAAGCGAGAATGGGCTTCTTCCCCTTATCTTTTTTCAGTCCGGACTCCTCGGGGGTCTTCTAGCGTTTCCTTGCAGGGTAACCAGTAGAAGGCTTTTCCGCATCCGTTGCTTTGACCAGGTGTCTCTTCTTCTTTTTCTTCTCTGGTGCAGCTCCTTCCGGACCTTCCCCTGCGGCCTCAGTTTGTCCCTCAGGCTCTTTCTCATCGAGGAGGGGAACATCATCTCCCACAGCGGATGTGAGGGGGATTATGGGAGCCGCCACCTTGAAGGAGTTCCTTTTGGCTTAGATTTCGTTCTCCTCGGAAGAGGAATCACCATCCGCCAGCATGGATTTTAGTGACAGCATGTCGGGAGAAATTTTCTCGATTTGCTCTGCAAAATAAAGAAAATGGAGTTAGTATTTTGAAGGAAGGACAATAAGAACAGAATGAATATGCAACATAACACAGCTTAAGAACGGCTATTACGGAGGTAAGTGTCCCGGACATCGGCACTTCCCAAGAGAAGCCTGCAGGAGAATCCCTTGAGGGCTTTTGAGGCCGATTGCATGGCACTCAACACATCTACAGAGTGAGAGGAAAGTTTGCTCTCCTCTGTGTAGTAAGCACGGCTCAGCAGCAGGAAGTGCTCGTGCGACCAACTGGTAGGGAATTTTATGAACCCCTCCTTATTGAGCCAAAAGACCGGCTTATTTGGTTGAACTCGAACCCGCGTGTAGTAATGTTTGAAAGAACGTCCATCCACCTTAGCAGATTCGGTGTAGGACTTGAAATTCACTATCCTTGAGTCACAACGGAGCGTTATGAACCCAAGGCCGCCCTTCTTGTTGTCACGGCGGACCTCTTGGCAGTAGTAGAACAGCTTTGCCACAGTGGCGGTGAAGTTGAAATGCTCTCCCAGAATTTCGAGAGCACGCACTAAGCCCCAGCCATTAGGATGCAGCTGTGTGGGGGCGCAGTCAAGGAAGCGGAGGATGGCCATTTGAAACTCCGTCATGGGGAAATGAACTCCAAAGTTTTGAAAGACGAAGTCGTATATATAGACCGACCTCTCGTCTGGGACGCGGTGGCAGACCCTCTCCATTGGGCGGGGGGCAAGGACAAGAAAGCGTCCTTTATACTTCTTGTCGGAGTAGATTTTACAGTGAAGCGTAACTGGGTTTCCCTCTTCATTTGCATGATGCGAGGGGATGTTCAAGAATTCCTCCTCGACCTAGCAGTACGGTTTTTCTCTATTTAGCTTTTCCCAGTTCAGCCAGTGTGCCACGACATTGACACACCTTTCAACAGTTCGAAGAATAAGAGTTTTCCCAGAGCCAGGAATTTCCATGATACCCGACGCGCGATGGAATGCTTGCGTACTGTGGTAGAAGGCAACATCGTCAGAGAGGTAACCCTCATCGCTTGACCCATCATCAGAGCAGCTGGTAGCACTTGAGTCAAGGGGATCCTCAGGGTGGTGCTGAACAACTGGCACTCGCGAGGAGGAAGCTTCAACCCTCTTTGAGCGACGAGGCCCAGCCACAGGAAGATTCACTAGAATCCTTCCACCACGGTGGCTAGAGGGGGCATGAGAGCTCAGACTCCCCCTGTTTGAGGTACCAGCACTGTTTTTCCTAGGGCGCATAGTTGAAGTGAAATAGCTAAAAATGATATAGAGGTAAGGGATAGGAAGATTACCTAAAGAAAGAAGAGCTTTGTGAAGAGAGAAGGCAGCAATGGAATCTTCAGAAATTTGAGCAGAACTCACTAAGCTTGATGGCGGAAGTGAATTCCAAAGTTTGTTAAGTGACCCTTTTATAGGTAACGAAGAAGCACTGTGTTCAACCAAGAGTCACGACGTTTATTTCAAAATGTAACCTTTCAGATTCAAACGACTCTGTCGTTTCATAACTTAAAGCACGAAAATAGTAACGCTTCAGGAAAAGTTTTGAACGAAACGGGCTTGTGGAAGTTAAAATTTAGGCCCAATAAGCCCAATCGACGGTTACACTCTTGGGTAATGATGATTCACGCGTTAAAAAGGGCATTTAATGTCCAATCATTTCAGACGCATTTAATGTACCCCAACAACTATTCGAATACCAAGAGTCTCGACTTCCAAAAGCTCTCAGGATTTCCCTCGCTGTGAATCCTTGTCTGAATCCGTTGTGAAGGCATCAGAAGAATGGTTACTTGATCTACAGAGCGGACACGTTGGCAAGAAACCAAACATGCATTTGGCAAAGAGTTCTTAGAAAGAACTTCTGGAGTGAATGACCAACATCCAGACTTCTCGAAGACTGTATAGCTCATATGAGCAACTTAACAGTCCCTCACATAAGCTAGGGGACATGATCCGGTCTAGATACCGGTACCTAAAGTATGACGTCAGAGTGACCTCTTAGAGGGGGAACCGGTGTTACAGGAAGACGGTGTCACATCGGTTATCCGTTGTCACCTCATCCGTTCTCATTTCGTCGAATGCTTCATCCGTCCTCGCCACAAAGTGTATAATCGTTTGCCTCAAGATCACTATGAGATAAGAGTTCATTATAGCTTATCAGTGAAGATATCCTGCACAGCGGAATGTGTCTATGTCAATTATCTCAGAGAATAAGTACAATTGTCAGCGAAATACATGGAAAGGTGATTATCCTCTATCCCTATCACAGGATCGTACTCTGATAATTGACCTACCCCCTGACACACTCTGAGTACTGAGTCATCTTGATTGACACACTCTACACGCTATCAGAACCAAGGGGCCCACTTGCATCCAACGATTCATTTCCTACGTTCAACTATAAATAGCATATTTCAATACACATGCAAGGTTACGTTGTTCTATCTTACATCTTCACTATGGCATTACTTGAGTATTGACTGAGTTTCATACACTCTTCTAACTTGAGCGTCGGAGAATATTCACAGGTGGCACCATATTTCGCCCCCTTTCAACGTGAAACGCTGATGTGAAGGATCTCCAGGACAACAAGACCGGTTTCTCCCACTGAGAGGCTGGATTACAATACCGAATACCCACTGTACCGGTGTACAAACCCTAAAGCACCTATACATTTGTGGCTGGTCCCACACCAGATCCTAGACCTCGGTTCAAACCAGTTCAGATAATTTAATAAAGGTATTTGACTTATAATTTTACAGGTAAATTTTTTGACATTAAGCCTTGCTTAATTGATTTATAATGTTTATATTTTAAAATTTTCCAATTATAAGTCATTACCCATCAAGCACGCAACAAAAACAACACTAGGACAGGCGTTGCACACCCAGGTGTGGTGTTAGCATGCTGAACCACAACATAAAATCCAATTCTCACCTTGGGAAAATAGAACCCCAGTATGCTCGAGGGGTGTGGATACACCTACTCTTTTCCAGAGGGGGAGGATCATATACACTTAGTCAGTATAGGAACGCCAACAAGGGCGTATGAACATGCAAATGGGGAAGCGAGGCAGGGGATCAATGTGTGTACGCTCGAGGCTAGCGTGACTATGCTCACACGTTGGGACAAGGCAACTAGGCATAAGGAAAACACTAGCATGGAGACGCTAGGACGAGCATGATTACGCATGGTAGGGAAGAAAGACACATGGGTCAAGCAGTGCCTCAACGTACATACATTGAGCCTGGAATAAGTATGCGCATACGCTGGAGTGGGGAAGCTGCCAATGGGCCAAAGTCAGCGTGGGTACATGTTGGCCAGCGTTCCTATACGTGGCCAGGGGGAACATGACACGTAGAAGGTTTGCTAGGAAAAACATTGAGACAGAGGGGTCAGCGTACCCACGTTGGCACATAGTGTGGTCACGCCAGGGAGCAGACCCAGACCTACACAACACCAGATTCACAGACTTGGAACAAACTGGTCTTATAGGCTACCTAGTTCACTTATATGGCATTTAACCTATTTGGTCCTACTATCCAGAATTAATTATATACAAGGTTGAGCCTGTACTAATTCTTTATAATTAATCAACCTGATTTGAGCAGCTTATACCAAGGCCCTGAACCTCTTAGGCCAAAGAATCACCAACCTACTCCCTAGAACAAACAAATCTGTCATACTGCTCGACTTTTATTTTAGTTTCAAATGCAAACCAACCATATATTGTCTTCACTAAAAAAACAACTACACACACAACATACATGATCTCACCCATTCTGTACCAGAACATAATTGATCATATTCTCAAATTGCACATATTTAAACATAATTCCCTGATGCACCAGCACCTGTCCCTTATTGGTAATGCATTAATTTAACATCATCCACTCAGATTTCAATTTCATCAATTAATGTAACTGCACATTCTATAGTACCATCTATGATTCCAAATGTTAAGTTTAATCACAAACCATCATGGTGCATCCAAATTCAAATTTCTAACTAATTACAATATATATATGTCACACACGTATCAAAAGATATACACAAAGCCATTAATGGTATCAAAATAATATTTACTATACTACGCATATACATAATATCGTCCACTATGGTTATACAATGCATTTCCACCTCCGGATCATCGTGTGGACTTATCCCCTACACATTCATTGAAAATCCATAAGTTTAAGGGGTAAGTACTAATCAAATAATAAATAGCAATTTAATACACAAAATCATCCAAAGTATTAGTTTCATTATCAAGCAAGCTTAGATACTTTCCTTTCTCAATTCATAAGTGTATCTACAAATCTAATTTGTACCAAGTCATATATCAATGACATCACTCATCAACAACGATATAAGAACCAAATTCCTAATAGTTAATCACACATCTTGGAACACATCCCCAATCTTCCATCACTACAATACCAACTCATAGAGTTTCCATATGTGTCTTTGTGTGTGTGTGTGTATATATATATATATACATATGCAAGTATAGATTCCATGAACTTTGAAAATATTTCTTGCAATGCATAAAAGCATGCTATGTGGATCCCTCTTAAACAATGGCAAGTCATAGTGCCAAGGATAACCCACTCAGTGAACCATAGCACTATAATCGAGGGGCATCTAGGTAATCACGTAGTGAATTGTAGCACTATAGGCGATCCTACCCTAAGTAGCCACATAGTAAATCATAGCACTATAAATAATGGCACTCGAGAATTACTTTGTGAATCGTAGAACTATAAGCGGCAGTCTCAAAGGTAAATCGTAGTGCTTAGCTAACCGTAGCACCGATGCATATGATGTCATGAGATGCAAATATGCATATGATACGAATCTTAGCGCGTAATAGTAAATGACATCATAACCTATGCTCCACTTAGCCATTTATATCCTCAAATCAAAAATCACCATCCATCACTTAACAGTCCGCAATCATATCAGTGCGGAGCTAACCAACACAATCACCAGATATCACATATTCTCATTTAAGCAATACATGCTATTATATTCATGTTCAGTATATAATATAAATCTATAACATAATTTAATTACCCTTGTATAGATACAAACACAATTCAACATTAATCATAAATTGACATTAAATCCATTTCAACCACAAAATAATTTTAATCAAGCCACCATATGCTAACAACGAGGTTCAAGGCCATTGCATATTCTTTCTTCACTAAAACAATAATTGGAATATAACTCGCTTATACAAACAATTAATTTTTGGTCGAGCCCATAGTTCCAAAATTAAATCCCTATTCATTATTTGATTAACAATCCCCCTCATACGATAACATATCTTTAGAAGTTTCTGGCTTTCCCAAAACCTTCCGATTATAATCTTTCTTTACTCCAATATTTCCTAAAAATTCAAAACAACTCTTTCAATAATTCTAAACTTCCTAACGATGCATTTTGAGGCTAAAACCATAAATTTGATATGGGTTCGGTGATCGTCGACTTAAAAAAAAGTGACCTTTTTACTGTCAAACCTTTAAAATTATTCCGCAACCTTGAAACTTTGTTGTTTCCCTTTCGAAACTAAGTTTATACACTGCCCAACAACAACCGCAATATGAATCAAGGTTTGCAAGCAATGAGGTTCCATAAATTTAGACCGAAAGGAGAAAATAAAGAGAAGTAAGGTCTTGGGTCATACCTTGTAGGCCTTAAGATCCCAAGCTTCACTAAGTACCTTCCATAGATGTCACGATCCCATGTTAAGGGAGAAAGAGAAAAAATTTAGAATTGAGAACATGCCAATAGTATCCATGAAGTAAGAAAAGGAAGTAGAAATCAGCATCATGCATGCACTCACCTTTAAAGACTTTAATGAAATTTGTGAAGAATTGATAGAGGAGAGGGGTATGGGGAGAGCACGAGAGAGATTACTGAAGAGAGGGAGAAGAGCCTGAGAGAGAGAGAGAAAGAGAGAGAGAGAGAGAGAGAGAGAGAGAGAGAGAGATAGAGAGAGAGAGAGAGATAGAGAGAGAGAGAGAGAGAGAGAGAGAGAAAGAGCTGATCTAGAGATAGAGTGAAGAAAGGAAGGAAAAGAAATATTAAAGAAAGAAAATGAAAAGGAAGAAAAATAGCAATTTATTATAAAGTTAATTTGAAATAGAATTTTAAGAGAGGAAAGAATTAATTAATTAATCGTACCGAGTTTAACTCAAGTAGAATAATTAATTTAATTCTCGACTCCTTAATGTCCCCAGAAGTTTAATTTAGGATGTTACATACAACCCATTAGAAAGAGAAGAATAAGGTCACAGTGGGAATGAAACTAAAATGCTCCCCGAACACCTCCAAGCTTCATACCAGGCCCTACCCATTAGGATGCAATTGAGTAGGGGCACACTCCAGGAACCAGAG
The DNA here is from genome assembly GCA_037962975.1 of Clitoria ternatea. Lineage (NCBI taxonomy): Eukaryota > Viridiplantae > Streptophyta > Magnoliopsida > Fabales > Fabaceae > Clitoria > Clitoria ternatea. The sequence goes on from CM075676.1 coordinate 55,330,907, forward strand.
AACGCCCATTTTGAACTCTGTTAATGAAAATCTCACCCTGAGGTGAGTGAAGAATATATCATACATGAAGCTAGTTCGCACGTCAGGGGGCATATGGCAGACACGCTCCCCAACCCTTGGATGAAGAATGATGTATCGCTCTTTGTATTTTTCTTTGGAGTGGATGAGGTACCTGCTCTCCATGACACCCTTTTGGGCCTTTGCGTGTTTCAAGGCGGTCTTTGTTACTTCTCGTTGAACCCAGATGTAGGGTTTTGGTCCAAGATCTTTTGCCAGTTGATTTGGTATGCAACAACTGTCGAGCACCCCAATATTGTTATCACAACTTCTTTTTTCCATCTTTGTGTGTTGATAGTCGTCACCACATGTTTCAAGCCGCCTACAGATTTGTAAAGTCGCACATCATCAACGGTGTACAACTCAGGACTATTCTCCCTACAAAACCCAGGACCAACATGGTTCTCATGTAACCGGGTATAGGTTTGTCTCCCTTTACCTCAACTTTCTCTTTACGATCTAGCCCCTTGGTTCCCATAGAGTTTCTTCCCCCATCATGCCCACGAATACCTCCCCTGGTCCTTATTTTTCATGCTCAATAGCAAGGTACAAACACCAGAAAGAGAAGTAAAATTTAGGGACATGAAAGAAATGGTTGCTACCTGAAAGAAGAGAGTTTGTAGTACAAGATGCAGTATATTTAACACTGCACAAGGATTTGACAAAGAAGAAGACCTAAATTACAAAAAGTTCTCTCTACATTTCAACAAAGTTTTGCTATTAAAATTCAACCATATTCTATGATGTATCTAACTCCACCACTTATAAGTGTGGCTGGGGGAAATAATACGACGTCATTTTCGTTCAAATGATATGAGCCGAGTCTTTTCAATTTCCAAGGCCCATTTCTCAAAAGTAACTGCCAAAATGGTGAAAGAAGTGTAACCACCACACATGATTAAGACTAATTGTCCCTTCATTGATACAACTCACGATACATGCAATGCTTCATTTTGAGAAATAAAATAAGTGAGCAATAGTTATAAACACAAGCAGAATAGGTAGAAAATTTTCTTAAGTTAAAAGCTTCCTTCTTACGCACGCCTATAACTGGTGTTGCATTGGAAGTTATAGCTTATTAGAGCAATCGGCATAGTCACTTCAACAAGCTATGGGGCAAATGATTCAGTCCTGATACCAGTCTATGGCCAATACGGTAATTTGACCACAACCCATCATTCAGGACCGGTATCCTGCACAGTTTAATATAACAACACCGATATGCTGGTATTACATGAAAGGTCTTAGAACTGACTTCAGTATGAGTCATTCCCTCAATACCGTAAAATCAGAGTTGATCTATGTATCAACGTGTTGAACAAGTAACCTGCAAAGTGGTTATTTGGTAGGTAGAGTCATTTGGACATGTCCCTTTCATGTGTCAACCTTTCTACAAGGGATCAAAAAAGTACTGACACAATATACGAAAAACTTGGTGAGCAAGAAGACTCTTCTACTACCTTTAGGTATAAATACTCATGCATCAATGTAACAAAGGTAGAACATTTTCTTTCGAACTTACGCTCGAGGTTTGATATTCCCTTGAATATTCACTAACTTGAGCGCCAAAGTGTCCTTGTACGTGACACCCTTTTTCGCTTCACCAATACGTAAGGCTTATTATTCGGTACGAAGAATCACTCCAAGACCTTTATTTCCCACTGAAATCGAAAATATAATATCAGATCTCCGCTAGACTGACATAAAACACACACTTAAAATCAAGTATTAATAACTGTCCTAAAACCGGCTCTTCTACCCCGATCCAGACTGGTTCATATACCACATTTATCACTATTCAATTGCGGTAGGTCTTTTCATTAATTAGTGGAATCATTATACCTTTCTTAAGAACACTCATTTCAGAAGACAAAATTTCCAAGTAGATATATATAAGCTAAGCGCAAAGCCACTTTGAATGAACAATAAAATATGAGAAATGCTAACTAATATTTTGCACTGATTAAGAAATTACGGATGGAATATTTCTAACAAAATTGTCATAAATGTACAGTTTCAATAAATTTAAATTAAAACTTTCGCTGTTAATTAATTCTTTTAGCAAACACAGGCTAAAAAGACTCGTAAAATATATTCTGAGGGGCTATTCCTATTACTTTACGGGTAACACTTTAAATTAATTCTTAAGAGAAATATATTTTTAATTTTTTGAATCACGTTTCTTAAGAACTATGTTTTATGGTTTTTAGGAATTATAATTTTAAAAATGTTAAAAAGTGTTTGATACACTTAAAAATTTATTATAAATATTATTTAAGAACAACTACATTTATTCACTACTTGAAAATCTTTCCACGTTGAAACTTTGTAAAAAGCAACCGAAAAAACCTTTTTTGAGAAATGAAGTTTCCTAAGAATGTTTTTAAGTAAAATTGATAATGTAAAATTTCTAAGTTAATAGTATTTCTGTCAAAATGTTTTTGACATTGCAAAAGTTATTTTAGTCATTTTCTAATTATTTTTCACCATAATTTTATATTAAAAAAGATAAAATTTGAGATTTTTATTAAAATTTGGAAGTAAAATGCATGAGTTATAATGATTTGATATTGTAAGGATGTGCCGACCAAAATGTATTGAAAAAGAAAAGAAAAGAAAAGAAAAGAAAAGAAAAGAAAAGAAAAGAGATGTTTTAGGTGGATTCCACATCGGAGCTATGAGGAACGAGTTCAGTTCAGAATGAAAGTTTTCCATATCACAAAGACAAAAAGACCCATTCAAAAGGATGTCGATTTGAGAACACATTTTCGAATCCATTTCCTTTTAAATATTAGTCTCTGTCCTTTTTGTTTCATGCCAAGTATACGATCAAACTTTTCATGCACATATGTATGAAACCAAAAAGAACGAAACAAAAATGTCGCAAATCAAAACCAGATAAAACAAATAAGAAATGTACCCTTTTCAAGTACGTATATTGGTCTTTGAATAAGAATCATGAACATTTTCAATACGTTTTACTTTTGGAAAAATACCATCATTTTAGTTGTTAACATAACCTTTGTTGCTAAGAAATCAGGTTTCAGTGTAACTATTAATGAATATATTCAAGATTTACAGGTGGCTGTAATTGAATGGCTTGCCGGCAGAGAAGTCAATGGGGGGAATTAATGGATGTGAGAGCGTAAATTAATTAAGAATGAGTACATGAAATCTTTGTTGTGCTTAGATTTTCAAGTACATGAAAATTGAAAAAGATGTTTTGAGAACAAAGTGGGAGACAAGTGGAGACACACCACATGCATCCTAAGTGCATCTCAATCCAAAATCAATGCCCACACTTTCTACACTTTCCATTTGCGAGTGAAAACTGAATTGGTTCAACCGATTAAATTAAAAATTAGTTAAGATATTTAGATAAATAAAAAAAATTAAAACTATAAACCAGCCAAAACTAATGTTGAAAATTTAAGTTGAATTGGTTAGATTTTAAATTTTGTTTTTTCTTTTTTTATAAATTTATTATAAAATATTTATAAATAAATAAAAAATTTATATGTAATATTTACATATTATTTATTTATTATAATTTTTTATTTTCGGTCATCAATTCAGCTTTTAAAAAATTGTTTTCGACAACAATATCTCTTTTTCTTTTCTCGTCTATATATATATAAATAAATAAATAAAATTCAATACTCAAAATACAAAAATCAAAAGTAATTTGTTTTATTTTAAATAAAATTAGATCTAGTTAAGCATAAGAATAATTACATTAATCATAATTAATTAGAATGAAAATTTCCACTTTTAATAGTGAAAAACGACATTTTTTTCTAAAAAGTTAATTAAGTTTCCCCACATCAGCATGGTCTTATTTAGAAGAACAAATTACAAATTACTTTTGCCAAGCTTCGGTTATTTTCAATCGTAAATACATAAAATTCATTTGTAACGCCTTTGTGTTGAAATTTAGGTTATAATATAGAAAAAATGTAAATTTTAACAATTTACTGTTATTCTTTTTATCATTTAAAATAACAGCAAATAAAATAAAGATAAATGTCAAAAATGATAAAGTGTTATTCAAAAATAAAAGCTCAGGCACAACTTTAATTCAAAATGAAACCAAAATAACCTATCTCTAAACACTTTATATTCAAAAAGGCATCATGATAGCATAACACCAATAATGTATTTTAAAATTGGATAAAATATAAACCTGAATTTTTTCTTCTTTAATTAATAGGAAAAAGTCCAATCCCTTTCTCATACTTGATGGACTTAAATGAAACACGAGGAAAAGGTTTAATTAAGCCGGTTCTATTTTTCGTATTAATTGATCTCATTCATAAGAAACTTTTGTTATTATTATTATTATTATTATTATTATTATTATTATTATTATATAATGTAATATTATATAAAAGTGAAAAAAGGAAGCTTTTCCTTTTCTTTTTTTTACTATCAGATGTTAAAATAAGTTAGATATTGACTAAAAATGACTCGATACTACTTATAAGATGTAAGACAAGCTTTAATTCATAAACTAACTAATTTTTAAGATAAGTTAGTTCCATCTATTTTCTAATACATACTATCATTTAGGATATTCATCCCATCATGGAATTTATCATAGAAAACAAAAATATATTGTATACTTTTATATTTTTTTTATCAAGTCATCGAATTTTTGATCAACAGTGTGGAAAAATAATCATTCTTAAAGCAAGAGTGACTAAGAGTAAAAAGTTTTGATACACACAATTAGAAATTTAATTCCATGCATGCATAAATTGAGCAAATGTCATCCAGTATGAACAGTACTCTTATTAATGCCATGAGTTAAAAATATAAATAATGAATAATCATCAACCATGGAAACATTCATTCTACATGCATGTCACTCTCGATCTTGGAAATTTCAGTAGACATGTGAATTCAACCAACTACATTCAGAGAATCTAGCTTATTTTGCTTTTACGCGTGTTGAGGATAAATACATTCACACCTATTTATCTATATTTTATTTTTCATACATTTATTCAAAACTGGTTTTTTTGTTTTAGTATTTCTTTCTCTCTTTAGAGGAGTGTAGGGTATTTATTATTTTGGTAATTGAGTGTAGGATGATTTTCCCCAATACATTTCGTGACATTGGTCGTGGATATGATGCATATATTAGTAAAAGGGGTGTCAAAATATTAATTATTAAGGAATTATAAATTGGGTACCCTCTCTAAATTGAGGGTTTCAATACCCCTAGCCACATGTCATGCCATATGTGAAAATTGTGTGTAATTTAAGTAACTAGAATTGATGCACTTAGCCACGTGTCATGCCATATATCGAAATAAATGGTACGCATTAAAATATTTAAAATGTCAAAGTTTGATAATGTCAAGACTTGATCTTACAACACATGGGAAAGAAACAAAGAGTCTTACCACTAAGCTACTTAACACATTTAAAAATTATGACACAACTATATAATTATATTATATTTGTAGAATGTATATCTATTAATAAAATTTATACCAAAATAAACATTTTTGTCTTTTTTCATTTAGTATAACAATTAAAATTAAAATTAATGAACGAAAAAATGTAGGAATATTTATTTTGCAAATAAATTTTACTAACGGATATACATTTTACGAATATAATATAACAATATATGGTTATATTACATATCTTAAATGTAACCTAGTGGCGAGCCTACTCTTCATCTCCTGCTCAAATAGAACGCTACAAATACTATTTTAGAATCCAAACATGATGACTTGGAAAATATATGTGACATAGATTGAGTTTACACATGGCTAGAGACAAATACATGTGGTATAAATTCAATTGACATATGACTAGGGGGCTAGGAGCATTAGAGCCCTCAATTAATGCGCTTAGCAACCAGTCAAACTAGTCACTCGTAAATAGTCAACATTTTAAAATATTTATATTTCAAAATTTAAGTGTAACAAGGTTTGATCCCCTAACGTATATATAAGAGATGAAAGATGAGCCTTAGCAAATTAAAGGCATATATCATTAGTTTTTTTAGGAATAGATGCCTACAGTCATGTGTGTGAAGCAACTGGAATGGATGCCACTAGCCACGTGTCAATTAAATTTATATCATATGTATTAGTCTCTAGCCACATGTCAACTCTGTCTATGTCATATATTTTTCAAAATCCTCATTTTTGTTTAGATTCTAAGATAACATTTGAAGTGTTTGATTTGAGTAGGAGATAGAATAAAAGCCTCACCACTAGGTTACATTTAAGAGATGTAATATAACCATATATTGTTATATTATATTTGTAGAATGTATATATATTAATAATATTTATTTGCAAAATAAATATTTCCGCCCCTTTTTTTTGTTCGTTAATTTTACTTTTTATACAAAATGAAAAAAGACAAAAATGTTATTTCATAGATAGATTTTATTAACAAATATACATTCTACAAATATAATATAACTATATATAGTTGTATCATATTTTTTAAATGTGTAAGATAGTTTAGTGGTAAGGTTCTTATTTTCTCTCCAATGTGTTGCAGGATCAAGTCTTGTTATATTCAAATTTTAGCATATAAAATGTTTTAATGCGTTGACTATTTATAAGTGATCGATTACTAGACACAATCATGTCCATCCATCCTAGTTGCTTAAATCACACATGATTTCGACATGTGGCATGACACGTGGATAAGGGCATTAATTCTAATTATTTAAATCACACACAATTTTCACATGTGGCATGCAACATGACTAGGGGTATTGAAACCCTCAATTTAAAGAGGGTATTCAAAAATATCTCTTATAAATTTGAGATTTCAGGAAATAATGAATTATTTATAAATTTGAGATTTCAGGAAATAATGAATTATTTAAAAGAATTGAGTGTTACACACACACGTACTTGTGCTCTACCAACTATCACTAATTAGGGCAGAGAAAAAAGTTTTGAAAATATTGAGTTATCTGTATGTGCCAAACTTGTGCTTGGTCAACGCATTAGCAAACTTTATTGGCTTATTGGTTGATGAATTCCGCATATCTTTATCTTTTTTCTGGGCTGGATTTGGTGGAGTGGAGGGGAGATGGTATCATCAATCTTTTAAAAAGGAGTTTTATAACTTAATCAATTCTTATTACTTAATATGCCGGAATCTAGAGAATTATTTTGTTTGAAAGAGAAGAAAAACAACTTAAATTCTAATAAACACGCCAAAAAGAAAATATAAAAATCAAAATGTTCTATAAAAATAAAAGTCATGTGTTGACTAATGCATTGCCATTCCCTTGCTTCTGTGTGTCGGTGCTAAAAAAGCCATTATTATTTTCAAAGGTTAATCTCACCCATATATATCCACTAAAAGAGCCATAATAAATAGCACTAAAATCCTTCTTTTTGAAGCCATTGGGTGGCTGTGGCTGTGGCTGTGGCTATATATATATATATATTTGTCATTATTTGTGGATAAGCTTAATTCCGCGATCAAAAGCCATTGATCTTAAAAAGTGATTTCATGGTGTGTTAAGTCAACTAACTCAAACATCGGAAGAAACTTCGGATACAGACCCTTGTACCGTGTTTTTGTCATACCATATATATATATAAGGTCAAAAAGCAGCAAAGGGTTATTGAATTGTGTCGTGGGTTGTTGGCTTTTGGAGGACTCTTCTCCTTTGCTTCAAAGTTTTATGTATCAATCTGCAAATTAAGACCATGCACATGCAACCATCAACACTCATTTTTGATTAAGCTCGTGGTTATAGAGATATGAAAATAAATGCATCTTTCTATGTAGTCTTTGCTGACGCGTGGACTGTGAGAAAGGGAGTAGTTAAAGGAATATGGTTGACAATGTCAACACCATTATCAAGTACAAGTTTCAGACTGATACACGCATTATCAACATCCAAATATGAAATAAGTAGAATTGACTTCATTATTCGCTAATTATGCTAGAGATGAAAATAAATCACAGTTTAAATTTGTTTATATATACCACTCTATCTCAGCAACTCAACTCAACTCAACTCATTACGTGACTTCAAAAGCAACGTATGAAATGGAATTTATAAAAACTCAAGGAAAAGAAGCCTTAGCAACCAAATTTACGCGAACCCATATAGATGATTTCATTCCACTCCAACTGCTTGACAAAAGGCAATAACATCCCACTCCAATTCTCGTACGTTGACAAAAGCCAATCTGCTTGTCGTTTTAAAATATTTCTATTTATTTTTTTACAGAGAAAAATTACACAAATCAAATAATATAATCAATTACATGTTAAAATTATTTATTTATTAAATTATACTTTATAAGGGTATTATTGAAAAAATAATTATTGTTAATTATAAGTGAACATTAAAATATTTAAATCGGAATATAATTCTCATTTTCTATCTGTATATTTAAATAGAAACTAAAGAAGTACTTCTCTATAAAAAGGGTTGGACGAGAGTATACATTCAATTTCTGTTTAATATCATAAATTGGTAAAATTTTAATTAAAATATACCGACAATGAAATTTTACATTATCTTTCAATTAAAATTGTTACCTAAGTTAAAAATTAACCATATTTGTAATCTTTAAAAATCATATTTAATTTTTTTAAATTGGTTGATAGTGTAATGCGTTGTTTTAAAAGACAAGGGGAAAGTCAGCAGAAGTGTATATATACTCTGTTTTTAACATTTTATAAAAATTGAAGGAGATTATGTAAAATTAATAAAAACAAGGTCATTAAGTGAAATTTTATTAAACTTTAAAGGATATGAATATACCTTTTATTTTTGTTAAAAGGAGGGTCAGAGACCCAAAACAAAACTAAAACAGCGAAAAAACTAGGGAAAGTATCCCCTACTATCCTAACTCCAAATCGTGGAGAGATGACACGTAAGACTAAAACATATGCAATCCTAATTAATTAGCGTTACTCATATTGTCTAAGTGACTGTTTGGTTAAAACCTCAAATGTCGTTCCGTTAACGAAGTGTCGTTTTTCTTCTCTTCCGTTAATGTTGTCGCGTTTGGTTGGTTTTTCTTCTCTGTTCCGTCCATTGAATTTCCATTGGAGGTTCCGTTGGCGTCTATCTAGCTCTGTTTCGTAGAGGCTGCTCCTTGCCAACGCGGTTTGGGGGAAAGTCCTGTATGCCTTCGCGATTAGGGTTTAAATAGAGCCCCACCCACCAAACTGCGACAGGTTCACACGGAGAGAGCGTCGATTTCGTGAAAAGGAAGAAGTTTTGCCAATAAGAGGGTCTATATCGCGAAAATGAAGGAGCTTCGGAGGGTCGATCTCACAAGTAATATTTCACTCCCTTTGCATCTCTGGTTTTCTGTTGTATGGCTTTGTGGTCTTCTGATCTCTAGGTTTCCTTTCCCTTTACATCTCCAAATTTCTGATCTCTAGTTTTGTGGTATTTGTTCCTGATGTTTGGGTTTCTGGCTACGGGTTTGGGTTTACAGGTGTAGGTTGGGTGAGGGGAGACGTTACGGGTTTAGGGTGTAGGTTGGGTTACGAGTGGTGGGTGAGGGGATTTAGTATGGGTCGGAGTTGGTTAGGCCATGGGGAGGGGGTTTCGTCAGAGGTTTGTGGTGGGTGTGGGAAGGGGTTATGGGTCAGGGTTAGTTAGGCCGTGGGGAGGGGGTTTTGTTGGAGGTTGGTGGTGGGTGTAGGGAGGGGTATCGGGTTGGGGAGGGGGTTTCATGGGTGGTTGTGGTGGGTGTGGGGAGGGGTATCATGGTGGGTTGTTAGGCCGTGGGAAGGGAGTTTCATGGGTGGTGGGTATGAGGAGGGCCGTGGGTAATGGTGGTGGGTGTGGGTGTTAGGGTTTAGGTGGTTGGTGTGGGAAGGGGTTACCGATTTGTTGGTGAGGTCGTGGGGAAAAGGGTTTCGTGGTGGTGGGTGGTGGGTGTGGGGAGGGGTGTGGGTGGTCGGTGATGGGTGGCTCGGTGGGGGGTGGTTGTTGTGTTTAGGGTTGGTAAGGGATGGTGGTGATGGATGGATGGTGGTGATGAAGGTGCATGGGTGTTACTTCTGTGTGTTGGTCCACATTAAAATTTTTAATGGTGTATGATGGAGGTGTATGGGTGGTCTAGTTTTTTGTAGGGTGTACCTTAACATTATTTTGTAAAAAATAGAATATGTATAAAAATAGAAAATTTGTTAATAAATTGTGTAGTTTAGTTTGATTTATAGTTTTTGTTTGTTGATGTATGTATGAATAGATAAGGTTAATTTGATAAAGTTAGTTTGATTTTAAACTGATTTGTAGTTTAGCTTGGATGTATTGTTTAGTTTTTTTTATGTATTAATTTCATAAGGTTAATTTTTTATTGTATTTAGATGTATTAATTCGATTAGGGTGTATCTTTATTTTTTTTGTAAATAACAGAAAATCTAATAACATTTATTATGTTTAGCTTTATTTGAAATTATAGTTATTTGTTGTTGTTATATGTATAAGTTGACTTTTATTTTTGTGTTAATGTATTCTTTGATTTTTGTGTTAATGTATGGTTTGATTTTTTTAAAATTAAGTTTTCTATTTAGATTTAGTTATCCGTTTATAGTAGGTTACGTGTTTAAATTTAACTTCCTCAATTCGGTTCCATTAAGGATAATTTTAGTTATAACGCTTAAGCGATCCGTTTAAATTAATTAAGTTGATCCATTTCGATTAAGTTACCAGGTAGCATTAATAATCACATTAATATTTTATAAAGGTTTAAAATAAACAATCACCTTTTTTTAAAGTAAAGAAGGTTAACAATCATATATGATTTGTCCTAGAATCCAGGATCAAAATTGACTATTTTGACCAGACTCCTAGCTCAGCCTTCTAACCGGAGTTATCTCTCGTGCTCTCAACTTTTACACCGCCTCAGTGGAGTGCAGTATTATGTACCCCGGTTCAGTGGGAATCTGAGGTTCTTCAAGTAAGGGTGATAATTGATGTTTAAATTCGTGCTGATGCTTCCAAACCACACCGGAGGGGTACCTGTAGAATATTCTCCGATGCTTAAGTCAGTATGGTCACTAGAGTAATGTCGTATTACGGAGATAACTTACGGAAAAATTAGATCAGATCTTTTTCAATAATAAATGAGTTGTATTTATAGGGTTTACCTTAGTTTCGGAAGTGATTTGACTATCTTCCTAATTTACTGTAGGTACAGTGTCTGCAGGGTCAGGTTGCCCATACCTCCCCTGGCAGGTTTATCAGATTGTCAATAATTGACCGGGGTTAATGGGGAAGATCCGTAGTCAATCAATGGTTTTGGACTCCGGTTATGACCTGCCAGTTCTTAATGACGTGGCATGGTATTTTTCAGACCTCGTCCAGTCTTGGTTGCCACCCCAGATTATTTGTCCCTTAGTTTATTTTTTGTAGTGTTGCTACAAAAGGTGAACTATCCGTAGTCTGTTGAAAAATTAACCGGGGTCAATATCGACATGCTAGATATGACCGGTATCAGATGTACTTTTGGGTAGTTGAAACATTTAATGTGTTTCAGCTACAAAAGCTGCCACCTCACGTGGATCGTTGACGTGTCACCCCACGGTTGGCCATGTATTTCACACGCTAGTAGATTACGTCAACCTAGGCGAAACAACGCTCCTTCTTGGACCGTGACGTTTCATATTCCACTCCGTCTTATGGGCTGCGACGGTTGAACTTCGGCCCATGCTCTTTTTATGCCTATAAAAGTAAGTGCCTTCACTACTTCATTTTACTCTTCTTTATCGAAACTCTGCTCGATCGTCCTTCTGCTTTTGCTCTCACCTCGTCCTGGCTCGTACTAGAAGAACCGCTCGCATTATCCCTACAGGTAGCCTTTAAAATCCTTCTTTTTACCATGTCTTCCTTTTCTTCTAACCATGTCCAGGAACAAGATTCCTCTTGTAAAATTGTTTCAAATCCTTCGATTTCTTGGCCGCCCGAGGTTCCTTGTCTTGACCTCGGCTCACTCAAACGGACATCCGTAGGTGGATGACTCCAACTAACTTGGACTCAACTTCCCGGGCGGAGTCTTCCACTTCTGGGGTTCAGATTCCTCACTCACCCCTTCCTCCTGTGTCTCCAGACCAGAGTGAGAATTCCAACATAGTACATTACTACGCTGATGATACTGACTTTTACTTGCATGTACCTTTTTTAGCGCACGTAGTGATGATGGATGCCTCTGGCTCATCAACCTTGTGAAATGACCCCGACGATACCTTCATGATAGTAGAAAAAGTAAACTGGCTGGCTCAGAAAGTCGAAGACCCTTATTTCTGGGTTTCCCAGGAGATTCTTCCAATTTACAGCCGCCTTGCTTAACCCACGGACGGAGTGGAACTGGAGCTGAAGTATCACTGGCGCACCAAGAAGTACGCCAATTCTTTCACCCTTTTTGCCTCTACCATCACAGAGCGGATCTATCATATTCTGAGAGACCGCTTCATCTACTTCCATGACTACACTATCAGCAAAGTGGGAGTTTGGTTCCCCTTGAATAAATTTGAAATGGGGGTACTGCGGTTTCTGGACATTGCCCTCAGCCAGCTTCATCCCAACGGCTGGGCCTTCATCCTCTCTCTGGAAGTTTTGGGTAAGCACTTAGGCTTCACCCCCACCATCGCCATCTTCTTCCGATATGCCCGAGTGATGCGTCCAGGTGGAACCGGGATGGGATTCGTTAATTTACGATGTCAAAGTGACATCGTCAATTTCGAAGCCTTTGCTGAATCCTGCAAGATCGCCGGAGGCTCCTTCAAGAACTCCTACCTTAAGCTCTTCATTAAAGGTACAGGGCAGCCGTTCTGGAAGGACGAGGAAGGCCGATTCAGGATTCACACCGGTTGGACTCATAAGTATTTTCTACTGGAGAGTTCGGCCTATGCTGTTGAACAGTCCTCCCTTTCGGAGTCTGCGAAGGTAGTGGTTGACACCCTTCACAACATCTCCCGGGGTGCCCCCATTAAGTGTTGCTTTCTTCTTGGCTCAGCTGAGGCACGGAACGATTACCTTAATCACCTGGGTAGATACCCATTCCTTTATTATTTATTTATATATATAATTTTTTTTTATTTTTTTACTACAGTTATTTTAACCGTTGCCTTTATTTTTCAGGGAACATGAGTGTTGCCGTCCTGGAGAACCTCCACAAGCTTATGGAGGGGTCTGCAGTAGACACTACTGTGGAACATAATATCACTCTGAAGATGCAGAGATCTTCTAGGCTTCCTACTCCTGGCGGGGTAATCGACTTGGAGGATGCCTCCGACAAGCGGAAAGAGAAAGGGCAATCTACCGGGGATTCCAAGAAGGCAAAGGTGAACCCCGCCCCTCGCACGCTGGACAAAGGAAAATGGGTTGCCACTGAGTCCCCGGTTGAAGGTGATGCCCCTCCCCTTCCTCGCTCTGGTATAGAGGCTCTGGAGGAGCTTCTTACAAGGACCCTTCCCCCCAACTCGGACTTCGAGCTCCCTTACCATCTCAAGTCAGGGTTGGAGAAGGATGATGTCTCGTTCGCCCTAGAGACGGCGATGTGGTACAACATCAAGACTCTCTCCACCATCTACTCCACCGCAACCGATGGTCTGAAGCTGGAAGTGGACCATCTGAAGGACAAGAACTCCCGACTTTTTGAAGACTGCAGCCGGGCTCACAAGAGGATTAAGTCTCTCAATGAGTCCAACCAAGCTTATCAGCAGTCTGAGGAAGGTTGAAGGAAAGAGAAGGAAGAACTGCACAAGAAGATGGCCGATCTGGAAGGCCAAGTGATCGATCTTCAAAAGAAGAATGAAGAATTGTCCACGGTGGTCACAGATGAGCAAAATAAGTACCAAGAGGATATGTTGCAGTTTGCTCATGTCGCCATGGACTTCTTCAGTCATGCGGTCCGCCAGGTCATCCACCGGAACCGGGATTCGCCTTCGAACCTGAACGGGATTAGTTTTTTCAACCGATTCCGGAATGGTGAATTGGTAACCGAGATGGGTGGTGAATCTGTCTCTCCTGCCGATGTTCCCTTTAAACTTCGTCCCTTGGCTTCGTCCAATTTCTTTTGTAATTAAATTTTTTGCTTTGTAGGCGGGATGAGCTCCGCCATTTTTGAATCCTGATAGTCTTGGCCGTAGTGCCTTTTTGTTAATGACAATATTACTTTTACCTACATCGTCTCTTTTTCGCATAACTTCCTCTTTCTTACTTCGTACTTGAATAAATAACAATCATTCTAGGGTCCTCGGACCATAAATTTTAATTAACTTTACTGATCTAGGGTCCTTGGACCATTCCTTGGTTTTAATAACTTAACCACTCTGGGGTCCTTAGACCACTCCGGGGTTTTAATAAACAACCGCTCTGGGGTCCTTGGACCACTCTGGGGTTAAAGTTTCTTGGAGGAATTCGTCGAAACAATATTATCCATACCATAATACTCTTTATTAAACAAATAGCACCCCGGCTGCATACTTCATTAAAAACCTCCCAAGTAACCCTTTGGGAAAAACCTTGGGTAGGGAAAAAGAATGCATGACTTATGGTGCCGGTTAACTGTAATATACACGTAAATTCTTTACATTCCATTTGTTCTTGAACACCTCGCCTTTTAATGTTTCTAGCAAATAAGATCCTCCTGGTGTGACCTCGTTCACCCGGTATGGCCCTTCCCATGCCGGTGCCAATTTTCCTTGGTGTGCAAACCGATTTCCAACTAATGCTTTCCTCTAGACGAGATCGCCCACATTAAATCTTCTTTATTGGACTTTAACATTGTATCGAAATGCGGCTTTGGCTTTAACGGCTTGATCTCGGACAAAGGCAACTTCTCTAACCTCGGTTAACAGATCTAATTCATTCTTCAACCTTTGGTCGTTAACCGCCTCATCAAATTACTAGACCCTTGGGGAGATTAAGTTTATTTCAACTGGAATTAATGCATCTACTCCGTAGACCAACCGAAATGGGGCTTCCCTAGTGGACGAGTGTGGGGTCGTCCGGTATGCCCATAGAACATGACACAGCTGGTTGGCCCACTCTCCCTTCGCTTCACCCAGTCGTTTCTTCAGCCCTTTTAAGATTTCTCTGTTTGCGACTTTGGCTTGTCCATTAGTTTGAGGGTGTTCGACTGATGAAAACACTTGTTTAATCTATAGTCCTTCAAGTAGTCCTTTAAACTTGGAAGCGATGAATTGCGTCCCGTTGTTCGTTATCACCCTTCCTGGTATCCCAAACCTTGTAATGACATTTTCATAGAAGAATCTCCGTGTTCGTGCCACGGTGATGTGCACCACTGCTTCTACCTCAATCCACTTCATGAAATAATCCACCGTGACAATCAAGTATTTAACTTTGCCTGGAGCTTTAGGAAATGGTCCCACAATGTCCATGCCCCACTGGTAGAAAGGTCATGGGACTGCGGATATAAACAATTCCTCTGCTGGGACATGATGCTCGTTGATATTCTTTTGACATGCATCACATTTCTTAACGTACTCCACCGCGTCCTTGGCCAAAGTGGGCCACCAATATCCTGCCCTCAGCACCTTCCTAGCCAAGCTTCTGCCTCCGCAGTGGTTGCCGTATGTCTCCTCATGTACTTCAAAAAGTACTTCATCAGCCTCAGCCTCGTTTATGCACCTTAGATAAGGCGTGGTAAATCCTCTTTTGTATAAACCCCCATCTACCAACGTGAAGTTCGGAAGCTCTTTTTTTAGCTTCTTCCTCTTAACTGGGCACTCTGGAAGTTGTCCACTTACTATGTATTGGATAATCGGAATGACCCAAGAGTCTTCTGGATGTGCTTTGAATTGAACGGCATACACCTTCAATGGACTCGAGATACTTGGAGCAGCCAACATGCTCTGTATCACTATAGTTGTACATCTTGCCTTTTTCGTGCTAGCCAGTCGAGACATGACATCGGCTCTCATGTTTTCTTCCCTTGGGACATGCTTGAATTCTATATTTATGAACTTCTCTCCTAACTCCTTTACCTTTGCCAGATATTGCTGCAATAATGGTTCCTTGGCCTGATAACTTCCATTAATTTGTGAAGTCACTAATTGTGAATCGCTGTAAAGCACCGTCGTCCGTGCCCCTACATCCAAAGGTGCCCTAAGTCCTGCCAAACATGCTTCATACTCAGCTTGATTGTTTGATGTTTTGAAATCAAATCTGAGGGAGATCTCCACACTCACTCCGTCCTCACTTTCAACTACTACTTCGGCACCACATCCTTTTCCATTCGACGATCCATCGACAAAAATCTTCCAATGCTCCCGTGGTAATGTTGGGGGCTCTCTGGTTAATTCCATCACAAAATCTGCCAAAACTTGGGCTTTTATGGTTGTTCGTGGTTCATACGAGATGTCGAACTCTGATAGCTCTATCGCCCACTTAGTCATTCTTCCTGCTAAATCTGGTTTATGAAACACCACTCTCAAAGGAAGATCGGTCCGAACCACTACTGGGTGTGCATGGAAATACTGCCTTAGACGTCGGGACGTCCAAACCAAAGCTAAGGCTACCTTTTCAAGCTTTTGATATCGGCCTTCTGCCCCTTGCAACACTTTGCCCATAAAATATACTGGCCTCTGACCCTCAATGGTTTCCTTCACAAGAGAGGCTCCAATTACTTCATCAGATATGGACAGGTAAATGAATAATTTTTCTCCGGGGTCAGGCCTCGTCAACACCGGTGGATTTGCCAAAACTTCCTTCAACTCTTGAAATGCTCTTTCCTGCTCTTCTCCCCACTGAAAATCTTTACTCTTCTTCAATGCCTTGTAGAGGGGTAGCGACCGGTGTGTCATCCTTGGCATGAACCACGATAAGGCTGCCACCTTTCCATTTAATGATTGCACTTCCCTCATATTAGTTGGACTTCAAAGTTCCCTTATCGCCTTGCATTTATCCGGATTAGTCTCTATACCCCTTTGGGTTAGCATAAATCCTAAGAATCTTCCAGCTGGTACTGCAAATGTGCACTTGACGGGATTCAACCTCATATTATAAAGTTGTAGTCTCTGGAACACTTTCCTTAAATCTTCGATGTGATCTCCTCCAACCGACATCTTGGTAATTATATCATCTATATACACCTCAACCGTCTTCGACCTCAGTCTGTCAAACACCTTGTTCATCATTCTCTGATATGTTGCCCCTGCATTTTTTAATCCAAATGGCATCATGGTGTAGCAAAAAACTCCTTTGTCATTCACGAACGCTGTCTTGTCTTCGTCTTCCTTCTACATCGGAATTTGATTGTAGCCGGAGTATGCATCCATAAAAGATAGGAATTGATACCCCGACAAATCATCCACCATTTGATCAATGCTCGGTAAGGGATACGGATCTTTAGGACAACAATTGTTGAGGTTCCTAAAATCCGTGCACATCTGCCATTTGCCATTAGCCTTCCTTACCATCACTACATTTGAGACCCAGGAGGAATACTGCACTTCTCTTATGAATCCGGCCTTTAATAATTCTTCAGTCTGCTCACACGCCGCCTGCTGCTTCTCCGGTCCTAGCCTTTTCTTTTTCTGGGCTACCGCCCTAGATTCCGGGTAAACTGCCAACTTATGACAACAGAAATTCGGGTCAATTCCTGGCATATCGGATGCTATCCATGCAAAGGTGTTTGAACTCTCTTAACAGCTTGGTCAATCATTCCTCCATTCCTTGTTCCAAAGAGTCATTTATCTCCATTCCTCTGGTAGGGTCGTCATCTAACATTATTTTCTTCACTCCTCCTTCCGATGTTGGCCTCTTGGGGTTTTCTGGGTCCAACCTCAACTCTTCTCTTGGATCCAGGTCTATCAAATTTATGGACTCTGGTACTGATCCACTGTCATTTAGTCTCTTCTTTTTCACTGATTCTTCTGCCTTATTCATTAACACACTGAGGTTATAGTAATACCTCACCATTTGCTGATCACCCTAAATAGAGGATACTTGATTGTCCTTGTCGATGAACTTTATTAACAAGTACGGGCTGGACATAACTGCCTCCAAAGCATTCAAAGAAGGGCGTCCAATAATCCCATTGAACAGGGACTTGACATCAATAACCAGGATTCTGGTGCGTACGGTTTTCGACCCCGGCTCCCCTTCGAAGGTTAGTCTGGTCTCCAAATATCCTTTGGTAGATTATTTGGCACCATTGAATACAGTCAACTCCTGGGTATATGGTTGCAAATCAAAATCTGAGAGGCCCATTTTCTTAAAGCATTCATAGAAAATCACATCACATGAGCTCCCTTGATCTACCAACATCCTTCTTATCATTTTGTTTACCACCACAACTTCTATTACCACCACGTCATCACCTCCTGGAACTGTTGGCCCGTAGTCATTGTCAATGAAAATAATGGCCAGAGTTTTAACACCATCTCTGAAAGGCCTATTGTCTGTTTTTACTTGCACTGACATTATCATCCTTAAATGGTTCTTCCTTGCTGAGTTCGACACTCCCCCTCCAGCAAATCCTCCAGTAATCATGTCTATAACATCTCTCCTACCCGAACCAGATGGTTTCATCCAGGACTCGTCATTATCATCAATATTTTTGACTACGGCCTTTCCTTTATCCAACGCAGGCCTTTTCGTACTCTGGGCTTCTTCTTCAATCGGGTCAGCCTCCTTCTTCCGGGGTATTACCCTCTTTGTCTCTGGGTTTTCCCTCTACTTGAACAGGTACTGCTTTAACTTCCCTTCTCTTATCAACATTTTGATGGCTTTCTTTAGTTGACGGCATTCATTAGTATTGTGCCCTGCTTGCTCATGAAACTCACAATATTTATTGGGGTTCCCAGCTCTCTTTATAGGAATAGGTTTTCTCACCCCGTACACCGTCATTCCTCTCCATCCGACTTCTCATAGGATTTGGCTGGGCCGAACAGCCAATGGTGTATATTGCACTGCATTCACACCTCTCCCTTCACGTGGTCTTGGGAATGCATCCCTACCAGCACCCCTTCTTTCCGTCCTACCTTCTTTTTTATGCGCTCTCTTCACCTCCATCTCCGTGCTCCTTTGCTTGGCAGCTGCCAAATACATTTCTTCCCATATACTTCGCTGTCTTGCTTCTGAATTCTTCCATTGTTCGAGGTGGTCCCTTCGCCAATGACAATGCAAAGGGTGACCGTGGTTGCAATGCTTCAACCATAATATGCATCTGAATTTCTTCTGTCAACCCTAGAACCAGCACTGCTTCTTTGTAGAATCTCTTTAAAAAATCTTTCAAACTCTCTTCCGCCCCCTATCTAACCTGAGCCAACATGTGGGATGTCTTTGGCACATCTCTAGACACCACAAAATGTTGAAGGAATACATGGGCCATATCATCCCAGGAATTTATTGACCCACTGGGCAAACTCTTGAACCATCCCAAAGTTTCAGCAGACAATGTCCTTAGAAACATTCTACACATAACATCCTCCTCAACACCTAGGAATAATAATTTGTTGACATAGGCATCCAGATGATTTTCGGGGTCTGATTCTCCAGTGTACTTCCCAATTGATAATGGCTGAGGGGTTTGGAGATGTCTGGGGATTAGGGCACTCATTAGTCTCTTGGAGAATGGTATCTTAAACCGATATTCTCTTCCTCTTCCATGGTTCATCACCCTCTTTTGGCTGCTCATTTCCTCCGTCCTATGTGTGGACTCTTACTCATCGTACGTATACGTCAAGGATCTTTCTTAATGGTGAGGGTTTTCTGCCTGCCTTTGATCTCTACCTCGATTTTCTCTGTGTAATAATTGTATCTCCTGGTGCAGTTGCCTTATGATTTTGTCGTTGGGTTTGTTCTCACCACAGCTTGATCCCTCAACTCCGTTCTAGGGGTCTCCACTGCTCCTTCATTGAAATTCAAGCTTCTAGTCACATTCCGGACATGTCCTTTCAGAGTCTCATCTCCTCTAGGGTGCTCCATATTACTTAGTCAATTCGATGCGGGACTCACAAATTTACGTGGTCCCACTGGGCGTGCCAATGATCTGTCCTGGAATCTGGGGTCAAAGTTGACTGTTTTGACCGAACTCCTAGCTCAGCCTTCTAACCGAAGTTATCTCTCGTGCTTTCAACTTTTACACCGCCTCAGTGGAGTGTGGTATTATGTACCCCGGTTCAGTGGGAATTTAAGGTTCTTTGAGTAAGGGTGATAATTGATGTTTAAATTCGTGCTGATGCTTCCAAACCACACCGGAGGGGTACCTGCAGAATATTCTTCGATGCTTAAGTCAGTATGGTCACTAGAGTAATGTCATATTACGGAGATAACTTACGGAAAAATTAGATCAGATCCTTTTCAGTAATAAATGAGTTATATTTATAGGGTTTACCTTAGTTTTGAAAGTGATTTGACTATCTTCCTAAATTACATTAGGTACAGTGTCTGCAGGGTCAGGTTGCCCATACCTCCTCTAACAGGTGTGTCAGATTGTCAGTAATTGACCGGGGTTGATAGGGAAGATCCGTAGTCAATCAATGGTTTCAGACTCTGGTTATGACGTGCCAGTTCTTAATGACGTGGCATGGTATTTTTCAGACCTCGTCCAGTCTTGGTTGCCACCGCGGATCAATATAATTGTGAGAATTAAAATAATTAATAACATTTTTTGGATGTTGGAAAAATAATCAGATTTTTTATAAAGTAGAAAGGGTTAACAATCATATAACAGTGAGAATTAAAATAATAACATTTTTTTAGTTGGAAAAATATTTCGATTTTTAATAAATTAAAAAAGGTTAACAATCATATAATTGTGATAATTAAAATAATAACATTTTTTAGGGTAGAAAAATGATTAGTTTTTTTAAATTAATAGGGGATAACATGTATAAAATTTTTATTTTTAACTATGAAACATGTTGTATGAGAGATTTTATTCCTAATTAATCATGAGCTTTAATGGTGGTGGTGTTATCTGTATATTGATTAAGGGTTTAATAATGTTTTATGGTCAACCTATTTTACCATGTGTAGATTTTGATGATGGCATCCACTAGTGCTCAGGATCCTTCAAAACAAGAAGATCCCATTGAATTGGTTGTTATCACGATGGTAGGGGCTACAACCCCCATTAGGGACTGTGAAACATGTATGTAAAGAACTATGTAGGACGAGTGCACTAGGGGGACATGTATAGGTCCAAGAGATACCTCATGGCAATGACACCAGATGTCATGAAATGTTTAAGATGAGTAAACCTACTTTCTTAGGATTATGCCATAAATTAATTGACCATGGACTAACTTCTTCATCCCGAATGGGAGTGCATGAAATGGTTGTAATGTTTTTGCATACGGTGGGACACAGTGTAGGTAACAGGGTAATACAAGAAAGATTTTAGCATTTAGGTGAAACAGTTAGCAAATACTTTCACCGTGTACTCATAAGCATGTGTCTCATTGTCCATGGAGATGGTCAGACCTGTAGATCTGACATTTATTCGTATCTCCCCAAAAATCTGTGATAGTAGGAGATACTAGCAATCTACACGGTTTATTGGCAGGAAAGGCTACACGTCCCAAAATGTGATGGTTGTTTGTGATATGGATATGTGCTTTATTTTTGTATTACCAGGATGATCCGTCCACGACGCTAAAGTTTTTAGAGACGTAATAACGACCCCAACTTTTGGTTTCCCACATCCACCCCCAGGTATGGTTTTGTTGTTCCTACATGTGTACATACGATGCTATTGGTTATGATAATTTAAATGTTGATGATGTCATTTTTTTGTAACAAGTAAATATTATTTGGTTGACAGTGGCTATCCGACGCCAATGGGATATCTGAGTCCTTACCGAACTGAAAGATACCATCTTCCAGACTTCAAACGTGTATGAGATTTTCAAAATAATAATGAAGTGTTCAACTATTTACACTCAAGTTTTCGAAGCACAATAAAAAGATCTTTCGATGTTTGGAAAAATAGATTTGTTGTGTTTCGACATATGCCTAGCTACAGTTATGAGACCCAAGTTCACTTGATTTGTGCCACAATGGGAATCCATAACTTCATTCGAAGATGCAACCTAGCGGACATTGAGTTTGACAGTCGAAAATGCAAATGACACCAACTGTATGGGAGCTCAACATCGGGCACATTTAGGGATGGATGATGAAGTTGACACGATTTCATCATCGGGCATGAATGTTGTTTGTGACTCCATTAGAGATCAAATAATAGCTGCTGAAGTTGTATAAATCTATATTTAATATTTACATTATATGTAAATTTAATGTAAAATTCATTTCCTTTCTATTAAATATATAATATAATCTAACTTGTTAAGAAAACTAATGTAATTTTGTAAAAAAAATACATTCAAATTATATATAATATCATCTAATGTTGTTAAAAATATAGACATATATATATATAATAATCTAATTTGTTAAAAAAATAATCTAATTTGTGGAAAAATAATCTAATTATACATAATGTCATCTAATTTGTTTAAAAAATAATGTAATTTGTTAAAAAATAATCTATTTTGTTTTAAAAAATCTAATTATACATAATATCACCTAACTTGTTAAAAATATCATTTGTTAAATAAATAATCTATTTTGTTAAAAAGTTAATCTAATTTGTCAAAATATCATCTAATTTGTTAAATAAAATAATCTAATTTGTTAAAAAATTAATCTATTTTTTAAATTATTGTAATTATACATAATATTATCTATATATATACATATTTTGATATAGTACATATTTATATTATTAATATATATACATATTCAATATATTTTTTACTAATACCCTTTTTGGTAATTTCTTATCAAGCCACCATTTACCCAACCTAACTTTTTCTCCAACCAAACACAATCACTACTTCTCAAACCACTTTTAAAAATTAACATACAAACACAACTCTGTTTATAAAACTCCAGTTATCTCAACCAGGTTACCCCAACAAATAACCAAACAAACCCTAAAACATCTATTGCACCTTCTCCAAAGCTTCATGCATGGTTGTAACCTCCATTTTCTTAATTCTTAGTTGTTAGAAACTTTTTCTTGGATTTAAGGGAGGATAATAAACTCTCTCACTCTCCTCTTCAACACATGACAAACCAATTAAGGAGAAGGAAAAAAAAACCCTTCATTTTCTTTGTTCTTTGTGATGTTAAATTAATTGTTCTTTGTGATGTTATTAAATTATTTTTTGTGCTTTGCTTGATTGAAATTTGATGATGACTAGACTAAATATGACTTGTCCTAAATAAAAGGATAAAGAAGCTCTCTCACGCAAACATCACACGAGGATTTTTTCATGACGCTCACTCTTTGGTCACGACTCACACTCAAGTGTGATTGTTGTGTAGATTTTATTTGTTTTTTTTTTATTTCTATTCATTTAAACACATACTTATCCATTTTATTTACACCCTATTTCTTTCTTTTTTTTTTCCAATTCTTCCCATCCCAATTTTTACCGTCTCATTTTCTCTCTCCATCCAAACAAAGCCTTGAGGGTTGTTTGATTTTTGTTCCCATTTTATGTTTTTAATTTTAATTATAAAATTATCATATTTTTTATTTAAAAAATATACAGGAAAACAAAAATGAAAAAAGTTATTTTTAATATTTCCTTTACAAATTTTAAAAAACAGAAAACCAAATAATAAATTTATAATTAAAAATAAAAGCAGAATATAAAAACAAAAATTGAAACCAAACAATCCCTTAAAGTCCAATTCAATAATCCTTTGCCAGTTAGAAACCTTGAATTCCATTATTAACTAAATATAAACCGATGAAAATTGATGCCTTGACTAATTGAACCGGTTAAATCAATTAATTATATTAATTTAATTATATTTATTTGAAATTTTTATATATATTAAGTTAACTAGTTGAAGTAATAATTTAGTGATAAAGTCAAATGACTAATCCGATTTGAATAAGGTTTGGAATTTGGATCCCTTCCTGCAGTCATTCCAAGCATACTAATTAAGTAATTGATGATTTAAGACAAACCATAAATAATGATTGGCTTGATTTCAGATCAAAGCCACTATAGGTTGCCGGTACTGTCGCCTCTACGATGAAACAGAACTCACTATGTCGGTTTTCAAAGGATGATAAATTGGCTTTAAGCCTTCTCACTGAAAATAATTGTTTCAAGAAAAGACAACATAACAGTGAAAGACATCCTACGTAGAACTCGCTATGTTGGTTTTCAATTTAATATCATATTTCGCATTCACAAATCCCAATCTAATCCTGTACTTAATAAAATTTGACTTAGTCTCCTGTCAAATTTTGCCTCATTTTTGTCACCATAACTAAAGTGATGCAAATTTTCATCTGTACAAAATTTGATCACAAAAAATTATGGACCTAAAGTGGAAGAATTAGAACATAGAGTACAAGTTCCTATCCCCTGCATCATGACAACCACGGAAATTATCATCATATAAAACATAACAAGCACCTGAATTGAAAAAAGAAACGTTGTAATACTAACCACGGCCAAAGGACGTAAGTCAGCCCAAAATTCCACTCAATATTCAATTGCTTAAAAGATGTGATGTTTTTCAAATCCAAGCCATCCGTCACATCACTAATATCAGAATGCAAAACATAACCCCTAGTAGCAGCCTTACAAGCTGACAAAATTCCAAAAATTAAAGATGCAAGATATACAGCACAACTGATAGTTGCCGCAAGAAAGATCAGTATTTAGACTATAGCCTGGACAAAGTTGAAATTAAGACAGGGTTCTTCTGTTGAAAGACTCCACCGTTATGTTGGCAGTGAAAGCAGGAATAGAATTCATCTTCCTGATGAATATCTCAATCTGGGATTGGGAATGTATGAGTCGCGTAAGTATAACTCAGTGAAAGAAACATGAATACGTAAAACAGTGAAAATCACATGCATGATGATGGCAATTGTCATTCACTCATTCCTAATTTATCAATCTTATGTTTTCTTTATCGATCTTCAGTTCATATTAATGCTAACACTCAGTCATACTCATGGCTGTCAAACTTTAGCTAACTTCTAAACCTTTGCGACTCTACAATTCTAGATAGAGAACTAGTAAACTCTCTTCTTTATAAACTCGGGTAGACTTGGTAAACTCGTGCAAACTCGCCTAAATTCTCAATTCAATAAGCAAATTGACGAGTTAGAATTACATATAACTCTTACGATGAGTTGACCTAAAAACCAATATTTTATGCGAGTTACACCTTGCTTTCAAGGCCAACATATACACAACATTTTAGCAAGGCTTATATGAATAACACACATCAATCAAACTCTTACAAGTGTTTGTTTTTTTTGCATGGTTGCTAAACCCTAAATACAAATTAATTAGTAATTTTATGAATGAATTTTACTTTGAAGTCTATTCTAATGAAAACTTGTGTACAAACATCTATGTTTATGCATCTCTAATATGATATTGATTACTTTTTACCATATTTTATTGTATAAATAGTATTTTTTAAAGTATTTTAATGTAAGGTAAACTCTTCTGAGTTTACGAGTTGAGTTCACGGAAGCTCCATAAATTTACCTAAAGTCTTGAGTTTGACAACCTTGTTCATGCTCACTCAGCTGAATGGATCTAAGTCTAACCAAATCTTTTAAAACAACAAAAGAAATGTCATATACTTCAAAAGGCTGCAAATTATGCATACAGCATATTTTTCTTAACGAAGGTAATACTTACTAACGAATCTGGCTGTTTTATAGAAAATTAGAAACTAAACTCTTTATACTTGATAGTCTCTACAGGTTTATTTTTGGAGTATTAAAGACCCAAAAAAACATTATTTACTCAAAATATTGGATGAGTGGTTTTCAGCAAAACCTTTCTTATTGTAAAAATATCTTATAGATTATACAAACTACACTTTCCTTGCCTATAATACATAACAAAAATGTGTTATTTTTAGAAGAAAAAATTTGCTGCTAAAAACAATGCTTAAATATGTTTTTGGTCTCTATAAAATAAGGGTCTTTTGGTTTATGTCCCTATAAAATATATATTTATTTTTACCTGCAACTTTATTGAATGTTTTATTTTTAGTCCCTACTGTAATCTTGAATTCATTATTATTGACGTGACCAACTAAATTATAAATGAACTTGTTTATATGATTTTGACATGCTCAAGTGCCCTATGGACTGTTGCTCAAACTCTGATGACTAAAATACAATTTTTTTATCATTAAAAGAAAAACTTCAATGATTTTATTTTGACAATTTTGAAAGCAATTTTAACTACTAGAAACTATATTTTACCCGTCAGAACCACGTGTCAATAGTTGGTTAAACATATTAGAACTATTTGAACAAAAACTGATACTTAATTTAGTTAGTCATGTCATGTCAACACTTTATGGATTCAATCACAGTAGGAACAAAAAAAAACAAAATATTCAAACAAATCCTGCACAAAACACACAATCATATTTATGCTGATATTAGAGAAATAAGAGTTCACTTCAGATCCTAAGTATTTATTGAAAAATATTACAATTAACTGTCTTACCTGACGAGAAACCTCAGGCTGAGATGTATAATGATTTACCTGTTGTCATGAAATGAAATGAAAATGACAATAGAAAATTTCAGTGTCTATTCATGCATCATTTGTGAAAAGTTGAAACAACCTTGGAATATATTTCCTCTTATTTCTTTTCTGAGCTATCAAAAGGCTGAAATTATTTATTGACAACAAAATCACCAGTTATTCTTGCAGATAAACCCAAACTGAATTTTACTAATATATAAATTTAACAAAGTAAAATCACCATTCTCGTTATTAAGTCCAATATAAAATTCAACCTCTTACCAAAATATTAGTATTTCCAGATTCATATTCAAATTCAAGCTTCTCGTCATCACTTTGTGCATAAATGGATTGCAAGGTAAATCGTGTCACTGGGATTCCATTTGGACGCTGGTGTTCATCCATCACAATCTACCAATATAAATATATAAACAACCAAAGAAAGATTGAGAGTGTCAGCAGAAAAATAAATAGTGTCAATTATCATAGAATCAATTCTCAGACAAAATGCACAACAGATGTCAGATAATATATTTAGAGAGAAAAAAAGACAGACTATATATATATATATATATATATATGCAGAATCATTGGTTAACATGTCAAATCATAGTAGTTGTCAGTTGATAGTGCTCATGATTGATAACTAAGTATCAAATTACACAGAAAGGTTTTGATGCGAGGTTGCATGTCCCTAACTTTAGATTGCATCGAAAGAATCACCCAATTAAGCTATAACAATGTGTTATGCAAAGCACTTTCCAATAGAAGCATGCTACAGTATTACTTGAAAATATAACCACTAAAAATCAAATATGCATAGAGATTTCCCATACAAATACATCTCTACCAGGATTACAACTTTTCAAAGCAAAAGACTGGTCATCCAAAAATGAAACAAAAGCAACATCATTTAGGACAAAACACTTTCAAATTTGCACAAAAAGATGATAATAAAACTGGATCAGTATACACCAACCTTGTAACCAAAAAGCTCACAGCATGCCCTCCGGAAGACAGAAATTCTATCTGCAAACACAGTCTTGTATCTGTTGATATTTCAGTGTTGCAGTTATTCCATAATCATCTTTATGATAAAATATAATGAATCAAAGGTAGCAAATTATAGACTCGCCTTTCTTCTCGCTTCTCAAGTGTTGCAATTTGTTCTTTTAATTGCAATATCTTATCCGATATATAACTATCTACCAGCTTTCCAGCTTCTCCTAAACAGTTAGAGGCAATCAGGGAAGCCCATAAATTTGACAACATTAATATTCAATGGTTAATAATACCACTGTTAAGGCCACAAACATGTGCCTTTCATCTGTGGGAAAGGGCTCAGACAGAGGTCAGACTAATATTAGAAACAGGAATGTACATTTCATTTGTATATTTAGGTCTGTCTTTTCAAATCCATTTGGTTTTATTTTAGCAATTCTCAGAGGAACCCTCTTGGTATAGTATAAAAACCAAGTAGAGCAACTGGTTCAACCAGGAACCACCACTTGGGACAAGTAAGAACCCAAAAGAGTTCAAAACCCGGTTGATAACCAGGGGTTTAAAGTTTAGGGTTGAACAAGTCTCTATGAAAAAGAAAATTTGTTTATTTCATTTTTTAATTAACTTTGCCTTTTACATACAATTTTATATTTTTTTTATTCATTATGAATTTTTTTCTGGTAAGACATGTAATATGACCTTTTAATACTATTTTAAATTTCATTTAACTTAATTTTAACATATTTTATTATTACTAATTTGACCTTGGCTACACCAATAAGCCGTCAACAGGTATCTTATCCAGTTCAATCATTGGTCCCATTTTAAAACATTGTTTCTATTAAAAGCGAGAAAATGAGAGAACATATGAATTCCGTGTGTTTTGTGATCACAGCAGAGTTATTGTATTCATATGGATTTGTACATAAATACAGAATATACATTTTCCCATTTTATATTAAAAATAATATCGATATATTTAATCCTAAAATATATCATTACTATATTTACATAATTCTAACACTCACCCCCAAGCTGGAGCATATAAATCATATACACCAAGCTTGTTACATATATAATCAATCTGAGGACCCTTTAGAGATTTAGTAAAAACATCTTCCAACTGATCATTAGAATTAACAAAGCTAGTGGATATTTCACCAGACAAGACTTTCTCTCTAACAAAATGACATTCAATTTCAAGTCAGCAAGATCAACATATAATCCCTTCATAAGACAATATATTAGCACCATAAAGGGAATGTTGTGAACCGTATGGTGCTAATATATTGTCTTATGAAGGGATTATAGGTTGATCTTGCTGACTTGGTTTTAACTGTAATGGTCAACGCCACCTATAAACGAGTCCATTTGCCATTTTGTTCTGTGATTTCTGCCATAGCCAGGAAGCAAAAGGTAAAAATTCACGAGGAGGGTTGCGTCAAAATCAAGCCTGAGAGAGCCTTGGACAACACTTGGGTCCAAGATAGAATAGATGATGCACCAATAAGGGACATTCCGCCACTAAGGCCACAACAATACCAACCTCCGGT
This sequence comes from Clitoria ternatea, assembly GCA_037962975.1. Classification (NCBI taxonomy): domain Eukaryota; kingdom Viridiplantae; phylum Streptophyta; class Magnoliopsida; order Fabales; family Fabaceae; genus Clitoria; species Clitoria ternatea. The sequence goes on from CM075676.1 coordinate 55,360,057, forward strand.
CCCAACATTGACAAATATTATGGCAGAATTGCAATCGATGAAGCGCATGCAACTGGGAACTTATGACTTGGTGTTGATCCATGATATGTTGCTGCGTAGAATGGCAACTGCGCTGAATTTGGACCCCAATATAGGACCGATTGTACCCACAGACCGTGATTAGTTGCTCGCGTTGATTGGGTTCACCATTCCACCACAAGATACGCCACTGAACACGGAATTCCCTCAACCACAAGATGTGCCCATGCAAGATGCAACGGAGGAGGAAGAAGAGGAGGCTGAAGAGTAGTGATTAGGATCTAAAAAAAATTTCCTTGTTATGTTATTTTTCTTTCATTTCAGTAGTTTTTAAATTCCAACAACTTCGTTTTCATTGTAATGTTTCTGTTAGAATATTGTAAATATATTAGAATTGATTAGATTGATTATATATGATTTGCATTATGATCTTGTATTTATTACTGCTTTATTATAAATATATTACTTCGTTGTGTATTCAAACACACGGATATTCTTACAATTGTCTCTCAGTTTCCTTCTCATGAACATGGTATCTAGAACCTAACGAGAGGCAACCTTAATCCGTGTTTTACCCAGTGGGTCCACTGCTCACCAGTGAAAATTTTTTTACCTGTGTTCCATCTCCAGGTTTTTGATCCCCTCTTTCTTTTCGGTCATGTATTTCCCTTCGACCACACCTTTTTTTCCTGTGAACAGTACCGCGTACACTGTCCCTACCCTTTTCCGACCGACCAACCCCGGATCAAGACCGCAGCCTCCCCATCGACCGAACCCCGAAACCCCGATCCCATCAGCCGCCGCATGCGCCCCCACGTGAGGCTTCTCTGTCCATGACTTTCTCTCTCCTGGCCGCACCACCACCGGCGCGTGGCTGCTCCGATCAGCCTCCGCTTTGGCCTGTCGTGCTCGCCTCCCTCTGTAGCTACTGTTTCTGCTACTGGTTGCTTGTTTTGGAGATCGTTTGACGCTGTTACAGTTTGTTTTGCACCTTCTCTCTCCTTTGTTTGTGTTTTTCTCTCTCCTCTGTGTTCCTTATGGCTGCTGTTGCTCACTCGAAGGCTGATGCCACTATTACTGACAAGGTAGTTAAAATCGGGATTCTAGATTGAATCGTAAAGGGTCTCAAAAATCGTAAATCATAGAATCGTAAATCGTATCATGAGATTTTAAAAAATTTCTATATATACATATAAATTCTTATATTTTTATATATACATAAAAATTTTAGTATATAAAACACTAAAGTCATTCCTTTTACCCATTTCAAAAAAATGAGTTATTATTCCACCCACCTTATTGAAAAACTGAAAAATCACCAACTTCTCTCTCTTCTTTTACCCTTTGTTTTTTTTTTATTTTGAAAAATTGAAAAGTCATTCTCTTCCTTCGTTTACCCTCTTCTTTTCTTTTAAAAAACTGAAAAGCCCTACCATTCAGCAGCTTCAATCTCTTCTTTTACCCTCTTTTCTTTTCTTTTGAAGGAAAAGAGAAGCCTCCCTATCACGAAAACAGAGAGAATCGCGCCGCCTCAGAAGGTGAAACAATCATGTGGCCTCAGAGTTCGCCGGAGAAGATGGTTGCGCAATCAGAGAAGATGGTGGCTACTGAATGGAGAAGACGTTGCGCGGCAAAGGAAGGCACTCGCGTGGCCTGAGAAGGTGAAGAATGGCGTTTTCATGCTCCAGCTACGCGGGTTTGAAAATTTTCACGCGGGACAGACCCCGTTCCTAAAACCGGGTTAGGGCAAAAACGGGTCCCCTTAAAGTCGCATCCCCTCTTTCAAGTCGCGATTTTCACGACTTTGATGCCCAGAATCGCGATTCTACTACGACTCGCCTTCATTTGCGAATCTACATGCGACTCGAATCGCCCGGCCAGAAAAAATCGCAGAATCGCGATTTGTGCGATTAAAATCGCGACTTTAGCTACAATGGTTACTGGTACTGTTAGGGTTCTCAATACTTTAAATGCTGAAAAATTTGATGGCACTAACTATGCCACATGGGCTTCCGACATCAAACTTTGGTTTAAGGGACATGGCTATCTTGACCATCTTACAACCAAAGAAGACTCTATTGTTGCCGCTGATCGTTTTAAATGGGGTACTCTCGATGCTCAACTTTGTAGCATTCTGAAATCCACTTTGTCCCCTACTCAGAAGCAAATCTTCCGCCCTTATGACACCTGTGAATCTCTTTGGGCGCAAGCCAAACTCCTTTATACCAATGATACTCAACGGTTATATGGGGTTTGTGAGACTCTTATGCAGCTTCTTACTCCTCAGCAGATTACTGGTCCTATCTCTAATTATTTGTGCAAAGTCAGTGGTGTTCTTCATGATTTGAATGAGGTTCTTCCCTTGGCCAACAATCCCTCCACCAATCTTGAGAACCGTCGTAAACTTTTTATGGCGTTAGCATTACATGATCTTCCTCCTGAGTATAAGGTTGTTCGTGAGCAAATTCTTGGCTCTCCTGTGGTCCCTAAAATGGATTCTACTTGGTCAACTCTAATCCGCGCCAAGGCCAAGTCTCGCACTTCTGTGATTGCTCCTTCGATGCTTGTTCCTATTGAGGCTGACTCTTCTGCTCTGGTTGCTCAGGACCGCAACAACAATCTTCGTTTTGGAAGAAACCGCCCAAAATGTAAGCACTGTCATAAGCTTGGACACACTATTGATCGATGTTTTTTATTACATGGTCGCCCACGAGAATGGCGAATGTTGTGAAGGTACCTTTTGAAATGCATGAGCCACCCATTTCCACCTCTTTTGGCCCCTCAACTGTGCCTCCACCTACCTACGACGACTATCTCTGATGGTTTAAGGAGCGTAAGGTTTCAGGTTCCACGGCTTCTGTAGTGCAAACTGGTAATTCTTTTGTCAGTGTTTCTCACTCTCTTGGTCCTTGGGTCCTTGACTCTGGGGCCACCGATCATATTACTGGTAACAAGTCCTTGTTCTCTACCCTTTCTAACTCTAGTATTTTACCTTCTATTACTATGGCTGATGGGTCTCAAACTCAATCTCAAGGACTTGGTATTGTTCATCATCTTCCTTTTTTGACTGTTGACAATGTTCTTTATGTGTCTGGGTCTCCCTTTAATTTGTTGTCCATTAGTTATTTGACTCGCTCTCTTGATTGTACAGTCTCATTTACTAAGAACTCTGTTTTCATCCAAGATCGGAGTTCGGGACAGATGATTGACACCGGATGTGAGTGGGCTTTATCAACTTCAATCTTCTGCACATGTTGGGTCAGCGGTGGATTCTAGTCTCCTCCATGCTCAACTTGGGTTCACAAATTACAAATAATGGTGCCCACCCTTTCCAAGTTATCTACATTATCTTGTGAGTCATGTCAATTAGGTAAACATAGTCGTACTTCTTTTAATAATCGAGTCTCACGTCGAGTTGCGTCTCCTTTTAGCTTAGTCCACTATGATATTTGGGGTCCGTGCCGTACTGTGTCTAATTTAGGATATAAATATTTTGTCTCTTTTATTGATGATTACTCTAGGTATACCTGGTTATTTTTAATGAAGAATCGTTCTGAGTTATTTTTAATATTTAAAAAAATTTTGCAATGAAATTAAAACCCAGTTTGGTGTTCCTATACGTACATTGCGTAGTGATAATGCCAGTGAGTATTTATCTAATTCATTTCAATCATTTATGGCCTCTAATGGGATTTTACATCCAACATCTTGTGCTCATACTCCTCAACAGAATGGCATTGCAGAAAGAAAAAATCGACATCTTGTCGAAACAACTCAAACACTTCTTTTACATGGTAATATTCCTCATCGATTTTGGGGGGATGCTGTTCTTCTTGCTTGTTATTTAATTAATCGCATGCCATCCTCCGTTCTTGATAATCAGGTACCTCATTCCATCTTGTTTCCTCATCAATCTTTATATTCTTTACCACCTCGTGTTTTTGGTTCTACTTGTTTTGTTCACAATCTTGGCACGGGCACAGATAAACTTTCTGCCAAAGCTACTAAGTGTGTCTTTCTTGGTTATACAAGGTCTTCAAAAGGTTATACATGTTATTCTCCTACTCTTCATCCTTACTTTGTTTCTGCCAATGTTACCTTTTTTGAGTCTTATCCATATTTTCAAGATCCCATTCGGGACAACTCAGTGTCTAGTCTTGTTCTGGTAGTTCTGTTTCTGGTTTCTGGTGGTCCTGTTTCTGTTTCTCCCATGCAGGTTATATATCAATCTCCTGTGGTCTCGACCGATCCACCTCGTCCTCTTCAGGTATACCACCGTCGGCCTCGTCCTACTTTGGAGGTTCCACTTGATGACGTCCCATCTGACTTACCTTTAGAGCCAACTCTTGCGTCTCCTCCGGATCCGTCTCCCGATAGTAGTTTTCCTATTGCCCTCTGCAAAGGTATTCGTTCCACTCGTAATCCCTCTCATTATGTTGCTTTGTCTTATCATCGTCTGTCCCCTTCCCATTATATTGGCGTGTCTTCTTTGTCTTCTGTTGCTATTCCTAAAAATGCAGGTGAAGCTTTGTCTCATCCTGGATGGCGACAAGCCATGATTGAGGAAATGAGTGCACTACAAAGCAGTGGAACTTGGGATCTTGTTCCCCTTCCCTCTGGTAAGACAGTGGTCGGATGTAGGTGGGTCTATACAGTCAAAATTGGCCTAGACGGTTCTGTTAATCGATTAAAGGCTCGTTTGGTGGTCAAAGGCTATACTTAGATTTTTGGCCTTGATTATGGTGATACTTTCTCCCCAGTGGCTAAAATGGCCTCCATATGCCTATTTCTCTCCATCGCCGTCATTCGTCATTGGCCTCTCTTCCAGTTAGATATCAAGAATGCCTTTCTCCATGGTGATCTGACTGAAGAAGTATATATTTGCTCAGGGGGGGTGTTCAGGATTAGTCTATCGACTGCGATCACATTGGCATTGTTCTTTTAAAACAACATTTGCATCATCACTTCCAGACAAAAGATCTTGGGAGGCTTCGCTACTTCTTGGGGATAGAGGTGGCACAATCTAGATCAGGTGTTGTGATTTCTCAAAGAAAGTATGCGATGGATATTTTGGAGGAGACCGACTTGATGGGGGCTAAACCAGTTGATACTCTCATGGATCCCAACATTAAGCTTATGCCGGAACAGGGGGAGCCTCTCTCAGATCTAGAGAGATATAGAAGGCTAGTTGGAAAGCTAAATTACCTTACTGTCACCCACCTGACATTTCCTTTGCTGCCAGTGTGGTAAGTCAATTTCTCAACTCCCCTTGTGAAGGCCACTGGGATGCAATCATCTGCATCTTAAAATATATCAAAAGGGCACCAGGTAAAGGGCTCTTATATGAAGACAAGGGTCATACTCAAATAACTGGATACTCAGATGTTGACTAGGCAGGATCTTCTATTGACAGAATGTCTACAACGGGCTATTGTGTCTTCCTTGGGGATAACTTGGTTTCATGGAAAAGTAAGAAGCAAAATGTTGTAGCCCGGTCAAGTGCAAAAGCAGAGTACCGAGCCATGGCTTTGGCTACATGTGAGCTAATATGGATCAAACAGTTACTTGAAGAACTGAAATTTGGGGAAACTACACCGATGACACTCATTTGTGATAATCAAGCAGCATTGCACATTTCTTCTAATCCAGTATTTCATGAAAGGACCAAACACATCGAAGTAGACTGCAATTTCATTAGAGAGAAGATCATATCAGGGGATTTGTTACGATATTTGTAAATTCCAATGATCAATTGGCAGATGTTCTCACAAAGTCTCTTAGGGGTCCTCGTATTAAGTACATATGTGACAAGCTTGGTGCATATGATTTATATACTCCAGTTTGAGGGGGAGTGTCAGAATATTGTAAATATATTAGAATTGATTAGATTGATTGTATATGATTTGTATTATGATCTTGTATTTATTACTACTTTATTATAAATATACTACTCCGCTGTGTATTCAAACACACGGATATTCATCCAATTGTCTCTCGGTTTCCTTCTCTTGAACAGTTTCAATTCTGTACTTTCCCATTCAATAATGAGTCTACCCTCTCTCTGAAATATGGCATCAACTGCTTCATCTTTCCAATCTCTTAATTTTGTATGTTTATTCTATTTTTTTTAGCATTTATGTGTGTATTTTATACATGTATCTTTTCCCTGCCGCTATCCACAATTGACTACATAGTACTCTCTTCAGTATTTCTTTTAATCCTACAATTGAGAACCATTTTCAAATGCTGCAAACCAAACCATTCTCCTCTGTCAATCCGTCTTGCCTGTACTACCAACACTTTATGAAACATAATATTTTTAGACGCTTTACATTTTACATTCACTGTAATTACAAGGTTTCGTACCTGATTGGCTCTTCAATTCTTCAACAGCTTTTAGTTTCTCTTTTGTTTTTTGAAGCTCAGTTTGCAGTGCTTCTATGGTTTGCTTGGCTTCATTATCAACAGTAAGCGTATTCACCATCCGCAGAACTTTTGTATTAGCCGCAGAAAAATCGCCATGACCCAACTATACAAGGGAAGAGAATGTGTAGACTGTCATTATAAAATAAAACCCAAAATCTGGGGAGCATGGATAAATGAACAGTTTACCAGAAATACAGATGGGAAATATTAAAAAAAATAAGTATTCAGATGCAGAAGTGTACTAGTGTGCAACTGTACAATATAAGAGCACCAAGGCTGGCCACCAACCTTCGCCTCTAATAATGAAATCTCTGAACGGAGACGATCACTCTCCCTCTCCAATGACTTCACTCTTCTTGCTTCATTGAGTAACTTTTCATTAAGTAATTTTATTTCTTCAAATTGACGATCATTAACTACTCTCTGTTCATGCAGGGTACTTTCAAGTTCTTTAAGGCAATCATCTTTCTTCATAAGAGATGATTTAGGTTCCTGCATGCATCAGCCAAACAACAAGCAAAAGACATTAAGAAATCACATGATAAGTTAAATGATAACAAAGTTGAGGGAAATGCAACCTGAACAGGAGCGGAACATTTTGATGCATCCATAGCTTCATCATTCTTCAAATTGGCAACATTTCTTAATTTATTTCTTTCCTCAGTAACAACAGCAAGCTGCAAGACAATTAATATCCAATTGAAAACATAACCAAAAATAAGGGCAAACAAAAGATTGCAGATTTCAGAATATAACTTTACACAATACTATCACTGTCGTACAGAAATCATCTAAAGTTTCCCAGAAGTTTAGATGGTTAGAGCCCCCAAAAACAACCAATTTCTTCAAAATACACCAGAATTATAACAAGAGCACTTGCATGAAATAACCTGAGATATTGTGAAACTGGAAAGAGGTTTAAAAGAATTATCACAACTTTTAACTCAATGGAAGTGATATTTTAGCATTCATGCCTCGCATATGGTTGTTTTGTATAATGATCAACAGGGAAACAACATCATGCGTGATAGCATGAAGCACATATTACAATCTACAAAGTTTACAATAGACTTTAGGCTCAAAGCTACAACACCACAAAAGGGATAAAATACACCAACAGTAAATAACATCCTTGGAGATAAATAGGAACTGAAGAATTGCCAAATAAATAGATAAAACATTTAAGATTAGTGTCCAACGAGCATAAGAAATTAGGAACTGAAGAATTGGAGATTTTGATAATATCTCACATCTTTATACATTCAGGACAAAAGCCTTCAATTCATAAAATGATATTTAAATACTTCATTTGATAGGCATGTTTTGTTTACAAATCCCCCAAAACTGAGTTTACATCAAATTGTCCCAATATTACTGAAGATATCTTTGCTAGCAATCGATATACGTTAATGTTACAGTTGAAGCAGGGAGCTAAAAGACCAAGGCCACAGGAAACCTTACATATTAGTTTCTAATATGTAGCACTTAAAGGTGTTTGCCTAAGCGATTCATAAATTTTTGTTGCTGTGAGTTGCAACTAAAAGCAATATATATATGAAGCATCTATTGCAAAACCAAGAATTCCAAAAATGGCAATGGAACTAATGCATGATATAAAGCATGTAAAGAATAACTTCAGATTTCAGTAATTATCAAAGTATTGTCCTAATATCCTATCTAACCAAACACTGATAACTGACCATTAATTCAATCTGTTTAATATCTGATTTTAATAGTTCTGCTTTCTCTTTAGCCAATGCAGCATCAGCTTCAGCATTTTGTTTACCAATCTCAGCAGCATCCAGAGCCACCTCCAGTTGTTTCAACCGAGCAGTTATTTCACCCTCCTTCTGTGTGCTATAAATGACCTCTCTGCATTGATAGGAGATATTGAGATCAAAAGACAATAGATGCATACTCAACATGTAAAGCTGTACCGCACTCTATTTTTTTGCTACACCAAAAACACTACTCAAAGCAATCTTGAACATCTTGAACACACAAAACACAGAATACAGCAGTAAGGGACCCATACACAAGAGTCTTCTTCAGAGAGTATTCTTTCTCCATTACTACATACGCTGCAAATAACAACTCCCTCTGCCTACTTAGTAGTCAGCACTTAGACATCCTAATTCCTTTTATCAAATATACCCACCATTGCATTACTGCCATCAGTTATTTTCTACAAATAACTATCAACAAGGCAGTTTCCAATTCTAATGCAGGACGAATATAAAACACCTAAGGCAGAATAACTTATTTTCACTCATATTCCAAATAATACATTACTACTGTCAATGCCTACCCATAACTCGAAAGTCCCAACAACACAGTTCCTATTTTACACTTACATCTAATAATAAATGACAGCTCATGACAATTATTATCAGTTCCCAATGCCAAACTATTGATATAACCACACAAAAAGCACTGTGGCTACTCACGTACTTTTGTAAAGCTGCAAATTTAACGGGCAAGTCCTCAAGACATGAGACACCTGGTATGTCTTTAATCATCGTTCTCCATGATGACATTTGATCCTCTGACTTCTTCAAATTTAACTGGACATCCTGTAACTTGGATAGCTCTGATTCTGCCCTTTCTCGGTGGCACTTTTCGTCCAACAATTTCTCCTTCAATAGCCCAATGTTCTCATGACTTGATCTTAGCTTTCTTGCTTCCCTTACTTCGGACTCCTAAAATGTCAATGAAAACAAGATACAATATTCAGATTAGTGTGGATGAACAAATTCAAAGCAAGAACACATGTGGTAATTTCATAGCAAACACGAGAGGCAATAAAAATATTAATCTGGTTTTATAATTTGAAATTAACAAGTTTATAAATTAAACCAAAATATATATATATGAAAGGCAACAAGCATAATACAGAAGAAGACATTCTCCTACACAAAAATGCAGGATAAAACAATATACAAAGACAGAACAAAATATTGCACCCTTACAGAGCATAAAAAATAAGCCATGTGAATACATCACGTTCACGCATCAACATGGGCTCAATCACACTTCAAAAGCTTCTGTGTTTCTGCTCTGATAATGATAGGAATTTCACCTAAACCATTACTTAAATTGTTAAAGCATTAAAGTGTATATATTAACCAAGATCAGAAGCCATATCAAGCACGTACTAACTCGGGGTGCAGGTTTGCAATAGACACAGGCATGCAGCATCCAGGCCAAGTCTGTTTCCAATTCCGCAAATGAATTTTAGTTAACTTTTATTAGTTTATCCCACGTTTGTAATTTTAGATAAGATAGATACCAGCAAAACACTCTTTGCAACACACTACTATTGGGTGAAATTTATGTGGGACTCACTAAATGATGTGACTCCACTCCCTGCTTGGTGGATCCTATTCCTTATTTAGTGGGTCTCACATGATTTTCTCCTGATCTTAAAGAATGTTCTGAAAAGGGTGTGTTAATTAGCATTTTTCCGGCATTTCTCTTCTAGAAAATATACCAACACGAGTCCAACAGATACCAAATTTCCATTACAATAAATACTATGGTTAACATATGCTCACTGTAAATTACAGAAAGTTATAAACTCATCAAAACACCAGCAAAGGGAATGCTACAAACAAGGTAATTTACATGACACCATAACCTCAAAAGAATATATATATATATATATATATATGTGTGTGTGTGTGTGTGTGTGTGTGTGTGTGTGTGTACATGAGGTTAAAAAATAACAGAGATGTCTCTGTAGTATGTCTAAATATTGGGCATCAGCTTAAGTTACAATTACTAAATTTTAAATAAAAAAGACAGTAAAATTTAAAGACAAAATGCAAACATTGGACCATTAGGCATTAGCACCAATCCATAAACATCCCAAGATATTATTACCAAAAAACCTCAAATCAGGAGCCAAGCCTACCCAATCTTTTCTTTATATATACAGACTATTCAACAAAATAATGATATAATTCCTCTCCATTTATGATTATAACAGTTGAGTGACTACTGAAATAAGCCCACACATCAAGTTATCAATGTATGTATGATGTATCCTCACATTACTAATTACTGATTTATACAATCCCAATAAAATGAGGCATCAAGATTCCACGATAAAAAAAAAGGAAACTTACATAGTTCCGAAGCTCCTGTTGTAAATGTTTAACTAAAACATTACTCTCAGTAGAAGTAACTTCCTGGGACATTAAAGTTGATAGTTGTTTTTCAACTTCTATCCTCTGTTGCAAACACTGGAAACAGGAACATGATGTAGTGTGATAATAAGTTTGTAACACTATTGAAAAAGGGAATACATGGCAATGGAATGAAATGAAGCATATACAATACATTAATCTGAAAGAAAAGGTCAGGCTGAATTTTAGAGGCTTCACCATATAAAATTTAACTCCGCTGAGTAAGGCAGTACTGATAGCTCTGCTAACAGGAAATTCTTAAAGTAACTATAGAAGTCAACAAGGAGCTAATTAATCATCCAAACCTCATTGAGCTGGTCCTTAAGATGTTCCAGTTGTCCTTTGAGCAGCTCTGCTTCTCTTTCAGCATTATTAGCTCTGCATTCCACTTGCTCAAGCTAAAACATGAAAATTAGATTACTTGAACAATGAGTTGGATGTAAATGGTTTTTAGTCTGACTCTGAACACTTACATTTGCAGTTATTCTGGAAATAGATAATTTTGAGTCCCTCTTCTGTTGTGAATGTTCATCATGAAGTCGTGTTTTTTCCCTCTCTATGCTCTCTGAGAGGTGGCCTAGCTTTCTTTCTAAAGACGTAGCTCTCTCTTCTGCTGATGCAGCATTAGACTCAGCTTTTATACGAAGGTTCACCTCATTTTGGAGCTTAACCTAAATTACAGATGGGAGAGGGTTATATCACTGTCTGAATATGCAGCACAGGCAAAGGTGGGAAATAAGTTTGAAAATATTAGATTCGGATGTTATCACCAGATCAGACCAGACCAACAATTCAGAGAAGGCATGCTAACATAATATTAGTTTCGAAGACAACAACTCTACATAGACAAAATTAACTATGCATAACTCGGTCTCCTGCTTAAGTATGCATATTGATATAAACCGTTTATTTCCCATCTAAAAGAACTAAATAGAAAAATAAAACAGACCTGGAGCTCACTGTTTAATTGGATTTGATTTTTTAATCGTTCCTGAGAATCAGTGACCTCCTTTGAAAGTTGGTCTTGAAGTGCTTGTTCGCGCCCTTTTGCAGCTGCGAGTTCCTGTTCAGCGTATAAGAATTGGTCCAGAAATGTCTTCCTCTCGGATTCTGTAACAGGTTAACAGTTAATAGATTGAAAATGAGGAAAGAGAATAGGCAGAAATCATAAGAGTGCTGTGCTGTTAAATGAAAAAGAACAAGAGTGATGAAAATGAGAAAGTAATTGGGGAAGCGTATACCAACCAACTTTGTGGTAATTGTCATCCAAAGTCTCCAATTTGGATTGATAATCACGAACTTGATTTTCAGCTCTGCTTAAGGCATCAATAAGGTCCGATTTGACCTGGAATGCAAATAACATCGTTGAAGTCTAAGATAGAGAGCATATTGACAATGTCAAGTATTAAAGAACAGGTAAATGAATGAATTTGTGTGTGCAGAATGAGAATGAAAAGAATAAAAACCATTTGACGACACTGATAAGTGCAGAGCATGTGCTCGGAAACCGAGGGATCCTGGGATGACTCCGGCGGGTCTTCGCACACAACGACCTGTCGATCGGCGTCGACGCGTGGCCTCTTCGGTGGCGGAGGAGTTCTGAGGATCATTCTTTCTTTTTCTCCTTTGCTTCTTTGCCTCTTTTGTGAAAAATGTTAGTTGGTCTTCTTTATAAATTTTACTAACACTATTGGCCTTGGGAGGAGGATCTAAGGTTACATATCATTTTTACGATATTATTGGTAATATCAATCTATTTTTTAATATCTTTTAAAATTATTAATTATAATATATATATATTAATACTAAATATATTAATAATATTATTCATTATATTATAGTATTAAATATATTATTAATTATAATATATTGTAAATATTATAACATCTCTGATGTTAAATAAAGGGAAAATAAATAAAAATGTCTTTTGGGTTTAAGATAATAATAAATAAAGGAAAGAAATGGAAAATAGAATTTTAAATGGAATTTCAAGGAAAATAGAATCAGGGGGCCCTAACACGTAGCGTGGCTGTGGCGCGTAGCGTCATGTGTGAATTAATGACCTAACGCGTAGCGTTAGTGGGATGCGTAGCGTCAGTGAGACGCGTAGCGTCAGCGTCGTGACCTGTGTTATAACAGGGACATGCAGAATAGAACCTGAGAGCTTCTTCTTCTATTTTCTCTCTTTTCTGATGCGATTTGGCTAGGTTTTGAAGGAGCTTGGGGATTCTTGCATTCTTGGACCTTTGGAGGTGAGGTAAGCACTTAGAGACCTTCAATTGCATGATTCCTTTCTTCCCCTCTTTTCTATTCTCCCTGACCGTTAGTACATGTTGGTAGGAGATGATGATTCCACGTTTTATGGTCTTGGGGTGTAACACCCCCTTATATACACGAGATATGTATATTCTTATTGCTTTAAAAACTTTATAAAGATATATATATCATTTCTTATTTCGTGTATACAAGGACAAATATATACCTGATTTCCTTTGAATATTGAAAGTAAAGAAATGTTGTCTTTCAATATTTGTCCATAATGACAAAATAATTTATAGAAAATCATAAGTGGTAAACAAGATTACAGTATTATAGCTGAATGATAAGTTTATCAAAGTTTAGCCTTTACCTTGTTACAATTATCTAACTTGATATTGTAATAAGGCAAAGTAAAAATAAACTATACCTCTACTACGACTATAATCAATCATTTCCTAGTCCTTGATCCATCGAGTTTTAGAATCCTACTCTTATCATATCTCTTCATCTATCTGATTGAGGATGAGACCACTTTACCCTCTTGTAATTACCTATCCTTTCATCTTGGACTGCTAGCTATATATCACATAATATATATTTTGGACACAAAAATTCAAACAAGAAGGAGTGAGAAACAAAATATAACATCTTACAGATAAGACATAAGCATAAGGGTTTTCACAAACTAATATAATAATATCAGTCATAATCTCATACACAATCAATTATAAATATAGGGTTTCCACATACATAACAATTATATTTTCATTCACAACCACCCACATAGAATGTCACAATCACATGAATGTTATGTAATGCTTTTAATGTTACTATCTCATTCAATTTATGCATGTAGGTTCTTAAAGTTTTAATTTGCACTGGACCAACCAAGAGTTTACACTGTTCCATAATTCCGGATAATAATAACATAAATGCCTTCATGGCATATGAACAGCTCAACTGGCATGGAAACACTTAGAGACTAGTCATATTGAGAAGGTTTTTATTGTAAAAGTACCCAACACTAGGGAGCGACCACAGGTCACCTGAAGCACCCTTTCACACCCTCTCATCCCAAGGCTCGCAATTAAGCCTCCTCTAATGTATCCTCGGTTTCTATAATTCGTCCCCAGGCAATATCATATCTCATTTCTCTTTAATGATTCATGATGCATGAACTACTCGCGTATTGAGTTGGTTAAGACTTTTAGAAACTCAAGTATAAATTATATCTTTGGGGCCTACAAATAACAACATAGCCACCCCGATAAACTGCACATTTCCAAACTCTTAAACAAGTTCTGCCACACGCAGAAGAATCTTAATATAGTTTTCTTTATCATTCACAAATAAATATTATTGTGATATGAGTTTCAAAGTCTTAATATATATATCCCAAACCTTCTTTAGAGCATTGATAGGAAATTAATTTACTTTAGACACAAGTTTGAATTATCGATCTTTTTCCATCTTTAATTATAATACTTGAAAAATATATAATAAAACACTTTTGAAATTAAAACTCTTATTTTCAAAAGTTTAAAATGAAATATTATTGAAGTATCTTATTTCCATTTGAGAATCAAATATTTTCATATATATACATATATGAATATATTATTTTCATAAAACAATTTCTTTTTTTTATTTTTAACTAAAAATTATTCTAAAATTTAATTAAATAATTTATTTTGAAAGAAAAAGGTAAGTTATAGAAATTATATAGTTTTATTGAAAATTAAGAAAAATTTCTTAACAATAATTCTGAATAAACATTGAGAAATTATCATAAATAATTTCTTTTAAAGTAATACTGTAAAAAGTAAAGAATAAGTATATTCTTACTGAGTTTTAGCTTCCCGTCGTGTTTGCTATATGCTCAAACTCTATATCACAAGATTATCAATCACTCATCGATCACAATCAAGTATTGTAATATCGTCAATCATAATCAAATAATATCAATCACCAATATTATCAATCATAATCAAATCAAATACATATCATTCATAAATATCATAATTTAAAGTTTAATAGTTATTTAATTTAATAAACTTAATTCTAAGCCCTTATAGTCCATTTCCTCGTATAAGTCTATGTAAGTCCATATAATCCAATCCTTGCATAGGTTTAGTTCACTCCATATAGGTCATAATAGTCCAAGTCCTTGCATAGGTAATTCAGAGTAAGTTACACAAGATACTTAATTTAAAATTTATTATTTTAAAATAATAATATTATTAAATTTAAAAGGAGTTGGGGACTCCTCCCATCATTCTTATGTCTTTCCATATTATATTTTTATCACACTCCCTCTTACCTGGAATTGCTACCAAAAGTGAATTTGCTCTATGCCTCCGAGTTCTAAAAAATATTAATACTAATTTATTTCAGTATAGGCATAAGATGAAAATTAAGATTACTATCAGAATGATAAATAGTAATTATGCATAGTAACAGTAAATAGTAATAGTAACAGTAAATAGTAATAGTAATGGTAACTAATAATTTTTTTTGAATAGTAAAGGTAAATAGTAAATCATGAATAAAACAGTAAATAGTAAATTTTAAATGGTAACGGTAAATGGTAAATCGTGAATAGTAAATTTTGAATAGTAGCGATAAATGGTAAATTATGAATAGTAACTTTTGAATAGTGGCGGTAAATGATAAATCGTAAACAGAAATGGTAAATAGTAAATTTTGAATATTAATGGTAAATAGTAAATTTTGAATAGTAATGGTAAATAGTAAATTTTGAATAGTAATGGTAAATAGTAAATTTTGAATAATAACGGTAAATAAATTTTGAATAATAACAGTAAATGGTAAATTGTGAATAATAACAGTAAATAGTAAATAGTAACAGTAAATTGTAAAAATAACACAGTGGTAATTTATTTTTACTGTAGTAACTTATTCATAATAGTACTAGTATATTAATGGTTTAAGAGTGCTAAAAAGAATAAACTAAATAATCATAAAAATAATTTAGAAGAAAATATTATTACCTTACACCTCCGGCAAAATCTCTTTTAAACAAAAGAATTTACTTACCATTAATTTCTTACGCACTATCTCTCTAGATTCTCTCTCTAATTTTGGTGTGGAAATATTGTAAATGAGCCATCTATTTATAGGAAGAGAAATTTACTATTTAAGATTACTTAATTATTTATTTTACTATTCATGATGTAAGTATTTACCCATCGGTCACTATTCATGATGTAAGTATTTACCCATCGGTCATTATTCATGATGTAAGTATTTACCCACCGGTAACTATTCATGATGTGAGTGTTTACCAACCGGTTATGTAAGCGATGATGTCGGCAGTGGCATTTCAGTTATTTTCTTAAATATTTATTAAAAAATTCAAAAATTCCAGAAAATCATAAATAATGCATAGATCAAAAAGTTCTAAAGAACCATATTCTAATTCCTTCAAATTTTTATTTTAAAATTCTAATAAGAGTTAAATTTTAAATATGTAAAAACATACATATAAGAACATAAAATATAAATTGTGAATAATAAAGATATCAAAAATTCTTAATATAATTTTCTTAATTAGTGAATACTAATTAAGTCATTTTAAAATCTTCGTTAAATATACATATTTTTATTTTTTTATTATTTCATTTTATTTTTTAAAAAAATAATTTAAATATAAGTACCAAAATTTTATAAAAATATTAATTAGTTAAAAAATCAACTAACTAATAGTAAGTATTTTCTCATTAAAGAGATATGAATATCTATTTTCTATTTGAGTAAAAAAAATAGGATGTTACATGGGGCAACTTGAATATGGTTCTAGGATGGCAAGTACAAAGGTGAAACTAGTGGGTATTTAAAGAATATTGTTAAAGCAAGGATCGGAGTCCGTTCAAGGTTACGAAACTCGGAAACGGAGACCGAAAACGGAAATGGTAAGCTTCGATAATTTAAGATCGAGGTTCAGAGCTATTTGAAGGCTACGAGTTATAATATTAGTAATTAAAATATTTATTGAAGCTTGGTTTAAATTCATTTTGAGTTTCAAGGATTTCAAAGGGGACCCGACAAGTGATATGAAGCCTTGGAAAGCTCGGAATCGAGGTAAGGGGGTGTGCTGGGTTAAGGTTAATTTAGAAATTTGCCTGCGTCATTGGCGACTAGAAAAATGGTATATAATAGCTATTGTGAATGCGTTAATTGAGTTTAGAAGATACCTATATAAAAGGTTGGATAACAAAAAGGTAAGGAAGCATATTATAATCCTTGTAAGTGAAGAATAAGTGAATAAGTGAACATATAAAGTGAATGTGTTGATACGTAATGATTAAAGGAGTTTTAGAATATAAGTGGTATAAAGATGACGACAATAACTAAGAGAATCGATGTTGACAGCTATGATAGGATTGATGATTAAATAAAAGAAACTGGTAACGGTGATAAACAGCAGGTTATGCTGAATGAAATTGAATTCTATGATGCCTGTGGGTTAAGATGTCTGTTGTGAGTAGTATAATATTGATGTTGATCATAACATTGTTATATTTGCTGATTGAGAATTATGACTATTTTATGATGAATTATGGATAAGATGAGTATAGAGGTATTAAACGTGACTTAGGAAGGTTGGATTGTGTGACCGCCCTGCGAGGTGAGTATATATCAACTTTTAATATTATACCTGAGATTGAGGATGTTTAACTGTATTTAGATAAGTTGTGATAGATTGTTAATCATGTGATATGTGTTGTATGATGTGGCATATTCGATCATTGAGATAATGGGGTATTGTGTTGTATGTGTGATGAGATGATTTATGAGTATGGATATATATATATATATATATATATATATGTGTGTGTGTGTGTGTGTGTGTGTGTGTGTGTGTGTGATGGCATCTTATGGATGGGCTTGACAAGACGGTCGTCCTGTATTGTGAGCACATGCCAGTTTCTAGTAGTTGCATATGTTGTTTGTTGTTGATATGCCATGTTTATGAGATATGATATGTGATTATGTGGTATGGGATGGCCAACGGTATGTATACCCCTTGTTTTCTGGCTCCCGTGGTCTTTGTGCCCAGTTGAGCTACCTAGTGGTCAAGTCAGACCCAGTGGTTGAGGTGGAGATCCAAGTCGGGCTCGGTGAACTAAGTCGGGTTCACAGGATGTCAAGTCGGACTCCCAGCTAAAGGTCAGTCCTTTAGTATCCAGATACTAGGCGTCATGCTATCTATGTGAGAGTCAGTTGTGTTTTACACTCCTTGGTTTATTTATATGTTATGATGATGGTATATGATGTGATAATTGAGTTATTGAATATATGAAATACTTGATGTTGAATTATCCAATGATAATGAATATAAGGAATGAGGTTAGGTAATATATGAACCCATGTATGGTAGAATTGGATAATGACCTAGAGGATGAACGGCTAGGCATGTATGCTAAATTGAAATTGATTGAAATGAGTTAACACTGACATTGATCTTAGTAACTAACAAGATCATGGAGGTATAATGACTTAATTGATAAGTAAAGAGATGACATAAAGGGCGAATAATCATGATTGGTAATTGTAATTAGGAAGATAGCTAAGTTATGCTTGTTTGAGTCATGTTGTATTTCTATATTAATTCTTAATTCCAATCACTTACCCCCTGTATGGTGGTTTTAGTGACTGTTTATAGGTATGAGTGCACACCACGGAGGCGAGAGCTAAATGAGGCCAGGGCGATGTGGAATCTAGAAGAGGAGATGTATATACATGTATATAATTACTTGTTGATTTATAAAATGTAGGATTATGTTACTTGTTGGCTTGAAAGTATATTGATGTAGTACGGTAGTAATACATTGTGTTTGTGTGTTATGTGGCACAGAGCCACTATGTAATTGTATGATATGGGCAAGTATTGTGTTATATGTATGCTTGAATGAGATGTGGAGTATGATTGCATACTTAATTATTGATGATGATAATTATAATGATTGATGATGGTGGTAGTAATTATATGTGATGTACGAATTATGACAAATTGAGGCATAGAGTCATTGATGCGTGAACGATGAATGCTATTGGCAGGTCCTGTTAAAATGCATGAATGTGGTGTGTGATGTGTATGTTAGTAGTTTGAGGAATTGGTTGATTTAGTTAATTACGCCTATAAGCGGTACTTGTGGATTTAAGGAACCGAATAGGTGATTTTGTGATCCGGTGGGTTTTGGGACCCCCGGAAGGTGCCAATAGATCCTCTAGAATATTTAGGAACTGCATGTATTGGCCTTGAGCCATTTGAGACCCATTTAGGGTATTTGGTGCAAGGTTTTACACACAAAAGAGTAAAATTGTGTTTCGCGTATAACTTGCGCATATGTTGGAATTTTGGCAAATGGACGACGCCAATAGTTCCAGAATGGGTAAAACATGTGGCCCATGAAATTTCATAGTAATCAGACTTGAAACGGGCTAATTGGGTAGGTTAGAAGTTGGTCATTTGGCCTAAAATGTGTATCAGCACCTGTTGCTGCTACTGTCATGCCCACGCTAAGCGTGAGGCTGACGCGTAGCGTGAGGTTCGCAGCTTGGGCTGACGCTACGTGTGGGGCTGGCGCGCAACGTCAGGTCCCTGTTTCTGGTTTTTGAATTCTTTTTAAATTACATGGCTTTTGGGGTTTTAATTAATTGTATATTTAATATTTTAACTCTTCTTAAGGAAAATGGATACTTTCTAATTATGGATGAATTAAATTATTTAATCGTGAAAAAATTTATTGTGAAAATTTTAAAATTGGGGAAAAATAAATATAAATGACGAAGGACATCATAAATATACTATTATTTAATATATTTTTAAACATTTTAATAATAATAGTGATATGGTCCCGATACCGGCCCCTGAATTTAATGGTAATTTAACTAAAAACCATTCTTAAGGACCGATAATATCCGGTGGGAGCTATTCTCTCAACACCGGATCTCCAAAATCATGCGCATGGTCTTTCAACCAACACCAGTGTGAGCCATTCTCTTAACACCGGAAAGTTATGGTTGACCCAGGCCTTTTCATGTGTCAATTGTTAGTCCTCAAATTTACAATAAATTCTTTAATAAAAATTTTGTAAAAAGAATAAGAATTTGGTGAATTTGTTAGAAATTTAGGTTTTAAATTCAATAAATGGATGTTGTTGGAAATAATCTGCCCTTGATCAATTTTCTCTAGTTTTGCAATAAAAATGTGAAGAATTTAAAGAGAAAAATTGAAGAACTGGAGAGCTGACGCGTAGCATCAACACCACTCATAGCGTCAGGAGCTACATGGACACCACTGACAGGTGGTCAAGCACTCAGCCAATGACCCCTCCACTACCCATAAGTGTCCAAGCCGAATTGGGGGACAAGGCACATCTGTCTGGGCATGATTAATTAAAATAATTATACAATAATGGCCACTTCGAGCTGATTAATGGAGGCTGAGTCAGGGACCTGACGCGTAGCGTCAGACTGGCGCGTAGCGTTAACACCCTTCCTCAGCCCTATAAATAGGGCCATTCTCCATACTTCTAAGTATCCTATCCTATCTCACATTCTGAGTTCTCTTCTTCTCTTATACACTCGTGTTTGAGTGGTTCTTTTATGAGTTTGTAGTTCTAGAATAGTTTTCTAGATACTTGAGAGTGTTGTGTAGTATTGTGATCATTGTACCATGAAGTTTCCATCACCTTTGTAATGTCAATCACTGTAAGTGTTGTTTTTACTTTCACCATGTGTAACTAATCTGTTTATGTTGGAATTGGTGAACTAGTCTATTGAGTATGATGTTGTGAATTTGATTTCTGCATGTTTATGATTCAAGTGCATGTTAGTATTTCAATCTTTTATTAGTATGAACGTCAAACGGGAGAATGATTTTCATGCGTATTGAAACTTGTTTTATTAGTGTGAATGTCAAACGGGAGAATGATTATTCATGCCTTATTAAAACTTGTTTTAACAAAAGTAAAAGTTGGAATACCCTTAATATGCCAATTACTAGGGATAGAATTGGTGATTATTGTTGCCATAAGGCCAGGACTTAATGCAAGTTTTTACTGAGAAAGCTCACGAGGGATCGGACTTTACGGTGAATACTTAGAATTTATATCACGAGGGATCAATTATAATGATTTTAAGCTGCAATGACATGAACTTGATGATTAAATATGCATGTCTTGAGTTCTTCCATTGTTATTCTAGATTAGGGATCCAAATTCCAACATAATTTGTTTATCTGTGTTTTATCCTCAAGCATCTTAGTTATTCTAAATTGCAACTCAACTTTTTAGATGGATTGTTATTTTCTTTTTATCACATGAACAACTCAGCTATGCAATCTTGTAAATATTGTATAAAATGTATATAAATTATTCTTTTGTGAATAGGTTTCGATAAATTTACCATAGTAACTAGAAAATTACTGTAACTATTGGACTTTCATTCCCAGTGGAACGATATCTAAATTTTGAAAACTACAAATGATTGGTGCGCTTGCCAATTAAAAGACCCAACAGTAACACAAAGTTAACAAGTTTTCTGCAACATTATATTCGGGTCTAACAAGTTTTCCGGCGCCACTGCCGGGGATTGAATTGATTCAGTAAAACAGTAAATTTTTAATTACCTTGGTAAAAATATTTATTTTACCTTAGTAAAAATTTCTAATTTATTCATTCATTCCTTTTAACATTGTTTTATTAACCTTTCTTTATTTAGTGTGTTTATGCAAACTCGATCTTCTGCAGGAAAGGTGTTCTTTGATCCTGAGATCGAGAAGTTTGTAAAGAAACTTAAAGCATTAAAATCTAAAAAAACAAAAACTTCTTCTTCAACTTCATCTTCTTTTGAAAAATCTGAAAATTTTGAAAATTCTAATATGGTTGCTGAAAGAAGAACATTGGGACAGTTTGCTGCTATATTAATGGACCACCTCATGTTTCGGGGATGTATCAAGGACCTATTGCTGCTGTAGAAATCAAACCAGCTACTTTAAATATTATTCAAAATAATCAATTTGCTGGTTTAAATAATGAGGAACCTTATAAATACTTAACTATTTTTTATGAGTTATGCAGCACAATCGGTTTTGAACCCAATCAAGAAGAATCGGTTTATATGAGATTGTTTCTTTTTTCTTTGATTGGGATAGCTAAAGAATGGTTTAAATCTTGTCCACCCGGTAGTTTTGTAAACTAGTCCGATGTTGAGAGAAAATTTTTGGAAAGATTTGATTCTCCTTCAAAATACTTTGAAGCCATGACAGCCATACATTCTTTTTCATAAAATAATGATGAATCATTAGGAGAAACATGGGAACGATTCAAGGCACTCTTGATGAAATGTCCAAACCACAACCTAAATGATTCCGAAAAGGTAAGGATCGTTTACCATGGTCTGTTACCTCAGTTTAAAATGATGTTAGATGCTTGTGCAGGTGGTTCTTTAATAAACAAAACTGTGGAAGAAGCAATAGAAATATTGGAATCAATGTCCATCAGTGACCGACAAGTAAAACATGAAAGATGTAATGTACAAAGAAAGCAGGTATGCTTGAATTGGGGGTGAATGATGCAGTATTGGCTCAGTAAAAATTGTTGACTCAACAAATTGAGGCTATGAGCAAACAATTGGAGAAACTTCAAATTGCTCAAATGTCATCACCACCTCCTGCTCAATTGAAACAATGTATGCATTGCATGGGAGAACAACCATGTGGTTACTGTGCCCCTGATAGAAATGAGCAAGAGCAAGCCAATTTTCTGAACCATCAAAGAATACCCTTAGGTAATTTTCCTTTCAATCTTGGTAATTCTTTTCCTAACAATTACCTGCAGGGTTGGCAGAATCAGAATATTGGCTAGAAACAAGATGTTGGACCTTCCAACCGACCTCCTAACAATCAATTTAAGCAACAACAATCACAAATTGACAATACAAGATTGACAAGGATTGAGGAATCTATCCAACAGTTATTGTAATTTGTGGAAACAAATGAAGCTACCCGAAAGGCATCAGATTTGCAAATGGGTCAGCTAGCAAAGGAAATAGCTGAATTGAAAAGTTCTGGTTTTACTGCAAACACTCAGAACCCAAGGGATCAATGTAATGTTGTTTCTTCTAAAAGTTGCAAATTTGTAAAAATTGATTATGAAAAGAAAGAGAATGAGAAAAAAGAAGAAGAAAAAGAAAAAGAAATTGAATGAGAAAAAAGAAGAAGAAAAAGAAAAAGAAATTGAAAAAGAAAAAAATAAAAAAATGAAAAAGAAAAAATATACAAGAGCCTATGAATGAAGAGCAAGAAGCAAGTCGTATTGCCATCTTAACACCAGAAAAATGTGAAGATCCGGGAAGTTTCACCATTCCTGTAACCATTAGAAATATCAATATCAGGAATGCTTTGTTAGATTTAGGGGCTAACATCAATCTTATGCCCCTAGATTTAATGAAACATATTGGTGATCTGGAATTACAAGAAACCAAAAGGACTTTACAACTGGCTGATCACTCTATCAAGCAACCTGTTGGGATTGTGGAAGATGTATTGGTAAAGGTTGACAAGTACCACTTCAGAGTTGATTTTGTGGTACTGGATATGAAGGAGGATACTGAGATCCCCCTAATTCTTGGAAGACCTTTCATGAAGACTGCAAAAATAATGGTAGATGTTGATCAAAGTATGGTTGCAATCAGAATTCATGGAGAGGAGGTAAGCTTCAGTGCTCATGAACATCTCAGGATAAATAATGAGGAAAAAGTTTACCTTTCAACCGAACCAGGTATATCTCTTCCCAATCAATTAAATTGTTTTAAGTTAACCGAATGCTTGAGTGATGAAAAATAGGTAATCAAGCATCGAAGAAGAAGAAGGATGAAAAAAAAGACGGGTGATTCCTCAAACAAAATTGAGGAATCACCTGATTGATCAAAGGTAATGTCTGGCTGGAGATATTAAACCTAGCGCTCAACGAGAGGCAACCCATTATATTTTCTTTATTTTTTAACTTATTTTTACATAAAAAATAATATATATATATATATATATATCAATAAAAATAAAAATTTGTGTTTATCAAATTTTAGTTAGAATTGTGTTTTTGAAAGGGTTTTAAAAATTAAAAGAAAGAGGTTTTTGAAAATCAAAATTTTGAAAAAAAACAGAAGCCCACGCGTAGTGCCACACTGACGTGTAGCGTGGACTCTGAATTAACAAGTTTTCTGCAACATTATATTCGGGTCTAACATCAATCTTTTTTCTAGAGATCATAAAAGTATTGATACCATGTATGGAAAACTTAGTGAACAAGGAGACGTTACCACTACCTCTGGTATAAATTTCTCAACGAAACAAGGTAGAACATTCTCTCTAACAATTCCTCTAATATTGATTGACTTAAGCATTAGAATGTCCTTCCAGGTGACACCATTTTTGCCCCATAACACGTAAGGTTGGTGCTGTGACGACCCGCGCCAATTTTCCCTTTAATAACAATCGTTTAATCATTTTTCATAATTTTTCATGTTTAATAAAAAAAATCAACTCGGTCTTAATATAAAATAATATTTACTTTTCTTAAATACATTCAAGAATAATAAAAGCATACATAAAATAATGATAACCGATTGGAAATATTTCAATGATAAAATAGGATTTAATTAAAATCAACGGAAGAAGGAAAATAGAGTCAGGGGTCATTCGCCTGAGCGAGAACCTGATTCGCTTAAGCGAGATCCGACTCGCTTGAGCAAATGCTACTCTTTAAACCTGAGCGGACAAGACTTATAGTCGGGTTTCACTCGGAAAATAAGTCCACTCGATCATTTCTCACTCGGAAACGGTTTGACCTTCACTCAGAAAATATTCACTCATATCCACACTCGGAAACACTCTTATCTTTCTTCACTCGGAGTCTCAGCCATTGCTCACTCAGAGACGCTCTAACCTTCCACTCGGAAGTCGGTCTCTCGATTATTCTTCACTCATAAAGGAGGGATGCTAAATTGAGCTAAATAGGCACCAAATCAATCGGCCCTTGCTCGGACAATAATGATTCCACTCGGCTCAATTCACCCGGTAATCAACTATGCTACAGCAATGCAAATTCACTCAAAATAAATACCGATTCATAACATCAAGAATTCATATTCACGTCAATCAGCATACTGATTCAAATTTAATTCAACAAACAGGTGACACATTGTAGCATCAAACACTCGGAAAGACTCAATATATATATATATATATATATATATATATATATATATATTACACAATTCATTCAATTCACTCAGTGCCTTGGCATCAATCCTTTGCTTGGCGCACCTCTATGGCTCTGACCTCTTCCCTGTCACTGGTTACTAAAATTTAAAACCACAGCAAGGGTGAGTGTTTAGCATCACAATTAATCTAGAACGGAATTTAAATAATAAAATATGAGTATAAACTCCGTCCGATTCCTTTATTCTCAAACTGCACATTTCACTCAGTAATTAACTCACATTCGGCAATACACTCATACTCGGCAATCATAGCAATTAACACTCAGCCATTTTAACGAATTACTCATTCAACAAGTATAACAATTTACCACTCGGTAAATATAACATATCACTCGGCAAATATATGAAATTATACTCAGCAAATTCATCAAATCGTACTCAGCAAACATTTTAATTCTGATTCGGCAATTATAACACACTGCACTCGGCAAAATTATCAAATCACCAATTATCACCACTGACTCAGACAAAACTGACACAGTATCTGGATACTCAAAGGATCAGCCTTCAGCTGGGGGTCCTGCTTGACACCCCGTGAACCCTGCTTGGTTCACCGAGTCCTGCTTGACTCTCCACCTCGACCACTGGGTCCTGCTTGACCACTAGGTAGCTCAACTGGGCACAAAAGCCACGGGAGCCGGAAATGAGGGGCAAAATATACCATCGGCCGTCCCACACCACAATCATCATATAATCATATTTCACATTTTTCATCAAGTGGCCATTAACAACATCACTCGGGTGACCTGCTTGTCAAACCCGACTCCACATTGCCATAAAACACCGATTGTCACAACATCAATAATTCAATTTCAATCGGATTATACCACACACACGATCAGAAAACGATCGGTGTCCATACACATGCATACACATACGTTCACAACTTTATCACAGCGTCAACATCAAATATTTCTTAAATCACACACACACGATCCTAAACCGATCGGTGTGCACATTCACACGTACATTCAAACACATATTCACATTATTTTCACTCAGCATCATCTCTTACCCGGTTCAGTCATTCCAACGACTCGGACAGTATGTCCTATTCTAATTAATTATAACCCGAACACCCCCTTACCTCTGTTCTAAGCTTCAACAATTTCTGGGTTCACAGTTCCACCTCCGTTCAGCACCAGCTTCCTTAATCGTCTCTCTGATGTTTGTTCCACAACCTACGGGTTTGGAACGTGAAGCTTGTTAACATTACACCACCATCCACACAGTTAAAAGAACCATTTTCAGGCTCACAGCCAAGAGGAGTGGGGATCGGAATAGTACCCCCTCCCATACATGACCATTCGGTCCAGAAAAGAAAGGAAAGAGGTGAGGTAACAATTTTAAATGGTTCAAAGGACTTACCTTGAAATTACTGTCACGGCTATGCAATTATTTCAAGGTTTGATGAAAAAGGGACCTCCCTTCAAAGCTTACAGCTCTCAACAATGGAGAAAGAAGAAGAAAAGTAGCAGATGAAGAAGAAGATTCTCGTGAATGATTAAGTGAATGATTACGCAAATGATTGAGGAAAGAGAAGGAAACCATTATTTAAACTCATGGCAACCGGTTACCTTCTCAACCGGTCACTTCCAACCGGTAACCTCTTCAACCGGTCATTTCTCCATTTCCTTTACAATTTCTTTAAAGGTTTTAATTAAACCTTTCTTCTTCTAATCACACCTTTTATAATTAACCAATAATTCATAAAAATATCAAATAAATTCCTAAAACAATTTTTAATATTTTCTCACTACACAAAATTTCTATAAATATCCGGGATGTCACATCCACCCCCCCTAAAAAGGGATTTCGTCCCTGAAATCAACGCACTTACTGAAAAAGATTGGGGTACACCCGTCTCATGTCCGATTCCAATTCCCAAGTGTAGGTTACCCCATTCAGATTCTGCCACTTCACCTTCACTAATGGTACCTCTTTGTTCCTTAGTCGTTTGGTTCGATACTCCTCAATACCAATCGGTGTAACTTCCACCGTCAGGTCTTCCCTCAATTCGATAGAGTCACTCGGCACAATCATCAAATCACTCGGAATATACGCTCAGAGTTGTGACACATGAAACACATTATGAATGTTAGTTAACAACTGGGGAAGATCCAGTCGGTAAGCAACATTACCGATCCTCTACAATATTTGATACGGTCCAATGTATTTCGGATTAAGCTTGTGACTCTTCAATATCTGACCTACTCCTTTAGTCGGTGAAACTTTCAGGAACACCCAATCACCCACCTGAAACTTGAGTGGTCTATGCCGATTGTTATAGTAACTCTTTTGTCAGTCTTGGGCAATCTTTTATCTTCTCTCGGATCAGAGCAACCTGCTCATTCAAGATGAATGACATCACCATTCTCATTCCAACACAATGGTGTATGACATTTCTGACCGTATAGAGCTTCATACGGAGCCATTCCAATGCTACTATGATAGTTGTTGTTGTATGCAAACTCCACCAAGGGTAAATACTTTTCCCATGAGCCACCCTGCTCTAATACACAGGCTCTCAGCATATTTTTAAGAGTCTGTATAGTCCGTTCCGACTGACCATCGGTCTGAGGATGATAAGCCGAGCACAGTCTCAGCTCAGTACCTAATTCCTGTTGCAGACTTCCCCAAAATCTATAAGTGAATCGGGGATCCTGATCAGAAATGATACTCGAGGGTACGCCATGCAATCGTACAATCTGAGTAACGTACAACTTAGCCAATTGGTCCAATGACTATTTCATGTTCATGGCCAAGAAGTGAGCACTCTTGGTCAATCGGTCAACAATCACCCAGATTGCATTACACCCGGATTGGGTACGAGGTAACCCAGATATGAAATCCATGGTAATACTCTCCCACTTCTAAATCGGAATCTCCAGGGGTTGAAGTAAACCTGGGGGTCTCTGATGTTTAACCTTGCATTTCTGGCATATTATACAGGACTTCACGTATTCGGTTATTGCCTTTTTCATGCCCGGCCACCAGAATTCCTTCTTCAAATCATGGTACATTTTTGTAACACCGGGATGAATACTCAAAGAACTCTTGTGTGCTTCAGCCAGCACGGTTTGCCTGAAATCACCGTTTGCAGGCACTACCACTCGGTCTTGGAATCTGAAAATTCCATCCTTTCCTTGAGTTAGTTCCATGTCCTTGCCTCTTGCTTGAGTGTCAAGCAGTTTCAGCAACTCTTCGTCGTCCTTTTGGGCCACAGCTAAAGATTTCAGAAATTCATTGGAAACCTTTAGTATTCCGACTGTCATTCGGTTTGGAATGTTCATAACGACTCCAATATTCATATCCCGAAAGCTCTCCAACAGTTCTTGCTCTTTGCCTATCAAAAAAGCCGTGTGCAATACTTTTCTACTTAGTGCATCGGCAACAACGTTTGCTTTGCCCGGGTGGTACCTCAAGTCGAAATCATAATCCTTTAGGTACTCCACCCATCTCCTTTGTCTCATGTTAAGTTCCTTCTGATCGAATAAATATTTCAAACTCTTGTGGTCACTAAACACCACAAACCGAGACCCATATAGATAATGACGCCAAATCTTCAATGCATATACCACTACTACAAGCTCAAGGTCATGAGTCGGATAATTTTGTTCGTGTGGCCTCAATTGCCTCGAAGCATAAGCAATCACTCAGTCGGCTTGCATAAGCACACATCCCAAACCAAACTTGGATACATCGCAGTACACTACAAATTCCTGTGTCACATCAGGCAGTGCAAGCACAGAGGCAGTCATCAAACACCGCTTAGGAGTCTGGAAACTCATTTCACACTCTTCCGACCACACAAATGGGTTCATCTTTCTCGTTAACCGAGTCAAAGGAAGTGCTATCCTAGAGAATCCTTCAATGAAACGCTGATAGTACCCAGCTAATCCGAGGAAACTCCTAATCTCAGTTACTGACTTAGGCCTTTCCCAAGCCATCACCGCCTCAATTTTAGTCGGATCTACTGATACACCCTCTCGGGAAATCACATGTCCCAAGAATTGTACACTTTCTTCCCCATAAATTACATTTAGATAACTTAGTGTACAATTTCTTCTCTCGTAGTATTTGCAGAACAACTCGAAGGTGTTGAGTATGCTCCTCAACCGACTTCGAATACACTAGTATGTCATCAATGAATACCACCACAAACCGATCCAAATATGATTGGAAAATCCGATTCATGTAGTCCATGAAGATAGGAGGAGCATTTGTCACTCCAAAGGGCATTACAACATACTCAAAGTGCCCATACCGAGTCTGAAAAGCCGTCTTGGGAATGTCTTCTGACTTCACTCGGATTTGGTGATATCCCGACCTCAAGTCGATCTTAGAAAATATGACTGCGCCTCGTAACTGATCCAACAAGTCGTCAATCCGTGGCAACGGATATTTATTCTTTATCGTCAGCTTATTCAACTATCGGTAATCGATACACATCCTTATACTACTGTCCTTCTTTTTCACCAACAGTACAGGAGCACCCCACGGTGAAGCACTCGGTCGGATAAAGCCCTTCTCAAGCATCTCATTCACTTGCTTTTTCACTTCGGTCAATTCCACCGAAGACATCCTATAAGGCGCACGGGACACTGACTCGGCCCCGGGAATCAAGTCAATCGAAAAATCAATCTCCCGACTGGGAGGCAGCTCCGGAATTTCTTTCAGGAATACGTCAGGGAATTCATATACTACTGGAATATCACTCGACATAAGATTATACCGACCCTCCGAAGTAAATAAAATAACATAAGTGGCGGAAACATCACTCACCACATTCTCGGTGTCCAGTTCCTGAGAGAAAACGATAGTTTTCTGATAGCAATCCACCATCACATGGTTAGCAGCTAATGAATCAAGACCTAAGATGACATCTAGGTTCTTCAATGGCATGCAAATCAGATTTACTCGGAAAATACGATCTTCTACTTGCATTGGCAACTCCCCACACATAGTGGTTGCCCGAAAAGTAGAACCAGTAGGAGTGGAGATACTAAGAGCGTTCTCCATTAACACAATCGGCAAACTAAGCCATCGTACACAACTCTCGAAAATAAACGAATGGGTCGTACCCGAGTCATAAATTACATCAACAAGATAGCCATGAATGAGGCACTTACCCTGTACCAAGTTGTCATTCCTTGCAGCTTCCGAGGCATCAAAAGCAAACACCCGCCCGGTCATGATATTCTGGGCGCCACTGGATTGAGCATCTACTCTCCCCGAGTGTTGGCCTCCACGACCAGCACCGTGTCTACCTCCTCTCGGAACATTAGCACCCCGAGTCCCAGAAGTGTTGGCTCGGCTGCCATGTCCACTCGGTTGTTGCCTCTATGGGCAATCGGGTCTAATGTGTCCCAGTTGTCCATATTGGAAATAGACAATCTGACTGGCTGGACAGTACTTTGCAATATGGCCCTCCTGGCCACAATTGTAGCACACACGGTTACCCGACTGGCTACCCGATCGGCTAGTAGAACTTCGACCAGACAAAGAAGAAGACGTAGCAGAAAACTTACTGCCATGAAAAGACTGAACTGTCTTCTTAAAGTTAAACCCTCTTGCCTTCAGCTGTCTCTTATCTCTCGACTGAAATGCTCTTTGTAGTTGTACTTCTTCAGTCAACCTAGCCTTGTTTACCAGATTCGGATAATCCCGAATCTCCATCGGTACAATTACACTACCGAGTTCAGTCTGTAATCCCGCCTCATATTTGGCACACTTGCTGCCCTCGGTTCCTTCCAATGAGAAAGGATGGTAGAAATCATACAGCTCGTCAAACCTAGCAGTGTACTCAGCCACTGACATTCGGCCCTGTTCCAGCCTTAAAAATTCCAATTCCTTTTGGATTTTATAATTATCTGGGAAGTATTTGACAAGGAACCTCTTTCGGAAATTCGCCCATACTACCGGTTCATTCGCTGCCTTCATCTGAACCTTAGTCCGAGACCACCATACCCTCGCCTCGTCCTTCAATTGATAGGTTGCAAATATAACCTTCTACTCCTTCGAGCACTCGAAATACTCAAATGCTTGTTCAACTTCTCTGATCCAAATATACGCCCCATCATAATCATGCCCTCCTTTGTAGGCAGGGGGATTCCTTTTCAGGAATTTATCAAGAGTGGGACCAGACTCAGTCCTACTCATCAACTGAGAAAACTTTGAGATGAAGTCATCTCCTCCACCAGAACTAGTCCCTTCGGCCATAATGTATTTCTACAATAAACAAACACATCACCATTAATAACCAATGCTCTACCAGGGAGTCAGATATTTACCTCATATAAAACACAACGCCACTGGAGTGCCAAGGGAATGATGCCAAGCTGCACAAACAATCACAAACACTGCAATAAAATGCAAACACAGTCCAGTATAAAACTTCACAAATCACTGGGTTCACTCATACACTCGGCTCTAGAAAGAATCGCTCTGATACCAACTGTGACGACCCGCGTCAATTTTCCCTTTAATAACAATCGTTTAATCATTTTTCATAATTTTTCATGTTTAATAAAAAAAATCACTCGGTCTTAATATAAAATAATATTTACTTTTCTTAAATATATTCAAGAATAATAAAAGCATACATAAAATAATAATAACCGATCAGAAATATTTCAATGATAAAATAGGATTTAATTAAAATTAGCGGAAGAAGGAAAACAGAGTCAGGGGTCATTCGCCTGAGCGAGACCCTGATTCGCTTAGGCGAGATCCGACTCGCTTGAGCAAATGCTACTCTTTAAACCTGAGCGGACAAGACTTACAATCGGGTTTCACTCGGAAAATAAGTCCACTCAATCATTTCTCACTCGGAAACGGTTTGACCTTCACTCAGAAAATATTCACTCATATCCACACTCGGAAACACTCTTATCTTTCTTCACTCGGAGTCTCAGCCATTGCTCACTCAGAGACGCTCTAACCTTCCACTCGAAAGTCGGTCTCTCGGTTATTCTTCACTCAGAAATGAGGGATGCTAAATTGAGCTAAATGGGCACCAAATCAATCGACCCTTGCTCGGACAATAATGATTCCACTCGGCTCAATTCACCCGGTAATCAACTATGCTACAGCAATGCAAATTCACTCAAAATAAATGTCGATTCATAACATCAAGAATTCATATTCACGTCAATCAGCATACTGATTCAAATTTAATTTAACAAACAGGCGACATATTGTAGCATCAAACACTCGGAAAAACTTAAAATATATATATATATATATTACATAATTCATTCAATTCACTCGGTGCCTTGGCATCAATCCTCTGCTTGGCGCACCTCTATGGCTCTGACCTCTTCCCTGTCACTGGTTACTAAAATTTAAAACCACAGCAAGGGTGAGTGTTTAGCATCACAATTAATCTAGAACGGAATTTAAATAATAAAATATGAGTATAAACTCCGTCCGATTCCTTTATTCTGAAACTGCACATTTCACTCAGTAATTAACTCACATTCGGCAATACACTCATACTCGGCAATCATAGCAATTAACACTCAGCCATTTTAACGAATTACTCATTCAACAAGTATAACAATTTACCACTCGGTAAATATAACATATCACTCGGCAAATATATGAAATTATACTCAGCAAATTCATCAAATCGTACTCAGTAAACATTTTAATTCTCATTCGGCAATTATAACACACTGCACTCGGCAAAATTATCAAATCACCAATTAGCACCACTGACTCAGACAAAATTGACACAGTATCCAGATACTCAAAGGATCGGCATTCAGCTGAGGGTCCTGCTTGACACCCCGTGAACCCTGCTTGGTTCACCGAGTCCTGCTTGACTCTCCACCTCGACCACTGGGTCCTGCTTGACCACTGGGTAGCTCAACTGGGCACAAAAGCCACGGTAGCCGGAAATGAGGGGCAAAATATACCGTCGGCCGTCTCACACCACAATCATCATATAATCACATTTCACATTTTTCATCAAGTGGCCATTAACAACATCACTTGGGTGACCTGCTTGTCAAACCCGACTCCACATTGCCACAAAACACCGATTGTCACAGCATCAATAATTCAATTTCAATCGGATTATGCCACACACACGATCAGAAACCGATCGGTGTCCATACACATGCATACACATACGTTTACAACTTTATCACAGCATCAACATCAAATATTTCTTAAATCACACACACACGATCCTAAACCGATCGGTGTGCACATTCACACGTATATTCATACACATATTCACATTATTTTCACTCAGCATCATCTATTACCCGGTTCAGTCATTCCAATGACTCGGACAGTATGTTCTATTCTAATTAATTATAACCTGAACACCCCCTTACCTCTGTTCCAAGCTTCAACAATTTCTGGGTTCACAGTTCTACCTCCATTCAGCACCAGCTTCCTTAATCGTCTCTCTGATGTTTGTTCCACAACCTACGGGTTTGGAACGTGAAGCTTGTTAACATTACACCACCATCCACACAGTTAAAAGAACCATTTTCAGGCTCACAGCCAAGAGGAGTGGGGATCGGAACAGTACCCCCTCCCATACATGACTATTCGGTCCAGAAAAGAAAGGAAAGAGGTAAGGTAATAATTTTAAACGGTTCAAAGGACTTACCTTGAAATTACTGTCACGGCTATGCAATTATTTCAAGGTTTGATGAAAAAGGGACCTCCATTCAAAGCTTACAGCTCTCAACAATGGAGAAAGAAGAAGAAAAGTAGCAGATGAAGAAGATTCTCGTGAATGATTGAGTGAATGCTTACGCAAATGATTGATGAAAGAGAAGGAAACCATTATTTAAACTCATGGCAACCGGTTACCTTCTCAACCGGTCACTTCTAACCGGTAACCTCTTCAACTGGTCATTTCTCCATTTCCTTTACAATTTCTTTAAAGGTTTTAATTAAACCTTTCTTCTTCTAATCACACATTTTATAATTAACCAATAATTCATAAAAATATCAAATAAATTCCTAAAACAATTTTTAATATTTTCTCACTACACAAAATTTTCTATAAATATCCGGGATGTCACAGGTGCTGTATCAACCTTTATTCCCCACTGAGATTGAGGATGTAATACCTGATTCTCATTGCCTGAAACACTATCCTTCATCCTGGTATAGACCAGTTCAAATATAATTAAATATACTTTAAAATAATTGTTCTTAATATGGCTGTATATATACTTTTAAATATTTTTAAAATATATTGATCAAATATATTTTTAAAAGTATTGATCCGGTCTGGATACCGGCCCTAAGACTAAGAGATAATTATCTTAGTCGGCCTAAAGTTCCATCGGTATCACTGGACAATGATCTAGTCGGTATACCACTGGACAACGATCCAGTCGGTAAAAATGTTAGCCGGCCTCAATCGGTATCACAAGATACCGACTCAGTCTGCAACTATGCCGGTTATCCAAAGTAGTGACCAAGATATCGGATACCTCATCCGTTCTCCTTTCACCCGGTGTTGAGAAGCTGATCCGGACCGATCAACCGGTTTCTATTCTATAACATGCAACCGGTGTCATCGGTATACATCCGGACTCTAATTCCGAGTCAGGCGTTCTGCTTGCACCGGTTAGTCCGGATAACACCATGCAAACCGGATAGCATACACGTCACCCTACAGAAGACGACGGGCATTGCTACAGGGACCGATCAATAATTCCCACATTACGAGCCAAACTCTGCTCCAGGGAATGATCAACTTGTCCCCTAAGTCTAGCCCATACTCCCTACGCTTAATATAAAATAGCCACTTACCTCAATCATGCTGGTAAGTGCGCATTAAACAATAATATACTTGCATAATGAAGGTTAGTGATTCCCCACTAACGAGTCCTCGTAAATCGAGCCAATCAGGTATAAGAACTCACTTTAGTTTACTAGAGAAGGGTTCCTGGTTCTGGTTTTTCTCTCTTATGCATCCACCTGATCCCATAGAGCAATCATTTACATTCTACACTTGGAATATATTACTGACTTGAGCGTCGGAGAATCTTCGCAGGTGACACCACCTTTCACCCACACCAATGCGTAAGGTCGGTGTGAAGGACCTCCAGGACGCCAAGACCGGTCTCTTCATACAGATACACCGGATACATATACCGGATATTCACAGAACCGGCCTTCAGACATAGACTTTTCTCACTACTTGTGACTGGCCCGTCATCGGATCTCTTTGACCCCGGTTCAGGACAGAACAAGTATTATTTAAAAAATAATTGTTATAATATAATTATATATTTAAAAATATATTTATTTATATTATTAAAAAATACTTAAAAGTATATTTAGTTATATTGTTATTAATAAAATATTTAATAATAATATATTTAAAAATGATTTTAATTATATTTTAAAGGTATTATTAAATTTATATTTAATAAAATTCATTTATAAATATACTATTAGTGAATGTATTGCTAAATATTTTATTAATTACAATATAACTAAATATACTTTTAAATATTTTTAAGAATATAAATAAATATATTTTAAAATATATTTTTATACTATAACATTCATTATTTAAATAATATTTTTGAAAAGATATTTGATCAATATATAATTAAAAATATTTGAATGTATACATAGTTATATTATTAACAAATATTTTAAAGTATATTTAATTATATTATTAATATTAAAATGTTTAAAAAGATATTGAAAGGTAAACTTTGCGAAATCCCCCTATAAGTTTTCAGAATTTACCTCAGGGTTTTAATAAAAAGAGGATAAATTTTTCACATTTAAGATCCTCGAAGTTAAACAATGGAAACCCAAGGGTGGTGTTAAAACAAAACAACACAAAAATACACATAGAGGGCCTAAAAATATTGCATACAAAGTGAATCAACAAGTCTGGAAATCTCGCTCATGCGACACCACTTTCGTTGAGTGAAAAAGCAACAGAATCCAAACACCGACCTCTCGCTCAAGCGAAAAACAAACAGAAACCAACCCCTGTATCTCGCTCAAGCGAGAATCAGGCAACGACCAACCAAAGACATACTCACTCAAGCGAGACCATCCTCGTTTAGGCAAGGAACACACAGTAACTAACCAAGACATTCTCGCTCAAGTGAGGACATCCTCACTTGGGCAAGATACGCACAATAGCTAACCATTCTAGACTCGCTTAAGTGAGGCCTTACTCGCTCAAGTTAGATTCACACAGAACCTTATAGTATAAGTCTCGCTCAAACGAGATCTCTTGTTTGGGCGAGAATCACATAGAACCAATATCTAAAGCACAAAAAAGCTCGCTTTAAGATGACAAGTTTGTGAAATTCAAAGTTCCCTATCTCATTCATATTAACTCCAATTGCTATCAAATTTTGACATAGATATATTCAAACCAATGATAACCTGTAAGAATTACCAGTTCTCAAAAATTCTCAAAGATAGATGATGATGGTACAAAGTTAGACTTACAAGGGGGTTGAATAAGTCTTAAACTCTTTTTCAAAAATGTACAGATCGCTTAACCAATATAATAATTCAATAAACCAAACAAAGGGATAGAGAATCACACAACGGATTTGTATTGGTTCACTTCCAATGTAGAAGCTATATCTAGTTCCTTCAGACTAGAAGGATTTTCACTATTGTAAAAACACCTTCACAATACAACACCAGCCAAGTGCAACAAGTATTCTTGACTCCAGCCACTTCTGGCTTAAAACCCAAGTATTATTTAAAGAGCTACTCCTGGCTACAAACACCTAAGTATTCTTTCAAAAGCCTCTTCAGGCCATAAGTGTTTTCTATACTAACAGACTTTGGCAACACCTAGATCTTATAGAAATAATGATAGAGAGTTTTTGGTGTTACAATAGATAACCCAGCGTACAAATATATGAAATGATTACACAGGTACACTAAGCTATAGACTACTATAAGTCATGGTCTGCTAGAAGCAAAACTACAAAGAAGACTTAAGTAGTGAAAATACAAGAACTTAGAAACTTTTGAGAAAAGTCTTTCAGACTTTAGTTTCTGAGAGAATCAGAGTTGAGAAATGAGAGCAAAAGTCTAGTTCTGATTTTAAAGCTTCTTGTATTTATAGTCCTTCTTGAAATAGCAGTTAATTCATCTTGGAGAATATTGGTCTCTTTGAGTGTTGTGCTATCAGCAAGTGCAGCGACATGCTTCAAAAAAATTTTCTTAACTGATTGCCTTGATAGTCTTTAACAAAAGATCCCTTTTACTTATGCACTTTGAGTAAGCAAGTACACTTTATAGTAGTTGACCTCAGGCTATCTATTCTGTGCAGGTTCAGCTTTTCCTAACACCTTGAGATATATGAGGCAGTTTTCTTGATATATGTGAGCATGCCTTTTAACTTTTGTGTTAATTTCCTTTTTTATGATAGGCACAAAGATGATATACGAAAGTTCATGCAGCTTCTCATTTAGAAAAGAAAGATCCTTTTTTAAATACTTAAATGAGAAAGTTTCTCATGGTCTGTAGCTTCAGATTGGCTTAATTCAATAAAGCTTTGAGTGACTACGGACTTCTTGTGAATACCTATTTCGGTCCGGTCAATTTTCACTAAGAATGGGGAATTCCATCACTTGGAACCCCTCCATTCTATTTGTACTCGGGTTCCTCTTCGGGATTGTCTTTGACTCTGAGTGATATTCCCAAGTGGAAAAAATTCTGAGAGGACTGAACTTCAACTCTAAATGATCATTTCTAAGTAGGGTGTCTCTGAGTGAGACGTTGCCGAGTGGGATGTCTCCGAGTGAGGCATTTCTGAGTGGGCTGCTTCCAAGGGAGTTACTTCCGAACGAAGAAAAGGCTCTGACTATACCTTTTGGGCAGAGACTCTTAAGTTCCATAGGTCCGAATGATCATTTCTGAGTAGGTTGTCTCCGAGTGAGACGTTGCCGAGTGGGATGTCTCCGAGTAAGGCATTTTCGAGTGGGCTGCTTCCAAGGGAGTTACTTTCGAACGAAGAAAAGGCTTTGACTAGGAAAGAATACCTTTCGAGTGGACTCTCTCAAAGTTCCATATTTCCAAATGATCATTTCCGAGTAGGTTGTCTCCGAGTGAGACGTTGCCGAGTGGGTTGTCACCGAGTGAGGTGTTTCCGAGTGGGCTGCTTTCGTGGAAGTCATTTCCAAACGAAGACTATGAATGAATACCTTTCGGACAGAAACTCTCTTAAGTCCCATACTTCTGAGTAGGTCATTTCCGAGTGGGTTGCTTCTAAGGGAAATACTTCTGAATGAAAAGCAAGCCTGATTTCAGATGAATACATCCGAGTGGATAATCCCCGACTGAAGCCATTCTGAATGAAAAGCGTCTGATTTCAGATGAATACATCCGAGTGAATAATCCCTGACTGAAGCTATTCTGAATGAAAACAAGTCTGATTTCAGATGAATACATCCGAGTGAAGAGTTCCCGATTGAAGTACCTCTGAGGGAAAAGAGATTTTGACTTTGGATGAGTGTTTTTTCTGGACAGAGATGTTTCCAAGAGAATCATCTCTGAGTGAATTGACTCTAAACGAAAAAGGCTCTAAACTTTGAAGGAATACTTTTCGGGCAAGGATATATATCCGAGTAAGGTTTCTCCGAGTGGTTCAATTCCGAGAGAAGTACTTCCGAGCGAAGGAAGACTTTGATTTTGAATATTTCTTGGGTATAGAGATTTCCGAGTGGACAATTCCAGGGTGGATCGATTCTGAATGAATACTTTTCGGGCAAAGATATACCCGAGTAGGGTGTCACCGAGTGAGATATTTCCGAATGGACCATTTTAAGGGAATTATTTTCGAGCAAAGAAAGGCTCTATGAATGAATACTTTTCGAGCAGCACATCTGAGTGGGGTGTCTCCGAGTGAATCATTTTTGAGTGGTTTACTTTCGATAGATGTGCTTCCAGGTGAAGAAAGACTTTTAGGAATACCTCTCGGACTGAGACATTTGAATGAAGAATTCCCGAGTGAATCAATTTTAAGTCAAAAATGGTTCTGACTTGTTGGCTAGAGATATAGCCGAGTGAAATTTTTTTGAGGTACCTCCGAGTGAGACGTTTCTAAGTGGGTCACATTCGAGGGAAGCGAGTCTGACTTTAAATGAGTGCTTCAAGCAGAAACACTTCCGAGCGAATCATCTCCGAGTGAAGCGATTTTGAACAAAAAGAGGCTTCGATGAATGATTCTCGAAAAGAGATACTCCCGAGTGAGTCAGACTTCGAAAAATCACTTTAGGCTGATATATCCGAGTGAGTCACTTTCGAAGGAAGAAAGGCTATGACTGAATGAATGTTTCAAGCAGTGACATTTTTGGACAAAACACCTCCGAGTGAAGCAATTCCGAATGAAAAGAGGCTCTGATGAATACTCCTCGGAAAGAGATTTCCGAGTCAATAATCTGTGAATTCAAGCCTTCACACCGAGTGTCAAAGGTCAGTTTTTTTCACTCAGACTTTTATGTATGTAGGCACCTGTCTCGATCGGATCAATTTCCACTGAGAATGGATACTGACTGAAATAGTGATCCGGGCCATAAGAAGAACACCAGTCCCATGTGACACCATTTAAGGAGTCCGTTTGCCCATGCTGACTTGGAATCGCACCATCCAAGTTGATCCTTGAATTCTGGGGGGCGGCTGGCAATAGACAAAAATGAAAATAATAAAGAATTACCCACTAGCCGCCGTTCCCCCATAATTGTCAATGACCAGGCTGTTTCTCCATTACATACAATCGCACCATCCAAGTTGATCTTTGAATCCTGGGGGGCGGCTGTAACATCCCTGTTTTTAGTAGCAGTTTTATTTGGTAAATTTTGAAGTGTGGAAGGTCAATAAGTAAGAATAAGTGAGTAAATACCTTGTATAGGGTCAGTAATACTCCAAAAATTATATTTTTGGGTATAATTATGGAATTTATATAGACCATTAGAGAAATTATTCAAATTCCGAGTGAAAAAGGCTCTGATCCGAGTGAAAGAATGAAATTCCGAGTGAAGGATTAGAGATTCCGAGTGAAGGATGAAATTCCGAGTGTAAAGTTATGATGACCGAGTAAAACATGACTGAGAGGGATACTACCGAGTGGAATTTTGGCCTCGGAGACATTTGGAGTGAAGCGTGTTCAAGAAAACCACTTCTAGGTGAAAATTCCGAGTCAAAACACCCTTGATTCTTTGTTTCTGAGTCAAACCTTGCCAAGTACTTCCATTTCTGAGCAAAACCTCCCTGAAATATGGAATTCTGAGTGGAATATAGAAATGGGAGCCCAATCCGAGTAGAATATATAAGGTTTAGAGCCATTATTGGGTGAGGTTATGTTTATGACTCTTTTTCCGAGTGATAAAGACCTTAAAGGATTCCGATTGAAACACATTTTGAGGAAGGATAGTGTATTTGTACCTAAGAGATGAGTATCCGAGTGAAAAATGAGTGGGGAAGAATTTAAATACTCCTGAGTGGTAAAATCCGAGTGAATCTCTTCTGAGGGAAGGGTTGTAATAATGGTTTTTGACTGGGAATATATTCTAAGTGAATAATGTACCTAAACCGAGTGAATGAGATTCTAAATCATGAGTGGATGAGACTCAGAACAAGTCCGAGTGGGAATTAACTCACCCGAGTGAATAAATGCATATCGAGTGGTATTTGATTGAGTGATAACCCGAGTGAAGAAGGTTTATGAATTCTGAGTGAGAAAACCCTTATTTCCGAGTGGATCTTACGTGTGACTTTCTTAAGTGGAAGTATGGAACTGAGTAAACTTCCAAGGGAAGGAAAGTGTATTCTCTGAGTAAGAAATGTAAGTCTATGCCGAGTGATGAATGGGAAGTACATTCCTGATTGTGTTGAAGTTAAATACACCGAGTGGTATGGAAAGTAGTATTCCGAGTAAGTGGATGAGTTTTACCGAGTGGAACAGTGTGTGTAGAGATTCGGATTTGGAATAAAAATTTCGAGTAGAAGAAAGATAGGAAAGGAATGAAAGGGAGTCGGTTTTTGAAGTACATTATCGAGTGACTAGGCTTGGAATGATTTAACCGAGTAAGAACCATCAGAAATGACTCGAATTTGGGATATAATACCGAGTGAAAGGCCAAGCAAATTAGGAGTCGGTGTGGGGGTGAATTACCAAGTGAATGATGGGAAAGATGAGTCGGTTTCATGGGAATGCCGAGTGAGGATTGGCTGACTCGCTCAAGCGAGTCGGATTTCGCTTGAGCGAGAAGGGCCCCTGATGCAAGAAAATCACTCCTTTCGCTCAGTATCTTCACTTCGCCTAAGCGAAGACTGGATGACTCGCTCAAGCGAGTCGGATTTTGCTTGAGCGAGGTGGAATTTTGCCTTATTGACACAGTATGAAGGAACCACGCTCAAGCGAGCATACTGCGCTCAAGCGCAGTCGGTTCTATCCCTTTCTCTTCACGTGCAGGCACTTTCACTCCAGACAAAATACCTTTATATATTTTATTATATATCCTCTCAATCAATGCATAGCTGACAGGGAAATGAGTCAAAAGTTACACCACTTCACTCACCTTTATATATCTTAATATATATTCCTTTTCTCTCATGCAAAGCTGACTGGGAAATACAGAAAGTCTCCATTAACTTCCACTCACAAGAAAGTGATGTCTCCACTTGTCTCCTCTTTATTAATCAATGCTACTTTGATTCCAAGTTCAGAAACCTTAAAATTTACTAGAAACTCTCTTCCTTATTCTCTCTTTCTCTTACGTACCAGCACCAACTTCTTTCTCTCTCTCAAGTTCCTCTTCTGTTTCACTCGGATTTGGAGCAGGACAGTGAAGGGAACCTCTTTCTTTCCATCCAGGAACTTCATTGAGGTAAGGGGGGTATATCCTTGGGTGCTCTGTGGGAAAACCGAGTGAAGGAAAGGGTTAAGGAACTTGTTCCTCACCTTTCCAGGACAGATCTGGTTTTGTTGTGATTTAAATGTTTTAGTTGTTTGTTATATTTGTATATATAATGTATTGAACAGGCTTAATTACAGCGTTGTTTATTATTGACCATGAGAATTTAGTGAATATGTTGATTTTATTGATTAATATGAATGAATGTGTATATGTTTGATGCTGTGTGAATTAAATGCTTAAATTGTTATTTGAATATATATATATATATATATTTGTTTGTTACCAAGTGTATATTATCAGTGATGAATGGCAAAAAGAAATGAACTGTATGGGAATGAAAACACTAAGAACCTTGGGTACCATGTGATTTTCCAGTAATGAAATTATGAATGGAAGATGGAATTAATAATAACCAGCTCTGTTTCAAATAATCCGACTGGTTTTATGCCTATATCAACTCGGTTTTTGCTTGATTACAATCAGATTCCACCTTAATTAAATGAATTCCATTCTGATAGAACAACCCTTCATTCGGTAAACATTTTAATTGCACTTGGAAAACAAATATTTTCACTCAGAATCGTAGTTTAAATAATTCAGAAAAACCCCACCATGATATATTTCACTCAGTAAACATCTTAGTTTGAAATTCACTCAGGACACATCTTATTTCACTCAGAAATCATTTTATTTTCACTCAGAAAATCCATTCAGTGATTTTACTTGGAAAATAATTTACTTTACTCAGCAAACAGTTATTTTCACTCGGAGAACTCCTTTTAGTTTAATTTCACTTAGAATATATAGTTAATTTAACTCAGAAAACTCTTATCAACCTGATTCCACTCGGAATCAGGAATTATTTCACTCGGATTTACTTTACTCGAAGGTATTCTAGTCAGCAGAATGATTTTTCACTCGGAACTTATCTTATTTTTACTCATGAAAATTTTTCATGCTGATTCCACTTGGAACATATATTGATTTTACACAGAAAACTCCTTTTGACTGAATACCACTCGGAATCATATTTTACTTTGTTTAGAAGCTCATTTTCACCTGGATTTGCAAACAATGCTACTCAGGGAACAATTTTCCCACTGACTTCATACAGATTTATATTTTAATTCACTCAGAAATTTGTTTCACTCAGAATTCAAGATAATTAATTAAGAAAATCATTTTTCAGCTTCTGTTTCACTCGGAAAACCTATTAATTTCAGTTAGAAAACTCTGCTCAGTTTATTTCACTCGGATTCATAGCTATCTCATGCGGAAAACTCATTTTTCACTCGGATTCAAGCTGTTCCAGTCGGAAAACAGCATTCCAATTCATTTTCACTCGGACCCAAACTTATTTCAGTCGGAAAACAGCCAGTGTCATTTCACTCGGATTTTTAGCCAGATCGTTTGGAGAACCCTGCCCAGTATGGTTCCACTCGGAATTATACTTTTTTCACTCGGATTTACCCCTATTTCACTCAGAAAACTCTGTTTTTAATGTTTTTCGCTTGAATTTTTAATTGGAAACTAATCTTTACTACTTTTTAAGTTATTGGTAAGTTATAATTATCATTCTTATTCTATTATTATTATTATTTATTATCAAACTTAATATCGTTATTATTATTATTAGTTTTAATATTATTATACATTGTTAACATTTTAATTATGCGTAATTATATAAAGAAAATATTATTTTACTCCTTATGGAAAATACAATATTAACCAAGATATAATAGATATATTTACAATGTTTAAATAATTGATAGAATCCAAAGAACTTGGAAATGATATGATGAGACTGGAAATACATAAGATACCCAAGGAATCAATTGATAAAATAAATGCATTTCGCATCATGAAAATATTTTTGAAGAAGAAAAACCTCTAGAGCATACACTTGGTATAGTGGAGGACACTCACGTTCGATCTCCATGAAGAATCTTGGGAGTACAACTGGAACGGCAACCCAATGGCATCAGAGTCGCGCCCTGATAGCCGGGTGAGACGAATAATTCTGGTGTACTTTGACTAAATGACGGAGTGTAACTATGATCGTAGGGATCCAAGTCTCAAATATATATATATATATAAATCAATGATGAAAACCAATGAGTTCATTTGTACCAGAGCTTGGGCGGACCCTGATCGCTCTAGATGATTGGAATAGTGATATTCCAAAGAATGAGAAGAAGATGAAACGATTTATTGGGCCCACACGCATCATGAGACTTAATCAAAGATAAATCATAATAAATTTGACTCATGCATTTCATGACAATATGCTTGATTGTTATAATTGTGAATAATCTAAATGTACGATTTATGTGATGACAATATGCTTGATTGTTATAAATGTGAATATGCTAAATGTATGATTTATGTGATATTGTATTATGTCCGTACCGGATTAACCAATCAGGGTCTTGGGTTATACTCACCCTTACTGTTGACAATTTTCAGAGGAATTAGGAAATCAAGAACCAGAACACGAAGAACAACAATACGCTAATCCAACTAAGAATGTTCATTAGGATTAGAATAGAGGTAATAGATATTTATGAACAAATTGGATGACTGTATAATATTTTAAGGGTGCCTATGTACCCTATTCTGTTAAGAGTAC
Organism: Clitoria ternatea; assembly: GCA_037962975.1. NCBI lineage: Eukaryota > Viridiplantae > Streptophyta > Magnoliopsida > Fabales > Fabaceae > Clitoria > Clitoria ternatea. Next base: position 55,404,777 of record CM075676.1, read on the forward strand.
AATTACTTACAGTTTGTGAATGACTATGTGATCTATATAATATTGCTTCCATTGATCTGCCATTTACTTATTTAAAAAAAATATATATATATATATATTCACTTTTTCTGAAAACTGTTAACACTCTCAGTTAAATAGGATGAACCTACAGAAGGATTTGTCTTATCTAACCGAGGTTGTTACAACGGCTGATAACAAACAAAAATGAAAATAATAAATTACTCATCAGCCACTTTTCCCCATAATTATTGGTGGCCAGGCTATCTTTGATCTGTCCAAGCTCTCAGCCAGTACCTTGGATCTCTATAAATACCTAAGCTGAAGAGGCACAAGGGGTTGGAAATTTTTGAGCCTTCTTTGAATCAAAACTCTGCTCCCATTCCCTTGCAAAACTTGCTCCGATCTCTAAAAACTCTTGATCAAAAAGCTTGAGGTTTCCTCCGGAGTTCAAAGCTAGAATCTTGGTCCCTCGATCTTTACAATTTGCTTCAGACTCAACTGTTACCAGGACACCAGATTAGACCCGATTTCCAGCGAACTTTCCCACTTCCTAGATACTACCCAGCTCCCTTCAATCACCCTCATCAATTTCACACCGGCCCTTACACTAAATCCTCACACCGTCCTTTCACTAAACTGTACACCGGTTCTCCATAACTCTACAGCCACACCAGCGTCACTTCGGTTCCCATTGTCCAAGTCCATACCGGCTCTCAACTCTCTCGTTACACCGGTTACACTCCGTTCCTTATTTTCCTTGCTTTTCATTACCTATTTTTCTGTTTGTCGAATCTGTATCCCCACTTAAATAAATTTCTGTTGTTTTATTTTCTTTTCTTTTTTTCTCCCACCTAGGTTCGTAATAAGTGGTAAAAAATGAGTGCTTCATACATTTCCATTTGGACTAGCCTAAAAATTATTTTTTTTTTAATCAGTGTCGTACGGGAGTACTCCCGTCTGCACAATCTCCTTAGAACCAGTACACGTGCGAAGAAATTCGCTTTGTATGAGTTCTCTTCAAAAACATCATCCACCATTAATCTCTTAGTCTTTTCCTAAAAAAAACATCATCAAGAACTACGTACCCCTGATTTCTCGGCAATTCGAGAATACGTAGGAGCAGGATTTAACTCCTGTCGGGCCCATCCTCCCTTTTTCATTTTCATGTTTTCTTGTATCTATTCCATTTTTATCACTTCCATCAAAATCAATTTAGACGTGACGTCTTGTTGATTTTCCCTCATTTTTGGTTGATGTTAGTCCTCAAATTTACAATAAATCTTTTAATAAAAATTTCACAAAAATTATAAAAATTAGTTTAATTTGTTAGAAAATTAGGCTTTGAATTTAATAAATGGATGTTGTTGGAAATAATCTGCCCTTGATCAATTTTCTCTAGTTTTGTAGTGAAAAAGTTAAGAAATCAAGAGAAAATTACACTGGAGGAGCTGACGCGTAGCCTCATCCCACACGTAGCATCAACAACTATTTTTGATGCTGACGCTATGCTTCACAGCCACGCGTAGCGTCAGTGCTACGTGGTCTCCACCTCCACTTTGGCCAACCACTCCACTTAGACCCAATAATGGGCACTCCACTCAGCACCAAGGGCCACCCCACTCAGCATGAAAGGCCAAAACTCGATGGAAACATGTTCATGTGGCCAGGCATGATCAAATTTAATAATTTGAAGTGGCCATTATCAAGTGTATAATGGAGGCTGAGTCAGGGGTCTGACGTGTAGCGTCACACTGACGCGTAGCATCAGCACCATTCCAAGGCATCCCATTCTTATTCACTTCTCTTCTCTCTTTGTGCTCGACTTTGAGTACTTCTTTTGTGAGTTGTAGTTCTAGAATAGTTTTCTAGATACTTGAGTGTGTTTTGGTGTATTGTGATCGTTGTATCGTGAAGTTTCCATCGTCTTCGTAATGTCAAACTCTGTAAGTGTTGTTTTTACTTTCACCATGTGTAACTAATTTGTTTATGTTGGAATTGGTGAACTAATCTATTGAGTATAATGTTGTGAATTCGACCTCTGCATGTTTATGATTCAAGTCCATGTTAGTATTTCAATCTTTTATTAATATGAACGTCAAACGGGAGAATGATTTTCATGTGTATTGAAACTTGTTTTATTAGTATGAATGTCAAATGGGAGAATGATTATTCATGCCATATTGAAACTTGTTTTGACGAAAGTAAAAGTTGGAATACCCTTGGTATCTCAATTCAATAGGGGTTGTTAACCGTTGTTGCCATAAGGCCAGGTCTTAATGCAAGTTTTTACTGAGAAAGCTCACGAGGGATCGGACTTTACGGTGAATTCTTAGAATTTATATCACGAGGGATCGGTTATAATGATTTTAAGCTGCAATGACATGAAACTTGATGATTAAATATGCATGTCTTGAGTTCCTCATTGTTATTCTAGATTAGGGATCCAATTTCCAACATAATTTGTTTATCTGTGTTTATCTCAAGTATCCTACCTATTCTAGATTGCAACTCAACTTTTTAGATAGATTTTTATTTTCTTTTTATCTCATGAACAACTTAACCATGTTATCTTGTGAATATTGTATAAATTGTATATAAATCATTCTTTTGTCCATAACTTTCTTCATATTTACCATAGTAAATAGAAAATTACTGTTGTTATTGGACTTTCAATCCCAGTGGAACGATATCTAAATTTTGAAAACTACAAACGATTGGTGCGCTTGCCAATTAACAACTCGGTGGTGGAAACAAATGGATCTGACGCTATCGCCGGGTTAACAAGTTTTCTGGCACCGTTGCCGGGGATTGAATTGTTTCAGTAAAACAGTAAATTTTTAATTACCGTGGTAAATATTTTTTTTACCTTAGTTAAAATTTTTTTATTTACTTTTACTTATTGTTACACTAACTTTCTTTGTCTAGTTTGTGTATGCAAACTCGATCTACCGCAGGTAAAATTTATTTTGATCCTGAGATAGAAAAGTTTGTAAAGAAAATCAAGTCTTTGAAATCTAAAACACAAACTAAATCTTCTTCTACTTCTAAAAATTTTGAAAATTCAAATATGGCTGCTGAAAGGAGAACATTGGGACAGTTTGCTGCTATTAATGGTCCACCCCGAGTTTCGGGAATGTTTCAAGGACCTGTTGTACCAGTGGAGATTAAACCTACTACTTTAAATATTATTCAAAACAATCAATTTGCTGGTTTAAATCATGAAGAACCATATGAACATTTAACTATTTTTTATGAGTTATGCAGCACAATTGGTTTTGAACCCAATCAAGAAGAGTCTGTTTACATGAGACTTTTTCCTTTTTCATTGATTGGTAAAGCAAAAGAATGGTTTAAATCTTGCCCACTAGGTAGTTTTACAAACTGGTCCGATGTTGAAAGAAAATTTTTGGAAAGATTTTATTCTCCTTCAAAATATTTTGAAGCAATGACAACCATACATTCTTTTTCTCAAAATAATGATGAATCATTAGGAAAGACCTGGGAACGATTCAAGGCACTCTTGAGAAAGTGTCCAAATCACAACCTGAATGATGCCGAAAAGGTAAGAATCGTTTACCATGGTTTATTGCCTCAGTTCAAGATGATGTTAGATGCTTGTGCAGGTGGTTCTTTAATGAACAAAATTGTAGAGGAAGCAATTAAGATATTGGAATCAATGTCCATTAGTGACCATCAAGCTAAACTAGAAAGAGGTAATGTACAAGGTATACTTGAACAAGGAGTAAATGATATAGTGTTAATTCAACAAAAATTATTGATACAACAAATTGAGGCAATGAGTAAACAACTAGGAAAACTTCAAGTTACCCATGTACCACCACAACTTCAAGCTCAATTAAAACAATGTGAGTATTGTATGGGCGAACAACCATGTGGTTACTGTGTTCTTGACAATAATGAACAAGAACAAGCTAATTCCTTGATTCATCAAAGGTTACCTTTAGGTAATTCTCTAAATCCTCTTGTAAATTCTTTTTCTAACAATTTCCTGTAGGGAAGGCAAAACCAAAACTATGGTTGGAGGCAAAATGCTAAACCCTTCAACAATCAAGATGATTACAATACTAGATTGACAAAGGCTGAAAAAAGTATTCAACAATTGATGCAATACATGGAGACAATTAAGGCTGCACGTAAAGCATCAGATCAACAGTTGAGTCAGCTAGTAAAAGAAGTAGCTGACATCAAGGAATTCAAAGTGAAAGAACAATGTAAGGCTATCTTTACAAGAAGTGGTAAAACTGTAGGTATGGATTATGAAAAAGAAAAAGAAAAAGAAAAAGAAAAAGAAAAAGAAAAAGAAAAAGAAGAAAAAGAAGAAGAAAAAGAAAGTGAAAAAATAAAGAAAAAGATGAAATAAAAGAAAAAGAAAAAAATAAAAAAAAATCAGTATTTGGGACAAACACCTCCTGTCCAGGATTTACCTTATCCTCATCCACCATCAAAAAAAGATAGAGAAAAGGAATATAAGAGATTCCTTGAAATTTTTAAGCAGTTACACATAAACATTCCTTTTTCTGAGGCATTAGAACAAATGCCTACATATGCTAAGTTTATGAAAGAACTGCTTACAAAGAAAAGGAAGTATGATGAGGAGATAGTAGAACTTGAAGCAAGTTGCAGCGCTATTTTACAATACAAGATGCCAGAAAAATCCAAAGATCCTGGCAAATTCACTATTCCTGTCTCTATTGGCGAAGTAAATATCGGAAAGGCTTTATTAGATTTAGGGGCTAGTATCAATCTGATGCCCCTAAGTATGATGAAGCGCATTGGTGACATTGATCCGCAACAAACAAGGATGACTCTGCAATTAGCTGATAAATCCATCAAGAGACCTTATGGGATTGTAGAAGATGTGCTTGTAAAGGTTAATAAATTCTACTTCCCTGTGGATTTTGTGATCTTAGACATGGAGGAAGATGCTGATGTTCCTCTAATTCTTGGAAGACCATTCATGAAAACTGCTCGAGTACTGATTGATGTAGACAACGGGAAGCTAGCAGTAAGGGTGCATGATGAGGAAGTGAATTTCGATGTCTTCAAAGCAATGAAACATCCTAGCCCGAAGCAAGACTGTTTCAAAGTGGACATCCTTGATGAAACTTATCTTTCCTTATCAAAAGGTATGATTATTTCTGACCCATTAAATAAGTTATTGACTAACTCTGTTGAATTTTTGAATGAAGAAGAGGAGAAACAGATTGAAAGGTATCTTGAAGAATTCAATCAAGGGAAAGAAATTTCCTTTGAATCAAGAAAGATTGAAGAAATTCAAGAATCACCTGTTGAAGAAATCCAGAAACCTGAACTAAAAGTGTTACCTTCCAATCTAAAATACATCTTTTTGAAAGAAGGTAATTTAAAGCCAGTAATCATTAGTAATCTGTTAAGTGAAACAGAGGAAGAAAAACTGGTGAAAGTATTGAAGAGGAATCAAGAAGCAATTGGGTGGACACTTGAAGATTTGAAAGGTATAAGTCCATCATACTGCATGCACAAAATCTTGTTGGAAGATAATTTCAAACCTATTGCTCAACCTCAAAGACGCCTTAACCCAACTTTGAAAGAGGTAACCAAAAAGGAGGTTCTGAAATTGCTGAAAGCAGGTATTATTTATCCTATTTCTGATAGTGCATGGGTAAGTCCTGTTCAAGTTGTTCCAAAAAAAGGTGGTATGACAGTAATTGTTAATGAAAAAAATGAACTAATTCCTATAAGAACTGTCACCAGTAGGAGAATGTGCATTGATTATAGAAAATTAAATCAAGCAACAAGAAAAGATCATTTTCCATTGCCTTTTATAGATCAAATGCTTGAAAGATTATCTGGACAAGAATATTATTGCTTTCTTGATGGTTATTCTGGATATAATCAAATTGCTGTTGACCCTCTTGATCAGGAGAAAACTACCTTTACATGTCTTTTTGGCATATTTTTTTACAGAAAAATGTCATTTGGATTATGTAACGCACCTGCTACTTTTCAAAGATACATGTTTGCTATTTTTGTAGATTTAATTGAAAAGAGCATTGAGATTTTCATGGATGACTTCTCAGTTTTTGGGAATTCATTTGAAACATGTCTATCCAACCTGGACACCGTACTGAAGCGGTGTATTGAGACAAATTTGGTGCTTAATTGGGAGAAATGTCACTTCATGGTGAAAGAAGGAATTGTACTTGGTCATAAAATTTCTTCTAAAGGCATTGAAGTTGACCAAGCCAAAATAGATGTAATTTCTAAACTCCCACCTCCTGTAAATGTAAAAGGTATTAGAAGCTTTTTAGGACATGCTGGATTTTATAGGAGGTTTATTCAAGATTTTTCAAAAATTGCAAAACCTTTATCAAACCTTCTAAATAAAGATGTTGAATTCAAATTTGATGAAGCATGTCTTAAAGCTTTTAATTCCTTGAAAGAAAAATTGGTTTCTGCCCCTGTAATTGTTGCTCCTAATTGGAATCTACCCTTTGAACTTATGTACGATGCAAGTGATTATGCTGTTGGAGCAGTTTTAGGTCAAAGATACGAAAAAGTTTTTAAAGTCATACATTATGCTAGTAAAGTTTTGAATGAAAATCAAATAAATTATGCAACTACTGAAAAAGAATTACTAGCCATAGTATATGCTTTAGAAAAATTTCGATCTTACTTGATTGGCTCAAAAATAATTGTTTTTACTGATCATGTTGCAATCAAGTATCTTTTAACTGAATCTGATTCAAAACCTTGGTTAATCAGATGGATTTTGCTCCTTCAAGAATATGATCTTAAAATCAAAGATAAAAAGGGTAGTGAAAATATGGTAGCTGACCATCTTTATAGATTAATGAATAATGAGGTTACTGCCAAAGAAAAAGAAATTTTGGAAGAATTTCCCGATGAAAAACTTTTCAAAATAACACAACGGCCATGGTTTGCTGACATGGCCAATTTCAAAGCAGCAGGAGTTCTTCCAAATGATTTGACTTGGCAACAAAGAAAAAAATTCTTTAGAGATGCAAGATATTTTGTTTGGGATGACCCTCATTTATTCAAAATTGGAGCGGATAATTTGTTACGACGTTGTGTGCCTGACTGGGAAGTAAAAGATGTGTTGCGGCATTGTCATAAATCACCATATGGAGGACACTTTAATGATGAAAGAACAGCTGCAAAAGTTCTCCATTCAGGTTTATACTGGCCTTCTCTTCTTAAAGATGCTCACTTATTTGTTCAATCTTGTGATAATTGCCAAAGAACAGGTAATGTTGGAAGAAGGCAAGAAATGCCTCTCACAAATATACAAGAAGTTGAGGTATTTGATTGTTAGGGAATTGACTTCATGGGACCTTTTCCTAACTCATACTCAAATTAATACATTCTTTTGGCAGTTGATTATGTTTCAGAATGGGTGGAAGCAATTGCTACCCCTAATGCTGACACTAAAACTGTTGTGAATTTTTTGAAGAAAAATATTTTTTGTAGATTTGGGACACCAAGAACTTTAATCAGTGATGGTGGTTCACACTTTTGTAATAAAATTCTTCAGAAAATATTACAACATTATGGAGTAAAGCATAAGGTAGCCACAACATATCATCCACAAACCAACGGACAAGCAGAGATTTCAAATCGTGAAGTGAAAAGAATTCTGGAGAAAACTGTGTCATCTTCTAGAAAGGATTGGTCACAAAAACTTGATGATACACTCTGGGCATACAGAACTGCATTTAAAACACCAATTGGTCTTTCTCCTTTCCAGATGGTTTATGGAAAATCATGTCACCTTCCAGTTGAAATGGAACATAAAGCATATTGGGCTTTAAAATTCCTCAATTTTGATCAAAATGTAGCAGCGGACAAACGGAAGTTACAACTACTCGAATTAGAGGAAATGAGGAACAATGCCTATGAATCATCTAGATGCTACAAAAGTGAGGTGAAAGCTTACCATGATAAAAAGTTAAAGAAAAGACACTTCACATCAGGTCAGCAAGTTTTATTGTTCAATTCAAGATTAAAAATTGTTTCCTGGAAAATTGAAATTAAAATGGTCAGGCCCGTTTTTGATTAAAGAAGTCAAACCATATGGAGCAGTGGAAATTGAAGATCCAACTTCCAAAAGAAGTTGGATGGTAAATGGGCAAAGGTTGAAACTATACTTGGGTGGTGAAATTAACAAAATTACCACCAGTTATCTTTTAACTGACCTTTGAAATGCAGGAATGTCAGGCTGGAGACACTAAACCTAGCGCTCAATGGGAGGCAACCCTTATTTGTTTATTTTAAATTATATGAAAAAAATATAAATTTTATCTTTCAATAAATAATCAAATTTTTGTTAGTAAGTTAATTTATTCACTTAACATTTTTACATAATAAAACCAATTTTGTAAAATCAATTATTAATTCTTTTATAACTTAGGAATTTTGATAAATTTAATTACAATAAGTTTATTAACTATCAAGCAAATTTCAAAAACCCGGTGAGTTGAGAGATCTTATTAAACACTTGACGGTTTAATCGACATAACTTCATTCGAATTGATTTTGCTTTAATCTTTGATTTGTGTTGTTGTATAGAGAATTCAGGAAAATGGTCAAGGCACATTTATTGGTCAAAAGAAACCTTGGGCCAAATAGCTTACTTTGGTAAAAATTATTTTATCCTTTGAAAGCCAATTTGAGCCTAAAATAAATTCTTTGGTACCCTTAAAACCTAAATTTGTTATAACCATTCCCTATACTTGATTAATTAAAAGAGCAGTTAAAATAAATGAAAAATATCTTTAGTGTTCTTACAAAAATAGGGAATGAAAATAAGCAACTTGATTCTTTTCAAAAGAAAATAAAGTATGAAAAAGAAAAGTCAAAAATAGTGAAAAGAATCAAGTTGGGGGTATTTATTTTCATCAATAAAAGAAAATGAGAAGTTTTGGGTCAAGAAAAAGCCTAAAAGTTATAAAATGCTCTTTTATGATTTCAGGTTTTTGAATTCCAAGAAAAACCATTGATTCTTGTAAGCCAAGCCTCATTACAACCCGTGAAAAGACCTTGTGATTTCTGAATTAACTCTGTATAACCAACCATTGATTAGATGAAAATCAAAATTAAATTTATTTGATTTTATGATTGATTAAGTGAAACAGGTTACCAATTGCATTAAGATAAACACTTGGAGAGGTAAGCCTGAAATTATGCTTGGTATGTTAATAAAATATTGTAAAGAATTTTATCATTAAACCTTTGTTATATTAGATGTCTGTAAGTGATTATTTCAAAATGGTAAATTGTGTAATTACTTTTTGTGGTAAATTCTTAGACTAACTCAAAAATTTGATTTTAAATTTTTATTTTTTATTTTTCTCTCTTGCTCAAGGACGAGTAATGTCTCAAGTTGGGGGTATTTGTTAGTTCTCAAATTTATAATAAATCTTTTAATAAAAATTTCATAAAAACTTATAAAAATTAGTTTAATTTGTTAGAAAATTAGGCTTTGAATTTAATAAATGGATGTTGTTGGAAATAATCTGCCCTTGATCAATTTTCTCTAGTTTTGTAGTGAAAAAGTTAAGAAATCAAGAGAAAGTTACACTGGAGGAGCTGACGCGTAGCCTCATCCCACGCGTAGCATCAACAGCTATTTTTGATGCTGACGTTATGCTTCACAGCCACGCATAGCGTCAGTGCTGCGTGGTCTCCACCTCTACTTTGGCCAACCACTCCACTTAGACCCAATAATGGGCACTCCACTCAGCACCAAGGGCCACCCCACTCAGCATGAAAGGCCAAAACTCGGTGGAAACATGTTCATGTGGCCAGGCATGATCAAATTTAATAATTTGAAGTAGCCATTATCAAGTGTTTAATGGAGGCTGAGTCAGGGGTCTGACGCGTAGCGTCACACTGACGTGTAGCGTCAGCACCCTTGCTCAGCCCTATAAATAGGGCCATCCAACACCATTCCAAGGCATCCCATTCTCATTCACTTCTCTTCTCTCTTTGTGCTCGACTTTGAGTACTTCTTTTGTGAGTTGTAGTTCTAGAATAGTTTTCTAGATACTTGAGTGTGTTTTGGTGTATTGTGATCGTTGTATCGTGAAGTTTCCATCGTCTTCGTAATGTCAAACTCTGTAAGTGTTGTTTTTACTTTCACCATGTGTAACTAATTTGTTTATGTTGGAATTGGTGAACTAATCTATTGAGTATAATGTTGTGAATTCGACCTCTACATGTTTATGATTCAAGTCCATGTTAGTATTTCAATCTTTTATTAATATGAACGTCAAACGGGAGAATGATTTTCATGTGTATTGAAACTTGTTTTATTAGTATGAATGTCAAACGGGAGAATGATTATTCATGCCTTATTGAAACCTATTTTGACGAAAGTAAAAGTTGGAATACCCTTGGTATCTCAATTCTATAGGGGTTGTTAACCATTGTTTCCATAAGGCCAGGTCTTAATGCAAGTTTTTACTGAGAAAGCTCATGAGGGATCGGACTTTACGGTGAATTCTTAGAATTTATATCACGAGGGATCGGTTATAATGATTTTAAGCTACAATGACATGAAACTTGATGATTAAATATGCATGTCTTGAGTTCCTCATTGTTATTCTAGATTAGGGATCCAATTTCCAACATAATTTATTTATCTATGTTTATCTCAAGTATCCTACCTATTCTAGATTGCAACTCAACTTTTTAGATAGATTTTTATTTTCTTTTTATCTCATGAACAACTCAACCATGCTATCTTGTGAATATTGTATAAATTGTATATAAATCATTCTTTTGTCTATAACTTTCTTCATATTTACCATAGTAAATAGAAAATTACTGTTGTTATTGGACTTTCAATCCCAGTGGAACAATATCTAAAATTTGAAAACTACAAACGATTGGTGCGTTTGCATATTAACAACCCGATGGTGGAAATGAACGGATCTGACGCTATCGCCGGGTTAACAGTTGACCGTCATCACGACTCATAAGGAAATGGATACTTAGGACGAGACGTCCCATTTATCCCCTTTCCGTTTCTGACCCCGTATTGTTGATTAAAGGATGACTAATTTAGACGCGACGTCTTGTTAGCATCCTTCTCTTTTCCTGTTTTATACCGAAGCCGAGGTTAATTTGGATGCTACTTCCTATTGACCTACACTTCATGTTTGTTCAGTTTGTTCCTTTCATTTTTTTACACAAAGTACAACAATAAAAGGGAAGAAACATAACATCTTTTGTAGGGCTATTTATGTTGCACATTTTCAATCTTGGTACTGTTTTTGACAGGCGATGTAGGGTGTTAATACCTTCCCTACTCGTAACCGACTCCCGAACTTGAATCTCATTTTTTTAAATCAGTGCTTTACTGAACTTAGTTTTTTCCTAATGTTTTTCCTATAGATAAAAACGTTGGTGGCGACTCCCTGTTTTGGTTTGTTTAATCGTCATTCGAAAGGATCGGCTGCGCCGCCGCGATTCCGGTCGTGACACTTCTTCACTTTAAGAACGATTTAAGTTATACGGACTCCCCCTGTCCTTTGCAAATAGAGTCCATACTTGAACAAAATAGTTAGATAAACAAACGTACAGACTTCATTTTAGCTAAGAGTTTTGATGTATATTATTAACAAATCATATGGGGTTCATACTTCTTAGTCATGAATTCAAACTTGATTCTAACAATCTCTCCCCATTTGTTGATACCAAACATAAAGTCTTTAAGATAAAATGAGATCTGTATTCAAAGAAATGAAGTATTAGAGAAACTTGTTTCTGAATATCATACATTTATAGGATGATTAAGTTTTTTCACATATAACAGACTTTAGTTGTAACAGTAAATATCTGAAGAGATGTGTATGCAAAATGAACAGATTATTATTCATATACGCAACAAGTTCACCTAGAAGCTTAAAAAAAAATCAGGCTATAGACTACATAATACTTCTCCCCCTAACTACTTAGACACTTATTTACTCTTAGAGACTTCTTCTTTCTCCCTTTTTAGTAATCAACAATAAGAGGGACATCATCGAGACTAAGCAATCTTAAAAGGTGTACGGAGACATTGTGAAGCAGAAGCAGAAATCATGTAGGATGTGGATATAGACACTAAGAGTAGACGACCAATTTGTTTACAGAAGAAAAATGGATGGTTAGTAAGAATGATGGAAGGAAAACAGATGGAAAGAGGAATGATGGCTATTGTTTGACCCCAGAAGGATAGATGAGTCTGTGGAATTCTGTAACATCCTAGTTGAATGTTATTAGAAAATTAAATTGAGTTAGAAGTAAAAAGGGATTGATGGGTTAATTAAATTTGAGTGGTATGGAATTATCTTATTACCATTATTTTGCAATTACCAAATTACTCATTTTTCCTTCTCTTCATGTGAAATTGAAGACAAGCAACAGAGGCAAGGCAATTGAACTCTCTTCTTTTTCTCTCCTTTGTGAGATGCATGCAGTGACACTGTTCCACTTCTTTTCCTCATTTTCTCTTCTGCAGCTCCTATCACCATTCTTCATTTATTCTTCCTCAAAATCCTTCAATTAAGAGCAAGGGCACTATTTCTTCTTCCTTCTCCTTCTCTTGGACAGCCATGGTTATGGTGGAAAAAGCTTGAAATTCTTCCATTGAGGTATAAATTTCTAACACCTATTTTCGATTTTGGGTTGCTTATGGTCCCCAATCTCTAATTCTTAAGTTTTCTTGAACTTTGGAGCAATTGCAAAGCTTGGTTGACCTTGGACAGCTTCGGGGACCCTTGGAACTTTGAATCCTCCAAGTTTAAGTAAGTTAGAATGACATCCAATGACTCTTACAATTTATGCCATGAATTTTAGGGCTTGACGACAATTATTTTCATGAAATTAGGTGTTTCAGAGTGTGTTCAGAACCCGGGCAGCATTGGGTATCTTCTGAATTATAGTTTCGGTGACCGTCGGAGTAATTTGGGACCATTTTGGAGTGATTTGGTGCTCGGGCAGATTTGGGGTTCTTTCAGAATGGAGTTTCGGAGGTTGACGACTTGATTCGAAAATTATTCAAAGGCATTTCGGAGCTTGGTGATTAATTGGAAGCGCGTAACGGAAGTGGATAACGCTATGGGATGTTTAGAGGCTTCGGATTAGTGAACGGATAGTCATTGATAACGTTTGGATTGCTCGGGGAGATTCTAAACTACTTATTTCCAGGTAGGGGGAGCTTTACATTTTAAATGTATGGTTTATGGACGGGTTCAGGGTATGTCTATGTATATTAACTTATGAATAATGTGTATGAATTGTAATGATTGATTGTACATTATGAAATTAATGAGGACATTCTAAGGGAGGACCCACACACTATATTGGACAAAGGAATAGAGGCTTACAAAGGGCCCCTCACTAGGGCCAAGTCTAAGAAAAACAAGGAGACCATCCATAAAGCCCTATCTTTCTTCATCTCTTTGTTTAATGGGCCCAAGCCCAATGGAGATGGCTTGAGGATTTATTTGTATTCATCTTGTAATATAGGTCATAATTAGATTCTCTAGTTACTTAGGCTTTATTTAGGCCTTACTAAGCCAATTGGTCACTTTAGGACCATGTACTCTCACATTGGGCCATGTATAGGCCATCTCATTTCTCTCCTGGCATCATTGGTCCTAGGAAGCATGGAGAAGCCCAACAAGGCTCTCCTTAGCCGAATGCACTCTAGCCTATATAAAGGCTTCTCCCTTTGTAAAATGACACACAATAATACAATTTAAGTTTTAGACACTTTAAGTTTTAGACACTTTGAGTGCACTTTTTAGTGAGAGATTCTCCTCCTTCTCTCTAGGATTTATGAGACTCTTTCAAGCTCTTATCCAAGGGGTCTCTCCCTCCTTGGTGGTGAGAATTGGAGTTATCTCCCTCTCTTAGGAGTGGCCTCCACTACCTTTCCCATTCCCTTAACCTTATCCTCCACCTTTCACTTTTTTCTCTTCACTTCCATCTCGTTCTCCTTCTCATTTTTCATCCATTCTTTCATAGTTTTCTTCTTTTATGTTTTGGTTCATCTTTTGAGAAGAAGAGTTCTACTTTAGCTTGAAGGATTGGAGAAGGAAAGATCTAAGATCCACCTTTCTCAAGGAGCTTAGAAGAAACTCCTACATCATTTGGTATCATCTTGAGCATGGGAGGTTCTTTCTACTTCTTCTTCCTCTTTTCAATTTTGAAATCCCTTCCTTGTTTTGGCTGGTTGGTTTTCATTTCCATGTTTGTTCGTGTTTTGATGCCATGCTAAAAGTAGAAAAGCCATAAAAAGTTGTTGTTTCTTTGAAGTTTTGTGTTGGTTCTTCTTGTTCTTCAATTTTTGCATATTGTCTTAGTAGGTTTCAGTTTTGGTATACTTTGTTTTATTTAGCCTTTCAAAAAAATTAAGTTTGGCACTTGTTAAGTTTCATATTTGAGTATTACAATTGGTTGTTGTTGGTTTATTGAATGCTAGAGCCAAATAGGTGTGTATGTGCCATTTGGAACCTTTTTCTAGTGTCCTAGAAATTTTAATTGCTTCAACCTATTAGTTGTGCTTGAACCGTGTAGTGGGGTTGATTCAACATCCTTGATTAACTCCCTAAAAGGTTTCAATCTTGTTTGTTAGGAGGCCTCATCTTAAGGCCCTCCAAAAGTTACCTCATTTTTAGGCTTGTTAGTGATCCAATCTTAGTTTTCATCTAGGTTTAATTTTCATTTCAAGCACATTAGGTCAACATTCAATTTCGGTTTTGCATCTTGTTTTAGCATAAAAGAAAATTTGTAAAAAGATACCATACACCTTCCATTCATCTTGGTGGAAGAAGGTTGTATTTTCCTTTAAGCAAATCAGTGAACATTGAAACTTGTAAGACTAGTGGTTGGTTTCAGTTTTTGGAATAAGAATTTGGTAAAGTACATTACAAAATCAAGAGGTAAAAGATAAAAAGAAAAGATAAAAAGTACAAAAGCAAAAGAAAAACAAAATCCCTACATCTCAAAATTAAAAAGGGTGTTAAAAAGAAAAGTGTGAAGTAGACCTCTTTAGCAAAATTTGTGAAGTTGAGCACCAAACCAAGTTGACAATTTCAAAACCCTAAAACCATAAGAAAGTGTTTTGCTAGTTGACATTTTACACTTGTTCAATTACACTTGCTTGCTTAGTAGTGCAACTCTAGAGTTTCTAGGCTTAGGTTTCCTTTACTTTGTTCTTGCATATTATTTTTGTTGCTTGTCTTTTTTTTTCTATCACTTTCAATTTCGAATTACTCTAGTGTAGCCTTTATTCTTTTGAACTTTTCTTGCTTTGGTCTTGTCATAATCAAAATCCAAAAAGAATCCGAATTGAGTAACTTCTTTCAAATTAGCCTTTTTAGTTTGTCTCCTTTCTTTCTTAAGTTTTGTCATTGAGTTTTCTTCCTTTCACAATCCTTTGATAATTTATTTCTCTATACCATTGAGGGTAGCATCTTGAGTCACTTGAGATTGATGTAGAAATTGCTTGAGTCTCTTGATCCTAAGAGAAGAGATACACTTGAGAGAGACACTTATGAGGTTATGATTAGTTGTTTCCATTTTTTTGCCTAACCAATTTCATGTGGAAGTTTGCTTGTTTTGTTTTTGCTAGGTGTGGTGGAGCTTCTACAATTCAAGAGAAGAATTTTGAAGACCATTGTAAAGGAAGAAAAATCCTTGTACTAGTAAAACCTTAGGCAAATTTTTTAATTCTTAGAAAAGTGTAGTAGGATTTTTGTCTTGTATTTTAGACATCCATTGGACATTGGACTTTTGGACTCTTAATTTTCCTCTAAGTAAATTCGGCTAGATTTTAGTAGCATATGCATTTGAGTGTTTGTTAATTAGTTAGTTGTTGGTCTTAACTAAAATTGGTTAGTTAGTTGTTTGTCTTAACTAAGTTGGTTAATTAGTTAGTAGTTGGAACTAATTCTAGTTATCATAACTAATTGTAACTGAATTGATTAGTTGTAATAACCAACCTATAATCGAAGTTAGTTGTTAGTTAGGGTTGTTAGATCTAGTTCAAACTACCATAACTAAATAACTAATTCTAGTTAGGGTTTGTTAGGTGTTAGTTAGTTAGTTGAACTAATTTGGTTAGATAACTACTTAGTTGGTTGAATTAGTTAGCTTTGTTTAGTGTTAGTTACTTGATTAGTTACAACCTAGGATCATCATAAGAAATATAGGTAAAGACAACCTAGGTCTTGCAAAACTAATCATAGTACTACGGTGGGGTGTATGTTTAGATAAGAGAAATTGAATAAGCTTTTGAGTATTCTGAGTGCTCGAAGGAGCATAAAGTACAGTTTACAACTTATCAGTTAAAGGAGAGGCTAGGATATAGTGGTCTTGGACTAAGGTACAGATGAAGACGGCAAGTGAGTCACTAGTGTGGGCAAATTTCCGAGAGTGGTTTCTTATCAAGTACTTCTTGAATAATTACAAAATCCAAAAGGAAATAGAATTTGAGATTGAAACAGGGCCGAGTGTCAATGGCCGAGCACACTACTAAGTTTGATGAGCTGTGACTTCTATCACTCTTTCTCACTGGAAGGAACCGAGAGTAGTGAGTGTGCCAAGTATAAAGTGGGATTGTGAATTAGAATTCGCAGTGTGATTATGCCGATTGAGATTCAAGATTATCCGATTCTAGTGGACAAGGATATGCTGACCAAGGAAGTACAATTACCGAGGACCCTTCAGTCGGAAGATAAAAGGTTGTGAAGACGAGAGGATCCAGTTTCAAGAAAATGGATCGGTTCTTTCAAGGCGGTAAGTCTTCCGCTACGTCTTCTTTCTCTTCTGGTCGGATTTCTACTGGCTGATCTGGTAGTCAGTCGGGTAGCCGAGCGTGCTATAGTTGTGGCTGAGGGCCATATTGTGAAACACTGTCCGACTGGACAAATCGTTTGTTTCCTATATGGACAACCGGGACACCTTAGGACCGATTGCCCACAGAGGCAGCAACTGAGTGGGCATGGTAACCGAGCCAACACTTCTGGGACTCGGGTGCTAATTTTCCGAGAGGAGGTTAAATCCTGTGATGAAATGAGAATAGTAAGTGCGTTGGTAGCTGAGAGTTTATTTGAATAATGGAGTTTGATATTACATAGAATGAAATAAATGGATGAATACTCTGGTATAATTATTCTTAGGAAGGATGAATCCCCTATACATTTCTACCTGGTCAGAATGACAATTGATATTAGTTGTTCATTCGGGTGTTGAACGTACTTGATGGATAGTACGAAAATTCTTTTAAGTGAAGGAATAAACTATTGCAATAAACTGTCCTGTATCGAGCTTAAGGTTAGTAAGCAAGTGGTGGTATGCTAGTAACGTCGAGCACCCAAAGATGTGGAAACATCAGTGGTATAAGTAAATAGAAGGGATTATAAAATAAATCGAAAAGGGAATGGATGAATAATAGGTGATGCAAGTTAGCAACGTTGTAATAAGGTTGACTTTCTAGGAGGGGTGAGCCTCCTGTAGTGATTCTACAAAGTGGTTTAAATGAACGTTACCAGTATGTCATGTTCAAATTGATAGACGATTGATTAACAAACATTAGGAGAAACTCTGAGTAGGTAATGGAGGACGGTGTAAGAATGCCAAATAAGTTGAAGGTAATAGACGAAGGGTGGTTAGTAATAATTTTCAGTGAGATAACTGATGAGGCGAGAATTCACTCGGAATAATTAAGAAAATGTATTGTGTGAGTAATGGTCGAGTAAAGTATATATATATATAGGACTGTTGTGTATATGATAAGGAGAAGTAGTGAATGAAGGACATGGGACAAAGTAATTAAAAAGTGGGTGAGCAGGCAAATAATAAGAATGAAGAGAAGTAACACCTAGTCGTTAGACTTTACACGGATATTAATGTTATATGGGAATCACAGCGGCTGGCCACCATGGATTCCTTTTAATATTAATTCATTGTGAAGTTGCCAATAGGCATAGGTGAATGGATCAGGATGTAAACAGCTTGCATATCAATCAATGACGTGAATGGTTGGACTGTATACCCGATTTCCACCCGGCTTAACTACGAAGTGTTGAACTACTGAGACTGATCACCTCAGGTAGTTGCACTAGTGGTTGAGGTCGTGTGGAGTAGAGGAGACAGAGTGTTTTAGCCAATTTTGGGTAATCAGATGTAGGAAGAAAAGTGTATGAGTCGTATTTCTGAAATTGATAAGTGATTTGAATTATGTCTGAGACAAGACCTTCCGGGTGAAGAAAATTTTGTCCGAATGAGACGCTTGAGTGAGGCAATCCGAGTGAAACGTCTTCGAGGGAAAACATTTCCGAATGGATCGTTTCCAAGAGAAGTATTTCTGAGTGAAGCAAAGCTTTGGTTTCGAATAAGTACTTCTCGGGCCGAGTCATTTTTGAATAGTGACCGAAGGGAGTATCTCTGAGTTGTGTGTCTTTCCGAGTGAGGTATCTCTAAGTGTGACAATTTCCGAGTGGGATGGCACCGATTAAGATATACCGAGCGAGCCTTTTTCCAAGAAAAGTACTTCTGGACAGAAAGAGGAACTTTGAATGAGTATGTTTCTGAGTGAATAGTTCCCGAGGGGAGTAGATATCCTAGTGGTGAATTCATTTGATTCGTGCTCAGATGTCTTAAAATTTCTGAGTGCTTGTGCTCGAGTCATCTTCAAGATTGTCTTCGACTCCGAGTGATATTCTCAAGAGGTAAATATGTGGAAATAACTGAAGGTAATGATGGAATTTAGAGAATCCGAGACCGAGTGGTGGTGCCTGCAAAAGGTGATTTCCAGCAAGCTATGCTAACTGAAGCACATGAGTCCTTTTGGGTATTCATCCTGGTATTACAAAGATGTATTATGATTTGAAGAAGGAATTCTAGTGGTCGGGTATGAAGAAGACAAAAACCAAGTTAATCCAAGAGATGAATGAGCAAGTTGCTCTAATCCGAGAGGGAACAAAGATTGCCCAAGACCGACAGAAGAGTTACTATGACAATCGGCATAGACCACTTGAATTTCAGACGGATGACTGGATGTTCCTAAAGGTTTCACCGACTAAAGGAGTAGGTCGGATATTGAAGAGTCACAAGCTTAATCTGAAATACATCAGACCGTATCAAATATTGGAGAGAATCAGTAATGTTGCTTACCGACTGGATCTTTCCAGTCGTTAACTAACATTCATAATGTGTTTCATGTGTCACCACTCTGAGCGTATATTCCGTGTGATTCCATGATTGTGCCGAGTGATTCTTTTGAATTGGAGGACCTGACATTGGAAGTACACCGATCGGTATTGAGGAATTCCGAACTACACGGATAAGGAACAAGGAAGTGCCATTGGTAAAAGTGAAGTGGCAAAATTTGAATGGGGTAACCTACACTGGGGAAGTTGGAATCGGACATGAGATGGGTGACCCCAATTTTTTCCAATAGGTGTGTTGATTTCGGGGATAAAATCCCTTTTTAGGGGGGGTGGATGTAACATCCCGGATAATTATAGAAAATTTTGTGAAGTGGAAATGTTAAAAAAAATTATTTTTAAGAATTTATTGGATATTTTTAAGAATTATTGGATTAGTATGAAAGGTGTGATTAGAAGAGAGGTTTAATTAAAATCATTAAAAAAATTGTAAAGGAAATGGAGAAATGACCGGTTGAAGAGGTCACCGGTTGGAAGTGACCGGTTGAGAAGGTAACCGGTTGCCATGAGTTTAAATAAAGGTTTCTCTCTCAATCATTCATTTCTACGAGAACCTTCTTCTTCTTCTTCATCTATTTCTCTTCTTCCTTTCCTTCCTCTGTTGTTGCGAGCTGCATGCTTTAAAGGGAGGTCCCTTTTGCATCAAACCTTGAAATAGTTACAAAAGTCGTGACAGTGGTTCAAGGTGAGTTCTTTGGACCGTTTAAGTTTATTATCTTATCCCTTTCGTTTCTTTTCTGGACCGAATGGTCATGCATGTGGGGGTACTGTTCCGATCTCCACTCCTCTTGGCTGTGAGCCTTAAAGTGGCCCTTTAACCGTGTGAGTGGTGGTACGATGTAACGTGTTTCATGTTCCAAACCCGTAGGTGGTTGAACAAACACTGGTGGAACGCTTAAAGAAGTTGCTGCTGGAACGGAGGTGGAACTGTGAACCCAAAAATTGTTGAAGCGTGGAACAGAGGTAAGGGGGTGTTTGGGTTATAATTAATTAGAATAGGACATACTGTCCGAGTCATTGGAATGACTATAAACCGGGTAAGAGATAATGTTGAGTGAAAATTATGTGAATGTGTATGAATGTACGTATGAATATGCACACCGATCGGTTTAGGATCGTGTGTGTGTGTTGTGAATGTATATGCATGTGTGAATGTGCACACCGATCGGTTTAGGATCGTGTGTGTGTGTGTGACTTCAGAAATATTTAATGCTGTGATAATAAAGATGATGCTGGATGAGTCATTCTATGTGAATGTGTATGAATACATGTGTATGGACACCGATCGGTTTCTGATCGTGTGTGTGTGGCATAAACCGATTGAAATTGAAATATTAATGTTGTGATAATCGGTATTTAGTGGCAATGTGATGCTGGGCTTGACAAGCAGGTCGCCCAGTGGCAATGTGATGAATGGGCTTGACAAGTCGGTCGCCCTGTGTTGTGAGCACATGCCAGTTTCTGGTAGTTTCATATGTTGTTTGTTGATAATATATACTGATTATGAGATATGATATGTGATTATGTGGTATGGGATGGCCAACGGTATGTATTACCCTCGGTTTTGGCTTCAGTGGTCAAGTCGGACCCAGTTGAGCTACCCAGAGGTCTATGACCCAATGGTTAAAGGGGAGCCAAGTCGGGCTCGGTAACCAAGTCAGGTTCACGGGATGTCAAGTCGGACTCCCAGCTAAAGGCCGATCCTTTAGTATCCGGGTACTAGGCGTCAATTTTATGTGAGAGTCAGTTGTGACAATTGATGAATTATTAATTGTGATGTATATTTGCCGAGTGCAGTTTGTTATATTTGCCGAGTGTAAATTATTATAATTGGCGAGTGTAAACTGTTATAATTGCCGAGTGTGATGGCTATATTTACCGAGTGATTGCTAAAATTACCGAATGAGAATTGATATATTTACTGAGTATGATTTGATGTATTTGCCGAGTGTAATTTCATATATTTGTCGAGTGATTTGTTATATTTACCGAGTGTTAAATTGTTATACTTGCCGAATGAGTTACTTGCTGAGTGATTTGCTAAAATTGCCGAATGAGAATTGTTATATTTACCGAGTATGATTGATTATATTGCTGAGTGTGAGATATTTGCTGAGTGCAGTTGGTTATAATTGCCGAATGAGAATTGAAATATTTATTGAGTATGATTTGATGTATTTACCGAGTGTAATTTCATATACTTGCCGAGTGATTTGTCATATTTACCGAGTGGTAAATTATCATACTTGCCAAATGAGTTACTTGCTAAAATGGTTATGTTAATTGCTATGATTGTTGAGTGAGTGTATTGCTGAATGTGAGTTAAATGCCGAGTGTAATGTGCAATTTGAGGATGAAAGAATCGGACAGAGTTTATACTCGTATTTTAATTCCGTTCTAGATTAATTATGATGCTAAACACTCACCCTTGCTGTGGTTTTCAATTTTAGTAACCAGTGACAGGGAAGAGGTCAGAGCCATGCAGGTGCGCCAAGCGGAGGATTGATGCCAAGACACCGAGTGAATTTGAATGAATTGTAATTTATATGTATTGAGTTTTTTTCTGAGTGTTTGATGCTACAGTGTTTCCTGTATGATGAAATAAATTCGAATCGGTATGCTGTGTGAAGTGAGTATAAATTCTTGATGTTAAATGATTGGTGTTTATTTTATGAGTGAATTTGCATTGCTGTAGCAGAGTCGATTACCGGGTGAAGCTAGCCGAGTGGATTCCTTCTTATCCGAGCAAGGGCCGATTGAATTGGTGCCTATTTTCGATCAAGTGAGTATCCCTTATTTCTTTGAGTGAAGAATAACCGAGAGACCCACTTCCGAGTGGAAGATTATTGTGTCTCAGAGTGAGCTGTGGCTGAGAGAATCATTTCCGAGTAAAGAAAGTTAAGAATGCTTCCGAGTGAAGATATGAGTGAATTTTTCTGAGTGAAGTAAGGTTAAGCTGTTCCCGAGTGAGAGATGACCGAGTGAGAGAATCATTTCTGAGTGAACCCTGACTGTTTTCTTTCTTCCGCTGTTTCTAAATAACTCTATTTTATTAATGGATGTATTTTGGATCGGTTTCAGTCGGTTATTGCTATTTTAAGCATGATTTTATTATTTTGAATGTATGAGAAAAGTAGATATTATTTTACATTAAAACCGAGTGGATTTTTATTAAAACGTGAAAAATTATTTTGGAAAAATGATTAAATTGACGCGGGTCTTCACATTACTTCTGACTGTCCAACAAAAAGAACAATGATTTTGAATACTAATGGAACCTACTCAAGTCAATCAGAGTCTGATTCTAATAATCACACATCAAGTGATGACTTAAGTGGTGATTCCTATGACAGTGAGTATATTTTAGGGGATGATGGTGAGCTATACATGATTAGAAGATTACTTGGTGGTCATGTTAAGCTAGATGACACTACACAAAGAGAGAACATCTTTTATACAAGATGTTACATAAATGACAAACTATGTTCTCTCATTGTGGATAGTGGGAGTTGTGCGAATGTAGTGAGCCAAAGATTAGTAAATAAGACAGGCTTAGAACTAATAGATCACCCTAGACCTTATAAGTTGCAATAACTTAATGAAAAAGGAGAAATGTTAGTTAATAAGCAAGTCTTAATCAACTTCACCATAGGCACATATAATGATAAAATCAATTGTGATATAGTACCTATGGAGGCAACTCACATCCTATTAGGAAGACCTTGGTAATTCGATAGGAAGGTCATCCATGAGGGGTTCATTAACACCCTCACTTTCAAATTAGATCGTAAGAAGATAGTTTTACACCCCCTAACTTCACAACAAGTAGCTAAAGATCAACTACAAATGAAACTTAAAAGAGATAGAGAGTTAGGATCTTCTTCCTCTAATCATCTAGAAAAACATAATAAAAACAAAAAAGAGAATAAAGGAAAAAGAGTTGTCATCTATAATGACTCTAGAGCCAATCTTTTGGCCAATAAACATGATGTGAAACATGTTATGTTTTCATAAAAACATTGCTTTGATCATGTATACAAAAGACATCCCTAACACTTCTTTGTGCTCAATGGGCTATTCCCCTCCTCCTTTGCCCAAAGGGATTCAAAACATCTTGAATGAATTCAAAGACCTCTTCCCTAAGGACATCCCAAAAGGCTTACCTTCTATTAGGGGCATTGAGCACCAAATAAATTTAATACCTGGTGCTAGCCTTCCAAATAGACCTGCATATAGGTGTAACCCTAGCAAAAGCCTAGAAATAAAGAATCAAGTGAATGAACTACTATCTAAGGGTTAGATTAGAGAGAGTTTAAGCCCTTGTGCTTTACCCGTTTTGCTAGTTCCTAAAAAAGATAGTTCATGGAGAATGTGTACGGATTGTAGAGTCATAAATAACATAACCATCAAGTATAGGCATCCAATACCTAGACTTGATGATATGCTTGATGAGCTTAGTGGTTCTACTATATTTTCCAAGATTGGTCTTAAAAGTGACTATCACCAAATAAGAATCAAAGAAGGAGATGAATGGAAAGCCACTTTTAAAACCAAACTTGGATTATATGAGTGGTTAGTTATGTCATTTGGCTTGACTAATGCACCAAGTACTTTCATGAGACTCATGAATCATGTTTTGAGGGAATTTATTGGGCATTTTGTTGTGGTTTACTTTGATGACATTTTGATTTACTCAAAGACCATGACCTCTCATCTAAACCATCTCAAACAAGTTATGCTGACTTTAAGAACAAACAATCTCTATGCAAATTTTGAAAAATGTTCTTTTGGCATGGATAGCATTGTATTCCTTGGATTCGTAGTAAATTCTAAGGGTGTTGAGGTAGATCACTCAAAAGTGAAGGCAATCCAAGATTGGCCAACACCTAAAAATGTAAGTGAAGTAAGAAGTTTTCATGGTCTAGTAAGTTTCTATAGGAGATTTGTGAAAGATTTCTCTACTTTAGCCTCCCCTCTAAAAGAGTTGGTAAAAAAGAATGTTCCTTTTGTATGGGGGGCCAAGGCAAGAGAAAACCTTAATAGATCTTAAAGAGAAGCTTACTCATGCTCTAATTTTGGCACTTCCAAACTTTTCAAAAACCTTTGAGCTTGATTGTGATGCTTCAAATATGGGAATAGAAGCCTTCCTATTGCAAGAAGGTCACCCCATTGCTTTCTTTAGTGAAAAGCTTAATGGGGCAACTCTCAACTATCACACATATGACAAAGAGTTCTATGCATTAATTAGAACCCTTCAAACTTAGGAACATTACTTGATCCCAAAAGAGTTTGTCATCCATAATGATCATCAATCACTAAAATTTATTAAAGGGCAACATAAGTTGAACAAGAGACATGCTAAGTGGGTTGAGTTCTTGGAACAATTCCCATATGTCATCAAGTACAAAAATGGAAAATCTAATACTGTGGCTGATGCTTTATCAAGAAGGCACTCTTTACTTGCCTCTTTTGGAGCAAAAGTTATTGGACTTGATGAGATTAGGACATTGTATCCAAGTGATCTTGACTTTTTAAACATTTTTAACTCATCTTCCACTTTTTTATCTCATAAAGGCTTCTACATTCTAGATGGCTATCTCTTTAAAGCCAATAGACTTTGCATTCCTAGGAGCTCTTTAAGAGATCTTTTATTAAGAAAAAGCCGTGAGGGAGGCTTAATGGGCCATTTTGGAAGAGACAAAACTTTAGCTATTTTACATGAACACTTCTATTGGCCTAAAATGAAAAAAAGATGTACAAAAGCTTTGTGCTAGGTGTATAGTGTGTAGAAAAGCTAAATTAAACTTTCACCTAGTGGTTTGTATACTCCTTTGCCTACACCTAGTGCACCTTGGATTATATCTATGGATTTTGTGTTAGGCTTACCTAGGACCCAAAGGGGAATGGATTCTATCTTTGTAGTAGTGGATAGGTTTAGTAAGATAGCTCACTTCATCCCTTGTCATAAGGTAGATGATTCTAGTCATATTGTCAAACTCTTCTTTAAGGAAATTGTGAGACTTTATGGTGTTCCTAAAACTATCATTTCTGATAGGGACACTAAATTCCTATGCTACTTTTGGAAAACTCTTTGGTCAAGGCTAGGAACGAAGCTTCTTTTTTCTACCACCTATCATCCTCAAATGGATGGCCAAACAGAGGTAGTAAACAGGACCCTTTCTTAACTTCTTAAGGTCTTAGTGAATAAAAATATTAAATCTTGGGATGAGTGTGTACCCCACATTGAATTTGCCTATAATAGGGTATAACACTCCATAACTAAGCATAGTCCTTTTGAGGTTGTTTATGGTTTTAACCCTCTCACTCCCTTGGACCTTTGCCCATTGATGTTTTTGATTCTGTCCTTCATATGGATGGAGAGGCAAAGGCCAAGTTTATCAAAGATTTTCATGAGAAGGTTAAAAACCAAATACAAACTAAGAATGAACACTATGCTCATTGTGCTAATAAGAAAAGAAAGGAAGTCACCTTTGAGGTTGGAGATTGGGTTTGGTTACATCTTAGAAAAGAAAGATTTCCCAACTTGAGAAAATCTAAACTCGACCCTAGGGGTGATGGACCTTTCCAAATTCTCAAGAAAATGGGGAATAATGCCTATGTCCTTGATTTACCTAGGGAATTTAGTGTGAGTGCTTCATTTAATGTATCTAACTTATCTCCTTTTGATTTAGATGAAGAGGATGATGCCTTAGATTTGAGGATAAATCCTTTCGAAGAAGGGGAGCATAATGAGGACATTCTAAGGGAGGACCCACACACTATATTGGACAAAGGACTAGAGGCTTACAAAGGGCGCCTCACTAAGGCCAAGTCCAAGAAAAACAAGGAGACTATCCATAAAGCCCTATCTTCCTTCATCTCTTTGTATAATAGGCCCAAGCCCAATGGAGATAGCTTGAAGATATATTTGTATTCATCTTGTAATATAGGTCATAATTAGATTATCTAGTTACTTAGGCTTTATTTAGGCCTTACTAAGTCAATTGGTCACTTTAGGACCATGTACTCTCACATTAGGCCATGTATAGGCCACCTCCTTTCTCTCTTAGCATCATTGGGCCTAGGAAGCATGGAGAAGCCCAATAAGGCTCTCCTTGGCTGAATACACTATAGCCTATATAAAGGCTTCTCCCTTTGTAAAATGACACACAATAATACAATTTGAGTTTTAGACACTTTGAGTGCACTTTTTAGTGAGGGATTCTCCTTCTTCTCTCTAGGATTTATAAGGCTCTTGCAAGATCTTATCCAAGGGGTCTCTCCCTCCTTGGAGGCAAGAATTGAAGTTATCTCCCTCTCTTGGGAGTGGCCTCCACAACCTTTCCCATACCCTTAGCCTTATCCTTCACCTTTCACCTTTTTCTCTTCATTTCTATCTTATTCTCCTTCCCATTTTTCATCCATTCTTTTATAGTTTTCTTCTTTTTTGTTTCGGTTCCTCTCTTGAGAAGAAGAGTTATACTTTGGCTTAAAGGATTGGAGAAGGAAAGATCCAAGATCCACCTTTCTCAAGGAGCTTAGAAGAAACTCCTACATCAGAAATGTTTGAGAATATACCCCACTTGTGTGATAATTGAGAGTTATTATGTTTATGAGTTGCCATCCATATTGTGTTGTGAATTGCATGAGATGCAAATGTTAAATGTGATTGATGTGGAATATTACATATGATGTGATAAGTGATGAAATTAAGGTAGTATATAAAATTAATGAATTGTTGAGATATGATATGCAATGTAGTTGAAAGAATGGTTTGGTATCATTCTATGGCATGTGATTCTTGTTGTGTAATGCATAAGGTTACATATATAGGAAAATGGTGACCCATGGAAGGTTAGGAACCCTATGGGATGATTTCAAGTTATAGATTCTTAGGCTAGGTCCTGTGAGAGCCCGTGATAACCGATTGAGCTAGAGTTAAGTCTCAAGACGTCACGAGGTGACCTGTATCACGCGGTAAGGGCTAATGGAGTGAGGCTGGGAAGGAATTTGTGATTGAAATCATTGACTAAGTTGGATCCACATGCATATGCATTAGTGCATTGTTATTGAGACTAACATGAGTGATATAGCCTGTATATATGATATTAAGGATATCTATTGTGGTGAATTATGATAAATGACAGTGTATGATATAAATATGATATTGTATTATGTGACTGAGAAATGGAATTGGATAGGTTGATTCAGTTCAATAATTGTCATTTAATATGTATTATGCTCACCCTTATTTATGTGGCTATATTTCAGTGGACTAGGGCCGTGACGGCGAGTTTTGTATATACTTGTATATAGTACCTTGTGGTATAGCCTTGGTCGGCTCCTGTAGATATCCCTTTTAATATGTATATATGAGTGGCATATTTAGGTATCTGGTGGCTTCAACTGGAAGCCTAGGTTTATTTTGGATGTATATATGTGATGTGATGAGAATATGATGATGATGATGTATATATTGATATTTTAGGTGTGGTGACCATGGATGGTCCCACTATATGGTTAAATGCATGATTTCCAGGAAATGTGGATATGTACTTGGTGCATTGCATGTGTATAAAATATCCAGGAACTGTCAATGTGTGGTTATTGGATGAAGTTATGCATTAGAACCTTGAATGAATAATATCGTATGAAGGAAATGATAGTTTACATGATTTTTTATGCATAATTGAGTAACTGAGTGGGTCAAATAGAGATTTATAAGGTTTGAATGGTATAGGACAGTTCTAATAGCACCTATATATGATTTGTGACTTGTAGAAACTGGAACAGGTCAAATTCGTTGAGAATTGACCCTTGAGTTGCACAAAAATGTTCTAAAATGAGCTAAACGCGTTTCTGCGCATAAATCTCTCGTTTTTTGATATTTTTGAGTGCGGCCAGTGGCTACACGTCATAAATGGTGTATATTAGGTGGTGTTAAAATTTGGTGGTATTCTGAGGTCATTTGCATGGTTTTAGGTGGTGAGAAGTTCACTTTTTTATAAAATTCTGCATAATTAAAAAGCTGTCAGGAGACCTTTTAACACCTGTCGTTTTCCCCTTTTACACCTGTTACATGCTGGTGTTAAAAGTCCTTTCTGATTCCCCTGTTTTCTTTTTACACCTGCTGTTCTCCACCCTTTTACACCTGTTTATGTCAGCTGTTAAAAGTCCATCAACATTTTTTTTATTATTTATATATATGTATATGCTTAGTTATTTTATTACACACATATATATATATATATTAATACCTTATTTATGTGACTTTTATTATATATATAGGTATTTATTGTTTGTTTATTTATTTTTTATATATTATTCATTTATTGATTATCACTTGTTTATTCTTTATTTATTTAACTATTCCCTTTTAATTGGATGGTTTGATTAGTGTCTTTAATTCTTAACTTTGTTTAATATGAAATATTTAACCAACAATTTTTTTGTATTTTATTTAATGTGAAGTAGTGTATTATTTATTTTAATTACTTCAATTATATTTATGGTTATGTTATTTTATTGCCTTATCATTTATGGTTTATTGGATTTTTTATGGTAAATTTAGTTTCCCGAAAATCGTGAAAAAATATTTGGGTTTTAGGCACCTTGTTTTACATGTTAGGATGTTTTAAATTCTGCCAGCACGGCTCCAAAAATTACAAACATCAATCATAAGTCCAGAAGGATGAGCAGACAATGTGCTGAACTCTTGATCTATTTCCCAACAATAGTGAGACCATAATAAACCTCTGGTGTGACCATCAGAAGAAGGGTTTGAATGAAGCACCGTCAAGATGTCATCAGGAAGATGTTTTGGAGTCTGCATGTACCATTGTGAAGCATAAATCCAAATTTTCTCTTTCAGCTTATTGGTGATTATTCGTTGGTTCTTGGGCATGATCTGATTTGGATATACCAAAATACGAGCCTTAGGCTTGGTAAACATCTGAATCTAGGGCTTCGTCAGAAGCTTGTGGTCTCTGAGATGTTGGCGATGCTCTTGCTACATGTAGATAGCCTAAGTGTAGGCTTGAAATTCTGGCCTGTAGAGGTGAAGGTTAGAAATGAGGTCTTCAGGTGAAATAGGAGGGTGGAACTTGTCCCAAGGGAAAATTTTGAAACCACTTCTAGGGAATAAGATCTGCTTATTTACCTTGAGTTTACCTGTGGAATGGAATGGGAATGGATAGCTAGGGAGTTGAGGGATAAAGATGCAAGTTTTCTTTTTAGCTAAGGGGACAGTTGGAGGTTGGTAGAATTCAGTGTGGGGTGAGAAAGTGATTTCTGGAAAGATGAGTCTGGGTACAGAAGGAATGGGTAAGGTAGGCTTAAAGGCAGGTTGAGATTTGGTGGTAGCCTTTTTGGATTTGGGTTTGAGTTTAGGTGCAGTTGATTTAGATTTAGGTGATTTGGGAGGTGCAGATGGCTTAGGTATAGATAGTTGAGGTTGAAAGGGTTCAAATGGGGTAACTATAGGTTGGGGTTTAAGTTGAAGAACAGAAAGGATAAGAATAGGTGTTGGTGAAGGAATAAATGGTTCAGAAGGGTTGGGTTCAATTACCTTAGGGGTGAAGGTGGTGCAGACTGTTGTGGTTGAGGTTTCTGAGGTGGGGGTATAGAAGGTTTAGCAACAGCAAGAGTTGCAGCAGGTGTCTGTACCTATGCTTGAGCAGGAGTCTTCATCGAGGCTTGCTTAGAGGTCTTGATAGAAGACTCATACGTCTTCTGCTTTTTCTTATTCTGAACTGTATAAGTTTTAATAGATATTTTCTTAGCAAAAGCGGTTTCTTCAACTTTCTTCTTCTCTTTCTCTTCAGCCCTCAAGACGTTTCATTGATCCTTGTCTGATTTGTACATGTCATAGTTGAGGTTGTACATATCAATCTAATCATACTTGGTCCATTTTGACACATCTACGTCAGGGAATTTGTTACAATAATAGTGAATAAAGTGAATATATCGCTTCTTGGAGAGAATTTTGACATAATCCTTGAGAGAAGTGGAGTATGGGTCATAGGAACTCTTGGAAGAAGGAGTTGAAGAGATAGACCGATCGTCTTTGGCAGCAGCAACAGTCTGAGCTTGAACAGACTTCTTTTTCTTCAAAACTTGCCCAATGGGCACTTCATTATCTGAGGTAGATGAGACATGAATTGGTTCAGTAGGTTTCTCAATAGTCGTAACTTCAGATTTCTTTGAGGGGGTGGATCCAGACTTCTTGGGATGAGAGGGTCCACTTCTTCACATGAGTCTTTTCTGCTAGAATGTAAACCTTTGTAACTTTAGCCTTCTTGGCTTGAGGTTGTTCCTCCATGGGTTCAGACTTGACCTTCCTCTTTAGAGGAGATTTCTGAACTTCAGCAGCAGTGGCAGTTTCAGATGACTTATCCAACAAAGGAAAGAAGGTTGGCAATTTGGAGATTAGGGGGCCACTGGTTATCCAGTCTGTAACATTTTCGAGAGGCACATTTTTCACCTTGAAAATCTTCATCAAAAAGCTAGGTAAGGGACTTTCTTCTTCTTCTTCACAACAGTGGTCATGTAGGTGACTAGGACGTTGGCAAGGTTAACTTGTTCTTTCATCAGCATATGGTACATACAAAATCTATCCAGTTTAGAGATTGTATCCTTTGCAGACTTCTTGGGGCAGAAAACTTGACGCATCAAAACATGAAGCATCTTGGTCTTGTCCACAAAGAGTTTTTGAGAATTCCAGAGCTACTGAGGGTGAGAAGGGTTCTTGGTCCAGGCAGAAACTAGTCCATCTAATACCTTCAATTTCAACAGAAACGTCCCTTCCTTTAACTTGATGTTGAGCAGCATAGAAGTATAAAAACTCGATCACATCCTTTACAGAAAGAGTAACTCCAGCCATTGTAGTGAAAGAGAGAAGCTTTTGGAAGATGAAGAGGTTTAGGGCAAGAAGGAGATGAGCAGTTTCACAAAAATGGAGAAAGAAAAGAGCAGTTGTAGAGAGGTTGCAGAAAGGTGAAATAACAACTGAGAGGGGCTATTTAAAGGCAATGTGGCATAGTGGGGGGAAAATAGTTTTCAGAAACGGTTGCATTCCAAGCAATGAAAGAATGCCACGCGTTATGAACAAAATGAAAATAATTCTAAGTTACGGAGCATACAAACTATAGTTATTCAGACACCTTAATCATACAATATTATGCATGTTCAGATTGTATTTGATAAAGGTAAACCTGACTTCTACTAGAGGTTTGGTGAGAATGTCAGCCCATTGATGGTCTGTATCCACACGCTTCAGATCCAGAATTTCTTTTTGGACACAGTCACGTATGAAGTGATACTTGACTTCAATGTGTTTTGCCTTTGAGTGTTAAATAAGATTCTTTGATAGGTTGATAGCACTTGTGTTGTTAAAGAATACTAGAATCTCTTCTTCTTGAATTGAGTAGTTTTCCAGTTGATACTTCATCCACAGAAGTTGTGAACAACAACTGGCTGCAGACAGATACTCAGCTTCAACTGTAGAGAGGGCTATTAAGTTCTATTTCTTGCTACTTTAGGAAATCAAGCTGGTTGCTAGAAAGTGACATCCTTCACTTGTACTTATTTTTATCTGATCTATCACCTGCAAAGTCTGCATCGTAAAATCCAAGAAGGGAAAAAGAGTCTGTTCTCTTATAGAACAACCTAAGGTTAGTGGTACCAGCAAGATACCTCAGAATCCTTTTCACTACAGACAGGTGTGATTCCTTGGGGTTTGCTTGACACACACTAAACATTATATCTGGTCCACTGGATGTCAAATACAACAGTGATCCAATCATTCCTCTACACAAACTTTGATCTACTGATTTACCAAATTCATCTTTGCTTATTATGCAATTTGGATGCATAGGTGTACTCATAGGTTTAACATCACCTACTTTAAATTTTATGAGTAGCTCTTTGGTGTACTTCTATTGATGAATAAAAATTTCATCAGCAGTCTGTTTAATCTGCATACCAAGAAAGAATTTGAGTTCACCCATCATGCTCATCTCAAATTCAGCCTGCATGGTTTCCGCAAAATCTTTGCATAGACTTTCTTAAGTAGCACTAAAGACAATGTCATCCACATAGATTTGCACTATAAGAAAATGTTTATGTGAACCTTTTCTAAGTAGAGTTGTGTCAACCTTTCCTCTAGTAAAACCTTTTGATTTAAGAAAGGTACTAAGTCGATCATACCAAGCTCTTGATGCTTGCTTCAGACCATACATTGTTTTACTAAGTTTAAAGACATGAATTTCAAAAGATTTATCTTCAAACTCATGAGATTGTTTTAAGAAGACTTCTTCAATAAAACCATTTAAAAATTGAAATTGAAATTACAAATTGAAATTGAATAACTCCAAAAGCTCTTTCAACATCCTTTATTGTTACTTCAAATAATTTTCTCTTCTCATCTTATCACATAGAGATAATTTTGACAAATTTAAGTCATTCATTATACATACCATTTGTTAAATAATACACTGGGCATATTTAAGGAACATTACTTCTATAAGCAACTATGCAAAATTTTGTCCTTCCACGTGGCCCGCTATAATGGTGATTTGTTCTTTAGCATGACTCCCAACAAACAATAACTCCTGCTTTGTAACCGTTGGAGAAGGTTCAACAACACCGATTATTATTGTACAAATAAACTTTTACACTTTCTCCATCCAGTCATTTCCATATTTTGCCTGTAGGTATTAGAGGTTAAACTTAACCAATTATTATCATGAATTGTGGAATGTTAATGATTGCTTATTCTACTATGGTTGTTATTAGAAAGCTACTTCAAATTATTATACATACAGTAGTTGTCATGCAAATTTAGATGTTAAATATAAACATGTTATTACAATATAAATAGGTAATTTTTCATTTTTGTAACAACAATATTTCTTGAAACAAAGAAAAAAATAGGACTTCATTTTATTGTGAAACATTTGATATCAAAGCTTGTTAATTTAAGAGGGCTTGAAGTTCAAGTTTAAGAATAACTCATATTTAACTTATTCAAAGTGTTGTCTTCAAGTTTGATGACAAAAATAAATGTTATCATTTGAAAACGTTTGATGGAGTTACGCCTTAAAAATTAATAGTTATATAAGATCATGTAAAAAGACTTTAATAAAACAATAAAGGAGATGAAATAAATATTTATATGTAAGGTGTTTAAGAACCAAATCAATTCACAAATAAATCTAACCCATAAAGGTTTTTATTATAATATTTATTAAACATCAATCTTTCGCCCCTCTTAGCAACCGGAGAAATATTTTGGTCGTGTTTAGTTACGTAAAATTATTCTAGTTTTTAAGGAAAAGTTTTTCGTTTGTTTTTCAAAATTTTTATTTCCTAGAATAGCTAGAAAATTTTTGAATAATGTGATAGTTTTTCAATTTAGAAAACTAGAAAAGTAAAAAAGTTAAAACTAGAAAAGTAAAAAAGTTGTTCAAGTGTAATCAGTTTTCCAAATTTTTTTCAAATATTTTTTAATTCAAATTAATTGAGATATGTCTTTTATATATATATATATATTATTTATGACAATATTATATAGTATATGCATCACATAAAATTTGTGACAAAAGTTTAAATTAATATTAAAATGAGAACAAATGAGTTTGTGTTTAAATATATTTCAAAATAGTTACAATGATTCAAATTTCTTGCCTTCGATGACGAGTCGCATTGTAGTTGTTCCATAAGCTATTAACAATTGATTCCCGTAATTGAATCATTGCATATTAGGCAAAGGAATGAATAATTTTCAATTTTAAAAAAGTTAAAGTAATTACCTAATCATGATACATCATAAAAATCATACGAAACAAAAAATAAAAATGTAAATTGATAGATATGGTTGATCTTTCCGCTAATAATTAACTTATAATATAGATAAGGTCTCTACAACCCTTTACGATTTCTTTTGTTAAGCAGGATTGCAGGAACTTTTTGAATTAGTAACCGTTTATTTCTTATCTTGTAATTCAGTTACTGCATTTTGATTTTATTTTTTTTAGAAAACCTTTTAAAAGAGTTTTTTAATTTTCTTAAAAAATAAAAAATCAATTTTTTATTTTTCTATAAAAAACTTTAAATAATTTGTAAATAAATAATTTTTTTTATTTTTTAAAAATATTTTTTATTATTCTAAGAAAATTTATTAACTAAAAGCAACATTAATTTTCTGTGACATTCACCTCGTTTCCAAATTCTCTGCTCATTTATTTCGGTGAGATAAACAAAGGCAAAGGCGTATTTGGAATTTTAATTTTTAACAGACATACATAGTCAAGGCACACTGAAGTGAACCGAAGCTATCTAAATTAAGTAAAAAAATGGAGCTGGAGTAGACATGGGTGGGAGTCAACGTAGGAAAAGAGGGGAGGGAGATAAAGCGTAGTTTAAAAGCGAGAAAATGTTTGTCTGTACTAAATCGGCATCTGAATTGAAAAAGAAATGAATATGAATATACTACTAAACAAATGATAATAATAAAATAAAATGCTTGATGATGGTGGGACAGTGGGGGAAGCTGTAGGGGTTTGAGGGCACGCATTGTATCGCTGTTTCTGTCTGTTTTACCACTTTCCTCTCTCTCTCTCTCTCTCTAGAAATAGAATCATAGATCTTTCTGCAGCAAATTGATAGTCATCAGACACAAATTTTCAGAGTGAGTTTGAATTGATCTGCATATTCATACATTCACAAACTGTTTATTTATCTAGCTTCTTCTTCTAGTTTAAGTTAGGTCTTAGGTCTTTAATGACTTGGTACCATTTTTTATTTTTTCCTGGACCAGAAAATACTCGATGTGCGCTTCTTTCATGGCATTTACGGTTCCCAATCACAAATCTGGAGAAATTCATCCAGGTTTCACGCTATCTCTGTGTTACTGTAGTTACTTATGATAAAATAATCCGAGTGAAATAAAAATCATCCTGTTATGAAGATAATTGATGAAAGCACACCATGCATTTTTTATGGCTTTCACTATTGCTGATGCTGATGATACTTTATTTTTGTCTTTTTGAAACTCTTTCACTCGTAGTCTCTATTTGAGAGCCAGTTTAGAAATTGTAGCTGCTAGTACCTCTTTGATATGTATGCATTCTGGATTTGGGATATCATGCCGCTAGGTCAGCCAGCACAAGAAAGATAGAGCTAGAGCTTGAATTATAAAGATATCATCTAGAACTTCGTAGAATTTAATATTTCTTATTTACTTTTCATATACTATCTGTTTGGTTTTGTTGCTGGAGAATGCATCTTGAATTTTGCAAAGGGTTTGATGCACATAGCTGTTTTCTGCTTAGTGAGATTTTTGTTTCCCAAGCTTGCTGTCATGGTCAACTTTATCTTACTGACCTATTAGGCAGAAATTATCAATGTTGGAAGGTGTTTTGAGATTAAATTATGTTTCACATGCACTCATGTTATTGTGTATTTCATATTTTGTCATGTTTTGTTTTTACAGGGGCAACCAATGATGATTTATACAAGGAATTGTGGCATGCTTGTGCTGGTCCCCTTGTTACTCTTCCTCGTGAAGGGGAGCGAGTTTATTACTTTCCACAAGGTCATATGGAACAGGTATTTTAGTTTAGTATTAGGATTTTTAGTTTTAGAATTTCCTTATTCAAACTTAGCAAGCAAAATGTATCTGCATGCTTTGGAAAGGTGTATGTAATAATATGTTTTGAAGTTCAAGCCACTGACCGCTTTGGTCGTGGTCTTCCTGTTCAAAATGGACGCATTTGGGGGGGGGGGGGGGTTATTTGGATTTTTTTTGTTGTTAAGTTTTTAATTATTTTAGAGGTTATGAATTATGAATATAATGCATCACATTCATGTAATATGGATTCTGAATTTAATTATGCAAGCTTATTTAAGTGTTTTTAGTACATTTATGGAATATGGGTTTTGTATGTGCTGATATGCATATACATGAATTTATAGCACCTTGTGCATATAAATTTTCTAACATTTTATAATTCAATTTACAATTTCATGATTTTTACTCCCCTAAACGTTTCATAGTAAAATCCCGATTTTAACTACCTTAAATGTGAAATGATGCAACACACTTTCAGTTGTCTTACATCATTGCCGACAACTTATTTTATTTAAATAATTTTGATCCATGATTGCTGATAAGTTTCATTTTGATTTTATGCTTTTATTATACTGTAAAGTTTATGTTTTTCATTTGTGTTGTGCTTTTCTATTTCATAGCTGGAGGCATCTATGTATGAGGGATTAGAGCAGCAGATGCCTTCCTTCAATCTGCCTTCTAAAATACTATGTAAAGTGGTCAATATTCATCTTCGGGTGAGTTCTAATTGTTGTCAACAATCGTACTAGATAATCTTCTTTTTTTGTCAATAATCTAAGTGGAAGTTTGTTTTGATTTATGTTGATGATCATTT
Source organism: Clitoria ternatea (assembly GCA_037962975.1). Taxonomy (NCBI): domain Eukaryota; kingdom Viridiplantae; phylum Streptophyta; class Magnoliopsida; order Fabales; family Fabaceae; genus Clitoria; species Clitoria ternatea. Next base: position 55,441,465 of record CM075676.1, read on the forward strand.
AATTGTTAAATTTATCATGGTTGTGTAGGCTGAACCCGAAACAGATGAAGTATATGCGCAGATAACTTTGCTTCCTGAAGCTGATGTTGGTGCACTCTTGTTTTTTGTTTTACATGATTTATGTATCTAAACCTTTTTCTGCTCTCTTGATTTATCTCTCAAACCCATTTTCAGTCATAACTATATCTTGTCCATTTGATTTCTCTTTTCTCTTGTATTATGTATGTCTTATTTCCCCCTGTCTTGTTGGTTTAGCCAAGCGAGGTGACAAGCCCTGATGTCCCTCTGCCTGAATCTTCAAGGTTCAAGGTCCATTCGTTTTGCAAGACACTTACTGCTTCTGACACCAGTACCCATGGAGGTTTCTCTGTTCTTCGAAGACATGCAGATGATTGTCTGCCTCCACTGGTTTGACTCTTTCCCCTTTTTAAAACACCATTAGAGACCCTTGATCATCCTCTCTTTTAGCTGGCCTTCACTTATAGTTTCCATATTTGCTCAGAATATGTCTCAGCAGCCACCATGGCAAGAATTGGTTGCAACTGATTTACATGGGAATGAATGGCATTTTAGACATATTTTTCGAGGTTAGTGGCTTGGTTATTTTTTTCTCTTCTCTTATCATGTGAACCCTGTTATAGAGTGTAGTAATTTGATTTCTAGTGTCTGCTTGGTGAAAACTTTGCATTGATGAAGATTTAGTTGATCTGTCAGCTGCAGTTCAATTTGAAGCATTATCTATTTTTGAAGATTGATATGCTGCACCTGAAGATACAGGATGCTAGATTTTTTTATGTATATTTTAAACTATTAATCATTAGCTGTTGGAATTATAAGGTTTAGGATGAGAAGTAGGAAAAGAGAGAGATAATACTCTGAATAATATGAGATTGGATTTAATGTGCAATCATATGATACAAAATACTAATACAATAGTCTTATTTATACTAAGAAGAAAAAATTGGTCAAGTACTAATCTGGTACCATGCTCAAGTATACCACTACAATTATTATTCTCATTAATAACTTCAGGTACAGCTTGCAAGCTGTAATATATTTGATTATGATGTTTTTCTGTGGTGAAGGTTTTTATAAATAAATCTTCTGGTTTCTTAAATTGTGAACTCTCTCACAAGCAAGCAACTATTATTTTGTTGATCTGTGTTGTATTAGGTTAGATTTGATGTTTATACTGTCAGTAAGTTCCTGAATGAACAGAGTAATTTCCAGGGCAGCCCAGGCGCCACTTACTTACCACTGGGTGGAGTGTCTTTGTCAGTTCTAAAAAATTAGTGGCTGGTGATGCCTTTATATTCTTAAGGCAAGTTGATTAACAGCAGAAGCTACTATGCCTCCATTCCTCTGGGGCAAGAAATAGTTCTTTTCTTTTCTTATTTTTGTTGCTCAATGTTGTTATGTTAGTGATTGTGGTTGTTTGTGTTGCATGCATGCTATGCTCCAGAGGTGAAAATGGAGAGCTACGAGTTGGAGTCAGGAGGCTCATGAGACAGCAAAGCAATGCGCCGTCTTCTGTTATATCTAGTCACAGTATGCATCTTGGTGTTCTGGCCACTGCATCTCATGCCATTGCCACTGGAACACTGTTTTCTGTATTTTACAAGCCCAGGTCTTGTATTTAACACTAGGAAGTTATTTATTCTCATATTGAATATTTTTAGTTTGTGATGTTAGTGTTGTCATGTTTTGTTGTTTATCGCTTTAACCTTTACATTTTGTTTGTATATGTTCCTGCCTGCTTTCTGTGATTAATGAATATTTTTCGCTTAAATTCTTTGATTGGGATGATGTTTTTTTAGTAGTTGAGACTTTCTGCTGATTTATTTGTTAATATTAATCTCAGAACAAGCCGGTCAGAGTTTATTGTGAGTGTCAACAAGTATCTGGAAGCTCAGAGTCATAAACTCTCTGTGGGGATGAGATTTAAAATGAAGTTTGAGGGTGATGATGTTCCTGAAAGAAGGTGCATAAGCTGGTTAGCTTGTAGTTGGTATTTCAATATTAGCACATTGTGCTATCTGATAAACTTCCTCTTCTGAATGTAGGTTCAGTGGCACAATTGTGGGTGTTGGAGATAATAAATCATTGGTCTGGCATGATTCTGACTGGCGATCATTAAAGGTATGTATATATGTTTTAGATGCATTTCTTCTGATGCTTATTTTGTGTTTGCATTCAGTGGAATTCAAAATCATATCCTATACTCCAAAATGTCTGTTTTAATTGTAGACGAAAATAGGGCTTCTTATTGGGTCTCTTTAAAGGTGAATAATAAGATTTGTTTATGAACAATCTAGTAAATATGTCTGTGAAGGATTGGAAATTCAGAGATGGACACACCGAGTGGCCCACAAAGAATATGCGATTGGCCCAGATTTCTTGTAACATGTGGGAGCAGTGTTTAGATTTTAGAATATGCCAACTATTTCATTAGATTAATATTTCTTTATTGGTTATGGTTCTGTAATGGCCGTTTGTCAAAATGGTGATCTGGATCATAGAATCACGAGATGTTATGATCTGTTGGTGGCTGAATGAGTGGGAGTGCCATGCTTGCTTGTGGAATTGGTTGGATTGTGTGGTTTCTCCCAGTCTTCGATGCCCCTGTTTTCTTGAAGGAGTGGGTAACAGGGCAAAAGACCAAGCTACTGCCCATTACCCAGTAGCAAAAATCACTAAACCCTGCACCCTACGAGTATGACTAGTGTTTTCTTTATTTTGTTGTGTAACCTTCAACCATTATTTGGCGCTTTGATGGTTTTACATGTGCATGGTGATGGACTGGTGGGTCAAGTGACGGTGGCTGGGTGGTGGTCACTGGCATGGACCGGGCTGGTGTTTGTGTTTCTGCTATTTTTTTCCATCCCAGTGGACCAGTGTTAATTTTGGTTGTATTTGGCGTGATATTTCTTACTAGTATTGTGAATTGAGCTGGGTCCTGGTCTTGTTATTCTTTTTATAAGAGTCTGGTGGTCTGTATCTAATATCTAATTATTGTTTATTTGATGTCTTACATGGTTGCAAGGTTATTTTATGGCCATTTTCAACTTTTTTTAATCATCCAAAAAAAAAATGGCAGCATATGTTTGCCTCCCCATGTTTTATTATGTAACTCTGGCTGAACTATGTTCCTTTTTTTACATGGTTGAATTATATGACTCTGATGGATTGAATTGAAATTTGAAATGAAGTGTACTCTACCAGTTGTGTAAGAATATAGAGTTGCCATAAATGAAATTTAGCTGTCAAAATATTGCTAAAGATTGTTTTTGTAAAAAGTCAATAGGGCAGGTGATGTGCTAATACTATTGAATTGAATCCCAATGGCCACAGGCCCACAAATTTAAAATTATACAGCAGCTTATGATTCTGTATTTTTATGACCTTCAATGATTTCTGTGTCAGGTGCAATGGGATGAACCATCGTCAATATTGCGTCCTGATCGAGTTTCTTCATGGGAATTGGAATCGCTTCTGTCTACCCCTCCTGCAAACACACAGCCAAGTCAGAGAAACAAGAGAGCACGGCCTCTCACTCTACCTTCTGCAGTGCCTGATTATTCTATGCAAGGTGGGTCCACTGAGTTGGTTATACACAATTTCTTTAGGTCAATTCTGCTGTGCATTCTGTTTTTATGCATAATTTTTTTCTGTGTACCAGGCATGTGGAAGCTGCCAGTTGAATCTACATCTTTATCTTATTGTGACCCTCAACATGGAAGTGGCCTCTATCCATCATCCAAGTTGAATTATTCTGCAACTAAATTTATTGGTTTTAGTGGGAATAGTTCGGCGGGACCTCCTTCCAATAAATCAGTGTATTGGTCTAATATGATGGAAAATTGTACTGAACCTATTTCCGCAGCTGGAGAGAAGAGACTTAGCACTGGAAATGGCTGTAGACTCTTTGGGATTCAGCTACTTGAGAATTCTAATGCCGAAAGAAGTCTACAAACAGTCGCTTTGTCTGGAAGGGTGAGTGATGATGGGTCTGTTCCATATTTAGATGCTGAGTCAGATCAGCATTCGGAACCATCAAATGCAAATCGATCTGATATTCCTTCATTAAGTTGCGATGCTGAAAAATCATGCCTGCAGTCTCCCCAGGAATCACAAAGCAAGCAAACAAGGAGCTGCACAAAGGTATTAGCATGACTTCTCTTGGTGCAATCTTTCTGCACTTTCGATTTTTTACAATCCTGAAACATTCTTGGCATATTTTTCCAATGCATTGATGGAGTTGAGTTTATGGTAATTACTTTTGTTGTCTCTTCATTCTATAGAATTGTATGACACTTTTGAGTTTTTGGTAGTATATCACCATCATGTCAGTAATTTCTACTTTCTATCAAACTAATGATTTTGTTGTCCCTGATAAGTCATTTTAGTGTTCTTTAGCATTCACAATCAGTAAATATAACTAAATTAAAGGAAGTTATGGTTTCTTTTATATCCACACCTCTTAAAAAACACATTTTGGTCTATATCATGAACCAATTATCCCAAATGCTTAAACTGTTGAATAAAGTACATGTGTATCTACTGTGTTCCCTCCCACAAGATACTTGTCAGACTTGAAGCATGGATAATGCACTGGCTTACTCAGCCATGTTCTGAAATTGAAGTTTTATTAACAATGTGGAACAAGCATGAACCAACTAACCTAAAAGCTTTAGTTATTGGTTGAGAGTACATGGGTTATTTTTGTATCAAACAACCTGAAAGTAATGCAAATTTTCCTTTGCAATAAATCCATGAATCATCACTAGTATCTGGGGACTTAATTACAAAAGCTATAGTATTTAGTAAATATTTTTGTATGATTTGAATTAGATTTCTGGCCCATCCCATCATTTTTGCATTGATTAGATGGTTTAGCATTTTCTCTTCATTGTGCCTGCATAGTGTACTGAGGTTAATTATGATCTAGTTTAATATTGTTCAAGGTTCACATGCAAGGAATGGCTGTTGGGAGGGCAGTGGATTTGACACGATTTGATGGATATGAGGATCTGCTTAGGAAATTGGAAGAGATGTTTGACATCAAGGCCAAGCTCTGTGGAGGCCTCAAAAAATGGCAGGTTGTCTACACTGATAATGAAGATGACATGATGATGGTTGGAGATGATCCATGGCAGTAAGTTCATTCAACAATCATTTTCTTGGCTCAGATGTTTTTCATGTTGGTGTGGCATTATATTTTATTTGCAAGATTTCTATTGTTCTAATAGACACTTTTCATCTTGGATTAGTAAACGCTGGATGCTTCATTTTGTATGTTTGCGTGTATGAAATTCTTGCTACATAATTGCAGTGAGTTCTGCAGTGTAGTGAGGAAAATTTTCATCTATACTGCAGAGGAGGTGAAGAAGCTTTCGCCCAAAACAGGACTTCCATTCAACGAGAAGGTTAAAGGAAGCAAGCTGGATTCTGAAGCAGTAGTCAACCCTGAAGACCAATCGTCTATTGTGGGGCCTGGTTGCTAGAACTCCTACGAATTCCAGGATACCCTAGTTATTGTATATGCAATAAATCTTGCTATGGAAGTATGGAGTAGAACATGGAGAGAAGCAAGAATGAACATAATCTTTTGACAGACAGCACCGATAGAGAGGTTGGTCTGTTTGACATTGCCTTGAAAGAAAGCTGTGCTTCGGTCGGATATTGTGGTTTTTCATTTTTTTCTGGTTATCGCCAGGTTAAGCTGGCCACTTCTGCATGTCTATTTTACTCAATTAAACATGCCATGCATCAATTATTTTTGTTTTTTCTGCTTTTGTTATTCGCTTGCATCTCATTTGTGTATATAAGTATTTTATTTATTATCCTTGAATAATGTATGTATCAGGCATGTTGCCCCCCTTCCAGTACCAATTTGGTCTGTCTGGAGTTTTAAATTTTTTACATTAAGTATATAACTCGTGATTGCGCGAAGGAAAAAGAATATTGAGTTTTATTAATATTTACATTTCTTTGTTAGTACTGGATGAGATCTTAGCAAAAACTGGACGCTAGTTTTTATTAAAATTTTAACAATGCTATTATACTTAAAGCCGTGGGAAAAGAGAAAATGGAAAACAAATTATATTTAAAAAGTACAATTAAGAATTACCTGATATACTAGGTAGCATATGGAAAATTTAAACTTTATAAAGCTATTTTCATATATCTTATACCTGGTCACCATAGTAATGAAGAATTAAAATTTCAATTTCAAGAGATTAGTTATTATGTTCAGTGGTGAATATCTTAAAAGAAGTCAAAAGAAAAAAGAAGTAAACTCTTAATTGTTATAATACCGGAAAACCACTAATTTATTGCAATTCTTTAACATTGCCCTAAGTAAGTAGGGCTCACTCATTTTTTAAAAAAACATAAAGTAAATTAGAATGCATAAATAATCTCAATCTTGCGTGGACACTGAGGAAAGAGCTATTAAGCTTAGCTTTAACGGAGGTGTGAATCCTTATTTACCGCACTTGGGAGATGGGTGATTGGTTTCAGCTGCAATGCTCCAATTGGGTTCCCTCTTCGGCTCTCAAGGAGGGATTAAAGCTAGTTTGGGATTCAGGATACAAGAAAGTAGTTTTTCAAATCGATAGTGCAAAACTCTTTAGAATCATGACCGAGAATTAAATGTAGATTACCATTGGTTGAGGGATGAAATTCATTTGCTTTGGGACTACTTGAGCAGTGACTGGAATTGCAGTATCAAGCTGGTTGATAAAGAGTGACTTAAAAAAAAAACTAATTTTTGGTTCTAAAAAAAGGAGTTTTTTTTTATCTTTGCTTATGAACAACTTATTCAATGTGAAACCTTGTTTTTAACTACTAATATTATATTTTAAATAAAAAGTAACCATATAAAAAGCTTATAAATCTTATCATTAACTCGTACAAATATATTTCTCGATGTAGTCCTCCAACACTTGTATTGTATATGAGGCTTATATGAGAATTACTATTTTGTATATGAGGCTTATAAAAAATACTTTTTATAATAGAGGCTTATAAAATATTTTATGGAAACATCGAGAATTACTCTCCTAAATGTGAATACAAAGCAATGGAAACATCTCTTTCACAAGTGAAAATTCAATGTTAAAACAGGTGGGTGTGGGTATTGTACTATCTGCTCCATGGATACCCGTATAGTTACAAACATTTGTTTTATACTACCTCTAGTTCCAAATATAAGCAAAAATAATTACATATATTAAGAATAATGGTTGGAAGTAGTTATTTACATAAATATTATCAAATATTTGATGTAATATCCTAATACCCATAATATCATTTATTACACAAAATATTAGTTATTTTGGGAATATATGTAAGGAAATATTTTGTAAATAAACAATTAATTTCATTGGAAAAGTATAATTTTGTTTATATTACGAGACTAAAAAATTTCACTTAAATTTGTTTATATTTGGAACTGAATATAGTATTAAATATATTTAAATATGAAGATTTTTTGTAATTTTATAATGATATAAAATTTATTTATTATTTATCCCTCTGTTATTTTTTATAAGCCTCTGTTTCCAAAGGCACATAGATTTAGGAGTAATTATTGTTTTTGTTTTATAAAAAGTAGTTTTTATCTTTCCAATTATACCTGATTTAAAATCAAACTTTGTCATCCTATATTAATTATACAATTTTGAAAAAAATTAAATTCTTAAGGGTAAATTAGGGAAACATACAATAAATACTTTTAATTATTTTTGCAGGGGTTATAAAAAGTAACACAATTTTTTTTTTGTTTTAAAGCTTATAAAAGGTAACAGAGGGAGTATTGATTATTGAGTCATGATAATATTTTAACGTATTAAATTGTAATGATATTATATTATACTAATTTATATTCTTTCATGCTAGAATAAGATGATATCTAATATATTATATGTTATTTTATTTGTTAAATATTAATGGATACTCATAAATACCCATTACAACTACCTGCGAATACGGTAATATACTACCCGGCTACCCACACCTACCCAATTTACATCCCTAATATGAAGTCTTTCATCTACGTCAAGGAGTAATATAACACGAGACTTAAAAAATTAATTTTTCACTCTTAAAAGGAGTTTTTTTTATTTGTATCAATGACTAATCTACTCGATGTAAGACCTTATTTCCAACAACTAATGTTATACTTTGAGTCAAAAATACCTGCATATAAAGCTTATAGAGCTTATCATCAACCCGCACAAGTATGTTTCTTGATTTGGACTTTAACACCTGGATTGTATTGTGTATGAGAAGTAACGCCTGGTATATATAGAGTCTATTCCCCCCTAAATATACTTTCCTATGTGAGATTTCAATGTCAAAGAACAAACAAATGTAAATATAAAGTAGTGGAAACGTCTCTTGCAAGTGAAACTTCGACACGGGACCCTTTTTTCTATCTTTTTTTTATATTTATAAAATACTATGTTTTATGATGAAAATTTTAATAAAAATATTGATAAAAAATATTTTTTGTCAACTAATTTTATCTTTGATCATATAATTTTTAAATTGAAATTTTTTTATTTTATCTTTGATCATATAATTTTTAAAATTGAAAAATTTTACATTTAATGAGAATTATATTGTATGAAGTGGTGTCACATGTCATCTTTGTCTAAAATAAGAGTCTCAAATGTAACTACTTTTTTCATTGTTTGTTACATCTACTATGGCTGATCTAATGGTGGGGGCTTTGAATACTTAGCAATAGATCATATGTTCAAACCTCTTGTTTCCATTATTTAAGCGTTATATTATAGAAAAATGTAATGTATAAATTACTTTAGTTAATAGCTGAAATATTGAAATGCTATTTGAAACCCACATATCTCAAAGCATTAGAAAAAGCTTTGTGGTAGAACAAAAGCCTAAGGTCAACTTCTACATGAGTGTACCATTTAGCTCAAAATAGCTAAGCAAATAGGTATCTTTTAATATAAATTATTCAATAATACTTGAAGCACGAGTTGTGCTTGTTGTGTAAAAAGTGTTTTTACATAGTAAAAATCCTTCAAGTCTGAAGATACTGGACGTAGCTTTTGTTTTGGAAGTGAACCAGTATAAATCTGTTGAGTTATATTCTCTTTACCTTTCTCTTTCAAGGTCTGTTTCAAGTCTGAAATGCTTATTAAGATCATCATTAAAAGTTTGTGCGAAAAAGAGTTAAGACTTATTCAACCTCTTCTAAGTCTGACTCTGAACCATCATAAACATATGTTTTCATCCTTATACCATGCTATCATTTGTGGCAAAAAAATTTCCTATAATTATATAACATTAAAATATATGAAAAATATTAATTTTTTAGTTAATATACCTTCTTCAATTGAATCAAGATTATCTTAGTAGTGAACTTTTACTACAAATGTTGCCGTGAAAATCCGATTAATCAAATATTAGTAATGTAACAAATATTCTAGATCTTATACGGTGGTCAATTCACCATAGATAATCCATTTCCTATTCAAACTAAAGTTAGATATAACTATTATGAATGACATATAACACAAAAAAGGTTGTTATTTAATATTACATTTGTCCATCGATGATCATTTTAGAAATTTGTTTGATTATTGTAATAAGACATTTTTAAATTCATACACTATTAATTATTTTTGAACTAAAATATCCTTATCAATGAATAATTTTTTATAATCAAAATAACAATTATTCCCCCTCAATACGAGAGGTGGTCCCCACTAGTTCCTCATATCTCTCTCTAATATCAAATAATAGATTAGTTTATATCTTAAGCTAATAGGCCAAAACCCACCTGATAACTTTTGTATAAAAGCATGTGTTATTCACATTGTAACCTAAGTGACACATTATTGAGAATTATCAGACTTAATTCCTTGGAAGATTTTCCTAGGGTTTTGTGCTTACTACTCTTTGTGTGAACATTTTGACGCCCACCGTGGGACTCGGTAAAACGGATCCTACACCACCAGAACCCTAATACTAATTTTGAAGAAAAAATAAGCCCCAACCATGGTGAACACTCGTAACACACGGTGGGAGGAAGACAACGGACACCAATCCTCATCCAATCACGACGATCGGATACAACACCTTACCAACATCTTCGAAAACTTGCAAAGGACGGTTACTAATCTGCAGCAGGAGAATGCAGAACTCAAAAGGTAAAAGAGAGGATAGCACGAAGCTTCCAGTCACAATGCTGGACGATCTGATCGCCAAAAGACCCCTGATCAAACCTCATACCAAACGGAGACTGCTAAATATAACCCTGAACCGCCCTTCACCGTGCAACCCTAGACCGACCCGATTATGGAGGCACCTACTCCCCTGAATTACAAACCCCCGATGATTGAAAAGTACGATAGAAGCGGCGATCCTAAAGACCACCTCACCATCTACACCAACACCATGTTGGTAACGGGGGCATCTAATTCACTCTTTTGCCAAACTTTCCCCACAACCCTGACTAAATCGGCGATGCGGTGGTTCTCCCATCTACCTCCAAAAAGCATCTCCAATTTTTCCGACCTAAGCAAGAAGTTTCTCAGCCAATTCTCTACCAGCAGGGCCGTGCAACAGACGTCGCATAGCCTGGTTAACCTGCGCCAGCTTCCGGGAGAATCACTAAAACAATATATGGCCCGTTTCTTTGAACAAGCCATCCAGATCTGAGACCTCAATCCAAAAGTGGCTCTACATGCTAGTTAAACGGGTTTACGCCTGGGAAAATTCGTTGATTCCCTGCGAAGAAATTACCATCAGACATGGATGATTTTCGTACGAAAGCCTTAAGGTATATTGCTGTCGATGAACGTAAGGCCGATCAAACCAAGGTGATCAATTGGGATAACCCCACAAAACGGAGAAATCCTCGCCCGAGAAAAAAAGGAAAAGCCCCAGAAGAAACCGGGACGTCGAGGCTTACACTACCCCTCACTACACAAATTTCACACCACTAAGGGACCGTCGTGATCGAATTTTACATGAAGTCTACAATACGGGAATCCTAACTTTACCACCCCCAAGTGAGGGCCCTAAGGGGTCAGATACTTCCAAATTTTGTGAGTTCCACAGAGCTTTTGGCCATGCTACAGAAAACTGCCGATCCCTTCACAACCAGATAGAACACTTAATTCGCCAGGGGTACCTCGCAAGGTTTGTTGCGCGGAGAGGTGACAACTCTAGAGAAGGTTTTCAGAGAAGAGAAAGAGATCACCCTGATCAGGTGGAACTCCAGACTCGGAACCACTCACGAGCCCCCCGCTCCTGCTCTCCTAGGCCTGCAAAAGAAAGGGGGGCGCACGGCGAGTCATACACACGATTTCGGGTGGACTCCCAGGGACCTAAGCACGCCAATCGCGTCAGTCGGGTCAGGTAAATTTTCTGCAGGAGTGCCCCGACTCAACTACTATCACGTTCGACAGGTCAGATTTCCCTAGGGACGGACCGAACCAAGACGAGCCCATGGTGGTGACCATGGAAGTTGAAGACTTCGTGATTGAGCGAGTGCTCGCAGACCAAGGCAGTTCAGTGGATATACTTCATTGGAAGGCGTTCCAGAAGATGGGCCTCCCTCTCCAATAACAAAGGTATGATGGTGCACTTTTTAGCTTCTCAGGTGATTTTGTGCAGGTTTTAAGATGTATTGACTTGAGGACCAGCTTTGAGAGCGGAAGAGATAGCCGTGCTCCTGATCGTAGACTTTCCCAGCTCCTACAATGCTCTGTTGGGTCAACCCTCGCTCAACGCCTTAGGTGTCGTTGTCTCGACCATGCACCTAACCATGAAATTTCCCCTCGAAGACGGAAGGGTGGGAGTTGTCAGAGCCGACCCTAAAGTAGTGCAGACGTGTTATCATGAAAGCCTCCGCCCCAAATCAGCTTTTATAATCGAGGAAAACATGGAGACAAGATTTGATTCTCGTGACAATTGGAAATACGAGAGGCCCTAACTTGTAGAATCACTCAAACTTATCCAAGTCGGGTCTTCCCCTTGCCAATTCACGTGAATCAGTGTAATTCTTGATCCACATTTGGAAGAAGCCCTTGTTGGATTGCTGAAGGAGAACGCTGATTTATTCGTCTGGAACCCTGTCAATATGCCAGGCATCGACCCCAATACAATCTGTCACTCGCTCAATCTCGAGCAAGACGCTAAACCTGTGTCCCAAAGACCCAGAAAAATGGGCCTCGATCGGAAGAGTATAGTTAAAGAAGAAACAAAGAAGCTCTTGTCCGTAAAATTCATCCGGGAGGTCAAGTACCCAACATGGTTATGAAATGTGGTCATGGTAAAGAAGTCAAATGGTAAATGGTGGATGTGTGTAGACTTCACCGATCTAAATAAGGTATGCCCTAAAGATCCCTACCCTTTACCTAGTATTGATAGTTTGGTGGATGGTACTTCAGGTTACAGGATGCTAAGCTTCATGGATGGTTACTCAGGTTACAACCAGATCCGAATGGACCCGAGAAATGAAGAGAAAATGACCTTTAACACCGGGGGAGCCAACTATTGCTACCGAGTGATGTCGTTCGGCCTAAAGAATACGGGGGCAACATACCAAAGACTGGTCGACAAAATATTCGCCAAGCAGATTGGGAGGAACATGGAAGTACACATGAACGATATAGCAGTGAAAACCAAGCAAGCTGAATCAAATGTGTAGGATTTGGAAGAGACATTCACCAAGCTGCGCAAGCATAACATGCAACTGAATTCTAAAAAATGCTCTTTCGGGGTCCAAGGGGAAAGTTCCTAGGTTACATGCTTACTTACAAGGGCATCGACGCCAACCCTGACCAATGCCGAGCCATCTTAGGGACGCGAAGCCCTTAAAACATCAAGGAGGTTCAGCGCCTGATAGGGCGGATTACGGCCCTCTCCCGATTCCTTTCGAAGTTTGTCGAGAAGTCCATGCCATTCTACAAGGTGCTAAAAAAGATGGATGTATTCGAATGGACCCTGGAATGTGAGCAGGCTTTCCAAGATCTCAGAACTTACCTGGCATCCCCCAATTTTGACGTGACCTGAGACAGGGTCAGACCTAATTCTTAATCTTTCGGTAGGAGCTGAGGCGGTAAGCTCAGTCTTAGTCTAAGAGGATGGCCAAATACAGAAACCGGTATACTTTACTAGCAAGACGTTACAAGGGGCTGAGGTACGATACCAACGGGTTGAGAAATTCGCCTACAGCCTCGTCACAGCTGCCCGACTTCTCCACCCCTATTTCGATAGTCATCAAATAGTGGTGTGAACGGATCAACCACTGGGGAAAATTCTTCAGAAGCCCGAGATTGCAGGGCGTATGGTGTCCTAGGCCGTGGAGTTATCCGAATACAGTATTTGATATGAATCCCAGGGACCTATAAAAGCCCAAGTCCTGGCAGACTTTTTAGTAGAATTGGCGGAAGACAAGGATGAGTATGACGCGGAGCATGGTCTATGGACCCTCTCGGTGGATGGCTCCTCCAACGCTAAAGGCAGCGGAGCAGGCGTTGTCTTAGAATCCCCAACCGAACTAATTATTGAAGAATCTCTACAATTCCGATTCAAGGCCAGCAACAACCAAGTCGAGTATGAAGCACTCATTGCAAGGCTACAGACAACCATTGACCTAGGTGCCCAATGCGTTTAGGCCAAGACCGACTCCCAGCTAGTAGCTCGACAGATTGAAGGGTCATACCAAACTAAGGACTTGACCCTAGCAAAGTACCTGTCCCGAGTGAATGAAATAACCCAGAACCTCAAACATTTCCGAGTCGTTCATATCCCACGAGCAACAAATGAGCGAGCAGACATCTTGGCCAAGCTTGCCAGCACGATCAAAGCAGGGAATCTTAAGACGATTATCCAGGTTGTCCTAAAAGAACTTACCATCCAAGAAACACAATAGATCCTCCAGGTGAGTGAAATCCAAATTGAAAATACATGGATGACCCTTATAGTTGATCTTTCAAAACAGGAATTCTTCCAGAGGAGCGGTAACAAGCCAAAAAATTGCAAGTCCAGGCAGCCAACTACACTTTGATAGATGGACATCTGTACAAGAGGGGTTTCACAGTACCTTTCTTAAAGTGCTTGAATGAAAAACAGGCCGACTACGTCATGCAGGAGCTACATTCAAGAATTTATGGACTTCACGGGGGAGTCCGACCCTTGGCCACTCGCATCCTCCGAGCGGGATATTTCTGGCCTACCCTCCGATCCGACTGCTCTAAATTGGTGAAAAAATGTGATTCATGCTAACGCAATGCCAATCGGATCCATAGCCACTCAAAACCAGTGCATGGAATCTTATCACCTTGACCTTTTAATACTTGGGGGATGGACATCTTGGGTCCCTTTCCCCTAGGAAAAGGACAACTCAAATTCCACCTTGTAGCCATTGATTTCTTTACCAAGTGGATTGAAGCGGAAGCCCTGGCCACTATCACAACAGCTAAAGTATAAACTTTCACGTGGAAGAACATCATTTGTCGACGCGGCCTCCCCCACACCATCATTTCTGACAATGGTCGGCAATTCACAGACAAGAACTTTGTGGAGTTCTGTGAAACCTTAGGCATCAAAAGAAAGTTCTCTTCCGTAGAACACCCATAAACTAACGGTCAGGTAGAGGCAGCGAACAAGGTCATCCTTCAACAACTCAAGAAACGACTCGGGCAGGCCAAGGGCCGATGGATAGAGGAACTTCATGGAATTCTTTAGGCCTATCACACTACTCCATACTCTTCCACAATGAGACTCCGTTCCGACTCACTTATGGAGTTGATGCCATGATACCCGTCGAATTGGGAGAACCCACTCTCCGCCGCCTTACTTATGATGAGGATATGAAAGATGCAAAAAAGAGAGAAGACCTGGACCTCAGTCTAGAAGAACGAGATATTGTATATGTTAAGATTCAAGTGGCTAAGCATAAATCTGCTCAGAAATGGAATTCCCTCCTCCGACCCAGGCCTTTCAGGAAAGGTGACCTTCTCCTACGCATCGCAGACAATAGCAGGAAAGCACGAGAAGATGGAAAGCTTGCACATTCCTGGGAAGGACCGTATCGAATCAAGGAAGCACTCAGAAAAGGCGTATACCGTATAGAAGAATTGTCAGGGTAGGAACTGCCTAAAACTTGGAATACAACTCATTTAAAGTTTTATTTCAGTTAACCATTTTATACATTTGGGCACTCTTTTTCCTACCTGACGGGTTTTTCCCACTGGGCTTTTCCCTCAGGAGGTTTTAACGAGGCCCCCCCCTCTTATCTTTTAATAAAGACTTTCGTATTTTTCAGTAAATACAGAATTAATATCATGAAAAGGCTGAGCGCGGAATCGATGCCTCGACACTTGATCTGAAGGCTTGAATTCATTCAAGTATACGAAAAGTCCGAGCTTGGAACCGCCCACTCGGCACTCGATCTGAAGGCTTGAATTCGTTCAAGTATATGAAAAGTCTGAGCTCAGAACCGCCCACCCAGCACTCGATCTGAAGGCTTGAATTCGTTCAAGTCTACGAAAAGCCCGAGCGCAGAATCGATGCCTCTGAAGGCTTGAATTCATTCAAGTATACGAAAAGCCCGAGCGCAGAATCGATGCCTCAGCACTCGATCTGAAGGCTTGAATTCATTTAACTATACGAAAAGTCTGAGTTCGGAATCGCCCATTCGGCACTCGATCTGAAGGCTTGAATTCGTTCAAGTATACGAAAAGCCCGAGCGCAGAATCGATACCTCGGCACTCGATTCGAAGGCTTGAAATCGTTCAACCAAAGCCCGAGCACGGAGTCGATCCCTCGGTACTCGACTTAAACTTGTTCGAATATACAAAAAACTCAAGCTTGAAAATAATCAAAGCAAAAACGACATGCAAAAAGAAAAACTCGTTCATAACGGCAGGCAACCAATAAAACTCCATTAATATCATTCAATAGTTATACAAGTACATTTGGAAGATAAAAGAAAAAAAAGACCATACATGAAGAATCGCCTAGAGAGGCCCAACAGTCAAAACTTCGATATCAACCCTAGCACACTTCACTCCTTGCCTTTGTCAGCTCCTTTCTGCTCCCCTTCGGAGTCGGATAGGGGGACAATCTGGCCATCCACAACCACTTTAAAAGGATCGAGGCCTTCAAAATTCAGCACGACAGAAGGGTTTAGAACAGAAATCTACTCTCGACAAAGTTGGAATGCGTTGAAATATTTCACAACGATATCCTGCTCTACTGCCACAAGATTCTCTTTGGTCTCCCTTTTTAGAGTCTCCAAATCCGATTGAGCCGACTGAAGGTCTTTTTCTAATGTGTGTTTCTTAAGAGACAAGACATTGTATGTCTCCTCAACCTCCGTAACTTTGTGATCCCAGTAGGAGCACCTATCCTCAGCAATCGATGACTGTGATTCAACCCAATCTTGTCCCGACCTCGCAATCTTCAGGTCCTCCTCAGCTACAGCCAACCGAGACTTGGTTGAATCTCGCTCGGCCCGCACAGTCATCAAGTCTTGCTCTGATCGTTGAATGGCCGACTTCATATAGGCAATAAGTTCCCTTGTATCCCCCACACGGGAAACATCTTTCCTTCTCCCCTCTCGCAGTAGTTCATTCTCCTTTCTCAAAGCATCACGCTCTTGGATCAACTCTTCTGTCGCCTTGTCTTGATTAGTGACCCGTTTCTCAAGGGCCCAGGCTATCGAGGACGCCCGGAGCCCAAGCACTTCTGCAGCCTTGCATATGGTAATTGGATCAGAAGAGGCATATACTTCCTTGTCCTCCTTGAAAAGGATTGCATGGTCCACAAATCGCGAAATAGGGAAGCGGGTGTCCCAGAGCGAGAGTATTGGACTCCTGTCTAAACCCGACTTATATTTAAACTATTTCGCTTGGCCTTACACCCAAGGCTCGTGGCTAAGGGGCTCCTGTTCCTCCCTCAATACGAGAGGTGGTCCCCACTAGTTCCTCATATCTCTCTCTAATATCAAATAATAGATTAGTTTATATCTTAAGCTAATGGGCCGAAGCCCACCTGATAACTTTTGTGTAAAAGCACGTGTTATTCACATTGTAACCTAAGTGACACATTATTAAGAATTATCAGACCTAATTCCTAGGAAGATTTTCCTAGGGTTTTGTGCTTACTACTCTTTGTGTGAACAACAATAAATAAGGTATAATAATGGATAAATCATTTATCTTTCTTGTAATAATTGAATGACATTAAATACTAATTTTCATTTGCCACTTTTATTCCTTTTAACATTGAGAGATAGATGATAGTCTCAATAATTTTAAGAGTAATTTGAAAAAAATTGTACTGTTTACATATTTAATAACCGGCGCAACTAAAAAAACATTTAATGATTGGAAAAGGGATCCTCCAGAACCCATTTACAATTCCAAGCATATATTTGGTCAAGGTCATCATGCAACTACCAATTTCTAACATGATTTGTTATGACTCAAGTACAAGAGAAATATTCAACGTAGAAGACTAGTCCATTTAGAAAGAAGAGCCTCAATACTTTATCACATCAAGTTTTATATTTTACTTAATGTATGATTCATAATATTGTCACCCATTTAAGAACTAATGTCTATAGTGACTCAACCCTATCAACACCAACTCTACTCACATGTTAATATTTAGTACCTTTCTTTATACCTTAATCTAGACTATATGTAGTCCTTTTTGTTGCCTCAACTCTCAATAAAACTACTAATTGCTATGAAACAAATACAAGAAAAAAGTTCAACCCAAAAGACTAATCTATTAAATAGGTGAATCTCAAAGATTAAATATCAAATCAAGCCTCATATTCCACTTAATGTAGGATTCATAAAACATTTGGATCACAAATTTCCCAAAAGAAGAAATAGATTCATTCCTAAAGTTCGTGTTGCATTGTTTAGGCAAACAAGTACGAACAAGCATTTAGTGCCTTTGTAAACCTGTCACATTTTATGGATACCGGCAGAAATGGAGAGAAAAGAAACATAAAAGAAGAGATATAAAAGAAGAAAATATATTAGAAATAAAATAAAAAAATGTTATTCAAATGGATAGAAATAGAAGAGAAAAATGATTTTTTTATATTTGAATAGATAAAAAGAAGGTAGATAAAAATAAATTAATTATATATGAAATAAATTACTTTATATATATATATATATATATATATATATATATATGCTTTTAGTATAATACATTTTAAGATATAAAAATTTATTTTTATAAATTTTAATAATATTTATTAAATTATTGATAATTATTAAACAGAAATCTCATCACATTTCCTTTCATCTTATGATAAAAATAATTTTTGATAAATCCAATTTCATTTTTCTATCGCCTTTCTATTTTTCCTACCAAACAAATAAGACAAAATTTGCTGTTCCATCTCATTTCTCCCCCTTTCAATTTTCGTCCCTCCAACCAAGGGGTTAATGCACACTATGAACCTCTTATATCTCATGTTTTACAGTTATTAAATCTTACAAGAACCAATTAGTATTCTTTTTATGAAGTTACAAATCCTAGCCAGTCTGAATTTCACATCAATTTGATGTATCAATAGTATAACAGAGATACCTTTGCAGCCAATGCCAAAGGTATTAATTAATAGCTCAACTATACATACAGAATATAACGATTACAAGATAAATATCATATACATATATACAAATCTTACGAAGTACTATCCCGATATATTTTCTTTCTACAGGACACCTTCCTTGAAAGGACCAGAATCATGCAAGAGTTCCATAACAAGCTTCACCTGCAGAGGCCAAAAAGTAACAGTATTTTAAAATATTAAGGTAATAACATGAATGGAAAGAAAAAGTTTAAAAGAACTGATAGAATAGAACACCAATTGATAAACTGATAAATATATTATTGGAGGATACAAAGATTACACTTTGTACAACAATATACTTGTTGCATAGGCAAAAGTCTCAAATAACTTCCATTAAGCATGGAAGCGGTTTCTAATTCTAATACAAAATAACTAATGTAGGGTAAGTTATCAATATAGATGATTGTTGATGACAATTATTGTTATAGAATGCAAATGTTCTATGTTTCACTCTATTACACTAACCTAATAGTAGTCATTTTCCCTTACAGTAATGACAACTCCACTCACTTACTAGTATAGCCGTTTCAGTAGCCTGACTCTCAAGCATAAATTATGACTCAAGTACAAAAGTAAAACCTAACCCGAAAGACTAGTACAATAGGTGAATGAATCCCCAGGCTTAATATCATATTTCACTTAATGTGGGACCCAATAGTGAGAATCTACTTTAGGGAACAGTTCATCATACCTGAGAAGCTTCACGTATTAAAAAATCTTTTATAGCATTCCTAAATTCTTCATCAATAAGGTAATGACAGCTAAAAGTTGTCACAGGAAGATATCCCCGCTGAATCTTGTGTTCACCCTGAGCTCCCGCCTCTACTGTTTTAAGATTGAGTTCAATTGCTGCTTCAATTGCCTGTGATGTCAAAAGAAAGAATAAGATATCCTCGTAAACCAAAATAAACTATAATACAAATAAATCATTTTTTTGTTCACTAAACTTCCATAAACAATGTGAAGGGCGAAGGCAATAACAATATACAATTGAAAAAGGGGTTAGGGGATAATAAATAAAACAGGGGGAACGGTGGAAAAGTTAAAAACACATAAGCAAGTATAAAGAAGAGGGAAAAATCTCCTTTCAACTGAACAACATATGGAACTGTGGAAGAGTGGCCAAACTGGAGGTTCAGGAAGTGCTAGGTACACATTATAAGCTGACACCCGCTAGGAAGCCAAAAAAGGGGAAGTCAATTGCATAATATCTGATTAAAATGTATTTTGTTGTTCTCCAACCATAATTGAGGAAAAAAAGGATGGGGCATGTAAGGGCATGTACCTGGTAATAACATGCTTCAAAATGCAAACTTGGGTAGTAAGATCGTGGTTGACACCCCCATAGGCGCCCAAACAAAGTATCTCCTCCAATAAAATTTAGGGCTCCTGCAACTAGTTCATCCCCTTCTTCAGCCACAACAAGCAGCACATGATCTCCCATTTTTGATCCAATCTCATGAAAAAAATCCCTTGTCAGGTAAGGACTACCCCATCTGTCAATAGGCCAACAACAATCTAAACATTGGCAGTTCAATCATTCTCATGTCATGAAATGTTCAATTGAAGTAACATACTTGTTATCAGTTGTGTTCCTGTAAAAAGTGTAGAAGGAATCCCAGTGCCTAGCCTTCCGATACAGAAACATAACATGTAAAATAGCAAGTAGAAATAATTACAACCTAAAGTTTTCCCAATAAAATACACTTGTGATATGTTCAAGGACACACATAAAAGTATACAATTCATCACAGGATATATTAAAAGGCACACCAAAACTTAATTGCAAATGAGTAGTAAGAGCACTACAGTCTAGAGACAAGGCTCTGATGAACACATCTTCCAAATCATTTTAACTACATGATAAGAAGGCACGAAAGCTGTATGGTTAAACCATTTTAAGTGAATAGTATGATGTTCCAGATGAATTTGTAATTTCCTCAGTGATTTTTTGGGTGCTATGTGACAATATTGTTTAGATATTCAATGGTTTGACTGATAAAGGGTGTATTTTGTGCATGTGAGGTTTAGGGGAGTCATTTGCATCTTTTCAACCCTAAAGTCTATCTGTGCATGTGTTAAAACTGGTGAGTGTGAGCTGCAATTCAACCTTAGTTTGCCTTTAATTAACTTATGATAAAAGCAATATGTTATTATTATCGTCGAAAATCCTATATTGTAGGAAAAAGTGCAAGGCAGTTTTAATATCCTTCCCAATGTAATTTTTTCTTGTCATTAGGTAGGACAGAGAACTACAATGATTTAATCTAATACATGTTTATGATTGCCAGAAGACATCAATTGGCCTTGGTTTTAATACATTTTTTATTTTTTTATTTTAATAGCAGCATTTGATGTGTTGTAAACGTTTTATTTGCATTTGATGTGTTGTTGTCAGCATTTTAAATAGTCCAAATCAGATGGCACAAAAGCACTTAGTGGAGAAAATTAACAGAGGGCCCATTTTGTAATGCGAATTGATTTTTAGAGGATTGTTCGAAAAAACAGGAACTAAATGGAAAAATCAAAATATTTTGGAGACAAAAAACATGTTTAAGCCAAAACACAATCGACTACGCGCGATAGGGTAGCTCTTGCTTCTCTGAAAAGCACTAACATCTTTTACTAACTAGCAACTCTCTATAAGCCAGAAAACATATAATTTTATATAGTCTAATAACAAATTACCACAAAGCATCCACTGCAAATATTATCACTTAAATCTACAACGGTATATAAAGTAAATGCAACTCCTAAGTCCGCAAAGTACCTTTATTTCATATCCCCGAAGCCGTTTCATAATCAAATTCTGGGCTGCTATCTGCAGATAAAGGGATCGTATGATTTACGTGGCTAAACCTATCAGGTCAACTGCATTGATGCCACTTAAAAATTCAGGGTCATTTGGCATGCGGTGACCCATAGAAAGAAAACATGTTTGCTTGCAATACGTTTTGACTATGCTACCAATGCCAGCCAGAGTAAAAGAAAAGACAAATTATTGAGTTATTGAAACCAGAAAGAACGAACACACTGGGGACGGTGCTACTGGATAAGACCAGTTCAAAAATCTGCGAATATCAATATATGTTTAATGAATACGAACCTTTTTCCGCTCCTGACGTATATTTTTCCTTTTACTCTGCTTCATGTCCATCAAGAAATCATCAAAACTGGCAGCATATAATAATAAAATGTATTGACTAGTGTTGAGGATTAAAATGATATTTTGGAATGAATATAGCAATAGAGAAAGGCAGAAGGAATGACTCGCTTTTTGTAGTTACGGTTCTTCCAGTGGTACTGCATTCCAATCCTGGGAAGGAAACCTTTGCGAGTGAATTTGTGCCACTCACTTTCGGAGGGAAAAGTAACGTGTAAGGAGGAAACTTGAGACTGTGAAGAGAAAGAGGTTAATAATGTAATGTTATGCTATAAGGAATAAAAATAATTAATAAGCACTTACGGTGGCAGTGAGATCCTTCATTGCAGAGAGAATAAAGTCAAAGATATGATGTTTGAAAGAGGTGTTACGAAGCAAGATTCTTGGACCGGTAACAGGTGTGAAGGGGATACAGGATTGAAACTTAGGGTAATATTTGTAGCCATAGGAATGGTAAGCGCTGGCCCAAGAATGATCGAAAACAAATTCGCCTTGGGAATGGGTCTTGAGATAGAGAGGGACAACGGCGAGAATGTTGCCGGTGGCTTCATCCTTGGCAACCATGTGTTGAGGCTTCCATCCAGTTTGGGTGACGGCAGAAGCAGAGTTCTCTAAGGAAGAGAGAAAGGCGTGTGTAAGGAATGGGTTGAACTTATCGGTGGCATCCAAAGCACAAGCGTCCCATTCGGAGGAGGGAATATCCCAGATGGAAGATGCAACGGAAACCGTAATAATTTTAGGGATTGTATCTGTCAGAGTGAAAGTGAATTGTTGTTGAAGCGAGTTATTCTTACTGCTCCAATCCCAGAAGAGCGCATTCACTCTCTCATTATTTTTCTTCTTCTTCTTCTTCTTCACAAACACAAAAGGGGAAGAACAAGGATTGCACCACCTCACAGCTCCTGTCACTGCCATCCCTCCCAATCCCAACTTCTCCGGAACCGGAACACTACACCCACTCACTCCCAGATAATATTTATTTATTTATGCTCATTCCTTGCAAATCTAACTTATTGGTTTTGGGCCAAAATGGGCCCTTTTGACGTTTTTCTGAACCACTAATGAAACCTAGAACCCTTAAAGGCAATAGAAGTTGAACCTGAAATTCTTCAAAGACAACAAACACGGATAACTATAGTAACAATTGTTGTGATACAATTAAGGAATGTTATAATATCTATATTATTTATATATTAAAAATTATAAAATATATTAATATACAAAATATATATAATTTATATTATAACGTTAATAAATTTAACGTTAATTTAAATTATAAATTATAAATTATAATTTGACGTTAATAGTATACTATTAACTATTATATATATATATATTAACATGTTATATATATATATAAATTATGAATTATTTTAATGGTTTTAATATATAAATTATATATTATAAATTATAGTATATACTATTAACATGTTATATATATAAATTATTTATATTGTGTACATTATAAATTATAAATTATAAATTATATTAAGGTGTTATATATATATATATATATATTATACATTATAAATTATTTTAATGGTTTTAAAATATAAATTATATATATATTTTGTACATTAATATATTTTATAATTTTAAATATATAAATTATTTATATTTTATACATTAATTTATATTTAATATATTAATTATATATTTAATATAAATAATATAGATATTATAACATTTCTTAAGTGAATCAGTGAAGCAGTTGTCTTTGTGGTTATCAGTACGAATGGTGGAAGTGCGTTTTTCAAAAAAACATCTCCTGAAAATACGAATTCAGTACTTGCGTGACACATTCTACCACCACCAAATATTTTTTTACTACCCAAAAGCGTAAATATTTTTAAAAAGGGCCCCATTTTGACCAAAAACCCTTCACTATCTTTTTTTTATACACTAATATATTGTGATAAAAAAATCACATATATAAGAATTTTATTCTATTTTTTAGTTTTAGTTTTCATAAAAAAATATATTTTTTAAAAATTTGATCATTATATTTTATATAAATGATGTAATTTTAGACCTCACATTCAACAGAGATTTGGCATTATATAAATAATTAGGCTTAATCACATATAAATGTCATGTTATGAATTGTGAATCTAACTTATAAGCATTGTGCTTTGCTTAACCATTTGTAAATATCATTATGCTTATCTAAATGATTTGGTTTAATCACACACGTCACGAATTGTTAATCCAAGGAAGCATTATACATCATTTAACTATTTGTAAATATCATGCCATTCAATGAAACTGATTACTTTTCCAATATCATTAAATATTTATATATTGAATATAGATATATTCAAAACATCTAACTCTTTTCTAATAAAAGATACTATCAAGAAACTACATTAAATATTCATATTCCCTCTATTTTTCCCCTTAATTGTTTAATTATACAAGAATTAATAATGCAATTGGGTGTTATAGTTTCAATGATTATTATTGTTTAATTTTCTATTATACACTCACCTAAATCTCTCCAATGGTAAGTCATAGTTAAAAGTTGTACTCATTGATAAAATACATTACTATACATGGGTGAAAGTATAATATTATTATAAGGATAATATTGACAAAAACAAAATAAATACATCTAAAATTTGATAGATAACTAGAAAAATAAATACACTTAAAATCTTAAAATAATTAAGAAAATAAAAAACAAACTATTGTTAATGTAAATAATTACTTTCAACTTACATACATCTTTAAGTATATGCGCAATTAGTAACTTTTTATATTATTGATCCGGTCTCGATACTGGTATATGGGCAAGAGGGTAATTTCACCCGATTTTATTTACCAACCGGTGTTACTGGTAAAAACCTCCGAACTGCAAGTCCGTATCAGAGACCTCTCTATACCGGAAGTCCAGGTCAGCACCCAAGTCACCCGATAAATAGTACAAGGTACAGGCGCAGGGGAACATTCACAAGAGACGCGGAACCACCCGCATCGTGTGTTAGAATCGTACACTACACAATGTACAATTGGTCCCCTAACCCTAAAGGGACTCTTCATTCTCCGCATGTACACGTATAAATACCTACATTTTCACAATTCTGGTACGTTAGACTCATTCTCAAACTTAAGCTCAGAAACCTTGCATTCTTTTCCTAGTTACTGACTTGAGTGTCGGAGAATCTTCACAGGTGACACCACCTTTCACCCCTTATCAACGCAAAAGCTTGGTGTGAAAGATCTCCAGGACTACAAGACCTTTATTCTCCCAATGAGATAAAGGGTACAATAGCGGATACCTACTGTACCGGTGTATAAATACTTCAAAATTATTGACATTTATGGCTGGTCCTACACCCGATCTTTGACCCTGGTTCAGACCCGTTCATTGGCACGCCCGGTGGGACTCGTTAGATTTATTCCCACTTTTCGTAGAAGTCTCGTGACTTTACGATGGAAGGCAACACGAGGGAGTTTCAGGAGGAGCACGTGGAGGATGTCACTGCTCAGCTTAACAAGCATCTAGCCTTTGATTCTCCAATAAAGTTCCAGGAGGATGATGCCTATAGGGATGCCTGATCCTTGTGATGAGATCATCAAGCAACTCAGGGAGAAGTTGGCTGAGCTGAAGAGGGACCGTAGGCAGTCGGAGGAGAAAGTGGTTTTATAGGCTTAGGAGACCCATAAAGCTTCAGGGAGAGAGAAGTTTACTACTCTCTAGTATTATAAGATCCCCACGTACGAGGAGAAGGAGCAGATCCAAAACTCGGGTGAGAGATTTATTGGCAGAAGAAGGAGCTAGTGGTGGCAGCCTCAAGGACGTACATTCTCCAGGAGGTTGATGAGTCTGCCTATTCCTAGGCACTTGCAGATAACCCAACCCCTCTCCATTGGAAAATAGACGGGTGAGACTGACCCAAGTAAGCACTTAGATGCTTATGCTTATGAGGCCATGTTCCTGGGGGCAGAAGAAGATGTGATGTGCTGGATGTTCCCACATACCCTAACTGGGGAAGCCCTCAGCTGGTTCAAATGGCTCTGTGAACACCTATTTCAGCCCATCCGCAAATGAAAAGAATTTTTTTTTAAAAAAAAAAATTTAAAAAAAAAAGGGTTGACTCGGAAATGATCATTTCCGAGTGGAAGGACTCGGAACAGATCAAATCCGAGTGGAATATGCCACTGTTGAAGAGAAATCTGAGTAGAACTACTCAGAAATGATCAAAACCGAGTGGAATTACTCAGAATGGAGCAAATCCGAGTAGAACTACTCAGAAATGATCAAAACCGAGTGGAACTACTCAGAATGGAGCAAATCCGAGTAGAACTACTCAGAAATGATCAAAAACCGAGTAATAATGAAGCATTTCCGAATGGAATAGGCTCCTGTTGGGGAATCCGAGCGGAATGACACATACATGAGCAAATCCGAGTAGAACTACTCAGAATGAATCAATTCCGAGTGGAAGGCTTCCCTGTCAAGAGCCATTCCAAGTGAAGAAATTCAAATTTCTAATTCTGAGTGTGAAGAAGTTTATTTCCGAGCGAAAAATGGCCAAAATTCCAATTCCGAGCCATTTCAATCGGTTCCCAACCAATCCTCACTCATCCGAGTCCTCCTTTACCCACTTCCGAGCCATTTCAATCGGTTCCGAGTCATTTTATACTCGGATTATGGAGAGGAAGTGAAGGCCGACCCCTTTTCCACTCGGATTTGACTCCTAATGTGGAAGAAGGCTGACTGAGAGGGTGATCCGAGTGAGAATCACTCGGATTCTCCATTTTTGCTCGGATTACTCCATTTTCACTCGGATTTACACATCCTCACTCGGATTTGACTGCCAGTGTGGATGAATACTGATTGGAAGGTGGATCCGAGCCATTCTCACTCGGATTCCCCATTTTTTTACTCGGATTCCATCATTTTCACTCGGATTCCATTATTTTTGCTCGGATTACACCATTTTCTCTCGGATTTCCACTCCCCTCACTCGGATTTGACTGCCAGTGTGGATGAATACTGATTCAAAGGTTGATCCGAGCCATTCTCACTCGGATTACAGCATTTTCTCTCGGATTTCCACTCTCCTCACTCGGATTCACATGCTGACCTGGATTCCATCCCCAAAGTGGATCCAGGAATCCCGGAGGTGGCTGGCAGACAGGGGCGGAGGTGGAGGAATTAAAAATTTCCACCAGCCGTTGTCCCCCACTACCCAAACCGAGTGGAGGCCTAACCTGGCATTCCACTTGGAAGTGGAAGCCTGAGCTGGCATTCCACTCGGGCCAGCCTATAAATAGGCAAGGAGGAGGACAGCTGAGGGGACGCATTCAGAGGAAGGGAAAACTCTGCCCAAACAAACCTCTGTTCTCTCTCTCTCTCACGCCAAGTCTTCTCTCCCTCTCACTTCACTCACCCCTCACCTTTCAAACTCTCTTTACCCCAACATCCTCTACACTCTCACTCAACAGCACTCCTTCCAGCTCCCTTTTCCCTCTCGGACTTGCAATTCTTGTCCCCATCGTTCTTCTCTGCTCAAATTTCACCCGGTAAGCCTCTTTCCACTCGGATTCTCACTGTTTCACTCGGTTTCCTTTATTTCCACTCGGATTTTTACTATTCCACTCAGATTCTCACTGTTTCACTAGGATTTACTATTTTTGCACCCAGTTTCTCTTATTTTCACTCAGATTCTCACTGTTTCACTAGGATTTACTATTTTGCACTCAGTTTCTCTTATTTTCACTCAGATCCTTACTGTTTCACTCGGATTTACTATTTTTGCACTCAGATTCTCACTGTTTCACTAGGATTTACTATTTTGCACTCGGTTTCTCTTATTTTCACTCAGATCCTTACTGTTTTACTCGGATTTACTATTTTTTCACTCAGATTCTCACTATTTCACTCAGATTCTCACTGTTTCACTCAGATTTTCACTGTTTCACTCGGATTTTTACTGTTTCACTCGGTTTTCCCTATTTTCACTCGGATTTTTCATAGTTTCACTCGGTTTCCTTATTTTTTCGCTCGGTTTTCTTATTTTTTTTACTCGGTTTTCTTATTCTTCATTCGTTTTTTTATTTTTGCACTCGGTTTTCCTCTCCCGCTCAGTTTTTTTATATATATATTCATTTTTCTTAATCAGTGTCGTACAGAAAATACTTCCGTCTACACAATCTCTATAAGATCCGTGCATGTGCGAAGCACTTCGCCTTGTATGGATTCTTCACTAAAATGATGCCTATCAATACCTTCCTAATCTTTTCCTAAAAAAAAACATTTTAAAGAACTACGTGACCCTGATTTCTCGAAAGCTCGAGAATACGTAGGAGCGGGAAACAGTTCCTGTCGGGCCCACCTTTCTTTATTTAATTTTTAGAGTTTCCTTTTTGTCTTGCTATCAAAAGGAGGAGCGAGATTAATTTGGATGAGACGTTCTGTTAATCTCATATTTTTAAATATCTCTTTAAAGGAAAAAGGAGGAGCGAGATTAATTTGGACGAGACGTCCTGTTAATCTCATATTTTTAAATATCTCTTTAAAGAAAAAAGGAGGAGCGAGATTAATTTGGACGAGACGTCCTGTTAATCTCATATTTTTAAATATCTCTTTAAAGAAAAAGAAGGAGCGAGATTAATTTGGACGAGACGTCCTGTTAATCTCATATTTTTAAATATCTCTTTAAAGAAAAAGAAGGAGCGAGATTAATTTGGACGAGACGTCCTGTTAATCTCATGTAAATATTTTGCGTTGATTTTTATTTATTTTGTTTATTTTGTCATTCCGTACGTTTTTCTTTTCATGAAGAAGTTAAAATAATTATCGGGTTAACTATAATACGCGCTATCAAATTGAGGTAACCGTTTTTTATAACGGGCAGTTGTGAGGTGCTAATACCTTCCTCACCTGTAATCAGACTCCCGAATCATGGAATCTCATTTTTATAACCAGTGCTTTAACAAAAGGTTTTTCCACTATTTTATCCTAAAAAATATTGGTGGCGACTCCCTTCTTATTTTTTTAAAATCGTTTTGAGGGTCGGCCGCGCCGCCGCGATCCCGGTCGCGACAGATGGCGACTCCACTGGGGACTTAGAGAGTCAAGCCAATCAATTTGATAGCGCATGTTTTAATTAGCATATTAATTATTTAACTTCTTCTTTTATTTTATTTCCTTGTCAATGTTTAGTTCCTATTTTGTTTATATTCTATCATTTATGTTCTGTAAATATCTGTATGATCATTGAACCCTAGGGTAGTTGACTTTATTTTGTTGCTCTGTGTTTGTTCTATGTGCAGGATGAGTAAGGTACAGGTATTGAATGCCTCTTTCACACACTACACTCACAATTTACACACACTTTTGAGTGGGACCCTATACCCGGGCCTAAATAAGCTTAAGATTAGGAGAGGTTGATAGCGGAGCCATTTGGGATGTACTTCCTGTCTGGTTACTGTGAGAACCTCAGCTAGAGTTCGACTTATTCATGGTGCTCACACTTAGTATACTTCTTACTATTTGTGATCAACATCATGAATAGGATCTTGGCTCTAGTGACCTGTAGAAGTTTTAGAACAAGCCACCTAATGCGAGGTATCATTGATAGATGAACTTTAGAACCATTAGGAGACCTCCAGAAAAACCTGAATTAAGACACAAAGGGGCAAACTTTACTTATACCTTTCCTCATTCTCGCTTTCTTTTATGATCCAAATTAGAGAGGACCGCTTACCCATTTAGTGGATTACTTCTTCCAAAAATAACATATTTTTAACCCGTGATCCTTTAATGGGCAAGTAGTCCTTTCCTTTTATGCATAAGTCTTTGGGATTGGAGTTACGGATGTTTTGAATAAAAAAGGGTATAAAAAAAAAATAAAAAAAAAAATCAAATTTTTTATTGACAATGATCAGAAAATCCATAGCTCACATGACCTTTGATTTGTCATAAGTTTTGTCAAATCGAAACTTCCCTGAATACAAAAATATTTTCAAAGTTACTAGGGGAGTATCGATTTACAAAACACGTCAGTTCT
Source organism: Clitoria ternatea (assembly GCA_037962975.1). Lineage (NCBI taxonomy): Eukaryota > Viridiplantae > Streptophyta > Magnoliopsida > Fabales > Fabaceae > Clitoria > Clitoria ternatea. The sequence continues at coordinate 55,471,301 of CM075676.1, forward strand.
AGTGACTGATTTTCTCATTTCTCATGTTCTCACAGGAAGCTATCAAGAGCTTAGCCAGCACCTCTGAGTGAAAGTATGGAAATTAACATGAGATCGGATAGTTATGGTATAAATATACCTGAGTTAAAAAAATTACTGCATGTCAAGGCTAGGAAGGTCGATACAACCAGTCTGCAAGCATTAGGCAAGAAATTGGATATGAATCAGAAAATGTTTTTTTCAAGGAAATATGGGAGGATCCTAAAGTTGCTAGAAGTGGAAGTACAAGTCAAAGCAATTACTGCTTTGATTCAGTTTTATGACCCACCTCTCCGTTGTTTCACTTTCCAAGACTTTCAATTAGCTCCGTCTGTTGAGGAGTTCGAACAGATTCTGGGTATGCCACTAGAGGGACAAATGCCTTACCGCCACCTTGGACGCCATGCGAATGTTCTTACCATCGCTGATATCCTAAGGATTAATCCGGAAGTCTTAAGAAGTAAGCAGCTAAATAGAAATCAAGTCCTGGGGTTTGATCGGGAATATTTTGAGAGGCACATGCACTTGCTGGCTGAGAAGGGAGATTGGGAAGCCTTCATGGATACTTTGGCTTTAACCATTTATGGTGTTATCTTGTTCCCCAACATTGACAATTACATAGACTATGATGCCATTGGCATTTTCCTTGCCCGTAAATTCAAGTCTGAAAATCTTGTCACTGCTATCTTGGCAAATATATATTACACCATGGACTTCTGTTCTACACAAGGTGGAAAAAGAATCATTTGTTGTCTACCTGCTTTGTATGTGTGGCTCACGTCACATGTTTTCCACCAAGTCGGCAAAGTTGAATGTCCTATTTCTGATCTGAAATTATGCCAGTTAGTAACAAAAAACGGGCGTGAATGGGCCAATCACCTGATGGGGCTCACAGCTGACAAAGTAAGGTGGTATCCACAATGGTTGAAGGTTGACACCATTATTCATCATTGTGGAAGCTACCCGAATGTTCCTCTTATGGGCACACAAGGATGCATTAACTACAACCCTGTCATAGCCAAACGGCAGTTAGCTTATCCATTGCTTGGGCCACCTGATGAAGAATCACTTATTCCTTTTGTCCTTCACTACTCAAAAGGAGATTGTACCTCTGCTATTCGGGATATAGCAAATGCGTGGAAGATGGTCCACAGGCAAGGAAAAGAACTAGGAGCTCGAAGCCATGCCGTGAAGGACGAATACTACCGATGGATCCTGAATAGAGTTTCCATTGTCAAGCTGCCTTTCAAAAGTCCCTCCCATCTCCCGATAAGAATACCTGTTCCCTCACCTACTCTTGAAGAGGAAGCCTTGAAAGCCAAGATAGAGGAGTTAATTGTAAAAAATAAGAAGCTGGAGGAAGACCTGCTAAAATCTCAACAAGAATGTGCCCTTCAAAAAAGGGAGAACTCAGAAAGTAAGCGAACCATCAAGGAGATTGGAAAGAAGCGGAAAGTTGAAAGAGATTACTTGAGGAAGCAAAGTCAATGCCTCCGAACAGCTAATACTCAACTGAGGATGAAGAGCAAGCAAAGGGATACTATGTTGGCTGACAAGCAACTCTTGAGAGATATGTTGGAAAAAGCCAAAGAGAATGAGCAAATTGCCTTGGTACAAAAAGAGCTCCTACAATTGCAGGTTGGTCAATTAGAGCATCAGCTTAATGAGGTGGTAGAAGCTTGCCAGCGAGAGATAAACGGCGAGCGACAGCATGCGATGGATACTGAGCAAGAATGTCGTGAGACTATCCGTATTTTGAAAGCTGAAATGACACAACAAGATGAAGTTATTCATTCATGGATGAATCGCTTCGCCCACTTGGCACATTTGGCTAATGGAGTCCTGGAAGATCTCCCGCTCCTGCTTAAGCAAGCTGAGGGGATGGTTAACCCTCTTAGTACCCCAAAAGAAATTGTAAACTTCCTTGATTACTGTAAGGAAAGGATTTGTAAAATGAGGGCCATGATTGCCCGAGCTAGGAATGGCTGATTTACTTTTCTTGCATAAAATTGGCAGCAGTAATGTACTTTGAAATTCAGAAAGAAGGATTCTTTTGTCTCCACAACCGTCTCATGTTAATTTCCATTTATCACATACTTATTACTCTTGAATGTGATGTTCTGAGGAATGGTTGAAGGGTACTGGCCGAGTTCCGCGATAACTTTGTGCACCATACTGTTTATTTTTCGTTTACCATTTTTATTTAATGCTTTCTTTTTTAACCATTTCGTGTTTTCACTTACAATAGACACTACGGGTAAACATCCTTATCCGACCCGACTCCAAACGAGACTCATGGCCGAAGCAGAAATCAGGGATGAAGATTTCAGAAACGAGTTCATTCAGCTGAAAGAACAAGTAGCCGAGTTGACCAAGCTTCTGGAAAAGAGAATCACAGAAGGGGATTCCTCTGCGGGTATTGAGAACAACCAACAGCAGCCTGCCACTGTACCACTCCCCCTTGGTTCCGACCCAGCAAGAACCCAAGTACCAAACACAATGACACCCCCTGTCACCATTCATGTTGGAAGACCTAACCCTGTCATTGAGACCCAGTTACCTTACGGCCAGTCTTATGCACAGCATACATTTATCGGCCCTGACGGCAACCCAGTACCTTTTCCACTTTATGGCCTTCCACCAGGATACTATCCCCCGCTCGCTAACCAAGACGCCCATGACCAGCAAGCGATGAATCCTCACACTTTATACCCTACCCAGCCAAATATACCATCACTCCACCAAACCCAAAACACGCAAGCCCATGACCCACAAACTCACCAAACTCAAAATATACAAGCCCCGATGACCCAGCCGACCTATAACACACAAGCCCAAAATACACGAGCCCAGGTGACTCAACCAAATTATATTGTACAGACTATGGCCCAACCCCAAGGTCCTTCACCAAATACAGGCCTAACAAACCAGTCCCATGCTTTGCCTCCATTCAACCAGTCACTCGGTTATCCGTATGGATACGGAACCCCCTATGGGACCAATCTCCAAGATGCAACCCGCATGGTCGCAGCTCCTCGAAAGGAAAAGATAGAAATCTTAGAAGAGCGTTTGAGGATGATGGAAGGTTCTGGAGGTTTTGGACTAATAGATGCTTCGGAGCTATGTTTAGTCACAGATGTTGTCCTCCCACCCAAATTCAAGATGCCGGACTTTGATAAGTATCGGGGAATGACTTGTCCAAAGAACCATCTCACGATGTACTGTTGAAAGATGGCATCTTACTCTTCTAATGACCAACTCTTGATCCACTGCTTCCAAGATAGTCTAGCAGGGGCCGCTCTTACATGGTATGCTCACCTTGATCGGAACCATATTCGTTGTTGGAAGGACCTGGCAGATGCCTTCCTTAGACAATACAAGTATAACATGGATATGGCACCCAACAGGGTTCATTTACAAAACATGATGAAAAAGGACAGTGAAACATTCAAGGAATATGCCCAACGATAGAGAGAGACAGCGGCACAAGTGGATCCCCCATTGTCGGAAAAAGAAATAGTCGCGATGTTTATTGATACGCTCCCATCACCTTTCTACGGCAAGATGATTGGTAGTGTTTCATCCAACTTCTCCGACATTGTGACTATCGGGGAAAGAGTGGAAAGCGGAATACGAACAGGAAAGATCATTCAGGGCTCATCTGGGGCAAGCATGACAAGAAGGCCGGCGCCTGGGAAAAGAGATGGAGAAACTAATTCCATCTCTTCTAATCAAAAGACGCCTTCGCCAAGACCATTCTTTCCTACTATGATTCAAGCTCCCAATCCTTATGTGGCCGCTACCACTCAGAGCCCGACAGCTTATACTCCCCACTTCCGTCCACCCATGGTAAGAGCGCCAGTACCGCAACCCATGCCATACCATCACCCGCAACAAGTGACTCGACCACCCAATCATAATCAAAACACAAGAAATTCCAACAATGAACGTTCCCCTGTGCAGTTCGATCCAATTCCTATAACATAAACCGAACTTTTTCCAATCCTCGTTCAGAAAGGTCTGGTAGCTCCATCCCCTATGAGGCCGTTGCAACCTCCTTACCCAAGGGGATATGACCCAAACGCTCATTGTGATTACCATGCTGGGGCACCAGGGCATTCCACAGAAAATTGCCTGGCTTTGAAGTATAAAGTAAGGGATTTGATCAAAGCCGACTGGATTAACTTTAAGGAAGGTAGCCCAAATGTTGCCACAAATCCCCTGCCCAACCATGGAAATTCAGAGGTCAACGCCTTGGAAAATGATGAGGAGTGCGTTAAGAATGTTGCTGACATAAGAATGCCATTAAGGGTAGTTCATTCCCTTTTGCTTGAAAGGGGATTAATTGAAGGAACCTGGAGTGTGAAACATGATTGCAAACAGACTGCCGAACATCAAGGTTTCTGTGAGGTCCTTCAAAGCCTTATGGACAGCTATATTATGCAGGTCTGTAAACGCCGTGGAGATGAGGTCGACATGATCGAGGAACAAACAGGGGCACGGATCCCTAAGCCCTTGACAATTTTTTACACCAGGAACCCCCAAGCAGCTCTTGTTTCTGTACAACCAACCATCACTATTCAAGCACCCACCCCGTTTGCGTTCAAAGATTCTCGGGCTGTCCCTTGGAAGTACAACGCAGATGTGATCGTTGCAAGCCCGGTAACAGGTGACCCGTCTCCTTCGTCCTTCACAAATATTGTAGGGGTAGGAGGTATAACCCGAAGTGGAAGAGTATACACCCCTCCAGAGCCGAAGAGGGATCAGGTTACCGGAAATGCCAAGGTGGACAAAGAAGGGGCCAATGGCGAAATCAAAAGGGCCGTGACTGATGAAGAAGCCCATGAATTCTTAAGGTTTATTCGCCAGAGCGAATATCAAGTGCTTGACCAACTGACCCATACTCCTGCAAAAATCTCCTTGTTATCATTGCTGATGAACTCTGAGCCACATCGGAAGATGTTGATGAAGGTCCTGAATGAGGCTCATGTCAGTCATGACATTCCCGTTGATAAGTTTCAAGGAATAGTGGGGCACATTGTTGCAGATAACTATCTGACCTTCACTGATGACGAAATACCAACAGAGGGGATTGGGCACAACAAGGCTCTCCATATCTCCGTAAAATGCCGAGATTACATCTTAGAAAAAGTACTTATTGACAATGGGTCGTCCCTCAATGTCATGCCAAAGTCTACATTGGCCAAATTACCATTTGATGGGACTTTTATGAAGCCAAGTGCCACGATAGTACGAGCTTTTGATGGAACTCGGAGAGAGGTTATGGGTGAGATTGAGCTGCCCATACAGGTTGGGCCGTGCACGTTCCAGGTCCTTTTTCAAGTCATGGATATCTCGCCTGCCTATAGTCGTTTATTAGGCAGGCCGTGGATCCATTCTGCTGGAGTGGTGCCCTCTACCCTGCACCAAAAATTAAAATTCATAATTGACAACAAGCTGATAATTGTTTCTGGTGAGGAAGACCTTCTGGTCAGCAAACCTCTGTCAACCCCTTACATCGAGGCAGCAGAAGAGGCCCTTGAAACTTCTTTCCAAGCATTAGAGATAGCAAACGCTACCTATGTGGGGGAAGGAGCCACAGTGGCAAAAGCTTGCATGCCAAGTGCATCTTTAATGATGGCAAAGATTATGCTGCGTGGAGGGTATAAACCTGGAAGAGGGCTAGGACGTGCTTTGAATGGAGAAATAGAACCAATACGCCTGCTTGATAATAGAAATGGTTTTGGATTAGGATACCAGCCCACGGCTGCCGACAGAAAAAGGGTAGAGGAAGCGAAGAGAGAAAAAAGGGCTGCTCGTCTTACCGGCAGAGATCCTCATACTGCAAGAGTCCCCATCTGTGATCTCTACCAGAGCTTTCGGAGCGCTGGACTGATGCCTCCAGACCAAGTCGCTGTCATTGAAGAAAACCCTTGTGATAGTGTTGATTTTGTAATTGCTTGTCCACTAGGCCAAGAACTTCATAACTGGGAGGCCATCGAGCTCCCCACGACTTTGAATATTTTGCCAAAGTAATTTGTTTATGCTTTAAGTACTTATTCGTCCCTCTGCTCTGCCTAAAGCTTTGGGACCCTTCCATGTAATAAAGGCGAAAAAACTTGTTTTTATCATTTTCATCAATAAACGCGTATCGTAATTCAAAAAAAAAAAAAAACTCTTCGTGTATCCCTTATCCTTGTTTTAAACCCTTCTTTTTACTCGCTTGTTCTTTCTTTTTATTTGCCATGTCACACTAAATTGCAGATCCGAAAGTGACTCCCTTGAGGAGAGTGAGGTCGCAATCCCATTTCCCGACTTCGATCACCCAGTTGATTACGCTGATGAGGAAGGTGGGGAAGATTGTGAACTACCGCCTGAAATGACAAGGTTGTTAGAGCAAGAGGATGAAGGGATTCAACCCTACCTAGACATAGTTGAGGTCATTAATTTGGGGAATGAAGAAAATAAGAAGGAAGTCAAGATCGGCACTACCCTAAGCAGAGAACAAAGAGAAGATTTAATCAAGTTGTTAATGGAATTTTGTGATGTCTTTGCCTGGTCTTATCAAGATATGCCTGGGCTCGATGCTAGCATTGTCGAGCATAAACTACCCTTGAAACCTGAATGCCCACCAATAAAGCAGAAATTACGCCGAATGAAGCCAGAAATGCTTTTAAAGATCAAAGAGGAGGTTAAGAAGCAATTTGATGCTGGGTTCCTAGCTGTGGCAAAATACCCTCAGTGGGTAGCCAACATTTTCCCTGTCCCTAAAAAGGATGGAAAGGTACGGATGTGTGTGGACTACCGAGATTTGAATAGGGCTAGTCCCAAGGATGATTTTCCCCTACCACAGATCGATGTTTTGGTTGATAATACAGCTCAGCATTCCATTTTCTCCTTCATGGATGGTTTCTCGGGGTATAATCAAATTAAGATGGCACCTGAAGACATGGAGAAAACCACGTTTATTACTCTATGGGGTATATTTTGTTATAAGGTGATGTCCTTTGGGTTGAAAAATGCTGGGGCAACTTATCAGAGAGCAATGGTGACTCTTTTCCATGATATGATGCACAAGGAAATAGAAGTTTACGTGGATGACATCATTGCCAAGTCTAGAACAGATGAAGAGCACATTAGCAATCTAAGGAAGCTTTTTGAACGATTGAGAAAGTTCAAGCTAAGATTGAACCCCGCCAAGTGCACTTTCGGTGCAAGGTCGGGCAAGCTGCTAGGATTTATAGTAAGTGAAAGGGGGATAGAGGTTGATCCCGACAAAGTTAAAGCGATTCTTGAGATGCCTCCTCCCCGTACAGAAAGAGAGGTCCGAGGATTTTTGGGAAGGCTCAATTATATCGCCAGATTTATTTCACAATTGACGGCAACTTGTGAACCCATCTTCAAGTTACTCCGCAAGAATCAACCAGGGCGATGGGATGAGAATTGTCAAGCAGCTTTCGAAAAGATTAAGCAGTACCTACAAGAACCACCAATTTTGGTGCCCCCAACCCCAGGAAGGCCGCTTATATTGTATCTGACTGTATTGAACGAATCCATGGGCTGCGTGTTGGGACAACACGATGAAACTGGAAAGAAGGAACATGCTATCTACTACTTAAGCAAGAAGTTCACTGATTGTGAAATAAGGTACTCCGCTTTAGAGCGGACTTGTTGTGCGTTAGCATGGGCCGCTAAGCGCCTAAGGCAGTACATGTTGAATCACACCACTTGGCTAATTTCTAAAATGGACCCCGTCAAGTACATTTTTGAAAAACCTGCTCTGACTGGAAGGATCGCTCGCTGGCAAGTGCTGTTAACTGAGTACGACATAATATATGTCACTCAAAAAGCTATAAGAGGAAGTGCCCTGGCTGATTACTTGGCATACCAACCCATCAATGATTATCAGCCGATGCAATTTAACTTTCCGGATGAAGATATCATGACATTATTCAATGAAGAAGGTGGTCAAAAGGAGAAATGGACCCTGAGATTTGACGGAGCTTCTAATGCATTGGGGCACGAAATTGGGGCTATCTTGATTTCACCCGATAAGGAATTTATCCCTATCTGCGCCAGATTGTGTTTTGACTGTACCAATAATATTGCTGAATATGAGGCGTGCTCATTACGAATCCAAGCAGCGTTGGATGCAAAAGTAAAGTTGTTAGAAGTATATGGGGACTCAGCTTTGGTTATTCACCAATTGAAAGGCGAGTGGGAGACTAGGGACATTAAATTGATTCCTTATTATGATCACATCAAGGAAATGATCAAGAAGTTTGACGAGATCTCTTTTCATCACGTTCTCCGGGATGACAATCAGATGGCTGATGCTTTAGCTACCCTTGCCTTAATGTTCAAAGTAAGTAGTGACTACGATATGCCTCTCATCGAAGTAAAGAAGCACTGTGAGCCTGCATACTGCCAAATGATGGAAAAGGAGCCTGATGGGAAATCTTGGTACCATGATGTTAAGAGGTATATCCAGAGTCAAGAATACCCCGAGGGTGCTACAGAAAATGATAAGAAGACCCTAAGGCGACTCGCCATGGGTTTCTTCTTAAATAGGGATGTGCTTTACAAAAGAAACTATGACTCTGTCCTTCTTCGCTGTGTTGATGCTGATGAGGCAAATGAAATCATGAAGGATGTTCATGAAGGATCTTTTGGGACTCACGCTAATGGACATGCCATGTCTAGAAAGATTTTAAGGGCTGGTTATTACTGGATGACCATGGAAGCGGACTGCTTCACGTATGTCCGAAAATGTCACAAATGTCAGATATACGCTGACCATATTCATGCACCCCCGTTATCCCTAAATGTCTTGACGGCACCATGGCCCTTCTCAATGTGGGGTATGGATGTCATTGGACCCATCGAGCCAAAAGCTTCAAATGGTCATCGTTTCATCTTGGTCGCCATCGACTATTTCACCAAATGGGTAGAAGCAGCTTCATATACCAGTGTAACAAGGAGTATTGTGGTCAAATTTATCAAGCGAGAACTGATATGCTGATATGGCCTACCAAGTCAGATCATTACTGACAATGGTATGAATTTGAACAACAAAATGATGAAGGAACTCTGCGAAAGCTTCAAGATTCACCATTACAATTCCTCTCCTTATCGACCTAAAATGAACGGGGCGGTTGAGGCGACCAATAAGAACATCAAGAAGATAGTGCAGAAAATGGTAGTCACCTACAGGGATTGGAGCGAGATGCTCCCTTTCGCTCTGCATAGGTATCGCACCTCGGTTCGAACCTCGACAGGGGCAACCCCGTTCTCCCTCGTATATGGAATGGAAGAAGTTTTGCCTTTTGAAGTAGAAATCCCGTCCCTTCGGGTAATGATGGAAGCAAAATTAGAAGAGGCTGAGTGGGTTCAAGCTCGACATGACCAATTAAACTTGATTGATGGAAAAAGATTGACTGCCCTCTGTCATGGTCAGTTGTATCAGAGGCGTATGAAACGAGCATTCGAGAAGAAAGTACGACCTCGACAGTTTCAAGAAGGAGACCTGGTACTCAAGAAAATTTTACCAATTCAAAAGGACAATCGAGGCAAATGGACTCCTAATTATGAAGGACCATATGTTGTGAAGAAGGCTTTTTCTGGATGAGCCTTAATACTCACTAATATGGATGGCCAGGATTTGTCAATGCCTGTAAACACAGATGCAGTGAAAAAATACTATGCTTAGGGAGGGGATGTCGGAGCAAATCAAAACAAAAAACAAAAAAAAAACAAAAAAAAAACAAAAAAAAACAAAAAAATAAAATAAAAAAAACAAAAAAAAACAAAAAAAAAGAGAGGAAGAAAAGAAAATTAATGCTCGCTAAGCTAAAAACCTGAAAAGGCGGCTTAGGCAAAAGTTAGAGTGACCCGGTGAGTCGAAAACCCGAAAAGGACGGCTCAGGCAAAAGTTAGGGTCAAATTTCTGGCAATGCGAATGATCCTCTGGCTCAAAGAAGTACGAGTCCAAGCTCGTGTACGTGAATCACTGTCGAACTTACCTTTCCAAAAGCAAGGTCGAAGGGTGAACATGAAGTCATGTTGGGGGTTAAGGCTCTCGTCAGTCTCAGAGATTCACTGGAGGATCCATGAATCTTCCCAGTTTTCATTTGTTCTGGACCTATGTGACCTCATTCATTTCATTTACCTTCTTTATTTTTCTTTCTCTGCACTTGTTTAACGTGCATGAATAAAGTTCACCCTCTTCGATACGTGTTATGAATTTGGTTGATCTGATAAAAACATGTATTTTAACAAAGTAAAATAGAAGATTGGTAAACATTTAAAGTCGCAAGGGACAAGATGCTCCTGCTACTCGACCTCATCATAGGTGATCATCGCAGGGACTTGGCCAGACACGCGCTCCGAAGCTATGGTTGCCTCATTCGTTCTACTTCGTCCATGAGTTCTCGTAAGAGTCGCGGTTTCACAGGACTTACCCGATTTTGAAACTTATCTTTGCGTTACTTACCATTTTTCTGCAGGTTATCTCACAGATAGTCATGCCAGGCACTAACACCCCAATCAAGCCCTTCAAATCCCTTCCTTGAATCGCCCGAGTTGGCACTTCTCAAAAATTCCCTCCTTAAAACGCCAAGGTTGGCACATTTCAATGTTTTACTCTTTCATCGCCTAAGCAGGCACCTTCAAACTCTCATCCTCAATTACTAAAGTCCGTGCCTCTTGAAATATCCTCCCCAGTGGAATCATTCGCCAAAGATGGCACTCCTCAGGATCTCTCTCCCCAATGAATCCTAAACTTTCCATCAAGAGGCAGTACCTGAACCACTAAATTCTTCCCCAGTGATATTACGCTTCCCAAATAAACTCAACTGGGACATCTTCCCGAATTCCTTTTGTTATAACCATTCTCCAAGAATCCTTCAATCATGTCAAACTGGGGCATCTCCCCAGATTTCTTCCTTTCCAGTTATGAGGCATTTCTCCAAACTTTTTTCCTGAGGCATCTCCCTAGATTCCCCCAAAGCTCTTTTAGGTCATGTCAAACTGGGGCATCTTCCCCAGGTTGTTATCTTTTGTCAACCCAAGGGCGGTACCCCATGCTCCTGGGAAGTTTGAACTGGGACATCACCTCGGGTCTCGCTCCGTCAAAAGGAAATGTACCCCCAAGCCTCTTCAACCGCCCTAACTGGGACATCACCCCAGATTCTTCTCCCGGCCTTGAGGTAGTACCCCTAAATCTTCTAATCTTTCCAAAAATTGGGGTATTCGTCCCAGACCTTTCCCCCATTTCTTCTCTCTCCCAATCAAAAAGCAGTTCCCCGAATCATCCAAGATAGCTTGAACTGAATCATCCCCAGATTTCTTTCCTTTAGTAAGCCCATCATGCATCCCCAGTGGACCCCAGACTTTTCTTTCAGTCAAGAAGCTGTTCCCCGAGATCCCTTCAATCCTCCTAAATGGGGGCACCTTCTTTAGGTTTCTTCTATTTCAGTCAAAGGGCATTACCCCGAGCCTTTAGGACCAATGAGTTAATTCGGACGAGACGTCCTGTTAGCTCCCCCCTGATCTCTGTATTTTCTGTCAATTGAGGGTTGACCCCACCTTTTACTTTCTGTCCTCCTATTCAGGCATCCTTTACTTTTTCATTCACCTATCAAGGCATCCTTTACTTTTTCATTCGCCTATCAAGGCATCCTTTACTTTTCCAGCCGCCTATCAAGGCATCCTTTATCTTTCCAGTCGCCTATCAAGGCATCCTTTATCTTTCCAGCCGCCTATCAAGGCATCCTTTATTTTCCAGTCGCCTATCAAGGCATCCTTTATCTTTCCAACCGCCTATCAAGGCATCCTTTATCTTCCAGCCGCCTATCAAGGCATCCTTTATTTTCCAGCCGCCTATCAAGGCATCCTTTATTTTCCAGTCGCCTATCAAGGCATCCTTTATCTTTCCAACCGCCTATCAAGGCATCCTTTATCTTCCAGCCGCCTATCAAGGCATCCTTTATTTTCCAGCCGCCTATCAAGGCATCCTTTATTTTCCAGTCGCCTATCAAGGCATCCTTTACTTTTCTAGCCGCCTATCAAGGCATCCTTTATCTTTCCAGTCGCCTATCAAGGCATCCTTTATCTTTCCAGTCGCCTATCAAGGCATCCTTTATTTTCCAGTTGCCTATCAAGGCATCCTTTATCTTTCCAACCGCCTATCAAGGCATCCTTTATCTTTCAGCCTCCTATCAAGGTATCCTTTATTTTCCAGCCGCCTATCAAGGCATCCTTTATTTTCCAGTCGCCTATCAAGGCATCCTTTATTTTTCCAGCCGCCTATCAAGGCATCCTTTATCTTCCAGCCGCCTATCAAGGCATCCTTTATTTTCCAGCCGCCTATTCAGGCACCATTTACTTTCTTATTCGCCTATTAAGGCATCCTTTATTTTCCAGCCGCCTATCAAGGCATCCTTTATCTTCCAGCCACCCATTCAGGCACCATTTACTTTCTTGCCCGCCTATTCAAGCATCCTTCACTTTCCTTCCATCTATTCAGACATCCTTTACTTCCTGTCCGCCTATTCAGGCACATCCTTTACTTCCTGTTCGCCTATTCAGGCACCCTTTACTTTCCTTTCTACCGGGAGTCAACCCCGGTCTTCTCACCTCCTGCTAACTGAAAGGTTCAAGTGTCAATTCCTGGTTTTTTTTCCTTCATCTAATACTTTGACAAAGGTGTTCACGTCTTTACTCCCTTTCCATTTCAAAAGCAAGAAGAAACTTCATGCTTTTCTCAAGGAAAGGAAGTAAAGAGGGGCATCTGTGAACACCTATTTCAGCCCATCCGCAAATGAAAAGAATTTAAAAAAAAAAAATTTAAAAAAAAGAAGAAAAAAAAGGGTTGACTCGGAAATGATCATTTCCGAGTGGAAGGACTCGGAACAGATCAAATCCGAGTGGAATATGCCACTGTTGAAGAGAAATCCGAGTAGAACTACTCAGAAATGATCAAAACCGAGTGGAATTACTCAGAATGGAGCAAATCTGAGTAGAACTACTCAGAAATGATCAAAACCGAGTGGAACTACTCAGAATAGAGCAAATCCGAGTAGAACTACTCAGAAATGATCAAAAACCGAGTAATAATGAAGCATTTCCGAATGAAATAGGCTCTTGTTGGGGAATCCGAGCGGAATGACACATACATGAGCAAATCCGAGTAGAACTACTCAGAATGAATCAATTCTGAGTGGAAGGCTTCCCTGTCAAGAGCCATTCCGAGTGAAGAAATTCAAATTTCTAATTCTGAGTGTGAAGAAGTTTATTTCCGAGCGAAAAATGGCCAAAATTCCAATTCTGAGCCATTTCAATCGGTTCCCAACCAATCCTCACTCATCCGAGTCCTCTTTTACCCACTTCCGAGCCATTTCAATCGGTTCCGAGTCATGTTATATTCGGATTATGGAGAGGAAGTGAAGGCCGACCCCTTTTCCACTCGGATTTGACTCCTAATGTGGAAGAAGGCTGACTGAGAGGGTGATCCGAGTGAGAATCACTCGGATTCTCCATTTTTGCTCGGATTACTCCATTTTCACTCGGATTTACACATCCTCACTCGGATTTGACTGCCAGTGTGGATGAATACTGATTGGAAGGTGGATCCGAGCCATTCTCACTCGGATTCCCCATTTTTTTACTCGGATTCCATCATTTTCACTCGGATTCCATCATTTTTGCTCGGATTACACCATTTTCTCTCGGATTTCCACTCCCCTCACTCGGATTTGACTGCCAGTGTGGATGAATACTGATTCAAAGGTTGATCCGAGCCATTCTCACTCGGATTACAGCATTTTCTCTCGGATTTCCACTCTCCTCACTCGGATTCACATGCTGACCTGGATTCCATCCCCAAAGTGGATCCAGGAACCCCGGAGGTGGCTGGCAGACAGGGGCAGAGATGGAGGAATTAAAAATTCCCACCAGCCGTTGTCCCCCACTACCCAAACCGAGTGGAGGCCTGAGCTGGCATTCCACTTGGAAGTGGAAGCCTGAGCTGGCATTCCACTCGGGCCAGCCTATAAATAGGCAAGGGGGAGGACAGCTGAGGGGACGCATTCAGAGGAAGGGAAAACTCTGCCCAAACAAACCTCTATTCTCTCTCTCTCTCTCTCTCACGCCAAGTCTTTTTTCCCTCTCACTTCACTCACCCCTCACCTTTCAAACTCTCTTTACCCCAACATCCTCTACACTCTCACTCAACAGCACTCCTTCCAGCTCCCTTTTCCCTCTCGGACTTGCAATTCTTGTCCCCATCGTTCTTCTCTACTCAAATTTCACCCGGTAAGCCTCTTTCCACTCGGATTCTCACTGTTTCACTCGATTTCCTTTATTTCCACTCGGATTTTTACTATTCCACTCAGATTTTCACTGTTTCACTAGGATTTACTATTTTTGCACCCGGTTTCTCTTATTTTCACTCAGATTCTCACTGTTTCACTAGGATTTACTATTTTTGCACTCGGTTTCTCTTATTTTCACTCAGATCCTTACTGTTTCACTCGGATTTACTATTTTTGCACTCAGATTCTCACTGTTTCACTAGGATTTACTATTTTGCACTCGGTTTCTCTTATTTTCACTCAGATCCTTACTGTTTCACTCGGATTTACTATTTTTTCACTCAGATTCTCACTATTTCACTCAGATTCTCACTGTTTCACTCAGATTTTCACTGTTTCACTCGGATTTTTACTGTTTCACTCGGTTTTCCCTGTTTTCACTCGGATTTTTCATAGTTTCACTCGGTTTCCTTATTTTTTCGCTCGGTTTTCTTATTTTTTTACTCGGTTTTCTTATTCTTCATTCGTTTTTTTCATTTTTGCACTCGGTTTTCCTCTCCCGCTCAGTTTTTTTTATATATATATTCATTTTTCTTAATCAGTGTCGTACGGAAAATACTTCCGTCTACACAGTCTCTAAAAGATCCGTGCATGTGCGAAACACTTTGCCTTGTATGGATTCTTCACTAAAATGATGCCTATCAATACCTTCCTAATCTTTTCCTAAAAAAAAACATTTTAAAGAACTACGTGACCCTGATTTCTCGAAAGCTCGAGAATACGTAGGAGCGGGAAACAGTTCCTGTCGGGCCCACCTTTCTTTATTTAATTTTTAGAGTTTCCTTTTTGTCTTGCTATCAAAAGGAGGAGCGAGATTAATTTGGACGAGACATCCTGTTAATCTCATATTTTTAAATATCTCTTTAAAGGAAAAAGGAGGAGTGAGATTAATTTGGACGAGACGTCCTGTTAATCTCATATTTTTAAATATCTCTTTAAAGAAAAAAGGAGGAGCGAGATTAATTTGGACGAGATGTCCTGTTAATCTCATATTTTTAAATATCTCTTTAAAGAAAAAGAAGGAGCGAGATTAATTTGGACGAGACGTCCTGTTAATCTCATATTTTTAAATATCTCTTTAAAGAAAAAGAAGGAGCGAGATTAATTTGGACGAGACGTCCTGTTAATCTCATGTAAATATTTTGCGTTGATTTTTATTTATTTTGCTTATTTTGTCATTCCGTACATTTTTCTTTTCATGAAGAAGTTAAAATAATTATCGGGTTAACTATAATGCGCGCTATCAAATTGAGGTAACTGTTTTTTATAACGGGCAGTTGTGAGGTGCTAATACCTTCCTCACCTGTAATCAGACTCCCGAATCATGGAATCTCATTTTTATAACCAGTGCTTTAACAAAAGGTTTTTCCACTATTTTATCCTAAAAAATATTGGTGGCGACTTCCTTCTTATTTTTTTAAAATCGTTTTGAGGGTCGGCCGCGCCGCCGCGATCCCGGTCGCGACAGGCTCCCATCAGGCTCAATAGACTTCTGGGAGGAGATGGCAACGACGTTCAGCGACCACTTTGTTATTTCCAAGGATATTCCCAGGACGTCACACACTCTCGCCCAAATCAGGCAGTGTGAGAATGAAACTCTGAAGGAGTTTTTGAAGAGGTTTTACAAGGAAGCAGCCATAGTCCCTAACCTTGCTGAGGCCATCTAGCTGCATGTTGTTATTGAGGCTTTGCAGCCTAAGTTCGCTTTCGCTTTGTCTTTGGCAAAGAGCCTCCGACGTCGTTTAAAGTGTTCCAGAGGAAAGCGTCGAAGTATGTTGACATTGAGATGCACTTGGAGGCCACAACAGCAAGATTAAAGCCACCTGTTCTGGTGTCCCGGACGCACAGAGAGAAGGAACGGGCGAGGTCGGAGAGGCCATTTCAGAGGGACAAATTCAGAAACCCTCAGCCCCAGCACTAGAAAAGACGTGTAGTTGCCTTCAACAACTATGCTCCATTAAATATCAGGCCGGTACAAATCCTGAGAGAAGTGGGATGGCTAACTTTCAGTGTGTATGGCATCAGGAGACCAACCCATTAAAGAGGCCCAGAAATTCGTGCAAGTTTTGTGATTTCCATTAGCAGGCAGGGCACTCCACTAAGGAGTATAGGTCTTTAAAGGACGCGGTGGAGACCCTCATCCGCGAGGGGAAGTTGAAGCAATACCTCTTCAAGGAGAGGTCCATGGATGAGCTAAACCAGATGGAGAAGCGGAATCGTGACCGTGATGAAGATGGTGATAACAGCCAGGGCCCCACGAAGAGATTTGTTGCTGCTGAAAAGCAAAAGGGAATAATTATCACCATGGTAGTTTAAGAAGAGAAAGCTCCCTAGCAGCAGCAGCGAGGTCGGCGTGAGGTAAATGATATGATCGCCAGAGGATTTTTTGGAGGTGAAGCATCAATCACTATGAGAAAGAATCATCACCGTATGATTCTCTAAGTTCAAGGAAAGCCTTAAGATAATCGCCTATTTTGGGACAGGGTAGCAGCTCCAGTGATTTCCTTCTCCGATGAAGACTTTGGCCCAACCATCCCTAGGTGTGATGATGTGGTGGTCATCATAGCGGTGATAGCGAACAAGGACGTCAAACAAATCCATGTTGATCAGGGGAGTTCCTGCGATGTTATTTTTTATAACTTCTTTAAAAAGAATAAGTTTTAATGATTCTGATCTTCAGCCCTATAGGAATTAACAACTTTTAATGGAGCCAAGCAGCCAATTTAGGGCTATCTAGACACGTATGTGTCATTTAAGGGTGAGCCTGGAGCACGGATGGTGAAGTCCCAGGTGTTGGTGATAGACGTTGAATTACCACGCAATAACATTATAGGCCGACCCACTCTCAACGCTATGGAGGCTATCGTGTCAACCCCCCATCTCCTTATCAAGTTCATTGATAAGGACAATAATGTATTATTTCTCTTAGGTGACCAGGAGATGGCTAGATACTGCTATAATCTGAGCCTAAATATGGTAAAGTTGGAGGCATTCAATAAGAAGAGGAAGCTAAATGATGGAGGAACTACGGCTGAATTTGTCAGCCTAATTGATCTTGATCCAAGGGCGGAGCTTAAGATTGATCCGCTCAATCCTTCAAATCCAACACAGGAGGGAGGTTCCAGGGAAGTCGTGCTTGGAGATACCCTAGAAAAGGTTACACATGTAGCATCCCTGTTTTTAGTAGCAGTCTTAATCTTGTAAATTTTGAAGTATGGAAGTTCTGTAAGTGATAATAAGTAAATAAAATACCCTGTAGGTAGTTTGTAATATCCCAAAAATTTCATTCTCGTGTATAATCATTTTTTTTATCTAGACCATTAATGATATTATCCATTTTCTGAGTGAATCATGTCTAAGATAAGACTGTCCGAGTGAAGAAAGGAATCTGTTTCCGAGTGAGGTATGACCGAGAGAAATTCCGAGTGAAGGTTATGTTTCCGAGTGAGGTATGACCGAGAGAACTTTCGAGTGAAGGAAGGTTAAGATGTTTCCGAGTGAGTCATGATCGAGAGAACCAATTCCGAGTGGAATCCTGGCCTCGGAGACATTTCTGAGTGAAGCGTGTCCGAGAGAACCACTTCTGAGTGAAAGGGGCTCTGACTTCGAATGAGCACCTTTCGGGTAAAGACGCTTCCAAGTTCCATACTTCCGGGTGGAGTGTCTCCGAGTGAAACGTTTCTGAGTCAAATATCTATGAGTGACTCGTTTCCAAATGAAACGTTTCCGAGTGACTCGTCTCCGAGTGACTCGTTTCCGAATAAAACGTCTCCGAGTGAAATGTTTCCGAGTCAAACGTCTTCGAGTGACTCGTTCCCGAATGAAATGTTTCCGAGAGAAGTACTTCTAGACGAAGAAAAACTGATTTCAAATGAGTACTTCTCGAACTAAGATATTTCCGAGTAGTAAATTCCCGAGTGGGTTATCTTCGAGTTGAGTGTAACTTTCCCAAATGGGGTGTCTCCGAGTGTGACACTTCCGTGTGGGATAGCACCGAGTGAGACATTTCTAAGTGGGATAACACCAAGTGAGATTTCTGATTTCCGCGTGGTATAACATTGATTGAAAATATATCAAGTGAGTCATTTTCAGGGGAAGTACTTCTGAACAGAGAAAGACTTTGACTTCGGATGAATATGTTTCCGAGTGAAAAGTTTCCGGGGGAAGTAAATATCTGAGTGATGAACCCCTTCATTCTATTCATACTCGGGTATCATAAAGGTTGCCTAGAGCCTGTGCTCGGTTCGTCTCTGAGATTGTCTTCGATTCCGAATGATCCTTTCAGTTGTAAGATTTCCGAGTGACGTAACTCCGAATGATCTTTCAGTTGTAAGATTTCTGAGTGACGCAACTCCGAATGATCTTTCAATTGTAAGATTTCTGAGTGACGCACTTCTGAGAGAAATATTTTCGAGTGAAGAAAGACTGACTTCAAATAAGTACTTTTCAGTTAGAGATATATCCGAGTGGATAATTCCCGAGTGAATCAATTCGGAACGAAAAGTGGCTGACTTTGAAAGAACACTTTCGGGCAGAGATATTTGAGTGAGATATTTTTGAATGAGGTGTCTCCGGGTGAGACATTTCCGAGTGAGTCATTTCCGAGAAAGGAAAGGCTATGTCCGAGTGTTTCAAGCAGAAACATTTCCGAGCAAATCCCCTCCGAGTGAAGCAATTCTGAACGTAAGAGGCTCTGAAACTTCTTGGAAAGAGATATGCCCAAACAGTGTCAGAATTGATAGGGGACATGATCAATAGAACCTGACTGGATCAGGGCCGGGATAGTGACGCCATTCCTAACCAGTTTCAAAAAGGTTCGCTCATGCTGGAAGGAACATTCCCACTTAGTGATCGGTCTGCTAGTTCACGCAAAAGGTTATCACGGACGAGCCACATGCAGTGAAACTTGCACACTTTACTCCAATCATATCATCTTTTACATATTATAATATATCTACTTTAATCATACAAGCTCCTGTATGTTGGCGGCGGAAATAGATAACAATACAACTCATTTTCTTATCTAAAACCTCCATTATTATCACAATTAACGCACCTAACATTCCACTATGAAAAGCTTGTCCCCCACTTATCTTTTACATTATTAAATCGATACCACATCCTGTTTCCAAGTCTGAATTCTCAAAATAAAACTAAAATTAGTAAAGTCTCTCTCTCATTTTCCTTTTCTCCGTCAAGTCACCGTGAGCTGAAGCAAAGACAATAAGAGAACGTCCTCAACTAATCTAAGATTCTCCATCAAGGTCAGGGAGGTATATTCTCTGGTATTCTGGGGGGGAACCGAGTGTTTAGAAAGGCTAAGGTACTTCTGGTCCTTACCTTTCTAAGGGCAGGTTCGGGAATTGCTGTTAAATTAAGATGCTTTAATGTTTATATATTTGTTATATATATATTTTAATTGATATGTATATGATTAATTGGCCGTGTTGATTATTATTAACCATGATGATTAAATGGATATGATCGGTATTGAATTGTGAAAATATTAAGAACCATGGGTGTCTATATGGATTCCAGTGAGGAAGTCTTAAAAGATGAGATAAACGAGGAAATAATGATGAAGGGTCACCATTTATATCACTGATGCTATTATTATGATTATGATTACAATTATAATTATAATTATGAATATGATTATTATTATTATTATCATTATTATTATTATTATTATTATTATTATTGTTGTTGTTACTAATATTATTATTGTCTTAATTATGAATAATGAAATAAGGAACATACTACTTACTCTTTAAACGAAGCATTATTTTAGCCAAGATATAACCGATATATTTTCTAGAATAAAAACAAATAAAATAATAAAAATAACCTACAACGTCTGGAAAATAAGTGGGACCTAAGAACATGAGAACAAATATTACGAGACTGGAAACACATAGATACCTATGGATCAAAGTAATGAAAGAACTTGAATAATGCATTTTGCATTATGAAAATATTTTTGAAGGAGTAAAACTAGAGCATACACCTGGTACGCTGGAGGACATTCATGTCCGATCTCCGAGGAGAATCTTGGGAGTACAACCGGGACGGAAACCCAATGGCATCAGAGTCACGCCTGAAGATGGGTCAGACGATGCAATTCTGGTGTACTTTGACTAAATGACGGAATGTAAGATAATATAATGATTAGAACTTGTAAGTTCATTCGTACCTTATGATGATTAAATAATGATTGGGGGACTTGGTGATTAAATAATGATTCAGGGTCTGGGGTATATACTCACCCTTTCTGATCATTAATAACAGAGGAGCTAGGAAACCAAGAACCGGAGTACGAAGAACAGCAATACGTTGGACCAACTGGGAGCACTCATTAAAAGTAGGATATATGTAGTGGAATATTTATTAATAAATAATAAGACAATGGATGACTGTATCTATTTAAGGGTGCCTATGTGTCCCATTCTGTTAAGAGTACAATTGCTTATGGTTTGTGAATGACTATGTGAATTACCTACTATTTGCTTCCACTGATCTGCCATTATTTTATTTTAAAAAATATATATATGCACTTTTTCTAAAAACTTTAACCCCTTAGTTAAATAGGATGATCCTATAGAAAGGTTTGTCTTATTTAACCGAGGGTGTTACATTGGTGGTATTAGAGCATAGTCGATTCATTAAGCTTGGGAAGTGGACCACTAGGTTTCCACGTACTCTGATATAAATATTGAACAATCCATAAAACACCTAAGACAAAATTTCCTATATGGAATTCTCCACATAACATATACCCTGAACCCTTTTGTTGATACTCTTTCAGCAACTTCCTAATGGCTCACCGAAACAATGATCATGTCATGGAGGAACTTCTTACTCGAATCGTAGAGGTAATAGAATGACAAGAAATACCTCATGCCTCTACTAGGCAGAACCAAGGACTAGCTGACTTTCAGAGAAACAACCCCACACAATTCAAGGGAGGCTTTAATCTAGAAGGAGCACAATAATGGATTGAGCACCTCAAAAATATTTTTACCGCTATGAGATGCCCTGATGAGGACAAGATAACCTTTGCCATCTTCATGTTTGTTAGGGAAGCAGAGCACTGGTGGACCCATACTAGAATCAGGTTAACAACTGATGGACACACCATCACTTGGGAACGATTCAAGGCAGAATTTCTTGCCAAATACTTCCCCGAAGACATAAGGAGGCAGAAGGAGCAGGAATTCTTTAATTTGAAACAAGGTAATATGACAGCTGGGGAATACACTTCTAAGTTTGATGAATTGGCCAAATGTTATCCCTACTACACCCAAATGGGAGAAGCGTCGAGATGCACAAAATTTGAAGGAGGGCTACGACAGGAAATCCGTCAAGCTATATGTTGTCAGCAAATCACTCAATTCTCTAACTTGGTTGACCAATGTCACATCTTTGAGAATATCTCTAACGTTCGACCACCTGGAACGTCTAATTATGGTCCAGAACGATGTATGCCAGACTGACAACAAAGAAGAGATTTTCAAGTAGATCGACCATATTTCCGACCATCTTACTCAGCCACCCGAATTCCTTCAAGGGATCAAGGGAACAGTCGGAACTTGAAATGCTATATCTGCGGAGGACCACATAGGGCAGTAAATTGTACTAAAGGAAGTAAAATCTACACAGTTTATGGATGGACTGGACATCGCGATATTGAATGTTGGTACAGAAATACGAACAGCCATCAGCAGATGACTCAAAGGCAGATAGTACGACCAATAGGCCAAGGGAATGGAGGACCTGCTTCAAATACCTCTGCAAATAATGCCCCGAGGATAGTGAATGTTCACCGCAACAACAACTCCAATCAAAACAATAATCCTAGAAAACCCAGAAATGGCTCGGCTGGAAGACAGGGAGGAAATGCTAGAGTATTCACCATGAATGGCGCGGAGATATCACAAGGGAACGATCTTGTGCAAGGTACATGCCTTATAGGAAGTACTCTGTTAAATGTATTATATGATTCTGGAGCCACTCACTCTTTCATATATGAGAATTGTGTAAAACATTTAAAGTTACCTACAACCTCTCTGCCCAATAAGATGATTGTTACGACTGCTGCCAATAAGCCTATTTGCCCTTCCTGTATGTGTTTGAAATGCCCTCTTAACATCGAAGGGAAAGCTTACCAAGTAGATCTAATATGTTTACCTTTGATTGATCTAGATATTGTTCTAGGGATGAATTGGCTTGCTGCCAACCATATCCTTATTGACTGTCATAATAGATCCATCTCTCTCGGGTCTACTACGTCTGAATGTGACCAAGTCACTGATTCTTGTCCTGTTAGCTGAGGAAAGGCAATCCCAACAAAAGAAGTCCAAGTATACATGATCCTTACTGATACTGAAAGCAAGGACACTCCCCAAATTGATCAGATTCCTATTGTTCAGGAATTTCTAGAAGTTTTCCCTGACGATATACGAGAGCTACCTCCAGAGCGAGAAATTGAATTCAGTATTGACATTATACCGGGCGCGAGACCAATCTCTATTGCTCCTTATCGAATGTCACCCAAGGAACTCAGTGAGCTCAAAAAGCAAATAGAAGAACTTTTAGAGAAAGGAATGATTAGGCCCAGTGTCTCACCTTGGGGAGCACCAGTTCTACTAGTCAAAAAGAAGGATGGCAGTATGCGTTTGTGCGTTGACTATCGTCAGTTGAATAAAGCTACGATCAAAAACCGATACCCTCTTCCAAGGATTGATGATTTGATGGACCAACTACGAGGAGCCACTATCTTCTCAAAGATTGATCTACAATCAGGCTATCATCAAATAAGGGTAAAGAAAGATGATATACCCAAAACAGCATTAAGGACACGATATGGGCACTATATGTAACATCCTGGTTTTGATTTAAATTGCATAATTAAGATTTATTGATTGAATAATAATAATAATAATAATAATAATATTTGGCCAAGAAATGACATTGGTGCCCTTGGTGGGTTAGGAGGTGCTTCGGTCCTCTCTCCCTCTCTCCCTCGTGATTCCCACACTGATGGGATGGGAGAGTAATGGTGATGTGATGGTTGATGGGAGTGGAGCTGTCACGGCAGGAAGGGATATGGGCTTTAGCTTCTCATTTTCCACCCACTCTTTGCTCATTTTCTCTTGGGTTCAAGGAGAACCACTCCTCTGTTCTCTCTTGAGTTTTCGGAGCCTCTGCTTCTTATTCATGGCTGTTCTTCTTCTTCATCTTCTTCTACCACTCAACACTGAGTAGAACCGAGTGGAACACGAAGTGGAACAGCATGGTTGAGAGAGAGATCTGTGTGGTGTTGAGTGTCTTGGAGGCAAGGATCCTCCTCTGTACTGCCTAGGCAATGATAGGTGCCTGGAAGTCTGGGAGTCCTCTACTGTTGGCGATGACTAGACTGCTCGTGTAGGGGGAACAGCTTTGGAATCTTCCACTAGATCGAGTGTGAGGACTACGTTGTGCCTTGGAGGTTTGAAACTCTCCACTGCTCTGTGAACAGAGCATGAAGTGTCATGGAGGCAGAGCTGTTCGTGTGTTCGAGTGGCTCGGTGTTCCTCCAAAAGAGATTCCTGTGCTGAAGGGCTAGAAGCTGGATCGTTCTGTTGAGAACGAGTGACCAAGGAGTAGTTGGTCAGATCTGGAAGCTCGAGGAGCTGCTGGGATCTTCATTCCAGGTAGGGGGGCTAATTTGCATCTCAAATGTATGATTTATGGACGAGTTCCGGGTGGTTTTGCTTGAATGTGTTGAGTCATGTTTGAAATATGTTGATTGATATGTTGTAGTGAGTATTAGTGCATGAAACACCCGGGTTTGTGATCATTATGGTCTGTGTGATGTTGTCATGATTCAGTCCATGAGAGGTATATTGTTAAGCATGTGAATGCTGAATGAATGCATGGAAATGTTGGCTTTTAATGAGTATGCCGAGTGCATGTATTGTGAACCAGTGTGAATACCGAATGCATGTGGTGTGTAAATGCTGTGCTGGTTCCGGCTATGATTCTATGTGAATGTATGATATGTTGTGGCTATTAATGAGAAAGTCGAGTGGATTTTATATGAAAAGCATGTGATGCTTGTTGTAAATGATAATTCCGAGTAGATGGCATTGTGATTGCCGAGTGCATGAGATGTGGGTCGGTTATGTTAATTCCCGTTTAGGATTTTATATTAAAAGCATGTGATTTGCCAAGTGCATGTGATTGCCGAATGCATGTATTGTGTTATGGCTATGTCGATCCCTGTTTATGAATAATAATGATAAAATGCATTGGATGCATGTATTGATATTTGAATGCCGAGTGCATATGTGTGGAAAACATATTGAAAGACCTTGGGTTGGACTCAAGGCAATGCCGAGTGCATTGGCGTTGGACGCCTGATGAAAGACCGTATGCATCTGATTCACCACTGGAAATGCTTGGAGCATATAGCGTTGGACGCTTAATACCGATTGGCAATCAGATGAATATGTGTTAAAAATATATTGAAAGACCTTAGGTTGGACTCGAGGCAGTGCCGAGTGCACTAAGCGTTAGACGCTTAAAGACCTTGGGTTGGACTCAAGGCAAGCCTACCGGGTTGGACTCGGGGCTACCCGTTACACTTCTGTTGTCGCTTGGAGCGATTGTGTTACATGTGAGGGCAAACGGTTTGGTACCAGTGAAACGGCCGAATCAGCTTGGAGTTGAGAAAAGGCTTGGAGCCTATGTTGCAACAATAAAAATTGATAATAAATAACCAGATCCGGGTGAAAATGAACGTGTGCACACTTATAATTGTCAATTGAGCTCAATGTGAATTGTATGAATATGTGGAATGTTACTTAGAATAACATGATTGATATAGTCTTGAATGGCTTGAGTGGAATCCGATCGGATGAATGCATATATACTGATGTTATTGCCGAGTGCAATGTGATGTTGTGGTTGTGATACATGCTGCGGTGAATAATTTGTTGTTATATAGCCATGTATGAATTGATTAATCCCGATCGGAATAAATATATATGTTGATGTTATTGCCGAGTGCAAGATGATAATATGGTTATGATATATGTTGGGGTAAATGAAGGGAATTATATAGCCCTGATTGAGTTGAATGAATTCCGATCGGATGTTGTATGGATATTCATATTGAATGACTATGTTATTGCTGATTGAGATGTGTTATTGTATGGTTGAGGATTCGAAGATTTATCCGAATCAATAACTGTCATTTAAAATGTAAAAGCTCACCCATACTGTGGCTATATTTTTCAGTATATACAGGTCAGACTGGGAATGAGGAGATGGCCTCAAGTCCGAGTGATTGGGCACTCAGATTGTTGGAGCGCACACAATATATATAAATATTGTAAATAGATATGTTAAGCCTTGGCCGGCTCTCTTGTAATCCGAACGGATTTAATTATAAGTGTTGACTATCGGGTTTTGTGGATAAGTACACATTGTATATATATATATATATATATATATATATATATATATATATATATATATTTTACATTGTTATGAGGTTACCTGAAATTGTTCATTATGTGGTGTTGAGAGAATAATGCTAAGTACATAAATTCCGAGTGAAATATTGTTGGGAGAGCCATTTCCAGGTGAGGCTTTAGTGTGTGGGCCTTTCCAAGTGATGAAGGCTTAAAATGGATCTGAGTAAGATATACTCGAGTGGGCTACTTCCGAGGGAAGACTAGTCCATATGTTATTGAGTGAAAATATGAGTAAACCCTGAGTGGGGAAAAGTTTGAATATTTCCGAGTGGGAAATCCCGAGTGAACTTCTCCCGAGGGAAGAGTTGTTGTGATGGTTTTGATTGAGGTTTCGTAAGGGGTCCTCTTCTGAGTGAACGAGGCTATATATATTCCGAGTGAATGTTATATATTCCGAGTGGCTAAGATTTAAATAAATCTGAGTGACTTAACCTTGTGACTCCTTCCGAAGGAATGAAGGTTATGGTGATCTACGAGTGAGGAAGATCAAATTATGCCGAGTGCAGAATGGATAATGAATTCTGAGTGAATTGAGGTTAAAATATACCGAGTGGTAATGGACTGGGGAGATACTCCGGGTGGGGGAAAGCTTATGGACTCCGAGTGGAGTATCCAAGGGAATCATTTCCCGAGTGGAGATTATGACACTTCCGAATGAAGCATGTGTATGGGCTTCTTAAATAAACTAAGTATTTGGCTAAGTATGAATTTGCCGAGTGAAGCATGACCCTATGGGTACAGTTCCCGAGTGGATGTGGTCCCAAATCCGAGTGATGAAATTACCGAGTGAATGGGTTTGCTTCAGCGAATGAGGATTCGCTCCAGCGAGAAAAGGGCTCGCTCAAGCGCTGTATTTCGCTGGGCTATACGACCGATGCTCGGTCTTGCCAAAGTGTGGCATTTGGACCCGGTATTCCCTGTCCTTGGTCGGCTTTTGCTTTCCCTTGCCTTATTCTGTTTTTAATTTACGCCGACGCCTAATTTGGGAATGATTGTGAACGTTTGGAACGTTCTAAATTTGGAAAAAATTTTCCCTGGTCTCGGTTTTGGGTTTAATTATGTCGGGTTGTTTCACTATGAGTATCTTGCCATGCCCTTTGGAGTTACCAATGCACCTGCAGTCTTTATGGGCTACATGAACCGAATCTTCCACAAATACTTGGACAAATTCATAGTGGTATTCATTGACGACATTCTCGTCTACTCCAAGAGTCATAAAGAACATGAAGAACACCTCCGAATTGTTCTAAATATGTTACGTGCAAGACAATTATAAGTTAAGTTATCAAAATATGAATTCTGGTTGACTGAAGTAAAATTTTTGGGGCATGTCATCTCTAAAGAGGGAATTGTTGTGGATCCTACAAAGGTAGAAGTTGTACTAAAGTTGGAACAACCCAAGAATGTGACAGAAATTCGCAGTTTCCTTGGACTTGCTGGATATTATTGTCGATTCATCGAGAATTTCTCTCGAATTGCAACACCTCTAACTAGGTTAACACACAAAGATCAACCCTTTGAATGGACCGACAAATGTGAAAGTAGTTTTACGGAGTTACGCCAATGACTCACTAGTGCACTTGTCTTGATTTTGCGAGATCCTGCCAAGCCATATGAAGTGTATTGTGATGCGTCAAGACAAAGACTAGGATGTTTTCTAATGCAAGAAAGAAATGTTGTTGCTTATGCCTCACGACAGCTAAGACCACATGAAGTCAATTATCCTACACATGACTTGGAACTCGCTGCAGTTGTGTTTGCCTTAAAAATTTGGAGACACTATTTATATGGCACATGCTTTGAAGTCTTCAGTGATCATAAAAGCTTAAAGTATCTATTCGACCAGAAAGAACTGAACATGCGACAACGTAGGTGGATGGAATTCATCAAAGATTATGATTTTGAACTCCGATACCATCCTGGAAAGGTAAATGTTGTTAGCTGACGCACTCAGCAGGAAGGCTCTACGCCTATCATATACGATGACAAAAGAGTTGAAATTGATTGAACAATTTCACGATCTGAATTTGGCAGTAACACCTAAAAAGGGAAACCTTATGGTTGGAATGCTAAGAATTTCAAATGACTTCCTGGAACAAGTCAAGGAAGCTCAAGCCAATGACCAAGAATTACAAGGTCTAGCAGGAAAGACAAAAGAAGAAGGCTTAGAATTTAGCAAAGATGAACATGGGATGATCAGGTATCAACAAAGGCTCTGTATTCCAGCCAACACAGATCTTAAAAATCCATCCTAGATGAAGCACACAAAAGTAAATACAGTATCCACTCGGGATCAACCAAGATGTATCAGGACTTGAAGAAAATATTCTGGTGGCAAGGAATGAAAAGGGATATTGCTGAGTATGTAACAGCTTGCCTGACATGTCAGAAGGTAAAGGCGAAATAACAACGACCAAGTGGGATCCTTCGACCTTTGGAGATACCGGAATGGAAATCGGATGAGATTACTATGGACTTTGTGACCGGACTTCCCAGAACATCAGTTGGATATGATGCTATTTGGGTAATCATGGATCGATTAACAAAGACCGCTCATCTTATCCCTATTAATATGAAGTATTCTCTAGAGAAACTCACCCAGATCTATATCAGGGAAATCGTACGATTACATGGAACACCCACTGCAATTGTGTCTAACCGAGATCCTCGTTTCACATCATAATTTTGGAAAAGCCTACAACAAGCCCTAGGAACTCGTCTAAAGTTAAGTTCAGCATATCACCCACAGACAGACGGACAATCAAAACTCTTGAAGATCTGTTACGTCTTTGTGTCTTAGAACATGGGGGAAGTTGGCAAGAATATCTTCCACTTGTTGAGTTCACTTACAACAACAGCTATCACGCTAGCATCGGAATGGCCCCTTATGAGGCTCTATATGGAAGAAAATGTCGTACACCTTTGTGTTGGTATGAGACAGGTGAAAAGATGATAATTGGACCAGAGATTATTCAAAAGACTACAGAGCAAGTCCGCAATATCCAAATGGCAATGAAAGCTTCATAAGATAGACAAAAGAGTTACTATGACAAACGCTAGAAGCCATTGGAATTTGAGGAAGGAAACCATGTATTCCTTAAAGTTACCCCCACCACTGGTGTAGGATGTAACACCCTCTGTTACACCTTAATAAATTCTAGAAAAATTCGTAATAATTTTTTTTTACTAAAGATATGTTTGTTAAAAGAAACTACCGGAATAAATTATATACATTATTTCTGAAATACCTCAATATTATTAAAACTTTATAAAGTATTTGTACATTCATCCGAAGAAAATAAACATTAAACATTATAAAAAAGAGAGGAAACTCCATGGCCCAAGAGCAGTTGCCTAGTGACATTATTTATTCATTGGACCACGGTATTCATACCGAGCTCCCTTTCTAGAACGTGCTATATATACTGTCAATGTTCTTCGATCCTTCCCTCTGTACGAACCATTAATTTAAAACATATGAAACAAAAACATAGAGAAAGGAGTGAGAAACAGAATATAATATTCACAAATGGGACATAAGCAATAAAGGGTTTTCACAAACTAGTATAATAATATCAATCACAATCACAAGCACAATCAATTTATGAATGTATGAATGATATGCTATATCTTCATCATAACTTATCTATATATATGGGCCCCTTAAATTTTAATTTGCACTGGGCCAACCAGGAGTTTACACTGTTCCATAATTCCGGATAATAATAACATGAACAGCTCAACTGGCATGGAAACACTTAGAGACTAGTCAGATTGAAAAGGTTTTTATTGTGAAAGTACCCGACACTAGGGAGCTACCCCAGGTCCCCTGAAGCACTCTTTCACACCCTCTCATCCCAAGGCTCACAATTAAGCTTCCTCTAATGTATCCTCGGTTTCTATAATCCGTCCCTAGACAATATCATTTTGTTTCTCTTTGATGATTCATGATGCATGAACTACTCGCGTATTTAGTTGGTTAAGGCTTTTAGAAACTCAATTATATTATCAGGGCCTATGAATCACGACATAGCCACCCCAGTAAGCTGTACTTTTTTAACTTCTCAAATACGCACATAGAATTTTAGTACAGTTCCTTTTCAAATCACAAATCAAATCTCCTTATAAATTTGAGTTTCAAAGCCTTAAATATATTTCACAACTTGTCAATTCAAAATTAATTTCTAAAAACTTAAATTTGGAATTATCAATCTTTAAAACCTTAGTACTTGAAAATTTTGTATAATATTTTTATACATTTAAATAATACGTATATATATTAAAAAAATTTATTTTTATAAAATAAATTCTCTTTCTTTTTCTTTCTGATAAACTAACTAAAAATCTAAATTTTAGTAAAGATATATACATATATATTAAAAGATAAAAAGAGATTTCTAAAAACTTATGTAGTTTTATTGAAATCTAAGAAATTTCTTAAAAATAATTTGAATAAATATGAAAAAGTAAATAAAGAAGTAGGAGATAAGTAAATTCTTACTGAATTTTAGCTTTTCGCCATGCTTGCTATATGCTCAAACTCCACAATACAAGATTATCAATCATAATCAAACATTGTCAATCACAATCAAACATCATAAAGCATAAATAAATATTAACAATCATAATCAAATCAAATAATTAAACATTAGTTATAAATATGATAATTTAAAATTCAATGATTATTTAAATTAATAAAGTTTGTTTTAAGTTCTATGGTCAATTCCTCGCACAGGTCTATGTAAGTCCAAGATTGTCCAATCCTTGCATAGGTCTAGTTCAGTCCATATATGTCATAATAGTCCAAATCCTTGCATAGGTTCAGTCAAGTTCATAATAGTTCAAGTCCTTGCATAGGTTCAATCTAGTCCGCATAGGTCATAATAGTTTAAGTTCTTAAATATTTTAGATATTAAGTTACACAAGATGCTTAATTTATTAATAACAATTATTATAAATTTTAAGTTAAAAGTTATTATTTTAAAATAATAATATTGTTATGTTTAAAAGGAGTAGGGAACTCCTCCCAATATTCTTATGTATTTTCATATTATATCCTTATTCTCACCCCCCTTACCTTGATTTGCTACCAAAAGTGAATTCGCTCTGCTCCAAGTTCTAACAAAATATTAATACTAACTTATTTCAGTATAAGCTTAAGATGAAAATTAAGATTGCTATCAGAATGATAAATAGTAAATATGTATAGTAATAATAAATAGTAACGGTAAATGATAAGTCATTAATAGTAACGGTAAATAGTAATTTTTCAATAGTAATAGTAAATAGTAAATTATGAATAGTAACTTTTTGAATAGTAGTGGTAAATGGTAAATCATGAACAATAACAGTGAATAGTAAATTTTGAATAGTAACGGTAAATAGTAAATTTTGAATAGTAATGGTAAATAGTAAAAATAACACAGTGGTAAATTATTTTTACTATAGTAACTTATTCATAATAGTACTAGTATATCAATGGTTTAAGAGTGTTAAAAAAATAAACTAAAATTATAAAAAGAATATAGAAGAAAGTTATTACCTTACACCTCCAGCAGAACTTCTTTTTACCAAAAGAATTTACTCCCCACTAATTTCTTACGCACTATCTCTCTAGATTCTCTCTCCAATTTTTGGTGTGGAAATGTTGTAAATGAGCCATTTATTTATAGGAAGAAAATTTTACTATTTAAGATTATTTAATTATTTATTTTACTATTCATGATGTAAGCGATGATGTAAGCGATGATGTCGGTAATGACATTTTGGTTATTAGATGAAAGGTTAAGGGTATTTTTGTCATTCTTAAAAAAAAATAAAAAAATAATAAAAAAAATAAAAAAATAAGAAAATTCTAAAAAAATTATAAATTATATAACAATTAAAAGGTTCTAAAGAACTATAATCAAAATCCTTTGAAATTTTATTTTAAATAAGAAATAACGAAATTAGGGGTGTTACAACTCTACTCCCCTAAAAAAAATTTCGTCCTCGAAATTTACACTTTTTTTAGTAAAACAATTGGGGATGAGACTCTTTCATCTTATTTTCTAGTTCCCATGTAGGATCTTCCCCTCTCGTTTCACTCCAAATGACCTTCACGAGTGCAATTTCCTTGTCTCTTAGCTTCTTTATTCTTCTGTCAGCTATTCTGATAGGTGGTGCATCATATGTAAGATTATCTTTAACTTGTATGACATCAGGTTCAATAACATGTGTAGGATCAAATATATACTTTCGTAAGTTTGACACATGAAAAACATTATGGATATTAGAAAGAAAAGGTGGTAATGCTATTTGGTAGGCAAGAGGACTAACTTTATGAATTATTTGATATGGACCAATAAATCTAGGAGTTAGTTTTCGAGATTTCATTGCCCGACCGACCCCAGTCGTAGGTGTGACTTTCAAGAATACATGATCACCTTCTTGAAATTCGAGCGGCTTTCTTCTTTTGTCATAGTAACTTTTCTGCCTGCTCTGTGTTGCCTTCATCTTTTCCTGAACTATTTTGATTTTATCCATGGTTTGTTGTACCAACTCTGGTCCTAGCATCAAGTTTTCACCAGTCTCAAACCAACATAGCGGGGTCCTACATTTTCTTCCATATAATGCTTCAAAAGGTGCCATGCCAATGCTAGCATGGAAACTGTTGTTGTAAGTAAACTCCACATATGGTAAGAATTGATTCCAACTTCCTTTATGCTCTAACACACAAGCTCGTAACAAGTCCTCTAGAGATTGGATTGTTCTTTCTGATTGTGCATCCGTCTGAGGATGATATGCTGAACTTAGACGTAGTCTTGTTCCCAAAGCCTTGTGCAAGCTCTTCTAGAATTGTGATGTAAAACGAGGGTCCCGATCAGAAATGATACTTGAAGGAATTCCATGCAATCTCACAATCTCCTCGATGTATAATTTTGTCAGCTTCTCCATAGAGTAACAAATATTGATAGGAATAAAGTGGGAAGACTTTGTTAGTCTATCAACTATTACCCATATTGAATCATGTCCTAATGGAGTTTTAGGTAGAGAAGTCACAAAATCCATGGTAATGCTATCCCATTTCCATTCTGGTATTTCCATTGATTGTAGCATTCCAGGGGGTTTTTGATGTTCCACTTTAACCTTCTGGCAAATTAGACATGCAGCTACGTACTCTGCCACTGCTTTCTTCATTCCAGGCCACCAAAATAACTTCTTCAAATCTTGATACATTTTAGTAGCTCCGGGATGAATGCTCATATAACTTTTATGGCCTTCTTCCAGAATTGATTTCCTCAACTCCTCTTGATTAGGGATACACACTCGATCCTTATACCTCAGCAATTAGTCACTTCTTACATTGAACTCGATTTCTTTTCCTTGTTTCAAGAGTTCTTTCTTTTCTTGCAGGAATTCATCATCTCTTTGAGCCTCTAAAACTTGCCTTAGGAATTCACTTGTCACTTGCAACGCTCCTAATCTGTAGCTGTTAGCATTAACCTTTACTGTTAGGTTAAGATCTCTGAAGTTTTCTATCAATTCCAGCTCTTTAATCATCATTGTGGACGCATGCAGAGACTTTCGACTTAAAGCATCAGCTACTACGTTCGCTTTTCCAGGATGGTACTGTAACTCAAAGTCGTAATCCTTTAAGAACTCCATCCATCTCCGTTGCCTCATGTTTAACTCCTTTTGGTCGAATAAATACTTGAGACTCTTATGATCGCTAAACACATCGAATGTTGCACCGTATAGATAATGCCTCCAAATCTTTAAGGCAAAAACTACAGCGGCTAATTCTAAGTCATGGGTAGGGTAGTTAATCTCATGTTGCCTTAATTGGCGCGACGCATAGGCTACAACCTTCTTGTCTTGCATGAGTACACTTCCTAGTCCTTGTTTAGACGCATCACAGTAAACTTCAAAACTTCGATGTGGATCGGGGAGTACTAACACCGCGCAGAAGTAAGTCGATCTTTAAGCTCTTGAAAACTATTTTCGCATTGTGTCGTCCACACAAAAGGTTATCCTTTCTGTGTTAACTTGGTCAATGGGTATCCTAGCTTTGAAAATCCTTCAATGAATCTCCTATAGTATCCAGCCAAGCCCAAGAAACTTCTAATCTCAGTGATCGTGGTTGGTCTCTCCCATTTTAAAACTGCCTCCACCTTAGAAGGGTCTACAGCTATTCCTCCTTGACTAATTACATGTCCTAAAAAGTTCACTTCTTCCAACCAGAATTCACACTTCGACAGCTTTGCATACAGTTGTTTCTTTTTCATGATTTCCAACACAACCTTCAAGTGTTCAACATGTTCTTCTTTGCTTTTAGAGTACACTAATATATCATCAATGAACACCACTACAAATTTATCTAGATATGGATGAAAAATCCTATTCATGTAATCCATGAATACGGCTGGTGCATTAGTTACACCAAAAGGCATTACTAGATATTCGTAATGGCCATAGCGTGTTCTAAAAGCAGTTTTTGGTACATCTTCTTTCTTCACCCTTATCTGATGGTATCCAGACCTCAAATCAATTTTGGAGAACACCGTGGCACCATGCAGCTGATCCATCAAGTCATCAATTCTTGGCAGAGGATATTTGTTCTTGATCGTCACCTTGTTCAGTTGCCGATAATCTACACACAACCTCATGCTACCATTCTTTTTCTTAACCAACAACACTGGTGCACCCCAGGGGGATACACTGGGTCGTATAAACTGCTTCTCTATCATCTCTTCAAGTTGTTTCTTTAACTCTGCTAATTCTAGAGGTGACATTCGGTATGGTGCAATTGAAATGGGTCCAACTCCAAGTACTAGATCAATGACAAATTCCACATCTCTTTCTGGGGGTAAACCAGGGATATCTTCAGGAAAAACGTCAGGAAATTCACACACAACCGGCAGATTTTTGATTTTTGATTCTTGCTCTCCTTTCGTTGAAAGCAATAGCATGAATCCTTGAGCCCCTCCTTTTAAAGAGGCACTCACTTGGTTGGCGGTTAGAAATCTCGAATCCTCAGGATTCAAATTCATTGGTTCTTTAAACATTATGGTTTTATTATGACAATCTATTAGAACATGATTGTCAGACAACCAATCTAGCCCAATAATAACTTCTAAGCCAGAAAGGGGTAAACAGAAAAGATTGGCCTTAAAGTCCCTACCATTTATGACAATAGGGCATTTCCAACAGGCTTTAGAAGTGACAATGGGATTGTTTCCAGGAGTATGTACAGATAAGTCAAATGGCAGTTCTATCACAGGTAACTTTAGTTTTTCTACATAGTCATTGGCAATAAAGGAATGTGATGCACCTGAGTCATACATAACAGTTAAAGGAATCTTATTAATGATACACTTACCTTCCACCATGGAATCAGAATGAGATGCTTCTTCTCCAGTGATTGCAAAAACCTTTCCTTTTGCCTTCGGCCTTCTGACTGCACTGTGCGCGCCTCCTTGAGTATTTATGCTTGTACTTGCACCTTCAGGGTTTTCCCTCTTCATCTTCGGACAATCCTTGATGTGATGACCTGGTTTGTTACACTTAAAGCAAACATAAGTGTTTTTAGGACAATCCCTTTTCAAATGGGGTCCTCCACAGACAAAACATTTAAAATTTGGTGCAGATGTTAGGTAATAGCTTCCAGTTGAAGCTTGGGGTCTATTAGGAACAGATGCTGCTCCAAACCGGCGAAATGGCGCTTGGTAAGGCTTATTTCTCCTGAAGTCTCTTCTTTGGTGATTGTGAGGTCCTCCACTTCTCATTTCTCCTGCCTTGTGAATGGGCTCACGACTTTTGGTCATTCTATCCTTATAATCTTCTTCAAAGATCCTGCAGCGATTTACCAATACAGAAAATTCACGGATTTCCTGCATTCGTATAGCTTCCTTAATTTCTGGCCGCAATCCATTTACAAACTTTGCACACCGATCTCTTTCATTAGTAGCATCATTATAATGAGAATGAAAATGGGATAGCTCTTCAAACCTGGATGCGTACTCTCCAACGGTCATATTTCCTTGGGTCAGCGACAGGAATTCGAATTGTCTTTTCTCTTTAATATCAGCTGGAAAGTATTTCTCCAAAAATATATCCTTGAAATAATCCCAAGTGATCTCCACGTCGTTGACTTTGAATTGTCTACGTGTGCTATCCCACCAATGTTCGGCATCCTCAGATAAGGCATAAGTAACGAAGACTACCTTATCAGCTTCATTACATTGCAATGCTCGATAGATCTTCTCTATCTCTCGAATCCAGATTTGTGCTCCATCAGGGTTATATCCTCCCTTGAAACGAGGTGGATTGCGCTTTTCGAATAGGTCCAGCCTTCTCAAGGCATCATTACCTTGACCTTCACGTGCTCCCATTGCATTGATTAAGCGTTCTACAACTCCAGCAAGATCGTTTCCAGCCATTAGTTTCCTGTTTCACAGTAACTGAGATTTGTCACATCAATCACAGTTACTATCAAGCCGGATATTCTATTCTCTATCACCTATACAGAGTTTACAGACAAAGCAAGATAGACCTTTTCCCCAGGCCTATTGGATTAACTGCTCTGATACCACTTTGTAACACCCTCTGTTACACCTTAATAAATTCTAGAAAAATTCGTAATAATTTTTTTTTACTAAAGATATGTTTATTAAAAGAAACTATCGGAATAAATTATATACATTATTTCTGAAATACCTCAATATTATTAAAACTTTATAAAGTATTTGTACATTCATACGAAGAAAATAAACATTAAACATTATAAGAAAGAGAGGAAACTCCATGGCCCAAGAGCAGTTGCCTAGTGACATTATTTATTCATTGGACCACGGTATTCATACCGAGCTCCCTTTCTAGAACGTGCTATATATACTGTCAATGTTCTTCGATCCTTCCCTCTGTACGAACCATTAATTTAAAACATATGAAACAAAAACATAGAGAAAGGAGTGAGAAACAAAATATAATATTCCCAAATGGGACATAAGCAATAAAGGGTTTTTACAAACTAGTATAATAATATTAATCACAATCACAAGCACAATCAATTTATGAATGTATGGATGATATGCCATATCTTCATCATAACTTATCTATATATGTGGGCCCCTTAAATTTTAATTTGCACTTGGCCAACCAGGAGTTTACACTGTTCCATAATTCCGGATAATAATAACATGAACAGCTCAACTGGCATGGAAACACTTAGAGACTAGTCAGATTGAAAAGGTTTTTATTGTGAAAGTACCCGACACTAGGGAGCTACCCCAGGTCCCCTGAAGCACCCTTTCACACCCTCTCATCCCAAGGCTCACAATTAAGCCTCCTCTAATGTATCCTCGGTTTCTATAATCCGTCCCCAGACAATATCATTTTGTTTCTCTTCGATGATTCATGATGCATGAACTACTCGCGTATTTAGTTGGTTAAGGCTTTTAGAAACTCAATTATATTATCAGGGCCTATGAATCACGACATAGCCACCCCAGTAAGCTGTACTTTTTCAACTTCTCAAATACGCACATAGAATTTTAGTACAGTTCCTTTTCAAATCACAAATCAAATCTCCTTATAAATTTGAGTTTCAAAGCCTTAAATATATTTCACAACCTGTCAATTCAAAATTCATTTCTAAAAACTTAAATTTGGAATTATCAATCTTTAAAACCTTAGTACTTGAAAATTTTGTATAATATTTTTATACATTTAAATAATACGTATATATATTAAAAAAAATTTATTTTTATAAAATAAATTCTCTTTCTTTTTCTTTCTGATAAACTAACTAAAAATCTAAATTTTAGTAAAGATATATACATATATATTAAAAGATAAAAAGAGATTTCTAAAAACTTATGTAGTTTTATTGAAATCTAAGAAATTTCTTAAAAATAGTAAGAGATAAGTAAATTCTTACTGAATTTTAGCTTTTCGCCATGCTTGCTATATGCTCAAACTCCACAATACAAGATTATCAATCATAATCAAACATTGTCAATCACAATCAAACATCATAAAGCATAAATAAATATTAACAATCATAATCAAATCAAATAATTAAACATTAGTTATAAATATGATAATTTAAAATTCAATGATTATTTAAATTAATAAAGTTTGTTTTAAGTTCTATGGTCAATTCCTCGCACAGGTCTATGTAAGTCCAAGATTGTCCAATCCTTGCATAGGTCTAGTTCAGTCCATATATGTCATAATAGTCCAAATCCTTGCATAGGTTCAGTCAAGTTCATAATAGTTCAAGTCCTTGCATAGGTTCAATCCAGTCCACATAGGTCATAATAGTTTAAGTTCTTAAATATTTTAGATATTAAGTTACACAAGATGCTTAATTTATTAATAACAATTATTATAAATTTTAAGTTAAAAGTTATTATTTTAAAATAATAATATTGTTATGTTTAAAAGGAGTAGGGGACTCCTCCCAATATTCTTATGTATTTTCATATTATATCCTTATTCTCACCCCCCTTACCTTGATTTGCTACCAAAAGTGAATTCGCTCTGCGCCTCCAAGTTCTAACAAAATATTAATACTAACTTATTTCAGTATAAGCTTAAGATGAAAATTAAGATTGCTATCAGAATGATAAATAGTAAATATATATAGTAATAATAAATAGTAACGGTAAATGGTAAGTCATTAATAGTAACGGTAAATAGTAATTTTTGAATAGTAATAGTAAATAGTAAATTATGAATAGTAACTTTTTGAATAGTAGTGGTAAATGGTAAATCATGAACAATAATAGTGAATAGTAAATTTTGAATAGTAATGGTAAATAGTAAATTTTGAATAGTAATGGTAAATAGTAAAAATAATACAGTGGTAAATTATTTTTACTATAGTAACTTATTCATAATAGTACTAGTATATCAATGGTTTAAGAGTGTTAAAAAAATAAACTAAAATTATAAAAAGAATATAGAAGAAAGTTATTACCTTACACCTCCAGCAGAACTTCCTTTTACCAAAAGAATTTACTCCCCACTAATTTTTTACGCACTATCTCTCTAGATTCTCTCTCTAATTTTTGGTGTGAAAATGTTGTAAATGAGCCATCTATTTATAGGAAGAAAATTTTACTATTTAAGATTATTTAATTATTTATTTTACTATTCATGATGTAAGCGATGATGTAAGCGATGATGATGTAAGCGATGATGTCGGTAATGACATTTTTGTTATTAGATGAAAGGTTAAGGGTATTTTTGTCATTCTAAAAAAATAAAAAATAATAATAAAAATAAAAAAATAAGAAAATTCTAAAAAAATTCTAAATTATATAACAATCAAAAAGTTCTAAAGAACTATAATCAAAATCCTTTGAAATTTTATTTTAAATAAGAAATAACGAAATTAGGGGTGTTACATAGGAAGAGCTCTAAAGGCCAAGAAGTTAAGTCCTAGATACGTAGGACCCTATCAGATTCTGCGAAAGATAGGAACCAATGCGTACCGTATTGCCCTGCCACCCGAGCTAACAAACCTTCATAATGTCTTTCATGTTTCCCAACTCCGCAAATATGTACCAAGCTCTGATCATGTTCTGAGTCCTGATCAGTTTGTTCTGAAAGAAAACCTTACCTTTGAAACATCGCCGGTTAAGATTGTTGACCGACGTCTAAAATAGCTAAGAGGCAAGGAAATCTCTTTGGTCAAAGTAGTTTGGAGTCAGTCAGATGATGGGGACGCTACTTGGGAAATTGAGGAAAAGATTAGAAAATTGTACCCTCAATTAGTTCAACTTTGAATTTTGGGACGAAATTCCCAAAAAGGGGAGGAGAGTGTAACATCCCTGTTTTTAATAGCAGTCTTAATCTTGTAAATTTTGAAGTATGAAAGTTTTGTAAGTGATAATAAGTAAATAAAATACCCTGTAGGTAATTTGTAATATCCCAAAATTTTCATTCTCGTGTATAATCATTTTTTTTTATCTAGACCATTAATGATATTATCCATTTTCTGAGTGAATCATGTCTAAGATAAGACTGTCCGAGTGAAGAAAGGAATCTGTTTCCGAGTGAGGTATGACCGAGAGAAATTCCGAGTGAAGGTTATGTTTCCGAGTGAGGTATGACCGAGAGAACTTTCGAGTGAAGGAAGGTTAAGATGTTTCCGAGTGAGTCATGATCGAGAGAACCAATTCCGAGTGGAATCCTGGCCTCGGAGACATTTCTGAGTGAAGCGTGTCCGAGAGAACCACTTCTGAGTGAAAGGGGCTCTGACTTCGAATGAGCACCTTTCGGGTAAAGACGCTTCCAAGTTCCATACTTCCGGGTGGAGTGTCTCCGAGTGAAACGTTTCCGAGTCAAACGTCTACGAGTGACTCGTTTCCGAATGAAACATTTCCGAGTGACTCGTCTCCGAGTGACTCATTTCCGAATAAAACGTCTCTGAGTGAAACGTTTTTGAGTCAAACATCTTCGAGTGACTCGTTCCCGAATGAAACGTTTCCGAGAGAAGTACTTCCAGACGAAGAAAAACTGATTTCGAATGAGTACTTCTTGGGCCGAGATATTTCTGAGTAGTGAATTCCCGAGTGGGTTATCTTCGAGTTGAGTGTAACTTTCCCAAATGGGGTGTCTCTGAGTGCGACACTTCCATGTGGGATGGCACCGAGTGAGACATTTCCAAGTGGGATAACACCAAGTGAGATTTCCGATTTCCGCGTGGTATAACACCGATTGAAAACATACCGAGTGAGTCATTTTCAGGGGAAGTACTTCAGAACAGAGAAAGACTTTGACTTCGAATGAATACGTTTCCGAGTGAAAAGTTTCCGGGGGAAGTAAATATCCGAGTGATGAACCCCTTCATTCTATTCGTACTCGGGTGTCATAAAGGTTGCCTAGAGCCTGTGCTCGGGCCATATTCAAAGTTGCCGAGAGCTTGTGCTCGGTTCGTCTCCGAGATTGTCTTCGACTCCGAATGATCCTTTCAGTTGTAAGATTTCTGAGTGACGCAACTCCGAATGATCTTTCAGTTGTAAGATTTCTGAGTGACGCACTTCCGAGAAAAATATTTTCGAGTGAAGAAAGACTAACTTTGAATAAGTACTTTTCAGTTAGAGATATATCTGAGTGGATAATTCCCGAGTGAATCAATTCGGAACGAAAAGTGGCTGACTTTGAAAGAACACTTTCGGGAAGAGATATCTGAGTGAGATATTTCTGAGTGAGGTGTCTCCAGGTGAGACATTTCCGAGTGAGTCATTTCTGAGAAAGGAAAGGCTATGTCCGAGTGTTTCAAGCAGAAACATTTCCGAGCAAATCCCCTCCGAGTGAAGCAATTCTGAACGTAAGAGGCTCTGAAACTTCTCAGAAAGAGATATGCCCAAACAGTGTCAGAATTGATAGGGGACATGATCAATAGAACCTGACTGGATCAGGGCTCGGATTGTGACGCCATTCCTAACCAGTTTCGAAAAGGTTCGCTCATGCTGGAAGGAACATCCCCACTTAGTGATCGGTCCGCTAGTTCACGCAAAAGGTTATCACAGATGAGCCACATGCAGCGAAACTTGCATACTTTACTCTAATCATATCATCTTTTACATATTATAATATATCTACTTCAATCATACAAGCTCCTGTACGTAGGCGGCGGAAATAGACAACAATATAGCTCATTTTCTTATCTAAAACCTCCATTATTATCACAATTAACTCACCTAACATTCCACTATGAAAAGCTTGTCCCCCACTTGTCTTTTACATTATTAAATCGATACCACATCCTGTTTCCAAGTCTGAATTCTCAGAAAAAAACTAAAATTAGTAAAGCCTCTCTCTCATTTTCCTTTTCTCCGTCAAGTCACCGTGAGCTAAAGCAAGGACAATAAGAGAACGTCCTCAACTAATCTAAGATTCTCCATCAAGGTTAGGGGGCTATATTCTCTGGTATTCTGGGGGGGAACCGAGTGTTTGGAAAGGCTAAGGTACTTCTGGTCCTTACCTTTCCAAGGGCAGGTTCGGGAATTGCTGTTAAATTAAGATGCTTTAATGTTTATATATTTGTTTTATATATATTTTTATTGATATGTATATGATTAATTGGCTGTGTTGATTATTA
The DNA here is from genome assembly GCA_037962975.1 of Clitoria ternatea. Lineage (NCBI taxonomy): Eukaryota > Viridiplantae > Streptophyta > Magnoliopsida > Fabales > Fabaceae > Clitoria > Clitoria ternatea. Next base: position 55,513,306 of record CM075676.1, read on the forward strand.
TTAACCATGATGATTAAATGGATATGATCGGTATTGAATTGTGAAAATATTAAGAACCATGGGTGTCTATGTGGATTCCAGTGAGGAAGTTTTGAAGGATGAGATAAACGAGGAAATAATGATGAAGGGTCACCATTTATATCACTGATGCTATTATTATGATTATGATTACAATTATAATTATAATTATGAATATGATTATTATTATTATTATCATTATTATGATGATGATGATGATGATGATTATTATTATTATTATTATTATTATTATTATTATTATTATTATTATTATTGTTACTAATATTATTATTGTCTTAATTATGAATAATGAAATAAAGAATATACTACTTACTCTTTAAACGAAGCATTATTTTAGCCAAGATATAACCGATATATTTTCTTGAATAAAAACAAATAAAATAATAAAAATAACCTACAACGTATGGAAAATAAGTGGGACCTAAGAACATGAGAACAAATATTACAAGACTGGAAACACATAGATACCCAGGGATCAAAGTAATGAAAGAACTTGAATAATGCATTTTGCATCATGAAAATATTTTTGAAGGAGTAAAACTAGAGCATACATCTGGTACGCTGGAGGACATTCACGTCCGATCTCCGAGGAGAATCTTGGGAGTACAACCGGGACGGAAACCCAATGGCATCAGAGTCGCGCCTGAAGTCGGGTCAGACGATGCAATTCTGATGTACTTTGACTAAATGACGGAATGTAACTATGATCGTGTAGAGCCAAGTCCCAAGATAATATAATGATTAGAACCTGTGAGTTCATTCGTACCTTATGATGATTAAATAATGATTGGGGGACTAGGTGAGCTCCGATCGCTCTAGTATGGAAACGCTGTGCCCAAAGGGCAACTTGAGCAGGATGACTGCAAAAGAATGAGATAATGGTGATGGTGGATTGGTTTATTGGGCTCACATGCATCATGAGACTTCACTTAAGATAAATTATAATAAACCTAACTCATACATTCCATGACAACATTATTGATTGTTATAGTTGTAAATATGTTAATTGTATGATTTATGTTATATTATCTGTTGTCTGGATATGTCCGCACCGGGAACCTTCAGGGTCTGGGGTATATACTCACCCTTTCTGATCATTAATAACAGAGGAGCTAGGAAACCATGAACCGGAGTACGAAGAACAGCAATACGTTGGACCTACTGGGAGCACTCATTAAAAGTAGGATATATGTAGTGGAATATTTATTAATAAATAATAAGACAATGGATGACTGTATCTATTTAAGGGTGCCTATGTGTCCCATTCTGTTAAGAGTACAATTGCTTATGGTTTGTGAATGACTATATGAATTACCTACTATTTGCTTCCACTGATCTGCCATTATTTTATTTTATTTTTTAAAAATATATGCACTTTTTCTAAAAACTTTAACCCCTTAGTTAAATAGGATGATCCTATAGAAAGGTTTGTCTTATTTAACCGAGGGTGTTACAACACACATAAATGATAAGTTAGAGGTTGTTATAGAGCAACGCTTACTTACGCTTCTTGAGGAGTTCAGAGACCTTTTTACATGGACCGCTGCTGACATACCGGGGATGGACCCCAATTTTTGTTTCCACAAGTTATCCGTCTATTTAGAGATGAGGCCGATTGCCCAAAAGAAGCGAAGATTAGGCCCAAAAAAGCAAAAAATGGCCTGTGAGCAAACTAAAGAGCTTTTGAAGGCTGGATTTATCAGGGAAATCTGATATTCCTCTTGGCTCTCTAATGTAGTGATGGTGCAGAAGGCCAACGACAAGTGGAGAATTTGTACAGATTACATCGATTTGAACCATTGCTGCCCAAAGGATCAATACACTCTCCCAAATATTGATAGAATGGTCGATGATTCATTTGGTTATCAGTACTTGTCCTTCATGGACACATATTCGGGGTACAACCAGATTCTGATATGGGAGGAGGATTAGGAGAAACAACATTTGTCAATGACGGCGGTGTGTTCTGTTACACCATCACGCCCTTTGGTTTGAAGAACATTGGGGCCACATACCAGCGGATGATCAACAAGGTGTTCGAAGGCATGCACACAAAACTAGTGGAGGTGTACATTGACGATATTATTGCCAAGACCCCAACTGTGGGTTATCACGTTGAAGACTTGCGCCAAGTTTTCTTTCGTCAGAGGCAATATAACATGCGCTTGAACCCATTGAAGTGCACTTTCACCGTTCCCGTCGAAAAGTTTTTGGGTTTCATGTTGACTCAACGCGGAATAGAGGCGAATCCGGGCAAGTGTCAAGCAATTCTAGACCTATAGAGCCCCAAGAATCTGAGGGAGGTTCAGTAGTTGAATGGAAAGGTGGCGGCCTTAGCACGATTCATGCCTAAGATGACGCACAGATCCCTCTCTTTATACAAGATTCTGAAGAAGTCAAAGAAGTTTAAGTGGGGGCAAGAGTAGGAGCAAGCTTTTTAAGAGCTCAAGGAGGTGTTGTCCAAACCTTATATTCTAGTGAGACCTGACCCCGGGGAACTGCTTATTTATACTTGGCAGTATCTGATGAGGCCTTAGGAGTGGCCCTGGTGAAGAAGACTCTAGAGGGACAGAGACCACTATACTTCACTGGTAAAACATTGCAAGATACGGAGGGTCGGTATCAAAAGATTGAAAAAGCCGCCCTGACGGTTGTTTGGGCTTTTCGACGTTTGAGGCCGTATTTTCATGCACATTAAGGACGGACCTTTCGCTTCGCTCGGTGTTGAGCAAGCCGGACCTGGTTGGAAGAATGATTAAGTGGTCCATTGAGTTATCAGAGTTCGATGTGTCATACGAGCCTCGAGGTACTATAAAGGCTCAGGTGCTGGCAGACTTTATGGTGGAAATGAATGAAGCGGATCCAACTATCCCCCGTTATCATTGGATGGTGTACGTTGATGGTTCCTCCAACAGTAAAGGAAGTGGTACCGATGTGGTGGTTGAAAGCGATGGTGGGGTGTACCTGAAGATTTCGCTGCGCTTTAATTTTAAGACATCCAACAACCAAGCTGAGTATGAAGCTTGTCTCGTCGGTCTGAGGGCAGCATTGGACATCGATGCTTCAGAAGTGACCCTCTGTAGCGATTCACAACTCGTGATTTCGTAGATACGAAGAGAGTATCAAGTAAGAGAACCCCAACTCCAGTTGTATTTAAACTGTGTCAATGAGTTAAAGGAGCATTTTGCGGTGTTGGAGTTTAAGCATGTGCCCCAAGAGAGGAGAACAGCAGGGCGGATTTTCCTTTGAGATTAGCCAGCACGAAACAACCTGGGAGTACTACCACCGTAATCCAGAACACTTTGATTACTCCTAGTATTCCCCTGACCTAGTCGCATATGGCCATAACTTTTCACGCGTTCAACGGTGACTCATGGGTAGTCCCTTTCATCTGATACATGGTTAATGGACAACTACCCACTAATGAGGCTGATAAAAGGAGAGTCCATAGGGAGTTGCCCTATTTCACCATGGTATATGGGATGTTGTTTAGAAGAGGCTTCTTTGTACCTACCTCTGTTGTTTAAATGAGAACGAGGTGTAGGAGGTGATGGAAGAAGTGCACTAAGGCCAGTGTGAGCACCATTGTGGAGGACAAAGTTTAATGAGAAAGATCTTAAGAGCTAGCTACTAGTGGCCCACAATAAAAAAGGATTCCATGGAGTTTGTGAAAAACTGTGATTCGTGTCAGAGGTTTGCTAACCTTCATCACACACCAGCTGAGGAGTTATCCACTTCCGCGGTGCCATGGCCATTTCATCAATGAGGATTAGACATCTTGGGCCCATTCCCTACTGCTTCAGGGGGCATCAAGTACCTCATTATGGGGGTAGATTATTTTAAGAAGTGGATTGAGGCAGAGCAGGTGGTGCACATCACTTCAGCCCGGACCCGACATTTTAGATATGAGAATATTATAGCACGGTTCGGGGTACTGGCGTGGATCGTAACTGACAATGGCACCCAGTTTACTGATAAGAAGTTCATAGAGTTGTTGGAAGGATTGAGGATAATCCAGATTTTCTCATCTGTTGAGCATCCACAGACTAATGGCCAAGCTGAGGTGGCCAACAGAGAGGTGTTAAAGGGCCTCAATAAGCATCCAGGAGAAGCTAAGAGTGACTGGACAAATCAGCTGTGCCATGTCCTGTGGGTTTACCACACCATGCCGCATTCTTCAACGAAAGAGTCTCCATACCGTCTCACGTATGGTGTCGAAGCTATGATACCGTTGGTGCTTCAAACGACTTCGACAAGAGTAGAATACTTTTTTGAAGAGAATAATAACTCTAATCTAGCCTCAGAGCTTGATGTTGTTCAAGAGCTCAGGGAGGAAGCATACGTCAGAGACCGGGCTATCAAGGCGAGGGCTTCCCTTTGGTACAATAAGCGCGTCCAGCATAGAGCTTTTGGTGTTGGAGATCTAGTGCTGAGGAAAGCAAGTGTGGGAAATAAATTTACGCATCAGGGCAAGTTGGCACCCACTTGGGAAGGTCCTTATCGTGTATCCGAGGTTGCAGGAAAAGGATCATATCGGCTGAAAAACCTCGATGGTACACCAATTCGCAACAAGTGGAATGCATAGAATTTAAGAGTTTATTAAAGCTAGTTGGTAAGCCGACATGTACTCTTTTTCCTAACTTGAGCTTTTTTCAATTGGATTTTTCTCAAGAAGGTTTTAACGAGGCATGACCCCAACTACGTTTCACTTGTACATTGTTCATTTTAATGAGAAAGTTTATCAATTACAGTGTTATTTTCACTTCTGCTTATTTTATGGTTCTAAGCTTTACGAATGGGGTGGATGACGACCTTTTGGATGGATAGTCTCAATTACTTAGTAATTGACGACATAACTCCATGAGCGGTATCTCAATTAACTTCACCCCAACGAGTGGCGAGGATTGGTCCTTATTCAAGACCATACTGGACCCCGATGCATGGTGCAAGTCAAGTCTTCGTCTCAGTTACTTAATCTCTAACTGACGACATTGCCTTACGAACGACATGGAAAATAGCCCTGACGAGTGGTGAGGATTGGTCCTTATTTAAGGCCATACCGGACCCCAACGAGTGGCGCCTCAATTACCTATTCTGTAATTAACCATGACGAATAACCCTCTAGATGGATAGTCTCAATTACATATACTGTAATTGACGACATAACTCCACGAGCAGAGCTTCAACTAACTTTACCCCAACGAAAAGCAAGGATTGGTCCTTATTCAAGTTCATACTGGACCCCAATGAGTGGTGCAAGTCTTATTTTTTGTGTAGCTCAACAGGACATTCTCTACAAGATGGCTTCTTATAAACTAACTAATAAGCCTAAGTTAAATAGAGGTTTGAAGCTTACGCTATGCAAAATTAAAATCCTTATGAGAAGACTTTAAGGTAAATGTCTCATCAAAGCCTTAAGCAGAACAAGCAAGGAGATGTCAACAGATTTGCATAGCAAAAATAAAATCTCAAATATATTTCAAAGTTGTTCAAATACCGGAGTTGATCCCGGAACACAGCATTACATGAAAATACAAAAATTTAACTAAGAAGGCGGAGCGTCGTCGTGGGTTCCTTCATGGGCTTGACCATCCTCAGGAGCTTTGTTTTCATCTCTAGCTTTGTCTTCCGGCATCTCATCACCTCCGCCATCACTTCCCTTGGCTTTATCTTCTTTTTCTGCGTTTTCAGGTCCAGGAGTGCCCTGAGGGGTCCCCATGCTTTGCCCTTCAGGGAGAGGTGGAGCTCATACAAAGAATCGTCAGGTTCCACATACCGGCCATCTTTTACAGCAACCAGTTTGCCTTCGTGAAATTCATAGAATGGATGTAGCCCATAGAGGTTGAGCTTCACGTTAAGGTTACGGTAGAAGATTTAACGGATGACCAACCCAAAGGATTCGTACGCCACCTCGATACAAATATCTATAGCCTGCTTGGCCTTAGCTTTAGTAGCGACAAGGTTCTTTCTCAGTTCGGTGTTTTCTTCCTCAAGCAGTCCGACGTCAGAATTCCCCTGCCTCAGATCCTCAAGTTGTCGAAGCAACTCCTTTTCCCTCGAGGTCCACTCTTCAGATTGCTTGGAGCACCTAGCCTCAGAAGCCTGTAGTTCTTGGGCCAGCTTGGCAGATTTTTCCTTCTCCTTTTGTAGATCCTCCTTCAGCTGAAGGATCTCTTTTGTTTTGAGCTCGGGTATCTGCTCCTCCAACGCCGTCACAGATACCTTTAGAGCAGATATCTCCAGGAATTGTTCATCGCCTTGCTCCTTGGCTTTCTTCAACAATCTTCAGGTTCGCCCTATCCTTAGCGGAAGAAATGCTCCGCTGCTCCACCTGGGCACTCAACTTATCAGCCTCCTTGATGTTGTCCGCTGTCCTGTTTAAAGAGTGGAGGAGGCCAGATAGTTCAGCCAGTTGCCATCTGTCAGCTTGGCAAGCTTCCTTGATTTCATTAACTTCTAATATGAGATGGAGCTTGTATGTTTGTTTTGGAAATGTGGCAGGCATAGGCCCTTCGTACATCAAGAAGGTTGATAGGAATGAAGTGTTAGGGGGAGAACTGGACACCACTTGCCAGGAGCAATAGATAGTTGGTTTTGGCCCCGATTCAACAACTAGGTAAGGAGTGATCACAGCCGCAGTCACCACTTTCTTCTTCTTCAGAGCGCTGGTGTCTTCCAGCATCCTTTGTTTTTTGGACGGCTTGGAGGAAGAAGGCTTCTACATTCCAGTATCCTGTTGATTCTTCCTCTTCTTCTCCTTCTTCTTTTCGTGTTTATCTTGGGCGCTTTCGGCCTGTTCGCTTCCCTCCACCAAGGGAACGTCACCACTCACTGAGGAGGTCAGAATAATGTCTTAGCTTGCGCCCTGACAACGTTCCTCTTAGGTTGAATATTGTTCTCTTCAGTGGACAAATCCTCATCAACTATCATGGACTTTAATTTATTCATGGTGGTGCATAATTCCTCTATTTGCTCTACATAAACAAGTACAATTAGGGTCAAACACAATATATATCGAAAATTGAGTGGTTAAGAGTAAAGGAGTATAAAATTACGTACATATTCGTTGCGGATGAAGCTGGACCCCAGAAGACGTTTGCAAGAAAATTTCCCACAAAACGCGTTGTATGTTTCGAGGACGCTCAACACTTCCACAGAGTGAGGGGATAGTTCACTCTCTTCAGTGAAGTAGGCTTGGGAAGTGAGTAAGAAATGCTTGTGTGTCCAGTTCACTAGGAATTTTGGGAGGTCCTCTTGAGTTGAAGACCAACTTGTTTGGTTAAACTTAGATCTTCGTGTAGTAGTGTTTGAATGACCTCCCGTCCACTTTTGCGGACTCCGTGAAGGCCTCAAAGTTGGTTTTGGAAATGTGGCAGGCATAGGCCCTTCGTACGTCAAGAAGGATGATAGGAATAAAGTGTTGGGGGGAAAGCTGGACACCACTTGCCGGGAGCAATAGATAGTTGGTTTTGGCCCCGATTCAACAACTGGGTAAGGAGTGATCACAGCCACAGTCACCACTTTCTTCTCCTTCAGAGCGCTGGTGTCTTCCAGGGTCCTTTGTTTTTTGGACGGATTGGAAGAAGGAGGCTTCTACATTCCAGTATCCTGTTGATTCTTCCTCTTATTCTCCTTCTTCTTTTCTTGTTCATCTTAGGCGCTTCCGTCCTGTTCGCTTCCCTCCACCAAGGGAACGCCACCACTCACTGAGGAGGTCAGAATGAATGTCTTAGCTTGCACCCTGACAATGTTCCTCTTAGGTTGAATATTGTTCTCTTCAGTGGACAGATCCTCATCAACTATCATGGACTTTAATTTATTCATGGCGGGGTACAATTCCTCTATTTGCTCTACATAAACAAGTACAATTAGGGTCAAACACAATATATATATCGGAAATTGAGTGGTTAAGAGTAAAGGAGTATAAAATTACGTAGATATTCACTACGGATGAAGCTGGACCCCAGAAGACGTTTGCAAGAAAATTTCCCTTAAAACGCTGTATGTTTCGAGGACGCTCAACACTTCCATAGAGTGAAGGGATAGTTCACTCTCTTCAGTTAAGTAGGCTTGGGAAGTGAGTAAGAAATGCTTGTGTGTCCAGTTCACTTGTAATTTTGGGAGGTCCTCATGAGTTTTCCAGAAGACCGACTTGTTTGGTTGAACTTAGATCTTCGTGTAGTGGTGTTTGAATGACCTTCCGTCCACTTTTGCGGACTCCATGAAGGCCTCATAGTTGTCTAAATTTGAATCACACCAGAGTGCGACGAAGCTTATTCCGTCTTTCTTATTAGCCTGGCGTACCACTTGGCAGTAGTAGAAGAACATTGCCTCAGTGGATTTGAAATTAAAGTGCTCCCCCATCACTTCGAGAGCACGGGTGAGGCCCTATCTATTGGGATGTACTTGAGAAGGGGCATACTACAAAAATCTTAGTACCTCCATTTCAAATTTCATAAGTGGGAAGCGGACCCCAAGGTGTAAAAAGATGAAGTCATACATATGCACGGAGCGATCGTCCGACATTTAGTGACAGATTCTGTCGGTGGGCCGGGGTGCAAGTATTATGAATCGCTTTTTTAAACGTTCTTCTGCGTGTACGCTAAACCTCGGGGTTAGCCTTCCTCCGTCTTCCCTAGCATGCTAGGATGCCATTTCACGAATCTCATCTTCCACCCAACAGTAGGGGTATTTCTCTTGGAGTTGTTACCACATTTGCACACCCTATGACAGTCTTGAGAATGGCAGTGTTCCCAGAGGTTCCTTCGCTAGCCAATCTACGTATGGCAAGATTGAAGACCTTGATGTTGCTGTAAAAAGCCACATCATCAGAAAGATAACAATCAACACTCACCTCGCTCTCAGAAGAGTGGCTAGCCCCTGAGCTAGAGAAGGAGTCCGAAGGGGGCATTACCACCCTCTGCCTTGTGTGAGATGCATCCCCTTTTTCTGGACGATGTGGCCCGGCCCTGGAAGGATTCACAGGAATCCTTCCTCCTTGGTAACCTGGGGATCTTGCAGGGACTCTTCCCCCTCTATAATCAGGATCAGCGCGACCTTGCTTTGATCGCATGGTGACTACACTAAGTGCAGAGGAATTGAATCGAAGAAAGGGAGAAGGTTGGTTACCTAAAAAGTTTTTAAAGGTAGGAAGTGGAGGAGAACACGGAAGCAACAACTTCTTCTTCAGAGGGAAATTCGAGCAGAGTTTTCCTTAGGTTTGAAGCAATGTGATTTCTAGAAAGTGTCTGAGTTCCCTTTTTGTAGCTATGGAGAAGGTATAACCATCGGTTGGGCACGTCATTTGTCAGAAAACGTAACACTTCAAGGGCCAACTACGGTGTCGTTTCAATCCAAGGCGCGTAAAAATAACGTCATTTCGCGAAAATATGAAATCCAATGGGCCGTAATGTTTGAATCTTGGGCCCAATACCCATTACCCGCGACGGTTGGGAATCCTCGCATACACAATCATTAGTTCTCACTTGTTTTTTTGCAATCACTTCTCATCATTGTCGTCGTCTCAAGGTCTGGGAGTTACAAACCTTAAATGCGAGGAGTTACGAAATTCAAAAAACTTTTAAGTTTCACACACAAAAGCAAGACGTTGTCTGAAGACGGTATCCATACTTATAAAAAGGAGGGACCTCGGAGGATAGTTTAGTGCTGGTATCCACATCTGCAAGAGCAACATCGACAAGGTAGTGTAGCTTATATGAGCAACAAGCTAGGGGCAAATGATCCGGTCTCGATACCGGTATATAGGCAAGAGGGTAATTTCACCTGATTTCATTCGCTAACCGGTGCCGCTGGTAAAATCCTCCAGACTACAAGTCCGTATCAGAGACCTCTCTATACTGGAAGTCCAGGTCAGCACCACGCACACTGGAAAGCACCCAAGTCACCCGACAAATAGTACAAGGTACAGACGCAAGGGAACATTCGCAAGAGACGCGGAGCCACCCGTGTCGTGTGTCAAAATCGTACACTGCACAATGTACGATTGGCCCCATAACCCTAAAAGGACTCTTCATTCTCTGCATGCACACGTATAAATACCAACATTTTCACAACTCTGGTATGTTAGCCTCATTCTCAAACTTACGCTTAGAAACCTTATATTCTTTTCCTGGTTACTGGCTTGAGCGTTAGAGAATCTTCACAGGTGACATCAACTTTCGCCCCTCATCAACGCGAAAGCTTGGTGTGAAGAATCTCCAGGACTACAAGACCTTTGTTCCCCCACTAAGATAAAGGGTACAATACCGGATACCCACTATACTAGTGTATAAATACTTCAAAACCGTTGACATTTATGGCTGGTCCAACATCGGATCTTTGAATCCGATTCAGACCCGTTCAATTATATTCTAAATCGAAGAGATTATTTAATTTTGACAAAAAAAATTAAGATTGTTTACTGGAGTATTTCACAATTGCCACGGGACTAAAGGCATACCGCATTGATCAATGACATCAACTCAACAGTGAAATCTAACGGTATAACTGTGAACCTTTTGTTATATCTAACCAGAAACAATACAATTCTTAATAAGGTTGCAGAAAAAACAAAAAGCGGTCACGTTTAGTGCGCATAATGCTGATAATCACATTGGATACAAAATTACAACTGTAAGAGGAAAAGAATGTTGGGAAGATACAAATCATGTCACCCGACAAAGCCCCAACATACCCAGTAAGGGAATAAAATTGGACACGTACTGCGAAGGACCTTAGCACTTCTTATCTACAAACCTATTATGACATTCCGAGTAAGTCACTAATAAGAAGAGATGGGACAATCTCGATACAAGTATTAAAAAACTGAGTGTCCATCCGACAAGAATGCATAAATTTTGATTAAAGCAATATCCATATGTAGCTTCATTTCATCTAATATCTTGAACCAGATGGTGGAGGAGCAGGAGGCAACCGAGTTGGTGTTCGGCGACTTCCAGAATTTGGGCCTGAACTCACATCACCATTTTGGGATGGATCACTGTAACGTCTACTGTGACCACCAGAACCATACCTAGAAGACAAGTCCCTTGGGCCATTTGCAGCAGCATCAAATGCAGACCTCCAATCATCACCTGAAGACGGTCCAGAGCTTCTTGGGCTGCTTTCTGCATAAGTTTGTTTGACAAAAGCATATGAAAAAAAGTCAACAAAATAATAGTCTATACATCTTCAACTGATGCATGTGCAGATTCTAAGCAATGGAGGTTACTTAAAAAGTTTGCAATCAACAAACACGTCATATATGCTCAACAACTATTTTTGTTCCTGGAAATTTACGGCAAAATTCACACACCATCTCATTTTGCTCCTTCTTCATCCAATAGCAAAACTTCAAGTTCTTACTTCCCAAACAGATCTCAGAAAGTTAATACAATATAACACTAGAAAAATTTCAAGAATGCATCTCAAGCAAATTTGCAAACATTACCTGCTGCACTCCCTCTGTCCGACCAATTGAATGCTGCAGCCGCTCTATTGTCATGAACACTAAGCCGCCTAGTGAGTTTTGAAAGAAGGGAAGACTGTTTCTGAACACGCTCCCTTTTATGCTTGGCATTGTGGTCCTCCTGGAGCAGCTCCTCAATTTTAGCAGAGCTTTGAGCACTGCCAACCACAGCATTAAAAAAAGATTTAATTTTTCAAATGTTTCAATTTTGAAGAGTAATTGTAAATAATTGACGTGCTTAGGATATGAATATATCAAAGATTCAAGTGTTATTTTTTCTTTTTTAAAGAGGGAAAATACAACTAGGGATAGGATAAGATCACAAACAAGAAATCCAACTAAACAAAAAAAAAAAGAGTAACTTCAGAAATTAAGAATGTAGCAAATCTACTCAGTCTGTCTATCAGAAATGGCAGTCCCCTTGAAATGACCATGTGCAAAACATCAGACACCAACAATATAATTCAATCTCAGAAAACATTGAAGATTCAAAATTCATAAATATGCAAATTTACTACTGCTTCACCAAATACACTATGCAACTACTATGGTCCAGTTCCTCAGATCTAGTTGATGGATCCTGAAGAATGAAGTCTGGTCTGGTTGAAAAAAACCAAATTCAGACATCTCCCTTTGTGTTCTACTTGGCTAACAAACTTTGGGTGTATTAGACTGACAATCTCACAGGGTAAAAGATTTAGGATCCAATTGCAAGCTATAGGACCTTAGTCCCACATTAGAAGTGTGGCATTATTCTAGTATGGGTTTATATGGCCTCGGGCTCTCCAACTATTGGGGCTAGCTATTGTGGAGTGTGGTTCTCCCAAGGTTCTTATCAAAATGTACTTTGAACTTTCAGAAAATTTTTGCAGTGTAATTTATTTTGTTTTTGTTGAAATTATGGGGTTTTAGCCTTTTAGGTATAGAGGAGGAGAAAGATGAAACTTGAAAGACAATATGCTGATGTATTTAAAACCTAGAGGACTATTTCCTATTTATACTAATTATGATCTTATATAATTGGGGAATAAATCATTATAATAAATGAAAATATGATAACGAATCTTAAGAGATATGATAGAAATAAGGAAACTAATGCTAGACAATAATCTGACATATTCCAAGATATTATCAAATATGATAATAGGTTCGTTTGTTTAAACTTATTTTAAGAGATACCATGAAATAATTGGAAGGAGAATGAAAACAGAGAGAATCGAAAATGAAAGAAAACAGAGACTTGAGAAATTCATTATGTACCCAAAAATCAAGTACAACAGAATTACAACAAATATATATATATATATATATATATATATATATATATATAGCACTAGTTCTAAACAAAATTCTGTTAGGCTGTTGAGGGAAATGACCAGCTTAGCTGGTTACAGGTTAAACATCTTATAACAACACTAGCTATCTCTAATAATATATCCAACAAAAGCTTTAAACAAAGTTACAAAATTGAAAATCCACAGAAGCAATTTCATTATGAGCAAATACGTACGTATATGGTTGAATATAACACAGGTTGCATGAACAATAATGTTTTGATTTTTGGCAACTGAAAGGAGTGAATATTGGTTCAATGACAGTCAGTGTTATCAAATGGCGCTTGTGGTGGCGCTATGGCGGATTTTTGTGTCGGTTTTCTGAACCGCCGCTATACGCCACATGAAAAAACGCCAGAAATAGCGGCGTCCGCTATTTGAAGCTTAACGGCGCAATACTGCCGCTATTCGTGTTGCGGTGTGGCGTCTCCTAGCGGGCATAGCGGTTGCTAAGGGTTTTCAATTTTTTTTCTTAATGGGCTAGGTTAAGGCCCACCAGGGTTCCCTCTCACCTCTTGATCTCTCTGTTCCCTCTCACCTCTCGATCTCTCTGTCCCCTTCCTCTCTCGATCTCTCTGTTCACTCTCACCCTCCCCGACCAAGACCCCGACGACCGGCGACTGTCTCCGGCCAACACGACAACCGCGACAACCGTGTGACTGCCGCGACCACTCTCGCGCGTCTCCCTCTCAATCTTCTCTGCATGTGCTCTGTTCTTCCCCGTGTGCTCTGTTCTTCCTTGCGTCTCTGCTCTGTTCTTCCTCTACGTCTTCTTCTCCCTCTCAAACCTCATCACTGCAGTCTCCTCTCAGCCCCATCACTGCGTCTTCTTCTCCCTCTCAGACCTCATCACTACAGTCTCCCTCTCAGCCTCATCACTGCGTCTTCTTCTCCCTCGTATGTTGAAGAGGAGGAAGGGGAGGAAGATGAAGATGATTAGATTTCTAGGCCTTTTCTACATCAACATTGTTGTTTTCTTGGCTTTAAGATGATATTATGGTAGTTTATTTTGTTTCTATATGACATTATGCAGCTATATACATATATATTTTGTATTATTTTATTGTGTCCGCTATGTAACCGCCATAGGCTGTTATAGCGGACGCTATGACCTTTATAAAGTTTTTTTGGCTTACCGCGATAAGCCGCGACCGCTATGTGATTACCTTGATGACAATACATTACATAAGAAGCAATGAACACATCATCCATCAGACAGTAAAGCAAAAAGAGACAGCTGTAACCTGATGGAACTGTATAACTGGTTAAGCATGTCCTCTTTGGCTTTCTCTACTTGGCAAAGAACAACAGCCTGCGTGGCCAAAATGAAATGATCTCATGAACAACATCGAATCTGAAGAGAAGAATTATGATAAATTGATAGTTGATATATATAAACTCACTTTTGGGACATTAGCAGCAAGGCTGTTAAGAACAGCTTCAACATAACCACGCACTTCTTGAGACATCCATCTGAGCTCCTCTTCTGGATCTGCGGATTTTCTGGCCATTGTATCCTACAAAAATTTTTGCAACATGAAAGAAATTGTTATGAAAACATTTAAGTGAATTCTAGATGTAGCTTCTAAAAAAACCAACAGAAATAAGTAAAGGATCCCTCCTAAGTTCCAAAAAGTCATAATTCATTTCTATATTGTTGACAGTCCCACATTGACTAGAGATGTGACCAATTGTTAGTATATAAGATGAGGGCAATCTTCATCCCTTAAGCTAGTTTTTAAGATTGAGTTAGGCCTAATATCCAAAATTAAGATGGTCTCAGGGCCTATCCTAAACCCGTTATTGGGCCACCCATGAGGGGTGTGTTAAGTCTTGTGTTATTGGGCCATTTGTATTTGTCCACACTTCAAATGTTCACTCTTGGGCATAAAGGGGTTTTGAAAGTCCCACATTGACTTAGAGTTATGACAAATTAATACTCCATCTAGTCTTGTATATAAGATATAGTTAACAGAATCACCAAGACTGATAATAGTTAAGGCGTAGTTAAGTGTATTGGGTTTCTAAAAATTAATATTTCATTACAAAGAGGAGTGATCTAGACAAATCAGCCCGCCTCTGGTAGGGGGGCCAAATCTGCCTCGCCCTGCATTTGGCGGAACCCTAAGAAATCCCAAACAAACCAAGAAATATGTGAGAACCGATGATGGCGAAAGAATATGAAAGTTAAGTCTTTGATTGGTCTATTAAATGAACCACATAAAACAGGCGAATAATGTAAAATTAAAACATACAAGGGAACCATCAGAAAGGCTTTGTCGCATAGGAAAGCTAGGTTCACCAACGGCTTGACCTCCTTTAGCATGTGCAACTTTTCTTAGCCTATTGATCCAATCAACCTTATCTGCCATGCTCTCGGCCTTTAACAAAACTGCACTTTGAGCTGCAAAATGTATGTTTCAATATTGACAGATTTGGGACGGTGGCAGAGGATGCGTAAATACAAGAGCGGCTACCTTTCATGACAGTCTTATATGGGATCTTGCTAGTTATCCTGAAAATAAGGTTAGATGCTCTTCCAGAATCAGGTCCATTGGACTTTTTATCCTTGGAACTCTTTGCAGAGGCTTCATCATCATCAGAAATCTCATCAATATTGCAGTCCTGGTCAGTACAACCAAAAGCAAAAGAGGCATTACAATACTGAAAGGCTTTACAACAACAATTATTCCAATCAACTTCACATTCTGTTTAAATAAAGAATTATATCATGTCTAAAGTCTGGAACATGAATATATCCCACAATAAACATTGTAGAGAATCCCAAATCACAATATGTCATGTCCAACCCCGAAAACGGGATTGCATAATAGGTGAAAAGGGGGAAGGGGGGTGAATGACCAAAAGGCCCTCTAAAATTAGGGCAAACGGTTAACATTTAAGGGAAAATATGGAACTTTGCCCCTGAAACAAAATGCAGCCGTGATTGGCAGCATTCTGAGAGCACAATCTAATCATGATGGCCACGTTGATGAAACCAGACGTGACAGGGTGGAGATGCGGCTTATGATCATGCTGCGATTGACTACACTGACAATATATATGATGCTTAAAACATAAATGCAAAGAGGTAATTATATTGACCTTCCCTAAAGTTAGTGTTAATTATACCTACTTCTCTCTATTTAAGAAATCAGACCTGACTACCTTACTTGGCTGAAACTCATTATAAGTATATCTTTCTATTAATGGGTCATTGGATGTTTTATTGAAACATGCCAAACACATGACCATTATTTTAAACTTCATAAACAAATTTAATATGACAATATTACCTTTATTTACTTGTTATTTGACATTAAGGCTTTGCAGTGATCATGGAGGCTTAATGAAGTTGTGACTTGTAGAAGACCTCCAAAATTCAATGAATGTGAGACCCCAATGCCATAACAAATAATTGAAGGTAATATTGTCAAATTAAAACTCGTTTAAAAAAATAGTCACATGTTTGACATGTGTCTACGTCTATCAATCCATTAATAGTAAAGGCCTAAAGGGTGTACTTTTAATGAGTTCTAATCAAACAAGGGTATCAGGTCTGATTTCTTAAACAAGGAGGAGCTAGGAGTAATTAATGTTAACCTAAAGGGAAGTCAATGTACATGTAAATACCTCTAAATGAATGTTGCTTCTCATGAAAGAACATTCACAAAAAATAAACTTCAACTTATGCGAGACAATATTTATTAGAGGATTTAATCATGACATAATTATACTGTGGTTATTTGGCCCCTGCTTATTCTTAATTATCCCAAAAACAAATAACATTGAAGTTTGTAAGCAGTCTAACATGGATTCAATAAATCAAAAAGGTTCATACCTCTAAAGTAATTACTCCTCGAAAATGTCTCTCTTCTTGTTTTTTGGTGTATCCAAGCTGCCAATATAAAGTATGGTTAAATTATCATATGCTCAGAAAACATTAATCATTGGCCGACAACAAATCAGTCCATGTGATATAGGATGCCTACAAATAGTTAATTAATAATAGTCTCCAAGGTGCAAGATGTAACATTTATTTAGTAAAACATTTGCACAAACAGAAACCTATGATGAGACAGCATACTCAGGGTTCCAGTCATCAGATTTTCCTTTTACCAAAAAATCATCTACTAACAGATTAAAGACCTTGTAGAGATATAAAATCAATTCTCAGCTTTCGTTTAACAGATAAAGCTTTCAGAAGTCTTAAGAGTTCAATCATTTCCCTCTCATTCTAGATGAAAAAGCTCACTTTCAAGTTTCAGCACAAGGTAGAGTGAGCCCACAAGGTAGAGTGAGCCAGTACATTGTACTCTGCGCTTCAAGCACAAAGAGTTCTTGCATGAAGGGATGTGGTAGAGATAGCAGCATATGCTTTTCGGAGTGTTGGTCCTTACCGGACCTAAAAAGCAGTTTAGAGCCCATTAAAGAAATGATGACCCCCAAAATCCATGATTTTTTTTTCTTGAGATTTAAAAAAGGAAAAAGAAAAATGCAGTAACAAAGTGAGAGGAAACATAGATAACAAAGTGCATAGGTACATATGAAAGGCTGAAACCCTAATCATAGCAAAAAGCTTAAGTAACAAAACAAAAGAAAACAAAGTGGTCCAGAATTTGATATTATAAGCAACAAACAATAATAACAAGATACACTATTTACAGCTTAATGTACACATAAATACAGGACCAGTAAGCTGCCAGTTGGATGCAGGGTAGAAAAGAACATTCTTTCAGTAATTTTGAGCCTCATTAAAGATGCTTTGTTTTCCCATTCATAGTGTAATCACAAGGACCTCCAAACAGAACTTACACAACTTGAGACTGAATACACACCGGTTTTTTCTATCAACTGACAAGGGACAACAACTAATAAATAAGAACTTCAGTTTATCATGACAGTGTTATACCTTATCAGTTTTAATACTTAATAACAATGTTATATTTTCTCTAATTTTAACATAAATGGTTCAAATTTCAGCACATTGGCCAAACACTCAATCGGATGCAAACTAACTCAATTACTAGAGATGTCAAGAACCAAGGCAAAAGGAAGACTAAAATTAAAATAAAATGACTTCCATAAAAAAGCAATAACCATCTATACCGAAAATGAATTCAGAAAATATCATTTTCAATTTCACCAAAGAAGTTATTGTTCATATATAACACTATTGTGCAGCTACAAGCAGTGTTATCAAAAAACGGTTATGGCGGCGTCATAACGGTATGGCGGTGCGGTTTGGAGGCTTGCAACGATCTGCCACACAAAATGGCGCCCGAAATAGCGGTGACCGCTTCTGTGAATAGCAGCCGTTATGTCCATGGCGTTGTGGCGCTTGTGGCGGCCCATAACGGTCATTGCGCTGCTATTAGGATTTTTAGGGTTTGGGCCCTATTGGGCTGGATTGGGTCAGTTAAAATTTTAAGTGGGCAGTGTGTTTTCGTGCCCCTCTTCCATTTTCCATTTCGAAGCTTTTCCCTCTCTCATGTCTGCTCCCCTGCGTCCTCCCTCCAACGTCCGTGTACCATTGCTTCAGGCGACCATTTCCGGCGAGGCAAAGCGGCAACAACGGCCGTGGAGTCTCCGGTGACCACCCATGCAACTATTCCAGTGACTTTTTTCAACTTTCCGACCAGGTTTTTCATGTCTCTGTTTTATCTCTTTTTCTCAATGCCTTGTATCTCAACTGTTTTTCTGTAAACAGTTTTTTTAACGGGTTCTATTTTTTATGGTTCTAGTTCTCTTCTTTTTTAATGGTGCTGTGCATGTTTTGTTTTTTAATGGTGGTGCTGTGCATGTTCTGTTTTTAAGGGTGCTGCTGGCTCTGTTTTTTAATGGTGTTGCTGTCATGGTGCTGTTACAGCACTGCAGTAACAGTTTTCCTTCCCCCTCTTTTGTTCCATATTAATTTCATTTCAGTACTATAATATTAAATAATGCCTCCTTCCCTTTTGTTCCTCCAATTCTATTCCTGTCACAGTACTAACTGGTAACAAATACCGACCCCATTGATGGTACAGCCACTGCCACTACTGCAAGTGGAAGGAGTAACAACAACAGAACTGACATTGGGTGGAAGTATTGGTCCACTGTGAATGATGGTGATACAAACGTCATTCGATGTAATTTCTACAAAAAAGTGATGAAAAGAGGCATTACAAGGGCGAAGGAGCACTTAATTCGGAAGCCGAGAAATGTTGCACCTTGCCCGACCTGTCCAATTGAGGTTAGAGAAGAGTTGAAAGCTGCAATGACAAGTAAGAAGAGGAAGGGAGAAGTTGTCGTAAAGCGAGTGGTGGAAGACCTTGGTGGTGGAAACTGCAGTGTAAGTGATGATGAAATAGATGTATTCAAAGAGTTGGAATCCCGAACCCGAAGTGGTTCCCAATTGATAGAGTATATTGTTAGTTATAGTTTGTTAGAAAAGTTGTTAGAGATATTATCTTATCTCTTAAGTTAATTCTCTTGGGTTTAGGGTTTAGGGTTCCCAATTGATAGAGTATATTGTTAGTTATAATTTGTTAGCAAAGTTGTTAGAGATATTATCTTATCTCTTAGGTTAATTTTGTTATCTCTTTAGGTAGTTAGCAAAGTTGTTAGAGATATTATCTTATCTCTTAGATTGATTCTGTTTTAGGTTTGTTAGATTTCTTCTATATAAGTCCTGTGCTCTTCAATCTTAAAACACAATAATAGTTCAGCAAATATATTTTCTTTTTAAATCTTTCTCTTCTTCTTTCCTTCTTGCTGCCATAATTCTAATATGGTAATCAGAGCTTGATCGATCCTGTTTTTTTTTCTTCCCATGGCTAGACCAGAAACTCCTATTATCCTAGCCAATGCGCCGTTTACCTTCTCTCAAATCATTACTGACAAGCTTGATGATAAAAACTATCTATTGTGGAAACAACAGGTGGAACCTGTTCTGAAGGGCCATCGTCTTCACCACTTTGTAGTCAATCCCTTCATCCATCCACGATATCTGAATAAAGTTGATCGTGATACTGAACGAGTGAATGAAGCCTACCTTTCTTGGGAGCAGCTGGACCAACTTATCCTAGCCTGGCTCCAATCATCTCTCTCAAGTTCTTTCTTACCAAGAGTCATAGGCTACACTAATTCTTGGCAACTATGGGAAAGAATTCACTCTCATTTTCATGCTCAGACCAAAGCCAAGGCAAGGCAGCTTCGTCATGAACTCAGGAACACCAAGAAGGGATCACGCACAATTTTAGAGTACTTGCCTTGGATTAAAGCCCTTGTTGAAGCTCTAATCTCAATAGGTGACCTTGTTCCTTTTGTAGATCATCTTGATGCTATTCTTGATGGATTACTAGAGGAGTATGATGCCCTTATCACAGTCATTAATAGTAAAACAGAACATTATGATATTGCTGAAATTGAAGCCCTTCTTCTTGCACAAGAGGCTAGATTAGAGAAACAATGTGCGGTACTTTCAACAACTCCCTCTCTAAACCTTGCACAACACCCCTCATCCTTAAATCTTGCTCACAATCCCTCTTTTGATGAACCCTATAGAAAACCCATTAAACCCAGCCTCACACCCCCCCTATTCTTTTGCACCTTCAAATCAAAATCCATCCTCTAATCATGGCTCATCTCATTCTGGTTCTCGTGGTTCCAGAGGAAGATCTTCCTTTCGTGGAAAGGGGATACTATGGTCGTGGTGGTAGACCTTCTTCACAATGTCAAATCTGTCACAAACATGATCATGAAGCTTTTGCTTGTTTTCACAGATTTAATATAGACTTTACACCCATTTCAGCTGCACCATATCCCCCACCATACCCTAAACCTTAACCATACCCTCACCCTTCACCATATTCCACTAATCCCTACCCTCCATCCCCACAATATCCTACCCCACCTATAGCTCCTCTTCCATAACATCCCCCAGCCTACATTGCAGGTCCTCAATCTGTTTCAGAACAGTCCATCCAGGCCTGGATGGCTGATTCAGGAGCCACACACCATGTAACTGCTGACCCTCAACATCTTTTCCATTAAACCCCATTTGATGGACCTGATCAGCTTCATCTTGGCAATGGTCAAGGTTTGCCCATCCTTTTTATTGGTTCCTCTGACTTTTCAAGCACCTTTCTCACATAATTTCACTCTTAAACTTGATAATTTACTGCATGTCTCGACCATTACCAAAAATCTTTTAAGTGTTAGTAAGCTTGCTAGGGACAATAATGTGTTCTTTGAATTTTGTTAAAGGTTCCATCCCAAAACCAATTGGCAATAGTTGGAGTTGCCCAACAGGTATTTAAACCATGCGAAATATGATGAGGAAGGTAATGTGGGACTTCCAACACGCCCCCTCACGAAGCCTGCCGGACCAGGCAAGGGGTAACTTTTAACCCACAACGAAAGGGCAACTCTTGGCCCATAAGAACCGGAAAGAAATGCTCTGGCTCTGATAACATGTTAAAGGTTCCATTCCAAAACCAATTGGCAATAGTTGGAGTTGTCCAACAGGTATTTAAACCATGCGAAATATAATGAGGCAGGCAATGTGGGACTTCCAACAAATTTCATCCAACCTATTGTTGTGTTAAATCTCAGGTTTCTAAGCAAATACTCCTTGAAGGAAAACTTAATGATGAAGGACTCTACATTTTTCCAAATCTCCTCCATACTTCTCCTGTTGCATCAAAAAACAGATTCTGCTACACCTCCT
Organism: Clitoria ternatea; assembly: GCA_037962975.1. Taxonomy (NCBI): domain Eukaryota; kingdom Viridiplantae; phylum Streptophyta; class Magnoliopsida; order Fabales; family Fabaceae; genus Clitoria; species Clitoria ternatea. The sequence goes on from CM075676.1 coordinate 55,534,856, forward strand.
TCATCTTCATGTCTTTCACTTGTTTCCACTACATGTACTAGGCCCACACACTCACAATATTCCTTATGGCATAATAGGCTTGGCCACCCTCATATTGCTGTTCAGAATCACATCATGCAACTGTGTAATCTTCCTACATTTAATAAAGAAATTTCAGATTTTTGTATTGCATGCTGCAAAGGTAAAGCTCACAGAATTCATGCTTCTCCTTCTACGACTATGCATACTGAACCTTTACAATTAGTTTATTGTGATCTATGGGGTCCTGCCCCCCTTCTTTCATCCAATGGATACTCTTATTATCTTTCAATTGTAGATGCTTATACAAGATTTACCAGGATTTATTTCTTGCATACAAAATCTGAAACCTTGAATGTTTTCAAGGAATTTCAGATTTTTGCTGAAAAATAGTTTGGGAAGCAAATTAAGACTGTTCAAACAGACTAGGGTGGTGAGTTCAGACCCTTTTCCAAATTTCTCATTAGTCAAGGCATTATTCATAGAGTTATTTGTCCTTACGCACCACCAAAATGGTGTTGTTGAAAGGAAACACCGAGACATTGTTGACAAGGGCCTTGCTCTTCTTTCTCACTCAGGACTATCTCTCAAATTTTGGGATCATATGCCTTTCACATTGTAGTACATCTTATTAACAGGACTCCCTCCTCTGCTATAAATTTCAGCATTCCCTACACACTTTTGTTTGGGCATCAACCAGATTTTACAGCTCTTTGTATATTTGGGTGTGCATGCTTCCTTTTCCTTCGCCCATATCATAGTTACAAGTTTGATTACAGATCTAAGGAATGTATTTTCTTGGGATATTCAACAAATCATAAAGGGTACAAATGTCTTGCAACAGATGGCTGAATCTACATCTCCAAAGATGTTCTTTTTCATGAAGCTCGCTTCCCTGCACTCCACTCCACTACCTCCATTTCAGCATCCTCTTCTTCTCAATCTCATTATCTTCCTATTGGTGTTCTACCCTCTATCACCTCTCAAACCACAACTTTACATAACACTTCAACATCTCCTCCTGCTCACAATATTGATCACCAAAACTCTCCAACATCACCAACCACTCCTACATCTCACAACCCAACTCCTCTTCTTCCAACCCCTTCCTTTACTACATCAAAATCTCCCCAATCCTCTACTCCCACGTCCTCTATTTCAGACTCACTACCTGCCACTGCTTCTCCCACCATTGAATTATCCTCCTCTTCCTTCTCAACCTCCTCCTTCTACAAACATTCATCCTATGCAAACTAGATCAAAGTCAGGAATACTCAGAAACTTTCTTAACAGTTGTCAAAGTTGTCACCATTCGTCTTATCCTTACCATTGCCCTCACTCATGGTTGGCCAATTCATCAAATTGACATCAACAATGCCTTTCTTAATGGTGTTATCACAGAAGATGTTTACATGATTCAACCTCCTAGATTTGAGTCATCTAATCGCTCCCTTGTTTGCAAACTTCATCGTACATTATATGGCCTCAAACAAGCACCACGAGCTTGGTTTGAATGCCTCACTTCTGCTCTTATTCAATTCGGTTCCATTCCCAGTAAGTGTGATCCTTCACTCTTTACTCTTCAAACTTCAACGGGTCTCATCTAGGTTCTTGTCTATGTTGATGACATTATCATCACCGGTTCCTCTTGCTCCAGCATTAACTCCCCTATCTCCAAACTCAACACTGAGTTTTCTCTTAAAGATCTTGGCCTATTAGATTATTTTCTTGGATTAGAAGTCAAACACTTGTCCTCTACATCTCTTCTTCTTTGTCAAACCAAGTACATCAGATAACTCCTATCAAAGGCTCAAATGAGTGATGCGCAACCAATTGGCTCTCCCATGGCTAGCTCTTGCCTCTCACTCAAACTCATGGTGATCCTTTTTCAGACCCTTCATCATATAGGTCCATTACTCGCCCAGAAATTGGCTACATAGTTAACAAGCTCTGTCAATTTCTTGCTAATCCTCTCACAGAGCATCTTAAGGCAGCAAAACGAGTTCTACGTTATCTAGCTGACACTCTTGATCATGGTCTCTTACTTCAGGCAGCACCCATGGATATTCCTTTCTCCATCAATGCCTACTGTGATGCAGATTGGGCAACTGACACTGATGATCGTAGGTCCACTTCTGGCTCGTGTATTTATTTTGGCCCCAATATTGTCTCTTGGTGGTCAAAGAAACAGTCTCTAGTTGCAAAATCAAGTGTTGAAGCTGAATATTGTAGTATTGCTCTTACTACCCAAGAAGAGTTGTGGATTCAATCTCTCTTAATAGAGTTACACGTTCCTTTCTCCAATCATGTTATTCATTGTGACAACCAAAGTGCTGTAGCTATTTGCCACAATCCAGTTCTTCATTCTCGTACAAAACATATGGAGATTGATATCTACTTTGTTAGGGAAAAAGTGATCAACAAAGCTCTCCACATTAATCATGTTCCCTCGCATGAGCAGCTTGCTAATATCCTCACCAAGCCCCTTCTCTAAGCAGCGTTTTCTACTTCTTCGACCCAAACTCAGTGTAGCTAAACCTCCCTGAGTTTGTAGGGGGAATGATAGAGTATATTGTTAGTTACAGTTTGTTAGCAAAGTTGCTAGAGATATTATCTTATCTCTTAGATTGATTCTGTTTTAGGTTTGTTAGATATCTTCTACATAAGTCTTGTGCTCTTCAATCTTAAAACACAATAATAATTCAACAAATATATTTTCTCTTTAAATCTTTCTCTTCTTCTTTCCTTCTTGCTACCATAATTCTTCCTTCTTCTTTCCTTCTTGCTACCATAATTCTAATACCAATCCCAAACTGATAGTAGTGCCATATCGAACAAGGGGTCTCAATCTGAGTTGAAGGGTCCAATTGATCTATATTGAAAAGGGCCTGAATCTGCCATTGCTAAAAATCGAAGGGAAAAAATAAGGCAGAAAAACATAAGGGAAGCAGTTGATAAGGAGATAGTGAAAAAGGTGCATCGGTACATTGCCCGGTTTTGGTATTTAGTCGGTCTATCTTTCAGCTTAATTAAGTTGGAAAGTTTTCATGATATGTTGGCAGTAGTTGGCATTTTTGGACCTCATTTACCTCCTAGTTTTCATGATATTAGGGTGTCACTTCTCAAAAAGGAGATGGAGTATACAAAGGAGTTGTTGAAGGACCATGAAGGGTAGTGGACTCAGTTTGGCTGCTCTATTATGTCTGATGCATGGACTGATAGAAAGCAAAGTCAATCATAAATTTTTTGGTGAATTTTGCAGCTGGGACTATGTTCTACAAGAGTATTGATGCCTCGGATTTTGTGAAGACCGGGGAGAAGTTGTTTCAGTTGCTTGAAGCCATTGTGGAGGTTGGACCGAAAAAAGTTATCCAAGCCATAACAGATAATGGCAGCAACTATGTTTGTGCTGGGAAACTGTTGGAGAAGTATCCTAAGCTTTTTTGGACTCCATGTGCAGCCCACTGCATTGACTTCATGTTGGAGGACATTGGAAAGCTTCCAAGGATCAAGAAGACCCTCAAAAAGGCTATTCCATTGGTTGGCTTCATCTATAGCCATTCAAGCACATTGAGCTTGATGAGAAAATATACCAACAGAAGAGAGCTTGTGAGGCATTCGGTAACTCAATTTGCTACATGTTACCTATCATTGGAGAGGATCCCGGAAGAGAAAACAAAACTAAGAAAAATGAATGGCAACAAAACATGCTGTCAAGGGAGGCAAAAGGAAAGGAATCAACAAAAACCATGCTAACGCCTCATTTTTGGAGGAATGTGGTGTACATTTTGAAAGTAATGACTCCATTAGTGAAGGTGCTAAGGCTTGTTGATAGCGAGAAAAAGCTGGCCATGGGCTACATTTACGAAGCCATGGAGAATGCAAAGGAGGCAATTATGACATCTTTCAAAAAAGATGAGAAAAAATACACTGATGTTTTTTGATGATAGGTGGAATTGTCAGCTTCAGCAGCCATTACATGCAACCGGTCACTTGTTGAACCCGCAGATGTTTTATGCCAACCCCAGATTGGAGTTTGATGATGAGGTAATTCAAGGGTTTTATGATTGCATGAGTAGGCTGGTGGGAAACCTAGAGTTGTAGACACAAATCTTGATGGAGCTGCATTCATATAAAACATCAACTGGGATGTTTGGCAATCCTATGGCGAGAGAAATTAGGAACAAAACCGCACCAGGTAAAAGACTACGCAATTTATAGTCAATTAGTCATTTCCTAGGTGTTAAGTGCAAACAAGTTGATTGACCATTGCTTTGTAGCTAATTGGTGACGACTTTTTGGTACTACCACTCCCAATTTGCAAACCCTTGCCATAAATATTTTGAACCTAACTCGTAGTGCATCCGGCTGTGAAAGAAATTGGAGTGTTTTTGAGCAAGTAAGTCTAAACTTGACTTGTAAATCCATTCTAAATCTATACATTTATTCTTATTATTTCCTCTTTAATCTTGTAGATTCATTCCAAAAAAAGGAATAGGCTTGAACACCAAATATTGCATGATTTGGTGTTTGCGAAGTACAATCAAGCACTCCTACAAAGATGCAACATTAGTGATGAGATTGACCCAATCTCCCTTAAAGGGATTGATGAATCCAATGAGTGGCTAGTGGGAGAGATAGATGGAGAGGATGAAGACGAAAGGGTCCACGAAGGAGATAATCTCGATGGCGGGATGTATATAGAATTTCCAGAATTGGAGAGCCTAGAACATACACAAAGAGAAAGAACAAAAGAAAACAACAAAAACTAGCCGTGTCTAAATCATAGTAGTCAAACGCGCTAATCGCGGCCGCGATCGCGCCGCGCCATCGCGTCGCGGCCCTTCCCCGCGGCAGAGGTTTCGCGGCCCGCGTTATGCAGAGCTCCGAATCGTGGGCGTCGCGCAGCGATCTCGGCGTCGCGGATCGCGTGGTAACGCGGGGTGACGCGGGCGCATTTCGCTAGGGATGCAAAACTACGTCGTTTTGGGTAAGTTTTTTTCATTTCCCTCCTTTTTTATTTAGGGCTTCTTTTTTCTGAAGCTCTTCTGCTTCTTTCTTCTTCTTCTACGTTCCTCTCCTATCTTCTTCTTCTACTTCTACTTTCCTCTCCTATCTTCTTCTTCTTCACCCAGCCTCCAATAGCAACACCCACTGCCTCCTTACTGTCCGGCGACCACCAGTGAGCACCGAGACCGCTGTTTGACCTCCGGCGGCGCTGTCTGAACTCCGGCGATCCCTATCCGAGCTCCAGTGATCCCTGTCTGACCTCCCAAGCACCGACGACCGCCGTTTGACCTCCAGCGACGCTGTCTGAACTCCGGCGATCCCTGTCCGAGCTCCGGTGATCCCTGTCTGACCTCCCAGCCACCTGCAACAGCCTCCCCCACCTGCAACAGCCTCCCAGCCACCTGCAACAGCCTCCCAGCCACCTGTAACAACTTCCCAGCCACCTGCAACAGTCTCTCACAGCTGCTAAGTTCCACCAACTTGCTGCCACCTCTAAACAATGGCAACTGCGGGTGAAGATTCAAGTGGCACCTCAACCCCTCAATCATCTAGACCACTCTTCAAACCCACCGGAAACAACCTTGATCCGGGTTGGGATGGAATTCTTTGAAGGACCCTAACAATAAGAAGCATGTCACATGTAACTTTTGTGGCAAGACCACCACAGGTGGTATTACAAGAGCAAAGGAGCATCAAATGGGTGCAAGGGGGAATGTAGGCAAATGTTTGAAGACCCCCGAAGATGTGAGACTTCGGTTGATAGAACTTGCTGCCAAGAAAGTTACAGATAGAATGACATATATGAATGAAAATTTTCACGAGGATGAGTAGCTTCAAGAAATCCGGCCTTTGAAGACACAAGGCAAGCGGATTCCATCAGCTGTAGCCTCAAGTCATGCTTCAACAACTATTTTGAAGAAATCTAAAAACATTAAGGGGCCGATCGATTTGCTCTTGATGAGAGATCCGGAGGTGAGTAGGAAATTGGAGAAGAATAACAAACAAGAAAATATTAAGGATCACTGCACCAAACAAGCGAGAGAAAAAACGGTGCAATATATAGAGCGATTCCTGATTAGAAATGGGATCGCTTTTAATGTTGTGCGTACGAAAAGCTTTAAGGATATGATTCGAGCAGGTGGAGAATATGGTCGTAATTTGAAGCCCCCAAGCTACCATGAGTGCAGGGTTTCTCGTTTGAAAAAGGAGTTGGAGCACACAAATGACCTCATGAAGAAACATGCAAATCTGGAGAGAAAACACTGGATGCTCTATCATGTCAGATGGTTGGACTAATAGAAAGGGTAGGACGTTGATCAATTTTTTGGTCAATACTCCTATCGGGTCTATGTTCATTAAAAGTATTGATGCTTCTTCATTCATGAAGACGGGGGACAAGGTGTTTCAGCTGTTGGATAGCTTTGTAGAGGAGATCGGAGAGGAAAAAGTAGTCCAAGTAGTCACAGACAACGGAAGCAACTATGTTGCAGCTGGTAATAATTAATTGGGATTGTCTGAATTCTGAATTAAATTATTTATGTTGATTATTTCTTTGGATTAAATTTTAATTAGTCAAATTTTGTCAATTTAATTAGGTAAGAGGTTGGAGGAGAAGAGGAAGCATTTGTTTTGGACTCCATGCGCTGCCCATTGTTTGGATTTGATGTTGGAGGACATCGGAAAGCTTCCTAAGGTTAAGAGGGCTTGTTTACGGGGAACGAAGTTGGTTGGTTACATCTACAACCATTCATTTGCACTGAATTTATTGAGAAATTACACCGGTGGAACCGAGCTGGTGAGACATGGAGTGACAAGGTTTGCTACAACCTTTTTGACTTTGCAAAGGTTGCAAAACCAAAAGAACAACCTCCGCAAGATGTTTGTATCAGAAGATTGGATGAAGAGCAAGGGTGCGAAAGATGCCAAGGGTAAGAGAGCAATGGAAACCGTTCTATTGGCTTCATTTTGGGCGGATGTGGTTTTTAGCCTTAAGGCTATGGCGCCCCTTGTTCAAGTTTTACGATTGGTGGATAATGAAAAGAAACCCGCAATGGGTTACATCTACGAGACTATGGATAGAGCTAAGGAAAATATTCAAGCTGCTTTTAAAGGAGATGAGAGTAAATATAGGGATATCTTCACCATCATTGATAAGCGATGGGATTGTCAAATGCACCATCCATTGCATGCTGCAGGGTATTATCTTAACCCCGCATTAATCCTGAAGGCATTGAGAATGATCTAGAGGTGAAAATCGGCCTCTTAGAAGCCATTAATCGGCTCTCCCCCACCAATGAATATGAAGATAGGGCTTCCTTAGAATCGATCTCTTATAAGAATGCTAAAGGGATCTTTGGTGCTGCTGCTGCTATTAGACAAAGGACCACTATGGCTCCCGGTTAGAATTTCCTTCATTTTAATTGTCCATTTGTTTAATATTTTGGTAATTGCAGCTGAATGGTGGAAGCAATATGGGACAGCTACTCCACATTTGATGAAGATTGCTGTTAAAATCTTATCTTTGACTTGTAGCTCTTCTGGATGTGAGCGAAACTGGAGCACTTTTGAGCATGTAACCCCCTTTATCTTTTTTTTTGGTATTATTAGATTTCTCCTAATTGGATTGATGATGAGTGGTGGCTAACATTTTCTTAAAAAATCTAACAGATTCATTCTAAGAAGAGAAGCCGTCTTGAACATCAAAGGTTGTGTGATTTGGTTTACATCAAGTACAACCAAACCTTAAATGAGAGGTTTAATTCTATGACCATCAAAGATCCGCTTCTCTTGAAGGAAGTTGATGATTCCGCCACCAATGAGTGGTTGTTAGGAGAGTTAGATGGTGATGAAGATGAAGAGGAGGGTGGATTTGTGTTTGGTGAGGATGATGGGTTGACATGGGGACTAGTGTCACATACTGCCGGTGCTGGCCAACCATTGCATTACACTAGGAGGAAGAATAAGCAAAATGCCACCAATGATGCATCTAGGCCTTCCTCAAGTTGATCAGGATGCAAGCTCAAGTGGAGGGGAAGAAGAATTGGAACTAGGAGAAGAAGATGATGAATATGATTTATGATTTGTAGATTTTCAGATTCTAGTTCACTCTTCACTAGCTTATTAGTTTCTTATCTTGTTATTTTTCTGTTTTAGTAGTTTTGGATCATGTTGGGAGTCTTGAGACAATGTTTTCATTCTTTTAATCTTGGTTTTCAATTATCTAGTATGCATTTGAAGTGTTATTAGTTATATTTCTCTATTTTCTTAAGTGATTCTGCATATATATATGTTTATGTGTTCCCCCCCCCCCCCCCCCCCGCGATAGAATCAAATAGCGTCCGCGATTGGCGAGCGACACCGCGATCCCAGTTTAGGGGTCGGCCGCGACGCGACGCGATCCGGGATTGACTACTATGGTCTAAATCAAAAAGTGGTAGAGGAGCAAGTTCTTCAAGTAGAAAAGGAAAAGAAAAAGTGGTTGAAGTTGAAGAAGAACTAGAATTTGTGGATGATGAAGAAACCGAGGATGAATTAGAGGATTTGGGGGAGCTGGATCTTCATGACCACCCATCCAAAGGAGAAGAAGCTGAAGGATTTGTTGCTAACATTTCCCACAAGGAGAATGACTATATTGATGAAGAAGGCGATGGAGATGATGGGGATGATGAAGATGATGACTAGATTGTTTTTTCTCTTGATTCTTTTATGTTTGTTTAACATTTAGATGTTATTATGGCTTGATGTTTTAAGTTATTTATGAGTTATGACATTATGGCTTGATTTGAATGTTGCTTTGGATGATATTTTGATATTATGATATGTTTTTTCAAGTTATTTATGATATTATGGTTTTATTTATTGTGTCTGTTATGTGTCCGCCATAACCTGTTATAGCGTCCGCTATAACTTTTATAAAGTATTTTTAGCTCACCGCGATAACCCACGACCATTATTTAATAACACTGGCTAAAAGGCATCCCTATGCTGAGTGGTTAAGTGTTTTAACCAAAACAATCTTGAACCATGTTATTCAGAATTGGATAAGATAGTTTACTAACCTTGCCACTCTTCTCATTTAAAACAAACCATCGTCTACTCCAACCACTACCTTTTTCACTCTTTTTCAACAAATATCCTGCATAGAGAGACAAAATCAATTCTACCTACTGAACTTGTAAACTAAGAAACATAAAATTCTTTAATTTAAAACGATGAGGGAAAAACAAAAGGTGGGCACAGAAATAAAGGGAAGGTAAAAAAAACTGTTGTAGTGTATGAAGGGTTTTGTTTAAGCAACTGAAAGTCGTAAGCTTTTTTTGAAATGCATGCAGTAATTGCATCACAAAAATAAAAGTGCAATAAATGTCTTCATTTCCAAGAAAAGCTTACCACTTTTGGTGGCTTAAACTCAGTCCTTAGGGCTGACGTTAAGAAAACCCTTGTATGAATACTCTACGAGTATATATAACAGGATAATCCTATTTTTGTAAATCCTTTTTTTATGAAGTAGAGTGTAATGGAAGAGATCCTTAATGCTGCTGTGTTTTCAAATGATTGTGCACACTATCCCAGCATCACTAATTTAGTGATTAAACAATCAACCACAACCAGAGGTAACTGTTTTGAATAAGGAGAATTCAGAAACTCTAGATCTAGGATAAGAGAAAAGGCATTAATAAAAGAACTGAAGGAAGCCACCAGGTTTGCAGTCCAATGTTGGTGCAGCCCGCAGATTAAAAAGAAAGACCTTCATGATATTAGACCTGGAATACAAATTTAAGGATGAATGATATAAACCTGCTGTTATCTCCCCATCAGGCCCAGCAGTCTTCAAGCCAGATACCTCTTGTGTATCCTTGTCTTGCTGACTAGATTTCTCTTTCATTGATTTTAAGTTTCCTCCACTTTGTTGACCTGTTTGAGGACTGGTTGCCTAGAAAGAGAAACAGAACATCTTGTGTATATAAACCCAAAATTTAAACCTTGACATGGTATGTAACAAATTCAAGTATGTAAATTTTGTAAAGTAAATGTCCCACACCCTATTTAGAATTGACTGTTCTGCATCAAGTGCCTTTTTGGATGACCGGTTCTTTACCTCCTCTTCCCGGCGTTGCCTTTCCATTCTAATGAAATTAGTTGAAAGTGTTAAAGCATAATAAATTAATATATATATTATATACAGATGCAGTTGAATGATTAAACAGTTAGAGATTATTATACGTACAAGAGGAGGATCATAACACACCTTAAGGCTCAATAAACATTAACAAATTCTCAATGGGATCAACATTTGTTTACACATTCATTCATGTTACAAAATTAATACAGGTAGGCAGGTATGACCAATTTTGACCGTAAATACCACAAAAAGCTATGAGGGAGCAAGCTACCGTCCCCATAAAATAATTTATATTGAACAAAAAAATCATAATGTGAAGATCATTTTATCTACTTAATAAATATAATGGCGAGTAGTAAGAAACTCAGAAACCAAATAATACCTATATAATAGAAGAATAAAGATCGATTCAATTATCAGCTCAAAACTTACATCAATAACGATAATAATCAGAACAAAAAATTCACTGACATTCATTCTAGAAACGCCTGTACTATATTTTTTAAAAAAAATACAAGATATTGAAGATGAAATAGTCAACAAATTTGTTCAGGATTAGATTTAGATAATAATATAGGCATTCAAGTTCACTAGACAGCCTATACGGCCAGTGTGGTTAGCCAATTTATGCATGATTCCTAGGAGAGACATATGCAAGTTGTAACCAGAATTCTTTAGTATCTAAAGGGTAACCTAGCAAGAGGATTGTTGTTTAAAAGGGAAGGTGAGATGTAATCAAAGGCATATACAGATGCGGATTATGCTGGCTCTATTGTTGATAGGAGATCCCCTTCAGGATATTGTATGTTTCTAGGTGGAAACTTGGTCACATGGACAAGCAAGAAGCTAGATATAGTGGCCCAATCGAGTGCAGAATCAAAATTTCATTCCATGGCACAAGGGATAATGGAACTCTAATGGATCAGGAATGTACTGAATGATTGAACAAAGCATATAGAGATAGATCAAAACTTCATCAAAGAGAAGTTAGACAACAGCCTTATTGAAACAGCATATGTTCCTTCTGGTGAAAGGTTGGCAGATATCTGACTAAAGGGCTATCGGCAAAGCAATTAAAAGTTCTTTTATGCAATCTGGGAATGATAGACTAGATGAGGGGGAGTCTTGAGAGAAATCTATGATTTATCTCTAATTTGGTGAAACTATCTTGGATTTGCTCTTTATTTAGGAAAAGATTTGTCTTGTAAATAGGAGATTATGTATTTATTAGTTTCTTTTTTTATATCAAATTAGACTCTATAAATTGTATGTTGTACAAATCATTATACACAAATACAAATTACTTTCAGATACATACTCTCTCTTAAATTTGGGTATTGGGCCTAACTCAATCCTAAAAGCTAGCTCATAAGATGAGGATTACCCTCCACCTTATATACTTTTGATTAGTCATATCTCTAGTCAATGTGGGACTTTTAACACACCCCCTCACGCTCAGGAATGGAGCATGGATGAATACGGGTGGCCCATGAGACTTATTAACAAACCTCTTCACACTCAGGAATGGAACGCAGATGAATATGGGTGGCCGGTGGAACTTATTAGCACCCCTTCGCGCTCAGGAATGGAGTGTGGATGAATACGGATGGCCCATGGGACTTATAAAGCACCCCCACACTCAGGAATAAAGCGTGGACAACATGGGTGACCCAATAACGGATCTAGGATAGGCTTTGACACCATCTTAAATTTGGGTATTGGGCCTAACTCAATCCTGAAATCTAGTTCATAGAATGAGGATTACCCTCTACCTTATATACTTTTAATTGATCATATCTCTAGTCAGTGTGAGACTTTCAACACACCCCTTTACGCTAAAGAATGAAGCGTGGATGAATACAGGTGGCCCACGGGACTTATTAACACACCCTTTCACGCTCAAGAATGGAGTGTGAATAAATACGGGTGGCTCGTGAGATTTATAGAACACCCCCACACTCAGGAATGGAGCGTGGACAATATGGGTGGCCTAACAACGGATCTAGGATAGGCTCTGATACCATCTTAAATTTGGGTATTGAGACTAACTCAATCTTAAAAGCTAGCTCATAGGAGACTTTCAATGTGAGACTTTCATATCTCTAATCAATGTGAGACTTTCAACACTCTCACGTATTACTTCCCTTCATTTTTTAACAAACAAGCAGCACAATGTGGCTACCTATTAGCAGAGAAAGCAATGAATATTGCTCACTCAACACAGACCTTATGAACATAAAAGGGAGGTCCCATCCTCCAATTCATATTCCTTAACTAAATTCTTCCTTTTCCTTGAAAGCCATCACTGCAACAAAAAAAAAAACATAGAATTTGCATCACTTTTAGCCCATTGAACTCTTTATTTTTGTCTCCAAAACAAAAATCTCAGATATTTACTTATTCCTGATGAAATTTTTAATCACTTTAATACCAAGTGGTTCTAGAAGTCAAGGTTAAAATCAATGATACAAATTCTAATGGGTTTGAAATTCATCCCTAGAGTCTCATTTGAGAAAAAACAAATCAATGCTTCCATTAAGGACGATAAAACTATGAATTCATACATTAAAAATGCAACACATGTCATATATTTAACATACCGCCTCTGCACTAAACGAATAAAGTGTTGGGGCGGAACAAATGCACGCTCCATGTCAACTAGTGCGATCACCATGTTTTTGGATTCATTTTTAAATGCCTCTAGGGCTGAACTTGCAATTGCCACAATCTGAAATTATGACAAAGGAGCTAGATAATTTCCAAAAGTCAGACCCAGTTTCAAATGAATTATGGCACAGCATTGTTACCTCCCTCTTGAATGGAGGATATCTTCCAAGACCAGGTGTTGCATTTGCAGCAGTAGAAACTAGATCCACAAGCACACGATGTACCTAATATGGTAGTGGTTAGAAAAAGTTTCTACAAAAAGGTCAAGAAAAACACACAAGGGCTTTTGCATAAGCCCATAACAAGTCTATCCCAAAATTTCAGTGTCCATGTGACAAGAATAGTGAAGATTATTATAACTTAAATGCAAGAGATACAAGAAAAACCACTTGATGCCCCATATACTGACAATCAGTTGGAATCTTATAACCAATGTGATATCAATCAATATCAATACATGACGACATGAAACAAATAGCCCTATGGCCTAGATGTTCCTGTAGGTGCAGTACGAGGCAAAGAAAGCAAAGGCTGCTAAGAGGTGTTGGCAAACTTGGAAATTAGTTTAGAACTGTTCAAGCTAAAATTCATTACACAAATCTATATAAATTTGCAGTGGTTTTACAGATTTTATGTTCCTCTAAAATTTGGTTTAGAACTAGTTTACTATTATATACTGGTGGTTAAATCTTTGTGTAACTTCTTTAAATTCCTGCTAAAGAAGAAAGGGAAAAAAGGAGGGAGAAAACAAGGGAACCAGTGATTGATACACAAATTCGTAAGTTTAAAACTAATGTTGCCATGAATTTCCCTTGATCCAACTTAAAATCTAATCAAAACAGTGATTATGAAGCAAGCACATGAGATTTTAAGAAGCGACCCCCATGTAATTAGTTGTCCCGTTTTGGAGGTTGACAGCCACCGTCGAAGGCTCCTCCCCCTGTCCAGACCCTTGAAATATCTCTGCTAATCATCAGCTAAGAGGGCCATCAGGAGATGAAGAACATACCATTTTTTTTTACAAGACCACCATATAACCAGGTCTGTCAAACACTAACGACTACCCTAATTATTGTTAAGATCTCACAAACCAGAAAATAGGAATTAATTTGTAAATGGTAACAGAAAACTAGGGATGCAATAATGAAATGTATAATAGTTGTACGGTATGTGAACCAAGATAATAACAATGGTACCCTCTCTCAATTCACAGAATCAAGAGCCTCTCTCTCTAGGCATAATTTGCCTCTATAACTAGTTTAGTTTCTTTTCCCCACTGACTTTTCCCTCTCTCTCCCTTTCCTATATAACTGCCCCTGTTTACATATTTATCTTTTTGTAACTGACTTCTCTCTCTCTCCTTTTCCTATATAACTGCCCCCTTATACACGCCAGATTTTGGGCTTTGTTACTTGACTCACTAATGGGCCTATATCAGTCACCCTAACAATTATTAGTTTCACATCTGAAATCATAATAGCTCTTGAAACAAGTTCAACAACACACTAGAACATACCTCATCAACACACATTCGTGAAGGCTCCTTTGCCAGTTCAAGAACACCTTTAATTAAGGATCTCAAACCTTTCTCAGGAGAGATAAGATAAGGTTGATATCCATCTGCTTCTAGGACAATCTGGCATAAACCGAAATGGATATAAGATGAAAGCACCTCAAGTGTAAAGAGAACAAGATGACTTGAATTCCACCTAAGCAATATGAAAAATTCAATGGATAAGGTTTACCCTCTTGACATTGCTTATGTCGAAGTGTCTGTCAACAGGAAGTTGCTTGATCCTGTTAGGAAAATTCCCTTCAAAACTGGCAACAACTTTCCAGCCATTACCCTACAAGGAAATAAAGTAAAAAAAAAAAAAATAGACACAGAAAAAATAGGATTCTCATACTGTACATTGGTGGAATCCGATTCCTAAGATTTAGTATCAAATTTTTTTCTGAAATACAAACGCATAAGGAACAGTTGACCAAGCCTACAATCATTTTAAAGAATTCAAAGTTCAAACATTTGATTCATTTCGATAGCCAGTTTGACAGGTTTCAACAAATTTACATTTATGATGCCGTTTATTTGCCCTCCTTATTCACATTTACTTATTTGATGCACCACCCTCCATTCCCTTATATTCACGTCCCAGTCATGATGCTTGCATCATCTGCTTTGATATCCTGCTGCTAAGTGTCCATTTTGTTAGACATCCATGAAAGATTCCTCCATCCCTTTGCCAAACTGCCCCTACCCCTCCTCTCCCTTTTTTGGGCCCAGAGGATGGGGGGTTGAGATTGGGCGGTATTTTTAAGATAGCAGGGATCAAACCTTGCCCATCTTAACAATCTTGTAACTTGGAAGATCTTTTAGGAGTGCCTGGAGTGGCATTTGTATTTCATTACATTTCCAAATTTGTTTCCTTATTTAATCAAGATTAGAAGTCCTCTATAATAGACAAGTGCTTTCTCTTTTGTATCACATCCACCACATTATTACACACCAGAGAACATTATTGAGAAATCTCTATACATTCTCCTCCTTCTCACCTATATCCCTATAATTTCAACACTTCTGAATACATTTTCATTAAGAAAGAGAAAGTGGTACAAAAGCAATGACAAAAAACCAATTGAGCTAATCAACTCAGTTCAATATCCAAAAAAAGAAAAGAAAACTACAAAATAGCCACTAGCTGAGCAGGAAGTACACAGGAATTAGTAAGATCAAATTAAACCAAAAGGAGTGGCAATGGTAAGAAATTATCCTTGAAACTTCTGACATTTCTCTCAGTGAAGGTACCAAAGTAACACTAAAATGACCTTGTCATATTTACACATCACAGACCCTCTAATATAGTAGATGCAGTTTTCCTCAAAACTACCAACTACTATGCACACTTGCTTCAGTAAAACGTAAAAGTAAGTAAATAGCAAAAAGCTGCTCACCTCGCCTCCAGTAAGATGTTCAAGAAATTTGTCCTCAAACTCACGGCATAGCTGCAAGGCTAGAGCTCTTGTACCTTCAGAACTACTAACCATTTGTTCACCAAGTCTCATTAACTCTTCCTGAACAATTTGAGATTTTCCCTGAAGACTGCAGCATGTTTAATAAAGGATTATGGTAGATTTTAGGGCCATTTAAAACCCAAACTAATTATTATAAAAAATAATAATAACTTGCCCACCCCAAACTAAGCTTGTGTTTTTTCTTCTTTTTCTTTTGGATGTGGGGGGTCATTTAAAGGGCCAAATTAGGCTATATGGGTACTTGTTGCTAGATATCAATTTATTGCAAATACTAAGAAATATCAATAGAAGTTGAATCACACAATCTCTCATCAATTATCATGCTATTATACTTTAAAGATGGTTATCGAATCGTGAATTGGAAGACCTATTTTACGAATCGTGAATCTTACTATGAATCGTAAATTGCAAGGTACATGATCAGTAATAAAATTGCCAATATAAAAGCCAAAACTCATTACATAAACTTGTGTATAAGCTCATTTATCATATATGAAATTCAAGTGTTTCCAAGCCCTCCAAAAACCACCCATAACTTGTTAAAATGCATATTCTGGTCCTACTTGCTATACTTAGATCCTACTACATATCACAAATTCATAATCTAAGTATCTAAATCTCATTTGTCATCTCCAAGATCAACGTCATTGTCTTGTGGAAAGCACAAGGAAGAGAGGCTGTGACCTGGGGGGCTATTAGACTTACTAGAAAACTGCCATAAAGGATAAGAGGCTAGGGGAGAGAAGACATGGTGCAGATAAATAGTGGAAAGGGAACGTGGGTTTTGAGAAGACCCATGTTCCATTGTTAATTATTTTTTTGTTAAAAAATATTAAAGTGGGTCAATATAGGGGACAATTTTTGGCAGTTTCCCTCCCTTTTTGCAAAAAGCAAAATTGCAAACAAAAAAAAATAAACACGTACAAACCCAATTTTCTGCATTCAGGTTGTGAGGAGTCCTGTGGACCCGACCCAGTTCGGAGCTGCAGGCTGCAGTTTCGTATCGTGCGAATTAGAGCATGATCTGCGATTCATCTGATAGAGATCGATTCACACACAAAATGATTTGAAGGTGAGTCGTATTGATTGGTTACTGTTTCAACAGTTAAGTATTGAATCACGAGTCATATCATGTGATGCATGCGATTCCAACTACCGAGACTTTAAATATTCAGTCCATTTTCTCTTATTATGTTATCTCATGTTGCACACCATGCTCAATCTCCCTCAATACCACTCCTTGCTATCTGATTGTTTGCATAAGAAATTTACTAATATTTTCCTTTTAAATATGCCTTGATTTAGTGAAATCAAATTGCATGCAGCTTGATATATTTTTGTTGATGGACAAACCCAATAAATCAATACAACTCAACTCTACATCCATGGTTAGGTTTAGATTGAATTGTAAGCTTTTAAGTTTTGGTTAATACTAGACGATATAGCAAAATAGATGGGACTGGATTTGGGTTGAGCCTTAGCCCAAAAACCACCCCTACCCATCATAGTTTTCAAATGTGGCACGAGCACAGTTTCCCTCCCCCTCTTGCATCACAGTTTGTTGTTGCAGATGTCACAGTGGGATCACATCCAAGAATCGCAGCCGTGTTTAAATCAGGGGAAATTTTCCAGTTTTGCCCTTCAATTTTAAACATTTGCCCATTTCAAGGGCTATTTGATCAATCTGAATACCCTCCTTCACCACTTTCCCTCTTCATGCAAACATCTGTTGTCTCCCACTCTCTTGACTCTGTTCTCTCTCACACTCTCCGCTCAGTCTGATAACTTAAACACCAGCAACAATACCTACTGATGTTAGCAACAAGTCTAGCAACACCATCTGAGGCCAGTGAGGAGTTCAACAACCCCATCTCACTTTGACAATGATACTTTCTGGTCTCTCCTGCTCTCTGGTTTTCGTTTCCAGTCTCTTCTTCCTCTGTTTTTCAGTTTTTCTTTTCCAAGCTCGCTGTTTTTGTTCTCTGGTCTCCTCTACCTTCTATTTCCAATGCCTCCTCCGCTATTTAGCTTTTTTTTAACAAGAGATATGGCATCTGTGTGTGTGTGGATAGTGTAGCTTAAATTGTATTAACTATCTTGCAAGAGGATTCAGTTGAGTCTACGATGCAATCTGTGACTCCACTATCCCAGCTACGAATAGGGATTGACTACTGTGCTACCCATCAACAGCCCTAACATATTTATAAAAACAAATAAAATAACAACCAGAAGGTGTGTGTGTGCACGCACGCAAGTAATTGAGCTACTTTCTCTTACAGCAGTGCACTTCACAAGACAGGGAGACACAACATATAAGATTATAAATGATATTAAATGCACTTTGATATTGTCAATGTACAAGTCACAGCATCATCGAAGGGAAGGTTCAGGTGCAACCCTTTAGTTCTCTTCATTTTAGTGTTGCATCTTGTTTCATTACTTCATTAAAATAGACAAACATTAAGGCAAAAAATGTTAGAACATGTTTGGTTTAATTCATTTTGAGAAAATAATCACCTATTTTTTTAAGCTGGGTTCTGAAAAATAAGCAATTATTTCTCAATTTAATCATTTCCGAACAAGCACTTAATACGTCCATTTAAAAGCACAACAGGCTGGATAAATAGAAAAGTTAACCTCCAGTGCTGACTAAAGTAAGGATATTTACAAAAGAAAAAAAAATTGTCATAGAAAATGATATTTTCAATGGACAACAAACACCAACAAAGCATAAGCTAGTAAAAAATAAATACCCAGTGAGGAGAGTTGGAAGCCTGAGCTTCATACGATGACGGATCTGTCCAGCAAGAGACTCAACCAAAGCAATTCTACCTAGCTTGCTTTGTGGGGATCCAGTCAATATTGATTTCAAACTTTCAGTTTCAGCACGCCATGCAGTTTCCAATGAGTTCTCAGATTCACCACTTCCAGACTGTGCAGAAGCTATAGAAACGGATTGACCTATCAAAGCAACCCATGGAATATCAGAGGTTTTAGGAGGTCCCTGGTTCAATAGGAGAGCCTGCACCGCTGCAAGGGCTTTTGGTTCTGTAGCAGCCTGATCAATCTTACTGATAACACCAACAGTTCTGGTGGCTACAATTCAAACCCCCCGGCCCCCCCCCAAAAAAAGGGTTAGCGAATATACTCTAGTTTTATTGTGTTTTCTTTCTTTGGGCGGGGGTGACCAACAAAAAAGCTGAGAGCTTACATTCTGCATCATACTCCTTTGCTACTCGAAGGGCTCGTGATGATGAAATCTCTGGTGCCTGAGCAGCAGGAACTACTACCAGCAAAATAGCATCATTGTGCTCAACATATTCACTGATCTATAATGACGAAAAGTAAGACACCAAATCAAACTACTCCATAAACATAGTACCTCAAAAACAATCATAGATCTAAGAAATAATAAAGATTAAACATAACCTTCAAAATCAGCCAAGAATGCAGGCTATTATATTATATTAGGCTACAATATGCTCGATGTTGAAACTTACAACTTAGGACAAGATACCATATACCGACTTACCAATTTGTCATCCATTATCCGCTGGTCCAATCCAGGCAAGTCAATTAATTTCAGTGGGGGTGCTGTAGGATTTTAGAACAGAGCAAAATGATTTTAGATTTTAGAACATGTAAGCATTGTGTGATGCCCCCCAAAGCCTATTTATTAAGGGAGGGAGCATGGTAGAATAAGATAAGGGTCTTAGTCGTAGTTACCAGTACTGGTACGTAGTTTAAGATATATTTCATCACGGGTCCTGCTGGAGGAACCTTTGCTGAGTCTCTCTTGTAGAGAATGTCGAAGGGCACCTGTGAGAAGAAGAAAAAAAAAAAATTAGTAAGAGTTGGAGGAAGAAAACAATGGTGGGTTGTGGGAAGGTGGGTCTTACTCGCAGAAACCTGTTGAGATTTATTATCAATTTGAAGAATGATTGACTTGGTGGTTAAGGAGTTGTCTCTATTCAAATCAATGCTAATGGGAGCCCTAGTAGCCCCATTTTCCCCGGTTGGCTGCAGTTCACACAGGAATGAGATTGGCAATATGAAATGAAATGAAAATGAAATGAAATTAAGAAAAGAGAATACCAAAACAGGATGTCCAATTAGGCTATTCAAGGCCGCAGATTTTCCAGCACCCTGATCCACCCACCACCGATCGAACAATTAATAATTATTTTTGATTGCTATCGGAAGGCGAAGAAACAAAGAAAAACTTACGACATTGCCGAGCGCAACTACGTTGAGGAAAGTGGAAGGGCGCTTGTAGTTGTCAACATCTTCGTCGGCGAGGACGGCGGCGGCTTGGCGCATGGAATCGGAAAGCTGAACCAATTCTTCGATTGCCTCCATTGGATCTCACCCCACTTAGGTTTGCTTTGATCAACTTAAACAAACTCAAATTAATTCGATTGCGTTGCGATTTCAATTTCAATTTAGATTGCGACACTCCTCCTTTTTGCATTACCCTCCCATGCATTGGGGGAAATAACCTATACCAACAACAAACAAATGCCTAATCATCTCATCTCATTATAATTCAAGTTCCCAGACCTTCTACTACTTCTATCTTAACTTTCTCCACACACGGCTAGACTTGATGAATTATATTATTATAATCATGTATATGTATTACCGTCATTTCATCAGTTCATATACAGATTTTATAAAATTATTTTTTATTAACAATTTATATTTATAAACTTTTTTTGAGAAAGAAATAGCATTTAATTCTACCCTAAAAAACTACTTCACCCGTCTTAAAAAGAAATAAGTGGACATCAGCTAGTCATCAACCTTATTTATTTAGCGGCTGAAGAACTGTCTTAAACGTCAATAAGGGACGGTTTAAACCATCGCTAAATGTCAGTTTTGTTGTAATGTATAAGTTAATTTTTTTAAAATAATATAGTATCCTCTGTTATATAGATCTAGACATTTTCTTCGAATGATTTCAATTTAAAAAGATATTATATTGTATATTATATTATTTTATGTAATGTAAGAATTTACTATATATGGGTGTGTAGGTTTTCGATCGAAGCAAAAGTAGTTTACTACAATATGTTAAGAAAAAAGTATACATATATATATACATGCAACTCACCATTTTCACTTGTTATTGGAACTAAATGAATTAACATAGTTCCTACAAATCATGATGATAGCGTGCAAAGCTATCTAAACAAGTGTTTCTTTTTTTACTAACAAATGAAGAATATTATTCATCATTATTATTATTTTACTATTTCAAAACATCAAATACATAAATTTTAAAAATATACTTTTTTTGTTTAACTTGACAGACAACTTTTTGTTTGCAAGAATTTCTATATGAATAGGATTTTACTACATATTAATTTTCATTAGCGTTTTTCCTATTTATATTTTCTTTAATGGGTTGTTATTGAAAATATATAGAGATATAAAATAAATTATGAATAATTTAATAAATTTATTTTACAAAAAATAATTAAATTATCGAGGAAATTATGGACTAAGAGTGAGAGAAACTATTTGAGTTTTTATGATGATACATTGTTACAATAAAGCCAAGAGATTGCCATATAAACTAGCAAACTTTTGAGGGATTTGTTGTATTTTAGTGAGGAATTTTAGCTGTAGTATAACAACAAAAATACCGATAATAGTATCTCATACCAAAGTTACTAAAAAAATATAGCTTTAACTTAGCGATAAATTAGAGGCACATGTTTCCTCACTATTTTATAACTAGTGACAAATTAGCAAGGAATTTGCTATAGCTTTGTATCAAATTTGTGAGACTATTAGCGAGAAAATATTCGATTTTTATGATGATTTACTACGGTAAAGTGAGGAAATTAGCAATGCAATAGACTAACAAACTTGTGAGAGATTTGATGTAGTTCACCAAGGAATCTTGGCTGTAATTTTGCGACACAATACCGATAATAGTATATCATAGCAAACTTGCTACCAAAATGTTCTTGTAACTTAGCAACAAACTAAAGACTAATGTTTCCTTATTATTTTATAAATAGGGATAGGTTAGTGAGGAAATCGCATTCGTAGCTCGTTAGCGACTAATTTTTCACTGTGAAAGGATTGTAGATATTTTCTCGCTAATGTCTTACTAATAGGTTTTATGAGGCATTAGTGACCATTTAGCGACATTTTTCTTACTCCTTAAATCTGAATTTTCTTGTTGTGGTTCTAAGCATGTAATGAGGACACACTAAGAGAGGACCCTCACACCATCCTAGAGAAAGGATTTGAAGCATACAAAGGTCCTCTACAAGGGCCAAGACCAAAAGGGCCAAAGAGAGCATCCATCGGGCCTTATCTTCATTCCTCTCCTTGAGTGGGCCCAAGCCCAATGAAGACTTCTTGAGGATCTACTCATACTCTACTTGTAATATACTCCTTAGTTAGATTCTCTAGGCTCATAGGTTTTATTTGGGCCTTGCAAGGTCATTTGGGCCACTTTTGGGCCATGTACACTCACTTTGGCCATGTATAGGCCATACTCCTTTCCATTTGCATTATTGGGCCTAGGCATCATAGAGAGGCCCATAAGGAAACCACTTGGGCGAAATCTTTGAGGCACTATATAAGGTGCTCTCCTTTTGTACATTGACACACTTGAATGCCATTTTGAGAATTACACACTTTTGAGTAAGTTTTTTAGTGAGAGAAGCTCTCCCTTCTCTCTAGGTTAGAGTGAGCTGTAGCAAGCTCTCATCCAAGGGGAATTCCTCCGTCTTGGTGGTGAGTTCCAAGGGAATTATCTCCTCTTGGAGTGGCTTCCCCTTCCTTTCCTCAATTCCATCCTCCATCCTTCTCCTTCCTTCCATCCATTTCCACTTTCTTCTTCTCTTTTTCTTGTTTCCAATTTTGAATAGTGAGTCTTTTCCCCTTGGATTCCATTCGGTTTTCTCATAAGCAAGAAGATAGCTCAAGGTTTGAAGAGGCAAGAAGAGGAAGAGTTCCCTAGATCCACCCTTCTTCAAGAGACTAGAAGAAGTTTCTACTGTTGGAAATATGCACTAAAAGCCTATATAGGACGCATCATTTTGAATAAGTCATTTTTTGTTAAATAGTTTAACAACCTTTATCTATCCTTGGAGTAATAGGTCATATGAGAGTTACTCCTAAAATGTCCCTAGTCAAGTATTTACGTGGGGACATGTAAATACATTAAGACTAGTGTGTGAGTGTACTGATGATCTGATCTCACAGATTATGGATATAAATGATATCAAGTCTTCACACGGGTACACATTAAGAGTAATGATGTACTGGACAGACCCACCATGAGAACGTTGCATGGATCGACATGAATGTCATAAACGATTCTCAATGTGATAATGGTATATGTAGTCCTTTGACCTGAAGTCACTACGATTCCTACATAAGGAGTTTGTTGTTTTAATACAATCAAAGTCTTTTGTAACAAGAGGACTATAAAGGTTGTGGTTAGGCAATGAACAAATTATGCAGAGGGATGTGAGTGATATGGATGGGATTTGTCTCTCCTATGTGACAGGAGTAATATCTATAAGCCACTTGATGAAGTGAGACTAAGGAAATGCATGGTCATGCTAGAAAGAATAAATATTGGATATTTATTCGGATAAAGTCTACTCCGTTATCAAGTAAAATAAATTGGATCGTACAAGGATGATGTGACCATGCCTTGGGCCCAATTAGGATATCGTGACAAAAGGAACAAACATATAAAATAATTATCACTTATAGGTTATGTTGATAATAAATAATATTTGGACATAATAATGCATTGCTAGATGCCGCTCTTATTTTATATTAATAATAAAATAGTTTATTATTAATATAACTGAGTATTTTACCTATAGGGTCACACACATAGAGTAAGTCCATCAGAAAATAGCTTTTTATTTTAGTTGGACTAAAATAAAACTATTGGCCTAACTCATTTAGATGAGTAAGGAGCCCACTCTTTAGAGAGCTAATTAGGTCAAACCTAAGCCTATAAATAAAACATAAAATGCTCATAGGCGGCTACCCAAAAAGAGACACAAAATACGCAAAAGTTGCAAAAGCTACACGCCATCAAACTAGCATTTGGAAGGTGTAGCATTTCTGGTAGGAGTACTCGTGTGGACTTCTAAAGGACGAGGCTACGATTGCTTCGATATTCTTCAAGAGGTAATCCTAAAACGCAATTTTTTTTTTGTGTTTGTCTTATGCTTTGAAACACGACGCTTTGCAAATCCTATGGGAATCCTTGTATTTCCGCTGCTCATACACTAGGGATTCCCTAACACCTACATCATTTGGTATCACTTGAGCTTGGGAGGTTCTTTTCCTACTCTTCTTCCTCTTTTAGTTTCGATTTTAGCTTTGTTTTGCTGGCTGGAATTTGTTGTTCATATCATCTACTTCCCTTATTGTTGCCATGTTAAAGTAGAAAAGTCATAAAAAGTTGATGAGCTTTTGTGTTAGTTGTTGTCATTTCTTCAATTTCTTGCATATTGATTATTGAGTTTCAGTTTCCTATTGTTTGTGTTGTTAAAATTCAGATTTAGCACTTAGGTATTTCGGTTATAGTTTGTTGATTAGTTGTTAGAAGTTGTTCAATTGTTAGTTAGTAGTTAGAACCAAATAGGAGTTAGTTGTTGTGTACCATGTGGAACCTTGTCTAATGTTCTAGGTTTTGTGTTTGAATATGTTTACAGGTTCAAAGATTTTGATAATAACAAAAGACTCTTAAAGAAACTCTTAGAGAAACAAGAAATAGCATCAGACCTATAAAAACAATGCAGCTAATCGATTAGGAAGGCATAACTAATCGATTAGATAGCTTCTGTTTTGCCATATAATCGATTACACACATAAGGCTAATCGATTACATAGGTTCTGTTTGTACACTAATCGATTATACAATAACCCTAATTGATTTACAAGATGAAAATTTGTTTTAAATGTATCAGTTAGGCTAATCGATTGCAAGACATCAGCTAATCGATTACAAGGCTACTGGAATGACACTAATCGATTACAGTGAAGACATAATCGATTACCAAGTTGCGTAACCAAATTAAATGCATCAGGTGCCATCAATAACCGATTACAAGGCAAGACATAATCGATTACCAAGGTTCTGAGTTTAGCTAATCAATTATAGGGTACGTGCTAATCGATTACAGCACCAAAAACACTGAAGATTTCAAAGTGTAATCGATTACAGCTCGAGGCGTAATCGATTACGATAGTGCCAGAAATTAGGGAAAGTGCTTTTAAGTGGAAGCCAACTCATTTCTCCAGATCTCTTAGGCACCCACGAGCTGCAATGGCTAGGAACTCCATTATGCTCATCTCCAAGCTCTATAAATACAAGACTCCTTCAAGCTACTTAATAAATCAATTAAATCCATCAAAGGGAGATCAATTCTTGAGTCTTGTGAGTTTCACTCTTGCATAGTTTTATTTTTCTGAAACTTAGAACTATTGTTATTCAAGTGGCCTCAATACTCAAGAGGGGGGGTGAATTGAGTTTTAAAACTTTTCTTTGAAATGCCTTTGAACTTAGTTCCTTTTTCACAAGTTAAGAGTTTATGAAAGAGAAGGAAAGTTTAGTACAAGAAACAATGCAAAACAAGAGATAAGTGTTGCTAAGACAATTTATCAAACACTTGGTGTGCAACGGTTTAAACCTATTAATACAAGCAAGTTAAAGAGGGGAAATCACAATCAACAATAATAACACAGCCAAATGCAATATGTGAATGTAGGAGAGTAAGGGAGAAGAGCTTGGAAACCAATTTAACGAGTTCCACCAACCTCGGTGTACGTCTCGCCTTCAAGCAACCTACTTGAGGGATTTCTACTATTGAAGTTTAGAGATACAAGCTATGAGCAATTGCAGCTTCCTAGTGTCCCATACTCAAAAACTCAATCCTCACTAGCACAAGGGCGACCCACCCAATCTCTCAAACTCTCAATACCCAAAGGTTGAACCCTAACCTTTGTGACCACTCAACCTAGAGTGAAAACCTTTGTGTTTGATGTAGTGTTTACAAGCAAGTAACTCTCTTAATAGAGTAGATGTACAAATGAAGGTTCACACAGCTTCTAACTCTCAACAAGAGAGAATATACAAGTTTAAGCTCTAAGTTTCTGAAAGATGAAACTATACAAGAATAGAACTCACAAGACTCAAGATTTGATTTCCCTTTGATGGATTTGTGTGTTACATTGAGTAGCTTGAATGAGTCTTGCATTTATAGGCTTTGTAGAAGAGCTTAATGGTCTTCCTAGCCGTTGCAGATGATGGGCACAGAGTTGGAATAGAGAAATGAGCTAGTTTCCACCTAAAAAGAACTTTTCCCAAAATTTGGCATGATCCTAATCGATTACACCTCGAACTGTAATCGATTAGCATTTGAAATTTTCAGTATTACACAGTAGATAATCGATTAGACATCTCATTGTAATCGATTAGATTGAAAACAGGGACTTGCTAATCGATTATTTCATACCCTGTAATCGATTACTCTTGGTACCTAATGCATTTAATTGTGTCTCGTAGCATTGTAATCGATTAGGCATTCTTGTAATCGATTAGGATAACAAACAGAACTTCAATAATCGATTATCTCTAACTTGGTAATCGATTAGCTTGACTACCTAATGCTCAATCTTCAAACTTTCAACTGGTAATCGATTATCTGTTACTGTGTAATCGATTGTGGTACAAACAAAGCTTGAGTAATCGATTAGTTTGTCTTGGTAATCGATTATGTTGAATACTTGATGCTCTTTCCTCAAGTTGTTCAAATGGTAATCGATTATGGTTCAAGATGTAATCAATTACGGAATAAACAGAACACAGATAATCGATTAGCTTGAGTCCTCTAATCGATTAGGCTGTAGGTTTTTGTCCATCTGATTCTGTTTTCTCTGTTTTCATGGTTACTTGGTCTTTTTGCTACAATCCTTCAATGTGCTTTGTCATTATCAAAATAATTCAACCTGAAATATATATTCAAACATATTCTCCCCCTTTTTGATGATGACAAACAATGTTCATCTCTTGAGGGTTGTTAGTTCAAGATAAACTTATCTCTAATCAATTTCTAATTTCATCTCTTGAGCATTATCTGCAAAAATATATCTGTTTTAAATTTTGCGCAATTGTGATCTTTAACAGGTTATCTCTTGAAAAAAATATATCTCCCCCTATCTAAAAGAAGTTATGCCATAGAGATAATTATCTAGTCCACTTGTTTAATCACTTGTTATTTTCAAACAGTAATAGTTTTTACCTCTTGTTATTCTTAACAAACAGATTGGATGAACTCATATATTTCTCCCCCTTTGTAATCATCAAAAATAAATAAGGCAATTGAGATATAATCAAAGGAAATTGCATTCATTAAAGGAAATTACAGAAGCAAATAGCTGAATGGAAATGCAAAAACATAAGAAGCATAAACAAAGATGTATCCTAAACGAAGCAAACTAAACAATGGATCTAGTTATCCGGATTGAAAAATCAAAACTTAGAAATTTGATGAGACAGCTCGTCATAGCGTTGTTGCATGAGTTCAAAGTGTTGCTGTTCAGTCATTTGGAATTCTTGGAGGGAGTTCTCAAGCCTATCAAAGCGGCGATCAAGATATGCAGTTAGAGAGGTGAAAGGATTAGGTGGAGTGGAAGATTCACCTTGAGGTACAAGAGTGGGAGTAGGATCAACAGTGGGAGTAAGATGGTTTTCTTTAAATGGACTGCTTCCATGAATTCTGTCACTCTTAAAGATCCATCTTCCAGCTACGCAGACCATGCCCATTTTGTTGAGATGGTGAGTGCCAATAGCTTGAGAGGGCACTTTTTCAGCAAGTTCTCTAGCCAAGTCTACTCCATATGCCTTGAAAATTTTTGTGAGGAGAATGGCATAAGGCAGTTTGTGTTGCTCCTTAGATTTCAGCATGTGGAGCTTGAGGAGTTGGATCTAGTTGATGTCCTTGTGGTTGATGATGGCCCACATGAGAAGAACATCATCTTCCTCAACCAGTTTCTACCACGAGGGACAAGCAATTTAACCATGAAAAAATAAAGGAGACGGTTATTAAGAGTTAAGTGGCCTACCAATTTGTGATTGTTGAGGGGACGGTTGGCTTTCTAAAGAGATTGGCATGCAGGAATGGGATTAAAATCCCATTCATCTTCTGGATTACCCCCTGCAAATTTAGCAGTAGAAAGGGGAATTTGGGTGATTTCAGAAAGTTGTTGGTTGGTGATTTTGAGAGTCACATTCTTGACTTTAGCCTCCAGAGTACCATCAACCAGTTTGAGGTTGCAAAAGAATACCCTCATTAACTCAAGATAATAAAAATCTTCCTTGAGAGTGAGGAATGGAAGGAGATTGTAGTGGTGAAGGAGTTGGGTGAAGGTAAAACAGGGGTTCTCAAAAGTTTGGGCGTCAATAAAGTGAGGAGTGATTATATCCTTCTTCGAGAATTTCTTTATGAAATTTTGGAGGTCTCTTGGTGAAGTGAAGAACCTAGAGAAATATAGAGGATTGTTGGGTTGGTTCATGGAGGACCTAGCCCTCTTCACTTGTCTTGATGAAGACATGATGGAGAATGAGAGATGAAGAGAATGAGAGTTTTTTGAGAAAGATTGGAGAAGAGGCAATGGAGTGGTAGTGTAAGATGGAAGAATGAAGAAGATGTATTTATAGGAGAGAGATAGGGTTTAGAGATGAGAGAATAAGTAAATAGGGTAAGTGAGTGGTTGGGCCATTAGAAATCACACGGATTTAGCATTGAAATTGGCACCTGATACGATGCTGATCGATTAGGTCCTAGGGACTAATCGATTAGGGTGCGTTTCTGGGGAAGATGAAACGTTGTTGCATAGAGGTAATCGATTATGGACGGTGGCGTAATCGATTACGTTAAAATCAGAAACTTTGTAATCGACTAGAATCTCCTCCTAATCGATTATCTGGAAGGCAAAACATCAGTAATCGATTTTGTTGAATGGCTAATCGATTGTACAAGAAACAGAAACTTTGTAGTCGATTAGATATGAGATGCTAATCGATTATTGATGAAACAGAAAATTGGCAAATCGATTACTTGAGAGTGTGTAATCGATTATTAAGGAAACAAAGAGTGTATAATCGATTATACTGATCATGGTAATTGATTAAGGATGCTTAGAAATGGTCTAAACTTACAGATTTCAAGTGAAACAACAACCAATCAATATATTAAGCATCAACACATTGTAAATCAAGAAATTATCAAAATTATTCAGCATTCAAACACAATTGGAAATGTCTAAGATTCCTAATTCTCTTCTAATGTGTATGAATTGTTCTTTTGCCAAGGGTTTTGTGAAGATATCTGCTAGTTGCTTGGAGGTTTCAACATGTTCAAGCACACAATCACCCTTTAATACATGATCCCTAATGAAATGATGTTGGATTTCAATGTGTTTGGTTCTTGAATGCATTACAGGATTCTTTGAAATATTAATGGCACTCGTGTTATCATATTTTAGAGGCACATGGTCTAACATAACACCAAAGTCAAGAAGTTGTTGTCTCATCCAAAGGATTTGAGCACAACAACTACCAGCTACAACATATTCTGCCTCAGTTGTAGA
Source organism: Clitoria ternatea (assembly GCA_037962975.1). Taxonomy (NCBI): domain Eukaryota; kingdom Viridiplantae; phylum Streptophyta; class Magnoliopsida; order Fabales; family Fabaceae; genus Clitoria; species Clitoria ternatea. Next base: position 55,564,350 of record CM075676.1, read on the forward strand.
TAGTGCAACACTTACTTGTTTCTTGCTATGCCAAGAAACAAGAGAACTACCAAGCAAGTGACATGTTCCACTAGTGCTTTTCCTATCAAGTTTACATCCTGCAAAATCCGAATCAGAATATCCAAATAAAGTGCATTCAACCCCTTTGGGGTACCATAAACCAACATTTTGAGTTCCAACAAGATATTTCATTATCCTTTTTACTGCAGTAAGGTGTGATTCTTTTGGGCATGCTTGATATCTTGCACACATACAAACAGCAAACATGATATCCGGTCTACTAGCGGTTAAGTAAAGTAAGGATCTGATCATACCTCTATATTTTGTGAGTTTAACATTCTTACCCTTTTCATCCTTGTCCAAATGACATGAAGTGCCCATAGGTGTGGCAATGTCATTTTCCTTGTCCATGTTGAATTTCCTAAGCAATTCCTTGTAATACTTTGATTGACTAATGAAAGTGCCTTCATTAGTTTGCTTAATTTGCAGTCCAAGGAAGAAAGTAAGTTCCCCCATCATGGACATCTCAAATTCTTCCTGCATTAGCTTAGCAAACTCTTTGCACAATGATTCATTAGTAGCACCAAAGATTATATCATCAACATATACTTGAACCAATAGTATGTCATTCTTTTTGTGCTTAATGAATAATGTTGTGTCAACCTTTCCTCTTTCAAAATTGTTTTCTAAAAGGAATTTACTTAATCTTTCATACCAAGCTCTTGGAGCTTGTTTTAAACCATATAATGCTTTCTTTAGTTTGAAAACATGATTTGGAAATTGGTAGTTTTCAAAACCTGGAGGTTGATCAACATACACTTCCTCTTGAATGTATCCATTCAAGAAAGTGCTCTTGACATCCATTTGGTACAATTTAAAATCCTTACAACATGCAAAGGCTAATAATAACCTAATGGCTTCTAGCCTAGCTACTGGAGTATACGTCTCTTCATAATCAATGCCTTCTTCTTAATTATAACCTTTAGCAACTAGCCTAGCTTTGTTCCTAGTAATTATACCATTTTCATCTAGTTTATTCCTAAACACCCATTTTGTTCCTATTATTTGGTGATCATTGGGTTTTGGCACAAGTTCCCAAACTTCATTTCTTTCAAATTGATTCAATTCCTCTTGCATTGCCAACATCCAATGTTCATCAATAAGAGCTTCATCAATGGTTCTGGGTTCTATTTGTGATACAAAGGCTAAGTGATTACATACATTCTAAATGGCGTTTCGAGAACTTACACCTTTTGTCATTTCACCTATGACTTTGTCTAAGGGATGGTCCTTCAAAGTGATCCATTGTTGTGGTTCCTCATGTTGTGTTGCATCTTTGTCTTTGTTCTCTTCTTCTTTGTCATTCAAGGTTAAATCTTGAAGAGTACCTACAATATCCATTGCTAGATAATCGATTACTCAGATTCTGTTTCATGCCCAATCGATTAGATCCTCTAAATAATCGATTACCAACATTTCAACTTCGTAGTAATCGATTACCACCATCTCCTAATCGATTGTAAAGATTCTATTTTTCAACCTAATCGATTACCCATGTGCCCTAATCAATTACTCCATGTGCAAAACGGTTCAACTTCCTCAGAAACCGTGTGCTAATCGATTATCTATGTTGTCTAATCGATTAACATCGGTACTGGAGCGGTCAAACTGCTGGTTTTCGAGACACTCCGTTTTCTCCCCCTCATTAAAACTCTTTTTCTCCATTCTAAACCTACTTTTCCCTATAAATTCACCTCTCCTCACTCTCTCATCTCACACTACCTCTTCCTCTTTCAATCTCCCAAGCTTCAAGAGCTTTCCCCTCCAATCTCTCATTCTCTTCCCCTTCTCTCTACATCTCACCTCCCAATAGCCATGTCTTCCTCAAGAACTATTAAGAGGGCAAGGTCTTCAATGGCCCAAACCAACAACCCTCTTAATTTCTCTAGATTTTTCACAACCCCTAGAGAACTTCAAAACTTCATCAACAACTTCTCTGAAAAAGACATCATCTCTCCCCACTACATCAATGTTGAGACATTTGACCACCATAGCCTCACCTTTACTCAAAGCTTACACCATTATAACCTCTTCCCCTTCCTCACCCTTAAGGAGGAACTTTATTATCCTGAACTTATAAGGGTGTTCTACTGCAACCTTAAGCTTGCAAATAGGTTGCTTGAATCCAAGGTCAAAAATGTGACCCTTAGACTCACAAATGCCCAATTGGCAGAAATCACTCTACTGCCACTCAACGACGCTGAGTTTGATGGAGGAGATCCCGAGGATGAATGAGAGTTCAATGCTATCACTGCCCGATAATCGCTATGGAAGGCTGCTCGCCTAAGGAGCAACCATAAACTGGTATGCCATTTGACCATGAACAACCGTCTCTTTCACTTCTTTTTGGTCAAGATGTTGGTTCCGCGAGGTGGGAACTATGCTCTGGTTGAAGAGGATGATGTCCTTTTAATATAGGCTATGCAGAACCAAAAGGAGATTAATTGGGTTCAAATGCTTAAGCTGCACATGCTCCATGCCAAAGACCAGCAAAAGCTTCCCTACGCTATCCTGCTCACTAAAATCTTCAAAACTTTTGGAGTCGACTTAGCTGGAGAATTGTCTGAGAAGGTGCCTCCCAAGGCTTGCATTGGCACCCATCATCTCTCAAAGATGGGTATCATTCATGTAAATGGAGCTTGACACTCAAAGATGGAAGGCATTAATGCCAACATTCCCTTTGAAGTTGCTGATGAACCTGCCCCTCCTCCTCCTGCAACTCAAGTTGAACCATCCGCCCCTGCTGACCCCTTCGCATCCCTCTATGCAAACCTTGACCGTCGGTTCGATCGAATTGAGAACTCTCTCCAAGAATTCCAAATGACTGAGCAACAATATTTTGAAATGATGCAACAACGTTATGATGAGCTGTCTCACCAGATTTCTAAATTTTGCTTTTTCCATCGGATAACTAGATCCGCTTTATTATGCTTTGTTTGAATTTTTCTGTTTGCGTTCATTCTGTAATTTTAATTTCTGTAATTTCCCATTTCTATAAATTAATAAAATTTTCATTCTGTTATATTTCTCCATTGTTTTACTATTTTTGATGATTCCAAAGGGGGAGAAGTATTTGAGTTCATCCGAATTGCAAATAATAACAAATGCTAAAAACTGGATGACAATAACAAGTTTTTAACAAATTGGATAATTTTCTAAGGCATAGATTCTTTTAGATAGGGGGAGATATTTTGAATTAAGAGATAATGCAGAAACTGAAATAGATATGTTTTTGCAGATAATGCTCAAGAGATAAAATTAGAGATTAGTTTGAAACTAACAGCCCTCAAGAGATGAACATTGTTTATTATCATCAAAAAGGGGGAAAATGTGTTTGAATATGTTTACAGGTTCAAAGATTTTGATAATGACAAAGGACTCTTGAAGAAACTCTTGGAGAAACAAGAAATAGCATCAGACCTGCAAAAACAACACAGCTAATCGATTAGGAAGGTATAACTAATCGATTAGATAGCTTCTATTTTTCCATATAATCGATTACACACATAAGGCTAATCGATTACCTAGCTTCTGTTTGTACACTAATCGATTATAAAATAACCCTAATCGATTACCAAGATGAAAAATTGTTTTAAATGTATCAGCTACTTAGGCTAATCGATTGCAAGACATCAACTAATCGATTACAAGGCTACTGGAATGACACTAATCGATTACAGTGAAGACATAATCGATTACCAAGCTGCGTAACCAAATTAAATGCATCAGGTGCCATCAATAATCGATTACAAGGCAAGACATAATCGATTACCAAGGTTCTGAGTTTAGCTAATCGATTACAGGGTACGTGCTAATCAATTACAGCACGAAAAACACTAAAGATTTCAAAGTGTAATCGATTACAGCTTGAGGCGTAATCGATTACGATAGTGCCAGAAATTAGGGAAAGTGCTTTTAAGTGGAAACCAACTCATTTCTCCAGATCTCTCAGGCACCCACGAGCTGCAACGACTAGGAACTCTATTATGCTCATCTCCAAGCTCTATAAATACAAGACTCCTTTAAGCTACTTAATAAATCAATTACATCCATCAAAGGGAGATCAATTCTTGAGTCTTGTGAGTTTCACTCTTGCATAATTTCATTTTTCTGAAACTTAGAACTATAACTTGTATATCCTCTCTTGTTGAGAGTTTGAATTTGAGAGAGCATTCACTTGTATATCTACTCTATTTAGAGAGTCTATATCTTGTAAACACTACCAAACACAAAAGCTTTTCACTCTAGGTTGAGTGGTCACAAAGGTTAGAGTTTAACCTTTGGGTATTGAGAGTTTGAGAGATTGAGTGCGTTGCCCTTGTGCTAGTGAGGATTGAGTTCTTGAGTGTGGGACACTAGGAAGCTGTAATTGCTCATAGCTTGTAATCTCTAAACTTCAATAGTGGAAATCCTTCAAGTGGGTTGCTTGAAGGCGAGACGTACACCGGGGTTGGTGGAACTCGTTAAATTGGTTTGCAAGCTCTTCTCCCTTACTCTTTTACATTCACATTCTGCATTTAATTGATTTGTGTTGATTGATTGTGATTTGCTTACTTGAGCTTGCTTAAATTAGTTAACTTTAAACATTGCACACCAAGTGTTTGACAAATTGCCTTAGTATATTTACTTCTTGTTTTGCATTGTCTCTTGTATTAAGCTTGACTTCACTTGCATAATCTTTAAACCTATGATAAAAGAATCAAGTTCAAAGGCACTCCAAGCAAAGTTTTAAAAACTCAATTCATCTCCCCTCTTGAGTATTGAGGCCACTTGAATAACAGGTTTTGTATTGTTTTCTCCTTATTAGAAAGTGCATAACCGTGTGTTTTAGGAGTTAGTTCAAGCATCTTGACTAAGCTCCTAAGGTTCCATTTTAATCTTGTTAGGAGGTCTCACTTTAAGACACTCCAAAAGTCATCTCATTGTTAGGATTGTTAGTTTCCATTCTTAGTTTCTTTCTAGGTTAATTTTGTTTGTGAATACACATTAGGACTACATCTCATTTTCAGTTTTCATTTTGTTGCATTAAAGAAAATTTTGTCAAAAAGAATTGAACAAAGTCCTTCCACTCTTATTGGAAGAAGGTTGTATGTGTTTTCCCTTAAGCAAGAAGAAACATTTGAACTTGTATTGGCAAACTTCATTTCGGTTTTAGGAATTCTCTTAAGTGGTGTTGTGAATTGAAAAACAAAAAGACAAGAGGGATTAGAAAGAAAAGAAAGTCTTCAAAAGAGAAAAAGAAAAACAAAAGCCCTATACTCCTAAACATTGAAAAGGGTGTGAAAAAGAAAAAGAAGCCTCATTAAGAGAAAGTGTGAAGTAAGACACCAAGTTCAATAACAATTTTTGAAATTCCATTGTACTTGAAATGAATTGTTTTCCTAAGTCTCCATTTAGTTTCAAGTGAACCTTACTTGCTTATTTGTGATTGCAACTTTAGAGTCTCTAGGTTTAGTTTGTCCTTTCTTTTTGTTGAATGCATTTTAGTTTCTTGTTTGTCTAGTTATGTCTTCAATTTTGAAATTCTTATTCTTAGTGTAGCCTTTATTCTTTGAACATTTATTGCTTTAGTGTCTTGTCACTCAAAAATCCAAAAACATTTTTCACTTTGAGTAGCCTTTTTTCTTAAGCATTTTTAGTTTGTCATTGTTCCTTCTCAAGTTTTGTCTTTGAAGTTGTCTTTTCTTCAAACTCTTGATAATTCCCTTCTCAAAACCTTGAGGGTAGCATATTGGAACACTTGAGATGAGAGTGTAAATTGCTTGGGTGAACTTGACACCAAAACAAAGGTAAGAGTTGTGAGGAGCTACTTGAGAGATACACTTGTGAGGTTTCATCTTTTTGGTTAAATTCATTAACAATTTTGTTTGGAGTATTTTTGTTTGTCTTATTTTGCTAGGTAAGGTAGAGCCTGCACATTAAGGAAGAGCTTGAAGAAAAGTGTCAAGGAAGCAAAGCCTTGTAACTAGTAGAATTTAGGCAAATTTTCAAATTCTTAGGCTTGGTGTATTAGGTTTTTGTTTTGTATTTTGGACAAACCTTTGGACATTGGACTTTGGGCACTATTAACTTTCATTTACTCTTGGTAATTTCGGCTAGGCTAGAGCATTTGCATTTGGTTGTTATTTTGTTAGTTAGTTAGTTGTTAGTTATAACTAATAGTTGTTAGTTAGTTGCTTGTCTTAACTAATTAGGTTAGTTAGTTAGTGGTTGGAACTAATTCTAGTTACTTCAACTAATCATAACCGAAATTAGTTTAGGTCATAACTAGATCATAACCAAATTAGTTTATTGGTTAGGGTTGTTAGACTTTGTTACAACTTCCATAACTAAATAACTACTTCTAGTTAGGGTTTGTTAGGTGTTGGTTAGTTAGTTGAACTAACTTTGTTAGGTTAACTACTTGGTAAACTGAATTGGTTAGCTTGTCTAGGGTTATTTAATGGTTAGAAACAACCTAGGACAATCATAATCAACTTAGGTTAAAGCCAACCTAGGACTTTCATAAGCAACATAAGATTAACATAGTAAAAGACAACCTAGGATCTTGTTTTTCCCTTAGGATAGAAACCTAGTATTCATATTTTAGGATTGTTATGTGTTTCTTTCACTTCTTTTGCATTCATCATCCTTGACTAGCTTGTCTACACATCTTTTGTTTGTGTTTTGAATTTCTTTGACAACATTAAAAGATGTCTTCTAGTGATAGGGAGAATAAAACCATGCTTCATAATATAATGGATAGCTTGAATAACATCAATGCTAGGTTAACAAATCTTGAGCATAATGAAAACCCTAGAACTAGACATAGAAATCAAAGAAATCATAGCATAATAATAGTAATAGTGAAGAGGAGCCTAGGCAAAGAAGACACCATAAGCATAAAAGAGAAGATATAGGCTTAAGAGAAGTCAAATTTAGACATACCCCCATTTCATGGCAAAAGTGACATAGAGGCGTATCTAGAATGGGAAATAAGAGTAGAACAAATCTTTAACTCACATCAAATAAAAGATGAAAAGAAGGTTAGGATAGCCACCCTCTCATTCCAAAACTATGCCTTAGTATGGTGGTCTCAAGTATGTAAGGAGAGAAAGAAAGATAATTTTCCACCAATAGATGATTGGTTGGATTTAAAAGCTCTTTTAAGAAAATGTTATGTTCCTAGCTACTATAGAGGGGAGTGTTAGGAAATCCCTAAGCATGAGCAGCGGAAAAATAAAAGGGATTCCATAGGATTTACAAGGTTCCGTGTTTCAAAGCACAAAACAATTTCGAAATTCATTTTAGGTTACCTCTTGAAGAACTCCGAAGCAGTCGTAGCCTCGTACTTTAGGAGTCCACACGAGCACTCCCACCATAATCGCAACACTTGCCAACTGCTAGTTTGACGGCGTGTAGCTCTTGCAACTTTTGCGAATTTGTGTCTCACTTGAGTGAACGGCCTATGAGCATCTTATGCTCTATTTATAGGCTTAGGTTTGACCTAATTTGTTCTCTCTAAAAGTGGGCTCCTTACTCATTCCAAATGAGTTAGGCCCAATAGCTTTATTTTAGTCCAACTAAAATAAGACAACATTTTCTGATGGGCTTACTCTATGTGTGTGACCCTACAGGTAAAATACCCGGTCATATTAATAATAAACTATTTTATTATTAATATAAAATAAGAGCGGCATCTAGCAATGCATCATTATGTCCGAATATTATCAACATAACCTATAAGTGATAATTATTTAATACGTTTATTCCTTTTGTCACGATATCCTAATTGGGCCCAAGGCATGGTCGCGTCATCCTTGTACGGCCCAATTTATTTTACTTGATACCGGAGTAGACTGGATCCGAATAAATATCTAATATTTATTCTTTCTAGCATGGCCATGCGTTTTCTTAGTCTTACTCCATCAAGTGGCCTATGGATATCACTCCTGTCACATAGGAGAGACAAATCCCATCTACATCACTCACATCCCTCTGCATAATTTATTCATTACCTAATCACAACCTTTATAGTCCTCTTGTTACAGAAGACGTTTAATTGTATTAAAACAATAAACTCCTCATGTAGGAATCGTAGTGACTTCAGGTCGAAGGACTACATATACCATTATCACATTGAGAATCGTTTATGACAATCATGTAATGATCCATGCAACGTTCTCATGGTGGGTCTGTCCAGTACATTATTACTCTTAATGTGTACCCGTGTGAAGACTCGATATCATCTATATCTATGATCTGTGAGATCAGGTCATCAGTATACTCACACACTAGTCTCAGTGTATTTACATGTCCCCATGTAAATACTTGACTAGGGACATTTTAGGAATAATTTTTATATGACCTATTACTCCAAGGATAAATATGTTTTAAAACAATTTTAAACTGAAATATTTATTCTATTGATAAGTAGAAAAATGATACAAATGAAAAAGCATAAAAGCTCATAGTGCATACACCAACAGGGAGCTATTAGCAAAGCTAAATAGACTCACCCAAGGGTCAAAAAGTGTAGAAGACTACTACAAATCTTTAGAGATAGCTATGATTAGGGCAAACCTAGAAGAAGATGAGGAAACCCTAATGCATAGGTTCTTACATGGCCTTAATAGGAACATTAAGAATAGAGTAGAACTCCTTCCACATGTAGACATTGAAGAACTACTTCACCAATGCACTAAGGTAGAGAGCCAGTACAAAGAGAGAGAAGCCTATAGTGGGGAAAATAGAGCCTATAAACCTAAGTGGGTAGGACAAGATAATAAGGGTAAGATTGATAGAAACCCTAGGGAGAGGGAAGTGGACACTTCATCTTCCAAACCTCAAAGTGAGTTGCATAAAAATAGAAAAGTCTTTAGGAATCAAAGAGACAAGCATGAATCCACATCTAAACCACAATCCTCTAGATCATCTACCATTAAATGTTTTAAATGCCTTGGTAGAGGTCACATTGCTTCTGACCATCCAACAAAAAAAACTATGGTTTTGAAAAATAATGGAACCTACTCAAGTCAATCAGAGTCTAATTCTGATTCTCACTCTTCAAGTGATGACTCAAGTAGTGATTTATATGACAGTGAGCATATTTTAGGGGATGATGGTGAGCTTTACATGATTAGAAGATTACTTGGTAGTCATGTTAAGCTAGATGATACTACACAAAGAGAGAACATCTTTTGTACAAGATGTTACATAAATGACAAATTATGTTCTCTCATTGTGGATAATGGGAGTTGTGCTAATGTTGTAAGTCAAAGACTAGTGCATAAAATGGGCTTAGAACTAATAGATCACCCTAGACCTTATAAGTTACAATGGTTAAATGAAAAGGGAGAGATGTTAGTTAATAAGCTAGTCTTAGTAAATTTCACCATAGGCACATATAAAGATGAAGTTAATTATGATGTAGTACCTATGGAGGCAGCTTATATCTTGCTAGGAAGACCTTGGTAATTTGATAGGAAGGTCATCCATAAGGGGTTCACTAACACCCTCACTTTTAAACTAGATGGTAACAAGATAGTTTTACACCCCCTAACTCCACAACAAGTAGCTAAAGATCAACTACAAATGAAGTTTAAAAGAGATAGAGAGTTAGGATCTTCTTCAAGTCATCTAGGAAAACCTATGAAAAATAAAAAAGAAGATAAAGGAAAAGGAGTTGTTGTCTATAATGACTCTAGTGCCATTTTTTTGGCCACCAAATATGATGTGAAACATGCTATGCTTTCACATAAACCATGCTTGATCATGTATGCAAAAGACATCCCTAGAACTTCCTTGTGCTTAATGGGCAATATTCCTCCTCCTTTGCCCAAAGGGATTCAAAATATTTTAAATGAATTCAAAGACCTCTTTCCAAAAGACATCCCAAAAGGCTTACCTCCTATTAGGGGCATTGAACATCAAATAGATTTAATTCCTCGTGCTAGTTTACCTAATATGCCTGCATATAGATGTAATCCTAAGGAAAGCCTTGAAATTAAGAATCAAGTGAATGAACTATTTTCTAAGTGTTGGATTAGAGAGAGCTTAAGCCCATGTGCTTTACCTGTTTTACTTGTTCCCAAAAGGATGGTTCATGGAGAATGTGCACTGATTGTAGAGCCATCAATAACATCACCATCAAGTATAGGCATCCTATACCTAGACTTGATAATATGCTTGATGAGCTTAGTGGTTCTACAATATTTTCTAAGATTGATCTTAAAAGTGGCTATCACCAAATAAGAATAAAAGAAAGAGATGAATGGAAAGCCATTTTTAGAACCAAACTTAGACTATATGAGTGGTTAGTTATGCCTTTTGGCTTGACTAATGCACCAAGCACATTCATGAGACTCATGAATTATGTTTTAAGGGAATTCATTAGGCATTTTGTTGTGGTCTATTTTGATGACATTTTAATCTATTCAAAGACCATGACCTCTCATCTAGACCACCTTAGACAAGTTATGCTTGCCCTAATAACAAACAATCTTTATGAAACCTTGAAAAACGTTCTTTTGGCATGGATAGCATTATCTTTCTTGGATTTGTAGTTAGTTCAAAAGGTGTAGAGGTAGATCACTTAAAGGTTAAGGCCATCCAAGAGTGGCCCACACCCAAAAATGTGAGTGACATAAGAAGTTTCCATGGTCTTGCAAGTTTTTATCAGAGATTTGTGAAGGATTTTTCTACCTTAGCCTCCACTTTGAATGAATTAGTAAAAAAGATTGTTCCTTTTATTTGGGAGCCAAGGCAAGAAAAAGCTTTTCTAGATCTCAAAGATCACCTCACTCATGCTCTAATTTTATCACTTCCAAATTTTTCTAAAACATTTGAGCTTGAGTGTGATGCATCTAATGTGGGTATAAGAGCTATGCTTTTACAAGAAGGCCACCCTATTGCTTTCTTCAGTGAAAAGCTTAATGGGGCAGCCATCAATTATCCTACATATGATAAAGAGTTTTATGCCTTAATTAAAGCCCTACAAACTTAGGAACACTACTTGATTCCGAAAGAGTTTGTCATACATAGTGATCATCAATCCCTCAAATTCATTAAAGGGCAACATAAGCTAAATAAGAGGCACGCTAAGTGGGTTGAGTATTTAGAATAATTTCCCTATGTCATCAAGTATAAAAATGGAAAATCCAATACTGTGGCTGATGCCTTATCTAGGAGGCACTCTTTACTTACCTCCCTAGGAGCCAAAGTTATTGGGCTTGATGAGATTAGGTCTTTGTATCCAAATGACCTTGATTTTTCTAACATCTTTAACTCATCTTTCACATCATCATCTCATAAAGGCTTTTACATTTTAGATGGCTATCTTTTCAAAGCCAATAGACTTTGCATTCCTAGAAGTTCTTTAAGAGATCTTTTACTTAGAGAAAACCATGAGGGAGGCTTAATGGGCTATTTTAGAAGAGATAAAACATTATCCATATTACATGAACACTTCTATTGGCCAAAAATGAAAAAAAATGTCCAAAAACATTGTGCTAGGTGTATAGTGTGTAGAAAAGCAAAATCAAAACTTTCGCCTAGTGGTTTATATACTCCTTTACCAACACCCACTGCACCTTGGATTGATATATCTATGGATTTTGTGTTGGGATTGCCTAAGACCCAAAGAGGAATGGATTCTATCTTTGTGGTTGTGAATAGGTTTAGTAAGATGGCTCACTTCATCCCTTGTCACAAGGTAGATGATGTTAGTCATATTGCTAAACTCTTTTTTAAAGAGATTGTAAGACTTTATGGTGTTCCTAAAACCATAATTTCTGATAGGGACACCAAATTCCTAAGCCATTTTTGGAAAACTCTTTGGTCAAGGCTAGGAACGAAGCTTCTCTTTTCCACTACTTGTCATCCTCAAACGGATGGACAAATAGAGGTAGTAAACAGGACCCTCTCTCAACTTCTTAGGGTCTTAATGCTTAAAATTGTTAAATCTTGGGATGAGTGTTTGCCCCACATCGAGTTTGCATATAATAGGGTACAACACTCCACAACCAAGCATAGTCCATTTGAGGTTGTTTATGGTTTTAACCCTCTCACTCCTTTGGACCTTTTGCCTATTGAGGTTTCTGATTCTATCCTTCATATGGATGGAGAGGCAAAGGCCAAATTTATCAAAGATTTTCATGAGAAGGTTAAAAACCAAATTCAAACTAAGAATGAACACTATGCTCATTGTGCCAACAAGAAGAGAAAGGATATCACCTTTGAGGTTGGAGATTGGGTTTGGTTACACCTTCAAAAGAAGAGATTTCCAAACTTACGCAAATCTAAACTTGATCCTAGAGGTGATAGGCCTTTCCAAATCATTAAGAAAATGAATAATAATGCTTATGTCCTTGATTTGCCAGGCGAGTATGGAGTGATGCTTCCTTCAACATTTCAGATTTATCTCCCTTTGACTTAGATGAAGAGGATGATGCCTTAGATTTGAGGACAAATCCTTTCGAAGAGGGGGAGCATAATGAGGACACACTAAGGGAGGACCCTCACACCATCCTAGAGAAAGGATTTGAAGCATACAAAGGTCCTCTCACAAGGGCCAAGACCAAAAGGGCCAAAGAGAGCATCCATCGGGCCTTATCTTCATTCCTCTCCTTGAGTGGGCCCAAGCCCAATGAAGACTTCTTGAGGATCTACTCATACTCTACTTGTAATATACTCTTTAGTTAAATTCTCTAGGCTTATAGGTTTCATTTGGGCCTTGCAAGGTCATTTGGGCCATGTACACTCACTTTGGGCCATGTATAGGCCATACTCCTTTCCATTTACATTATTGGGCCTAGACATCATAGAGAGGCCCATAAGGAAACCACTTGGGTGAAATCTTTGAGGCACTATATAAGGTGCTCTCCTTTTGTACATTGACACACTTGAATGCCATTTTGAGAATTACACACTTTTGAGTAAGTTTTTTAGTGAGAGAAGCTCTCCCTTCTCTCTAGGTTAGAGTGAGCTGTAGCAAGCTCTCATCCAAGGGGAATTCCTCCGTCTTGGTGGTGAGTTCCAAGGGAATTATCTCCTCTTGGAGTGGCTTCCCCTTCCTTTCCTCAATTCCATCCTCCATCCTTCTCCTTCCTTCCATCCATTTCCACTTTCTTCTTCTCCTTTTCTTGTTTCCAATTTTGAATAGTGAGTCTTTTCCCCTTGGATTCCATTTAGTTTTCTCATAAGCAAGAAGATAGCTCAAGGTTTGAAGAGGCAAGAAGAGGAAGAGTTCCCTAGATCCACCCTTCTTCAAGAGACTAGAAGAAGTTCCTACATCAGCATGACTGCAAAATATCATGTAAAAATTCAACTGCTTGATTTTGTCATATTTTGTGGCCATTAGCCTTCAAATTTAGCTAAAAGAAAATATGCCCATTCCTTCAGAGAAATCTAAAGAAGCTTCGACGACAACCTTAGGATGCGTATCTAAGTATAACCACAAAAAATCATGCAAAAATTCAATCGCTCGATTTTGTCAAATTTTCATGGGCATTAACCTTAAAATTTGGCTAAAAATTCCTTGTTCTAGTAAATCTGCCACTTCCCTTAGAGAAATCTGATGAAACTTGAAGGACACCCTTATAAAGCCTTTCTAAGCATCGCTACAAAAAAAATGCAAAAATGCAACAGCTCGGTTTTGTCATATTTCAATGAGCATTAGCATTTAAATCTGGCTAAAATTCCATCGTTAGAGAAAATATGCCTCTTCCTTTGGAGAAATTTGATGAAACTTCAGGAACAACCTTACAATGCCTTTTAAAGCATGACCACAAAAAATCATGCAAAAATTACCTGCTTGGTTTTGTCATATTTTCGTGCTTTAAAATTTGGCTAAAAATTCATCATTGGAGAAAATATGTCCTTTCCCTTGGAGAAATCTGATAAAACTTCAGGGAAAACCTTTAAAGCCTTTCTAAGCATCATTGCAAAAGATCATGCAAAAATTCAACCGCTCGGTTTTGTCATATTTTCGTGAGCATATTAGCCTTCAAATTTGGGTAAAAAATCATCATTGGAGAAAATTTACCCCTTCCTTTGGAGAAATCTAAATAAACTTTTGGGACAACCTTACGATACGTATCTAAGCATGACCATAAAAAATCATGCAAAATTTCAACCATACAATTTTGTCAAATTTTCATAGGCATTAGCCTTTAAATTTGGCTAAAAATTCCTCGTTCGAGTAAATTTGCCCCTTCCCTTGAGAAATCTTATGAAACTCCAGGGACACCCTTACAATGTCTTTCTAAGCATCATTGCAAAAAATAAAAATAAAAATTTAACCGCTCGGTTTTGTCATATTTTCATGGCATTAGCCTTTGAATTTGGCTAAAAATTTATCATCGGGGAAAAACTGCCATTTCCCTTGTAGAAATTTAATGAAACTTCAGGGAAATGGTTACAATGTCTTTCTAAGCATGGCCACAAAAAATCAAGGAAGAATTCAACTGCTCAATTTTGTCAAATTTTCATTGGCATTATTAGCATTCAAATTTGGCTAAAAATTTTTCGTAAGAGAAAATATGCCCATTCCCTTGGAGAAATCTGATGAAACTTCAGGGATAACCTTAAAATGGCTTTCTAAGCATGACCATAAAAGATCATGCAAAAATTCTCCCGCTTGGTTTTGTCAAATTTTCATTGGTATTAGCCTACAAATTTGGTTAAAAATTCATCATGGAAAAAAATATGCCTTTTCCCTTGGAGAAATCTAATGAAACTTGAGGGAAAACCTTACAAAGCCTTTCTAAGCATGACCTCAAAAGATAATGCAAAAATTCAACCGCTCAGTTTTGTCTAATTTTGTGGGCCGCCTTCAAATTTGGCTAAAAATTCATCGTTGGAGAAAATCAGCCCTTTCATTTGAGGAAATCTGAAGAAACTTATGGGATAACCTGACAATGAGTATTTAAGTGTGACCGCAAAATATCTTGTAAAAATTCAACCGCTCAGTTTTGTCAAATTTTCTTGGGCATTAGCCATCAAATTTGGCTAAAAATTCCTTGTTCGGATAAATTTGCCCATTCCCTTGGAGAAATCTAACAAAATATCAGGAAAACCCTTATAATGCCTTTCTAAGCATCGCTGTAAAAAAAATACAAAAATTTAACCGCTTGGTTTTTTCATATTTTCATGGGCATTAACCTTTAAATTTGGCTAAAAATTTATCGTTGGAGAAAATCTGCCCCTTCCCTTGGAGAAATTTCATGAAACTTCAGGGAAAAGCTTACAATGCCTTTCTAAGCATGGCCATAAAAAATCATGGAAAAATTTAACCGCTCGGTTTTATCATATTTTCATGGGCATTAGCCTTGAAATTTGGCTAAAAATTCATTGGTGGAGAAAATATGCCTATTCCCTTGGAGAAATCTGATAAAACTTCAGGGACAACCTTATAATACCTTTTAAAGAATGACGACAAAAAATCATGCGAAACTTCACCTACTCGATTTTGTCATATTTTCATGGGTATTAGCCTACAAGTTTGGCTAAAATTTCATTGTTTGAAAATGTGCCCTTTTCCTTGGAGAAATCTGATTAAACTTTAGGGACAATCATACAATACCTTTCAAAGAATGACAAAAAAATATGCAAAAATTCACCTGCTTGGTCATTTCATATTTTCTTGCCTTAAAATTTGGCTAAAAATTCATCGTGGGAGAAAATATGTCCCTTCCCTGGAGAAATCTGATAAAACTTCAAGAAAAACCTTACAAAGCCTTTCTAAGCATGGCCGCAAAAGGTCATGCAAAAAATTAACTACTCAATTTTGTCATCTTTTCATGGGCGCTAGCCTTCAAATTTGGCTAAAACTTATTAGAGAAAATCTGCCCTTTCCTTTGGAGAAATCTGAAAAAACATGTGGAACAACCTTACGATGCGTATCTTAGTGTGTCCGTAAAAAATCATACAAAAATTCAACCACTCATTTTTTCCAATTTTCATGGGCATTAGCCTTCAAATTATGCTAAAAATTCCTTGTTTAAGTAAATCCGCCCTTTCCCTTGGAGAAATCTAATGAAACTTTAGGGACACCCTTGTGTTTGAATACATTTTAGGTTGAATTATTTTGATAATGACAAAGCACATTGAAGGATTGAAGAAAAAAGCCAAGCAAACATGAAAAACAGAGAAAACAGAATCAGATAGACAAAAACATGCAGACTAATAGATTAGAGGACTCAAGCTAATCGATTACATACATTCTATTTGTGAAGTAATCGATTACACCTATAGACCTAATCGATTACCTAAGTTCTATTTGCAAAGATAATCGATTGCACTAAGGGGATAATCGATTACCAGTTGAAAGTTTGAAGATTAAGCATCAGGTAGTCAAGCTAATCGATTACCAAGTCAGACATAATCGATTAGTGAAGTTCTGTTTGTCATCCTAATCGATTGCAAGAAGGCCCAATCGATTACTGAAGTTCTGTTTGTCATACTAATCGATTGCAAGAAGGCCTAATCGATTACAATGCTACGAGACATAATTAAATGCATCAGGTACCAAGAGTAATCGATTACAGAGTATAAAATAATCGATTAGCAAGTCCCTATTTTCAAGCTAATCGATTATCTACTGTGTAATACTGTAAAATTCAAAAGCTAATCGATTACTGGTCAAGGCGTAATCGATTAGAGTCGTGCCAGAATTTAGGGAAAGTTCCTTTTAAGTGGAAACCAGCTCATTTCTCTATTCCAACTCAGTGCCCATGTTCTACAACGGCCAGGAACTCCACCAAGCTCTTTCAAGGCTCTATAAATGCATGCCAAACTCAAGCATAAAAAAAAATAAGACAAGAGGCAATCAATTATTCATCCATTCCTTGTGCTTAGTGAATTTTATATCTTTGTATTTTCTGAAAGTTGAGCTTTAATTTGTAAATCCTCTCTTGTTGAGAGCTAGAAACTTGAGTGAGCATTCATTTGTATATCTACTATATTAAGAGAGTAACTTGCTTGTAAACACTACACCAAACACAAAGGTTTTTCACTCTAGGTTGAGTGGTCACAAAGGTTGGGGTTCAACCTTTGGGTATTGAGAGTTTGAGAGATTGGGTGGGTTACCCTTGTGCTAGTGAGGATTAAGTTCTTGAGTGTGGGACACTAGGAAGCTGCAATTGCTCATAGCTTGTAATCTCTAAACTTTAATAGTAGAAATCCTTCAAGTGGGTTACTTGAAGGTGAGACGTACACCGGGGTTGGTGGAACTCGTTAAATCAGTTTGCAAGCTCTTCTCCCTTACTCTTTTACATTCATATACTGCACTTAATTAATTTGTGTTGGTTGATTGTGATTTACATACTTAAGCTTGCTTGAATTAGTTAACTTTGAATATTGCACACCAAGTGTTTGACAAATTGTCTCAGCCATATACATCTCTTGTTTTGCATCATCTCTTGCATTAAACTTGATTTCACCTACATAATCTTTAAACTTATGATAAAGGAATCAAGTTCAAAGGCATTCCAAGCAAAGTTTTAAAAACTCAATTCACCCCTCCTCTTGAGTATTGAGGCCACTTGAATAACAACCCTTACAATGCCTTTCTAAGCATTGTTGTAAAAAATATATAAAAATTTAACCAATCGGTTTTGTTATATTTTCATGGGCATTAGCCTTCAAATTTGGCTAAAAATTTATCGTTGAAGAAAATAAGCCCATTCCTTTAGGGAAATCTAAAGAAACTTCTGAGACAACCTTACGATGCGTATCTAAGCGTGACAGCAAAATATCATTTAAAATTCAACCACTTGATTTTGTTAAATTTTCATGGGTATTAGCCTTCAAATTTGGCTAAAAATTCCTAGTTTGAGTAAATCTGCATCTTCCCTTGGAGTAATCTAATGAAACATCAGAGACATACTTATAATAAGTATTGTGTAAAAAAATACAAAAATTCAACCGTTGCGTTTTGCCATATTTTCATGGGAAATGCCTTTAAATTTGGCTAAAAATTTATCGTTGGAGAAAATTTGCCACTTCCCTTAGAGAAATTTCATGAAACTTCAGGGAAAAGCTTACAATGCCTTTCTAAGCATGGCCGAAAAAAATCATGCACAAATTTAACCACTTGGTTTGTCATATTTTCATGGCCATTAGCCTTCAAATTGGCTAAAAATTCGTCATTGGAGAAAATATGCCCCTTTCTTTAGAGAAATATAATGAAACTTGACGGATAACCTTATAATGCCTTCCAAAGCATGACCACAAAAAATCTTGCAAAACCTTACCCACTCGGTTTTGTCATATTTTCATGGGTATTAGCCATTAAATTTGACTAAAAATTCATCATTAGAGAAAATCTGTCTCTTTCTTTGGAGAAATTCGATGAAACTTCATGAAAACCTTATAATGTCTTTCTAAGTATGGCCACAAAAAATCATAAAAAAATTGAACCGCCCGATTTTGTCTTATTTACGTGGACATTAGCCTTTAAATTTGGATAATAATTCATTGTTGGAGGAAATTGTTCATTTCCTTAGAGAAATCTGATGAAACTTCCGACACAACCTTACAATGCCTTTCTAAGCATGGATGCATAAATGATGTAAAAATTCAACCGCTCGGTTTTGTTATATTTCCGTTGGAGTTATCCTTCAAATTTGGCTAAAAATTTATCATTGGACAAAATTTATCCATTCCCTTGGAGAAATTTAATGAAACTCAAAGGACAACGTTATGATGCCTTTCTGAGCATGGCCGTATAAAATTATGCAAAAATTCAATCGTTCAATTTTGTTATATTTCTGTGGGCATTAGCCTTCAAATTTAGCTAAAAATTCATCATTGGAGAAAATGTGCCCCTTCCCTTGGAGACATCTGATGAAACTTCAAGGACAACCTTACAATGTCTTTTTATGCATGGATAAAATCATGCAAAAATTTAACCGCTCGGTTTTTTCATATTTTTCGTGGGCATTAGTCTTCAAATTTGGGTAAAAATTCATCGCTGTAGAAAATCTACCCCTTCCCTTAGAGAAATCTGATGAAACTTCCGACACAACCTTACAATGCCTTTCTAAGCATGGCCGCATAAATGATGTAAAAATTCAACCGCTTGGTTTTGTTATATTTCCGTGGGAGTTATCCTTCAAATTTGGCTAAAAATTTATCATTGGACAAAATTTGTCCATTCCCTTGGAGAAATTTAATGAAACTCAAAGGACAACATTACGATGCCTTTCTAAGCATGGCCGTATAAAATTATGCAAAAATTCAATCATTCAATTTTGTTATATTTCCATGGGCATTAGCCTTCAAATTTAGCTAAAAATTCATCATTAAAGAAAATGTGGCCCTTCCCTTGGAGACATTTGATGAAACTTCAAGGACAACCTTACAATGCCTTTTTATGCATGGCCGTATAAAATCATGTAAAAATTTAACCGCTCGGTTTTTTCATATTTTTCATGGGCATTAGTCTTCAAATTTGGTAAAAATTCATCGCTGTAGAAAATCTACCCCTTCCCTTAGAGAAATCTGATGAAACTTCAAGGATAACTTTACAATGCCTAATTTTTTGTGGTTGTGCTTAGAAAGCCATTGTAAGGCAAAATATGATAAAACTGAATGATTGAATTTTTGCCTAATTTTTTGTGGTTATGCTTAGAAATCCATTGTAAGGCAAAGTTTGATTGGTTTTATCTAAGAGAATGGGAAGAATTTTCTAAAATAAAGATATTTAATGTAAAATCCCAATAAATGAAATATGGTACCCGCAGCTTGAATTTTTACGTGGTTTTTTGTAGTAATGTTTACAGGTAGCAGGTTATAGGTACTAGGTTGCAAGTTACATGTTACAGGTAGTAGGTAGCAGGTAGTAGGTATTAGGTTACAGGTTGTAGTTAGTAGGTTGCAAGTAGCAGGTTGCAGGTAGTAGGTAACAGGTAGTAGGTAGTAGGTAACAGGTAGCGGATAGCAGGTAGCAGGTAGTAGGTAGCAAGTAGCAGGTTGTAAGTAACAGGTAGCAGGTTGTAGGTAGTAGGTAGTAGGTAGCAGGTAGCAGGTAGCAGGTTGCAGATAGCAGGTAGCAGGTAGCCGGTTGTAGATTGTAGGTGCCAGTTGGTAGCTTGTAATTTGCAATAGATATTGAAATAATAGATGAATTTCAAAGGCAAGGTAACAGGTACCCTGATCCTTTACCAAACCCCAATCGAACCGAGAACCCCAACTTTAAGCCTTAACCATCGTAGTCCTTAAACTCTAAATAATTCCATTCCCTAAAAAACCTTAAAACCTAATTCCTAAACCTTTTTTTTATAAATTTTTAAAAAAAATATGATTTTATTAAAGATTATTTTTTATTGTATTACTTTATTAACACTCTCAACCATTAAACGACGATGAATTACATGAAAAATTAATCACTAGTTGAGTTTGTAAAATATTGAGTAAAACTAAATAATGAAATTTTTTTGTTACTATCATTTAAGTAAAAATTGCTTTGAGAGAACAAGCATGAGTAACTTAACTTTCATTATTAGTTTCTTAATAAAAATATCAACAAATATTTTTGTTGGCATTAGCCTTCAAATTTAGGAAAAGATTCATTGTTTGAGAAAATCTGCCCCTTCTGTTGGAGAAATCTGATGAAACTTTAGGGAACACCTTACAATCCCTTTCTTATCATGGCTATAAAAAATCATGTAAAAATTAAACCACTCGATTTTGTCATATTTTCATGGTCAGTAGCCTTCAAATTTGGCTAAAATTCATCGTTGAAGAAAATCTGTCCCATCCCTTTGAGAGGTCTAATGTAACTTTAGGGACATCATAACAATGTCTTTCTAATCACGGTCATAGAAAATCACGCAAAAATTCTATTGCTCGATTTTGTCATATTTTTGTGGGCTATGCCTTTAAATTTGGCTAAAAATTCATCATTAAAGAAAATATGCCCTTTTCTTTAGAGAAATCTTATGAAATTTCAGGGAAAACCTTACAATATCTTTCTAAGCATGGCTGCAAAAAATCATAAAAAAACTCAACCACTGGGTTTTGTCATATTTACGTGGGCATTAGCCTTCAAATCTGGCTAAAAATTCATCATTGGAGAAAATCTACCCATTCCCTTGGAAAAATCTGATAAAATTTCATTGACGATCTTATAATGCCATTCTATAAATGGTTGCAAAAAATCATACAAAAATTCAACCGCTCGATTTTGTCATTTTCGTGGGTATTAGCCTTCAAATTTGGCTAAAAATTGATTGTTGAAGAAAATATGTCCCATCCCTTGGAGAAATTTCATGAACCTTTAGGGACAACCTTACAAAGCCTTTATTCTCACGACCGTAAAAAATCATGCAAAAATTTAACAACTTGATTTTGTCATATTTTCGTGGGCAATGCCTTTAAATTTGGGAAAAAATTCATCGTTGGAGAAAATCTGCCCCTTCCCTTGGAGAAATCAGATGAAACTTCAAAGACAACCTTACAATGTCATTCTAAGCACGGCCATAAAAAATCATGCAAAAATTCAACCACTCGGTTTTGTCAGATTTTCGTGGGCATTACCCTTTAAATTTGTCTAAAAATTCATCATTGGAGAAAAACTACCCATACGTTGGAGAAATCTGATGAAATTTTAGGGATAACCTTACAATAATTTTTTATGCACGGCCGTAAAAAATATGCAAAAATTGTACTGCTCGATTTTGTCATATTTTGTGGGCTTTAGCCATCAAATTTGGGAAAAATTCTTCATTGTAGAAAATCTGTCCTTCCCTTCGAGAAATCTGATGAAACTTCATGGACACTTTTACAATGCCATTCTAAACGTGGCCGCATAAAATCATGTACAAATTCAACCCCTGGGTTTTGTCATATTGTCGTGTAATGCCTTCAAATTTGGGAAAAAATTTCTTGTTGGAGAAAATATGCCCTATCCCTTGGAGAAATCTGATGAAACTTCAAGGAAAACCTTACAATGCCTTTCTTATCATGGCCATAAAAAATCATACAAAAAATCAATTGCTCGGTTTTGTTATATTTTTATGGGGATTGCCTTCAAATTTATGAAAAAATTTATCGTTGGAGAAAATATGCGCCTTCCCTTGGAGAAATCTTATGAAAATTCAAGGACAACCTTATAATGCTATCTAAGCACGGACGTAAAAAATTCATTTACAATTTCAAACGCTCGGTATTGTCATAATTTCATGGGCATTATTAACCTTCAAATTTAGGAAAAAATTCATCGTTGAAGAAAATCTACTCATTCCCTTTGAGAAATTTGGTTAAACTTCAGGGATAACCTTACAATGCATTTCTAATCATGACCGTAAAAAATATGCAAAAATTTAATCGTTCGGTTTGGCATAGTTTCATGGGTATAAACCTTTAAATTTGGCTAAAAATTCATCGTTCGAGAAAATTTGGCCATTCCCTTAAAGAAACTTAATGAATCTTCAGGGACAACTTTATAATGCCTTTATATGCATGGTCGCAAAAAATATACAAAAATTCAAACTGCTCGGTTTTATCATATTTTCATGGGCATTAGCCTTTAAGTTTGACTAAAAATTTATCGTTGGAAAAATTTTGGTTATTCCTTTAAAGAAATCTGATGAAACTTCAGGGACAACCTTACAATGCCTTTCTTTTTGCGGCCGTAAAAATGTCATGTAAAAATTCAACCACTGGGTTTTGTCATATTTTAGTGGGCATTAGCCTTGAAATTTGAGAAAATATTTATCTTTGGAGAAAATCTGCCCCTTCCCTTAGAGAAATCTGATGAAAATTCAGGGACAACCTTACAATGCCATTCTAAGCACGGCCGTAAAAAATCGTTAAAAACTTGAAACACTCTATTGTCATATTTTTGTGGGCATTAGCCTTCAAATTTGGGAAAAAAATTCATCGTTTGAGAAAATCTGCTCATTCCCTTGGAGAAATTTGGTGAAAACTCGGGGATAACCTTACAATGCCTTTCTCATCACGGCCGCAAAAAATCATGTTAAAATTCAACCGTTGGGTTTATTAATATTTTTATGGACATGAGTCTTTAAATTTGGCTAAAAATTCATCATTGGAGAAAATCTGGCCATTCCTTTAGAAAAATCTGATGAAACTTCAGGGACAACCTTACAATGCCTTTCTAAGCATGGTCACAAAAAATCATGCAAAATTTTAACCACTCAGTTTTGTCATATTTTCGTGGGCATTAACGTTCATATTTAGCTAAAATTTATCATTGAAGAAAATCTGCCATTTCCCTTAGAGAAATTTGATACAATTTTATGGATAACCTTATAATGTCATTCTAAGAATGGTCGCAAAAATCATGTTCAACTGTCCGGTTTTGTCATGTTTTCATGAGTTGCCTTCAAATATAGCTAAAAATTCACCGTTGAAGAAAATCTGCCCTATCCCTTGGAGATATTTGATGAAACTTTAGGGATAACCTTAAAAGGCCTTTCTTATCATGACCGTAAAAAATAATGCAAAAATTCAAACGCCCGATTTTGCCATATTTTCATGGGCGCCTTCAAATTTGAGAAAAACTTCATCATTAAAGAAAATCTGCCCCATACATTGGAGAAATCTGATGAAACTTCAAGGGCCACCTTACATTGCCTATCTAAGCACGACCATAAAAAATCATGTAGAAATTCAACCGTTCAGTTTTGTCATATTTTTGTTGGGAAAAAATTTATCATTGGAAAAAATATGCCTTATCTCTTGGAGAAATCTAATGAAACTTCAGGGAAAACCTTATAATGCCTTTCTAATCTCAGCCATAAAAAATCATGCAAAATTTGTACAGCTCAATTTTGTCATATTTTTGTAGGCGGCTTCAAATTTGGGTAAAAATTTATAGTTAGAGAAAATCTACCCTTTCCCTTAGATAAATTTGATAAAATGTCAGGGACAACCTTACAATGTCATCCTAAGCACGGTCGTAAAAAATATTCAAAATTTCAATCGTTCAGTATTGTCATATATTTATGGGCATTAGCCTTCAAATTTAGGAAAGATTCATCGTTGGAGAAAATCTGTCCATTCCCTCAAAGAAATTTGGTGAAACCTCAAGGATAACCTTACAATGCCTTTCAGTCACGGCCACAAAAAATCATGCAAAAATTCAATCGCTCGGTTTTGGCATATTTTCATGGGAATTAGCCTTTAAATTTGGCTAAAAATTCATCGTTAGAGAAAATCTGGCCATTCCCTTAGAGAAATCTGATGAAACTTCAAGGACAACCTTACAATGTCTTTCTAATCACAGTTATAAAAAATATGCAAAAAATCTACTGCTCGGTTTTGTCATATTTTTCATGGGCATTAGCTTTTAAATTTGGCTAAAAATTCATCGTAGAAGAAAATCTGCCTCTTCCTTTGGAGAAATTTGATGAAACCTCAGGGGAAACCTTACAATGGCTTTCTAAGTATAGCTGTAAAAAATCATATAAAAATTCAACCACCTAATTTTATCATATTTTCAGGGGCATTAGCCTTCAAATTTGGCTTAAAATTCATCATTAGAGAAAATCTACCCCATCCCTTTGAGAAATCTGATGAAACTTCAAGGACAACCTTACAATGGCTTTCTTATCACGGCTGTAAAAAATATGTAAAAATTTAATTGCTCGATATTGTTATATTTTTGTGGGCATTAGCCTTCAAATTTAGGAAAAATATTCATTGTGGGAGAAAAGTCGCCCTATCCCTTTGAGAAATCTGATGAAACTTCAAGGACAACCTTACAATGTCTTTCTAAGCATGACCACAAAAAATCATGTAAAAATTCAACCGCTTGATTTTGTGATTTTTTCATAGGCAATTAGCCTTTAAATTTGGCTAAAAATTCATTATTAGAGAAAAATTACCCGATCCAATGGAGAAATTTTTAAAACCATGAAGGATTTTGATAATGACAAGGCCAATGCCAGAGATCAAGAATGAAGATCCAAGACCAAGGCATAATTAAAGTAAGACTCTATAAAAAGAAAGTACGGCCATTAATATAAAAAGGTTTTAAAATAAGAATACATTCTGATGGAATGTAATTGATTACCTCATTAGTGTAATCAATTACATCGTGTAATTGATTACCTCATTAGTGTAATCAATTACCTCAGCAATGTAATCGATTACCATGTTTAAGTAATCGATTACAATATGAATGTTATGTTTTAAAACTGATTTTAAAAGGCTGTAATCGATTACCTATTTTATGTAATCGATTACAACGTGATCAGAAAGCAAAAAATCATGTTGAAACATTATAACTTTTCACAAAATATTATTTTATCCAAGAGGTACCTTTCTAATTATTTTAATCAATAATTTCACACCTCTTGAAGGCATTTCCTCTCCTATAAATAGGAAGGCATTTCATTTGCAAAAGACACACCAAGATATACCAAATACTTCCAATCTTTTCTTATGAGCAATAATGGCCATATTCTCTTAATAGAGTTATTACTCTTTCTTGTTCCTCAATTTGTTTATCATACTCTTGAAGAGAGTTTTCTTGTAAGAGATCTTTATCTCTAAAAGTGAGATTGATACTCAGAGTGGTGTATCTCTGAGGGGGTTCTTCTTGGATGTGGTGTAGCATCCAAGGGTGATGTTATTGGATGTG